>OX638094.1:25333143-26623143 GCA_951804965.1 Horisme vitalbata | reverse complement strand
CCCCGCTACTATGTAAGACTTTTAACGCTCATATAAATTTTATTTTTATTTTATTTTATTTATTGGGGAAGATAAACGGTCATACATTGCATACTATAGTAAAAGGTAGGTTATATTATGTATTATTAAACATATGACCCATGACATCATCCACAGATTAAATACTAGAAAATTGGATGCAGTATAAAGAAGATTACATTATTATATTTAAATAATTGGTGATACAAAATACACTAGGTATGCAAAATTAAATTCCTACGTGTGAGTAGGTAGGTAGTAACTTTTATAAGTAGGTATTTAAGTA
The DNA here is from genome assembly GCA_951804965.1 of Horisme vitalbata. Classification (NCBI taxonomy): domain Eukaryota; kingdom Metazoa; phylum Arthropoda; class Insecta; order Lepidoptera; family Geometridae; genus Horisme; species Horisme vitalbata. Next base: position 26,622,839 of record OX638094.1, on the reverse strand, counting down.
TAACATTGTATTGCTGCCTATCTTAAAAACAACAGTGAGTCGGAGGAGGTATGGCAAGAGTGTAGGTACGATAACATTATAATTAAATGAGGAAAGATGGAGTCGCCTTAGTGTAAAAAAGAACTTAATTTACTTAGAATTCTAAATTTAATAATAAACTATTTTATATAAAAAAATAAAAATAAAAAAAAATAAGAAGAGGATTAATATACAGCCAACAAACACGAAATACAAGAAAACCAAAGATAAAAAAAAAATCTCTTGAAATAACGATTAAAAGTAGACACTCATTTCGGTTTAAAGTGATATGGAGTTCAGTATCTTAAAAAAAAGGTTATGTAGGCACCTACATCAGATACATATAACTTAAGAAAACGTCGCAGAAATGATGAAACAGGGTCAGTACTCGCCAACCGACTCCGGCCTGCAAGTAGGGTCGGATATGAAAGATAGATAGATAATTTAGACAAGAATGCTTACTCTATAGCGCTTAAAAAGAAAAAAAAAACGTAGGTATAATAAGCACTGCATAAACTGTTTGTAAAATAAGTATCATCCACCACATACGAACAGGGTAAGAAAAAGAAAAAAAAACTGGAAGCCAGTTGGCGAGCACGGACCCGTAGCCATCAGACTGTGACGCAGCTAAGAGGTAACGTGATGGCAAGACAGATTTAAGTGAGAGAGAATTATAAGAAGAATAACTAATACAGATAGTTGAAAAAAGCCAAAACATTACCTACATACCTCAGTAGGTCTTCGTAGAATCTATGAGGAGGTGTTGAAGAACAGAACAGAAGAGACGCAATGAATCAGTCTGCAATTTTAGGAGGCATGAAAACCTTGGTCGCCTGTCTCCTAAAGCTCGCATGTGAAGAAAGAAAAATATCTAAATCCGTGAAATTGGAGTTATATGTATCTACAAGCCTGCGGATAGGGGCACGCTCGCCAGCATGTGATTTGCAACTGTTTAGGGCGAATAATTTACGTGTACGTACTGTTCGTCTATGTACTGATCTTGGAACCAAGTAGCATATTTTATTTGTCAAGAGAATGCAATCGAACCTTTTATTACAAATCCCGTGTAAAGTAATGACGTCCGTTACAGAGCGTCTGGAACGTAACGTCATCATTTTAAATTTGTTTAGTAAATTATCATAAGAAAGATAAGCCTTGAAGCATCTATAATGCGTTGATTTTAGGAATTTTGATTGAACTTGTTCAATGGCATCAGTATACTTAGCATAGAAAGGGTTCCAGACAGTGGATGCATATTCTAATTGTGGACGAACAAGGGTTTTATACAAGTTAAGGTACGTAGTATACCGAGTAAAGTCTTTGCTAGCACGCATTACGAAACCATATAGTTGATATGCTTTGTTAATAATTTGATCTATGTGTAGATCAAGGTGAAGTTTTCTATCTAAAACCACGCCCAGATCCCGAATGGAGGACACTTTAACTAGCGTGGAGTTACAAAGATGGTATGTGCTATCTATTGTTTTTGTTTTTTTTGTAAAAGTAATGAAATTACACTTACTAAGGTTAAGTTGTAGCTTATTCAGGGCACAATAGTGGGATAGACGATCAAGATCTTTTTGGAACTTAGTACAATCTTCAAAATTATTGATGGTTTTGTAGACTTTAAGGTCGTCAGCATAAAGTAGATAGTTGGAGTTCTGGAAGCAATTATCAATATCATTAAGAAATAGTACGAATAGAAGTGGGCCCAGTATTGATCCCTGTGGAACCCCTGATGTAATCTGCTCGGTATTAGATCGAAAGCCTTTGATAACTACAACTTGACTTCTATTTGTGATATACGAAGCAAACCATCTCAGGAGATTTCCTCGGATACCATTAAACGCGATTTTATTCAGCAACAGCTCGTGATCTACTTTGTCAAAGGCCTTTCGAAAGTCAGTGTACACTGCGTCAACTTGTAATGTTCGGTCCATGTTTTCAAAGAGATCATTAACAAAAACCATTAAATTCGTAACGGTAGATCGACGCTTAACAAAACCGTGCTGGGCGCGCAGGATAGAGCTGTGTAATAATGGATAGATTGAGTTGTGTACTAGACGTTCGAAGACCCTTGACAAAATAGAAAGTAAGGAGATGGGTCGATAGTGCTCAATATTTTGCTTAGAGCCACCTTTATGAATCGGCGTGATGTGGGCTAATTTCCAAATTCGTGGAAATATTTCATCACCTAAACATTTATTGTATATAATATGTAAAGGTTTAGCAATACTCTGGGCAGTATGGACCAGGAAGACTGCGGGCAGACCATCGGGACCTGGACCCTTTGATTTATCTAAATGCGATAGAACAGTAAGTATATTAGCTTCACTTAAGCTTAAATTACTTAACAGGTTAACATTATCTGCGTAATCTGTGGGAGGTGTCCAGTGGTTAAGGTTCAAAGACGACGGTTCAAAGTTAGTATGGAAAAAATTTGAAAACATGTTACAGATTACCTCAGGATCATTGCTTACGAGACTTTTATAGGACATAGTAGAAGGTATACCTGATTTTGAATTACGATTGGCAGTATAAGTCCAGAAGAATTTTGAGCTTTTTTGGATACTATCCTCTACATCTTTCATGTAGGCACTAAAGCAGATACTGCATTGGTGCTTGAACCTTGATCGGTATAAGGAAAAAATTTCGAAGTCGGATATGTTTCTATAGTTTTTCCATTTAGTCCAGTAGCGTAATTTGTTTTTATGAATATGAATGAGAGAGGGTGTAAACCAAATCGGGTAATTCGACGATTTAGTTTTAGTGAATGGCGTGTGCATGATGCAAATCCGATTAATGTGATTGTAAAAGCAGTCTAAAGCATCATCTGGCGGTAAATGACTGAGTTCATTAGCCCAGTCGATATTGTGAATTTCCTTGTTAATTAGATCGTAGTTGGCTTTGTGATAGTTTAATTTTTTGGCAAAGCGGCGTCTAATTGTTGGGGCAGTGTTAATAGATGTCAAAATACAAAAGGGAGGGTGTAACGGGTCTGTAGGTAGTGATATTGAGTTAGGACTATAAATATCGCATTCCGCGTTTGAAATAAATAAGTCTAGAATTCTTGCATTACTATTTAGGAAGTGGTTATATTGGTAACCTAGAACGTGAGACATAAAATTACGTAAAGCACTAAGTGTTTGGGGACCGCCACTGTCGCATATCAAACCGCTACTGCCCGGTGTGGTGTCACTAGCTATCCAGTTAGCCTGCGGAATATTATAGTCGCCTATAATATAAAAATGCTCAATATTTTCATTAAGGACTAAGTTCTGTATGTTATTAAAATGTGTGAGGTAGATATCTTCAGAAGTATTCGGAGGAATGTAAGCCACGCTGAAGAGGTGGTACCTAGTACTACGACATGCTGAAACTGGAATACGAATTAAAATGTGCTCCAGGTGCGAGCTCTGTGAGACTGTCGAGTTAAGTAGGGTTGGCCGGAGTTTTTTCATGACTGCGATGAGTACACCCCCGCCCTCGGCTTTGCCCGTGGCCTCGTGGTCGCGGTCACACCTGAACACAACATACCTTTGGTCAATAAATTCTCCGTCGAGTATTGCTGGTGTGAGCCACGTTTCAGTCATAACTATAACGTCAAAATCGTTAGATAAAATATTTAGATATATGGTATTCAATTTAGTGCGCGTGCCCCTACAGTTTTGATAATAAATGGATATATTGTTACCACTGAAGTTAGCCATCATAACGAGATATAACAATACATTCGTGTTGTTCAATATTAATTAAAAGTTTGAACCATGAGACGCGTGTCAGAAAAATTGTTATTATTAAAACGATTATGTTACATAATTTCACATGGAGTAAAAGAGACCTGCGACTGTGTTCATACGCTTTGTAATCAGAGTCAGCTGTATTTAGAAAAGAAAGAATCATTTTTACAGACTGATTCACAGTGTCAAGTCCACAATACGTGTGTTTAGGCAAGTACATAAAACATTTATAAAGGACAATATAGTTGTTGCTATGCAGTATATCTATGGAGAACTCGCTTAAAATAGTTTTTTCTAGGACAGGACATAGTGATATTAAATATACTAAGGCAATAACGCACAGTATCAATAAAAAAGTACAAAATAAAAATAAAAATAAAAGACACCTGAGTATATAATCGACATTAACAATAGAAATAGAATCAGGTAGCATTTTTGGGACGCTGGTTGAGCTTTGCCAAGTCTGACTTGGCCCGTACTGCGAAGGCTGGCGAGGTATCCGACTCACGAACGAGTATGGTCGCATGTTTAATCCAAACATATTTATAACCATGTTCCCTGGCTTTTTCTCTGCATTCACGAAATAATTGCTTATTTTGCAAAGTAAGGTGTTCGTTCATATAAATTTTATTAGATGAAACGTGGAGTATTGCCACTCTGTCCAAGCCATTAAATATATATGTAAGTATATAAATAAAGGTTCAGATCAGGCAACTTTTAGCCTTAGAAACCCACACGATGAGGTTGAAAACTATTTAAATGGCAGGTACATAAGCACATCTGAAGCTGTCTGGCGCTTATTTGAATTTCCCGTTCACGACCGGCATCCTACTGTAGTGCATTTGGCCGTTCATCTAGAGAGCGGTCAAAGGGTGTATTTTACACCAGGGACAGCTCATCAAGTGGTCCAAAACCCACGCAATACAACATTACTGGCATTTTTTGCTCTCTGTAATGAAGATGAATTCGCGAAAACTCTTCTGTATCATGAAGTCCCGCAATACTATACATGGGCAAATAATAAATTCACTAGAAGGAGGCGTGGTGAAGATGTAGTTGAACATCCGGGGATAAAAAAAGATACCGCTTTAGGTAGAGTCTACGGGATACATCCATCCCAATCAGAGTGTTTTTATCTTAGGATTCTACTGCACCACGTACGCGGTCCGACCTCATTTGCATACCTTAAAACTGTAAACGGTATTGTCAAAGAGACGTATCAAGCAGCTTGCCGTGACCGAGGTTTACTTGAAAACGATGACCATTGGGGTAACAGTTTAAGCGAAGCTTCGTTATCACATTGTCCAAAAAAACTAAGGGAGTTGTTCGTAGTCATACTTTTATTTTGTCAACCATCGGAACCATTGAAGTTATGGGATACTTTCAAAGATCAGTTCTGTGAAGATATTAGACATCGTATCAGACAACAAAATCAGGATAACACTTTACCCTTCACTGAAGTCATTTATAATGAAGGATTAATCGAAATAGAAAACAAACTTCTAGAATTAAACGACAAAAATTTAAGTGATTTTGGATTACCTTCTCCCGTTCGTACCCAGAATAATACTATTGACACAATGGTACAACAGTATAACAGAAATGATCTAACAGCGTTTGTTAATGACAATGTGCCAAAATTAGTACCAGATCAAAGACATGCTTATGAGACTATTGTGGACAGCGTGAACAATAACATGGGGAGATTATTTTTTTTGGACGCACCAGGAGGCACCGGAAAGACTTTTCTCGCAAATTTGATACTTGCTAAGATACGGCAATCAGGGAAGATAGCGATTGCAGTTGCTTCGTCAGGAATTGCTGCAACTCTCTTGAACGAAGGAAAAACTGCTCACTCTACGTTTAAACTCCCGCTATCCGTATCTTTAGATCAACGGTCTACGTGCTCTATTCGGAAAAATGGGCCTCTTGGTAAGTTGCTGCAAGACGCGTCGTTGGTAATATGGGATGAATGCACCATGAGTCATAGAGCTCATGTGGAGGCCGTGGACCGTACTTTAAAAGACCTCCGAAGCTCTGCTAATGTCATGGGTGGTATCACTTTTGTATTTGCTGGAGATTTCCGACAAACGCTTCCAGTCGTCAACAGAGGTACGCGAGCAGATATTATGAAGGCATGTTTAAAATCGTCTCACCTTTGGACATCTGTTCAACATTTGAATTTGCGCACCAATATGAGAGCTCATCTACATGGAAATACGCATAGCAATTTTCCACAACAGCTGCTGAAACTTGGAGAAGGAATTTTTCCATCTTTAAATTTGGGCACCGATTATGCGGTTACTTTGGATGAGTCTCTAGGCCAAATAGTCCATAATTTAGATAGTCTGATAGATGCTATATATCCTGACATCGAAAACTTACATCAAAATTATTTTCGTTGGCTGTGTTGTAGAGCAATAGTTTCTCCCAGGAATGAAACAGTCAACGAAATAAACAGTTTAATTATGCAGAAAGTACCGGGTGAAGTTAAGTGCTATAAATCCATAGACACCGTCACTAACATCGAGGACGCTGTGCACTACCCCCAGGAATTTTTAAATTCTCTGAACCCCGCTGGGCTACCACCTCATGAACTGTCGTTAAAAGTTGGCACGCCGATAATGCTTCTCAGAAATTTAAGCCCCCCCAACATGTGTAATGGCACGAGACTTCTTATAAAGGAGCTAAAAGATAATTTAATAGTAGCGAAGATTATCACCGGCCCTGCAGCTGGTGAATTAGCTCATATACCAAGAATACCCATGATCCCTACTGATTTGCCTATACCCTTCAAAAGGCTCCAATTTCCAGTAAAAATTTCTTTCGCACTAACGATAAACAAATCCCAGGGCCAAACATTCAAATTAGTAGGAATTGATTTACGAAAAGAATGTTTTACGCATGGGCAACTTTACGTTGCCCTATCACGGGTCGGGGCTCCCGACCATCAGTATATTTTGTTACCTGACAATAATTTAACGTCAAATGTTGTTTATGGAGAAGCTCTACAATAATCGCTTTAGTTATCTATCCTTAAACAACGGGTTGCGCTCCGGGACTGCCGGCAGAAGTGAAAACTTAGTATTAATTACATTAAAATATTTTCATCATTAACAACTTAACATACACAGAAAGACAATCTGTGCAGCCTGCGGATAATGACTGCGTCGTCAATGTTACTGTCGGTGTCTGTGAATTGACCTGGGAATCATTTTGCTGACCGTGTCTTTCCTGGGTAGGCTTTTTGCAGCGGTAACCGACATCCACGCGGGCGGAGCCGCGGGCGACCGCTAGTAATTGTATATTTATAAATTGCTTACGGAATCCTAAAATATGAAATAAAAATTACCTCTATGGCTGCATGCGAAGCATTACTTTTGTCAGTAAGAGACATCGACAAGATGCTAGGCATCGAAATAATCGACTATCGATACCATCGATAGTATCAATCACTATTTCTACAAAAGTGAGGTTAAAAATAGTAGGAATTCACGTACCTATTTGATAAGATTCTGAATAGAATTCCTATACATTTAGAGCATAGATGTGATAAAATGCAATAATTTTCCCTATCCTTTTGTGTAATAAACTATGGTAGCAATGCTAAAATATTGGAAATATACAGCTAAACATTCCAATGGTACTTACGTGTGAAACGTATAATTCTGTGGGTTTTCTTTCTTAGATGAGGTACATCCAAGTACCGCACAAGTCACCATTATTCACGAACAATAAATTACACGGTAAAATACGGAGACTTCGTAAAATATTCAGGATTTCTATCTTTCACGAATGACGCCAGGCCGATACAGGCCGATAGAGTGTACATGAATGGTCTCGCCTATCTATCTCGCTCTAACACACGCGTATAATAAGTTCCCTCCCTTTTGCATTGCCAATCTAACGGTAGTATATAAAAGATCTATGCCACTACCACTCTCCCGATATTGCCTCTGATTTTAGGGTCGTGTGTAGGCGCTTTAACAAATACCGCCACAGCTCGCCTCGTAGCTACATTCATACCGTCATGTCATATGGCAAACTCCTCTGGGGAAGAGCTGCAGGGGCAGAATCAATATTTGTACTTCAAAACAGACCTGTCAGGGCTATCTACAAGCTTGGCTTACGAGTTTGTAAGAAAAAAACTTTTTAAAACAATTAAAATATTGACAATGCCTTCTGTAAACATTTACACGTAATGTCTGCTAGTGAAAAATTTGGACAAATGAAAAGGCTTGGAGATAGGCATATATGTACAATACAAGAAATAGAAATAAATTGCGTGTACAAAAACTAGATTAGCTAGAGTAAATAGGTCATTCGACAACAAATTACCAGATGAAATAGGGTATTACACTCATTTTTCAAATAGGATTTTCTATGAATCCTAGAGTGTTATTACACAAAATAAAATGAAAATTTACAAAAGTTGGAAAAATGTTGCAAAGAAAGGGTTAGTGAAACAAAAGGAAGAAATATTTATACTTTTATACTCTTTGAATGCAAAAAACCAAGCACAGTCGAATTCGAAACAGCGACACACCTGTGTCCATTGATATATATTGTTACTATCGCCTGTGTCACCTAATCTTGGGCTGTTTATGTTACCGATATGATTGATGATGATGAATAAAATAATAAGTATATGTTATTTCTCCTGGCAACATTTTTAAACGAAATCCGATTTCTTTTCTGTGACATCGGTCGATCAAACTCAAAACTCTCTTCTCTTTGGATCAAACCAGCGTTGCCAGAAGGCTACATTTCTTACATTTTTCGTATCTTTTGACTTTTTGGGGTAGGTGTGGGCAGATACTGGTTCAGATAGGATGAAAAAGTAGAAACACGTAGATAGATAGTCCAGTTCGCATTTAATGTCCACAACACAGGTTACTGAATTGAAGGAATTGAACACACATACAGAATTGAAGAAGCGTAAAGTAGGTACAATAGAATTAAGATAGGTACGAAACAGGAATATAGAAAGTTATAAGCACAGGTAGATACGCGAGATAACAATGGCACAGATCGAAGGTACGCGCGGTAGGTTCCATTCGACTGAGGCAGCGATTCCGCGCTCGTAAGGGGCGCGGGGTCGCTGTCAGCTGTCAGCGGGGTCAGCTGTTAGAAATATTGAAGTAAACATCTTGAAGTAAGAAGTATGAACATAGAACGCTAGTATGAACTATAAGCAAGTATGAACGGAAGGTATGAACAAGTAATGAGGTATGAACTATGAATGTATGTGAATATTAATGTCAATAGATATTAGATAGGTTAAAATTAAAATCGTAGCCTTGAATCAATTGACGGCCGCCTGGCCTGGTGGTTCACTGAGTGCCGTAAATAGGGCAGGGTTGTGGCACAGGGCGCAGAAATGACCAGAGCAGGACCAAGTTTTGGGTCTTGCATGGTTAGTAGGTACATATTAATAATACGGTTAATATTTAAATATAAATCGTAGTTTTCTTTTTTATATTTTGTATTCACCTATGCAAGAAAAATTTCGAGGCTCGCTCCGCTCACCAATTCGGTTGTGAAATGACGAATTAAAATACAATCGCGTTTTTATTTTGTTACAAAAAAAACGCGGCAAACTCCTCTCAACGATTTACTTTTCTTCATCTACTGTTTCAGTTACCTAGGTGTTGAGGAAATTACAAGCGTTTTCTTTATTATGTTTCTTTTGTAAACCTATACTTAAAATGTGCGTGGCTCGCTACGCTCGCCGATTTAATTTACGGTTCAGAAGCAGCTACTTTTGTTTCCTAGGGGTATTAAGATTGATGCGTAGTCAGCTACGCACTGTAAAGTAAAGTTATTTATGATACTAATTGCTCTTACTCTCCGACTCCATTGGGTGTTCGGTTCAGCTTACGACAATCGGCCATGGCATCTCAGGAACCAAAGCCTAATAGCAAGGTGACGGATTCGTACCATTCGTTCCATTTGACTGTAGATTAAATGTCAAAATATGAAAATAAAACTTCCGATGTGTCATAGTTAGATTTTTTTTGGGGCCCCCCAGATCCTCGGAAAATGACCGAATAGATACGCTAATGCCTACCGACCCTAAAAACACGTAATTAGATAAGATAAAACTGCAGATTTCACACTACGTGGAACTATCAAAGGCATTGAGAATGTAATTTAGAAATTAAGCACACATTAAAATTTCATTTTTAATTTTCGTACTGACGACAAAGTGAACGGAGCGCAGACTGGCCTCGTGCCTAAAGACCCTTTTATTGCCTACAGTTTTCGTCCGCCCACCATCCAAGATGATTTTCTGTTCCTTGAATAGCGAGCACAAAATAGTTATTGGGAAATTCTCGATTAATATCAACGAAAAATTTTGAAATTTTGATAAATATTGCTAATTTCTGTGAAGCTATCGGCAAATATCACAGTCTCAGGCATTATGCTCGTTCAGGAAAACAGACATTAGTGTCGATTTTGTTGTTCACTTTTCTAAACTTAACTAAATTTGGCAGCTTTAAAGTTATAGCTATCCTTATCATTTACACCTATAAGAAAGGGATATATCACTTTTAGCAATGTCAAATTAGTTTAGTTTAGAAAAATGCACAACAGAATCGACATCATTGTCATATAAGACGATAATGTAACTTTTGTAGCAAAAATGTAACATTTCAGGAAATGAAACGTAACTTATGACTCAAGGGCCCTGGCAGCACTGAATCAAACATGGCGGAAAAAGTTTTTCGTTGTGTTTAACTAATGAAATGAATTTTAATTGTTTATGTCTGGGCGTTCAGCATTACCAAAGACCCAAACCATTATCTTTAGATTTCCCAAACCTGAGAAAGCAAATTTTCTTCGGTAAGTCGTCATTTATTTATTTTATTCCGCTTGAAACAGTTAAGTGAAGAAACGGAAAATACTTCTAGGTTCTTGTTTTGTTGCAGTCTGAGCATCTGCTGAATCAATATGTCCTCGAAACAGTGAAGGAAAACATCGTGAGGAAATCGGCATGCCCAAGAATTTCATTTCTATTCCATTAGAACAGAGATGGGCGTATCTTTGTTAGCTTTCTAAAGTCCTTTCAGACACAAGTTTCCATCTATTGTTTGTCATCCATCATAGTACTACACTTTACAATGTTATGAAATTATTCTTATTTATGTCAATTTTATCAATAATAGTTCCTAGCGCAGAAGGGTCAAATAAAAATTACATTGGCTGTTTTATTAATTGTGATAATAAATACTTTCCAGATTGTATCTTCAGCAGGATCATCAGCTGTGTGCTGTGCCTTATAAATTAGTAACTGATCAAATAAGAAGTAAATTAGCTTTACCAGACAACGAACAAGAGGTAAAATATGATGTATAAATTAGTTGTAAACTAGTATTTTACTGTATTTATAAACATACATTTCCATTTACTTCCAGATTATGATGATACTAATAATTATATTTTTACTCATTGTTTTGAGTTTTACATATGGCATTATCTGTCAAGTACACTTGTGTACACCATTTCCTTCTTTATCATTAACTGTCTTCATACTTTTTTTATTACAGACCAATGCAGAGCTCTTAAACTCTTCTCTGCTACAGCTAAGTGAACACAAGAAAGCTCTGTGGATTGCCTTATCCACATAGCCGGTGTCAATATTCCACTTGGATTTATTATCTGGACCCACCACTCATGAGCCAAGCCACCGAGCGGTAGCACGGTGCTCATCGGTGGCTTGAGTGCAAAAAACATACAACAACAACAACAACATCCTAAATCAGTCCACTGCTGGACATAGGCCTCCCATTATAAGAAGGGGAATATGCCGATAATCCCTGCACTGGGCATGCGGGTTGAGGATCGCAGGGCACAGCTTCTCGCACCATCGATGCTGCTTCCCATTGAGGGTCAAGGGACGTAGCTGTGCCGGTGCGTTATGCCACAGTCAGCCGCTGCCAGAGACCCGTTTGTTATCAGGATGCACCATGGGCAGGTGAGATTGGCTTGGGTTCCGTAGAAGGAGGTTGGAACCCTTTACACCCTTACTACAGTGTTCGCTATATCTTGTTAACTATAAGTTTTACAAACGTCATTTTCATACAAAAATATAGGTAACACAGACTTTGTAGTAAGGTGTGCTTTTGGGTTCAAGCCATGTTGCCACTCACACTTTCGCCCCTTTACTGATCAGTAAGGGTGTGTTGATCATGTACAACTTACGATTACCATGAAAATAATTTCATTACCATTATGAAATCCCCAATCTTTATATGATAGAGATTCTATTGTATTATTTATGAGTATTGTTATTGACTAAGACAAAATCATTAATGTAATTCATAATAATATGTTTATTTAACTTTCTGTAGTTTATTTTCTTTCTAGGGACTCATCTTAGATCTTATTCTTCAATATCTGTTGGGCTAGTATAGTTACGCATATATTTTGTATAATTTTTAAAACTTATAAATTCATTCTTCGTTTATACAAATAAATAACTTCTGTTATTTCGATTTCTAGACTTTTTTATGTTGATTTTTTTATATGAATGCAATGTCTAATAATAGGATTTAGGGGTTTAGATTAATCGGTTACATCTTTACCTACACCGTGTTATGAAATACATGCATGTAAGTTAAGTATCATACCTGCTATTTATATCACTACTATAGTAAAAATAAATAAAATATAAGTTAAGAAAATAATTCGTTTGATTTTACAGTTCAAAGGTACCTAATCAGTCCTACCTAATAAACCAATTTAACCCTCAGTAGGTAGGTATAGATAGATGTACCTAGGTAGTAGGCTCAACGCCCACGACCGATTTTTTGTAGGACAGTTAGGGAGGGGAGCACAGAGTGTATACCAACCAGGTTGGATCGACGAATGAAGTAACGCCATAATAGCTCAAATGTTGGAATTGGATTGTACGTAATAATATAAGTATTTTATGTTCTATTACTTTTTTGCGTAAAGTTCATAGTTTAGGAGTTAGGACACTTTCAAATATCAATGAAATTTTATTTTTCTGGATTTAGAAAGTAAGGCCTTATGGGCTAAATTGGTTTGAATTGAATTCTACGTTTTGATATAAGTATTTTATATTCCATTACTTTTTTTCGTAAAGTTCATAGTTTAGGAGTTAGGGCACTTGGAAATATGTATGAAAATGTATTGTTCTGGATTCAGAAAGGCCTTAAGAGCAAAAATGGTTGGAATTGGATTCTACGTATTGATATAAGTATTTTATTTTCTATTACTTTTGTTCGTAAAGTTCATAGTTTAGGAGTTAGGGCACTTGCAAATACATAAAAAAAATTATTTTTTCTGGATTCAGAAAGTAAGGCCTTTAGGGATAAAATGGTTGAAAATAGATTATACGTATTGATATAAGTATTTTATGTTCTATTACATTTTTTCGTAAAGTTCATAGTTTAGGAGTTAATGCACTTGCAAATATACACATGCAGCCTGTGGGCTAAGTACACTCAAGTGGCGTATGGCTCCCTCCGCGTCCAGTTTAATAACGCGTTCAGAGCGGTATTGGGGCTGCCCCGCTACTGCAGCGCCTCCGGCATGTTCTCGCAAGCACACACCGATTGTTTTTACGCCACTATGCGGAAGAGGTGTGCATCCCTCGTGCGAAGGACGCGGGCCAGCACCAACACCGTCCTGGCGATGATCGCACGACGAATAGACTGCCCCTATATACGACGCTGCTGCGACAGACATGTCGTGTGTAGGGTCCTTCATTCATTATACCTATACAGGCAGTTAACTTGGCGACGGGTCGCCAACGGAAACAGGAACGAAAACAAGAGTGAGAGTGGGAACAGAAACAGGTACTCTACATATGATTACATTACGGGGTAGGTAATGTAGTAATATGTAGTATATTTACTTTTTATTCCATTCATATTTAGGATTCCGTGTCAAATCACCAGGCTTGGGAAACATTTCACATGAAAGGACATACGTAAAAAATTAGTATAAACGCAAACGAAGTTGCGAGCAGGTCAGCTAGTACATAACATACTTATATCAATACGTCGAATCCAATTCCAACTATTTTTGCTCTTAAGGCCTTACTTTCTGAATACAGAAAAATAAATTTTCATTTATATTTGGAAGTGTCCTAACTCTTAAACTATGAACTTTTCGAAAAATAGTAATAGAACATAAAATACTTATATCAATACATAGAATCCAATTCCAACCAGTTTTGCTCTTAGACTTACTTTCTGAATCCAGAAAAAAAAAATTCATTGATATTTGAAAGTGTCCGAACTCCAAAACTATGAACTTTACGCAAAAAAGTAATAGAACATTAAATACTTATATCAATACGTAGAATCTCATTCCAACCATTTTTGCACTTAAGATCTTATTTTCTGAATCCAACTAACTAGAAACTTTACGAAAAAAGTAATATAACATAAAATACTTAAATAATTACGTACAATCTAATTCCAACCATTTTAACCCTAAAGGCCTTACTTTCTGAATCGAAAAAATAAATTTTCATATATTTTTGAAAGTGTCCTAACTCCTAAACTATGAACTTTACGAAAAAAAGTAATAGAACATAAAATACTTATATCATTACGTATAATCCAATTCCAACCATTTTAGCCCTTAAAGCCATACTTTCTGAATCCAGAAATTGAAATTTTCATACATATTTAAAAGTGCCCTAACTCCCAAACTATGAAATTTACGAAAAATAGTAATAGAACATAAAATACGCATATCATTACGTACAATCTAATTCCAAACATTGTAACCCTAAAGGCCTTACTTTCTGAATCGAAAAAATAAATTTTCATTTGTATTTGAAAGTGTCCTAGCTCCTAAACTATGGACTTTAAGAAGAACTTACTTTCTGAATCGAAAAAATAAATTTTCATATATATTTGAAAGTGTCCTAACTCCTAAACTATGAACTTTACGAAAAAAAGTAATAGAACATAAAATACTTATATCATTACGTATAATCTAATTCCTACCATTTTCGCTCTTAAAGCCATACTTTCTGAATCCAGAAATTGAAATTTTCATACATATTTAAAAGTGCCCTAACTCCCAAACTATGAAATTTACGAAAAATAGTAATAGAACATAAAATACACAAACATTTTAGCTCTTAAAACCTAATTGTCTGAATCCAGAAAAATGAATTTTCGTTTATTTTCGAAAGTGTCCTAACTCCTAAACTATGAAATTTACGAAACAAAGTAATAGAACATAAAATAATTAAATCAATACGTTTAATCTATTTCCAACCATTTAAGCCCTTAATACCTAATTTTCTGAATCCAGAAAAATATATTTTCATTTATATTTGAAAGTATCCTAACTCCTAAACTATGAACTTTACAAAAAAAGTAATAGAACATAAAATACTTAAATAATTACGTACAATCCAATTCCAACCATTTTGTCTCTTATGGCGTTACTTCATTCGTCGATCCAACCTCGTTAGTATACACTCTGTGCATGAGGTTGCCATGAGGTTCCCCTCCCTAACTGTCCTACAAAAAATCGGTGGAAAAGTCGGTCGTGGGCGGAGACGTTTAGCGTCTCCGCCCACGACCATTCACAACCATAAGATGGTAACGAAATCGGCGAGCAGAGCGAGCCGCGAAATTTTTCTATCAGAGGTAGGAAAACTACGATTTATATTTGAATTTCAACCAACCTATATGTATTAGGATATCAACTGTATTAGGATCAACGAAGACTTGGTCCTGATCTGATCATTTTTGCACCCCACAAGAAAAGACAACTCAATTTATATCTGGATATCAAACTAATAGTAATTAATTAATACTACTTTTCATGACCCAAAACTTGGTCCTGGTCTGGTACCTAATTTCTGTGCCCCCCAGAAAAGAATATAAAGATTTATTTCCGGATATCAACCTAATAATTAAAACTTGGTTCTTGTCTGGTCATTTCTGCGCCCCTAAGAAAAGAAAAAACTACGATTTTTAACTGGGTATCAACCTATTAATTAAATCTTGGTCCTGGTCTGGTTATTTTTGCGCCCCCCAAAAAGAAAACTAAGATTCATAACTGGATATCAACGAAATAATTAATGAATACTACCATGCATGGTCTGCGCAATGTGCCGAGGCACCGGTGGCCTTATTTTCGGCACTGGATTATTCTTAAATTGTTAGTTATATGTTGTTTGTATATTATTGTTATATTGTTAGTTATTATTGGCAAATCATGAAAGTTGATAACTTGTTACAACTCCCTTATTTGAGGGGTTAGAAATTAGTAAACTATTTTCTGTTGTAAAATTGATTTATTTCGTCGAAAATTAGGTGTAGGGTTTCAAAATGTTGTCAGAAGATGTATATTCCATAAAGGCATCAGCCAATGCAATCATAAAGTGCTTTCCACTAGTAGTTCAAGAGCTAGAGGCAATTTTCAATTTTCATATGATATATATGATAATCGTTCCAAATAAACCTATCTACATAATAAGTACCTTGTGAAATACTAACAATTTACAATATATACAACCTATGTACAATAAAATTCTTATATAGTAACTTAATTGCTATAACTGTGCACCAGGAGTGTTCTCACATAATGGTATAGAATATAGAGCTCTTGCATTTTATCCCTAATTTAGTTTCAGTTTTTTAGTTTACAAGACACTTTATGAACACATGTTTCAAATAAAATTTTATTTCATTAGAAACCTAGAACCATTTAAAATTAATATACAATTTGCACTCATGCAAAAAATCTTTTTAAATATTGTATTGTCATCACATTAACCATGTGTGTTGCAAATTCCAAAGTGTGCTTGATTAAAATTTATGTAAAAACTATCATTACAGGATTTCACTCGAACAGACATTTCACATATGAAATTACCTCTAATAAGAACGTACAATAAACAATAACCTACATCTTAAATTTATATTTGCAAGTGCCCTAACTCCTACACTATGAACACTACGAACAAAATTAATAGGACATAAAATACTTATATCAATACGTAGAATCCTATTCCAACCATTTTTGCTCTTAAGGCCTTTCTGAATCCAGAAAAATAAATTTTCATTTATATTTGCAAGTGCTCTAACTCCTAAATTATGAACTTTACGAAAAAAACTAATAGAATATAAAATACTTATATCAATACGTAGAATCCTATTCCAACCATTTTTGCTCTTAAGGCCTTTCTGAATCCAGAAAAATAAATTTTCATTTATATTTGCAAGTGCTCTAACTCCTAAATTATGAACTTTACGAACAAAACTAATAGAATATAAAATACTTATATCAATACGTAGAATCCAATTCCAACCATTTTTGCTCTTAAGGCCTTTCTGAATCCAGAAAACGAAATTTTCATACATATTTCAAAGTGCCCTAACTCCTAAACTATGAATTTTACGAAAAAAAGTAATAGAACATAAAATACTTTTATTAATACGTAGAATCCAATTCCAAACATTTTTGCCCTTAAAACGTAACTGTCTGAATCCAGAAAATGAAATTTTCATACATATTTGAGAGTGTCCTAACTCCTAAACTATGTATTTTACGAAAAAAAGGAATAGAACATTTAATACTTATATCAATACGTAGAATCGAATTCCAACCATTTGAGCCCTTAATACCTAATTTTCTGAATCCAGAAAAATATATTTTCATTTATATTTGAAAGTGTTCTAACTCCTAAACTATGAACTTTGCAAAAAAAAGTAATAGAACATAAAATACTTAAATAATTACGTACAATCCAATTCCATTTTACCATTTTGTCTCTTATTGCGTTACTTCATTTGTCGATCCAACCTCGTTAGTATACACTCTGTGCATGAGGTTGGCATGAGGTTCCCCTCCCTAACTGTCCTACAAAAAATCGGTCGTGGGCGGGGAGCCTAATTTCGGTGGCTTCACATAACCAACCGATAAAAATCTTCAACAAGTATAAAATAAGTCGTAAACACGACATTCTACTAAGTTCATTGCCCACCCTCCCCCCCCCCCCCCTCCTGTATCACTTGCCCCCCCCTGAACTCCGGCAAAATACACTACATAATATGAACTTTTTAAAACTTTTAAATTGTTAGTATTTCACAAGGTACTTATTATGTAGATAGGTTTATTTGGAACGATTATCATATATATCATATGAAAATTGAAAATTGCCTCTAGCTCTTGAACTACTAGTGGAAAGCACTTTATGATTGCATTGGCTGATGCCTTTATGGAATATACATCTTCTGACAACATTTTGAAACCCTACACCTAATTTTCGACGAAATAAATCAATTTTACAACAGAAAATAGTTTACTAATTTCTAACCCCTCAAATAAGGGAGTTGTAACAAGTTATCAACTTTCATGATTTGCCAATAATAACTAACAATATAACAATAATATACAAACAACATATAACTAACAATTTAAGAATAATCCAGTGCCGAAAATAAGGCCACCGGTGCCTCGGCACATTGCGCAGACCATGCATGGTAGTATTCATTAATTATTTCGTTGATATCCAGTTATGAATCTTAGTTTTCTTTTTGGGGGGCGCAAAAATAACCAGACCAGGACCAAGATTTAATTAATAGGTTGATACCCAGTTAAAAATCGTAGTTTTTTCTTTTCTTAGGGGCGCAGAAATGACCAGACAAGAACCAAGTTTTAATTATTAGGTTGATATCCGGAAATAAATCTTTATATTCTTTTCTGGGGGGCACAGAAATTAGGTACCAGACCAGGACCAAGTTTTGGGTCATGAAAAGTAGTATTAATTAATTACTATTAGTTTGATATCCAGATATAAATTGAGTTGTCTTTTCTTGTGGGGTGCAAAAATGATCAGATCAGGACCAAGTCTTCGTTGATCCTAATACAGTTGATATCCTAATACATATAGGTTGGTTGAAATTCAAATATAAATCGTAGTTTTCCTACCTCTGATAGAAAAATTTCGCGGCTCGCTCTGCTCGCCGATTTCGTTACCATCTTATGGTTGTGAATGGTACTTAACTACGCACAAATATTTTTAAATCAATCTTATAAAGTTTGCAACAATGACGAATTACGCACACACAACACAATAGCGCTAGTTAGAATGATAAAAACAGATTGCGGCTCACTGCGCTCGCCGACTACATTTTTTACGTCTGTTGTTGTAGTTTAAAAATGCCATCATTTTCTTTGTATTTTTTCTTTTGTGCACAAAAAATTTTACGGCTCGCTACGCTCGCCGATTTTATTTCTATAATAAGTGAAGGGACTATGCACTGAGAAGTCAACTTTGACTTCATATATGCTGGAACGCGAGATATTTTTTTCTATTGTGTCTGGTATCCAGACTTTACAATTATAGAAGCTCGCACCGGGCGCGTAAAATGCTATTTACGGCACTGACTGTGTCCATACAAAAAAACAAGTAATGGAACGATATCCTGTTTCCGTCATGAGGATCATCCACAGTTTTTGGTTAATTATGCAGATTTGCTGGTATAAAAATCAATATATACTATGTTTTTGTTTTTATAGTATAAAAAATGACCAATATACAAAGGTTTTAGTGAAAAAAAATGCGGCTCGATTCGCTCGCCGACTTCATTACTGACTTTTGCATTTACAATTTCCTATGAAAATATAAAAAATCGCAGTTATCTTTATCATGTTTTGTTTGTAATCATAATAATAATTATTATTATACCTAGGTATAATAGCACATTCTCTGCAAATAACTTTTTCGCGGCTCGCTCCGCTCGCCGATGGAAGATAGGTAAGTGCAATGCCAAACACCAAAATTGCCCCCCCCCCCCCCCCCGAAACGAAATCCTGTATCCGCGCCTGTCCCAAAGTAAGTAACCAAATCAATCATAAGATTTGCAAATATAAAAGAATAAAATAGTTTACAAAATTTGGTTCTTTTTTCATAACGATAATTACAGGTTTTTTTTTATACACTAATATTTTCATTGTGAAAGTTTGTGTGAGTGTGTGTAAGTATGTTTGTCCCCACTCAACATGAACGGATTTGGATGAAACCTGGAATATACCTAGTTTAGTGACCTGTATTAACACAAAGGCTTTTGATACTGGTAGCAGCAAAGCCGCAGGCGGTATCTAGTTACAAGTCGCAGGTGTTATCTAGTTACAATTACATTTAGCAATCCAAACCCCAAACTAATGTTATAAATGCGAAACTCTGTTTGTTTGAAAACTTTATTGCACATACTTAAAAAATGTTACCAAGGGTGGGCTTAATGCCGTAGGCATCTGTCAATCTGTGTGTTAGTTATGTTTCTTATGCCTAAAGAGCTGCAATAATTTTAATGAATTTTAGTATAGACCTAGCTGGGACATTGGAGAAATAGAAATAGAAATAGAAATAGAAAATGTTTATTTGAAACAACAGTTTACAAGATAAAAGTTCAGTTAGTTTAATACATGTTAATAACTTCGCTGTTGCAAAAAGGCCCTAACTCAGCATATTGCTAGTTGTAGACGAATACCTACAACAAGCGCTGGTCTTCCGTTGGAACCCTTTTGGTGACGTCACGAACGGACGTTATGTACGTCCGTTCGTGACGTCCGTTCGTGACATACTAGAAAAAACTAAATATATAGACTTAAACTAAAACTTTATATATAGAGGTTATTAATAAAGTATTTATAAAAGAACATGACGAAAAAGAAAGAAATTAATGTACCTACAAATAAATTTTAAAAAATGCCATAGAAAATGTATAGTGTACTTAAAATAAGCCAAAACTACAATAACAATGAATAAAATTGTATGAAAACTATAGAAATCGGATCTGTAATGAAAACTATAGAAATCTAAACAGAAAGATGATGCATTTTTATATTAAGTATTTAAGTATTAAATAAAGTAGTAAGTATTTAATAAACATAATAAATAAGTGATATCTATAAAAAAAAAAACAGAAGTAATACCTATCAAACGGAAAGTCCTCAACAAAGTTTAAGTTTATGAACAATAAATATTATATTATGATACATAGGTATAGGACAGGATAAAATGATATAGTTAGGAAAGTAATGTTTAAGTAGCTTTATATTCTAAGATTATCCTAAATAACCTATTCAAATGTTTGTTTATAAAGCAAAACTATTCGAAGTAACAGGAGAAGCACATGGTGTATTCTGTGACATGGTCTAATTTTAGCAAAAATAAACATGAAAGGGTTGAAATAAGAAACGGAAAAAAATGGAAGAAACCATCAAAGGCTGGCCTCGGAACTGCTGGGCCGAAGGCTGCAGTGGGAGGATCCTCCTCACAGGGCATGCAGAGTCTAGGAGGGCCGCCTCTTGTATTTGACTTTTGATCAAGCTGCCAATCGAAAGCCTAATAAATATTGGTTGCGGCTCTTCGTTATCAGACTGTTCATAGATTCACAGTTCACAGATTATTAGATTATACATTTTTATTATTAAATTAAAAAATGAAATTTTATTACATATTTTATGAAGGTAAAAATTGTTGATATGTGGAGATGTATGATTGTTTCCCCTACATACAAAAACAGGTCTATAGTTCTACACCAAGGATAACATCAACATGTTACCATAGCTGCAGGCAGAATATAGTTATACCTAATACTAGACATTTTCACATAGCATGTAGCCCCATGGTAAGAAAGCTTGTGTCACAAAAAATCACTCATGTTACAATGTTCTGGTGTCGAAAGAACTTCCTGAACCTTCATTCACACTTTCGAAAACAAACACCATAGAGATGCTCTAGCTCCTTGATCCTCTTCGAAAGGCAGTTTAGGGTCAACCCTACAGCCCATGCCCCGCCTTCACGCTGTAGATAACGTATTTGTGATACGTAAATATAGTTGAGTGGTGCCCGCTTTGCTGCCGGGTTAAATCCTGTTAGCACTGCTGCTCTGCACTACTAAAAAGTACATTTGCCCTTGAAGTAGCGATGTGAGCTGGCCTCTCTTAGTACGCGCCATTACGCCGTGTGCTCAGCTCATCGCATTCAATTTCTGCCAGCAACCTTTCGTCACTCCGCCTGGGCGTCTACTAAGAGGGCTGGCTGAGACGCAGTTATCCACTCTTTTACAACAAAACGGTTGCCGGTTCTTCGCCAGAATGGCCATCCCACTGCCATTTCAGCTTTATCGAATTTCTTTAGGTTTAGCCGGTAGCTAGGGTTTGCATAGTAACTTTGCAATCTAATCTACTATTTTATGTTATGTAATGAATTAGATTGATTGATTAAATTGATAACTGCGCTTGGTGCCTTTTGTTTTGTTTTGCCTTTTTGTTTGTATTATTAAAAACATCGGTAAACATTTAGTTCTAACCAAAGTGCACCGTATACTCATTGGCATTGTGAACAAGAACATAGCACTATCCTAGTCTATTCTTGGCACCTCGGGTAAGTACTGTAAACGAAGCTTAAGTCTCGTCGATGGCGTGTGCACGGATGATCAGGCTGTGCATTCCATGGGTGTGAAAAATCAGCACGTGCAAAACATGTACAGCCTGATCATCCATGGCCAATTGTGTACATGGATAATCAGGCTGTGAATAATCAGGCCGCGCAATATTGGCTCCCTACGAGTACGAGGGAAGGGAAGGTCAATAACCACAGAATAGGGATGTTATCGTCAACAACAGAAATTCGATTGTTTAAAGCCTAAAGGAAACGGAATCTATCGAATGAACGAATTCGATTCTATTTCCATTTTCCTTAGACATTAATAAGCTTATTTTTTCATCATAAAACTTTGAGGGCCACGCTTGCCAACGGTTTGCATTTGTGTACCGAATTTGATCCGAAGTCAATATCTAATAAAATATTTCTAACTTTATTGAGGACCATACGGATATGGATATGTTTATTTACTTTATTTACATAGTTCAATAGGTGCAAGGTATGTACCTAAGCTAATCATTCCAAATGCCTCTAATAAAGAAGAAGTCTTATCGCGAAAGCGATTTCTTCTAGATAACCGCTACATTAAAACTAAAGGGGATCCGAGACCTGGAACACAGTAAAAGTTAAGTTGATCACTAGACATTATTTATTTAACTATTAAATCTAAATAAAATATTACATCCAGTGATTAGTTATATTGTAATAACTGTGTTTGCAGTGATAGTGTGATGTGATGAGATTAGATTATGCGTGGATTCCATTCATTAGCGCAATGCCTAAAAGTAATTTCTTTAAAATCTTTAAAATCTAAATCATAGTAAAATATTGAGAATTACTTATTTGGGGAATGATATTCCATATTTGAAACTTTCTACATATATAAATATTTTTTGAATTTATGTAAATGATACGGAACAAAGTAAAATTCAGTGGTCTCAGGAAAATATATTTATGTTTCACGCTCTCTGATCAAAACATATCAATAATTTACTCGATTTTTTAAGAAGAAGATTAAAAAATAAGTTCTCGATTGCTTTGTGATATTTTTTTTTGTGACGTGGTGCTACCAGTTATCCACGATATTATTGATATTAGAACTAGCAATATTTGGAGCACCACTAGGACGGAAAGCTGAGATTTGAAAACTTAGGCTTCGCTTTGAGCCATAATATTGATTCTATATTTTTTCGACAGCAATCGTTTTCGACTCTAATAATTGCAAGCTGTTGATTGGTCTAACTAGAGCAAGGCCACACAAACCCAGATCCACGGGCCAAGAACTATATTTTTTATGACTGTGTAATTACGTGTACCTATCGTTCCTATAAAATGTATAGATTATAGTATAAATAATGCAGAAAAATGATAGGTTTGTCGAAAATGCCCCTAGCATTAAGCTAACCTCTGTCTGTAAGGTATCTACACTAATATACATCTACATCTACGCTATCTATCTGCACTAATATTATAAAGAGGAAAGATTTGATTGTTGGTTTGTTTTTTTGTTTGCATTGAATAGGCTCTGAAACTATTGGACCGATTAAATTCTTTACACTATCCCCAGGTGATATAGGCTATATTATATTTTCCAAAAATATAGGGATCCTTACTAAAACTCCAATAATGTAACCCGAAGTGTAAAAAAATGACCTAAAAATTCCTTACCTGTGGAAACTTTTGATGATTGAAAAAAATAATGTACAACAACTTTGCAAAACACATCATTATCTACAAAAAAAAAATTCAACCGAATTGTGAACCTCCTCCTTTTTTTGAAGTCGGTTAAAAAGTGTCACGACAGCCTAATTATGTTTGAATATTATAGTTATGTTACAATAAGTGTTCTTTTATTTTAAACATTTAATTGAAATGCCGGCGCTCTTGATTTGTCCATTGATATTAATCTTTATCAAAATAAATTACTTCATATTCAAGCCTGCTTCAATAACTTCATATAACTTTTTGAATTATTCAATTCGAACATTCCTATAAAAATATATCACGAGTTTACAAATGTAAGTAATAGAAAAAAGTCACGTGGTCCCCGCTTACCCAGCTCGGCTGGCTAAGCAGCACTATAATAAGCTATACACTTTTTTAACCGGCCATAGACTTAATGATGGGTCGCCAACGGGACCGCGAGCGGGAACGGGAACGGAAAAGGAAGCGGGAAGGGATAATATGTTTAAGTAGTTATTCCGTCTGTATATATAGGGTTCCGTGTAAAATTACCATGTTGGGTAAACATTTAACGTGAAAGTACATACGTTCAAAGAGAGCGTATACACGCAAATGAAGTTGCGGGCCGGTCAGCTAGTAAAGAATTATAGTAAACAATAAACATCCAATTTAGCCGGGTTCAGTTGGCATCTCTAATAAATCAAACAATCAATCAAGCAACTTGCCAGCTTACTTGATCAGTGTTGTGTCAGTGTAAACTTGAAGCAAGCAACTGTTGGCCTGGCTGTCATAAAAATTATTCATTGTGAAACGAGAGAAAAGTGAGACAAATCAAAATTCCTTCGAACGCTCACACAACAGCAAAATAGAATTTTCCAAGAAACCACCGCGCGGGCGAAGGCACAGCAGCGTCGACCGTGATGTGAGAGCTCGGGACGAGCGCCCTCACATGTCCGACTCGCAAGCTGATGGCCAAGAGGCCATGACTGAGCGAAGATCATTCTTCTACCCCGATAGCAGCAGTGATTCAGACGACGAGAAGAACTACAGAATAGACGAGGAACGGCGGAAGAGACTATCCAAACGCAACGGGCCGAATATTCGTACTAGAACTTGCGCGATGCCGCCAAAACTCGCTACTCCGTCGACGTCGGGTGACCAGCCGCGGAACGGAAAAGCTCAGAATCAGCTCGGGGAAGACAGGATAACCCTGGTGGTGGATAATACTAGGTTTGTGGTGGACCCAGCTCAGTTTACCGCTCATCCCAATACAATGTTGGGGAGGATGTTTAGTTCAGGTTAGTACATCATTTTTCTAATAAGTGTTCTAATATAATAGTTTATTCAAGTAAAACTTGTGTATACAAAAGAATAGGACACACTGTTGAAACAAAATGAACTTTTCTAAACCTTGATAAAGAAGAAACAGCAAGAACAGTACTTATTCATACGGAGAGCCCTGTTAACATGCCATTTTTTGCCTACTCTTATGATGTCATTCACTAAGCCTTAGTTAGCCACAAAGTGTTGAAAAGTCAAGGGCCTGCCCAATACAAAATGGACTTCTACTTCAATTTCATTGGTACTTTCCTTCCATCGTATTTTAAAACATTCTGATAGTTTCCGAATTGAATCTGTCTATATTTGTTCAGTTGTATGTCTATTTTGTTTTTTCTGATGGTGATTCTAAAGAACTACGACGACACAATGGTGCATCTCAACATGACACGTCCTGGGACAATAATGTAAAATTGTCACTGTCAGATTCAACTTGGGAAAGGTTTTGAAAATACCCCTTCAAATCCCTTATGATTAGACCACCCTGTAAACTAATTGTAGATGTCCACTAGTCCACCAAAACAGCATCAAACTGTTTTAACTCCAATTATTATGATTCTAGGCATTGAATTCACCCATCCCAATGAACGGGGTGAATATGAAGTGGCCGAGGGTATATCAGCCACGGTCTTCAGGGCAATCTTGGAGTACTACCGAGGTGGCACCATCCGCTGTCCACCGACTGTCTCCGTCCAGGAGTTGAGGGAGGCTTGTGACTATCTACTGGTGCCGTTTGATGCTAACACTGTTCGTTGTCAGGTTGGTATAGTTTTATGTTGTAAAAAGATGCCTTTATGTTATTCTGGGATATGCATGTTGTGGTTTGAAAATGTGGCTCTTTTTCGTTAAGGCCCAAATCATGCAATTTTTTTTCTAAATGTTGTGACCCCAGCAATCAGGCCATAGCACAAGTAATAAAATTCATCATTTTGATGGAAAATCATGGCCTAGCTGTATAATTCTGACAATTTGTGTCTGCAGAATCTCCGTGGTCTTCTACATGAGTTGTCAAACGAAGGTGCTCGCCGTCAATTTGAGTCATTCCTGGAGCAGCTCATCCTGCCTCTGATGGTGGAGTCGGCGAGGCGCGGGGACAGGTGAGACTTGACCCTGAGACCTGAGTGCCTAGTGGGAGTTTTTATCCTGAAACCTCGAAACCTGAAATCGAGGTAGCGCCATCTAGTGAGAGACGCGTGGTCTGACTGACTCTTTACCTCATAAATTTACGTAAACGCAAAGGCGATCGAGCTGTTAAAAAAACTCGCACAGGTACCCTGACCCTAAGACCTGACCATGAGACCTAATCCTGAGACTTGACCCTGAGACCGGACCCTGGGACCTGACCTCTAGGAAGTCAAGCCATCTAAAACGGCATCTAATCAGTCCTCAAGATTGTTTTAAAACTTGACATCCTGTCTCTACTGCTGGAATCAGTGAGATGCGGGGAGATGTGAGACCTGACCCTTAGATCTGAACTCGCAGTCACAAGTCACAGAGGTCATCTATTTGGTAACCTTTGGAATTTGATCCTTTGAGATTTAGGGGCCATTCACATCTGACGCAAAATGCGTCGAGCGTATCATCCGTCGCGTCTTTTCGGTCAAATTAGAGCTACCACATTCGCGTCTAGTCAGTATCTAGTCTGCATTCAGCATCTACTGTGTTGTGTGATATTGAATTTTAAAATGAAGCCCATCGAAATAATAGCTATTTGGGAGTCTTTTGAACAAGATCGAAAAAGGAAACGTCGACATTGTATGCATCCTTTAAATGCTAAGAGAATATCAAGAGGCCAATTTCATTGTCAGCTTTAAGAAAATTAATTCAGTTTTACTTTATGTCCAGAGAATCTTAGTAGAGAAGAGAATTTTAGTTGTAGTAGAGTTCTTTTTGGAGATTGATGGATGCAGTGTTGCTTCATAGAGCATGTTCCAAAAAAAAGACGTGTGGCACTCGGGGACTGCCGCGGTAAAGCTATTGCATAGCATTTTGTATCAACTTATGCAATTATAATTATTTATTTATTTTATTTATGCAGTATTTCTTTTTCTTTGATATTAATTCAAGTTACACTTTTTGAGCGTGGTGACCGATAAGAAAACAATTTTTTTTCTTTTATTAAATAAAAATACGTCTAGTTGCACGCACACAAACACCGTGTCGAAGACTGCCGAAAAGAAACGACGTTAGACAATGCACACCTCCGTGCCCGTCGGAGTGAGGTTTTTTTTCGTTACGGAATTTCTGGATTCGGTCCCCGCGCTCAAGGCCCTCGATAGAAGCTATGCAATAGCTTAAAAATGATGCAATGCTTTGTGATAGGTATAGTTACCACTTAACATCAGGTGGGCCATGTGCTTGTCTTATCTTTAAGTACCATATAAAAAAAAACTATTTCTATATTTACCCAACTGAAGTCCTCTTGAGTGAGGTTATGTTTTTACGGTTTATGTATGTTTGTTATATTATTTGTCGGTCGCTGTAGCCCAAACGGTTGGACGGATTTTGACTAATGAGGTGTCGTTGGGTTCGTCTAGATCACGAGGGTGACATAGGCTACATGAAATAAAAAAATATAATATGGCGACTGTAAGGAGCCATTTTTTTATTAACGATGTTAAAGAAAAAAAAGAAAAGTACTAAAAATTTCCTGTCTATGCAGTCAGGTTTTTTTAAAATAAATACTTGTTTAATTCTATAATATCTCCTGAGCTGAAGTTTTTTCCAGAGAGTGCCACGTTGTCGTCCTACTAGACGACGACTCAGTGGAATGGGACGAGCAGTACCCCCCACAAATGGGGGACGAGTACAGCCAGACTGTACTATCCACGCCGTTGTACCGTTTCTTCAAGTATATAGAGAACAGGTTAGTACTGAGGTGGGTGTTTACTTATTATTTAGTATGGCTTGTGTGTTTGTTTGCAGTCCATTGCTGGACAAAGGCCTCCCGTAATGAGCGCCATTGCGCCCTATCCTGAGCTCGACGCATCCAGAGGCTACCAGCAGCCGACAGCCGTCGGAGGGCGTCCTACACTACGTTTGCCGAGCCGTGGTCTCCACTCAAGAACTCGTTTACCCCAACTGTTATTGGTTCTTCAACAGATATGACCAGCCCACTGCCACTTTAGCTCGCTAATTCTCTGAGCAATGTCGACAACTGTAGTTCTATGTTGGATAGTCTCGTTACGGATTCTATCCTTTTGAGAAGCTCGCTGAGCGACTTTAAACTGGTGGACTAGCCATACTGTGAGTTTCCGCGTATGTCATTACGGGTAGGAAGTACATGGTCCATGTACTTGTTGCATTTTCAAATATTATAATAATAACCATTTTTCACATTTATATTTTTAATACCTGGCTTCCGCTCCCGGTTTCGCTCGTGGTTGATACCAAGATAAAAGAAGCCTATATGTTATTCCTGGCCTAAAACTACATAATCTACATGAACTCAAGCCCGGTTTTTTAGAGCTTCGTACCCAAATGGCAGAAACGGGATCCTATTACTAAGAGTCCACTGTCATGTCCGTCTGTCTGTCTGTCTGTCACCAGGCTGTATCCCATGAACCGTGATAGCTAGACAGTTGAAATTTTCACTGATGATGTATTTCTGTTGCCGCTATAACAACAAATACTAAAAACAATAAAATAAATTTCGTGGGCGAGTCCGACTTGCACTTGGCCGGTTTTTTTTTTGAATGGGGTAGATTTAGTTAGATTTTGATTGTGGTTTTGTTTTAGGGATGTAGCAAAACAGGTTATGAAGGAGAGAGGACTCAAGAAGATTCGTTTAGGAGTCGAGGGGTACCCCACTTACAAGGAGAAAGTACGGAAGAGGCCAGGCGGCCGCGCCGAGGTAAATAAAAAATACAAATAATTTGTTTTAAATAAAAACGTAATAATAAAAGTTGTATTTTTGAGACTGGCCAGTAAGATCCCTTAAATTGTTCCATAGTCTTTTGATCCCTCCATTAACAGAATCGATTGACTTAAATGAGATTTTTTTGGTATTATTAAATTAATTTTATTTTCGCAAAGTATAGGCAAAAATTATTTAAAAGCAAGGTTAGATAAAAGTTTAACTAAACTGGCCAATTTATTTATTTTTTCATTCATATCAGCAGTGAAAGGTTCAACAATAGTACATTATTGCACCGCTTAGTGCGAAAGCGCAATTCTTTGAATATGCAATTAGGGGTGCCGTTTTGATGAAAAATATCTGTATTAAGGGTCTGCACTACCTCAGCTCGTATTCATATTTCGCCCCCACTTCGCGGGGATCGCGCGCGACTCTGCGATGCCACAGATAAACACCGAAATAATTATAATTATGCCGGTGGTGGTTCGACGCTCGATTTGTAGGTTTTTTTCTCCCCACGAACATTTTATTGGTTATTTAAAAAAACGCTTTATACAAAATGTTTTTTATACTTAGTTCAATTACGTATTATTCTTATTCTCAAGATTTTAACTCCTGTACTTATTGAGAAATTAAGGTTTTAGTAAAAATTGAGGCATAACTTTGCAATTTTTTCTATAGAGAAAATTTTATGCAATCGTGTTTTCGATTCATATAATCGATAAAGTCCCGAACTTTATATATAAATTTCAAACTTTAATAATGAGTATTTTGAAAGATATGGAGACCCAGTGGAGTTGAAAATAAGCAATTTCAGGTAGCATAACCTCCCTCTCGCTCGCACTATTCAACATTTTTGAAGATATAAAATCACTGAATGTAGTTATGCAAAATAGCAAACCTTCACGGCCTAGAAAATAACAATATAAAGGTTCAGCAATAATATTATTTAAAAGGCCCTAAGCCTTTGCCCACTAAGCCACAGAGGTCATCAGTTAACCGCCATTTTTTTACAGGTAATCTACAATTACGTGCAGCGTCCCTTCATCCATATGTCGTGGGAGAAAGAAGAAGCCAAGAGTCGTCACGTGGACTTCCAATGCTTCAAGTCCAAATCTGTGACTAACCTCGCCGCCGCCACGGCCGATCCGCCCGCGCCCACAGGTAAACATTAATCATTGAGATCCCTCCCACGGACGAATTGCCCATACAAACGTAACACCTTAATTACTTTGTTATAAGTAATGGTTACCACTTAACACCAGGTGGCCATGTGCTTGTTCCATCTTCAAATATCATAAAAAAACGCATCGCATATCTACACACTGTTTCCTTTACTACCAGTATATTCTATACTATTTTAGTTTTAATGTTGAAAAACACCGTTTCAGAGCTTGAAGGCATCCAAGTGTCTAGAGAAGAGGAACCCGAGGCCCCGCCAGATCAGCCCGAAGAGGAGTGATTTTGGCCCCGCGGCCTCTGCGCGCTACTGTGTATGATGCGGCTATAGCGGCTATGGTAGCATTGCGGCTATTGTAAGATGACATCTTTAACGGCAACGACAGGATCTATTGAGTATGATTGGGCTATAGCGGCTATGGTAGCATTGCGGCTATTGTAAGATGACATCTTTGCAATGACAGAAACTACTGAGTATGGTGCGGCTATAGCGGATATGGTAGCATTGCGATTATTGTATGTTGAGATCTTTAACGGCAACGACAGGATCTATTGAGTATGATTGGGCTATAACGGCTATACGGTAGCATTGAGGTTATTGTATGATGAGATCTTTGCAATGACAGAAACTACTGAGTAGTGCGGCTATAATAGCATTGGGGCTATCATAAGATGACATATTGAATGGTTATGGCAGAATACTGTGTGTGATGTGGCTATAGCAGTATTGATATTGCGGCTAACGTAAGATGTTATCTGTTATGGCAATAGCAGGAATTTCTGGTTTTCTTCTGTGTCTAATGAGGTTATGGAAAGGTGGCATCAATAGCGGCTTCCGAAGGATATGATTGCATACCATCTATGTATAGTGGCTATTGTATGATGTCATATAGCTATAGCTGCTATTGTACTATTACATACATTAATAACGGTTGTTGCATGATCAAACACTTCTATAGTTTCTCTGCGGGGTGATTAGCTAACTCTGTTGCAAACATAAATGATTGAAACCGGTCCTGTTTTTACAAACTGTGGCAGATTGTCAAAAGACGTTCATTGAATTTCGACAGATGAAATGTCAAAGTTTGTAAAAACAGGATTGGTGTCAATCATTTCTGTTTGCAATAGAGTTATGGCCGGTTCCTTTAATATACCGTTACCGATTACGCCTCGTTTTCCCCTGAAAAACTGTCAAATTTTCGATGCCTCTGTTAATTTTTGACAGTTTTTCAAGGGAAAACGAAGCGTAATCGGTAACGGTATGATATAGAAACCGGCCGTAAGCCGATCACCCCGCTGGTATGATAATATTCAACATCTATGGCGGTTAATCCATAATGCAATGTCTATAGCGGCTATTGTATGGTTGATGACATACGTAATAGGCATGACGACTGGGTCAAAAAATAATTATTCTAATTAGTCCGTCAGTTAGATCAACAAAAAATACTGGACACGTATTTTTTAATTTATCAAATCAATAGAAATTGACGGAGATAAAGAACGTGAAAGTTCGGGAGTGGGGGCTCGTGACGTCACGCCTAGGTAAAAAATGTACTATATCGTGACGTCGCGCGGAACTTTAACGCACTATATCTTTGTTATTTTTTGTTTAATTGACAAAAGAAAAAAAACGTATCTAATATTTTTTGGATATTTAAATAACGGACTAATTAGAATTTTTCAGGCCTCTAGCCTATTATAGCTGCTATTGAATTATTACATCCATGTTGCAATGTGTCTATAGTGGCTCTGGTATGATGACATAGATCTGTATAGCGGTTATTGTATGATGTTGTACGTCTATAGCGGCTATAGTATGATATGACGACAGAAATCTGTATATAGCGGCTATTGAAAGACATGGCTATCAAAAGACGTACAATCGAAATATGAAGAATGAAATAATTTGAACTAAATTATATTTTGAAAATACTGTCATTGTTGTATTAATCTATCACAATCTGTGAATTTCATCAAAAAATGCTTAGCTTTAATGGGTCGCGGGAGTAGTTTAGTTAATATTTACTAGTAAGTTGGTATTTATCGAATTTTGTAACGCAATTTTGTACTTAGTCGTAACGCACATTACATTTACATATTATCTCAAAAATGGTTGATTCAGTTCGAAAAATTTGAATTTTGTGTTTTAAAAAATAATACCAAATTTTCTCTGTATGACTGATACATAAGGATTTTGAATACAATATACAATATGTGGGTTGGGAACAAGCAAATTTTGTCCGTTAACACTTTGAGTGCTGACAATACAACTATGGTATTTTCGACCGTCATGCGCCAGTCGACGTGTTAACGGGAACCGAAACCGCACCTTGTGTTTTACACGCCTAAATAATAAATTTATAATTTTAAAACATAATTATTATCAATTGAGAGTAATAATTATTCATATGTTCATATAAAAATTAATATATAAATCCAATTTAAAAAAATATACTGACTGACTGACGTGACTGTCCGAAAATTTCGATAGGGTGGCGACTTGAGCTGGTAGCGAATACCGGTATTTATGGGAACGTCGCGGGTTCAAATCCCGCTTGAGACGAAATTTTTCGGATACTAAACATCTAAAAACAGAAATTTGAATTTTTCGAATTAAATCTAGCTTTTAAACTATAAATATATACATTTTAACGCAATAGTTACTTATGGTGTTCAAATAATGTGTAAGCTTTCATTGAAACTTAAAAATTATTCGTTTGGGTAATATTAAAAAAAAAGTAAGATGTCAAAAAGAAAAAACGAGAAAAATATTGAAAGTCCTCTGTTCGCTTTGCTCGCTGAATCAAAAAACCATCACTACTTTTTCCCTTGTCTTTATTTGGCTACGGCTTGCTTAGAACGCAAAACTATTGAGGCTACTATAAAGGGGGTAGTCAGATTCAAGTCCTAATGGTACTTGCCCACATGTGGCGAGCTGAAGTTTTTTCTTTTTGTCAACTTTTTCAAAAGTACCTAATCAAGCAAAACATTCCTACCATATTTTTATTTTAAATAATTTTTAAATATTTATTATACGTCATTTAATATTCAATCTATTTATAATTAATTGAGAAGTGTCAGGATAAGTGAAAATCTGTGGGCGTGAGCGTTTCCACATTATCCGATCCGATATCGGGCCGGATAATGTGGAAACGCTCTTATGGTAGACAATATGAAAGACAGGTATATATTTCATACATTTTTCTTGCCCCGATACCGATATCGTATCGCATAATGTGGAAACGCTTAACAGTCACATTCACATACATACCCTTCCCCCAACAATAGGATCTTATCTTTTAACGTTAATTACAATATAATAGATCGAATATTAAACTGACATTGAGTTTTTAGTAGATTTTAGTTCAATATTACGAACTGTTTCCTAACTTTAGGTAAAACCTGAGGTCTGACTTTGGCTGTGCGGCGGTGACTAAAATAGACCGTGTAATGTAAATTAATAAAATGATTTAATGATTAATAGACGCAAGATAAAATAATGTGGATATTGCGCAGATCAAGTTGACCAATCAGTCCATACAAAATTGTAAAAATGAGTTTTGCGCATTCAAGGTTATACGTGCTGTAATTGAGGTGGACTAAAATCGGTTTATTCCTAACTGTACCTTTTACCACTTCTTCTGTTGCGCCTTCAGCGCACGAGTAACTCAGCCTGAGTAGCGTGGTGCACTTTGCATCTCGGCAGCAAGACCTACTGCATACTGCTCCTGGTATTTACCAGTTTATTCGTCCGCTTCATAACCTACCGGTTGGTAAGGGGACGTTAAACATTACGTAGATTTGATTGGGTCTGTACCTACTACCAGTAGTCCGACTAACGTACTAGGAATGAATTGAAAAAAAAAAACTTAAAATCTCTGCGACTTATCCCTCGAACTGGCAAAGAGCCGGCTCCCGGCCGCTTCAAAATTTGCCGCGTCTGGCAATCGGCCGGCTCCCGCCCGCGCGCTCGGTCGCTGAACCGGCGCTCGGTTTTAGTACTTTGAACTGTATTAAACAGTTGCCAAACCCTACTAAGAGATGTCGCTAGCTTCCTTGAAAACAGGGGCATGTAATGAACGAAGAATCGAGTTTTTGTCCATAGAGTTTTTGTTCAGAAATTCAATTATGATTGCACAGATGTCAGTCAAGTGGCTGTCAAGTGGTTGTTTGTGTGATTAGTTATTGTTGTTTTTAATGTGTTTTGAAGTGTTTTAGTGTTGTTTGTGTATTTTAAGGATAAACAGGTATGTTTTTAACGTTTTTTCATACGTTTGTAACGTTTTACGAACGTTTTCATTCGAAAAAGTTAATTTTACGTAACACGGGAATTCTCGACTTTTTTTTTACTTTCTCTACTTTCACTTTTGAATAGCGATGTGTTTATCAGTAAAACAGTAATAAATTAATTTTCTATAGGTAGAATATTTCAAGCAGATTTCGTGGAGGTATGATACTATAAATAGTTTTATAGTAAAATATAAAGTAAATAATTATTATATATTACATGGGGGGCCCGGACCACCCACGATGGCCGACGGGGGGCGGGGCCCCGCAGATTTCCCATTTTCCATTTTCTTTTCGACGCAGTTCAAGAGATACGCTACCCTAGTACTTCAGAAGGAAAATTTTAACTAGTTTGACCCCAAAGCCTATAACAATTTGTTCATTGTCTAAACAGTTCTTCTGGTAGTACAGTTTGGAAATAAACAGATTCGACTTGCCGCACGGCTAAAAATCGTCCCGTTTAAATCTGCCATTAAAGGGAACGGTTGGTAAATTGAATGATATTTTTAAAGTTGTACCAAACGTATGTTTATTGGTTTTTGTAATAAATACGTAAATCTGATTTGTTATTTTATTTCAACACTACCAAAAATAGGCTAGCTTTTTTATTGGAAACAGCAGAACACAGGGGATTATTATCCTTACCAACTCTGCAACACTAAATCCTAACTTTTGAATACAACAATATTGGCTTGTCCAGCAGTGGGCTGAAACAGATATTGGTTGTTGTTTTAGTTAATTGAGAGAAAAAAAAAATTGAAGAGACTAAAACCGTAACACTATTATTTTGCATTCATTAAAAAAAATATGTATCTATGTAGTATATCAATCATGTGGTTCCCTTAATACAAGCTCTGCTTAGTTTGGGGCTGCATGATGCTGTGTGATAACGTCCAGGATTATTTAGTTAGGATTTTAGTGTAAATGTTTTAGGCTCAATTGACAAGTAACAACACCAATACTATATCAGCACACAGCTGGATATAGGCCTACCGTAATACTAAGGAGGGATTTGCCTATATAAAAGCAGGATACAGCTTGCAGTCGACACTGCTGCCCGTCGGCAGTCAGGGGATGTAGCTATGCCAGCTGCGCTATGCGGCAATCGGATACTGCTAGAGCCCCGTTTGTTATACAGTAAGGTGCACCATGGATCATTGAAGTTGGCTTGGGTTCGAAAGATAGAAGTTGGAACCCCTTACCAACAACAACTCCAGCCTATTCAGTCCACTGCTGGACATAGGCCTCCCCTATAAGGGGGATATGCCCATAATCCCCACGCTGGGCATGCGTGTTGGGGATCGCAAGTAACAGCTTCTCGCACCACCGACGCTGCTGCCTGTCGGCGGCGGCCAGGGGACAGCCTCTTAAGACGCTTTGCTCAAGTGTGTGTTGGTGTGTGACTACGGATCGGTTGGGCCGATTTAGGCTGCGCTATACTGCAATCAGCCGAGCGCCAGTGCCTGGTTCATTATTTAGCAGGGTGCACCACGTGCAGGAGAGGTTGGCTTGGGTTGTTGAAACCCCGTACACCCTAACCCTACTTTACACCCTTATTTTCTCTCGTAGTTCTCTATAGCCAACTCTGGTGTCGGAGTTTTTAGGCCTCTCGATATGGCTCAACCACTGAAAAAGCCGGGACCAACATCTAAACTTGCCTTCAAGCATGGAAGCGCTCAGATCTAAGAACCTTCCCATATGGGCGTCTTGCTCGAGCGACTGACATGCGTATCCAATTGCTCATCTGGAAAGGAACTAAATGCCACTTAAGGGTCACCCATCCAAGTAGTGACCGGGCGGAATGCTGCTTAGAAGAAGACCGTAGTAAACCACCCCACGAGCCTAAATAAAGAAGATAAAATAAATAAAACAAAATAATAAAATCTTAATTAATTTATTAAAATACACTAACAAGTGACTCTTAGCAAATAATAACACTTAATAACAAAATACATCTATAGAAAATACATTTGCACTGTAAGTCTGTATACACTTGAACTTTTCAATATACTAATATTAGGCTAGCTTTTGCCCGCAGCTTCATTCGTATTGTATGCTTCAGTACCTAGCTGTAATGTACGGGTAGGCTTTCATATCGAATTCATCGAAATCCGTTCAGCTTCTAAGACGCGAATAAAATAGTTAAAAAGCGAAAGTTTGTGAATTTTAAAGATGTAGGTTGTTCCTTCTAGCTTAACTACTAAACGGAATGAGCTAAAATTTTGCACACAAGTAGTTCTTAACCAGGAATAACTTGCTGGACCGATTTCGATATTCGTTAACTAAGCACTAACTCCGTAACTAGGTAGATACCATGCGAGTGCAGCCGCGGGCGAAAGCCAGAGTGCTATATAAAATTACGTCTTACAAACATAAATTTTTAATATTAATGATAAGGAAGGTAAAGTAATGATAATGATGGAAGGAAAAATCTGTTAAGTAGGTACAATCAGCATCAGAATTACATACTACATTAACACTTACATTTCAATTCTCAAAACTAAAATTACTGACGAAATTAGCCTTGAATTTTTCCTTTCAAGTTTCATATATTATTAATCAACTTATGTTGCCGACTGTCCATAGATACATAGATAAACTCTTTATTGCACACAACACCAATACACAATAAATTACAAGAACAGAGAAAATAGTCCATAGTGAACGTTCTGATTGTGAAAAACATTACAGAGTGACAGTTTGTTATCTATAGGTTGATCGTTCATCATCTCGGGTCGTCATCACTTACGTATGTCAATGTCAAAGTCCCGCGTATCAACCTATACTTTTTATTTATAAGTTGGCACTAGCTCATGCGAAGAAGAAACAAGTAAACTATAATTATCGCACAAATTCTAGTATGTTTTTCACAAAACTTCAAGATAAAAGCTAGAACAATAGAAAAGCCCAGCTGATCAGCGCAGATATAACAGCAAAAAACATGTAGAAGATGACTATTGATGCCAATATTGATCCAACCGTAGTATTGCGTATCCACTGAAAAAAAGACATTTCATTCTAAATTACTTAACAGGGTAGGGCGAAATTTTATGGCGAATGACGTTTCATAGAAATTGTACTTAAGGAAAACTTTTTTAATTTTCGCTAAATCTCGATTTGATTTGGTAGGTTGCTTTGGGAAAGTGTTCCTGTTGGGAAATAAGAGTCAATTGAACCCAACCTGTTTTTTTTTAACAATGACATTTTCTAGGCTGACTGTAATTTTTTTCAAAATACCAATGATGCAATTATTTTTTTCTTCAAAATAAACTTACGAGTTTCCTAAGTATGCAAAACCTACTATGTAATTACAAAAGAAAAGGTGGCTGCCCTCACCGAGGTAAAATTTTGCCCCACCCTGTATAATTATAGTCCTCGAGTTGAGAACAAGACGCAATGGCGCTCATTGGGGGAGGCCTATGTCCAGCAGTGGACTGCTATAGGCTGATGATGATGAAATATAAATAAATAATGCTGGACAATCATCATGC
This sequence comes from Horisme vitalbata, assembly GCA_951804965.1. NCBI lineage: Eukaryota > Metazoa > Arthropoda > Insecta > Lepidoptera > Geometridae > Horisme > Horisme vitalbata. The sequence goes on along the minus strand of OX638094.1, from coordinate 26,584,844 downwards.
TAACCCTAAAGCCCCAAATTAAAAGCAGATCAAACCACATTAAGTGTCGAAACATACTATGCTAAAGTTACGCGACGTAAGTTCGGCATAATTACGCCTGCAATGCTATTTGAATTACGAATGACACATTATGTTGAAATTACGTTGCGTTATGGTATGGCCTACAGCCGAAATTCGGTCGGGCGTAATTTCCGCGGCATTTCGGCGGTAGAGCACACATTATACGCGACCGAAGTTCGGTTCAACTGCCGAAGAAGATCCGGGGCCCATATGCTCCATGCCCGAGGAGCAGCAGCAGCCCGGCTAGAGCAAGTATGTATTCAGCACTCAGAGCGTTGTGCTTCTAAACACACTATGCCGAAAATTACGTGACGTAAGTTCCGCAGCTGATTTTGATAAGTTCGTCTGTACGCCATAACGCAACGTAATTTCAGCATAATGTGTCATCTGTAATTCAAATAGCATTGCAGGCGTAATAATGCCGAACTTACGTCGCGTAATTTCGGCTACAGTGTGTTTAGACACTTACAGTCCACTGGTTGATATAGGCCTTACCTAGAAAAAAGGAGGGGGGATATGCTAATAATCCCCATCCTGGAAATGCGGGTTGGGGATCGCAAGATGCAGCCTCTCGCAGCCGACGCTGATGTCCGTCGACATCGGTCAGGGCTTTTGGCTGTACTGTTAAGCTGCGCTATGCCGCAATCAGCCGCCGCCAGAGTCCCATTAGTTAGTTAGCAAGGTGTACCACGGAGAGGTGATGTTGGTTAGGGTTTTGAAGGAGGTAGGAATTGGGCTCCTTACACCCCATGTCATTAAACTTACCGTTGATAAAATTGAACTCTTCTTAGATTCACTCCCGGAAGATCTTTTGTGTTTTCTCCTTGTCCTGCCATACCATTTGTAGTCTTTACTGACACTCCTCTTTCTATCTGCCAGATGATTTTTGACAGTTTTTTGACCAAAACCGCTACCGGTGTAAGTGCTTAGAGCGTAGTTTGCTGAGGTCCTGGTATAAAAGATAAAATAGATAAGATAGGGTAACTAGAATCTAGGATACTTCGTTATGTTCATCATCATCAGCCTATAGCAGTCCACTGCTGGACGGCGGCCTCCCCTAACGAGCGGCATTGCGCCCTATCCTCAGCTCGACATCCAGCTTCTACCAGCAGCCGATAGCGGATCGTCACTCCACCTGGCCGGAGCTTCGTTGTTCGCTTGTGACCAACTCTCGTGTCGGAGTTAGACCGCGCGAAGGTCTCCGACATGGCCTTAACGGCTGAAGCCGGGATTGATATCTTAACATACCTTCCGAAGCACGTAAGCGCTCATATCTAAATGCCACTAAACTATCACCAATTTAAATAGTGACAGAACGGAGTGTTGCATTTGGATAAGAACACCAAAGTTTCCTTTTTCATTAGATCACCTAAGTCTTTAAACAAGCTGGATGACATTCCTGAACTAGACCTATTTATATCGAAACCACAAACTTTTAAACGCGTTCTATCCAACCATTAGTTTCAATGTGGTTCACTAACTGTAGACTAATTATTTTTTGGAAAATGTTTTTTTTTTGTATAAATTTTGAATGAACATGTGCTTAATAGTTTCGATATGCGAAAACATGTTATCGGAATTTAGTGACAAACATTGTCATACTTTTAGTTATAAAATTACTGTTTAAATAAATAAAATAAGTAAGCCATGCCACGAGCGCTTTAGAACATATACCAAGAAATGACCAGTGGCACGAGAAGTTAGTAAATAAATACTTATTGTATGTACTTACAAGAAATTAGATTTTTCAATTTCTTTTTTATTTCTTTTCCATCTGTAGACTCCATCATCTCCTTCGATGAACCTGTCAAATTCTGCTCCTGTGACAGTCTTTCTGTATTCAACAGTTTCTTTTCTCAATATTCTCTTGTCAAGATCTTGAGTCTCCGTATCTTCTGTGAATTCGTCGCGGGTAGATTTTCTTAAAAATCTTCTCTCGTTAACTTCATCTTCATTTTCTTCAGTAAAGTCGCCTCTTCTGTCAAATTCTACCGCTCTGACGATAGTTTTATCATTTCTCATTTTCTTGTCAAAATCTTGGACTGTTCCTTTCGGTTTGTCGTTCTTAAAATTATTATGTAACTCTTCCTTTCTGTTATTTCTGTCACAATTGACAGTTGTTTTTCTAACATTTCCTCTATAAACATCTCGAGTATCAATCGATTTGTCTATCCTTGTATTTTCTTCATCGTTTAAATCTAGCCTTCTCTTCCGCTTCTTTCTTCTCTTTCCAACGTATTTTCCTTCTCTATCATATTGAGAAGCTGTGTCATTTGAGGGTTTCGTATTAACGATTATATTTAAGGTTTTCAATGGATCAGCCTCTTGAAACAAAGGATTGGTGTTAGATTTTATAAAGTAATTTATTTAAAAACCATGCTCAGGGGTCAATCTATCCCTGAGTATCATCATCATAATCATCATCATCATCAGCCTATAGCAGTCTACTGTTGGATTCATAATCGCCATTGCACCCTATGCAGCTCGACCTATGCATCCGCTTTTAGCAGCAAACTATTAGTATACCTAATTTTTAATTATTACTTATTGTTATATGGCCAGTCCACTGCAAGGCCTGCTAATTCTATGAGTTTTGTCGACAATTAGGTCTATGTTGGATTAGGTCAGTCTCGTTGCGGATTTTATCCTTCATAAAACTCCGAGTATAGCTCGTTCCTTAGCTACTGTACCTGACGTTGAACTGTCTGTATTTGTGTACAAACGAGTAGCAGCGCCGCGTTTAGCGAAAACTCAAACATACATTTGTTGAATGTATGAGTGATGGAGAGGAAGAAACTATCCATCGATAGTGGTTCTGAAAACTCTCACGCATTACAAGATATTTAAAAGATAAAATATTTAGTACAAATTCCGCCAACTCTCTCTGACGAGTTTCATAAAAGCTCAACAGAAATTCGACAATGTTTCGCCTTCCCCATAAGGCATCGTCAGGAAACGATAGGCTCGCTGTTCGCCTTCGGCACATTATCTTTTAAATATCTTGTAATGGATTTCTGCAAAGTCACGCCTGATTCAATTCATTATCTCTCACGCATTGCCATTCTATTGGGTAGTAGGTTTACTTTTCTGTGGTATAAATCGTTACTAGGCTTCACTGACCTTCAAAGTCCATCGTTTTATCTGTTACATCTTTCATTGCTGAAGTTGTCTTACTTCCTTTCAAGATAGGGGTCGCCGCTGCCTTAGAAAAAAATATTTTAAGTTACATAAGTACAGCCTTGACCAATATACACTAGCTTCTACCTGCGGCTTCGCTCGAGTGGTAGGTACAGGTCGAATTATGTAAAAGAACGCTGGCGGTAGGCGGCGCATTATGCGATTTATCGGTATTTACCCGTGCGCAAACACACCCCCTCCAATTCTTCCATTGTTCTTTTTACGTGACGTATACCCCGGATAAGTAGCTTATTTATGTTATTACTGATCTAGAACTACATCTTCATCATTGGCCTATAGCAGTCCACGGCTGGACGGCGGCCTCCCTTAATAAATACCATGGCATAGCTCCACATCCAGCTTCTACCAGCAGCCTTTTGCAGATCATTGCAACCCCTGGTCGGATGGCGTCCTACACAACGTTTGCCGAGTTGCCGTCTATACGCAAGAACTCGTTTACCCCAACGGTTATCGGTTCTCTATATGACCAGCTCACTGCCACTTCAGCTTGCTAATTCTCTAAGCTATGCTACGAATTTAGTTCTATGTCGGATATTTTCGCTGCGGATTATATCCTTCAGAGCGACTCCAAGCATTGCTTGTTCTTGCTTAGAGAAAGAAAGTGTTATTTTTATTTAGTTTTCATGCAAACTTTACACGGGTAACTAAAGCAGCACGATTTCGGCCACACGACTAAAATCGATGTAAATGACAATTCGGATAGGTAACAGGTGACTAGATAAATAAATAGATCTAAATCTATCTTTAATGGCAAGTTCCTAAGTATACTGTCATTCAACTTAGGCTGTGTGGCGGCGGCTGGTGACTAAAATAAACCGTGTAAATGCTCAGTCGCAGGCGATCGCTTCTACTTTTTTCCGTGTCAAATACTATACCTAGTCACGTACGAGTTTAATCGACTCCTTTAAAGGGGATGAAGATTAGATTTTTACAAGTAATTCGACTAGTGACTTGCCGCACGGCTAAAATAGATGTAAGGGCTAAGGGTTGATTGTTTCCACCCTCTTACATGGAGAAGATGCTATTCAGTATTCAGTGTTTATTGCAATCATATTACATACACGGTACATTAAAGTTTAGTCAGGTCTTAAGACTAGGAAAGAATCAATATATAATATGTGTTAGGGTGTTCACAACAGTGAGTAGGAGCAGACCGATATTTTAAATACATAAGACTATTGATTACTGATTGTCATTATTGTTATTTGAGTCATTTATAAATTCGTCAAGAGAATAGTATATTTTAGTTAATAACATTTCCTGTAAATTATTTGCAAAAATTTCATCCTTTTAGTTTTTCTGGTAACTTATTTTAAGATGTAGGTTGATAGTTGTTTCACTTACACGGCACCAACGTTTCACTGGTAGTTCTAAGAGTTTGAGCTAGTTAGTTAATTTTGAGTACGTAAAACACCAGATTCACGAGTGAAGTTAGTTTATTCACAGTTATGTTAATTACAAGGTAAAGGTGACAAATCTTTCCTTGGTAGTGTCTCTGGCGCGAGTAGGTCACGTACTGAATGTACTTGTTAAATGCTCTAAACTACTTGTTTCCGTAAAAGATGCACCGCGTGCGATACAACGTAAAATGCAGCGCGCGCAAATTACCACAATCTATGGTGGAACCGTACAATATAACTGTAAATTCGCCGATAAAAATGTATATTTTCTTACCTTAACATCAGTAACTTTGACTCCAAATTTATTGGCGAACCAATTAAACATTCTGGCTCGAGTGTCTATGCTATCAACCTTCCCTTTGGACACGTCTACATTGGTACCAATTGTTTCTATGGACCTGCATTATACATTTATAATTACATCATTTTAGTACGGTACCTCTACATTATCCATCATTTCATTCATTAACATCGTAACTACTAAAGAATCATAAGCTTTACTTCATCATTGTCATCAACAACCTATAGGAGTTCACTGCTGAACAGAGTCTCCCACAAGGATTTCCTCCAAAAACGCTCTCCATCCACCGATTCCATGCAATCTTGACGATCTCGTCGGTTCATCTGGTGGAAGGTCTCCCTACACTTCGTCTTCCGGATCGCGGTCGCCATCCAAGAACTTTTATTCCCCAACGGTTTTCAGTCCTAAGGGCTATATGGCCTGTGGCCTGCTCATTGCTACTACGTCAATTTGCTGATTCTAAAGCTTTTAAAACATACTTTATCTTCATAAAGTAACTTCATATTGCTTACACTAAGATACTTTTACTTTTTTTGTATGAATGTGGTGATCAATAAAGTTTTATCTATCTATCTTCCTAAACCTAATGTCATCATCATCTCCCAGTCCTTATCCCACTCTAAATGGGTTCGGCACATCAATTCCTCTTCGGTTTTCTTCTGTCAGTCGTCATCTCAACACACTCATGTTATCTTCTTACTCATGTCATCTTTTCTTCGACCGACCGCCGCCAGCTCATCCTTTCACATTCATATTCGAGCATCCTTCTTGTAACATGACTTTCATGTTTCCTCTTGACATACCCATACCACGCTAACAAATAGGTTATATTATTAAGTACTTCTCAAACATCCATCATTACAGCCAAAGCCAACCTCACCTAACCGTGGTGCATCCTACTAACTAACAGATGAGGCTCTGGCGGCGGCTAACAGCGGTATGGCACAGCCTGACAATAGCATGGCTAAATCCTCCAGCAGAGGGGGAACAGTGTCGGCGATGCGAGAAGCTACGCCCTGCGATCTCCACTTACTAAGTGTGGACGAAGGGCATATCCCCCTTAATAGGGGATGTCTGTGTTCAGCACTGAACCGACACTTACCGACTGGGACCATACAGGTCGCTGCAGTGCTTGGGACATGTTTAGATGGACTAGTTAACACCTATACCATTCTCAACCTAGTTGGCCTCCACAGAAAATATATGATCGTTCAATACGTGTGGAGTTGACTAAGCCACGGGTAACATGTTGTTATTCTTGACTGATTTGTGTAAACTTTCTAAAGATATAAATTAATGAAACTAATACTTACTGATTTGGTTTTGTCTTGAGTTGTGATATATATTCAACTAATTCATCTTCGTTTCTTTCATCTTCATTTATCTTCTCTTCAATCTCTTTTTTAACAATCTTCCGCTCATTATCTAATTTATCAGACTCAAAATTTAGAAGAGAGAGCAGTATACTTTTGATTTTCCTAGATTTTTTTATTTCTTTTGGTTTTTTATCCTTTGTTTTTTTGTTTTCTTTCCTCAATATCTTAGTTGGATTTAATTGCTTAGTGACGTTTGATATTACGTCTGTATCAACTTTGTTTTTTACATTCATTGTTTTTTTATCATTTTTCACATCCTTGGTTTTAATAGTTTCTAATAGATCGCTTTCAGCAGGTGTAATGTAATCTTTATAAACTTTTGTACCAGCATCTGTGTAGTGAAAGAAATCTAGTGTAGCCATTTTGACTTTCTCATAAAAACCTCGCGTTTCTGTACTTAATTGAGCTTCAGTTGTTAACGGAGTAGTTAATTCTGATGAAACCTCTTTTTTGTAAAAATTTTCAAGTGTGGTCTTTTGATTATCTTTCAACTTAGTTGTATCAATGTCAGCATTGGTTTGGCATGTGGTATTTATATCCGCAGTTATTACAGTCTTCTTTACCTTCGGTTTGTGATGCTTCGGTTTTGTTACTTTGTTATGGTTTTTCTTTATCTTCTTTGTTTTGTTTTTTTTAGGTTTTTTATTAACATTTTTGTTTTTTTTTGTAGTTTTTTCTGGTGTTTTCACATCAGCTTTGGTGGTTGGCTCTCTAACCTTGCCAATCAGTTTGAAGAGTTTATTCATTTTGCTATCCAATGAATCCATAGTATTTGCTACTAGCTCTGCAGTTGTGCTCAAGTTTAACACTTTGTTTTTCTCCGAACTCTTGGATTTTGATTTAATTGTTGTTTCTTCTGTATTAATTTGAACTACGGCAATTTTTTCAGAGTTATTGTTATTTACATTTGCGTTACCTTTACGTAGATAATCAAGCCAGAAAGAACCACCAGTGTCTGCTATTAGAGGAGATTCGACCTGATCTTGCTTAATTTCTCTCTTATCAAAACCATCTGCTGTTGTGCCATCATGTTTTATATAGTAAGTAAATAGTTTTTCAGACTTGGGTGTATTTTTTATTGTAAAGAAGTTTTTAATTAAGTTTGTTTTGACGTCATAATCAAGTAAAACTTCAGCTTTATCAGTAGTCATATCTAGAAAACTCATAGGACTGGTGTTTATTGAATCTGTTGAAGAGTGAGGGTTACAAATAAGTTTGACACTGATATTGTCGAGTGAATAAGCATTTTGGTCACGCCCGTCTTCATTGTTACTTGATCTTTTACTTATTTTATTCGTATGAATACAATTTCTCGCGGTTCTTATAAAGTTATCTCCTTTCTTCTTCAAAAATGTATCGTAACCTATAAACTTTGATAATATATCAAAGTCAGAACACAGTGATTGAAGATCGTTTAACAAACCATCTATATTTTTACATTCCTTCGTAGTTTTATTTAAATCTCTTTTTCTTTTATCCATGTGGGTACATAATACCTTGCAACTTTGACCCCGGCATTTGCCTTTTACTTGTTTATAATAATTATTTATAGATTGATCTATTCCACTTATTAAATCTTTGAGTACTTTTCCACCTTTTGGATTCACCCTGAAAAACGTCTGGATCTCTGAACAATGATCGTTGATATATTTAGCTAAATTATCGAATTCAAAGGACAGTTCCTTTACAACTGCATCAATAGAGGCACATTCCCTACACATGGTTTTGTTCTCTTTGCATTTACAAATTGCATTACGTCCAAAGAATTTTCTGACTTTGTTCCAGCTGATTTCTCTTCTTGTAACGTTATGCGTTACACTTTTGTCTTCAATGTCATTCACTGCTGACATATTTTCGTACAGCTGAATGAGATGCCTGTTGACCGCAGCAACAAATTCTTTGCTAAGCTTTATTTTTTCAGGTTTAGTTTGTTCCTCTCTTGATTTGATAGCTTCCTCAGAATTTTTAATACGCGACAACTTTAATGGTTTCAAAGGTAAACCGCCTTTTACATTATTTGGATTGTCAACTATCAAATATACCCCTGGGAAAAGTTTCTCTCTGACTGTAGTTGAAGGTGTATTTTCTACTGAATGTATTTGATATTCCAAATCTACAGGTGTAAGCATTTTTGCTGAAAATACTTTTCTGACTTTCGATGATTCCACCGATCTCTTGTTTTTCCCATCACCACTTGGTACTGCGATACATATTTGTATAGAATTAGTAGATTCTGTATTCTCACAGTGACCTGTTGGACACTTGTTCGGGTTCCACACATCATCATAGTAAAGAAAGTGTTTATAATCTTTATTATTCTCCTTTTGTGAGTCTTTCACTAGATCTACCACTATTTCTAGAGCAGCTACATTTTTAGCTGTGTAAGTGCGAAACGCTTCTCTCTTATGTATTTTATTCGTACTGGACTCTATTCCACTTTTATCATCAATCTCAGAAACTTTTTCATCAGCCAGTTTTTCTCTCGTTTTCATGTCGGCCTTAAAAATGTTTTTATTTATTTAACAAAATACTTACTTAGATACTTACTTAGATCGATCACGACTATGTCAACCTGAAGTATCGTAAGCGTAACGATAAATTTGGGCCAATAACAAAGCGTTATTTTGAATCTAAGCTTCCTTATTAATAATCTTCGTGATCGAGCCTATCAGGTATTGCATACATCTAATAACGCATTTATTTTTTAAATAAGAACTAAGTGTTACATAGAAATAATACGAGCCTTAAGGTGCCTTTCCACCAGAAATATGCTATGCAGCTATGCGAGAATGTAAAAGCTAAGCTAGTAAACTTTGTGACCGTTTCCACTGATGCTAAGCTATGTAGCGGTGCGAGTAAGATGTGCTATGAAGATGCGCCGCCGAAAAGTAGCTACGCGAGGAAAATACGCAGCTCGAGCTATGCGATGTATCGATAGTAGGGAAGCGGCGAGGGCCCAGGCATCTATAGCACGCATACATAGCACCCATCCATAGCACGCATCCATAGCACGCATCCATAGCACACATCCATAGCACGCATCCATGGCACATGGTACACATCCATAGCACCCATCCATATCACGCATCCATAGCACACATCCATAGCACGCATCCATGGCACATGGTACACATCCATAGCACCCATCCATATCACGCATCCATAGCACACATCCATAGCACGCATCCATAGCACACATCCATAGCACGCATCCATAGCACACATCCATAGCACACATCCATAGCACGCATCCATAGCACACATCCATAGCACACATCCATAGCACACATCCATAGCACATATTCATAGCACACATCCATAGCACACATCCATAGCATGCATCCATTACACACATCCATAGCACACATCCATAGCAAACATCCATAGCATGCATCCATTACACACATCCATAGAACACATCCATAGCAAACATCCATAGCACACATCCATAGCACACATCCTTCCATATAACATATCTTAGTTGAATCAGTTTCCACCAGTGCTAAGCTATGTGCACCAATGAATATGATTGGTGGATATCAAACCTTAGCATAGCATAGCAATGTAGCATAGCACATCTCTGGTGGAAAAGCAGCCTTATGTACCCCTAATACGATTTGCACATTCGAAAACACTCAGCTTACGTTTTTGAGCTACCTCTTTCGTTAATTACAAAACTGTTTTGAGTGATAAGCATTGCAATCTGCAAGACGTTGTTGAATCAGTTTCTATTTAAAACCAGTTGAGTAGGTAAGTACCTAATTGCCAATAAATATACATTAAAAATAAGCTCAAAAATGAAAGTTTTCGTCCAACTTGTACTAGGACTAATGGTCATACTAATTTTAACTGAAATTTATTAATAAACAGTTCTTATCCGCGGTTTTATTCACGTGACTTCTGGTTAAAAAGCATATAATGTTAGTTAAGGTACAGAACCAGACACATAATATGCAAACTTCCAGCTCAACATTCGTATGAGGAGCGCTAGTGGCCAGCTCAATTGTCGGAGTTGTTAAGCCTGAAGGCCTCCAACATGGCTTAACATCTTAACGTGCCTTCCTAAACACGGAAGGGCTCAGATCTTAGTGCCACCAAACGGGCACCCATCCAAGTAGTGACCGGGCGGAGTGTTAGTTAACCAAGATGCTGCTAGGAACACCGAAGTAACCCATACCATGAGCGCTACAAACGTGCATTAAAATTGACGCTTTGTCATTGGCCAAAATTTTTCGTGAAAATTTTTAACAGTGTGCGTGGAGGAGGAAAATTAATTTCACGTTTAACTTTTCACATCTCATATCTTTTACAAACTTTCGCCTTTACAATATTAATCATCATCATCATCAGCATATTCGGCCTCCCCTAATGAGCATCATTGCGCCCTGTCCTTGCATTATATCGTATTTTAGTACCGACATGTGGAAATAATGATCCTAATCCCCCTTTCGAGATAAAATAGATTCTAACTCTCTTTGTATATTGTGTAATTTTGATTTATGTTGTCCAGTATGTATTATAATGCCAAAGAAATAGGACTAAAGCATAGAAGATGTCTTAAAATTCATATAGGCTCTGAACATTAACTCATACGGCTGATCTCTAGTTTCGTCCAAATATGTTAGCTAGAAAGAGATGCATACTTTATCTCAATGCGATTTCTGCGACTTCATACGACTTCGTACCAGGGCATTTATATGAACCTACATAGAAATTTATTCGAGCGCCCTGGTACGATTAACTTTTTGAAGTCGCATTGATATATGTATGCATCCCTTTCTAACTGATGATATTGGAAAGTAGGTATCAGCCGTACTGAATTTCTTTATCTAGTTGTCTTCCTATTTCTGTGATTAATGCTTAGATTTTATTATTACAAAGAATTTGGCTATTTTCAAAATAAGAATAATTACATCTTTATTTTTAATTGTGACGTAAAATTTGGCTTCATACTTACCAGAGCATCGTTGAACTTTATTTCTATGGTAACACCACTTTTGTCTTTCAACTTTTTTTTCTTTTTTTTCTCAGTTTTCAAAGTTGTTATAAACGGAGATCCTAAATTACGACCTCCTTTAGTCTGAAATAATAAAAAATACTTCAATACATAAATTACTAACCGTCCAATTCATAACTGTTCTATAAGCCTCAGATAACTAAAATGGCGTTAAAATATCATGTCACCTCTTTTTATTGACATTTAAAGTCATTTAAATGTCAATTATATGATTTATTTTTATTTATTTTTTATTCCGTTAAAGTTTTAATATGAAATTAGGTAATGAATAAGGGGGTTACATTTTTTCTTCTTAAAATAAGGCATTTCCCTGAAATCAACGCTAAAAGCTAAATAAGAGATTATTATAATTCATTTATTTATTTAATTATTTCTTTATTGCACTTTACAAAGATAAATATACAATTGGTGGACTTATTGCTAGGAAGCATTTTCTGCCAGTCAATCATGAAAGGTAAAAAAATTGTGGTTGGCGTGGATAAACTTATCAAAATAAAAAACAAAAGAGAAAATTATACATAAAAACACAAACGACAACTAACATAATAAACAACAAAAAAATAATCTTTAAAATCATTTTTAGGGTGACGTTACAGAACCGGTCAAACGTACGTGACGCTTAAATGCACTACATAACTGAATAATATTGCCAGTAAAAACCAAAATAATATTTTCATTTTCATCCCCAAACGGTCTACATATTATAGTAGTATATCCATATTTTACAGGAAAATTATAGCAAAGTTTCCAAAATAAGAAATCTTCCAAAATAGGGGGTGAAAAATAAAAGGGGGTGTTGCTAGGTCGAGTGGGGTATCAAATGAAAAGGCTTAATTTGAACAGTGTAGAACAGTTTTTTATTCATGCTTTTGATTTAGGATGAAAAAGTCCAAAAAATGACCGTTTATAAATGGCCATTTTAGTAGTGAGAAAGTGAAGTAGTGAGAAACCTGAATTTTTTGTATAATATAGAAGTATATCTATATTTTACATGAAAATTAGAGCAAAGTCTCCGGCTAATATTGTTTTGTAGAAACCTCAATAAATGTGAGGACAGCTGAGTGGTCAAGCTATAACGCAAATCACACGGTCAAATATGGTGTTATCTGAAAGGCCCTAATTTCCATTCTAAAGCCGGTTTATATTTTTCTATAGGACGTACAGTTTTTGATTACGAAGAAAACTTACTAATTAGTACCGCACGCCATTGACGTAACCCGCGGTGGGCGAATCAACTCGCACTTAACCGGTCTTGTTGTTTTGGTTAAATCTCTGGAGGGGATCATTCAACAGTCGATTTCTAAAGACTGTTTATGAACTACACCTACCTTTTTAGAACTTTTCTTCTAACGCTCAATGTTTTCTATTGTTGTTGAACTATATTAACTTTTTAGAACTATTCTTTTGATGCTCAATGTTTTCTATTGTTGTTGAACTATATTACCTTTTTAGAACTATTCTTTTGATGCTCAATGTTCTCTACGAGATCGTAGTTATCATCGTTGTCCTCTGAATCCTCATATGTCTTCATCCTCTGTTTCCACGATATGTCTTCATTCTCTGTTTCTTGATGAGATGTTAGCAGCTTCACTGTTTTTTCAACTGTCAAATAGAGAAGATATGATTTATTATGTACAATATTGGTAAGTGTTATTAAGTAATTAAGTTTAAGGTTATTTCTCATGTAGACATGTGACTTTTTGTCTTTTTGAGAAATGAATGTCTTTGACATGACCTGACCCGAGGCCCGCCTGTGATGCAGTCCCATGCAGCAGCGTCGGCTGCCCAGCGTAGAGATCATGGCCGAATTAGGGTATGCCTACGTTAACTGTTGTGTATACCTACCTCTCAGTTTGACGGCCTCTGTGGTGCAGTGGGCGAAGGCACGCCTGAGACGCAGAAGGTTGTGGGTTCGATTCCCGCCGCGAGACAAATGGTTGTATGATCTGCAAATATTGTCTCGGGTCTGGGTGTTTTGTATGTATTTACAAAATTTGTGGATTAAGGGCTACATGATGCTGTGTGATAGTGCCCAGCATTATTTATTAGTTATAAACCTTGGTTACTCCTATAATAATTTTGAATAATTGACAGAATTCTCCTAAAATAACAATCCTAATCAACGCAATGACAATTTGTTTCCTAGGTACGATTAGGTAACTACCTACAAAGCCTCTGTCTGCCTACCTTTTTGCTATACCTATACCCTTAGGTGAGATACCTATAAGATAAGATAATTTAACACCATATGAAAGCACTAAATGTATTTGTTTTGTAGTTTGTTGGTGTTGGTGTCTAAAGATTGCACTAGAAGCAGTACCTAACTCACCGATCGCATCCAGCGTGTGAGCTGCTATCGGTGTCGTGGTTGTTTTCTTCAAGAATAAATTGTAAGTCTGATCATAGATGTCCCCTACGTCTTTGATCTGCCAGGACAGACTTTTATCTTGCGCCGTCCCCTCAGATGCTGCAACCAAAATATAAATAAAATAACTAGTCGGCCATCTTGGGCCGTCCGCCATATTGGATTTAGAGTGGTTATTTTATTTTTCGTATTATTCCCAGCAAACCCTCACATTTGATACCCTTATTGTAGGAGTGCACTATAAATAACTAGTCCGCCATCTTGGGCCGTCCGCCATCTTGGGCCGTCCACCATATTGGATTTAAAATGACGTCACTTCCCTGATCATGCATTGTCATCCAAACTAAATGTGTAGGTATGCAAAATTTCATCTCAATGGGACGAAGGATAACTGCCTCAAAATTGAATTGCAAGATTCCACCCGAACAAACGCCTGGTACATGTATACATAAATGCATACATTGCAAGTTAAAAGCTTGTACAAATAAATAATATTGGACAATTATTACAAAGCAATCTAAGCAGAGCTAGTATCATGGGAACCACATAGTTGATATACCTCCCTACAACTTTTATACTTATTTTTTTGTAAATACATACACATTTTAAATAGAAAACACCCAAACCCGAGACAAAATATTTGTAGATCATACAAACATTTCTCTCGGCGGGAATCAAACCCACAACCTTCTGCGTCTCAGGTTGGCCTTTGTCCACTGCGCCTAAGAGGTCGTCGTAATTTTAATAATAAATAAATAAATAATGCTGGACTATCACACAACATCATGTAGCCCCAAACTAAGCAGGGCTTGTGTTATGGGAACCACATTATTGATATATATACTTTTTTTTTGTAAATACATACATATCATACATAGAAAACACCCAGACCCAAGACAAATATCTACAGAACATGCAAACATTTGTCCCGCGGCGGGAACCGAACCCGCAACCTTCTGCGTCCCAGGCGGACCTTCGCCCACTGGGCCACAGAGGTCGTCGAAAATTACGTCGTGAATTACATTCATTATCATCATCAACCTATCGCAGTCCACTGCTGGACGTAGGTTTCTCCCAAGGTTCGCCACTGCACCCGACCCTCGACTCTTCTCATCCACTCTCTGCCGGCTACATTACGCAGATCACAACGCAGATGGTGGACCCTCACGATCCACAAATTGAAAGTCTAGAGTTAGAAGAAGAAATCTAGCTGTGCTTGGAGTTTCTCTTATGGATAGAATACGAAATGAAGTTAGTTATCCGACAGAGAACGAAAGTGACCGACATAGCTCGGAGGATAAGTATGCTGAACTGGCAGTGGGCCGGCCATATATGCCGAAGAAACGACAACCGTTGGACTAAACGGGTATTGAATTGTAGACCACGTTTAGGTAAGCGTAGTGTAGGACGCACCCTGGCTAGATGGAGTAATTACGTTCGCGTTAATTTATCTAAAGCGCAGCCTCACACTGGCACAGCTAAAACCCTTGATCGCCAACGGGCAGCATCATCGGCTGGGAGAAGCCTATAAGCTTGATCCCTCGCATGCTCAGCGTGGGGATTACCCCACGATTAGCTACGATACTATATCTTCATAGTGCTCTGAATTAAGAAGTCCTTAATCAATATTAATTTATATTTACACACATTATATCTGTTATACTCGGATTTGATTCGTTTACTTTGTAGTCAGTCGATCACTATCAAAGTGATATCATACGTTTAACTTATTTATTTTACGTTAACATGGGTTGCGCGGGGAGATACGACTGACGACGCAATTGGTGATACCCAAAACCTACGCACCATCCAGCCCGTTTAATATACTTGTGGCTGGTACTTAGCTGCCACATGGGAATGATTTTCAGCAAAAGTAGGCTGATGTAACCTACTCATCCTAGTTATCATAGTCCTAGTCTGTCCTAGTTATATTCCTGTTTTTAGGTTAGCCTATTTCATTCCCAATTTGCGTCATTGTAGGTACCTTGGTCAACTTACAAATCAAATCCAAAGAACTCGTTGGTGGCTTCAGCTTATTCTTTGCTGTAAAAATATAAGTTGTATTGGGTTGGGAAGTAATTAAACGCAAATAAAAACAAGACCGGGTAAGTGGTTCGTATTAAAAACTGTATGTCCTCTAGAAAAATAGAAACCAAATTGGCAAATTAGGGCCTTTCAGATAACACCATATTTGACCGTGTAACTTGCTTTATAGCTTGACCACAGCTGTCCTCACATTTATTGAGGTTTCTACAAAGCCATATTAGCTTAGAGACTTCGCTTTAATTTTCCTGTAAAATATAGATATAGTATAATATACAAAAAAATGTGGTCTCTCACTTCGCAAAGTTAATAGTAGTTGGTAATTTTTTTCATCCTAAATCAAAAACTGTGCATATATCAAAAAATTAAAACTGTTTTATACTGTTATGTAAACAATCTAGCTTTTTTATTTAATACCCCACTCGACCTCGCAACAACCCCTTTTATTTTTCAACCCCCCCATTTCGGGAGATTGGGACTGCGCTATAATTTTCATGTAAAATATAAATATTTTTCTTTAGGTCATTTTTTGGACAGCTTTGATCACAAAATGAAAACCAACGAGAGTAGAATGTATGCAATATATATTCCTGATGTACGGTGTTCAAACCCGCTGACGAAACAAGCTGCATTAACGATATTTTTATTTTATGCTGTTGATTTGCATATTTGAAACGATTTGACCACCATGAAGACCAGACAAGGGAGTTTGCGTGAGTTAGAGTAACAGTTAAAATCTTCACTACACGAACTAGACTTATCAAAGAAACTAAATGCGAAACTTTTACAAGAAAGAGAAGAGAGTGAGTTAGAGATTCAGGGCATTATTGAAAAAAACAGTCGACTCAAGAGTAAACTTTTAAGATCGGACACAGGATTGCTCGACTTGAGAAAAGAACGGGACCGGCTCCAAACCATTGCGGAGTATCATGATGAATGTAGCATTTCACTAGATATTGCTTATGAACAAATAAAAAAACTACAACATCAGCTACGACAGTCAAATAATACTATAGATACCTTACAGGATAATAATAAACCTTATGAAACAAACACAGACAACGGAAATGTATGATAAATTAGTTAAAAATAAAAACAATGACATCGAACCATTAGTGACCATCGACCTAACTTCGTTTTGTATGGATGACTGCGACTCTACCGTGCCGAATAAGAGAATGAAAAAAAAAAAAAAAAACGAAAATTAAAGAGATCGCTACAACGTCGATCTAACAAAACTCTTAAGCTGAAAAACTTGAAAAACACAATTTTATGTTTAAAAAAAGACAGAATAAACTTGAAGAATTAAATAACTACGAATGGCTAATAAAAAACAACAAAAGAGATTAAACTGATAACTTGGAAAAAATATCTGGACTAGAAACTGACCTGCAAAAACTAAATCGCAAGTACACTCTGGCACAGGATGAAATTAAAGAATATATAGCGGCCATCGATGAGTTGATTAGCGTCAGTTCGTATAATGTTCAACTGGTCGAGGAAATGGAGGAAAAACATGTTGACTACAAAGAAGCTATTTTACCAACGGAAAACAACTGTGGAGGACATTATCAACCGTCTTCTTCCGGCATGCTTTCCTTATTAGTTGAAGAAAGTGAAGGATTATGCGAACCTGTAATTCCAATAGAACCTAAAAGTTTGAAAATTGTGTACTGTATGCCTAATATTTCTTATAGTTAACTTATACATAAAGTCACTAATGAGAGACACACTAAAGATGATGACATTGTGATAATGATGGGTGACAGCTCATATATAACCAGAACACAATTAATTTACTGTTTTAAGTTATTGCTCCAAATGCATGACTCGGGAAATGTAGATTAAATTGTAGTTTGTACGTTCCCGTATTCAAAATCGTTGAGTTTTAAACAAAATAAAAAAAATCATAGATTAAATCTTATTTTATAATTTAGTAGCCACCAACTGTAATAAAGGAGAAATTGTTCTGTTTGACATCAATAATTATATAGACAAATTTATTTTGAAATCAAAGCATCAATTTTTACCTAAACATCAAAAGAAAACGATTGTACAAAACAGACCAATTTCCGAAAAAATAACATTGTTATCTCTGGATAAATTCTGTTAAATTCTGATTGAAACATATAAGTAAGACAATAGGAGAGCCTGATGACACTAGTGCACCTCGTTCCCCTAGCAATTTACTCGAGGTATTCTCAAAAGTAGGGGGGAAACCCTTTATGATCTTTACAAACAACGAAATTATACAAATAACGTAATTTTTTTGGAGTACGTTAAAACATATTCGAAATTATTTAAACAAGTCTGTGCCTGTGCTAAATCTTTATCAATTTAATATAAAATTTCGAATTCTAATAATAAAATAAAAACTACATGGAATGTGATTAAAACAGAAACTGGAAAAGCTAAAGCAAAATAATGTATAAATACCATAAAAAAGACAATAAAATAATCACTGATAAACTCGATATTGCAAACACGTTTGAGAGCTTTTTTGATAACATTCCAGCAAAGTTAACCGAAAGATTAAACGGTTCGTCTAGTATCGCAGAATATTTTCTTAGGGAAAATATGGATATAGTATCAAACACGAGTATTTTAAAATTTAGTCACATAACATGGAAAACAATAGAGAAAGCTTTCAGAACGCTAAACATGAAGAAGACAGAAGACTTATGGGGTATATCTGTTAAAGTGTTAGGTAGTATAATCAAAATCATTTCTCGCGATTTAGCGCAAATTTTCAATTCTAGTATTGATAATGGTATATTTCCAAATATGATGAAGCATAGTAAAATAACACCATTATTCAAAGTTGGGTGTAAACAAGATCCATCTAATTATGGTACGACTGGTGTCCATTCTCCCATCTGTGAGTAAAGTATTTGAAAAGATTATTCTAAATCAATTATTGAATTACTTCCGACATAAATGGACTACTGCATAACCAGCAATTTGGCTTTACAAAAGGAAGATCCACTTTAGATGCTAGAGTAAATCTGGCTTTCTGCATATTAGGAGGAGCTGCAACAGATGCTGGACGGCCTAGCATCAGCCTCGCGAAAGATAGGTCTTGGCATGAATTTGGACAAAACCAAAGTCATGGTCAGAGACCTGTCGTCGTTAATGTACACCTTCTCGAAATTGTTTCGGAGTACACATACCTCGAGTAAATATTGCAGTTGGGTAGAAACAACTTCGAGAAGGAGGCCAAGAGGAGGATTCAGCTGGGTTGGGCAGCATTTGAAAAACTACGTCGAGTCTTCTCGTCACCCATAGCGCAATATTTGAAAACGAAAGTATTTGTATTTATTTAAAAAAGTCATCAACATAGTATACACCGTAAAAAAAGAAAAATAAATTAAAATTGAATTTAAATGATAATAAATTAAAATCCATAATAAAAAAATAAAAAACAAAGATTTTAACTAAGATGGAATAACAGTAATTCCAGAGAAAATAAATTTATCGAATTAAAAATTAAAAATAATAATTAAAACTAACTTTAACCGGTATAGTAGGTAACCTACGTACAATTCTATTCAAAGGTGCGTTGAGGCCAAGGTTTGTTTTGCAGGAATTGGCTTGGAAAACATTGAAACTAGAGATTCTGGGTAGTCGCGAAGGAGCTGAATAGTGAAGAGAGGCAAAAGTAATTCTGGAGTAACAAACAAGCCGTTTGCAAGTTTCAAGAGGAAAATATTATCAAGCAAGTGCCTACGATCAACTAGAGAACTCATATTAATATATTTAAGTCTATCTTTGTAGCTTACAAGAACTTTAGCTTTGAAACAAGAATAAGTGAGATGCCATAAAAACCTTTTTACTTCATATACTTCATAGAAAGGATTCCAGACTACACTGCAATATTCTAAGCTGCTCCTAACTAGCGATTTAAAATCAAAATTTTAATTTTAGGGGACTTGAAACTGCTGTTACGCAGGACAAAACCAAGTGATCTGAAGGCTTTAGAGGTAATTGTATCAATGTGAACATTGAATCGCAGTTTATTATCCAATATTATTCCTAGGTCTCGAGTCTTATAAACTTG
Source organism: Horisme vitalbata (assembly GCA_951804965.1). Classification (NCBI taxonomy): domain Eukaryota; kingdom Metazoa; phylum Arthropoda; class Insecta; order Lepidoptera; family Geometridae; genus Horisme; species Horisme vitalbata. The sequence continues at coordinate 26,565,027 of OX638094.1, read as the reverse complement.
AAGCAGAATGAGGAAGTCCTTCGTGATGTTCAGGTTCATGTCATTGTGTTTACACCATGAAAACAATCGATCCAAGTTTGTCTGAAGCAACGCTAAGTCATCACTGCTGTTCACCACTCTTAAAGAACTTAAGGTCGTCAGCATATAAAATGTGATTAGAATGCAAAAAACAGGTAGCGATATCATTGATAAAAATATTGAAAAACAAGGGCCCTAGGTGCGATCCCTGCGGCACACTAGAATTACATAAGAATGACTCAGATGAGAAACCATTCACAACAACCTTAGAGCATCGATTCAATCAGTGCGTCCTAACCGTCATGACATACGAAACCGAAACGTGGACACTCACAGTACGGCTAATCCACCAGTTTAAAGTCGCTCAGCAAGCTATGGAACGAACCATGCTTGGAGTTTCTCGGAAGGATAGAATCCGCAACGAGACTATCCGACATAAAACTAAAGTTGTCGACATAGCTCAGAGAAATAGCAAGCTGACGTGGCAGTGGGCTGGCCATATCTGCTGAAGAACCAACGACCGCTGGGGCAAACGAGTTCTTGAGTGGAGACCGCGGCTCGGCAAACGTAGTGTAGGACGCCCTCCGGCCAGGTGGAATGACGATTTGCGTAATCCGAACATATGGTAGGCGAGGCTTTGTAAGATACCTAGGCGTATCTAGATAACAAGTTGTCAGGCTTTGTAGGTTGCCTAGGCAAAAAATGTAATTGTGTTAATGTTGGTCCCGGCTTTTTCAATCGTTAAGTCATCTCGAAAGACTTCGGGTGGACTAGCTTCCTCAACAGAGTGAAGCCGGCTTTTGACTATAGGATATATATTACATCTTGAGATATAATATGTTATCATATCTATCATATCATACATTTGTACGAGACACGTCCCCGGACACCGCGCCTCCCCCTGCCTCGCCCTCAGTTTGAATCGGGACGTTCGTGTATAGAAGTGTCAAATGATCACGTGTCAAGAGAGCTAGATGTCTGAGAGTCTAAAAATTCACTATGTTCTGAACGTCAACTCATACGGCTGATCTCTACTTTCTTATAATAATAATAATAATAATAATACATTTTATTTCAGGCACAAAGAAAAAGTACAAGATCTTAATTTACTTAAACTAGGGCCCATATATATAAATACCTTAGAGACTAACATATATAATACTTAAACCTATAACTATTTGCTGACACGTAATGTCTGCGACGTGTGACGCACTTGCGCTGTGTCGTACAGTCGCCCGCGAAAACGACGGAACAACACACTTTTTGGCCAAAACTCTTCCTTAGTAAAGGTCGAAAGATTTTCGGTCGGAACACGAACCACAAAAGATTTAAAATCATTGTGGCGCGATTCCAACATTTCAACCCTTAACTGCAGATTGGCCTTCCTCTTCACGTATTCCACGATATCCTCCACCTTCGTTGTATAGTGAAGACGCGACACGTAGAGCAGCGTCGAAGGCAAAGCCGGGCGCAGGAGATAGTTTGGCCCGGTCGGCGCGGTGCCACTCTGGTTACGGCAGGAGGGCTTTCTTTTCCTTCGTATAACCTCCGTGAATCCCTCCGCGTCTCGAGGCTCCTTCCTAGGTGCCTGTTCAGGTGCAGCGCTGCGGACGGGCCCACAACTCTGCTTTTTCCCCCTCGTAGAGACCGCTGCAGGCTGCGAGGGTGCAGCGGGCAAACGGCTGGCGACGGCGGCTGCGTAAGCGTACGTGGCGGGGGGGATCGGTGTGGACGCACGTGTCGGCCTCTCGGACGGTGAGGCGGGGAGCAGGCGAGCGGAGCGCGGAGCATCACCAGGATCCGCACCGACGATCGGTGACGTCTCGAATATCGCTGACTCGAAAGATGACACCGACATGTTGTTATGCGCTCCACGGTGTACATTCACCTTTGAAGTAGAGGCCACGGGCGATCTAAATACCGATGCAGACTCACGTATGGATGCTACCTCTGCACGCAGCTCACCGATGGTGTTCTCGGAAGCCTCCAACTTCAACAGGATATTGGCCAAGCTTGCTTTTAAAGACGTAATATCTTTCAGCAACCTGGTAACATCGACGTGGTCGAAGGTCACGGGGGGCAGCTTGTGCAGCTCCTTCGCCACGAAGTCGGGCACGTCGTCCGGGTCGGTCTCCTTCAGCAGGGTGATGATGTCCTGGAGACTCTTCTCGCCTCCATCCCTTCGGCGGGACGGCATACTGTCGGTCTTGCCGAGCGATTGGAAGAGCAGCGCCTTACCGCTGCAAACATCCTCCTCTTTAAAGTTGGACTTACAGATCTGCAAGATGCTGACCTCGTCCATTGTATCGATGGCGTGAACGATAAACGCCAACAGCTCGTTGACTATGAGCGGTTTCGTACCCATAGCGGTAGCGGGCATCGGCTAGTAGCCGCGCCAAACGCGAATTAAATAATTCGGAACTGTGCAATGGGAGACGTCCGTTTCCGAGCGCGCATCGCACTAAAACTAAGAATGTCCATATGTCCTTATGTCCATATATCATTGGCTAGAAAGGGATGCATACTTTATCTCAATGCGATTGCTGCGACTTCGTACGAGGGCATTTTTATGAAACTGCATAGCATTTTATTCGAGCGCCCTGGTACTATTTGCTTTTTGAACTCATTTGAAGTCGCATTGAGAGAAGTATGCATCCCTTTCTAGCTGATGATATTGGACATAAGAAAGTAGAGATCAGCCGTATGAGTTGATGTTCAGAGCATGAATGAATTTTAAGGGTTCTTCTATGCTTTAGTCAGAACTCTTTGTGTATAGCTCAAGGTGTAATATACATTACAACCCATAGTCAAAAGCCGGCTTTAGCCAACGAACTACGAAGGAAGGAATTCAAACTTACTCGGATGAAGAGCGAACATGCGTTTCTTCCTCGCCTTCCTCATATCCCGAGTGAAATGCAAGGTCTGGCTGAACGTATTCCGTTTCTTTGTTGTCTTCGCTAAAAATATCATCAATACATCAATTCGTATTCATTTTTTTATGCTGCTGCTGGACACTATCACCCAGCGTCATCAAGCCTTAAACTACGCAGAGTTTGTGTAATGGGAACCACATGACTGATATTACTACCCGCTCAAAGAAGTTGAAGCTTACAAGCTTCACCACCCGCTCGCGTGGTACTGGGGTAAGATGTAGCATATATTTTGATTCTGGTCACAATCTATGTACCTATATTCCAAGTTACATCGATATCCATGCAGCCGTTCTGGCGTAAATGAGTAACAAACATCCATTCATACATTCTCACAAACATTCTCATTTATAATTTTATTATAGTGATAGTTTGTATGATTTGCAGATCATACAAACATTTGTCTCGAGAATCGAACCCGCAACCTTCTGCGTCCTTCGCATGCACGTTGTTAGGGGAAAGTCGCCAAGATGTAAGGTGCCTTATGTCCATTTCTGTAGATATAGGTACAGAAATGGAAAAAGGAATGTTACCGAGGAAAAAAAAGAGAATTTCAAAATAACTTTGCTTGTAAATTACAATGCTGAACAATATCACAGCATCATGTAGCCCCAAATTAAGCATAGCTTGTATAATAGGAACCACATTACTCATATAGGTACTACATATATGCTTCGAGAAAAATACAGCAATTATTTTTGTCAAAGCTTGTTTACATATTTTTCCTGTACAATATAATACAGATAACACCCAGACCTGAGACATATATTTGCAGATCATACAAACATTTCTTTCGCGGCGGGAATCAAATCCGCGACCTTCTGCGACACAAGCGGGAGTTTGTAATCGTAACGTCTAGTTTTTTCTATCATCATCATCATTTGCAGCCCAATTTCATCTACTGCTGAGTACAGGCCTCCCTTTGCTCCCACTTGCTGGGGTCCTGCGCTAGCCTGATCCACTGGCGGCACATTTCCTTTCGTTTGCTTCACTTGCTCGGTTTTTCTATATTTATTACAAACCTTTATTTTTAACTATTTACTAGTTTCCACCCGCAAATTCGCTCGCGTACCTTCATAAAAAGTAGCCTATGTGGCTTTCCTAGAGCAGAACTAGATATAGGTATATAAATTGATTTTTCATTTCGAAATATATTCGCATTACCACTTGCTCGAAACGGTGCAGTGGTGATGGAAAACATCGTGAGGAACCCAACACGCCCTAGTACCAACACGCACTAGTACTAAAATTCGAGGGCATGTGTCGATCAGCTTGAGGCATGAAGCCTCATATGCCTGTAATGTCACCAGCACCCACAACCTTCAAACCGAAACACAGCACAGCTGCTTTACGGCAGAAATAGACATGGTGGTAGTACGCAGCTGGACGAGCCCTCCACAAAGAACTACTACTACTAAATCATTATGACACTCTCCAGTAACTCCCTATTAATTAATAAGACAGCTGGATGTGTCGAGCTGAGTGCAGGACGCAATGGCGCTCATTACGGGAGGCCTATAGTTAGTTGATTGACTCAGGCAGGCGTGACTTTGCGGATATCCATTACAGGATATTTAAGAGACAAAATATTTAGTACAAATTCCGCAAACATTTTCTGACGAGTTTCACAAAAACTCAAACAAACAGAAGTACTTTCTGTTTTTCGCTCGGCGAAGCAACACGCCTGCGGAGTTCTGCGGAGGCGGACAGCGAGTCGATCATTTCCTGATGATGCCTTATGGGGAATGCAAATATTACCGATTTTTTTGTGAAAGAGAAGGAAAAGGTTAGAGGTAATAAATATTTTGTCTGTTAAATATCTTGGGAGGCCTAATGTCCAGCGGTGGTTTGCAGTAGGCTAATGATGAAGATGAATAAGTAAGGAACCTCTCACCTGCACGCTCTGTTCTCGGTTTCCCAGCATCGTCCATCACATCTCTAAAAACTTTAACACGATCAAAATCCACATCCAGACCGTCCGTAAAATTAAGGCCACCACTCAATACACCAAGCTTAGTAAGCATCTCTATCAATGCTATCCCCGTAACATACTTTAGCACCAAATCTGTCCAAGATGTCTTATTTACATTGATTCTTATATCTGTATCGTGTATACTGTTATTGGGAGCGTAGAATGTAGGTAACTCTATGTGTATATTGACATTCGGTCTTGTGAAATTGTCTACCGCTTTCACAATGTCAATTATATTCATGATTCCATTTCTGTTGGAGATGGTTTTAATATTACGGATTGTCTGGGGGCGCTGAAAACTGAATTTGTTACTATTATCTATGAAAATAAAGACGCTAATATATATTTTAGGGCATCAAAACGGTAAATTCTAAGCAATTTACTTGTTTTTGGTAGTAAATATAACGGAAAGATGCGAAGGAAGGTCCCAGATGGATCGTGGACATCGTCCAAATCGCAAAATAAGAATACAAGGTAAGGGTTTACATTATATAGGTATAGAATAGGAACCTACTTAGAAGTACTTACTCGAATTAAACGTATGTGTACTAAGGGAAATAAGACACGAGTTTTTGTCGAATTGCAATGCCCTGCGTCCATCAACTTGAGGCATGAAGATGATAAGCCTCTTAAAGCTTGTTAAGATAGCAACAGCAGTGGCCAACACTGATTTTGGAATTCTCAAGCCACCTGAAAGCCTCCGACATGGAGCCGACTGAAGCAGGGACCAACATCTTAACGTGCCTTCCGAAGCAGAAAACGCTCTGATCTAAATGCCACAACGTGATCACACATCCAAATAACGAACGGAGTGTGGGCTAACTTAGATGAACTGCTAAAAACACCGAAGTAAGCCACGCTACGAGCGTTTCATAACTGTAGTGTCTAAGAATTACTATCGGATATGAGCACATACGCTCACATGGTACTTAGAGACTATTTATTATCCCAAGTCTAAAATAACCTATGTTAAAAAAATCGGCTCTAGCTAATGGCCAACTCTGGTGTCGGAGTTTTGAGGCTTTCCGAAGGACTCTGACATGGCTTAGCGACTGAAAAAGCCGGGACCAACATCCTAACATGCCTATGACTATGACATATTATGAGTTACGGAGGGAATATAAACTAGAACAAATTATTTGATCATCAACTTACTCACTATTTGTACTCGAATCCCGGTTACGATCAGTCATACTTCGAGTAGAGTGCGTGTGTCCTGTTACAACAAATAATATATCATCATCATGAGCCAATAGCAGTCAGCCTATGGCCTTGAATAACAAGTGCAATGGCGCATCCAGCTTCTTCCAGCAGCCTTTCGCAAATCGTCACCTATGTTCACACTTAACAAAATGTTGCTTTTATATTAGGGTGAAAACAATACAATACCCAACATTATTAATATGCAATATTCGTCACACGGATTTTTATCCCTCTGAAGTATTCTCAGCAAACGATTTGACCAATCCTAGTTGAACCGACCCAAAAACAAGAACTACATCGCTACTTGCAGCAACGTCAGAGATACGTGATACGCTGTAGGTAGCGTATGTCATGCTGCGCCTAAAAACCCAACCAGTGGTATTAGGCAAGTCACGTAAGCTGTATGCACCCTGCAAAACTGTATGGAAATTTGACCGATCACGCGATATAATGTCCTATGTAACATTAATCTCTGAGGATCAGGGCCTTTGCCTTCCATGGCTCCTTCTACCTACCCTCGGCCACCGTTCGATCGATCTGTCATCCACTTATGTGACCCGCCCATCCCCACTTGGGTTCCTAAGGCAATTTACATTGTCCTGGACTTTTATCCGTTCTTGGATCTCGACATTACGTCAGTTCTCAGTCTACAAGTACGATTATTATTAATATTCATTTATAATCTTACCTATATTTTCCTTATCAGCATTCTCTTTGTCATTAGGAACATTGAATAAAACATCGTATGTAATGCTACTCCTTGTTATTTGTACAGTATTCGGTAGATGAACTTCATCTTTGCTTGTTTCTTTATCATTCATTTGAATTTCATTTGCCACTTCTTTTATATCTGAGCTTTCTATAGAATTTATATGTGCATTTTTGGTAACTAAGCTTTTTGCATTTTTTTTACGAACATTTTTAATGTCTCCACTTTCTTTAGGACTAATAGTCGGAGTGCTTAGAATTTTCACTGAGGCATCTTTATTCTTAGAATTTTCAATAGTAGAGTTGGATTGCAACCATAATTTTAGTGGATCTATTAATAATTTACCATTGTTCTTATTAATTGCATCAAAATTGATTATAGTAATTTCAACTTCAGTTTCATTTGGTTTATTTTCTTTGCTCAAACGTATATGTTCTGTAGTAACTTCTTGCTTCTTTCCAAGTACATTATTTTCTTCGTTTTTGAATTCATTATTTTCATTTTTGCTTGTCATGGTTTCTTCCGTCTGTATATCATAATCGTGCATACTTGACCTTTTGTATCTTACGTTAAAATTATCCGGATAGTCATTGAAAAGATCTCGCTCTAGATCATTTAGATATTCAATTTGATGTTCTGGATATGACTTATCTATCACTTCTTCTATACTATTTACATCCTCAACATTTTTTATATCCATTTTATGTTCTTTAGATTTCGTGACTTTAGTGGTCCCAGTATAAATGTTTAATTTACCGGTTGGTTTTAGATTGGAATGCCAAATTCCCATGTTATCCCCCAATTTAATATTATCCATTAGATCATCTTTAGATTTGTTTTTTTTATTAATTTCGGTATGAGTATTAGTGACTAATTTAGCATATGGATTAGCTTTGTTATGTTGCCATGTTTGCCATGTTTCCGATGTCGTAGGTAAATTAAACATTGGAGATGTAACGTACTCTACATCAATCTGATTTTCTTTCAGAAATTTCTCGAACTGATGGTTGCTCATGGGCAGTGGTGTGTGAAAGTACTGCTTTGGTTGCTTATTAAGTTGTGCGATCGGCTAAAAGTTTTGAAATATTATGATTTATTTTTCTTACATGCCTACTCAATGTATTTAAAAGCGAAAGTTTGTTTAACTTACATGCGACATTGTGTGCTTTTTGCTCAGTATTAATGAATTTTTGTCTGAAAACAATATTAAAATTAAGTATTTTTATTTTGAAAGTTATCAAATCTTCATATTTTTTTTTTATTTACATTATCAATTCCTACTTTTATATCAATTCTATTAAAACTTTTAAGAACTTACAAATTTTCTTCGGAGGTAAGCCCTCAGCGTCGACCCTAAAGTTGTCTTTGAGTGTGGCTCTGTTACTGCTATCTCTATACCTTTCGAATTTTGGATCTATAACAAAAATGTAATAAAAAAGTAAATTAAAAAGAATTAAATCGACTTCATGAGAAATCAACATATTAAGAAATAAGTTGGTGATCGCAGCGATCCCCAACTCAATTGCCCAGTGCGGGGATTTAAGTATGGGCATATCCCCTTTGTTTTAGGAGCGGCCTGTCCAGCAGTGCACTGAATAGGCTGGTGTTGTTTAAGATATAATATTTTTATTCAAACACGAAATTAACTATCAAAAATAAGTACAAAACTAATTTAGAGCCTGTATTTTTTGAGGTCGGTGCCAGCATAGCCATAGATTAGATAACTTATCAAAATAGAAACAATATATCCTACGAATATTATTTATATGTGAACTCAGGGAAGCGTAACCACCTACATACTGGGTTTACACATTACCCTAACACACACTTATGTACACACTTGTTTGTTGTTTTGTTGCTGACTCGTTCCGCTTGTGGCCTCAAAGGGCAGTAGCTGAAAATCAGTGTTTGCTCCTTGAGCAAAATTATGCGCTGAGCTATGGCCTTTTTTGTCATACTGCAACACACACATACACTGTGATGGACTTTCTCACAATATTTTGTCGTACATATTGTTTTTTCAATTTAATTTTTATATTTTTCTAGATATAATGTCTTCACTATTCATATTGTATGTATACCTAATGTCAAATTACCTACTTGTTAAATCTTAAAATTGTTGTATACGTGTGTGATTGTAGTTGCAAATAAACGATATATCTATCTATCTATCTATCTATATCCGACACACACGTCATTCATTGCGAGTGGACGGTTCAATGCGATTTGGTGGTAAGCAATTGTTTGAATGCGCTTATTGTATCCCATTATTTTTATCAGATTAAGTACTGCTATAGCCCATTATTTATTTTATTTTTTATTTATATATAGTCGAACAGCCGCTTAAGTGATCGAAACGCCTATAGTCCGTGCAACGTAACTGCGCACTTCGCCCGAATGCTACCCCTCTCCCGCTACATGGCACCCCGCGCACTCGCCTCGTGCGTCTTTTCGTCGCTTATCTTTGTTACCGTTGCGAAAGGGACGACGAATCTGACTCCTAGAATAACGTCATAACGTGAGGTACAGTTAGGTTGCGCGGGTTGTACAAGACACTCATGAATTATTATGGACGCTCATGGATTCGCTCCCGGTTCCTAGAACATTATATCTAACGTTTTATAGCTAGAAGCTCTAGGGTTCGAATTTTTCGCGAATATTGTAGGCTACACAGTGTAACTGGAGGTTTAGATTATTTGTGGCAGGGTTATAGGGGACCTCAATGCCTATAATAAAACTTAATAACTTAGATTTATGTTCCCCGATATCCAGTTGTTCAAAAGTTATTCCGATTTTGATGAAATTTTGAATCCGATTTTAGGCTAGATGTCGCAAGTATATCCAAAGAATTAGGACTAAACTCCTCATTTTTTCCTCTCCAAGTGGCTCTTTAGTACGTATTTCGTCTTACAATGCCACTTTGAGCAGTTACTTTAGTAAATTCAAAATAAAATAAAAATTTCATACCCAATTTTTTTTAAATTTTAAAGGCCTAGAAAACAAAAAAGTTACGGGTAAATTTTTATAATTACAACACATCTTAAAAACTACACCCATTCAAGTACAAGTAACTCTGCTTTATTTAGCTAATGCAAGGAAATTATGTTAAAAAGGGGACTTGAATTTATTTTTTTATTTTTTTTAAATAATTTGAACTTTTCTAGACCATTTAATTGTATGTTGCCTATTTTTAAATTATATTATTCATCATCATTTTAGCCTAATAAGACAGATTTTATATCAGGCGATCAATTTTATATCAACGATCATCATTTCGTCGCGGTGACAGGCTCAAATTAAGACATGTGAGAAGAAAATTCATTTTTCAGCGCAGGTTCGAATTAAATTTTATGCATGAACTTGTTTATTTACTTACTATCAGTTCAGTGCATCCAAAATAAGCTAGCATAACGAAGAATGTTCACTAATTTGGATTTTAGCTCCCCGTTTTCTCTGTTGAAAATAAAAAAATCGTGTGAAAAAATTATTTCGATGCATCGATTACTTTTTGAGATAATATAATTTAAAATGAGTGCGTGAAAGGAGTTATGTTTTAAAAAAAGTCACGGAATGTTTTTTATTTTGGAGGCCTTTAAATTTCGACAACAAGCCTAAAATCGGTTTTATGCAAAATTTGTTGAAAACAATTTGTTCCCCTGTATTCACTTGTTCGAATGTTATACAGATTATAATCGTGGAACATACATGGGGGTTAAATTGATAGGAGTTGAGGTTACCCCATCACGCTGCCTCCATGCGTTGATCCATACCTCCAGATGCACCGATGCACCGCCTCGGCCGCGGATAGTGCAAAAGTATATTTTTGTATTGTGGCATTGCGGTTCAAATTAATTTTTGTTTGTTGATATTACAGATTATTCTTTTTTTTATATTATTTGATGTCTCTTCTCATTCATTCATTTTTATATTCAATGGCTTCTGGGTTAAATTTCCACATTTCAACATTATTAAAGTCATAAGTCATATAACTCCTTACAGCTTTTCTGGCGTACTTGTTCATGGGAATATTATGCAGCAGATTGCAGCCTTTAATTGGTTGGTCCATCTCATGGGTGATCTGCCGCGCGCAATTTGAATGGAAGCAGTGTTAGCACGCACCGACCTCAAAAATTGTAGGCTTTTTTCGTACCTATTTTTGATTTCGTTTTTGATTCAATTTCATGTTTTTATAATATATTTTTTCTTAATTTTGGGTTAATTTCTCTTTGGTCGATTATTTTATTATTTACTTTTTTATTACCTGATTTTTAGTTTTATGTAAAAACTGGATTAGGACTAATACATGCATAACCAAATTTTTTTATGATTTCACCTATGTCAGCGTTAAACATAAAATATATTTTATTTTCAAAAATTATACTATTCAATCCCTACGGTAATGGAAATATCGAATGTAACCCTGGGTATCAAATATTTGCCTTTAAAACATCGATTATATGGAACTCCACTTTAAAGTCATTATTTCGCAAGAAAATGGTCTATATTGCAGATCTTACAAGAATTAAAAACGTTTTGCACGGTACTGGCCTTATCACGGATAACTGGTAGGTGACTGCCTATTTTTTATTCCGTACATTCTTATTTAGGCTTTCGCGTAAAACAACCGTTATTGTAAGCCAGGACCTACACGCAATGAACGAATGTAACTGTATTTCAAGATTTTAACTTATAATTTAAACTCTATTCAAATGTTCAATAATACCATTATCGATCTTCAGTTTTCCGTAAGCTTTCGGTTTTTCAGCGCTTATCTTTGAATTTTGACTATCGTAGAGTTTATTCAAAACGTCTAATAAATCATGAGATCTCGCAGTTATGTATGATTTAATCGTCGAAACTTGAAAAGGATCATCATCAAATTCCGCAAACGTATCATTCTTCATATCATTAACGATAATTTTTCCATCATTAGCGACAGGCTTCGTACTTATTTTCATGGTTACAGGACTTGGTCCTAGTAATATATATTTATTCATTTCATTAAGCTCATTTTGCATATCTTTTATGTTAGGAGTTGTGTATTGGCAGTTTGGCTGAAAGTCTTTAAGAATATCTTGCCATTTAGGACTCAAATCAATATTATAATTCAAAATATCACTGTTCCACACTAATAGATCATTAAAATAATCGGGATTCACTTTTATTTTATCGGTATTGTCTACATTATTCATAACTTTATTAAATTCATCGTAATAATTAAGATTATTTAATATACCATCTATAATTGAAGTTGATGATGCAAATTTATTACGGTTATAAGTAGTAGGCTTATAAAATAGAGTTCTTTTTTTAGATGACTGACTGGGGTCTTCGTTATCGATAAGAGAGTTATCATCATCATCAACAAGTTCATTTAGTTTTGGGACATCAGCTACAGGGTTCGTAACATCTTTTTTATTTATTACCTTAATAATTGGATACTTAGCCAATACAGCTCTTAATGTAATACCGCTATTATTAAAATCATTTTCATTATTGTTATATTCTGTTTTTTGCTTATATTTTAAACTAGTACGTGGATAATTCTTTAAATGATATTGTTCTGTGGCCAGTTTTTGTTGTAACAGATAGATTTCATCTTTTACATCCTTCAGTGCGGCTGGTAACATGGTATAGATTTCATCATTTTGAGGAAACGTTTCAATTTTAACGTTCATGACATCATCAGTAGGGATATTATCTTTTAAAAATGTGTTTTTGTTAAATTTCTTTGTATTCATTGCATTGTTTCCAGTGCTTTGTTTTGCTTTTGTTTCTACCAATTCGTAGGGATGTTGACCTAGAAATAAAACTATATGACTTTTTTAGTAATTTGTTGGGTTGTTTCTGATAACAACTTAAGTGACTGTTTAGCTTTCGGCAAGAACGCTACTGCTACCTTGTCACATACACACACACACAATCTATTTACAGCTATTTTAAGGTATTTCTATAGGCTTTGGGTGGTTTAATCTAAACTAAAAGAAGTATTTACCACCACCTTCCCATGCAATATTTAGTAGATTATTCACTTACATTTTACCGAATAAGAAAATCAGATCACTTACTTTTTAATTTTCCCATTTTGTAGATTTTCTTTGCTTTCTTTGGATGAACTCTAGCCGCAGTTTTATTCAAACCCTTGGAATATCTCCATTCATCGTATTCTTTAGCAACTATCATATCGTTTATATTAATTAGATCTTCAGTTATATTCGGCACTTGTTTTCTTAGTTCGTCAATACTTGGTATTCTCTCGTAATTAACCGATTTAAAAGTATCTATGTGAGATGTTATCATATCATAATCTGATACGCTTTTCACTGGTTCGATAATTCTTGCGTTTGCTTTTGGTAAGAATATATTTTTGAGTTTTTTCATTGCATTAAATCGCTGCACTCTCGTGCAATGGCGTTTTTGTTTTATCTTTTTTTTATTTTTTCTATGAAAATGCAGTTTACTTAGGAGCCTTTTTATTTTACTTCCCTGAACATTAGTTTTATGTAAATTCACAATTGCTGTCGGTTGAGTAACAAGACTTATATATCCATCTTTCATTTTGTCACCAGATTTTGTTTTATATTTAATATCTTTGTTTGGTAAATTGGTCGTTCTTGGCACTTTGCATCCTTTTTTGGATGTTTCCTCAGCTTTTCTTCTTCGTCTATCTAAGTCGCTATTGAACAAGAAATTATCATCATCGTCATAAAATAAATCATTATCATTAGATTCCTCGTTTTCATTTTCAAGATCAGTTTGATGTTTTCCAAAGAATTTTAATAATTTACCACGATCTTCATCTAGGTTTTGCTCTGTGTCTGGTGTGGTATAAGCTATATCATCTGTAAAAAATGTTGGTATTTCTTGTAAAACTTTATTGTTTAAGAATATCCTAATAGTATGATTGTCTTTCATCATATTAAGTGACAGTTTGTGTCGTATCTACATGCCTGTACAAAGTCTCGATATGTCTACCACAATGCTTTACCTTTAGCAAGGTTTATGTAAGATACAACTAATATAACCTGTAACATGCAGTTAACACCATGTGAAAGCAACAAATGACCCGACAGACGTTGTCCTGTCTCAAAGAGGGTGGTCTCAAAGTGAAAGAAACTTTCAAAAAAGATGTCGAAATAGAAAATAGAAGTCGAAACAGAAGCATTCAAAAAAGATATTGAAGATGATTAAGCAATCAATGAGGATATCAAAATGGAAAATGCTAGCAAAGAGGATATCGATGTTAAAGAAACAAAGAGGAAATCGATGTGGGAAAAGCTATTAAAGGGAATACTGAAGTTGAAAAAGAAATCAAAAAGTATATCGAAGTGGATAAAACAACAACAATAACTGCCCTACCCTACCTTACTCTACCCTACCTCTACCCTACCCCTACCCCTACCCTACCCTACCCCTAACCCCACACTACTCCGACCCTACCCCTACCCCTACCCTTACTTTAAGCTACCTCCCCACTAAGTTTCAGCCAAATCGGTTCAGCCGTTCTTGAGTTATACTGTAACTAACACAACTTTCTTTTATATAAATAAGATATATTATACTTTGATTGTTTATTATTACAATACCTTATTTGGTATCATATTACCTAAAACACTAAGTATGAAAGCTTAGAATTATCCGGCTTACTCACTTTGAAACAGATGAGTATCAGACAATTTATATTTTTTTAAAGCCGTAGCCAGCTCATCTAGATTTATATCAGCAGCTGCAGCATTAGTACTTTTCTTTTTCCAGCCAACAGTAATTCTCATAGTTTGAGTATCTTCATCATCTTTTCTATAGCTAGCTTTATGTTTATGTTTTTCTACATCTTTCAATGCAACCGTCTCTGATGTGTGATATTTTTTCGGAGAATTGTCATCTATAAACATGTAAAAATGCTTTTTAAACCACGAATCATCACTTTTTGTAGAAACATCTAGCTCATCCATATCAGAATTATCATAGAAAAATCTTCTTTGCCGCAACGGTATCTGGGGTATCTTATTAAGAATAAATTTCCCTATATCGTCAACTTTATGATGTTTATGCGCTTGGTATTTCACGAGATTGGAAAAGTTTGATACTCCTTGCTCTTTTTGGAAGTCTAGATAACTTTTGTATCCATTCACATAGTCTTTGAATGCTATTTTGTCACTCAGTCCTTCATAACTCGTACCTTCTGCAGTAGTCGATTCAGTAGTTTGGTCATTGTCTTTACTGTTACTGTCCGAGTCATACGAATAATCATGAGTCTCATTATCATTTGAATCAGAAATAATTTCTTTACTGTAATCGATGTCTGGTATGTTATCACCATCTTCGTATAATTTTCTAATATCTTCCTTCAGATTTAAATCTGTAAGTGTTTCGGGATTACGTTTTGATAGTCTGACGATGTTATCAATTTTCCTCTTGTTATTCACTGTCAGCAGTTTCATAACATTATCTTCGTGAGTTTTTGCTAAAATTTGTTCGTATAGTGTTAGCATGGCAAAATCATCAACTGTAGGAGTAATTGTATAAGTTTCAGTTGATTTTGTATTTTTTGTAGTCAACTTAGTCGTTTTGCCTCCACGATTTTTTCTTGTGTTGACAGGCTTTTTTGTAGTTTTCTTTAAGTGTTTTGTCGTTATTTTTTTAGAAGAAGGTAAAGGTGTAGTCATTTTATATTCTTGCACTATCAAATTTGTACCTTTGGTATCTTTCGTACTTATTGGACTTTTTGTAACTTTTGTACCTTTTGTTTTTGTAAACGGATAGTGAGATATAATTGTCGACTTGGCTTGTTCTATTTCCTTGTGGAAATCTTTCGATACCTTGTTTTTCACCTTCATGTAAACATTCTTTAATTCATTCTGTAGCATGCATTCTACGCTTTGCGCGATAGTATAAGCATCTTCTTTGAAAGATCTAACAGTGACTTTGTGTTTATCTTCATTGTTTGGAATGAGAACTAAGTTAGACTCATTTGCAGTTCTCTTGTCAATGTTTTCAATGTTATTTAAGAAAACAAAGGTTGTCAGTGCATAACCAGGGCTACTGACGTCAAGATGTGTTAAAATAGGATCAGCTTCAAACGTGGCTTCTGTTACTGTATTCGTTATGATATCCGAGACCGCTGGGTTTTGCTCAGCCACCATTTCTATTGCTCTTGCTTTGATATCGTTCAATAGTTCTTCTATCTGGGCTGTGCCTAGAAAATCAGCTTCATCTGTTGCATCGAATGTAGTTGTTCTAGTTGTCTTAGTTGGTTCATATTGGTATAGAATTTTATCATGTTTAGGAAAGTATGTTTTGTATGAATCTGAACCGTATATTTCTTTTAAACGATTGAGGTTTCGTGTAGCGTTTGTAAGGATTCTTTCCAATTGACTAGTTGTGTGAGTTGCTTTTCTTTTGTTCTGTACTGTTATATCTTTGGTTTGAGAGTCTATTTCATCATCAATTTTGTCTTCTTTCTCCAAATTATAAGATAGAGATCGGGGGTTCACCGCCGCAGTTACATAAAATATACTGAAATGTAAAATATTTGAAAGATAATATTTAATTACCCATTAGTAAAATACTGCTGATGGGTAGCAAGTTGAGATTCGTGGTACCCTTTTGGGAAATAGACTTTATTTATGGATGTGATCCTTACCACTTACGTCTCAACTCAACCCCTGTCTCAAGTTTGGTCCTCCCACACAAACCACCAATCCATCAACGGTGCTTAAGTTAGGTAGCTACTTACCACAAAGTTTTAGGTAGATACATGTAGGTAAGTTTTAGGTTCGTTTTTTTATGTCACCCATAGAGGACTGTTGGGATCAACATTCGTAAGGCTTAGGTAAACAAATATATATTCGATCTAGTGGTACAAAAATGTAACGGAGAGCCTCCGAGATGACTTTTGTTTATGATCGTAGCTACACTTTATACTCTAAATAACTCACCATAAAAACTTAATTAAAAACCGAACCATTGCCAAAGAGTCTCTCTTTATAAATTCCTGTAAAACTCACTAAAAATAATATCAAATAATTGCAAAATGTTTTGGTGAAGAATATTTTTTGTGACATTGTCATTTGTCATTCTGTATGACTTGTAGAAGAATATGATGACAGATGCATATTCTAAGGAGTAGGTATATTCTATGAAGGTTAGTTATGTTCTAGGCCTAGTTTTTTTTTTTACTACTTAAAGATGGAACAAGCACATGGCCTACCTGATGTTAACTGGTAACCATTACCTATCACAAAGCATTGCATCGTAGATCACGTTTTTCCGGAACGTGCTAGAGCACGATGCAACGCCCTACGTTCATCAACTTCATCATCATCATTATCATCAGCCTATAACAGTCCACTGCTGGACATAGGCCTCCCCTAATGAGCGCCATTGCGCCCTGTCCTGAGCTCGACGCATGAAGAGAAGACGCATCTTCATGCCTCATCAAGCGAGGCATGAAGATGATAAGCCTCTTGTGCCTGTAATTTCACCGGCACCCACACCCTTCAAACCAAAACACAGCGGAGCTTCTTCACGGCAGTAATAGGCATGGTTGCAGTACTTCCCCGGACGAGCCCTTCACAAAGAACTTCACTATCTACTAGGTCAAACAAGTAAGGAGGTATATGTACATATTATGTAGGTAGATAGATAGATAGAAAACTCTTTATTTTACTACCAACATAAACATATAGAACAAAACCATAACAAAACGGACAATAACAATACCTAATGAAAGTACAAACAGGCGGGCTTATCGCTTTAAGCGATCTCTTCCAGACAACCTTTGGATCAAAGGTTGGATTTTTTTTGCTTTGGATGGACTGGATACCATCTTAGTAATGACAACCTCTGTGGCGCAGTGGGCTGTTCGTCTGATACGCAAATGCGCAAAATTTTGCGGGTTCGAGACAAATGTATGATCTGCAGATATTTGTCTCGGGTCTAGTTGCTTTCTATGAATAAGTAATATGAATGTATTTAAAAAAAATATATGATGCTTTGTGATAGTGTCCAACAATAATTATTTATTTTATTGATTCATTGCTACCTAATGATTGTGACGATAGGTACAAACTTAGTAGATACTATTTTATTTGTGTTGATCTAGTTACATTCTGAATGAATCACAAAACTATTATGATAATTTATTCTACACACAAACATTTATACATACCTACCTACCTAGCAAACATGACATCAGCTCAAGGAAAACCAGCAGACAAGGTTGTGTGGCACGGCATTCTACAAAGGGTTCTCGATATATTTTTTTATTATACCTGAACATGTAACTAACATATGGCCCACCCACCTGATGTTTACTGGTAACCATTACCTATAACAAAGTATTGTTTCTTAGGTCTCGCATGTTTGGAACGAGCCCTACTCACAACTTGAGACACGAACTTGACAACCTGTACAGTCACCGGCACCCACAGCCACACCCTTCAAACGGAAACAGCAATGCTGCTTCACGGCAGGAATGGGCAAGGTGGTAGCTTAAGAAGTTACGTACTTAATCATTACAAAATTTAATTTCTCAACGATTTTTTGATAGATAGATAGATATTTATATATTCAGTAAACTTTTAACAAAAATCTGGTTAGTACCTTAAAACCTATGTTATGTTTGTCTAGACATTAGGTTCTGGATAAAAACAAAGAAAAGTTATATACAGAATTAGAAAAACAACTAGGCTGGGAACATAATAACAAAGTAAAAGTACCTAACTAATAATATTGGCACGTAAAAGCGAGCGCACGCGCACAATGCTAGCGTAGCAACACAAACCCAGGTGAGGTGGTGATTTCTTCGTCAATTCGCTATGCTTCGGCAAATAGTATCCTACTTCCTACTAATACGTTTATTATATCATGAAAGTTTTGAAGATATAGGGATGTATGCTTGTTACTCTTTCACGCAAAAACTACTGAACGGATTTTGATGAAACTTTCAATATACATAGATTGTGACCTGGATGAACACATAGGGTACTTTTTATCCTGGTACCTTGCGAGCGAAGCCGCGGGCGGAAGATACGAACCCTAATAACTTTTGCGTTTTATGTTATGTAAAACATAAAAAGGATAAAAAGCCAACAGTCACATGTCAAGTCCTCCTATTAATAATGCTCTGGCACTAGCCAAATGTTAATCTACAGGGTCATTATCACCATCCGTAGCCTAATTTCACCCAGAGCTGTGTAAGGGCCTCCCTTTGCTCTTGCCATTAGCCACGGTTCTGCGCTAGCCTGATCTACTAACGGCCCCAACGCTGACTGTCGTCAAGCCGTTGCTGGACGACCGCCGCTTCTCTTCCCAGTTCTTGGCCACCCTTCGGCTACCTTTTGCACCACCTGTCATCATGAGGGCCGCGGCTGGGCAGGTCCCGCTTGGCAACACCACTTGAGCTCCATTAGATAGATAGATAGATAGAATACTATTTATTGTACTAACACCAATATAAACAATAGAACAAAACTGATATTATCATGAGCGTACGATGAGCGGACTTATAGTTTAGAGCGATCTCTTCCAGACAACCTTTGGATGGACTATTAAAGACACTAGCGGCGTTAATTGTCAATAAATGTGAGTAGTATTTACCTAAGATAGGTTGAAGACATCTTTTTAAAAAGGTTTTATTAAGCTTGCCCTGTTTGTTTTCTGGATCATTCGTTGTAGACTCTCGTAGTCAATCAAGGGCATTGAACACACTCAAAAATATAATTGTAGGGCGTAGCGTTACCTGAGTAAATATGTTAATTGCATTATGATCATTTTGAGTCTAATTATTGCCCTAGAACTAGATTGATGAGGAGAGTGGTGGATGACTGGGGTAGGTACCTCCTACATAAAACCTCCCTAATTATTTTTAAACTTTTTCTAAATTATCTTCATAATTAATATCTTATCTTTCTTTTCAATAAAACCGTTTAACGTAATTTCTTTACCTATGTTTTGTTATGAAGTTAGTTGAGAACATTACGTGTTTAAAATGCGGTTTTATTTCAATTTTTTAAATTGGAATTTAATCAAGCATTGAGATAAAAGTAACGGTAGGTATATATCGATGTTATCAAGTACCTATGGACTCAAACTGGTACCTGGGTACTCCTAGTAGGTACGTAGTTAGGTTACTACAATTGCAAAATACTGTTCATAGATTTCGTTTTAGAGCTAAATTACCTTTTTCGGCAATTACCTGACTGTTTTGGGTGAAAAACAATGTAACCTGCAAGAACATTACATTACATAAATCGTTTGATAAGTTTTTAAATGGATCCAATTTAGTAATTACCATTTATCATAAATAAAAATTGAGCTCGAAACCAAAATCTTGAACGTTTCCGTGTTGTGCAACTCGTTTTGACGACTGACTTTTAGACTAGTAGAGTTCTTTGTGAATGGTTCATCCGAGTGCGTACTAGCACCATGCCTATTTCTGCCGTGAAGCAGCATTGCTGTGTTTTGGTTTGAAGGGTGTGGGTGAAAATAAAGGAACATGAGACTTAACATCTTCATGCGTCATGCCTCAAGTTGATGGACGCAACGTTGCATCGTATTACACATTCCAAACATGTATGACCTACAAAGCAACCAAAGCAACACTTTGTTATAAAACCACTTAAGTGGTAAAGTAAGCTTATAAACCACGGACGTTAGATCGTCTGCAAATAGACGGATATGACGATGATGATTTAGGTAAGTACATATTCCCTGTAAGGACGCTGCAATTTAAGATTTGAGCATACATTGGAGAGTAGAGAAGTGTTGATGCCTATGCATATACCATATACCAGGCCTACAAGACAGGCAAAGTCACGGACTAACTATGTAGGTACGTCTACCTACGTATGTACAGATAAAATCTCCAACACAGAACTCTAAAATCAATCTGACCGCACAACCTTAAGATAACACTGACCCATTAGTTCGATATCAAACTCAACTCAATATACACGTGTATAAAGTTACAATATATATTTCCAAATGTAATAAGTATATTATTTAGTATCAATATTCTACATAATAAAAGTTATTTGGATTTAAAAGCCATTATTACAATAAAAAATCCTAAAATTTATATCATCGAAAGTTAAGTGTATCAATTTTCAAAATCAAGATGAAGGTTCCTGTACTAGTAATTTTGCTTATTGCTCTGAACGTAGAAGCGGACCATTTAGTGGTGGGTAATGTGGCTGACAGAGTGAAGTTAGCTCATCATACGAAGGTGGAATACAACGCTATACCGTTTATGAAGAGAGTGAAGTACTATTTCTACTCGCAGCCAGATCAAAGACCCATTCAGGTGAGTTAGCTCCTTACCTACATGAAATGAAACTGAAGTGGCAGTGGGCTGGCCATATCTGCCGAAGAACCTATAACCGTTGGGGTAAACGAATTCTTGAGTGCCTGAGTGGAGATCACGGCGCGGCAAACGTAGTGTGGGACGCCATCCGGACAGGTGGAGTGCATTGGCGTATCGAGGGTTATTTTCAAGAGAGGGGGCCTGAGTTCAAGATTTTAGATTCAAGATTCAAACCTTACATCCAATAAACAATCATGACGCCACACTAGTATTGTCTCCAGTTCATCAGAGGCTCTGATACCACCACCACATCAGCCTATAACAATTCACTGCTGCACATAGGCCTCCCCTAATAAAGGGGTATATGGCCATCATCCCCACGCTGGGCATGAGGATTCTGATACACGAGATGACAATACCAAAACAAAGACCCATGAACCAATTCGTAGATCATGCACTTATTTGTTCCACCGCAGGTATCGAACCCGCACCCTCTTGCCGGCTATCCGCTCTTGGTGCCAACAAGGCCGTCAATGTTTCATATTAAACAAAATACTAGATTTAAATCTAGATTGTCTTTAGTCTTCGTTTTGGAATAAGACAGTTTATCGTACACCGGAATAACTAAACCGTATGCAGCAATATTTTTTTATCAACCTACATTGTCATGGACACAATTAAAAGATAAATTGCTCAGATCAAGGAAAAAATACCAGCCTAGAACGAGTCGGACTGGACGAAGCGTCCCGTACCGTTGTATGGGAGCTCCACTTAATTATTTCTTTTAGGCTCCCCGCCCACGACAGATTTTTCCACCGAATATTTGTAGACCAGTTAGGGAGGAGCACGTCGTCATGGACAGAGCGTATACCAACCAGGTTGGATTCACGGAGGAAGTAATGTCTTATGAGCAAAAATGTTGGAATTGGATTCTACGTATTGATATAAGTATTTTATGTTCTATAACTTTTTTTCGTTAAGTTCATAGTTTTGGAGTTAGGGCACTTTCAAATATGTATGAAAATGTCGTTTTCTAGATTCAGAAAGTAAGGCCTTTCGGTAATAAATGGGTAGTTAGTATTTCGTTGTTATAGCGGCAACAGGAATACATCTCTGAAAATTTCTAGCTATCACGGTTCCTGTTGACAGATAGACAGACAGACGGACAGCGGACGGTGGAGTTTATGGTTCCCATATTAAAAGTTCTGCTTAGTTTGGGGCTACCTGATGCTGTCTGATAGTCTGAAGCGGTCGTGGCGCGGCTTACTTCA
This sequence comes from Horisme vitalbata, assembly GCA_951804965.1. NCBI lineage: Eukaryota > Metazoa > Arthropoda > Insecta > Lepidoptera > Geometridae > Horisme > Horisme vitalbata. Next base: position 26,542,619 of record OX638094.1, on the reverse strand, counting down.
GTGTTATTAGTTGATCATCTCGCTCGGACACTACTTCGATTGGTGACGGTCTAGTGGCATTTAGATCTAAGCGCTTCCGTGCTTCGTAAGGCACGTTAAGATGTTGGTCATGGCTTTTTAAATCGTTAAGCCATGTCGGAGGCCTTCGAGCGGCCTTAAACTCCGACACCGGAGTTGTGTGGAGCTTACACGAAGAAGAAGTGCCCAGCATTATTTGTTTATTTATACTTATACATATCTAACTTAGAGACCAAGTCAGGTGAGCGAAAGATATTTCTTACGCTCACCTGAATTGGTCACAAAGATACACGTACGGAATACTGTAGGGACCTAAATTGGTAGTGATTCTGGAAGATTTTCACTAAACTTATAGTTAAACTTAAAGGAGCTGTCTCTTTCTTGTGATGGAGATAATACGAGACTAGCTAAAAGTCATTTCGATTTATGCGATAAATAGCGGTTACTCAGAATCCACCACATTATGCCTATTTTTGTATTATTTCCAGGGAATCCAAGCTCTTGACAATCTGCACACCAAAGCATCTATCAACATAACAGCCGGAGGGGTTGGCCATTCGTTCGTGAACCTGCGACTGAAGAGTGAACGTGGCAGAGGCCTGGACTATGATGTAGGCATCTATATCAAAGAAGATTATTATCATTAAAACAATACTCTAAAGCTGGGGTTACACGGGGCGAGCAAGCGTGCGAGCGTGCGAGCGGTTACTTTCTGCAGTAGATAATCGTACATTTAGGGTAGCTATACACATAAGCCGACATCGCATAGTCGGTCCGGGAGTTATTTGTCGAACAAAAAAGCCGATTCGAAGTAATTACCGCACTTGTTCGACTTGTGCCAATTGGGTAGTGCATTCGGGTCAACACGCATTCGATTCGGCGGTACGGCGGTACTTGTGCCGTAGCAACGGCTACATACTTTCGACTCCATGCCGATTAATGCCGACCCGCTTATGTGTATAACTACGCTTACTCGCCAACTATTTTATTAACATACCTACAGTGAGACTGTTTTGCTTTCCAGCATAGGCGGTAGGCCTCACCAAGACTCTTCCAAAGTTGGCGATCGCGAGATTTCCTTCTCCATTGTGCAGCTGTCTCTTTGAATCGTCTTTCTAGAGAAGCGAGAAGCGAGAAGATCAATCTGATGAGATTGATCTTCTCGCTCTTGTCCCTTCTCTAGGGTTCCACTTTATGACATCTTTGGTCCATTTTTATTTTCTTGTCTTAATAAGATGACCAACCCATTTCCACTTCAACTTCGTAAGCAATCCAAGCACTTATGTAGGTCAGAAAAAGTAGAAGCCAGTCACTGAATTCGAATACGGCTGGGTGGTTTAAATATTCTGTGGTATTATTAAGAGTTCCTGCCAGTCAGAATTGTCAGCAACTCGCAATGTGTAGCCCCGGCATAACAGCTACTACTTTACTACTTTTAAAACGCTCTATCTAGACAGGCAGGATGTCAACTAAACCTGCCATTATATCTAGATTTCTATCTCTTTAATAATAACCGGACCACAGAATACAGAGAACCGGACCATAATCAGAGGTTCTCATGTACCTACCTATAGGTAAGTATCAGAACGTCAATAAACGAATAAGTTAGGTTACTATTCCGTTTTTGCAAATTGTTAAGAGCCTTCCCAGATGAGCGATTCGTTGGTCGCGCGATTGACATGCGTATCCAATCAGACTTGCTGATAATGAACGCACGTCACATTCCACGTGACATTCAGTAAGTCTGATTGGATACGCATGTCAATCGCGCGAGTAACCGGCGCGAGCAAATCGCCCATCTGGAAAGGCTCTAAATCAATATAATAATGAAAATAAGTTAATATGTGAATATAATAAAAAGTCAAAAGGTTTAGGTACCTACCTAATCAACATGAATTAAGTTATTCGTAGTAAGAAGATACTTACCAACAACTTATTTAATGTTGATTAGATATTTAGTTTTTTATAATTATAGGTATTTAAAAATTAAGTAAAATCATAGTCTTTCATTTTACTCGTATTAAGTTTTTAATACCACTTACACTATAGGTACCGAATTTTATGTATCTACTTTAATTGATACGTTGGTTATATTTGATAGGTACCTGTTTAATTAATTGTTATTTTTCTAACAAGTTATCTTCACCTATTACTTGTGTGGCATTTTATGTGTAATAATTTTGTATAAATTATAATCTACCCAGCGTTGTTGATTTAAGTTAAATATTCTATAAATTAAAGAGACAACCAAATAATACAATAAATAATTTATTTACAAAAAAATCTTATTTCTAATCCTGGTTCAAAAAATTGCAGTAATCTCTCTCCAAACATTTAACAGCGCCATCTGTTGCCAACAGTAGATTCTGTTTGCGTAAGTTGTCAACCAGCGCCGTTAGCTTCTCTAGGCGCGCGGCGAGCGCTTTAGTTCGAGACTCTAACCGAGAGATGGCGCTTTGATGTGTAGCTGAGAGGGACCGCGATGATTCTCTGAACTCCTAAAATTAAATAAATTCAATAAATGTAACATTTGTTACATAATGTGTTGACTAAGGCGTGACTTTGTCGAAATTACTACATCATCATCATCATCATCCACAGTCCGACTTCACCCACTGCTGGGTGTAGGCCTCACTTTTCTATGTGCCAATCTCCACGGTTCAAAGCTCATCTCATCCAGTTTCGGCCTACGATTGATGCAATATCGTCTGATCGGGATTATGGGCATATCCTCTTATTAGGGGAGGCCTTTATCTAGCAGTGGACCGATATAGGCTGGCGTTGTTGAATTACGAAGAAGTAGATAAAATGTTTTATACTACACCTGCTCGGAAAGTACCTTGATACTTTATCAAATTTACGGTAGAAAGTACGTCATTGCATATCGAACAAATATGCGGGGAGAAAACGCATCTGAGCGGGAGAGAAATGTGTATGAAAATCCATTTCTTACGTGGTTTTTCTTTTTTAATTTTGGGTAAGACTATGCGCTGGTAACCTAAATATCAAAAGCCAAAAAGTTTTTACAGTGAGTTTTTATCTCCAAGTTCGCAAAATGACACTGGCCACTAGCTAAAAAAAAGCACTGGCTAGTCAAAGTCAAAGTCAAAGTCAAAGTCAAAGTCAAAGTCAAAGTCAAGTTAGTTTTTTATTTTCCTCGTAGGTGTAGTATAAAGCACTATGTATCACTCGAGAGAAAGTGCGATTCCCGATCTCGGGTGTTTTAAAGCCCTCGCCTACGGCTCGGGCTTCAAACGACACCCTCGACGGTAATCGGTCACTTTCTCCTCTCGGTGAACAATGTACTATTCCTAAGGGGCCCGCGACGGACGAATTGCCCATACAAACATAATACAAAAATGATTTCTAATTCAAGCATATTTCCACTATATTGTTGTATTATTTGTATTCCAGTAGTATTTATCTAGGTTCCTGGATAGACTTTTTTTTGCAAAATACTGACCTAAAATAAAATAAAAGCCAACAGCATTTTGCATATTTTCATGCCATTATTGACCACTTTTTTTCCTCTTTGTTTTGCATTAAAAACAACAATGTGTATACGTGTTGTTTGCTAAGGAAGAAAACTTATTTTATCTAGTTACAGAATAACAATACTATGCAAAGAATACATAAAGTTTTCAGTCATCATTTTTGGTATTACGGTATACAACCAAATTCATATTAAATTTTGAACGGCTGATGTTGCTGTCGCGCACGCACGCCTAAATCATCCATCACCTAAACAGAGACAGCGATATCCGAAGCGATTTTCGCACGCGTCTCGAATTGAAGTTGCGAGCGATGGTCACCGGAGTCTTAACGCTTTGAGTGCTGAATAGCACAAGTACGCTGCACTTTCTAGACCAGCTTAAGGCCAGCAGTTAAGGTGTTAAGTCTTACCTTTTCAGATCTCTTACAAATCTCCAGCTGTTGCCTCAACGTTTCTATAACATGTTCCTGTGACGAGCATTTCGCCTCAAAAGTGACATTTTTCGACATAACCTTCTTCAGCTCGGAGGAAAGTCTGTCTGCTTCGCTTCTTTGCTCTTTGTACTGTCTTTCTTTTTCCTGTAAAAGTAATGTTTGTGTTTTAAATGTAATCTTAATTTTATTTTTAGTATATCGTCATCCAGGGCCGGTCCTTAGGCGGTGCGAGCGGTGCAACCGCACCGAGCGCCTTCAAGGGGGGGGCGCCAAAATGAACCAAAACGTGAAACAAAAGACGCTCGACCGAGCGCGCGAGTCGCGTACCAAAATTGCGGGGGAACGGGATGCGGGGCGGGGTGAACTTTCGTCAGTCACTTGTTTCAATAAAGTTCTTCCATCATAAATATGGTTTTTTGACATTTGAAACTCAATGCTGCCAACGTTCTTATATAAAACAGTCCGAACCCAAAGCTAAAAAGATTCGTTTTGCAATCCGATTTTTTTCGTAATAAATTAATGACTTTTCATAATTTGCTATGATGCCCTAATAGATGGAGAGGTATCATACAGATGGATGACAATAATAAGTTAATTGTATTATTTGCATATCAAACAACACTTTTTAATAATATGACAGGATGAATAGGAAAATAATCCAAAATACATTGATATTTTGTATAAAAATGTTAGCAAATGCGTTGCCAGTTGCTAATATAAGAGGATAAAAAGTCCGCCAAAATCAAATGAAGTCCGAAAACGGACCAAAAGTCTCCATTCAGAAACACTGATGGAAGTAGTGATTGCAGCTATCTAAATACTTGGTTTAGCGATTTGACAACGTAAAATCGATTATACTTCTCGGTTTTAGTTGTTTGACATAAAATAGGTATTTTCAATTTTATGTTACTATAATATATTTAAAGATGAAAATATTTAAAAATAGGTATTTACAATATCGTGGGATTTACATAGCAGGTATGTCGCCTGGCATAGGTAACTGCTTGCAAAAAGTGATCGTCTGTCAAATATAATCTTTGGATTTCCCTCTGACTACTCCATTTTACGGATTCATCAATCTATTATAATTTATTCTCATATAAATTGGCGTACTAAGCAATATCTGAGGATATTCATATTGGGAAAATTCATGATGATGTTTGATTTTTGTTTTCTTTTGTTATACGTAAATAGTACCAGCTACCTACCTAAATTAATAAAATTTATTAATCATCGACCGACATCAAACTGGCGTTAGATGGTGAGTCTTCGCCTAAACTTATTAGGATTGGTTCTTCCTCTCTTATGTTATCGAAAGTCACATTCCTTTCCCAATCCGATAATATTAATTGTTTGGTCTTTTCCACCACACTTGCCCAATTTTCAGTTGTCACTTGATTGCAGGCATTCTTTGGCGATTCGAGCATCTTTTTAGCTGTAAATGGTGGGCTCGTGTTATATCTGGCAGCATATCCTTTCACTTGTGCCCAAATAAGTTCTATGACGTTATATTGGCAGTGGTATGGCGGAAGTCTGAGAACTGTATGACAGTGTTCAGCTGCTATTTCATCCACAACGTAGAGGTTTCTGTTTTTTAGTTTTTAAAATTTTTACCAGTTCACACTTCAACATAGATTCACCTACGTTTTCACCATTATCGCAAAGCCAGTTTATGATATCTGACTTTTTGTTGGCTTGGGTTGGCATTTTATTCAACTGGCGAGAGTGATATGGTGATAACAACAGATGGTCCATGATGATAACAGATGGTTCTTCTAGTGCCAGCAGTAAGTCCATAAACCAACCTTCAAAGACTTCAGCATTCATTTTTTCATGGTATTCCACGGTCTTTTTTGATTTAAATGCTAGCAAAGCTCCATCTACAAAACTTTTTTACTTCCTGCATGACAAACGATTAATCTTTCTCCTTTTCCTATAGGTACTTTCGAGGTAGACGCAGCATTATCATCAGTCCAGTACCTCTATAAAGTGTGGTTAGCATTAAGCCACGTTTCGTCGATAAAAATTACGTTTTCTCAGTCCTCTATTTGTTTTGCTTTCTTCAAAAAGTTACACCGGTCTAGTGCAATATCTGTGCGCTCCTTCAAAACTTTTCTTTTATTCGTTTTTTTAAATAAAAATCCAATTCGTTTTAATTCTTTTGCTAACGAAGACTTCAGCCCACGAAACAAACCACAGCGAACCGGAGCCATATTGTCAACTTCTTTAACGCTGGGAATTCATTTCTCAAGTAGTAGTTGTATCTGTGACGTCGTATTGCAACAGCATCATATTTATCCACATGGCATACTAGGTGCGGTCTCCTTTTTTGGCGATGAGGCCTTATTTTTTTCGGTGCCGCTTTTGCCATGAACTTCGTTTGTAATGTTCGTTACAGTGGTAGCACTGATGTCTAGCGCTTCTGCAACACGTTCACGCACTTTTGACATAGGCAGAAGGGGTCCATTATTTTGAATTTCCTTTTCAAAATACTCACGCAAGCGTATCACCAACTCCTTCGATTGTCTTCTCAATACATTTCCCTTAGCCATTTTAGAATGACCTACCAGACAACATTCACTGGTCGCTCTAGTTTGCTCGTACGCCCAACAACCTCCTGTGTTCATGTGAAAAAGCAATCGTGAAAAGCATTTTTCCTTTGACGCATGCTTGTCACAGTTTTCAGGAACATCATTTTGACGTACCTATGTTCAAACCTAAGTTCTTTGACAAGAGTTTTCATGTCTTTTTCATTCACATTTTTTTACGCCATTTAATTTTCTTCAACAATATTAGCAATACAAAAATAATAAAAATAATTATAGTTCTTGATGAAATAATTAGTTTGTTGAGATATTATGACCCAACAATTAATAATGACAAAATAATGATATCAGCTTTTTTATTCGACGATGGTGTCAATAATCGATTCAAAAATCGTTCAATGTTATGTGTCTGCAATCACTAGTTCTGGACTTTGACATCTATCAAAAATACATTTAAAAGATGGCAATACTTTAGTGATTGAACGGTTTGAACAGAATATATAAAAGTTGACAATCATTAAAATTATTTTTTATTTATCCACCACTTCACCTATAGGTATTCGCACAAACTGCTTCAACGAACTTTTGACAGCAGAATAATCTGAAGCCACTGCTTTTTCTGGTGGAAAATAAAGCAACAGCTTAATTTTTTTTTTATTTAGAGGGGCGCCATTTTTAATCCTTGCACCAGTTAAAAATGTTAATAGGTCCGGCACTGTCGTCATCACCCTATAGCTGTCCACAGCTGGACATAGGCCTCCCTTATCGAGCCATCAAAAGTCAAAGTCAAAAGGCATTTATTCAGTTAGAACACTAGGGTCATATTGAATCGTCTAAAGAGGTTTTTGATAAATCTATATAAATCCTTAAATCTACTTATTATGTTATGATCGCAGACATTGCAAATAGGTAGACCATTCAGATGTTGAGGGGCAAAGGGACATCACTCTCATCAGGGCCACGCGGTTCTATCGTTAATATAACCCCCTAAAAAATAATACGCGTTCTTAAGGCCTAGAAAATATCAATACAAAGGTTCATCAAGAATATCATGTTGAACCCAACACGTTTTCCTACCAAAAAATTTGCACCAAAATTGATGACATTGGTGCAAGTTTTTTGGCAAGAAGCGTGATAGGATCAAAATTATATTCTTGCTGAACCTTTGTATTGTTATTTTCTAGGCCGTGAAGGTTTGCTATTTTGCATAACTACATTCAATAATTTTATATCTTCAAAAATGTTGAATAGTGCGAGCGAGAGGAAAGTTTGACATGGCCTTAACCAGCGCGGCATCTGAGCTTTGTCTCTAATGCTGCCTATGCTGAGTAGAGTCCTGTTTTACCCAGTGTTTATGTACATTCATATTTAGGTACCATTTATTCTTTTTTTGGATCTTTTGATCTATGACATACAAGTATTATACCTATTCAATAGTTACCTAGGTACTAGGGCTTGCAAATATTCGAAAATATTCATATTCGAATATTCGATTTTTTTTCGGGTACTATTCGAATTATTCGAATATTATTCGAATAATAGAAAACACTATGATTTTATTAAAATCACATCTTATTTTGAGTGTTATTTTCATGAAGAAGTTTAAAATATCAACTTATTTTATTATTAAACGCGTTTTTTCCATGAACTAATTTTAAAAAAATTACAAAAAGCTATGTCACCGTAACGAGACATTGGTGATTTAAACGCACAATCAACCACACATTAAAATTTTCTTCTTCGTATGAGCTAGTGGCCAACTCTATTGTCGGAGATTTTAGACCGCCCGAAGGCCTCAGACATGGCTTAACGACTGAAAAGCCGGGACCAACATCTTAACGTGCCTTCCGAAGCACGGAAGTGGTCAAATCTAAATGTCACTAAACAGTCATCCATCCAAGTAATTCTTAACCAAGGTGATCTCTTAAGTACACCGAAGTAAACCACGCCAAGGACGAACGGACGGACAAAGCAGCACCAAAGGGTTCGTTTGACCGGCTCGGTAATGTCACTCTAAAAACAGTCTTATAAATCTAGGTTAGTTGGTATTTTAACAAAATCATGAAAATAAACATTCACGTTAACGACAGAGACGAATGGACAGAACAGTCTCGTCAACTACGCGAATGCACTACGCGAAACTTCCGAGTGTATCCGAACCGTGTAACCGATAAAAGTTATTGGGTTTGGATCGGATCGTTCGACATGTTGTTTACCCGAACGACGACGTACACTTGTATAGTCTTGTATGGATATATCGCACGAACTCTTAAGTGGCATTTCATGCACATCTGAGTTCCGATTTCGGTGTTATTAATTTAAATCGAATATTCGAATATTGAAATATCAGTATTCGAATATTCTAACAAAAATAATATTCGAATTATTAGAATATTCGAATGCAGGCCCTACTAGGTACTCACTACTATTTAATGTAATTTGGGTGAAATAAAAATATTTTATTTTCTTTCTTTCTTTCTTAATTAAATTAATTTTAATGTTTTGGATCAATCATTGCGTCCTGTCCTCAGCTCGACGCAGCTTCAACCAGCAGCTTTTCAAGAGATCATCAAAACAAGCAAATTATGTAGGTAAAATAGGTAACTACTTTTTTTCGCAAGAACAAGGTGTGTAAGGAAATAGGGGATTGCAGTGTTTAAGTGTGTAAAAAGCGAGTAATGAGGCAAGCTAACCTCAAGCCGTTTCTGCAGAGCCATGTATTTGGCCTTCATATCAGCAGTGCTGCATTTCATGTTGTTCGTGCGATTGAGGAGCGTCAGTCTTTCACTCTCAAACTCTGCTAGTTGTGTCAAATGACCTTCACATTGGGATGCCTGGAAAAACATTTTTTTTTTCATCATCATCAACATCATCAACAGCAGTCCACTGCTGGACATTATGAGCTTGGCCTCCCCTAATGAGCGCCTTTGCGCCCTGTCCTCAGCGCGTTTACATTTTTCATTGTCATTGGAAATTGTATTTTTTGTTTGGAATTTAGCTGTGCTGGAGTTAGGCTGCGCTATGCCGCAATCAGCCGCCGCCAAAGCCACGTTTATTAGTAAGCAGGTGCACCACGGGCAAGTGAGGTTGGCTAGGGTTCCGAAGATAAATGAAGGGAACCCCTTACACCTCAGGAAAGAAAAGAAATAAAGAAAGAAAAATAGTTTATTGCTTCAAAACAGTTTGACTGGTACAAACAAAAGGAAGCCTATAATACCCAGCAGCGAGTAAAATCAGGCTGTGGATGATGATAATCAAAGGGATGGAACGTGGAATAACTAAAAAATAAAAACCCGCCAAGTGCGAGTCGGAATCGCGCACGAAGGGTTCCGTACCATTATTTATACATGTATGGGAGCTCCCCTTAATTTATTTTATTTTAATTGAATTATGTATTTATTTTATTTTAATTTAATTATTTATTTTTGAAGTGAATAAACAACTACTTAAATATTCTGTGGATATTTCAAGCGTCTACCTGTTGCCATTAAGTATTAATATCGAACAATAAACGGCAAAAACATCACGTTTGTTTTATGGGAGCCCCCCTTAAATATTTATTTTAGTATTTGTTGTTATAGCGGCAACAGAAATACATTATCTGTGTAAACTTCAACTGTCTAGCTATCACGGCTCATGAGATACAGCTAGCGGCACGTAACTCTAGCGGTGAACGTAACTTCTGCGCATGGGTCTCTCGCTCTCTCTCTCTCTCTCGCCTCTAGCCATATACCTTACTTTTGACTTTTGCGGTCAACACTAGAGTTTCGTGCCGCTGCTTGTACAGCCTGGTCATAGACAGACGGACAGCGAAGTCTTAGTAATAGGGTTTTCGTTTTACCCTTTGGGTACGGAACCCTAAAAGTTGGGAAAAACGGGGACGAAGTCACGGTCATTCATAGTGCGTATCACAGCGCTACTGCGCTTTGTACAGTCTACGCAAACCAGCGCTGCAGTTGCTGTCATGCTTCTGGGGCCTGATTCTGACGATACCATATATTTGATATTATGAATATAACATATTATGAAATATTATGGAGAGAACAGGGTGCCTAGTGCGAGTTTTTTACCAGCTCGATCGCGTTTACGTTTACGCAAAGAAGATCGGTCAGTTTCATACAACCTGTGACCTGAGACCTGACCATAAAATGTCGCGTCTAGAAATGACCTATGTGATAATTGCTAGTTCTTATTGCAGGATATCATGTTCAATTAATCGTTTTTTTTATTAAAGCCGGAGAATTTTTCAGGGTATTTATTTTATACTTTTAGGTTACAATCGATTAGGACACTGGCGCCATTAAACAAAAACTAACCAAAGGCGTGCTTTGTTAGCACGGCAGTTTTGTTTTAGATGGTTGACATTGGGATGAACCCACAATGTGGGTGAGAGTGCGTTCAATAACCATGATTCGTTATGATAGGGCGTATTGCGATCAATATTTATGATTAATTTACTAAGTATTCCGGCTTTAATAAATACAGTTATTAGTTATAAATTCAATACTCCATTATCAAGAATATTTTGACATAATTCGAATATTTAGTCGCTTCCATTTATGGTCAGGTCTGAAATAACCGGCCTTCTTTATATGGAATCGAGGTAGCGCCATCTAGTGAGAGACGTGTGGTACTGACTCATTTCCATACAAATTTGCGTAAACGCAAACGCGATCAAGCTGGTTAACAATCTCGCACTAGGCACCTGTCAATTTTCATACAGTTTAGACAGTTTCCGCGATATATATCTAATAGCATCAAATATATCGAATCGTCAGAATCAGGCCCCTGCAGCATACGCTGAGTCGACCTTTTTGTGTCACTGTTTCACTATTTCAGATTTAAGCACTTGACTGTTTATTTTGTATAATTTGTGACTCAAATAAATGTTATTTTACTTTTTACTCGTATCACATCTCATGGCGTAGCTAACTAAGGTATTCTTAGGATCATCGGAGTTAAGCAACACTTCGCCCGGTCACTACTTGGATGGGTGACGGTCTAGTGGCATTTAGATCTGAGCGCTCCCGTGCTTCGGAAGGTACGTTAAGATGTTGATCTCGGCCGGTGTATGAGCTGCAAGATGGACGATTCCTGGTGGTAGTACTATGTATATTGAATGTTACCTTTCGCTCGATGGTAGATTGCAACTTGTCTATCTGTTCCTGCATCAGCTTGATCTTCGACGAGAGGAACTTGCAGACACTTTCCACAGAAACCCTGTCTGAAACATGAACGTTCTATCATCAGCCTATAGCAGACCACTGCTGGACATAAGCCTCCCCTAATGAGTGGCATTGCGCCCTGTCCTGAGCTCGATGCATGCAGCTTCTACCAGCAGCCGATAGCAGATCTTCACTACACCTGGCCGGAGGGCATCATACACTACCGAGTCGTGGTCTACATATTTTTTTTTGTAAATACACACACAATATGAATAGAAAACAGATACAAACATTTACAGATCATACTAAGATTTGTCTCGGCGCGGGAATCGAACCACATTCTGCGACTCAGACCACTGCGCCAGAAATCTTCAAAAAAACAAGAAAAAATCTCTATCCAGTAGGAACTTCGTACACTTTTAATTGTATTTTTTTTTAATTTACGCCAATTCGCAACGTGACCAATCAGAGAAGAAAATTGGAGAAAGAAAATTGGCAAGAAGCAAGAAACTCTGCTTGGCTTATGTTTTTTTAATGTAAGTACATTGTTTTTGAGGAAGTTGGGGACAGTTTCCACCCAATCTTTTGTCAACTAATGGAAGCACACACGTTACGAGAAATTAATCGAATCCGATTGTGGATGGTCCGATCGAAACGTGTGTGGATGAAAACTGAGTTGAAAACTTCTTCTTCTTTTGGTGGCTCTCCACTACTGGAGGTTAGCCGTCAGCTCTGCGAATTTTTCTCTGTCTTGAGCCAAGCGAAAGAGATGTTCAACGCTGGCTATCCTCGTCCACTCCCGGATGTTACGCAACCACGACTTTTTCCTTCTTCCAACGAGTCGTTTACCCCTTATTTGAAAACTGAAAAGTACCAATATCCAGTATCCAGTAAGAACCAGTATTTGAAGAGTTAACAGAAAGTAGGCTCCGATGGTATGGCCATATAATGCGTAGATGAGGACAACTCCGTCCAAAAAGTCCTAAAAATCTCAACAAAACCCCGAAGTAGAGGTAAGCCGCCGTCTACATGGTGCTCCAATGTCGACAGACTTTTTTAAATGATACGTTCAGGGTTTTTGCCCTAAACGTCACATCTACTACAACCCAGGACAGAGCGTCCTGGCGCCGAAGTACTAGCAGTCCCGACCCCAAATAAAATGGGAAAAGGGGCAGAAAGAAGAAAAAGAAGAAGACTTATATTTGTTTGTAAGGTTTCAGGTATGCGAGGCACGTCGTCTACATACTCATTTCGATTTATCGGTGCAGTTTAAATGGTACAGTGCGATTGTAACTATTTCTTGTAACATGAGTGGATCTTACCTTTAGAAAATGATGGCGGCAAAACTTTATCCTTAACATTAACTGATACGAATGCATAGAGAAACTCCATCTCATCACTTCTCTCTTTTATCGGACAACAATCACAGTTCACTCTCTTCTGTGTTTTATTCTGTGTTTGAATTTCAAATTCCGAATTGCTTTTAGATTGTGATTCATAACTCTTCCTGATTGGCCGTCGTACTGGCGTGGTATGCTGTCGTACTGGCATGGTTTGTTGTCGTACTGGCGTGGTTGGTTGTCGTATTGGCGAGGTTGATTGTCGTATTGGGGTGGTCGGTTGTCGTGTTGGGGTGGTTGATTCGGGGGATGGTGTACAACAATGCTTTTTAATTTTATTCTGGATCGGACTCAGCTGATGGTGGAAAAAGTCTTGCTTATGCTGAAAAATAAGATATTTTGATTAATTTTTATTTTCATTATCATCATCATCAGGCTATAGCAGTCCACTGCTGGACATAGGCCTCCCCTAATGAGAGCCATTAGACTTTTTGTATAATAAATAAATAATGCTGGATGTTATCACACAGTATCATGTAGCCCCAAACTAAGCAGAGCTTGTATTATGGGAACCACATGATTGATATACTACACATATACTTTTTATGTATGTAAGGTACTTATATTAAACTATTGTGTTACATTGGATGTGTACGATATTAGATGCAATATCGTACATACACCCATATTGCTAAACCAATGTTTCTGCACCCGGATGCTTATCTTGGACACCATTTAGTTATCTGTCATCACCTAGCTTTGCCAGAGGTCCTGCCCTAGTCTGCTATAGTTCCCAAAATCTTTGATCTTTGTTCGATTTCAGATGAACGCTAGGTATAATACCATCTTTTTTTTTATTTATTATGGGCCAGCACTTGACCTCGAGGCTTGCATAGTAGGCTTGATGCCGAGCTTGGCATGCTCTATGTCTCTATGCAACTCTCATCTGGTACACAGCCTCGTTATACTTAATATAATTTTTTTCAATCCATTTAAATATTTTGTTGTAGAATATCTTGTAATGGATTTCCGCAAAGTCATGCCTGTGTAAAAGTTAGTTTTGTATACCCTCGGGAATATAATATATTTTTTTAAATAAGACACATAATTAACTTTTGACAGAATCAAGTGTAACTTTCGCTTTTTTATTATTATTTAAAAGGTACCTAATAGACAAACATATATGCTATTTATAAGTGTTCATGAGCCAGATAAAAGAGAAGGTCACATCATGTCGTATAAGGAAGTAAAACAGACCGCAATTAAAAGGGCAAAAAGGGAATTGCATCACTACACCTACAAGAATTTTATGTACCTAGGTAAATGTAAAACCAAAAAGGTTATAAAAATAAACATTTCTGAGTATCTAGATAATATTAGGTAGTATTTAGTTTATTATATATGACTTGTAGATTGCAATAATCGTACAATATCCATAAGATCTGCAGCCTAAAAACAGATATTTATCAAATATTTATGAAATAAACTAAATGTACAAAACGAGCAACGAAACTCACCATTACATGTTCAATTTCTCGCAATAAACTCTCAGTTTTCTTCTCCAGCTGTTTATTAAGCCTTTTGAATTCATCTTCACGTGCTAATAACTCGACTGCATCCATTTTTCAATTTTTCATTCACTTTTCTGAAATTTATAAAGTTTTAAAAAACTTCGATCAATCACCATTTTTGTTATCAAAGCAAAACAGACAGGAAAATTAGGAAGTCGATTTTTTAAAAGAAATAGTTGCTTTATGATGCTTTTTGTTTTGGTAGTATTATGATGTAAACAAAGCTACGGTTGTTATGGCTACGGGGCGTTGGCAGTCAAGCAACCTTCTGGTTGCTTCCGATTTATATCAAAATAAAGTCTCTTTTACAGTTTTCTTATAGAAATTGATCTGATTTCTTAATAATATTAACAAAATCTTTAAAATTTAATCGTAATCTTAATTTTTTGATTCAGTTCACTACAAAATTCTGGCTATTTTCGCTATTGTTGGTCAGATAATCCCGCCATCTAGGAATGGCTTTTTAAAACAATAGCAAGGGTAATGCCATGTCAAAAACAGCTGTATTTCGGCCAATCACAGCCGTCCGTACGCATGTCAATACGATCTGTTTTCTTTGTTTCCTCACAAACACACACATACTTGTTGACACTGCTTTGTTTTCCATATGATTCACTTTTGGATTGCTCGCTAATTTTTGGGGTAAAAACTTTATATTATTCACGAAAGATATAAAAATAATAATACTGGTAACCAAATTCGGTCAAAATAACCAAAGATATTAGGGAAAAACCAAATCAAGGTCGTTAAACTAAGAGCGAGACAGAGAGAAACCAGAAAGAGATAGATGTAAAACTGCATGTGTGCTACACAGATTTCAATCGATTTACCAATGAGAACAAAGGGAAATGAACACAGCTGACTTTTATACTTCAGTGTGTGACCGTAGCGAGCGAAAATAAGTCGCTCGCTGTATCCCGTTGTGAAAATTACCTATTGAAATATCAATTTTGGACTGCATTTTAGCGTCCGGACATATTGTTACAGTGTAATAATGCATTTTAGGAGAAAAAGAAACGTTTATCGGAGTGTTATATTATAGCCCCGGTGATTGTTCGGGTGACGACTGATCATTTTGAGGTGAGTCAATCAAACATTCTCTAGAGACAAGTTTTTAATGCGTTACGAACAGTGTTTCATATCTTTTACATATTTTTTGTGGATATCCTGCAAATTAGAAAGCTAATTAACTGGTTCTATAACCCGAATAATTTATGTAGCAGCTCCCAAGCGCGTCTGAACCGTTTCAATATTTCTTTTTTATTTAGAACCGTAAACGAGAAGCGCTGCTTTTTTTGCGTTGCGTAAATTACTTTTGCATAACGCATCCGCTATTCTCAAGTTTTCTCCACGGAAATGCCACGACTCGATCAGCTGGCTGTCAAAGAAAAAAAATGGCCGATATAAAAAACAGCTGTTGTTGCAATGCAAGTGATTGCAAGTCAAAAACCTTTCGGAAACTCGAACAAAGCTAAGAGAAGGGCTGTAGGGAAGAACCTGCGGTTTTTTTGCTCTATCAGGTTTATAACGGGGCAGGTACTTCGCCCTACAAACTGGTTGGTGGTTGCTACTCGCTAGTGATGTGCCACTTGGGCTCATATCGAATTATCGATAGTACGGAACTAGTCACAAGTAGGTACGGAAAGTGGGGAACGGCATGAAACTCTTATCGATGAGTTAGGGTAATCCTATTATCAAATAAAATAATATTATTACAATATTATTTATTCAAGTTAAGTAAACCTTTGGTTAAACATAGGTACCTAGGTAGGTACGACACGTTTTTATTCGTTAATTTTCTGCAGGGTGCTGCAGTGAAGTTTTAATGGGAAAATAAATTAAAGATACATTTTATTATTATGGTTATATATTATATATTATGGTTCCCATAATACAAGCTCTGCTTAGTTTGGGGCAACATGATGCAGTGTGATAGTGTCCAGCATTATTTATTTATTTATATGTGTTACTACAATCGATATCTTTAGATAGCTAACAAAAATTACCGTAACCTAAATAAAAATAAGTTAGTAGGTAGGTAGGTAGGTACCTACCTACATCTAGAAAAACATAGAAATAGAAATGTTGTTTGTCCTAGGCGGGGATCGAACCTGTAACCTACAACGCAGAAGGCAGAGTTATTATCAAAACAGCTCATTTTTATGAGGCCAGTCAAACCTATCAACATTTTTTAGGCAAGACGTAGGTTATTATTACCTACTTATTATATAAAGTAGACATAAAAACGGCATTTTTTTTCATATACTCTACGATGGAGAAGACAACGTAAAAATATTTTTCCTCATTGTAGGTCTCCATGCATCCCTAACACGTATAGTTTTTATACATCTACATCTAAATAAGTTTTCTCCATTTTCCGTCTACAAATTCCTTGTCTACGGTTCTTGTGAAGAAAATAAAAAAAAATAGTTCCTATGTAAGATATTGGACGCGGTACGGCTAGTCCTTCAGTTCAAAGTTAGTCAGCGAGCTATGAAATCTAGCTATGCTCGGAGTTTCTCTGAAGGATAGAATCCGGAACGAGACTGTCTGACATATAACTAAAGTTGTTGACATCGCTCAGAGAATTAATAAGCTGAAGTGGCTGGCCATCTCTGCCGAAGAACCGACAACCGTTGACCGTTGTCCAAGCCCGCGGTACACCGCGGCTCAAACATAATGTAGGACGCCCTCCGGCCAGGTGCAGTGACGATCTGCGAAAGGCTGCTGGTAGTAGCTGGATGCGTCGAGCTCAGGAGAGGGCGCAATGCCGCTCAATAGGGGAGGCCTATGTCCAGTAATTAATGTAGACTCCTAAAGGCTGATGATGAAGTAAGTAGGTAGTAGGTACCTATAATGAAGTAGTAAGTGGTAGTAACTTACTGATTACGTAGTTACGTTGGTAGGTAGATACAAGGTACACGCCCACACACCCACACATGGTAACCTAATTATACCTACGTTAAATAGATCGTTCCACCACTGACCGACGTAGATAAGTAGGTAGTCGGTACTACTACGTCTTGCCACTGAACTGTAACCTAGCTACTTCTTCTTGTGAGCTACCTACTAGTGAACAACTCTGTTGTAGTAGTTACCTAAGTAGGTATTTAACAATTTAACTATATTTGTGATTGTAGTCTACACTACTAAACTTCTACACTAATATTATAAAGAGGAAAAATTTGTATTTTTGTGTGTGTATATATGTTTGTAATGAATAAACTCAAAAACTACTGTGCCGGCAAAAATTCTTTCACCATTGGAAAGCTACATTCAGCCTGAGTAACATAGGCTATATTTATTGCTAGAAAAGATATGTGATCCTTACTAAAACTAAGTAACGTAACCCAGGTGTAAAAAAAGGGTCCTAACCCGTGCGAAGCCGGGACGGGCCGCTAGTTGCAAATCAAGCATAATTCAGTCATTATGCTATGAAGCCAACATCTTGTTGAAACAACAGCACCAGCTTATTCATTGCACTGCTGGACTTAGGGTGCGTTTCGATTGACGCGGTGCGGGCTGCGATTGGCCAATTACAATACTCAAAATTTTTGATCACGTGACGCAGTGGAGAATTTCGAGCATTGTTATTGGCCAACTCGCAGCCCGCTCCACGTCAATCGAAACGCACCCTTAGGCCTTTATAAGAAGGGGGATATACCCATAATCCCCATGATGGGCATGCGGGTTGGGGGTATTCCTAGTGCACGCTAATCTTTTATATTAGGTAGATAAAACTAAGTTTTATTTTTCAACTAAGTGCCAAAAAAAATATTGTGACGTTTCTTAAACGCAGCCATTAGTGCCATTAGTTAATTAATGTTGGATAGCCTCCACGATAACAATTTTAACATAGATATTACATAATGTGACATCTTTTTAAATATACTTTACACACCTTCTTTACTTGTGAAAGCTTTTGATTTAGAATTTATTTCTGTCCCTGTCTTTCAACTAGTTAAAGACCCCACGCAGTTAATAAAAAATGCATATGGGTGCAAGCGCAAAGATTTTAAATCAGCCGCTATACCTACATCTTCAAAACCGATCAAAGTTCAAGTTGGTTATCTGCGTTGTGTCTTGAATTATATTAACATGTTACCAAATTGGACTTGCCTCTGTCTACCGCCTAGTAAAGTGAACGGAGAAGATATCCATTAAAAATTACGTACGTTTGTTGTTGTGTTCTGGTTGAGTGCGATCATGGAATAATTGAACTGATTTTAAAGAATCTGAATTACTCATTTTGTTATTTTAAGTTCAAGATAAGAACAGAGATCCACTGGGTAACTATTACAATGAGATAAAATCTTCGCAAACCTAGTAAAGGTACGTCGACATAGGGTTGATCGTACTTATAAAAGTAAATAAAATATTGTATCTGTTAAATATAGGTTGAGATGATACGCGGGACATTGACATTAGTGATGAAGACGACCTATGATTAACGATGACGAAAACCAATTTGGTTTGTCAAACCAATTAAAAGCCATATATACTCATTTACCTGCTGATGATGCATTACGCTGCGCTGCGTTCTTATCCCATTTAGAAGACCTAATTTCGCAACGCTTCATGTGCCTTTTCAAGACATCCTTGTATCTAAGGTGCAGGCCACATTTATATGTCCACGTCTAAGCTATGACATACCTACCGTGTGTCCTAAATTATTCTTTATTTCCATGCATTTTGTATGAAATTTGAATTGAATAGGAAAGAACCCATGCCCTGTACACGCACCAAAAACAGGTACTGGCCGCCGATCTTACGCTTGCCAAACTCTGAAAAGAAGATGCGTTTTGCCATTCTACTTTCCGACATTCAAGACACGTGTCCAGAGCTGTCGCGAGAGTTAACCACTCGCTCAAAGAAGGCAGGCAGATTTAATAAATGTTGTTGCTAAGTAACGCTGTTGCTACCTTTTAAGAAGAGCAAAGTCTTGCACAAAGTCATTTGCATGCTACAGAATTATTGTTTGACGTCCCCGAATTTAGATGACCTCGGTCGGACGGCATCGTACCGAGTTCAATTTCCGCATTAAAAGCGTGCCACTTTTATAAATTCACGTGTATATTTGTTATTTTATGTATTTTTAACATTTCCGCTTCCTTCCTTCTTCGTATGAGTTAATGGCCAACTCTGGTATCGGAGTTTTAGGCCGCCCGAAAGCCTCCGACATGCCTCAACAACTGAAGAACCTGGAATAACATCTCAACGTGCCTTCCGAAGCACTGAAGCGCTCAAATCTGTTCAATCACTGACCGGACGGAGTGTTGCTTAACTAAGTTAATCTGCCAAGGATAAAAGTAGCGGCACGAAACTCTAGCGCTGACCGTTATTGCGGCGAAGTCAAAAGTAAGGTATCATATGGGAGCTAGAGGCGAGAGAGAGCGAGAGACCCATGCGGAGGCGTTTCGTTCAGCGCTAGACTTACGTGCCGCTAGCTGTACCGAAGTAAGCCACACCAACGCTTCGTACATCTAGTCAAAGTGCTGGTTTCAAACAAGCAAAAATATTTAATTAATAAAATGTCTTGGTAATTGCAAAGTCATTGGGTCATTGAGAAAATAATCTCGAACAACCAGAAACAAATCCAATTACAGATGGACTGATGATGTCGAAATTGTTCTTCGTATAGTTAGTGGTCAACCCAGGTGTGGTGTCGGAGGTTTTATGCCGCCCGAAGGTCTTCGACATGGCTTAACGTTTGTAAAAGCCCGGACAAACATCTTAACGTGCCTTCCGAAGCACGGAAGTCGAAATTGGAAGTCGGTGGTTGGAAAAGCCTCGAGATTTTCATGGAATTAATTGGAAGCTTATGGTCAGCAGTCGACTTATACAAGCTGTTGATGTACATATCAGAAAACTGGTGACTCATGATCAGTAAGAAATTAAAAACCAGGAAAATGATGACAATTGAATAATTGTCATCATTTTCCTGAAAGTAACCCTGATAGGAACGTGTGAAGCTGAAATGAATATCAAAGTCAACGCAATCAAATAAAATAAAATACGGCCGTTTTTGCCGCATATTTTGACACACGCAAGGGAGTCGAAACCTTCCCGTTCCAAGATTCATGAAATTTAGCAAGAAGCAATGTCTTTTAGCACAAGCACAAGCAAAAGGGAACAATTTGATAATCGTAAATTTTCAGTTACATCACAAAAAAATCAAACATTTTTTTACGGAAACCTCGGCGCGGCGACAACTCGCACTTGACTGGTTTTTGAAG
The DNA here is from genome assembly GCA_951804965.1 of Horisme vitalbata. Taxonomy (NCBI): domain Eukaryota; kingdom Metazoa; phylum Arthropoda; class Insecta; order Lepidoptera; family Geometridae; genus Horisme; species Horisme vitalbata. Next base: position 26,521,816 of record OX638094.1, on the reverse strand, counting down.
CGTAGTGACTAAGCGTATGATACAATAACCGGCACAACAAACAAGTATTGGTTAGACCTATATGGACTGCGTAAACAACTCCATCATCATAATTTTTAGCCGTTTCCGACCCACAGGTGGGCATAGGTCTTCTTTTGATTATACCACTTGCCTCGATCCTGTGCTATTTTGAACCAGGTACAGCCCACGGTTCCTCTTATTATCGTCGACCATCTCGCTGGATAACAGTAAAAATGTAAAATAATTTTAACGATAAAAATAATAACAACGGCTCCTAAACAACTTATCTCTAAGAAATTACAAACAAACATACTATCATTTACAATTAGTGTGATCAAATCATGCAGGCGTGATACAGAGTACGTTCGTGACGCTAACTAACTGGGCTCTGGCGGCGATCTGATTGCGGCATAGCGCAGCCTAACACCGGCACAGCTACATCTCCTGGCTGCAGAAGCTGCAAACTCCAACCAGCATGCCCAGCGTGGGGAATATTTGCATATCCCGCTTCTGATTAGGGGAGGCCTATTTCGAGCAGTGGACTGATCCGTGTTTGTACCGCTTTCACGTCTTCATTGCTCAACCGATCGACATAACATTTTACATTACATGTAGTCAGGGGTACAGGGCACCTTTTATCCATAAAAAGTTCTCAAGGGATAGAAAAATAACTATCGCGAGTGTAGTCACGGGCGTTACCATTTGATTCGACTCGATAATAAATAATTATAAATAATGCTAGACACTATCACACCGCATCATGTAGCCCCAAACTAAGTAGAGCTTGTATTATGGAAACCAAATGACTGATATACTAATGCACGGCCGTGTAAGAAACGGATACTGTTGCTAAATAATTTTCATATCTTGCATGTGAATTGCACCGGTATTGCGAAATAGCGTGTTCAAATACTTTCGCTGCATACATTGGCGTTTCAACAATTTGTTGCTGTTGCCCCATTTAAGTTCTACATAACCTTGTATAATTATATTAATAGCGGAATCCTACTTATATTAAAAACGTGAAAGTTGGAGAGGTGGAATTCAAAAACGCTGAGACACGTATAAATTAATTTTCAATTGTCAGCCTACACACAAAATTGTATAATCCTAACATCGAAAAAGACGGGCTTTCATACAAACTCATCCCCAATTTTACCCCCTTTGGAGTACTAAAACTTTCTTAAACTCCTTCTTTAGTAGATGTCTACACTATCTATTTGCAAAATACGAAGTCTCTAGGTCCAGCGGCTTGGGCTGTGCGTTGTTATATCACCCAGTCTGTCAGTTTGCCATTTTATATTTACAAGATTTGAGTCACAAATCATACAAAATAAGACAAAATCAAGTGCTTAAATCAAACAACTGAAACAATTTTTTGTACAGCCTTTTTGTATCACTGTTTCACTTGTTTGATTTAAGCACTTGATTTTGTCTAATTTTGTATGATTTGTGACTCTTGTAAATATCAAAGGATAGCCGCATTGTCTCAAATGGATCAGTAAGTCTATCTCAAACATTGAATAGCGTTTAAGTATTCGGCCGTGGGTAAATCAGATGATCATACAAAAGTTTTCTCTGTTTAATGAGAAAGTAAAAGACAATGGGCGATCATGAGTGTTTAAGTGAGGCACTTATCGACGTTCTATTTACAGCACGAATGCACTACTCAGTTTGTTCAACTCAGCACAAGTTAGTGCACATATCCACTATGGACTTATATATTGTTCTACTATCATCATCAGCCCTTGTCCCACGCTAGGTGGGGTCGGCACAACATATTTTTTCTTCAACTCACTTCTATCAGCCATCACATTTATGTCCATTTGTGTTTCATTATCATATCCTCTTTCACACAATCCATACATCTCTTCTTGGGACTATTCATGCATCCTGTCACCTTCATATTCATCACTCTTTTAGTCACATGACTTTCATCCCTCCTCATGACATATTGATCTTCGATAATGATCACTTTCTCCTGATCAATATACAACAACACCAGCCGTTTCAGTACACTGCTGGATATAGGCCTGCCCTATAAGATGATGGATATGCCCATAATCCTCACGCGGGGCATGCGGGTTGGGGATTGCAGGGCACAGCTTCTCGCACCGCTGACGTTGGCGACCAGGGGATTTGCTTTTAGATTGGTTTTAGACTGACTGCGCTAAGCCGCAATCAGCCGGACCCCTGTTTGCCGGTGAGGTTGGCTTGGGTTCCAAAGATGGAGGCTGGAACCCCTTAAACTCCTTATTTCTAAACATTTTCTCAAAATTTTTACGCAAAAATAAATTGTTCATGCGAAATTGTGCCTGTTCTATGGGTTTTTTGTATGAACTCAAGAATTTGGACAGGAATAACGTGGAATAATTTCATGTCATAGTAACACAGGTTTTTTGTGAAGATGTATTTTAGTTTTTTGTCATATAAAAATTGTTTTTTACTCAAAACCAAAACTGCCAAATAGTGCTTATCAATTTCTTTTGACTTATTATGACCGAACTGCATAAATAAAGAGTGACACGATAACATTGTATGGACCAACTGATAACAATTTCCATTTATCATTAACCATTTCCTAATTATGTCATTATCTACAATTAGGTAATTAAAAACGTCAAGTGACTCAAGTTTCGTATACAATGAAGAACTTGTTTTGCTGTTTGACAGTACGTCCTTCAGCTAAAACCAGTTAAGTTACCTTAGAAATATGATGTAACCGAAACTCTTTGTGGATTCTTTTTTCACTGAGACAATGGGCCTTTACTGATATATCATGATCATAATCAGCATTAGCCTATAACAATCCACTGCCAGACATAGGCCTCCCCTAAATCTAATGAGCGCCCTGTCCTGAGCTCGACTGATATAATCAATCAATACTCAATAATTTATTGCGTTCCATAATGTAAATATACAGATGTTATAAACCCTGTTGGGCACAACAATAATAGAAACAGAGAGGAGGACGTCATAGTTATAGTCACATGATAGCTATATACATATATAGACAGTCTGGGTGTTTTCTATGTATGTATAATATCTATTACAATAAAATCAAACATTAGTAATATATACTCATATATATACACACATGACTGCATGTGGTTCCCAATTCCCATAAAAGCTCTGCTGCGTTGGGGCTATATGACGTTGTTTCATCTGTCCAGCATTATTTATTTATTTATTTATCACCACCCAAAGTATTTGAACTGGGCCGGAATCGAGCCTGCACCTTCATCGCAACTGAAAGACCAACTAAATTAACTGTAAAGCCAGTCAGATTTTTTTAGCTTGGACGGCTTAAGAGAACCTTAAATAACCAAACACTTTATTTAGATTTTTTACTCACAAATTTACCTGCTTAGTCGACATTGGTGTAGGCCAAGTCGGTTGGTCGGTCACTTTTTATCCACCTTTTTACCCACCTGAGGGTTAATTGTGTTCACAGTGTATATTATTATCTATTTAGGTAGCACCTAAATTGTGAGTCACTGAGTACCAAAGCGACTCCATCATCTAAAGCTAAGTGCAAGTTAAAGATTGAAGATCATTTTTAGTTTTGTGAAACTTTAAGAAACAAAGAAGAACAAAAAAAAACTATTTGGATATTTAATAAAAAACTTGAACTATTTTTGTCGAGCTGAGAACAGGGGGCAATGGTACTCATAGGGAAGGCTTACGACCAGCAGGAGACTGATAAAGGTTGATGGTGATGAGGTCTATTTCCTGATATTCCGCTAAATAACTAGATAAATACCTAGAAAAAATCGCTAGATTTCGTGGTGGTCTGAAGAGTGTCATTGAAGTTATATTATAAAAATATACAAAGTAAAGTTACTTATAACGGAGCCAGTGTACTACATCTTTTAAAGTTAAAATAAGGGCAATTTTTTTAATAAAACAGAGTTTTTGAGCAGCTGTTTAATTTACTGCCCTAAATCTGTTTTTATTTTTACTACAAAGTCGTCATTCTTGTCTTCAAAACTTTTTTTGTCACTAACCTAAGCAGAAGTTGCCAGTTCAGAAAGATATGTTAGTTACTAGCGACAAAGTCGCTAAATTGGCAACACTGCTTGGTTTTAGTCTGGTTCATTATAAATTACATCAGTTTAGCGATATGTGACTCACCCAAGAACTTGCGGATGGGATATGAATAACGTTATTGTTTTAAACAAATATGTTGAAATTTCCGCTTTAATTTCATAAGAAAAAATCACGTATATTCCCCATTAAAGATGTTTTCAGATATTGCTCAGTAAGGAAATCAGTACTGTTTTTCACTGAGTAGGTGTTAAAACCCTCTATTCCCACTTGTACTGTTGATTACCTAGTTCTGTCGGTAGAACTACCGGAAACAACAAAAAGCTGAGACTGGCCAGGCCAGGACCTCCCAACCTCTGTGGCGCAGTGGGCGAGGATCCGCCTGAGACCCAGAAGGTGGCGGGTTCGATCCCCGCCGCGAGACAAACGTTTGCGTTATCTGCAGATATTTGTCTCAGGTCTGGGTGTTTTCTATGTATAATATGTACGTATTTACAAAAAAGTAGTGTTATCATTATCAGTCATGTGGTTCCTTTAATACAAGCTCTGTTTATTTTGGGGCTACACGCTGCTGTGTGATAGTGTCCAGCAATATTATTATATTTATATTTGTTTAGAAACAATGCTTACCCTTAATTTAATACCTTTATGGTAATTATCAGTTTGACGTGTAATATTCTTATCAAACAAATGACTATTAACTATTGACTACGGTGTTTCATAAGATATAATATTGTTAAATGCGTATCTAATTGATTGCAAACACTTGCAAATGGATTTTATTTTGCGTACTACCGCAGAATATAAAGGACTAAGGACTAATAATAAGGTACTACGCAATATATAACAGTGTGTTTACTTTACAATGCTCTATGCTCCACAGAACGTATACAATTAATTAATTCATATTTTGTTAGGTTTACTCAGCAGAGCCGACCCGCACGCAACTTCGTTTGTGTGGATTTCCTAATGCGAAAATGATATTTTTTTCTGAATTTAAAGGTATTTATAGGTTTAAAACTCATTATTAGTCGCTATGCCTCCATGATATCATCATCATGACGACCACTGTGGCGCAGTGGGCGAAGGTCCGCCTGAGACGCAGAAGGTTGCTGGTTCGATTCCCACCGCGGGACAACTGTTTGCATGCTCTACAGATATTTGTCTCGAGTCTGGGTGTTTTCTATGTATGATATGTATGTATTTACAAAAAAAATATATATATATGTAATATATCAATCATGTGGTTCGCATAATACAAGCTCTGCTTAGTTTGGGGCTACATGATGCTGTGTGATAATGTCCAGCATTATTTATTTATTTATTTTTTTATTTATGTCCGTATCATCAAAATCCGCCCAGCCATCACCAGAATTCACACACACACAAACAGTGTAATATTTTAAGGTTTTTATTTTTTACTAGTTTCCGCCCACGGCTTCGCTCGCGTGGTACCGTACGAAGTAGGTTAAAACTTACTCCCACATACAAACTTTCGCATTTATAATATTAGTTTGATATTTTTTTCGAGTTGAGGACAGGGCGCAACGGCGGCGCTCATTAGGGGACGATGTTTTTTTTCAAATAGTACCTACCTAGTACAAACATACCTAAAAGTAAAAGTGGTAAAAGTTGTATTTCAAAATTATATACATTTTGATTTTATCCATTTGTACTTAGTTAATATTCTTGTCTCTTGTTATAAAAATACCAGTAAATAGACACGTGTGGTCGTTAGCGTGGAATTGGAACGACGCAAATTAACAGCTAAGGTCACATATTATAAATACTTGTAATCTGGCCACGGAAATGTCGCGACTCTATTGTTTTAACGTTTAAATGAATTAGATAAATAGATTTGTGTTTGCCAGAATATATGTTACAATTAGCTTATGCCCGCGACTTCGACTGCGTAGCGTATTTATTTTTATTTAGTGATTTTTATAGGTCGCGTCACGTAAAAAGAACTCTGGCAGTAAGCTGCGCATTATGCAATTTATCGGTATTTATCCGTGCGGAAAAACACCCCCTCCACTGCTTCCAGCGTCCTTTTTACATGACGCGTACTATACTTTGAAAATGAAGGACTTTCCATACACAACTTCATTCCCCTTTTCACACCATCGAGGCTGAAAATATCAAAAAAGCTGAGACACGTATAAATTACTGAATACATAATTTTAAGATCTAAACTTCGAAACTGACTGACTTTCATAACATATTTTACCCCCTTAGGGGACGAATTTCTGAAAATCCTGCTTAGTGGACGCGTACACAATTTATGGAGTCTATGTGCGAAATTTCAAGTCTCTAGGTCCAGCGCTTTGGGCTGTGCGTCGTAGTTTACCATTTTATATAATTTGATTTAGGTCTTAAATTAAGTTATTATGTCCAATTATATTGTTGTAACCTAAAAGGGTAGTAGCTGAAAATCTTTACAGTTTTTAGGCCGCCCGAGGGCTTCTGAGAGGCCTTAACGACTGAAAAAGCCAGGACTAACATCTTAACGTGCCTTCCAAAACACGGAAGCGCTTAGATCTATATGCCACTTAACGGTCACACATCCCAGTAATGACCTGGCGGAGCGTTGCTTAACCAAGGTGATCTTCTAAGAACACCGAAGTAAGCCACGCCACGGGTGCTTCTTTTACGGCCGGTTTCTATATTATACCGTTACCGATAACGCCTCGTTTTCCCTTGAAAAACTGTCAAAAATTAATAACGAGGCGTCGAAAATTTGACAGTTTTTCAGGGGAAAACTAGGCGTAATCGGTAACGGTATAATATAGAAACCGGCCATTAGTCAAACGGACATTTAAAATAATAAATAATATTATATATAAATGATTCACCTATTTATATAATTCAGGGTCAAATTGAACGAAATAATAAAAATATGTTGAGTCATAAAAAACTAAGCATAAATTAAGGTTAACCATAATTAGTAATTAGATAGTAATTACATTACCGCATAGTTAAGTACGTTCGTTAATTAACTATGGGTACTTAGGGCATTAAATTAAATAGCATTTTGCTAAAATTTATTTATTTATTTGTTTTATATTCAAAAGACAAAGATATTTAGGACAAACTCGGCTAACCTTCTCTGACGAGTTTCAACACAAGACACAAAAGTAGTTCGACAATGTTTCGCCTTCCCCATAAGGCATCATCAGGAATGATCGACTGTCAATTCAATATCCCTCGTATCAACCTATATTTAACAAAATTATATTATAAATGCGAATGTTTGGTGCCACTCAACTCCGAAACGGCTGGACAAAAGGATGAAACTTGGAACATGGTTTATGAATGCAATAACATAAATCCGGGCCCCACGCGAGCAAAGCCTTGGCGAAAAATATATTAATAACTAGCTTCTGCCCGCGGCTTCGCTCGCGAAATACCCGGATAATGGCTTCCTAAAAAAAGTAGCCTATGTGGTAATCCAGGTCACAAACTATTTGTATTCCAAGTTTCATCCAAATCCGCTCAGTAGTTTTTGCGAGAAAGAGTAACAAACATCCATACACCCATCATCATCATCATCCGCAGCCTGACTTTATCCACTGCTGGATATAGGCCTCCCGGAGTTTGTGCCATCCACCACGGTACACCCATACTCACAAACTTTAGCATTTATAATATTATAGTGTGATGGTGTAATGGTTAATTGATTACTTTCCGTAAACGTCCATAATCCCTAATATTCGTATCCGTAAACATCGATACTGTAGTTATCGACACAAGCACGTCACTAAATCGAATTCACTATAAAATAAAAAGTTGAGTTCGTTTGCCGACTGTTAGGCCTTTGAACCTTGCGTAGGGCTTTCACCCTCCTATATAACCTTTTTTCACTTATTGTTTCGTCGTCACTTGACTTTGCAAGGGTGTAGTAGGTAGGTAGTCCTATGTACCTAGAACTAAAGGTAAGAGCACACTGGAGCATTTATAACATAGCTAGCTTCCAGCCGAGGCTTGGCTCGCTTGGTACCCGGATAAAAAGTATATTACTTCAGGTCTCGAACTACCTACCTAACTATCTGTCGTGGGTATCAGAAATCGTGAGTCAATATCATCATCATCCACAGCTGGGTTTATTGTGGTTTATGCCTCCCTTTGTATGTCCCAATCTCCACGGTTCAAAGCTCGTCTTATCCAGTTTCGCCCACGATTGATGCTATATCGTCCACCCATCTTGCTTGAGTCAATACACCTACACCAAAATAAATAGATTATTAATTAATTTACATAGGTACGTGCATGGTTTTATCTAGAACCTTTGTCTAGACACAAACGTAACATAGGTTTTGAGACAATATTAACCGAGTTGAGACAGTATTCGAGTTTGTTAAAAGTTTATCTAATAAAAAATTATCTAATAATCCAAATAATTAATATAGAATGCTGGACAGTACCTATCACATAGCATCATAATAGCCCCAAACTACGCAGAGCTTGTATTATGGGAACTACATGCCAGCAAAAAAATCTATAATTTTTTTTGCTAACCCTACGATTTCACAGTGGCTGGCGTCCTGAATGTTTCTGCAAACCGTACACTTCCAAAATGGCTTCTATGGAGTTTAAAAAGAGAATATGAGCGCCATGTTTTTGTTCGAGCTGCGAACTTTTTCTCGGGCTTCTGACCTCGACGAGGTCATTGACCATGCAGTTTTGATCCTTCCTATTTTTCAAATGATACAAATTTCCTAATCAGTTATTTCTTCATCGTTTATAGTGGGCAATTCTAGTAGGGTATGTATGCATTAATGTTTTAACCCCCATACTAATTTAAACGCTACTTAAATATTACCATTGCTAAACCATTGCTCTCTCTTATTTATTATTGTTGAGCCCAACAGGGACTACACCTGTATATATACAAATAAATCTTAAAAACTGTAAACACCTGTATATTTACATTAAAACGCAATAAATTATTACAACATCTCGCACCTCTGACGCTGCTGCCCATCGATGGCCAGTGGATTTAGGTGTGTCGATGTAGGCTGCGCTTTGCCACAATCAGCCGGCCGCCAGAGCCTCGTTCGTTAATTAGCAAGGTGCACCACAAACGCACAATGGACCAACAAAGAGTCCAATTACGGGAAAGGGGGACCCCCTTTCCCGTAATTGGATTCTTTTACATTTACAGGGTGCACCACGTGCAGGTGAGGATGACTTGAGCACCGAAGATGGATGTTAGAGAACTCCGTACACCCCAATCAATATATTGAGCTTAAATCAGTAGATATTACTCTGAGTCGATGCCATTTTGCTGTTGTAGCACACACCCCACCATGTTTCATGTCATCTTTTTCTCAATATTTTTGTTAATTTTTAGGGTTCCGTACCCAAAGGGTAAAAACGGGACCACTAAGACTCCACTGTCCGTCCGTCTGTCTATCTGTCTGTCTGTTACCAGGCTGTATCTCATGAACCGTGATAGCTAGACAGTGAAATTTTCACAGATAATGTATTACTGTTGCCACTAAAAACAGAATAAAATAAATATTTAAGTGGGGCACCCATACAACGGTACGGAACCCTTCGTGCGCGAGTCCGACTTGCACTTGGCCGGTTTTTAACCGACTTCAAAAACAGGAAGAGGTTGTATGTTCGTCTGTATGTATTGGGGGAAGGTGACTTTGCAAACCAGGAAAGTACGTAACACTGGATATTTATAAATTTCTCCGAAAAACGGGTGGATGAACTTGCCAAGATCACGGTCGAGTTTTTTACAGATTTTTTGCAGATTCTAATTAGGGACATTGATTTTATCATCACCCACATAGACCAAGGTATTGGATAAGGCACATCATTGGATTGTGGGTTTGAGTTTCGGCCGTGTACAAATAACTTATGATTCAGTTAAGCTGTGACGAAAAACGGCTGATGAAGATTGCTCTTGATAGTAATGCACTTTGTCTTGATTCAAAAATAAAGTTCGTTCACGTGCCTTTGTTTTTATAACTCGTGAGGTTTCTTTGTGATTTATCATAACAGACGGAAACGGAAAATGTAAACGGTTCCAATTCAATTTTAGCATCGTTCTTTTTTCCCTAAAGTGTGCCTAATTCACACACACAATTATTAATATATGGACTGGCCTCATAGCTCAGTTGGTAGTAACCCTGACTCCTGAGCTGCAGGTCGCAGGTTCGATTCCCGCCCATGTCAAACATTTGTGTGATGAACATGAATGTTTGTTCTGTGTCTGGGTGTTCTATAAGTATAGTATGTTTATCAGCCTCTGGTACCCATAGCACAGGTTCTGCCTAGTTTGGGATCAATTGGCTTTTCATTGGTTTGACAAACCAAATTGGTTATTCTCATCGTTTATCCTTGGTCGTCGTCATCACTACGTGTTGTCTCAACTATGGTGGGCCATAAGCCCATTTCCTTCCGAGCAAGTAGTCTTTGTCCCAATCACTAAATTCTCGTTAATATATTAAATCTTCAGACAGAATCTTTCAATTTCGATTTATATGTATATGCAACTACTTTATTGAACGCCAAAGTACATAGACCCGTAAAAGTCTGATACCTATATTAAATTTGAACTTCGAACTTCGAACCCCTCCGTCTAGACTAGTCGAGAGGTGGGTAGCCGAAAAAAAACACTTGTTGATGTTGCATTTCGCTCAGTCGGTGCTCAGCCGCCGAGGCGTGCGGTCGTCACGACAATGATTTAAAATTCCAAGTGCTTTTGTAATTGTGATTAGTTGAAGGAATAAATCTGTGATATAGTTATAATGTTTTGCTTGTTCAATCCTAGTAAGTATTGTTTTGGTCAAGGGTCATTGACCTGACTCCACACTAGAATTCCCACGTCTGTGTTGAGCTCCAGGGATTTAATTAACAGGAATAAGAATTAAATACAAATACAATTTATTGCCAAACATAAAATAACAAAAAACCGACCAAGGGCGAATCTTACTCGCGCACGAAGAGTTCTAAACCATCATCTATACATGTATGGGAGCCCCCTCAATATATTTTATTTTAATCAAATTATTTATTTTTAAAATGAATATACAATTATATATTCTGTGAATATTTCCAACGTCTACCTGTTGTCGTTATTAATATCAAGCAAAAAACGGCAAAAACATCACGTTTGCTGTATGGGAGCCCCACTTATATATTTATTTTATTGTTTTTAGTATATGTTGTTATAGCGGCAAAAGAAATATATCATCTGTGTAAATTTCAACTGTCTAGAAATCACGGTTCATGACATACAGCCTCGTGACAGACAGACAGACAGACGTTTCAGTTTTAGTAATAGGGTCCCCTTTTTACCCTTTGGGTACGTAACCCTAAAAAAGATCAATGATTTCGAGTACAGTGTCCTTTAGGCAAATGGTAGTATACTAAGCACTAATCTACGCAGACGGTCTACGAAGGTTGATATCACGTTACGCTTACAATACGTCAGATTGACTATGATCGCTCCTAATCTAAATGCCACTAAACGGTCACCCATCCAAGTAGTGACCGGGCGGATTGTTGCTTAACTCAGATGATCGTCTAAGACGACCGTAGTCAGCCACGCCACGAGCTCCTTTGTTTTGTGTTGCTTGAAGATGGAACAATCACATGGCCCACCTGATCTTAAGTGGTACTTCTCCAAAGCATTGCATCGTAGATCACGTTTTTCGGAACGTGCTCTACAATGCAACGCCCTGCGTCAACTTGAGGCATAAAGATGATACACCTATTGTGGCTGTAATTTCACCGGCACCCACATCCTTTAAACCGAAACACAGCACAGTTGCATCACGACAGAAATGGCACTACTTCCCCGGACGAGCCCACCACAAAAAACTCTACTAATACAAAAATCTTCAATCTCCAATCTTCAAATACAAAGAGGAATGTCCTGCGCGGGTATTTTAAAACGTTTGAAACGTTTCCGGGTCGAATCCAACAGTGACGATTGAGCCGGAATTACATTACTGTGTCTAAGTATGTTGTTTTTTGATGCACCATCGTGTCAAAGCGTTCTTCAAAATCACCATCAGCTTTTAAGATTCTAGAAATCCGTCGAAATTGAAATACAATTGAACACAAAAAAAAGGATTCCGACGATTGAGAACCTTCTCTCTCTTCTCCTTTTTGGAGTCCATTAAAAAGTAGTGTAAGGGTTTCTAACCTCCATCTGTGGAACCCAACCCAATCTCTCCTGCACGTGGTGCTTCCTGCTGAATAACAAACGGGGCTCTGGCGGCCGGCTGAAAGTGACGGTTTGAATTTGGAGACTTTTTAAATATTTTAAAATCTGGACTTCTGTTTATGATAATTTGGAGCCTTATTCCGTCGGGGTGAACGCCTCAAGTCCATGTCACCAGGAATACAATGTGAATACATTAATAAATGAATGAAAATAACATTAACTTCGTGAACATCAATGATAATGGAACTTCAGTTGGAACTTCCAACACACAACACACAAGTCACACACAAACACTCGAGGTATCATACCATCATCATCATTCGCCCTTGTCTCACGCTAAGTGGGGTGGTTTACACATTATTCTTCAATAAATTTGTATGGAACCTTACCGCGCCGGCCGCTAAATCAAATCAATCTGTGCCCACCTTTCACATAACAAACCGGCCAAGTGCGAGTCAGATTCGCGCACGAAGGGTTCCGTACCATTGTCTGTACAACGTTAGATACTATATTATAACCTTTTTAATATCGAGCAAAAACGGCAAAAAATTCACGTTTTTTGTACCTACTAAATGAAGAGCACCAAAACGGTTGCGCTATGAGAAAGTACTTTTGTGCTCTTCACCTTGGTGCACTTCATCTGGGTGCGCTACGAAGAATACCTCGTATGGCCCTTTAATTTTTAAAGTGAATACCAATCAAACTAAATATTCTAGCTACCTTGTTTAGCTCCAAGTCCTCAGTAAAACGTTGTATAGTAGAATTTGTATCTTCTTAACTTAAAATAATTTGCCTTTGTTTTGCTGCTAAATAAATATTTTTCATTTTTCATTTTCATTTTCATTCTTCAAGCATCTCTCTACCTGTTGCCGTTATTAATATCGAGCAAAAAACTGCAAAATAATCACGTGAAATACAGCTTGGTGACCGACAGACAGACAGACAGTGGAGTCTTGGTAATAGGGTCCCGTTTTTACCCTTTGGGTGCGGAACCCTAAAAAAGGTAATAATCTAAATATCCAAGTTTCATTCAAGTCCGTTCCGTATATTTTTCGTAAAAGAGTAAAAAGCATTCACCCATCCATCCTCGATTCCTCACATTCTATACCTCACGAATTTTCAATCTCTGCAATATTACGTTCAGAATATAAATTAATATTGTTCATGACTGTTGAAAAAAATATGTACGTAATAAAATAGAGTTAAAAACGCCAATTTCATATGTAAGGAACTAATATTATTTAGGATAGTAGAATCTCCAAAATAATAATTTCCAACTGCAATAATCATCCATCCTAATTCCACCCTCAACCCGTCACCCCTCGCCAAGGGAGGAGTCTAGACCTTCCCTAAACATGTTGGAGTCTAGACCGCGCCCGACCTAGGTCAACGTTCAGACTACAAAGCAAGCACAGAGTACGTTCACCTGGTTTTCGGTGCTTTGACTGAACAGTGGAAGGAATACTTCCGCGCTTGCATGGGGTTCGAATTGCGGTTTTGTACAAAAATAATTATCACATTGACATCTTCATGTGTCAAGTTGATAGACGCATAGCGGTGCATCGTAGTGCACGTTCCAAACATGCATGACTTACAAAGCAATACGTTGTTATAAGTAACGGTTACCACTTAACATCATGTGGACCATGTTCTAGTTCCATAATCAGGTATCATAAAAATAACTAAAATGATAGATTTGGCAGTTTAAGCACCCATCATACCTTCAGCCTTTTCGACACTTCGCTATCGAGCGTCGGTCTTCGTCATCATCATCATCATCAGTCTATATCAGTCCCCTGATGGACATAGGCCTCCCCTAATGAGCGGCATTGCGCCCTGTCCTCAGCTCGATGCATCCAGCTTCTACCAGCAGCCCTTCGCAGATCGTCACCCCATCTAGGATGGTGTATTTGACATGAATTTATCTAACAATAAATGAAATTAATTAATCAAATAAGTTATTTGTTGTTACAGGTAAGTGTGCCAATATTCTTCAGTTATGCGGAAATGATGAGGAAGACTGTGGTGATCAGAAAGATGAGGTATGTTTTCTATGTTTCGAAAGATTTTGTTCGAATCTCTCGAAAACCATACGTACAATGCTAAATTTCAATGATTAATAAATGATTTTTTGTATACTGTTGTCGTTCGGAGTCACCCATCGCTAGAATAGATTAGAATAGAAAAACACTTATTTCGTCTTATGTGAACAATGGACAAAGGTTTTATACATACAAACGTATGTTCAAAGAATTTATTTATCTGAAAAGACAATAGATAGTAGCAGAGTAGATATTATAAAGTCGTTCATAATAATAATCGTAATCATTTATTCGTAAAACCAATTTACATGTCAGTTTGATTATTAACGTAAAGGTTATTATCAGTACCTTCAAACATTAAATTACATTGAAAAAAATAGTTTCACCTAATTATTCACTTAGGTGCTTTATACATTATAAATTCATTATAGCTATAGAACGACTGCTCAATAAGCCAGCGTTTTAAGCGGGACTTAAAGCTGGGCAGACTTAGCACTATAGTTACAAATTCTGGCAGCCTATTTTAGACAGCCGTACCCATGACATGGGTGAGTTTGGACGATTTCATTAGCTTCGTTTGATTATAAAGCAGGGTCGGGTATTAGATAGATATTAACCGTACCATAATTACGCTTCCGAAAGGAGATTTTTTATAATCGTATCACACCACATCACCACACCTATATCAGTCCACTGCTGGACATATGCTTCCCTTTATACCTACGCATGCAGGTTGGGAGTCACAGCTGGCACAGCTTTCCGCACCGCGCCGACGCTGCTGTCCGTCGGCGGCCAGGGAATGTTGCTATGCCTTTGTTAGGCTGTGCTATACCGCATGCAGTCGGCCGCCAGAGCCCCGTTTGTTAGTTAACAGGGTGCAACACGGGCAGGCGAGGGTGTGGCTTGGATTCCAAAGATGGAGGTTGGTTAAATCCCAGTTATCTATGAATACATATAACTAGTAGGAGACGGCAAGCGATCGTCGTGGAAGGAGAAGAGGAAACCTTTGCTCAACAATGGGACAGCATAGGTTAATTAAAAAAAACTTAGAAATGTTGAGTCCTGAGAACACACTTGCTTTTCGGGTTGCTTGCTTTTCGCTACGTGCTGCTCGTACGTGTGCTGCGTGATGGCAAGGGTTAGTGAATGAGCATTAAAGTCGCAAAAATTGTAAACTGAGAAACGAAACTCGTTTGGCCATTACTTTCACTCGTCAGACGAATCGACCTACCTCCTTCAACATCGACATTTAAACACGAATTGTAGATGTAGAGTGTAGGTGTGTATGTTTGTTCGCATCCAACTCCGTAACGGCTGAACGGATTTGGATGAAACTTGGAATATACATAGTTTGTTATCTGGATTAATAGATAGGTTAGGTACTTAATTTTTATCTGGGTTACCCGGATGAAATGAATCTACGAGGTTCATGTTGCGGACATCAATAATTATGAACTAAATGAACCTACCACATGAAACAATAAACATTATGATTATGAAAAGTTACCCCGCGTGTTATGGTACCACGCCAGTTTTTTGTAGTAAGTAGTAGCATTGGTGGAGCCTGTGGAGGGCTCGCCCGGGTGCGTACTGCCACCATTCCTGTTTCTACCGTGAAGTAGCTGTGCTGTGTTTCAGTTTGAAGGGTGTGGGTGCGAAAAACCAATTTGGTTGTCAAACCAATGAAAAGCCATTTTGGTTTTCGTCATGGGCAGAGCACAGCTTCTCGCACCACCGACGTTGCTGCCCATCGCTAGCCAGGGCATTTCGCTATGCTGATGTAGGCTGTGCTATGCCGCAATCAGCTGGGGAGGCCTATGTCCAGCAGCGGACTGATATAGGCTGGCGTGGTGGTGGTTGTGGTAGATCATGCAAACATTTGTCCCGCAGCGGGAATAAAACCAGCAACCTGGGTTAAGACCACTCGCCCACTGCGCGACGAGGCCGTCAAACCTGCGGTATTGCTTCCTGGTTCTTCGATAACAGCCATGGCCTTGTGGTTTTTATTTTTAACGAACCTACAGATAACATTAGATATCTATTGATAGACCACAAAAGCTGATAGTTTTACACGCATCCGGAGGTCGTGGGTTCTAATCCCGTGTCAGTTACATCATCATCAGCCTTCTTCTTCTTCGTATGATCTAGTGACCAACTTTGGTGTCGGAGTTTTTATGCCGCCCGAAGGCCTCCGACATGGCTTAAAGACTCAAAAAGCCGGGACCAATATCTTAGCGTGCCTTCCGAAGCATGGAAGCGCTCAAATCGAAATGTCACTAAACGGTCACCCATCCAAGTAGTGACCGGGCGGCGTGATGCTTAACCAAGGTGATCTGCTAAGAATACAGTAGTAAACAACGCCCCGAGCGCTAATCAGCCATGAGTGCCATTGGGCCCTATCCTCAGCTTGATGCATCCAGCAGTACAGCATTAGGTACAGTTAGCTATATTTTTAACGCACTTTTATTGGCTTTGGCTCTCTTATAATCGAAGAGTTTGAATTTTTTTCTTTTCTATCAGGGTTAAGAGAGATAAACTCTAGTAGAATAAGTAGTACCAGTACCTGGTAATAACAATAAATTCTTGTAAGAAAATCCTAACGCTAATAAATAATATTATTATTAATCTGATTAGATTCTGGGTTGTGCGAAAAAAAAAATTGGGTAGATAATGTTTTTTTTTTTAAAAACCTATGCTGCCCCACTGCTGAACAAATGTCTCCATCGCCTTCGACGACCTACGATGGCTAGGTATATCTTTACGGGGGGAAAGTTGCGGGCGCGTAGCTAGAAATGCAGTACAATTTTCTAGTTCCATGTTCCACGTTCGTAACGGATATTATGTTATCTGTGATAACGGTTTAGTTTTTATAACTCATCCACCGGCCGCGGTCTGTACAGTTACTGTATTTATAATTATAACACAATGTAACCCTTTGCACGAGCACAACATCAAACACTGCCCATGTTTTAGAAGTAATTTAGTTTTGAGTAGGTGATCATCTCATCCACTTCGGATGAGTTGATCAATCCAAACTGTTTGGTGGTCAACTCATCCAAAAGTTTTTCATAACAATTTATTTACCAGTATTTTCAATAGGTAACATCAACCAAAAAAGAACTAGGTAAGTCTGTTAAGAGTTCGTATGACCTGAAATCAAATCTAAATAACCAAATAGAACTATTTACTTGAGTTTTGAGTTTGTTGTTTAATAAAATGTTCCTAAACTGAAAAAACACGATTTGGTAAAACCATCATCTGTGAAATTTTCAACTGTTTAGCTATGACAGTTCATGAGATACAACAGCCTGGTGACAGACAGACAGACAGAAAGACAGACAGACAGACAGACAGATAGACTGACAGTAAAGTCGTAGTATTAGGGTCCCGTTTGTATCCTCTGGGTACTGAACCCTAAAAAAGTATAAAATAAAATAAAAACAAAATAAAATAAAAATTAAATCATCCCATAATACAAGCTCTGCTTAGTTTGGTTGGGGCCATATAATGCTGAGTGATAATGTCCAGCATTATTTATATGGGAGGCCTATCCAGCAGTGGACTGCTATAGGTTAATATTATTGTATGGGATATAAGCAAGCTAATGCGTACAATGAAAGGCTGCTGGTAGAAGCTGGATGCGTTGAGCTCAGGACAGGGCGCAATTTCGCTCATTAGGGGAGGCCTATGTCCAGCAGTGAACTGCTATAGGCTGATGTTGATGATGATGATGATGTCACTACGGATCAGTTCTGAAGTTAGGCTCAGCTAATGATTCGACCAATCCTAGTACAATCCGACACAATGATAGGTTCTAAAATCCGCGCCACCTCTCAAGTACGATAAACGCGAGCTGCTAACGCAGAAATATAGTAACTAAAATAAACATTTGGTGGTTATTTCGTTTTTAAGGCGACGTTACATGTCAAACCTCCCTCTCGCTCGCACTATTCAACATTTTTAAAGATATAAAATCTCAGAATGAAGTTATTATGCAAAATAGCAAAATGTCACGGCCTATAAAATATCAATACAAAGGTTCAGCAAGAATATCATGTTGAACCCAACACGTTTTCCTACGAAAAAATTTGCACCAAAACTAATCGCATTGGTGCAAGTTTTTTTGGTAAGAAATTTTACTATTTTGCATAACTACATTCAGTGATTTTATATCTTCAAAAATGTTGAATAGTGCGAGCGAGAGGGAGGTTTGACATGTACAGTAACCTTAACTAGCTTGCTATATAGGTACTATAAATGTTTGCGATATTATCGCGTGATGTGAATGCCATAATAGTATAGCATTAGGTCCTTTGCTATACTATATAGCACAATAGTATAGTATAGTCTGAAAGCGGCCTTAGTAACCTACCTACATTGTAGATATACGTAATTTCTTGTACAGCAGGCGTCTGTAAGTCTGCGTTTGTACCACGCAATACGCGAACCTTGGCACCAATTCTGATCACGTTTTTGAATGTATATTTAGGTATCTTTAAACTATCTAGTACCCTGGCGTTGCTTACCCGAAAAGCCTAAAAAACTTCGAAAAAGCCATCATCATCATCATCTTCAGCCTTTAGCAGCCCACTGCCTCCAATGAGCGGCATTGCGCCCTGTCCTGAGCTCGATGCATCCAGCCTTTACCAACAGCCTTTCGCAGATCGTCACTCCACCTGGCCGGAGGGCTTCCTACACTACGTTTGCCGAGCCGCGGTCTCCACTCAAGAACTCGTTTACCCCAACGGTTATCGGTTCTTCGACAGATATGGCCAGCCCACTGCCACTTCAGCTTGCTAATTCTCTGAGCTATGTCCATAGCGTTAGTTCTATGTCGGATAGTCTCCTTGCGGATTCCTTCAGAGAAACTCCGAGCATAGCCCGTTCCATAGCTCGCTGAGCGATTTTGAGTTGGACTAGCCGTGCTGTGAGTGCAAAAGTTTCGGCTGTGTATGTCAGTTCATGACTGTTTAGACGTATAGGTAGCTCGTTCCCTAGCTCGCTGAGCGACTTTGAGCTGGGGCTTTAAACTGTGAGTGTCCACGTTTCGGCTATGTATGCCATGACATGACTGTAAGGACGTATAGCTCTTTCCATAGCTCGCTGAGATACTTTGAACTGGTGGACTAGCCGTAGGTACTGTGAATGCCCACGTTTCGACACTGTTAGGAGTCCTAACTCAGGACGTACTTGTTGAAAACTTTACATTGGCATTGTACTAAGAAGGGCCTAGCTTAGTCAACTTTGTACTTAGGTCCACTTTAGTAAGATTCCGCTTCGCAACAGTAATCTAGGTTATAAGGGCGATGAGGCCGCGTGACGTCACTATGCAATAACCAAGCAACCTATTTACAAAATAAACCTTATCACCTTACAATACAGTGCAATTAAACAGCGTAGATTTACCTACTCAAGGTATCCTTATTTCTATCGGAATAGAGTTCATATTAGATAGTAAAGATTACCTTCAAAACGGTAGTCGAGAGACCGTATGAATAGAATTAATTGATTTTAGTCCAACAGAATAAGGTTGGTTTTGGTCTGTGTTTCGACTTGGCATCCAGTGAAGGTTCTTCTAAAGTTGTACCGGTTTTAATAGCGCAAATTGATTCTTATTAATAGAGTTTTACGGTTTATATTAAGATGGATCATTGGAGCTAATAGTAATAGGCGTTTTACATGGTCATTCCATTTCCAAATGTAGGTAAGTCTAATTTTGGCAAAATCATGTAGAGTTAGGAAGGAACATTAAATGACGTTTTGTGACGAATGTCCGAAGACTCAAAAGGCGCGGCTTCTATGCCCGCTACAGTCAAGCTAACATTTTTTACAATTTACCGAAATTAAAAGAACAAATAAAACTTAAAACATGCATTAATGTAAATTGAAATACGATGTGCCTAAATTATTCAATACTTGCCACTCGCTAAGCCATGCAAATTCATACAAGCATACTAATACCAGCCGTATCTCAGCTGATTAAGCTTCAGTTTCGATTGTAATCAATGCAAATGAGCTCATCAATCATACCCTAGTGTTTCCTGGTTTCCTGGTACTTTTTACGCAGTTAGTTGCTCTTGCTCAATTACGGTGACGTCATCGGCAGCCAACCGTTAAATTATGGTGGGTGCCAATTTTGTGGCGGTTCTCCATTTAACTAGGTTTTTTAAAGCGGAATGAGTTGGAGTCACGATTTTCTGCTACTGGTACAGGCCTAGGAACTGTATGCGTTAATCTTAGGATGATGATGATGATGATGATAGAAAGTTGTTATTGTAGCTGACTACGGTGTTCCTATCAGATCATCTTGGTTAAGCAACATTCCGCCCGCTCACTACTTGGATGGGTGACCGTTTAGTGGATTTGTTCGCTTCCGTGCTTCGGAAGCACGTTCCGATGCTGGTCCCGGCCTTTTCAGTCGCTAAGCCATGCCGGAGCCCTTCAGGCAGCCAAAAAACTCCGATACCTGACCAGTCCTCTATTTCGTACAAAGAACGAAGGAAAGAATTGTTTAAGTTTAAATATCTGAAACCAAAATAATTAATAGATTAACTAGGTATGTAACCTACCTATAAACTAATTTTCTAAATTCCGAGTTACCAAACTTCGTGATGAATACGTCCCACAAAAATTTTGTTCAAATTCGAATTTCGAACGCGGAAGACAAACCGCGTTCCAAATATAAAACAGGTCCAATGTTGACAAACATTCCTCTATTGCGCTCTAACGCAACGTGTTGTCTCTTTCGCGCTAAAAGAAAATGGCGGCTATCTCATTATCTCGAGATGTAAATCTATGTGCTGATTATAAATCTGCATAATGTGTTGTGCAACTGGAAACGCAAGAACTGCTGGTTCGATTCCCACCGCAGGACAATGCATGATTGGCTTATTATTGTAAGTAGTTTTTGACGGACGGGAAAGAATTAGAATGTTTTATTTGCAAAAAAACGCAAACCAAAGAGTGCGACAAATAATTATAACACAAACGTAGTTTCCCGAAGGTTAGTTATTTAAATAATAACTTGGTTAGTGTTGATTATTAATTCCAATTGAATTCTTATTATCAGTAAGCATACCTACCTATTAAGTAAGTAGGTACTATACATAGTACTATTGAGTGAGTAGGTATAGGTATGTAAAATAGGTAGGTACATACTTTGCACAATGATTTATCAAGTCCACTATAAACTGCACGAACTTAACTTATGTAATGATGATGACATTTTCTAGATTGACTTGAAATCAATGTTCCTGTTCCTTTAACACAAGTAGCTCGGTACAAACTTAGTATTTTTTTATTATAGGTAATGTACTTAGTTAAAGATGACCCACTAAACTTGATGTTGAGTGCTCACCATAACGTATTATCCTAACTTCTAATTTTCATCTTCGGAACCCTTTTTTTGCGTGAAATTGTAAGACATCGACAGATAAAGCAAATGACTGCAAAAGAACTTGGCCTATATCGTCAAAATCGACTAGCTGTCGCTAGCTCAGCGTCCTACCGACTAAAAACACACCGTTTTCCGTCACTCACCGTAGTGCTAGTGCATCATCGAACCATTCATCGCCTGATGAAGGACTCGAGGCTGTCGTAGCACTCGATGGGGTCATAAGGTCCTGGTAGAATTCTACCACGGCCTTATCGGAACCCAAGCCAACCTCACCGGCCCGTGGCGCAACCTGGCTAACTAACAAACGGGGCTCTTTCCGCGGGCAGCAGCATTAGTGGTGCGAGAGCTGTCCTGCGATCTCCAAGCATGGGGATTATACAACATACAATCTTCACGACTTTTTCCCCATTATGGATATCTTCAGATATCTATTCAAATCAAATGCAAAATCTATTGAGGATACCCTAAAGGTAGTCAGAGGCAAGTCCAAACATTACGTTCGATACATGCACACTTTTTGCAAGCAGCTAGCATTCCTCGTGACAGGTTGCAAGCCCATCGCCGCTTTTTTATTGGAACATTAACCTAGCACATACCTTTCGAACTTTTTAGGTCGTGGGCATGCGGGTTTCCTCACGAGGTTTTTCCTTCACCGTTTCGAGCTCGTGGTAACGAAACAAAAAATTCATTGGTACGGACGGCTATTCGCACGGCTGGGATTTGAACCCAGGACCTCCAGATCTTAAGTCGGGGTACATCCCACTAGGCCACCGCTGCTCTATTATGAGCATTTCCCCATTATTATTAGGGGACCTGGGGTGCATAATGGTATTTAGATCTGAGCGCTTTCGTGCTTCGGAAGGCACTTTAAGATGTTGGTTTCGGCCATGTCGGAGGCCTTCGGGCGGCCTAAAATCTCAGACACTAACCATTTTAGAACATGCACAACAGAATTGCTGGCATTATAAATATTGATTTATATCCATAACAAAAATACAACCTGAAAACCTAACCAGCCAGATAATTCGTTATCCTTATCAGCAGATGTTATCCAAGGCCGTTTGACATACTTTTATATTTTTACATAAAACAGCTGTTTTAATACACTTGTGGATTTCCACTACTCCTTCCGCGAAGAGGTTAACTGCCACCCCTGTTATAGGTCGCGTCACGTAAAAAGAACACTGGAAGAAGTGAGGGGGTGTGTTGGCGCGTGGGTATAAATACCGATAAATCGCGTTACCGTCAGCGTTCTTTTTACGTGACGCGACCTATACCATCACTCCTCCTCTTGTCCCATGCTACATAGAGTCGGTAATTTTTTTCTTCTTCCACCCACCTCTATCAACCTTCAAATCTGTGCCCACTCGTTGCATTCTCATTGAGTTATAACATAATATTGGTAAATTTATATTTACAAAGCCACGGGTAGAAGCTTACCAACCCACCAAATCAACCTATATAATGGCGCCATTGCGAACTTTCCTCAGCTTGACGCATCCCAATATAATAATTATTAATAAGCTATTGCTATCCCACTGCAGGGCAAAAGCCTCCCTTCCCTTCTTCCACACTTCGCGGCGGAATATATATAGCTCGATTACCACTCACTCACTCACTCACTCACTGACATGATTGTTCTCCCAGATGCCACCTCGTAGGGTTAAAATTTTTGGTGGATTCGTATAGAGGGAGTGGGGGCGACCTCAGGAAAAATCTGACATTTCCCCTTTTCACCCCCTTTCACCCCCACCCCATATGTATCTCGGAAACTATAGGTCGTAGAGGGTTCGCGCTCAAACTAATGTTGCTCAGGGTTTATTTTTATGAAAGGATTCGAAAAAAAAAATTAGGGTTCCATACAAAAAAAAAATAGTCCCATACAAAATTTTCACCCCCTCATACAAAACTTTTCTTTCTTTACTTTAATGACATGTGTCGATGTTTGGTGGAATCGTATAGATATTTAGTGTAGGTTAGGTGAAGGTGTAGGTGTAGGGTAGTTGTAGGGTAGTTGTAGGGTAGTTGTAGGGTAGGTGTAGGGTAGTTGTAGGGTAGTTGTAGGGTAGGTGTAGGGTAGGTGTAGGGTAGGTGTAGGGTAGGTGTAGGGTAGTTGTAGGGTAGTTGAAGGGTAGTTGTAGGGTAGTTGTAGGGTAGGTGTAGAGTAGGTGTAGAGTAAGTGTAGAGTAGGTGTAGAGTAGGTGTTGGTTAGGTGTTGGGTAGGTGTAGGGTAGTTGTAGGGTAGGTGTAGCGTAGTTGTAGGGTAGGTGTAGGGTAGGTGTAGGGTAGTTGTAGGGTAGTTGTAGGGTAGTTGTAGGGTAGGTGTAGGGTAATTGTAGGGTAGTTGTAGGGTAGTTGTTGGTTAGTTGTAGGGTAGTTGTAGGGTAGGTGTCGGGTAGTTGTAGGGTAGTTGTAGGGTAGGTGTAGGGTAGGTGAAGGGTAGTTGTAGGGTAGGTGTAGGGTAGGTGTAGGGTAGTTGTAGGGTAGTTGTAGGGTAGTTGTAGGGTAGGTGTAGGGTAGGTGAAGGGTAGTTGTAGGGTAGTTGTAGGGTAGGTGTAGGGTAGGTGTAGCGTAGCTGTAGAGTAGTTTTAGGGCAGTAGTAGGGTAGTTGTTAGTCAATTTCGATTTCGATAACGATTTCGATTTCGATTTCGATTTCTTCGATTTTTGTCTTCGATTTCTCTTTCATCAATATCCTCTGTTATAGCATCATCCTCTTAGATATGCTCTTTGATTGATTCTTTATTATCGATATTCTTTTTGATTGCTTCTCTTACATCAATATCCTCAATTTTAGCATCTTCTATTTCAATGTCCTCTTAGATTGCTTCTTTCACTTCTAAATCCTCATCGATTGCTTCTTCTACTTGGATAACTTTTTTAATTGCTTCTTACACTTCAAAATCCTCTTTGATAGCTCTTCAATGCAACACCAAAACCGCGAGCTGCGTGCAGCTCAGATCATCTTGGTTAAGCAACATTCCGCCTCGAAGAACACTTCTTTTTTGTAAATACATGCATATGTAAATACATGCATAGAACCAGACCCAAAACAAATATTTACAGAACGTATAAAATTGTAACTGTGTAATAAATAACTTACTACTAAAAAAAAAAACATTTATCTTGCGTCGGGAATCGAATCCGCAACCTTCAACGTCTCAAGTGGGCCCCGCAGTGGTCGTCTTACACAATATGAAAAATGAACAGGTTCTAATCTGATGTGTTCTCTCCACAGATGCACAGTTCGGAGTCGGTCCAACCGGCGGCGGGGCCAACCCTGCTGCTCCAGCTCGGCCGGCTGATAATCCGCGCCCGCTCCTCCAGCCCCTCCCCGCTCACCAAGCACAAGCACCCCAGCACTAGCCAGCAGGTAAACTACCCGATAGCCAGCAGGTTACTACCCAGAAGCCAACAGGTAACTACCCAGTACTACCCACCACAAGCCCGTAGGTAACTACCCAGTACGAACCAACAGGTGCCCATCCTGCACGTGCCATGAGGTAACTATCCACCACAAGCCTGCAGGTAACTACCCACTACTAGCCAGATGGTCACCAACTATTGTGGGCATCAAGCTTTGTTGTGTGCTTGTTGGTTATGTTAATTTTATTGATCATCTTCCAGGTCCACATCCAGACGCAGCCGAAGGTGGATGAGGAGGACTCCAGACTTGAAGCCAACCTCAGCAGCCACGTCGAAGCGTTGTGGGCTGACCAGATACCTGTTTGTGTTGAGGTATGAACCTATATCTTTTTCTCATGTAAATTAAAGTAAAGTAAACATTTGACTTATTCAGTAGGAACAATACAGTACACTTTAAATCGCCAATGTTTTTAATTTACACCAATTCGTAACGCGAACAAACAGAGAATAATTGGCAAGAAACTCTGCTAGGCTCAGTAGGAATATTACAGTACACTTTGAATCGTCAATGTTTTTAATTTCTACCAATTCGTAACGCGGCCAAACAGAGAAGAATCGGCAAAAAACTCTGCTAGGCTTATATTTTTTGACGTAATTTTGACAATATTTATTCTTAACTATTACATTGTTTAAGGGGAGTTTAATTATGAGGGATTTGGAGACAGTTTCATCCCAAGCTTTTTTGTCATCTAAATAATCAGAACTTTTTGCCTTTTTCTCAATACTATTATATCTGGCCATGGATGTCTGCACTCACGCCTGAGTCAATTAACTAAAGTACAATTATCAAACTACTTTTTAACGTGGTCAGATGGTATATGGGCTTCAATGAACGAATTAATAAATAATCACTTCGTGAAACTTACGAGTATGACAAAACACAATGACATTTAAAAGATCGATAGTTTGATAGTTAACACCTTAATTACAACAATTCAGGGTCCACTTTAACTCTCTCATTTTTAGTCAGGTACTCTATTGACATTTAAAATTGTAATTTTGACGATATCGTTAACATAATATTTCTATTCAATGAATGACATAATACTTACATAAATTAGACAGGTAACTTGGATTTTTGTGTATATAATTGTATTTCTAAAAATTCACATGGCTGTACCCAGGCGAGATGTGCAGCTCTATACAAAATAATAAACTTCCAGCAATGTAACTTAACCATGTATTGTGTGAATGAATAAACGTTTGAACTTTGTCTAGGTTCTGCTGGGTCCGTCGTGTTCAGAATGCTTCGCAACCATGACCCGGTCGGAGCCGGCGGCTTTGCGCGGCTTACTGCTCGAGAGGTGGACGATGACCGCTGTTCTTGACAAGTAAGTAACTGCATCAGTTCGGGGGTTCAAACTTAAGAACCGTAATGTATCAGTTGGGGGGTTCAAACCACAGTAGATTCGTACAACTGTGTAGAATACTTGAGGGCAAAAATTGAATCAACAGTGGGGTTCAATCTCATTCTGTCGTTCTATTATTATTTAGCCCTGGAGCGACGCTCTCAACAAAATAAATGTTTTGTGTTGAAAATCTTAGCATTTGATGGTTTTAATCCGAATATCTACAGAAGAACCGATAACCTTTGGGGTGAACGAGTTCTTGAGTAGAGAATGCGGCTTGACAAACGCCCTCGTGTCGTGACGATTGACAAAAGGCTGCTGGTAGAAGCTGGATGCGTCGAGCTGAGGATTAGGGCGCAATGGTGCTCATTGGGAGAGGTCTATGTCCAGCAGTGATCTGCTATGGGCTAATGATGGTAGTGATGATAATACGTGACGATACAAGAATTCTAGTGTTGAGGAAAAGCTGTGTATGTTACATACTATTCAGTCTACTGCTGGACATAGGCCTTCCCCATAAGAAGATGGATATGTCCATAATCCCCACGCTGGGCATGCGAGCTGGGGATCGCAGGGCACAGCTAGTCACTGCCGACGCTGCTGTCCGTCGGTGGGGGGTATTTAGCGGTGTCGGTGTTAGGCGGCCGTATTCCCGCCGCCAGAGCCCTGTTTTGTTATGAGGTTGGCTTAGGTTCCAAAAATGTAGTCGTAACCCCTTACACCCCTCTTATTAAATATCGTTATAATTTTCGTGTTCCAGGAGTGAGAGTCCATCTGTGATCAGCTCCCCCTGGCTGCTGAATGCGATCCGCTCTCAGCTGCATTTCTCGCAGCTGTCAGCGTGGCGCGCGAGGCTCCAGCCGAGACATGAGCGCAGGTAACTTTTAGAGTAAGCTTCTTCTTCGTATGAGCTATTGGAAAACTCTAGTGTTGGAGTTTTTAGGCCGCCCAAAAGCCTCCGACTCGACGGGACGCTGTAGTGCCGTAATTAATTGCTGTTAACAACTTCATTTCAGAAGAAAACTCAGTCACGAGAAGTGCAACTACAAAAAGATCGAATCCAACCTCAACGAAAGCAAAATGAACATCATATACTCTATCAAAACTCCAGGCGAAAAAACAACAGACTTCGCCAGACCGCCGACCGACCATACCTTCCCTCTCACGGATATAGGCAACAACAAGTACCTGAAAGTTGTTCTCGAGAGTCTGCCGAGAATAGACGACATACCCGAGGTTAAGTGCGCCTGCCGGAGGAGTAGCAAAGACTTTAGCGCGGAGGATCTGGTTGGGAGGCTCAGTGATCTCAGTATAGGTAAGATTACGACCTCTGTGGCGCAGTGGGCGAAGGCCCGCCTGAGACGCAGGTTGAGAGTTCGATTTCCACCGCGAGACAAATGTTGTTCTGTAAATATTTGTTTCGTGTCTCGGTGTTTTCTATAAATCAGTAAGTATTTACATAAAAAATGTATATAAGTATATCAGTCATGTAGTTCCCATAATACAAGCTTTGCTTAGTTTAGGGCTACTTGATAGTGTGTGATATTGTGTTGCATTATTTATTTTTGTTATTAATTAAAGAGAGTAATTGACTCGGGCATCACTGAGCGGAATAACATTACAAGATATTCAACAAAAATAAATATTTTGTTCAAATTCCGCTACCCTTCTCTGACGAAATCAACAAAATGAATACATGTGCACCGCTCATAGATTCACATAAAAATGAGTGAAAGAACTAAAGTTAACAACATAATTTGAGAATAAGCAAGCTGAAAGGGCAGTGAGCTGGTCATACCTGCAGAAGAACCGACAACCGCTGGAGTAAACCAATTCTTTAGTGGAAACCGCGTCTCAAGCGTAATGTAGGTAGCCCTCCAGCAGCTGAATGCGTTGAGCTGAGGACAGGACGCATTGGCGCTCGTATTGGGAGGCCTATGTCCAGCAGTGGATTGCCATAAGCTGATGATGATGAATCAACTTTTAGAGACAAAGACCGTCGCGATCGTTCCTTTTTTTGTGTTGACTATTTTACAGTTTACGTTCAAATAATTATTTATTTATTTCTTTCCAGGTTCTAGAAAATACGATGGTGCTATAAACTCTAACATAGGTACCCCTAGCCGCCGCCTATCAATAATAACCAACCCAGAATCAACCGAGTATCTCTTCACAGTCAAAGACAAACTCGTCGACGATAGAATGCACACTCCCTGTAATGAGAACGGAAAACACAAGTGCAACTGCGACGATGAATCTGACGACAAAGTGAAAAATCAACCGAAAAAGCTCGACGAACGCCGGATAAAAGAGATCGCAAAATACAAACGCAGAATCAGAAAGGAGAAACGAATCTGTGATAGCACATCTTCCGAAGGCGATGTTAAAGTTAAAGAGACCACTTCGATACCAATCCTACAAGCCTCTAGATTCGACCGTTTCAGAGCTATAGGCTGCTATCGCAACCAGACATACCTAACACTCCCCGCTAGTCGTATAGAAACAAAATCGCCTTTTATTGATACTGAAGTTATAAGTCCGCCTGTATTTAAAAAGACTAATACTGTCGCCACACAGACTGACTTCGCTTGCCCCTGCGGTAATATTATAGATGTGACGAAATGTGAGAGCTGCGTGCGAGGTATGGTCAGATCTGACGGTAACTACAACCTAGCATCACTGTCAGAGAATGGAGCTAGGAGGAAGTTAGATGACGACGGTGAAAAGTCTATAAAAAAGCTAAAATGTGATAATAATGTAAGTAGCTTAGATATTATAAAACGACCTAAATTGAAGCGTTTGTTTCCGATCATTGATAAATTAGATATGATTGTGACTGATAGGAATCATATTAATGAGAAAGATATGAAAGATTTGCATTTGATGACGGATGATTCTGTATTTTCAACTCCTAAAATGGAAGTTAAAAATGATGGGCCAAAACACCAACCTGAGTCGAACCATGTTACTGATGAGCTAATAAAAACACATCATACGAATGGTTCTTGCTTGGACCACACAAGTAATGGACCAATAACGCATGAAGATGGTTGTTTGAACCACGCTGATGAAGTCAATTTGCAACTCAAAAGTGATAGATGTTTGAACCAAGACAGGTATTCCCACCGCATTGATGGACCAAACTGCTTGCACCAGACAACTAATGGGTCATGTTTGAACCCTAGAACTGATGAATCGAG
The DNA here is from genome assembly GCA_951804965.1 of Horisme vitalbata. Lineage (NCBI taxonomy): Eukaryota > Metazoa > Arthropoda > Insecta > Lepidoptera > Geometridae > Horisme > Horisme vitalbata. The sequence goes on along the minus strand of OX638094.1, from coordinate 26,492,171 downwards.
TCACCCGACAACCAATAGGTCAAATTTATACTCCAGAACTACTGGATCGAGTTTGCAGTCTACAACCGATGAACCAAGTTTGCAACCAACAACCGATGGACCAAGTTTGCACCCCAAAACTGATGGGTTGCGTTTGAATCCTTATATTGACGGGTACAGTTTGCACCCCCAAGCTGATGGGTCAAACGGTTTGAACCCTACTGACGATCATCACTCGAAACCCAAGGAGTCGAAGAGACAAAAGACATACTCGATAAGTGATGATGATTATGTTTTGTATGAAAAATGTGACTACGGAACTATAGATACACACGACCGTGAGGTAAGCATTCATTATAATAACGTTAACATTTTATTATTCTTTATAGTTCGTTAGTAGCCAACTCTAGTGTCAGCGTTTTTAGACCGCCCGAAGGCCTCCGACATGGTTTGACGACTGAAAAAGCCGGGACCAACATCTTAACGTGCCTTCTGAAGCACGGAAGCGCTCAGATCTAAATTCCACTAAACGGTAACACATCCATAGTAACATTAGTGACCGGGCGGAGTGACTTAAATTATTTTTTGTATTATTTCATTTGCTCACACTCACACTCACACACACACACACACACACACACACACACACACACACACACACACACACACACATCACATTTTTGTTTACATATTATAGGGCTTCAACCTTGAAAGAAACTGTTTTTCCTCTTATTGAACAAGTTATTTGGTTGTAATCTGCTTTGTAAACTAAATAAATAAAAGAAACATCATAAATCAGAATAACACTACAAATTAAAATAAAATAACATAGGGATGATAGGTTACTGAAAAATTCTAATTAGTCCGTCATTTACATTATCAAAAAATATTGGACACGTATGTTATCTTTTGTCAATTAAACAAAAAATGACAAAGATATAGTGCGTTGAAGTTCCGCGTGAAGTCACCGCTTTGTACACTTTTTATGTAGCCGTGACGTCACGAGCCCCCACTCTCGAACTTTGACGCTCTTTATCTCAGAATTTTTTTGTTTATTTGATTTAAAAAAATACGTGTTTTAGTCCGTCAGATAGACACGTATTTTTTATTTGTCAAATAAATAAAAAATACGGAGATAAAGAGCGTCAAAGTTCGGGAGTGGGGGCTTGTGACGTCACGGCTAGATAAAAAGTGTACTAAGCGGTGACATCACGCGGAACTTCAACGCACTATATATAAGTTCGGGAGTGGGGGCTCGTGACGATTAGAATTATAACTTATTTTCCCAGTCAGTATCCTTATTTAGCGTGCAACTGAGGCCTGGAGGTTACCTGACGCCTCTAGGTGTCGGGAGTTTTTTAGCCGCCGAAAAGCCTCTCATATATCCCAAAAAATATACAATCTCAAATAAACATAAAATCTATGTATACCCAGTATACCTAGTCTAAGTTTGATCCAAATGCGACAAACGCAAACTCAAACTCAAAATTCATTTATTCAGTAGGAACTGTATGGTACACTTTGAAACGTCATTTTTTTTTATTTACCACCAATTCGTAACGTGACCAAACAGAGAAGAATTGGCAAGAAACTCTGCTTGGCTTATATTTTTTTAACGTCATTGTTCTTAATAACTATTACATTGTTTTTGATGGAGTTGGAGGCAGTTTCATCCCAAGCTTTTTTGTCATCTAAATAACAGATATTTTATAATAAGCTTTAATACAGAGATTACGTTTAACAACATTTTTGAATTTATTTACAGATAGATTAATCACGTCATTTGGGATTTTGTTAAAAAATCATACACACATACATCTCTTTAAAAGATTGACTAACTTTATGGAGCTTTACAGTAGGAACAGCTAGTTTATCTTTATTTCTAGTGTTAACATTATGATAGTCGCTATTTTTCTTGAACATGTTAACGTGTTTCAGACATACATTAAGTTTTCATATATATATATATATATATTGACACGGCACTGTCATAACATTTATTTCTTTAAACTTAGTTCTAAGTGATTCTCTGGGACCCATATTATAAATTGCACGAACAGCCCTCTTCTGCAACACAAATATGGTGTTGATATCTGCAGCATTCCCCCACAACAAAATGCCGTACGACATAATGCTATGGAAGTAGCTGAAATAAACTAGTCTAGCCGTTTCTACGTCAGTAAGTTGACGGATTCTTTTGACTGCGTATGCTGCAGAACTGACTCTGTTCGACAACCCATCTATGTGAGCGCCCCATTGAAGCTTATTATCTAAAGTTATGCCTAAAAATACAGTAGTGTCCACAAGATTTAGATCTTCATCTTTTATTGGTAATATAAATCTTATACATTTTGTGTTAGTCTCGTTCAGTAATAAATTATTTACATCGAACCAGTTAATAACTGTCGCTATTGCATTGTTCACGTTGTAAAAATTGGTCTGCCGTCGCTTTAATTTAAATAAAAGTGACGTGTCATCCGCAAACAATACAATGTCGTGGTTGTCTCTCACAAGTTGAGGTAGGTCGTTGATGTAAATTAAAAATAAAAATGGTCCAAGTATTGACCCTTGCGGAACACCCATCTTTACTAAAGATCCTGGAGAACATATTCCATTTACGTCTACTCTCTGTATTCTGTCAGATAGGTAAGAAGTGAGAAGGGCTAAAGCCATACCCCTGACGCCATAGTGATCTAGTTTCCTGATTAATGTTTCATGGTGTACAGACAGAGTTGAGTGGCAACAAACATACTCATACACACACAAACTCTCGCATTTATAATATAAGTAGCTTCCGCCCGCGGCTTCGATCGCGTCGTATTTACCTCCTCCTGTTTGGAAGCCGGTTAAAATTAAGACATTTACTAAAGTTTAGTTTAAAATTTCAGATCGACTCCCCGATCGAAGAGCAACCAGACTTCAAATTCTCGATCCCCGAGCGAAGCGAACAGCAGAACCCAGATCAGATCGAATCCCTACAAGATGAGTTCATCTTTCCCGATCCGAAGCGAAGCGAGCAAGTGCCTTCGTCGAGTGAGATGGACCGTTTCCGGTGGCGTTTCGACTCGGCCGCGTCTATGGTGTTCCATACTAAGACGGGCCTGCCTTTGACTAGCAGTCCTGCTCCGTTGAGACGTGGAAATAACTGTTTTGATTTCGACGATTCTATCAATGGCATATCTGGAATTAAGAGGTCAGTTTCAAAACTTTAATAATAATAAAATATCGCAAAGCCTACACTAGGGTTCAACCTCCATCTCGGGACCCAAGCCAACCTCACCTGCCCGTGGTGCACCCGCTAACTAACGAATGGGGCTCTGGTGGCGGCTAATTGCGGCACAGTTAAATCCCCTGACCGCCGACGGGCAGCAGCGTCGACTGCGACAAGCTATGCCCTGCGATCTCCAATCCGTAAAACCCAGCGTGGGAATTAATAGCATATCCCCCTTTCATTGTATAATTATGTGGTTTTTATGCGTCAATTGATATTAGTAATTAACACATGTACTTGATTTTATCGAGAACCCAGTCTATACAAACCTAACATAGGTTTTAAGACAGTACTAACCAGAGTTTCTTAAAAGTTTATCCTAATAAATAAATATCTATCTATCTTTGATATGAGAGGCCTATGTCCAGCCGTGTGCAGATAATGGCTTTGGTATATAATAGTAACAATAGTATATTCATAAAATTATTTATACAATGTATGTACGGTGCATTTAGAAGGTTCCATATGTTAATAATGTTTTACATTTTTAATAAGTAATGAATGTGTTTGTGTTCTATTTTGCTATTAATTAGTCTGATGTATCTAAGAGCATTTAATGTCTAAAGAACAATAAAGATAATGATTATGATGATGTGGTGTAGTGCAGTGCAGTTCTAACAGCAAGTAACTAACATTGATATTTTTGACATTTCGCTTCCAAAATTTAAACTCGGAAGTTCGGAATGAGCTGCAATCTCTGCCCTTTGAATAAATTTTGAAAATTCTATTTAGTTTTTCAATTTTTTTTTATTATTTGTGTCTTTTTTCGTAATGTTTAGAGTCTAAATAGTTGTTCTTTTAATTGTTTATTGTGTTTTAATTTTTTTTGTGTGTCCACCATTTTATTTTGACGTGTATGTTAGATTTTTGTAAGTGGAAACTTTATTGGATTAGGAATTATCTTATTTTATTTAGTTTATATGATATATTGTTCTGTCTGTTTCGCAAATAAAATAAAATAAAAGTATAGTTAGTGTCTAATGTATGGGGCCCGTTCGATTGTATATTTACTTTTTTGTTTGACTGTAAGTAATAATTGTTTTGATCCCCAGCGCCCTGTTCCACGAGATGCCCCCCGCCCCCGCGCCCCCCGCGTGCCCCGCCTCGCCCCCGCCCGCCCCGCGCCGCCCGCCCCGCCCCCGGATGGCCTCTAGCACTGGACTACTCGGTAAGGCACCTGCTCATTGCTCACTATCACTACACCTGGCGGCACCTAACTCTAGCACGCAGCGAAACTTCTCCGCATGGCTCTCTCGCTCTCTTGATTATCACTTTATTATTATCGCTGAAAGCGATAAATAAGGCCGCCAATAATTAAGTGATTAAATAATTATTAATAACTGTTATGAAGATGCTTACACTAATTTACTTTTACTCATTCCTGTATGAATGTGGTGATCAATAAAGAGTTATCTATATATCTATCTCTCCCACGCCTAGCTCCCCTACGATACCTTACTTTTGACTTCTGCGCAATAATGGTCAGTTTTTGTATTTGAAGATGGAACAAGCACATGGCCCACCTGATGTTAAGTGTAACCATTACCTTTCACAAAGCATTGCATTGATAGATCACATTTTTTGGAACGTGCTCTACGATGCAACGCCCTGCATCCATCAACTTGAGGCATGAACATGATAAACCTCTTGTGCCTGTAATTTCACCGGCACCACATCCTTAAAATCGCAGAAACACAGCTCAGCTGCTTCACGGCAGAAATAGACATGGTGGCAGTACTTCCCCGGACGAGTCCACCACAAAGAGACCACTACTAATTATTTTTTTTACATTTGCAGGTAGTTTCGAGGAGTCGGCCCTGCAAGGGCGCCTGGAGGCGGTGGCCACCGTGCACGGGTTCACGGCCGAGCTGGGGGCCTCGGGGGCCTTCTGTCCGCCGCACAAGAGGCTCCCCGTAACTGTCTTCTTCTACGCGCCGGGCGGCACCGCGGCACCCTATATGGTAAATTAATGACTTAATGAATGAATTTAAGTGGTTCATTTGGTAGTTACAGCTAACTTAACAATAAATACCATACCATAGGAAGGCTCCATCGAGATAAGTATAAAGAACTCTATAGAGTGACAGTTTTCAAGTGAAAACTGATAAAAAGCTTATTGGACATAAATAAACTAAATCAAAATGCCAAATTTGCACTAATTTAGGCCTTATTTTGCTTGAAAAGTGTTCAAAGTCCGCGCAATTGACAGCGTGCGTGGAGTTTTGGTGCAGTTTTTTCCACGTTTTCCATTCTAAAGTATAAATATCTCAATGGCAGGCTCTGATTAATTTCTGTATATGAAATTTCTGATTATTTAGATGACAAAAGGCTTGAGATGAAACTGTCTCCAACTCCCAAAAATATAGTTAAGAATAAATATTGTAAAAAAATGACATTAAACAAATATAAACCAAACAGAGTTTCTTGCCAATTCTTCTCCGTTTGGTCGCGATACGAAGTGGTATCAATTAAAAACATTGACGATTCAAAGAGTACTGTAATGTTTAAAAAAAAATGACGGACTATATATAATTTTACGGGGCGGTATACTTAATTCACCTGGGGTAATTCACCCAGGTGCAATAAGTACACTTTTAGTAGACTTGATTCACCCTGGTCATTTCCGGGTGCATTAAGTACACTATTTAGTAGATATAAATCACCATGATAAATCAATTAATTATCTCTACCAAATCAGAGTATACTTTATGCACCTACAAAACCTCCTTGAAAGAGAAAATAATTAGGGAGTGGCATGTGGACTTCAAAGAAATAGGAGTTATTCCTGTTTGGTCCCACTACCTACTAGCCCATTTGGGACCTAACAAAAATCGCAATTTTAATAATATTTTCAATCCTCTTTCGTCCTGATTTTTTTTCATGCTAAATGCTACCTCGTTTACTGTAAGCGACAAGATTGTGTCAAATCTTGTTAGCTGAATTAGAAGCACTTCCTCTTATCCTACTTTGTGTGCGCATTCTATTAGGATAGTCGGTTACGAGCATTACCATGACACTACTTTACTGCACTCAAGATTGGTTCCTAACGAGGGAACTCCTCAACGGTTAACAGCACAGGCGCGAAATCGTGTACGCATTCTAATAGGATAGGTTAAAAAAATTGTAGTTAACGAAAACATAAATAACTTAAAACAACCTTCAATGAAAAAAAAGTATAATGAGATCCATTCCTACTACTACGACTTGCAGCACTTACTTATATATCTCGACTTAGTAGGAATTTTGATAGAAATTCTATGGGTTTCCTGTTAAAATTCCAAATAAATCGACATTCAAGAAAGTGCTGCAAGTTGTCGTTAATGTTTTTTATGAGCCATTAGTAACATCAAATAAAAAAAAATTGAAAAAGCACATGGTTGAATTAAGTCTACCATGTAGTGCAATTGATTCACCTAGGTATCACCTGAGTGAATAAAGTCTACTAAATAGTGTACTTAATGCACCCAGAAATGACTAGGGTGAATCAAGTCTACTAAAAGTGTACTTAGTGCACCTGGGCGAATTACCCCAGGTGAATTAAGTATACCGCCCCAATTTTACAGGCATCTAGCCTATTGTATCCTCAACAATCCACTCTCCCACAATTACCTTAAACGTTTGTCTCCTTTACCTAAAGTCCTTACACTGTCTACTACTTTAGACTCCCAAAGACATTACCTGTGTATGTATTTTGTCTGTGCTGTATAATCGGCGCGAGGCCCGACGCTGCAAAGGTATATAGTACATTACTGCAGAGGTCAGCAAAAGAGGCATTGATGGACGAATGTCTACATATGTGTACACATACGTGAGTCCAGCAATGCCTAGTTGTGGCCAAGGCTTATATAGTACTTTTCTCAAATAATGCGCGGAAATTAAAACAAAATAGTTCCTAGACAGAACTTGTACATTTTTCAATAAACAGCATTCTATTTGCAAGCCAGTCCGAAATTTAAATAAACCCTTTGATTAGTTACCTCCTTGGTTGCCATGTTTTGGAGTAAAAGATCGTTCCGTTTTAAATAACACGACAGATATGAGTTTTCATAGCAATTTATTTGGCCGCTAAACACGACAGATATGAATTTTCATACAACTTTTGCCGGCCGCTGCTCGCATGTATTGGGCCGGTACAGCAATTTCGATTAATCTCGAAGAAGACTGTCAAAATAATGCTCTAATTTCCAAGTATGTTTAAGAAATGTATTTATGGTATAATTTCCAGGGTCACATAAACCTGGGTCCGGGTGGGTACCGCGTGTCCCGGTCGGGCACGGTGCAGGTCTCGTTGTTCAACCCGCACGGCACGCTGGTGAAGATGTTCGTGGTGCTATACGACTTGTCGCGGATGCCGCGCGCCGCCACCACCTTCCTCCGCCAGAGGACGCTCTACGTGCCCGCCGCCACCCGGCCCGGAGACGAGCCCGACAGGAGGCGCTGTCTCAGATACCTCATACATCTCAGGTGAGGCTACTATATACAACTAGCATCCGGTACCGGGATAAACAGTGTGCCAGTGAGCCTATGTGTTAATCCAGGTCAGAAACTGTGTATATTCCAAGTTTCATCCAAATCCGTTCAGTAGTTTTTGCGTGAAAGAGTAACAAACATTCATCCATCCATACATTCATACTCACAAAGTTTCGCATTTATAATATTAGTAGGATAGTAACGGATCTTTGTCCCATCTTTAGTTATGCTCAGCACGATTCGACCTATCCTAGTACAGACCGACACAACCTGGAACTACGCACGTCACTTACTGAAGAACTTACAGCTTTTTATAAAACTTAGTATGATAAATATTAATATAATTAGATTTTTTTTAAAAGACTTGCATATTAAACAATGCATCTTATTTTTTGGTTTTCTGTTTTGTAACTTCTCGTATTTTATATTATTAGCTTCTTACTTAGGCGTTTTTTCTCTCTATTTTAATTAGTACATATATATATATGCTTTTAATTCAACAGTCAGATACAAAAATACTTTATAAATAAACGTAACGTTATCGCAAAGATTGAAAATTCAATAAATACTATCCCCAAAATATAAAACCTAAAAACAGTCCATTTCATGAGTTGTCGCTTTCAATTATTAAATTTAAATGTGTTAGTTTCCTTTTTCAAATAAGGCTACGCATACTTTTGACTATGTCCAATTATACACACAACATTTTAGGGGCATAGGATTTGTATTTACAGACAAAAATACAAAAATGTATGCATAGAAAAATCTATTTTCTCGAAATTCTCCATACAATACGCCAATTTCATATGTAAGGATCTAATAATATATTTGTTAATTTTTAGTTTTTTTAGGTCTTAGGAGGTTCTGTAATTAATTACCTACGTTGAATTATATAATTAATTATATAATTTTTAACATTCTCTCGTAAAAATTGAATACCAATGAATAAAAAACGTTGTCGGTCTGTGTGTTAAATAAAAACGTTTTCTTTCCAGATTCATGACATCAAAAACCGGAAAGCTGTATCTCCACACCGACATCCGCCTGATCGTGTCCCGGAAGGCAGACCTCGACACGGCCGCCGCACACTCCGCCCTCATCCGCCCCCCGCTCCCACCCCCCGACACCCCCGAAGGGGAAAAGAAGGACCGAGCCCCTAACAGGGTATTTGGAGGGTCCAGCGAACACGACAGCGAAAGCCCTGAGATTGGTTACGATAATGTCTCGTACGAGTTGAGGAGTTTCACGTACGCTCCCGATAACCCTAAGTATTCGCCGCGCTAGTAATGTAATAAAGAAAAATATATTTTTGGTTTGTATATAGTTCTGTTGTTTTATTTGAAACTTACTAAAGGTCTTCACACGGCAGCTGTTTTATTTATTTAACGAAGATGCTAAATATATATTACAGCTGTCGTGTGTGAAATTGTGAATGCCTTGAGACTTACTTCATCGTCAACACCAGCCTGTTCGGTCCACTGCTGGACATAGGCCTCCCCTATAGAAGGGGGATATGCCCATAATGCCCACGCTGGACATGCGGGTTGGGGATCGCGGGGCACAGTTTCTCGCACCACCGACGCTGCTGCCCGTCGGCGGCCGTGCTAGTGCTAGGCTGCGTTATGTCGCAATCAGCCGCCGCCAGAGCCCACACCACGGGGAGTTTAGAACCCCTTTCACCCGTCTTCATCATCATTATCATCAAACGAAGTGAGAAGTTATAATGGTTATGTATATTCCTTTGATGAAACAGAAAGGAAGTTTACATTAATATTGTTAGGCAGAAAGTCATACATTTTCAGGTAATAGGTAAATTTTAATTTTCAAATCGCTTTGGTCTAAGCGTTTTCACATTATACGATCCAATATCTGTATCGGACGCCGATAGCGATGTTGGGGCAAAGAGAATGTATGAAATTGTCGGCTCCGATATCCAATATCGGGCCGATCAATATGAAAGACAGGTATATTCATACATTTAACTTGCCCCCCGAATTGACCCTTTATCGGATCGGATAATGTGGAAACGCTCTAAAACGTATGATATTGTAAATGTTAAATAAACAAAAAAAAATCATCAACCTGCAGTGCACTATTATACATTGCCGAGTCATAAGCTCGTTTACCCCAACGGTTATCGGTTCTTCGGCAGATATGGCCAGCCCACTGCCACTTCAGATTGATAATTCTCTGAGCTATGACTGGTGGTGAAATAGCCTTCGTACTTTGATTGTCACTTTCATCATCATCATCATCATCATCAGCATATAGCAGTCCACTGCTGGACATACTAAAATTTTATTTAAACTTAGGGTTTTTGCATGTAGTCTAGATCATTTAAATAGAACAAAACAGCAAAGTAATAGACTATGAATACATAACCATCACAACACCAGCACCAGCAGCCTAAGACTCAATTTACACCGCGCCGAACGGATTGGAATCGAAGCGTCAATTTCGCCTCATGACGCGAGAATACTCGAGCATTCCAGCGAATTGTATATTTTTATTTATTTGTAAAATACTCACAAACTAACAGCTAAAGGCCACAACGTTACAATGAGCCAGTTAAAAATAATCAATTGGTGATATTTTTAACTGGCTCATTGGTGAGTAGATATACATGGCAATAGGTAGGTAATAGTAGGCTAGGCTAGGCTAATAGTAACTTAACTTAAAAAACTAATACATAAACAATAAAATGATGTATCTTGTGGAACATGTCAACTAGAGGTTCGCGCGACTGCGCATTGATAGACGTTCAGTTGTTAGTCTAGATCTTTAGACATAGGATTTTAAGGGAGATATGCTCATAATCCCCAAGCCGAACATTCACAGCTTCTCACAGCCGACGTTTCTGCCCGTCGGCGGTCTGCAAGGATTTGAATAAACAGAGAAATAACTCACGGTGAGTATTATTGTGACGCTTTGTTGCCTGACATTGTAAGGAGCTGGCATCGCTCGCTTATCGTAATGAATATTTGGTCAAATGTTTCGTTTATTGCCTTCGGGAACTCTTTTTGATGTGAAACATCTAACGCGGGCTGTGGGAGGATGGCGACGCGTCGCCAATATTGGCAGAGAGTGGAAGTGATGACAAATAAGATGAGAGTGAGTGATAATAAGGGGGTTCCAACCATCTTCAGAACCCCAAGCCAACCTCACCTGCACCCTGCTAACAAACTAGCAGTGACTGATTGCGGCTTAGCGCAGCCTAACCCCGGCACAGCTACTGCATCCCCTGCTAACAACTTACGCATTATGGTGAGAGCCTTAACTGGACATTGTCGCCTTAACAAGCACATGTTTAAGTTAAGGCATTGCGACTCTCCAACCTGCGGGTTCTGCAAAGAGGCTGAGGAAACGCCCCTTCATCTGCTACGAGAGTGTGGGCCACTGATGCACAAACGTAGCGCTATTCTAGGCAAATTCTCTTTAAGCCCTGAGGAGTTACGAGAATTCACGCCCAAAAAGGTCCTACAGTTTCTGTCAGCAGTAAGGTTCAGTAGTGAACTATGAACGCCCAGCCCTAAGGGGCGTGTATAAACTAAAAATGTCGATCACAATAGGTCTTCATGGCCGCAGCGATATGAAAGCCACGCAATCAATAATAATAATAATACTACATCCCCTGGCCACCGACGGGCAGCAGCGTCGACGATGCGAAAAGCTGTGCCTTGCAATCCCCTACCCGCATGCCCACATGCGGGGATTATGGGCATATCCCCCTTCTTGTTAGGAGATGCCTATGTCCAGCAGTGGAAATATATAGGCCGGTTGTTGAATCCAACCGCTGAGCATAATGGTATTCTAAGGTTATGTTAAGTATCTGTGTACGTACAATGCAAGTGGAGTTGACACATAAAACTAAAAATAAAACACAAAATTCATAAAATTAATGTCACAGATAAATTTAATTATTAACATACATTTTTATAATTAGACCTTTTTGTAATTAATTTTGAGACTATGCATTTGAACAGAAAAAAACAAATGCTCTATGTTACAGTGTCACCTAGTGGCCACTGGTTAAAAATAAAGAAATAACAAAAACTAAAGCCTCATACAAAATCTCCAGGATCATGTCAGTGCTAGAATCGGACCATTCATAAACAGCTGAGATTTTGCCAAATATATTACTTGATGCGTTTCGAATGAGAATAGGAACTACCGCCATTTTGTTTCGCCCGCCATGTTGTTGCTTACTCAGAACATAAAAATTAATTAACTGAGAAGAGAAAAACAAGTATCACAATATAAAAAACAAAAAATTAAAATCAAAATTTATTTATTCAGTAGGAACTGTAAAGTACACTTTGAAACGTCTTTTTTTTTAATTTACACGAATTCGTAATGCTACCAAACAGAGTAGAATTGTCAAGAAACTCTGTAAGCTTAAATTTCTTTAACGGTTCATCTTATTACAATTTTTGTTCTTAGCATGTGATACATGGAGCAATGTAATACATTGTTTTTGAGGGAGTTGGAGACAGTTTCATCTGGTTTATCCCAAGCTTTTTTGTCATCTAAATAATCAAATATTTTAAAGCCGGTACAGAGGTTACGTATAACAACATTGTTTAATTTATTTTAAGAAATTAATCGCGGTCCTTTGGGATTTTGTTAAAGAAACGTACGTTTTGCCCTTTAAATGATTGATTAACTTTATGGAGCCTTACAGTAGGAATAGCAAATTTATGTTTATTTCTAGTGTTAACATTATGATAGTCACAATTTTTTTTATATCAATTCATTGAGATAAATAACAAGAGATGCAAACCTCCTTAACAAATGTCAAAATATAGTAACCACTTCAATAAGTGGCTCCATAAAGTTAATCAATCATCTAGAGGGCAAAACGTACGTTTCTTTAACAAAATCCCATAGGACCGCGATTAATTTCTTGACTGAAATGACTGACTGATTGACTGAAATTTGAATGGCGAAGACGTAGCTTTAAAAATAAATTGTTATTTTGAAGGAAACATATAATTAGCTCTTTTATTTAAACTGGCCTGCTTCGAGAATGGCAGTTGAACTCGATTTTTTTTCCCGAAAATGAATGTGGTTTTTTTACTCATTGATTATTAGAAATAAGTAATTTAATAAACCCCGTACCAACCACAACAACGTACAACGTAGCGCAGTTGTTATTACCCAGTATTTATGGGAAGGGCCACGGGTTCTTATCCCACAGAGTCGAAATTTATGGGATACTAGCTTCCGCCCGCGGCTTCGGTCACGCACGTGGTACCCGGGTGAAAAGTCGCCTATGTGTTCCATCCAGGCCATAAACAACTATGTATATTTCAAATTTCTTTCATATGCGTTGTGTAGTTTTTGCGTGAACACTCATATTAGTAGGAAGAAGTATAGGATTATAAAATCTTAGATTTTCCCTGGAATATGAATTTATCTTATCTTATCTTATCAAACCAGTGACTGTCAGTCACTAAAAAATAATAGTAGACACAATAGATATTTTTTTTATCCATTTAAGTATGTATGTGGATTGAAATTCGTCGATTAATTGAATTATGTATTTTTCAAATTTCTTTTAATGTGTAACGGCTTTATAAATACTATTTTTCCTATTTCGGGTCCTATTTTACCATTTCAAGTGCATTTATTTTTATCTAGGTACGTAATTTTAAGATAACGGAACTAATTACACTTTAATTTTACATAAAATATTGCCTACTTAATAACTTGGGTGAAATAAATACCTATTTATCTTATTTTATCTAAATAGTAGAAACATTGAATAAAATTATTTAATAACTCGTCTTTACAGGTTTTTCCCCAATTATCGGGAAGATGTTTTTTGTGGGCTTACACTTAGCGATATATCGGTAGCTAACGAAAAAGTCGAGACTGTAGCCCCAGGGGCTGTAGTCTCGACATAGCGATCGCTACCTACTAAAATTCGGTGCACCTCGGAAACAGATTTTCATACAATAAATACTACGCGCGTTGAGATGAGCTGTGCGTATCGGTACCTGATTGGTACCGATCATTGACGTTTACGATTTTTGTCGTTATCATTCCGACAAACAATGTCAACTCTACCATTTTTGGGAATTTCATTGCGGCCAAATATGACAGCCCGATAAAGTTAAGGATAACTATCGGCGACATCTAACCTAAAAAAAATCCCTTAAAACTTTATGTTGCAAGAAGAAACGTTATAACTCCTTAAAAACTAAAAACAATTATCATTATTATGCGTTAAATTTTTAGGAACCTACATTATTGCAAAAAAAGTTTCATGTTTATGTCCTCCTATCCTATTTTCCCCAATTCCTATTCCTATTTTACCCAATTCAGTGCATTTATTTTTATCAAGGTACCTAAGTTTAAGAAAATGTGACACTTTAATTTTACCTATTTTATAACTTGGCTGAATCAAATATCTATTTATCTTATCTTATCTAAATAGTAGAAACATTGAATAAAATTATTTAATAACTCTTCTTTGGAAGTAAATATTTTTCCCTAATTTTCGGGAAGATGTTTTTTGTGAGCTTTCACATAGCGATATATCTGTAGTTATCGAAAAAGTCGAGACTGCAGCCCATGGTTCCTGAGATGCCATGGCCGATGATCGCAAAGCAGATTCGGCACCCAATGTACAGTCAGTGAGTGGGGGCGATTAGTATATTACAGTACGTACTTAGATACATTTAGGAAACAAAAGTAGCTGCTATTTGTAAAATTGGCGAGCGTAGCGAGCCGCGAATTTTTTCTACTAGGTAAAGGTACAAGAGAAAGAAAACGCTTGCAATTTTTTTAACACCTAGGTGACTTGAACACTATATGAAGAATACGAAGTCGGTGAGAGAAGCAAGCCGCGATTTTTTTCATTATATACTACGCTGTTGTGTTTAAATTTGTCATTGTTGCAAACTTTTTAGGGTGGGGTATGGTAGTTTTCAGCATTGAGCATAGGTAACTTTAACACTAGATGAAGAATACGAAGACGGCGAGAGGAGTGAGCCGCGATTTTTGAATATAGCTAACTACGCTGATATGTATAATTTATATTTAAATAATACATAGAAAACACCCAGACCCGAGACAAATACCGAGAAATACATCATCTGTGAAAATTTCAACTGTCTAGCTATCACGGTTCATGAGACACATCCTGGTGACAGACAGACGGACGTTGGAGTCTCAGTAATAGGGTCTCGTTTTTACTCTTTGGGTACGGAACCCTAAAAAACGATCGGTTAATAATTTTCTTATCATAGAATTCCAGTCCTAATTCACTTTTATTATATTTCACTACCTACACTATAAACGTAGATTGGTTAAATTGCCAAATAATTTAACTAATTTAAATAAAAAAAACACTAGAAAATAAAATAAAACAAAAATGTCACAACCGTCGCCCGTATCAAGTTATATTTATCAAACTGTAAAAGTTCGAGGTTTTTAGCTACTTACTTCATCCACTCAATAGATGGCGTTGCTAATTCTTGTCAGTTTCTAAATCGCGGTATCGTTTCGTTTTCATAATATTTTATGGTATTAACACAGCCAACGCTACACTGTAAGCACCAAGTACGTACGAAAGTCTCGCGTTTATTTGTTATAGAATACCATATTTTTGGATGGATGCTGCTCATGTTCATTTTGAGATGCACCTATAAATATTTCATTGTCTTCTTCTTAGAATTATGACTCACTAGCTTCCCGCCCCGGCTTTGCGGTTATAGATAGAAACCCATGTATAGTGTATACCCAGTATACCTAGTCTAGATTTAAAAAAATCCCAAAAATGTCTACTCCTAAGCGGTTATTTTTGGGATATATAAGAATCTAAGATTTTTCCCTGAAATAGCCCACTTTTTATCCCGGTACCACGCGAGCGAAGCGACACCTAACCTAGTGTGTAGAAGTGAGGCGTATGTATCGACACAGGAAAATAAAACAGGTTTTTAAAAATACCAACATGGAACAGAATATCTCCCAACCGTAAAAATCTTAGATTTTTCCCTGAAATGTTGGCTATTTCAGGGAATAATCTAATATTTTTATATATCCCAAGAATTGCCGCCTAGGAGTCGAAATTTTTGTGATGTACAAAAATCTATATATACCCAGTATACCTAGTATAAGTTTGATCCAAATGCGACAGATTTGAGTGGCAACAAACACACTCACACACACACACACACACACACAAACTTTCACATTTATAATATTACTGGCTTCCGCCCGCGGCTTCGATCGCGTCTTATTTACCTCCTCCTCTTTGGAAGCCGGTTAAAATTAAGATATTTACTAAAGTTGAGTTAAAATTTCAGATTGACTCCCCAATCGAAGAGCAGCCAGACTTCAAATTCTCGATCCCCGAGCGAAGCGAACAGTAGCCGGATCAGATCGAATCCCTACAAGATGAGTTCATCTTTCCCGATCCGAAGCGAAGCGAGCAAGTGCCTTCGTCGAGTGAGATGGACCGTTTCCCGTGGCGTTTCGACTCGGCCGCGTCTATGGCATTCCATACTAAGACGGGCCTGCCTTTGAGTAACAGTCCCGCTCCGTTGAGACGTGGAAACATGGGTGCCGGGTGCAAGGGGGTGCACCTGCACCCTCCTGTCAGGAAAGAAAATACAAAGACTAAACAAAGTATTGGATCATACATGACAGTATTAATTAATTATGAGGTCATCCATATAAAAATAGTAGTTTCTTTTTTGGGGGGTGCAGAAATGACCAGAGGTGCCAGAGGCCCCATTTAGTAACTCAGTTGAATCGAAATGATCAGCACCGAACCTTTATTTGCAAACTTTGATACATGAATTGATTGAACTGTCAAAGTTTGCAAAAAGAGGACCGGTGGCTATCATTTCGGTGTGCAACTGGTGCAACTGTGTTAGTAAATGAGGCATCAAGTTTTGGGTCATGGTGGTAATAATGAATAATTATGTTGATATCAAGATAATTTTTAACCTATTTGGGTGTGTGTGTGTGTGTGTTTTAAGGGAATACTAATATACGATTGTAAATTGATTATGAATAGATGAAATGAAATTAAAATCAAATGTAGTTAAAATTAATTATAAATCGTAGTTTCCTTTTTATTAAATTTTTATTAAAGCTCTGCAAGAAAAATTTCGCGGCTCGCTCCGCTTGCCGATTTCGTTGCATATTAGGTAAATTGTAATTTTCAATAACGCTTTGGTCTAAGACTTATGATATTGTAAATGTTAATTTTTATTATTATGAGCCATTCATCCCTCTCCTGTGCTAAAATGGTCCAGTCGGCACGGAATTTAGCGAGCCCATCTTGTTCTTGGTCTGCCGCGACGTCGTCGCCCTGTGTCAGGACACCGCTCCGTGGTCAGCTTGGCCCACTGCTCTCCCGAGATGCAGCAAACGTGACCAGCCCAATCCCTTTATCGTAGCAATGATAGCCGCTAAGTTTAAGTGGGATTGATAAATGTTATATAAATAAAAAAAACATCCTTAGCCTGAAACAGTCCACTAGGTACTTATACATTGCCAAGCCGCGGACTTCACTCAAAAACTCGTTTACCCCAACGGTTGTCGATTCTTCGGCAAATATAGCCACCCCTCCACCACTTCAGCTTGCTAATACTCTGAGCTATGACTTTAAACCTGGGGCCTGATGTTGTCGATTCGATATATCTGATTCTATTAGATATATATCGCGGAAATGTTTTGACAGTTCTCGTAATCCCTAATAAAATCAAATAAATCGAGTCTTCAGAATCAGGCCCCTGGTTGTGAACTAGCCTCCGTACTGAGATTGTTAACTTTTTTCGTGATCATCATCATCAACACCAGCAGTCTGCAAGAATTTGTATAAACAGTGGAATAACTTTAACATACTGTGGGTATTATTGTGACGCTGTAGTGTTTGACATTGTAAGGCTTGTAGCTGGCTTCACTCGCTTATCGTTATGAAGATTTTGTCAATGTTATATTTATTGCCCTCGGGAACATATGCTCCTTCTTAATAGGAGCATAGGCCTCTCCGCTGTCCAGCAGTGGACATATACAGGCCGGTGTTATCTGTGTACAACGCAAGAGGAGTAGCGGGTCGAACTAGTAGCGTCACGTAATTCAAGTAAAAGGAAAAATAAAACACAAAATTAGCAAAATGAATGGCACATTTATATTTAATTAATATTATTCATTTTTATAATTAGACCTTTTTGTAATTATATTTTATACTATGCATTTGAACAGAAAAAAAACAAATGCTCTATGTTACAGTGTCGCCGCTAATGGCCGCTGGTTTTAAAATAAAGAAATAACAAAAAGCCTCATACAAAATCTCCAGGATCATGTCAGTGCTAGAATTGGACCATTCACAAACAGCTGAGCTTTTGCCAAATAAATTACTTATGCGTTTCAAATGAGAATAGGAGCGACCGCCATTGTGTTTCGCCCGCCATCTTGTTCTAACCAAAACAAAATTAACTTTAACGCTTTTAAAATATATAGCGACTCTTTGAAAGGGACAGTAACATTTTAGACATTTAAATTAAGTTGTTTTAGAAATGCACAACAAAATTTCTACCACTCGTACATATATACAGTCACGCCTATTTTCGGAATAGGCGGAGACCACGGATCCATCACGTATTGTTACTAATTGTTTTTATTTCAATATTAATCATGGCAGAATCAAAAAGTCATCTATTCTCATTTGAAACGCACTATCGCGCATGGATTATAAAAGTACCTACGCAGACAACAAAATTACAGATAATAATTAAAAAAATCTTAATCAACACTAAATGGAAGAGAAAGTCAACTTAGCTTAACTAAACGTTTCCGAATGACTTAACACTAAGATAGAATACTAAATGATATTTAACACCTTGACAGGCGATATGAATGGTGCAAACGCGTGTGCCCGACACAGAGCGTTACCCAACTGTGAATTTTAGGGTTATATTTCTGAACAAAAAAACAGATGTAGGCCTAAATCAAAGTAGAGAATTCATACATAGGCCTAACCTAAAGTAGAGCTGAGAATTCATACTTTGGCCTAAGCTAAAGCAGAGCTGAGAATTCATACTTTGGCCTAAGCTAAAGCGAAGCAGAGATTAAGAAACCAATAGAATGAAAATGACAACACTATTGAATGGTGTTTTAATTAGTTATTTTCATCTCAGTTCTGCTATCCTTTGGATACCTGGGCCCTCATCAGGAATAGAGATTCTCCCAAAAAGGTGTTGTCTCGTTTCCTCTCCAGTGTTAAACAAAGGAGCAAATGAGACAACCCCTTTCTGGCCATTTTTATTGAGATAAATCAAACAAAGCGCGCACTCCCCAATAAAAACTTCTTGCGTCAGACATGTTAATATTACTGTCAAATTTCTAAACAGTGTTGACAGTACTCGCGACATAATGTCTAATGCGACAATCATCTCTATTCCTGAGAATCAGCCCCTTTGTATATGTAATTTGGGTATTTTTTTGCAAAAAAATACTTCATTAGATCAATGTTCATGCAACAACACAAAATCAATACGCGAGTAACGATTCCGTATTCTCGATTCAGTAAGCACTGTGATTCTCAAAATTATAAAATTAACCTTAAAACTATATAATACAAGTTAAACTTTAACTAAATAGTTACAATCTACGGGCTTGATGATCCCTTTAGAAATTCCTAAATCAGTGAATTTTTGAACATGGCTTTCCCGATTTTGATGCGAAATTCAAAAATTTACAGTTTTAGGGTTTTAATGTTGAATTGATTTAAAGATATCTTTGAAATGACTACTTTTATCGTACTTTCATTGTTGCCAACTTTTAGTACAATATGTAATCATTTCTGTAAAATGTACAAAAGTACTGTAAATCGAAAATAATAATTTAAATAAAATAATCAGCCGAATATTAAGATTTTACAAGACAAAAATCAATTGAGCTTCAAATATTTCAATTATTTTATTTACACATCGATTATGCTTTATGATTAATCATGATTTTAATGAATCAAATTATTTTAAATAAGTTTTCATGTCCTTTTTGTAGGGTTCATTCACATACTAAATTTATATATTTTAATTTGATTTTAAATGCTGTACTGTCGGTCACACAAGTGTAATACCAATAAAACCAAATAAGAAAATACTAGAAAACTGCGCTATAATTTTAAATTATCAGTGTAAATTATTATAATTTGAAAATCGAATGATACCGACCTAACACTTCCATAATAAAAAAATATCAAAACATTTTCAACAAAAAACCGACCAATAGCTACCAATACATAAAAATGTACAAAAATAAACGCTAATTTGATCTCCAGGATCCAATGTGTTGTAAAAACAATATAATAAAGATTCACTGGAGTTTAGGTACAAAAATAATGAAAAACACTTAAGTACGCTCTTAAGTTAGCAGCCATTTATGTTAACACACTGTATTGTCGCTTTATGAACTTGTTCAAAAGTTAATCATTTTCTGAAAAAAATATTTGATTAAAAAAAGATTTCCAGATAACTGTAATTGATATGGGCGCGGCAAATTATAGCAACGATTATGTGGTCCTTTTCTGAAATTAAACTTAATTTGACAGCTAATTAAAGCGACACCTGTCGTCTTTAAATGATAGTTATACAAATATTGCTGTCCTCTTTTTATTGACATTTAACTTTAATGGATACCCTAACTTAGTTACTGTATTTTAAAATTTATTAAACATGTTGATTTGATGTCGATATCATTATTCAAATAAACAATTAAATGGATAACAGGGACTGTAGTTAGCTGTCAAAATAAGTTTAGTTTTAGAAAATACACAACATTGCCACTATTTAGAAACAATTAAAAAAAATTGTATTGCTCTATCTAGTTAGTTATTCATTTTAGATGGAGGTCAATAATAAGTTAGTCGATGATTACATATCGAACATATTCACAAAGAGACAACCCAAAATCATCATCATTCAACGACACATACATCCAACATAATCATAAGTCGCATTGAAGTCCATTTTAACTATATTATTGTCAAGCTTGTGTTTAGTTATTTAAAAAAAGTGAAAACAGTGGCTGTAGAAACAAGAAAAAAAATGTTTTCGAAGTTTAAAAACTGCAAAAGCACTTTCCTTCCAACTGTACTCGAAATGGACTCCGCTTAACCTACGGTTATGGCAAAAAAAATCGGTAGTTAAAAATATTCTTTTCATATAACTATACCTATTTATAATATCTATTCTAATATTTTACAATGAATCCTATCCGGAATGAGGATCCAGTATTTTTCGGAAAATCTCGGTTTTTTCGCGTCATAGTTACGTTATAGAAAACTATGTCTATAACTATTATTATACACACTTATAACTATGCTATTTTAAGTCCGCTATAATAACACTACGCACTGCATTTTATTCGGAACTTTATTTTCGAATAATTCACCGTTTTTTTTTATTATAAGACGACTATAACCGTAATTATAATTTTGTGTGATTCCATTTTCAACAAGAAATAAATTACAATACATATTTAAAAAAGGGAAAGATAAAATTATAATATGACAGACAATATAAAAATAAGATTTAATAAGTAGTAGAAAATAAAATAAATTAAGTACAAACTTATTGAAATATTAAACAAAATTATAATCGTCTTGAAAAACTGACACTGGGTATAAAATTACATAATTTCAATAACAAAATAAGTAGATAAATCCACGGCTAGCTATGTTCAGATCACATCCAATTTACAGATATACAAAATCCGTATATTAAATCAAAAGATGGTCAGACAGTCGACAAAATCACACATTTGTAAACAAAATAACATACATAATTGTATGAAACAATAAAATAAATGTAAAAATATGGCTTTTTGTATGGGAAGAAAATGTCAAATCCCATTCTCCCGATCAACGGGCTAAATTAAACCTTAAATACTAAATAATTAACGACCATCCTAACGTTAGACTTCTTTTGTCATTTCTTAAAACTCTGGGCAATTGTTTTTATATTTTTTGGGCTACATTTTATTTTGAAACCTTTAAATTTTTGGAAATCCATCGGTTGTTCATTTTAAACAAAATTACATACAGTTTAACTTTTTTCGAAAAATAATAGATAAAAAAACTCTATTGATTAAAAAAATCATTTTAAACCTACACGAGTGAAGATTCTTAACAGTTATCAATAAAAATCTATAAAAAATCTCAACTCGAGTATTTTCACTTTGTTTAGAATTGCATCTATAATTTTATTTTGTTTTGAATTAATTCATAAAAGTTTTAATATAAAATGTAAACCAAAAAGCCCTCAGAACATAGCCAGCCTTAAGACGAGTGTTGACGAGTGTACGCATTTGCTGAACCTATTTTTATAGTATTTTGTCAAGACAAGCGCGACTCGTAAGCGCCATATATTAGGAATATGTATGAACCAATTACTTTTAGGATCAATTTATGACATTATCAGTTGAAGTTTTGACTCTAAGGTCTTCCTAGGTTCCTTATAGCATGAACTATTGTAGTAAGACATTTATAGGTTTATCCCTCGCGGTATCTATACATCCGCCTGAGTACAAACATCAGATAAATAAAACTTATAGACACCAAAACATAACACCTTTAGTGGTAATTCCTAAAATGTGTAATTGCATACATTTCTTTCAACTTCGGGTCTTTCTCAACCCTTTTAAAGACAGTTTCTAGATTCAATGTGGCAATTATTGCTATTTTGTTTTGTAGAAGTATGTATTTACACTTTAAGGTTCAAAATTCAATGTAATTTACATAAATGTTACATGATTCCTTTAAGTTCAATAATTCACATATGTTATATTGACACTTCTAGATTCAAAATAATGTTATATTTTCAATGTTAATATGATGCTGACTTTTTTAGGTTCAATAATTCACACAAGTGATATGACACTGACACTTTTAGAGTCAATCTAGGTTCAAATGTCCAACCCCCCTCCTGCAGTGCGTAGCTCGGCCGGTGATTGGCTATTGTGGCCCGGAGGGCGGCTGGCCGGGTAATTGGCCCATGCCCTGTTGAAACACCTGATATTAACATAGATCAATTCTAATATAATACTAATAGAAAATAAAAAAACCAAAAAGAAAATATAAACTGGTAAAAATAAATAAACAAAACCAAAAAGTCGCACACATTGCCTTGACCCCCCACTAAGATTCGTCAGTCATTCCCTCATTCGTTCACTTACTCTAAGCTCACTCACCCATTCGTTCACTTACTCTTCGCTCACTCACTCATTCGTTCACTCACTCATTCGTCCACTCACTGATATGTACTCGGGCCTCATTTACTAACTCAATTGCACAACGAAATAGACATTTCATCCGTCGAAATTCAAAGAACGTCAATTGACAAACTGTCAAAGTTTGTAAAAACAGGACCAGTGCTTATAATTTCGTTGTGCAACTGAGTTAGTAAATGAGGCCGGCCTCTGGTAGTACATAAAGCAATGCTGGACACTACCACACAGCATCATGTAGCTTCAAACTAGGCAGCGTTGTATTACGGGAACCACATGATTAATATACTACAATTTGTTTTTATATGTACAGAAAACAACAAGACCCGAGACAAATATAAGTCTCACGGCAGGAATCGAACCCACAACATTCTGAGTCTCAGACCTTTGCCCACTGCGCCACAAAGGTCTTCGAAGTCGTGTGATGTAGTGACGCGGATAGCTTGGTCGCCTCCAATGCTTTCATCTCGCATTATATTAAATACGAAGTCACCAATTCATTCATTAACTCATTCATTCGTTCACACACTGTCATAGCCTGGATATGATGCAGTGCTGCGAATAACTAGGGAGCTAACTATATAACTAGGGAGAAACTAGATGAGTTTCTCCTCACGCTACAAAGCCACAAGGCGGTGCCTTGGAACTAAAGGAAGGAACTAAACCTGAAACTGCGTGTATCACGCGTAGTTTACGGACATTGTGATAAATCTGCGTATTATTTAGGTTTTAAAATGCCGAAAGTAATTCGAAGTGGTTCAAGAGAAACCGTAATCAAAGTACATTCATTTTATGGTATGAAGCACAGTGGCGCAATGCCTCGCCAAGTTATACTTGTGGCACTGTATCTAAACATCAATGAATCAATCACTCACTCCACCGTTCACTCATGCATTCGTTAACTCAAAAGCAATATTGGTAATGCTGCAGCTGTGCCGCCAATAGTTTGGGCGTGTCTCAAGCTTCTCCTCGAGCTATTTTTAACAACAAAACACTCATTCACTCAATTGTTCACTCACCGGCAATGCCATGCTGCAAAGAAGCCGCTAGTTTGGCAGTAATGTTTTCTTCTCATTATTACTAATTCATTCACTCACTCATTCATTCAATCGTTCACTCACCGGCATGGGCTGGTAATGCTGCAGCGGTGCCGCCAACAGTTTGGGCGCCTCCTCTGCTTTCTCCTCTTCGCGCCGTTTCAAACACGCCGCCTTTGGATTTAAATTACGTTCTGAAACAGACGAATACATATTAAGTTAGTAACCAGTAGTGTGGGGTGTAAGAGCTGCCAACCTCCATCTGCGGAATCTAAGCCAACCGCACCGTGGTGCAGCCTAACACGTAGGACTTTAAAAAATAAATAAACCGACTTCAAATAAATCACTTCTTACTTCTTGCCCTAAAGAATTTTGAAAATCGGTTCACAATTGTCGATGATATTGGTGATCATAGGGCGAAAATTACAAGATAAGTGAGGATGAGGTTTTTTGACTTTTCCAGGAAATGTACCAATCCCTCAGGAAAAAATTATATGGGACCACTTGTGAAATAAGTACTCTTTTAAACAAAAAAAGAATTTTGAAAATCGGTCCACAATTGACGGAGATATCGGTGAACATACATAAAAAATGTCGAAAAAAAAGGTTCCGACGAATTGAGAATCTCCTCCTTTTTGAAGTCGGTTAATAAACGGGGCTCTAGCGGCCAGCTGAATGCGGCGTAGCGCAGCTCAACACCGGCATACCTAAATTTACTGACCACCGACGGGCAGCAGCATCATCATGACTTCCGACTGCGGCTAGTCGCTCTTTAGATGCGTCATGCACATTCTGCCTAGCCATCGTCCTATTGCAGTCCACTGCTGGACATGACCCCCCTAATGAGCGCTATTGTTCCCTGTCATGAACTAGACGCATCCAGCTTCTACCGGCCGGAGGGCGTCCTACACTTCGTTTGCCGAACCACTGTCTCTACTCAAGAACTCTACCCCAACGGTTATCGGTTCTTCGGCCGATATGGCCAGCCCACTGCCACTTCAGCTTGCTAATTCTCTGCTTAATATTTTTTTCGTAAAAAAGCTAATTTATCCGTGACATCACCCATAACTTGCTGTTCTAAGGTCACTGTGACCTCGACCGCCATATTTATTGATTTTCAAAATCTAACTTCTTATAAAACATATTATTAATGTATCCGTGAGTGACCTCACCTCTAACTTGCTGCTCCAAGGTCATGATGACCTCGACCGCCATGTTGAGTATCCCAAGCTTCGTCTGCGGCTTGTCGCTCTTGAGATGCGTCATGCACATCCGGCCGAGCTCCTTGAGAGCCTCGTTTATATCTCTTATCCGTATCCTGTCAACATCACATCATACATATTATAAAACTAATAAAGAAGTTTCGAGTAGAGACTCCGAAGAGAGGATTATGTCAAAAAATTTAGAAGACAGGAGAGGAACGATGTTGACACCATATACAACATGACAGCTTGATACCCAACATCATAGAGAGGTAGGGGAAAACTAAGTATAAATATTAGGCACATTAAAGAGAAGGTAGCTGTCATGTCGTATAGGGAAGTAAAGGCTGCTTTGTAGAGAGGCAGATGGAAGGAGCTGCATCAGTTGCGCCGACAAGAGCACAGCTCTTAAATGATATGATATTATAAATGCCAAAGTTTGTGTGTATAGCCAGGCTACACGCTCCTCGGGGCTTACTTGGACAAACCAATTTGTGTGCATGTGGCACCATCAGTAAAGTAAACCCTATTACTTCCTCAACACCAGCCTTTCTCAAAGTGGGCGCTAACGCCCCCTTGTGGGCGCTGCAGGCGTTGTGTAGGCTTTGGGGGGGCGATTTGTAATTTCATCTACTAGGAGGACTTGAGACTTGAACGCCGTTGTGTACTATTTACTACGCTCAGGTCTCAAGTTAACCCTTGCGGGTCATAGTAAAAGTCTCGTGAATGTTTAATCTCCGCTAATAAAGCGCACAATAATTAATTTAATTTGAAGTCTAGTGGTTTTTAAGTAGTTGAAAAAATGGGGGCGCTAAAAAATAATTTATTCTCAAAGTGGGCAGTAGACAAAATAAGTTTGTGAACCCTTGCTCTACACTACAGTTTTCATCCTCTCCTTTACACCAATACACTCAAAAGCTCACATATTTGAGAAGCCCGAGAAGGACGATAACGACTGAAAAATTCAGAATTATCTTAACTTTCCGAAGTACGGAAGCTTAAATTCTACCTAATATTTGTTGTACTTCCGAAAACTCAAAAGTACTAAAAGCATTTGCAGATCAGGCAAGCATTTGTCCTGCACCGGCAATCGAGCCTCTCTTCGTCAAAGTAGCGTAATCAATAGTTATTTTAAGCTTACGATATTGAGTCACAATACCAAATAATAAATAAAAATAAAACTAAAATATTATGCCATTCGATTTCTATAATAAAAAAACTTAGAAAATAATATTCTATTTTACTTTGAGTCTGGCCCAGTTAGATTTTCTCTCTAGGGGTTATATGGTACGTTCGTAACGATATAGCGATATTTGGTAACTTTCCTTCAAAGAAACATGTTGCTACTTTTGTGTGAAATGTAAAAAATGTGTGAAATGAAAAAATATTTATTTCTGTAGCCAAATAAAATATAAAAATAACAAGGTTGAGGCCCCCTTTTAAATATAACGTTATAAGCTATAGACGCCATTTTATCTACAAAATGGCTTTTAACGTAAGTGTTTACGCGACCGATAATTTGGGACTGTTTCTCTTGAATAGAGATGATTGCCACGAGAGTGAGGCTCCATTGGTGCGTTGCGTCGTCGTCGTGACGGATCAACGCATTGTATGCTACACCTGCGTTGCGTCGATGCGTCATCAGACAGCGCAACGCATCAACCCTCCGGTTTCGTCTCTGGCTTGTATATCCGTTGAAACGTCGCGAGCGACGACGCAACGCCAATGCGTTAATATATGCCCATCAATATGGGGCATACGCATATCACAAAATATATATGAACAAGTATTTATTTTAAAAAAACAAAGAACCCGACTTCATAGAAAGGGAGATTTTAGTACTTTTTAGTTCATCGTTAATTGAAAATGGCTTCTTGCAGTCGCCATATTGGATTTTTTAAAGTTTCATATAGGCTTTGTCACCCTCGTGATCTGGCGAATCCAAAGATACCGTATTAGTCAAAATACGCCAAGCGGTTTTGGCTACAGCGACCGACAAATAATATTACAAACACACATACTCCCTAAAAACATAACCTGACTGAAGAGGACTTCAGTCGGGTAAAAACGTCGCGACAATGCAAAGCGACGCCACGCAACGAAACGCACCAATGGGCCTGACTCATATACATATATCGCAAGAACTGATGTAAATTTGACAATCTCGCAACATGTGTCTGATGGGACAATAATCTCTATTCCTGATGATCAGAGCCCTGTTCATAGACATCGGCTCCACTAGGCCTACGAGGCCGAATAGCTCTTACTCACCTCTCTCTCGCATTATTAGCTTGCCGTCTCTCTTTCTCTCGTAACGCCTTTGACAACGGATCGCTTTCATCGTCGCCGTCCTCAGAAGAACAACTTCGAGTGCTGAGAATATTGGAGTGCTCTTACTGTTTGTTCATTTACTGTGGTATCTTAACGACGCAAAGAGGGTTGAAACCATTGAGATATTATACATTCTAGAGCCACAAATGTGAAAAATTTTGCTCTAATCCAGACTTAAGATACATTGACAGATATTTTGAAGTTTATTTATGTCAAATACGACTTGCTTGGACGATTTTTGACGTTTTCACTTGAAGACTGTGACTCTATAGTATATAATATCTCGATAATTGAAACCCGTACATTTCCACTGAATCAACCTGACTATGTTAACACGAATCGTTGATTGTTGACGTTTTGTCAAGAGTCGTGTTCACTATGAAGGAACTAAACGGACATGACAGCGGTGCGAGACTGCGCGATCGACTAGTTTGATTAATAAACATTACTCAATGACTAGTGAAAACGCACGGGGATAACCACACCAATCACCCCCTATCGTATGGCATACGAATTCAAATTAACCTGTATAAATATGCTTTAACACGGTGAATTAGAGTCTATATTAGTAAATCTGATTAGACTAATTCTACATTGAATTTAGTACCATCACTCAACGCTTACCTCTTGACGAAGGCGGCACGAGAGAGAGAGAGAAAGAGAGGAGAGCTTTTTATGTCAAACTAAATAACCGTCTGTACAAACAGTCCCCTAACGTTAAGTGTCATCTAACGTTTGGTAAATATAGGTTGAAACACAGAGTATAGAAGAGAACTAGATAAAGCTTTAAAATTCACTATGTTCTGAAAATCAACTCATACGGCTGATCTCTACTTTCTTATGTCCAACTGTTAGAAAGGGACGCATACATATATCAATGTGAATTCAAAATAGATCAAAAACTTAATCGTACCAGGGCGCTCGAACAAAACTCTATGCAGTTTCATAGAAATGCCCCGGTACGAAGTCGCAGCAATCGCATTGAGATAAGTATGCATCCCTTTCTAGCAAATGAAATATGGACATAAGACAGTAGAGATCAGCCGTATGAGTTGACGTTCAGAGCAAAGTGAATTGTAAGACTTCATCTAGTTCTCTTCTATGTCTGTGGAAAAACCAAATTAGTTTTCGTCATCGTTCATCGTTGGTCGTCATCTACGTGTATGTCAATGTCATTGTCCCGCGTATAACCTATGTTTACTAAACTGTAGAATTTTGATGAGATTTAAGATAATGGCACGTAGACTGATGAGACTAAGGCAGGTTATGTTTTTAGGGTGTATGTTTGTTTGTAACATTATTTGTCGGTCGCTGTAGCACAAACGGCTGGACGGATTTTGACTAATGAGCTTTTGTTGGATTCGTCTAGATCACGAGGGTGGCATAGGAAATACGAAATTTCAAAAAATCTAATATGGCGACAATAAGAAGCCATTTTCTATTTACGATAAACTAAAAACATCCTGTCTATGCAGTCGGGGTTTTTTTAAAATAAATTCTTGTTTAACTTTAACATGTCCGCTCGCCGTTGTTGTATTACCTACTTTGCTAAAACGAGCACAAAAATTAGTCCCCCTTTCTCCTCGGACCGCGCGAACCCAGGGGAGGGTTTCCCAATAGGCCAAGCAGACCCGGGCCTGGGGCGGCTAAATTTAGGGGGCGGCAAATCTTGTTGGGTTTTTTTATTGAAGTATGTACCGAAAAATCAACCCTCACTTCATATATGCCGAACCACCACCACACCACACCAGCCTATATCAGTCCACTGCTGGACATAGGCCTCCCCTAATAAAGGGGGATATACCCATAATCCCCACGCTGGGCATGCGGGTTGGGGATCGCAAGGCACAGCTTCTCGCACCACCGACGCTGCTGCCCGTCCGTGGCCAGGGGATTTAGATGTGCCGATGTAGGCTGTGCTATGCCGCAATCAGCCGGCCGCCAGAGCCCCGTTCGTTGTTTAGCAGGATGCACCACGTGCAGGTGAGGTTGGCTTGGGTTCCGAAGATGGGTGTTGGAACCCCGTACACCCCATATGCTTATATGCATATGCCGAACGCGAGGTGTATATTCTATTGTGTCTGGTATCCAGGCTTAACATTAACAGCTCAGGGGTAATGGTAGCATGGTTGGTAAGTTCCTGAAAAAGTTTGCCACCCTAGTGAAGTCGAAAAGCCATTCGAGGTTGGTTTCTTTTCGTGTTTTACAGCGAGTAGGGGGGCGGCAATCTTTCATATGCCTAGGGCGACCAATGGATCAAATCCGCCCCTGAGGACCTCTACAGAAATATTAGCCATCCCCGCGCGGACCTCATACAGCTGTTTTAAACATCCTAAAGTGAGTTTGTTTGTTACGAAATCACGCCATAGCTACTCAATTGCGATCATCATGACATTTCATACACATTATCAGGGTTATAGAAAAGGACATAGGACACCTTTTACTAAAGGACTTTGACAGAAGGGAAAGAAACCTCGCAAATAATTATTGCGCGTTGGTCTGCTTCAGCTAGTAATTGACCGAGCGAGCGAAGCGAAGCGACCCTGATTCAAGTATAGCAAAATTGGCTTTCGTTTACTCCTCTACAGAGGCCTCATTTACTAACTCAGTTGCACACCGAAGTGATAAGCACCGGTCCTGTTTTTACAAATTTTGACAGTTTGTCAAATTGACGTTCTTTGAATTTCAACAGATGTATGTCAAAGTTTGCAAATAAAGGTCCGGTGCCGATCATTTCGGTGTGCAACTGAGTTAGTAAATGAGGCATCTGGTCGTATTTTACAACCAACCTGGACTACTACTTAATTTGCTGTACAAGTTTAATGATTATAGATTTTTTTTGCGTTGGGAATTTTTAATTGGAGGGTTCTTCCACCAATAACTACTGGATATCTCCGCCTTATGAGATCAGATTTCAATTTGATATTTTGATTTGATTATTTATCAGGTTTTTTAAAACTGAAAACATGGTTAATATCACTCGAGTTTATAATAATTGTTGCAAAGTTTGTGCTCGCGATGCCTACTGTTAACTGAACAACTAGTTTAATAGGGATGACGAAAGAAAAATTCGAATTAAATAAAAAAAAAACTAATTAGTACGTCATTTACATTAAAAAAAAATATTGGAAACGTATTTTTTTTTGTCAATTAAACAAAAATGACAAAGATAAAGTGCATTGAAGTTCCGCGTGACGTCACGGCTTAGTACACTTTTTACCTAGCCGTGTCGTCACGAGCCCCCACTCCCGACCTTTGACGCTCTCTTTATTTCCGTTAAACGTGTCCAATATTTTTTGTTGATCTATCTGACGGACTAATTAGAATTATTTTTTTTTTACCCAGTCGTCATGCCTATTATATCATAATATAAGGTTTGTGCCAAATAGATAGCTGGGATAACCTCTGACTACCCAAACTTAGTTATCTTCACTGAGTAAATCTGACAATCTATAAATCAATTTTCACTTACCGTACCCTAAATCACACAATACACAAAATTAATTTCTATTCCCATAGAAATAAGACCTATAATGGAATGGCACATACAAAGGTAATATTGTGACTCAATTTCGTAGCTTCTGAAACTTTAAAAATAAAAAGATATATAACAAAAATGAAAAATATATACGAGAAAATGAAAAATATATATGAGAAATATACTTTTTTTAAAGTATTTGAACAAAATTTTGATTTGGCCTTTAATTTAAATTAATTTAATTTAAATTAATTTAATTTAAATTAAATTTAAAATAAGCACTTTAATTTAACACATAAATAATTAAAATATTTATCCCGAATTTCCTTTTTCTCTTAGCATGGAACCACCACCATATCATTCACCACACATACATCTCCCCTCTTTTGAACCTTCCTTTCACAATACAACCTTTTGCTTCATTAAACTCCATCCCTTCACTATCATTCTTCCCCCCTTCATTTAAAACCCCCTCTCTCTTTTTAATCTAGACTAGACAATCAATCTCGAGTGCCACCTTCTTATGAGAGGTTTACGATGACTCTGTCAGTGAACAATTTTTTCCTTCCCTCCATTTAATTACACTCCCCCCTTTACGTAAACTCCCTATCACACACAACAATGACCTCGTAATTAACCAACCTCTTTTCCTAGCGTTCCCCACCAACCTACTGACGATAACTACTGAAATACTCCCCCCCACCCCTCTATTAGTTAACTTCCCCCTTATCTATCAGTACCCTCCTCTATGTAAGCCCTCCTATCACACAAACATTCCTAATACTGAACTCCCTTCTTTCTTCGCAGCGTTATCCAACCTCCCCACTCAACTTATACCCGGGGTGTTGTTGTAAAGTTTTACCCTTTTAATAAATGTCACCCTCATATAATAAACTCCCCTCCACCCTTATCAAGTAAGTAACCGCACCTCTCTCTAACGTTGTTTGCCTGGCGGCGCTCCTTCTCGCGAGCCGCCTTCGTGTGAGGATCCACGTCGTCCTCGTCAGCGGACGAACAGCTGAATCCGCTGCCGCTATTGGTCAAATCATTGTTTTAAGCACACACCCTATAACTACTATTTTGGTTGTGAATTTTTACTATTTCACTAATGGAAAATAAAGTTAAATCTCATTCATATGCAACAACGGGAATTTTCACGTATCGTTATCGTTGAAGGCCGGAGAGCGTCGCGTTCAGTCTTTAAAATGGCTCTCTGAAAGATTCGAAACGGCGTCGGTGCCTTCACTGCTGTAACGGTAGGTGAAAATTCCCGCTTATCAATATCGTGTGATAAAAAAAAAAATGTAGATAAACCTACAATTAAAGTTATTTTAAAATAGATGATATATTTTTGTTTTATGGGACAGCATGGGAAAATCCAAAAACACAACAGATAATTGTATCTGAAACCATAACAGAAACTGTATCTGCTATAGTTTCGGATGAAGGAAACTGTTTAGAAAGCACTGCGTTTCTAGAACGGTTTCCCTATATCAGCTATGATTTGGGATTTCCTGGTAATGGTCAAAAAATACATTATTAGTAGTAAAAATTCACTACCAAAAGCACAAAAAAAGTTTATAGGTAATTATTATTACCAGTGATCGGAATTAGGTGAGCTAATTTACCTAAAGTTCAAAGAATAGAGTCAAAAAAAATGGAGACTTCCTTACCATTAACATTTTTTTCCGGGAAATCTTTCCCGGAAATTGGGAATTTGTTCCAAGTTTTAGGATATCAGTTAAGTACATTTAATATTAATGTTATTCATACAGAAAACTAACTGAATTAATTTTCCTTTTTAACAAACTTCAATAAGATTTATTTTGTTATTAACTCAGGTAAAAAACTGGATTCGCCTATGTTTTCGTTTCCCAGAATAGCCAAATCATGCTGTCCCTTTAAGTGTTTGTAGCAATACACAGCAAACCAGTGATAAACAACAACAACAAACGCTAAGAAAGGGACAGCATGCTTTGGCTATTCTGGGAAACGAATCATTGTTTAAGTAAACAATGACAAAAGGGTTGAAGGGTGAGGGTGTTTTGCATCCAAACGGCGTCATAACTTGTATGCGTGCGTGCATCACTTCTGTAGTTACCTCGGCAGCGTGTGTATCTTAGACTCGTGAATATTTTATTAACCTGTTTTCGTATCGATTATTGGATCTGCTTCACATAACTACCTTGGCTTGAATTTACGGACTGCGATTTATTGCAACCATATCACTACTTGTACCTATCTACCTTGGCTTGAATTTACGGACTACGATTTACTGCAACCAGAAATTTACTGCGCTTTACGGCAATCAAATTACTTGGTAAGTCTTTGATTTGTACTACACTTTTAAAACATTCTAAATATTAGACTGCTTTTGATAAATTTACCAAATTCAAACAATTTTATGCAACTATTTATTTATGGAATTTTATTCAGTGTTTTATATTTGAGTTCGTGCACAAATGTTGGAGCTACTGGCAATTCTATCATCAAACTATATTTTACGCGAAGACGTCCCTGGAAAAGTGTAGAAACTATATATTTGTCTCATTGTTTTCAGTAATTTTTCTGCCTCAACGCAACTAGCAAATAAATGGCGACCAAACCTACCGACGGGATTGTACAGTCGTGGATTAGAGATCACCCCGAATTGTACCACGACCCCGCTAGCAACACGATATTTTGTTCTAAATGTGAGAATTCTATTGTATGCAAAAAAAGCAATATACAGAGGCATATTGACGGACCAAAACATCAAGGTACTGCTAGGCAAGTGAACGAAGAATTTTATTTAGATTTAATACAATTTCTTATATTGTGTCACGAGTAAATCGACCAGAGTTTAAAACTTTTTTAATGAAATATATGTGTTGTAAATGTACAAATGTTAAAAGGATTCCCGATGAATCGTTATTGAGAAAGGTTTATTTAGACGTAGTTTTTAAAAAAAAAATTGCATTAATCCATGACCATGTTCTTAATCAGAAACTTTGGATATCTCTAGATGAAACTACCGACTATTTAGGTCGTTATATTGTAAATTTTCTTGTAAAACCTTTAAATCTCGCAACAAACAAACCATTTTTAATAGCTTGCAAAATGTTAGAAAAAGTAAATGGAGAGACAATAGCTCATTTTGTGATTGGATGCCTAGAAAATATGTGGGGAGACTCGTATGAAGACAAAGTAGGAGATGTTTTAGTTTTATGTTCTGATAGCGTAGCATATATGTTAAAAGCAGGAAGAATGTTAAAGAACTCCTTGCCAAATATGATACATGTTACCTGTTTAGCACACGCTCTTAACCGCGTTGCAGAAAAAATACGGACACAATATGCGGATGTGGATACTTTAATTTCAAATGTAAAAAAAATATTTTTAAAGGCTCCTAATAGAGTAAAATTGTTAAGGGAAAAATTTCCGAGCCTGCCATTGCCACCTGAACCTGTCATAACAAGGTGGGGTACATGGCTAGAAGCAGCTTCGTATTATGCTGAATATTACGAAGAAATAAAAACTATTGTAAGACTTCTAAGAAGTTCTGATTCTTTGTCTATCAGGCATGCTAAAACTGTCCTAGGAAAAGAAAGTTTAAAAACTGATTTAGATTACATTGACGAATATTTTAAAATAATTCAAATTTCATTAAAAAAATTGCAAAAGTCTAACTTATTGTTGACGGAATCTTTCCATATTTTTGATGAAGCAAGAATTGTTCTAAGCTGGTGTTCTTCTGAACCAGTAAAACAAAAATTAGAAAACGTTATGGACAGAAATCCCGATCTAGATGCATTAAGAGACATTTGTGAAAATATAGATAAAGGATTAGATAATGAAAATGAATTATTGTCATTCTATAAATATGTACCTGTAACTTCAGTTGATGTTGAAAGGTCCTTCTCTACGTATAAATGGATTTTAAGTACAAAAAGAAATCGTTTGAAAATAGATAATATGGAAAAACTCCTAATGATTTTCTTTAATTCTCCGGACGAAGATATTTCTTTATACTCCGTCCATGATGAAAACGTTAGCGATTCAGATTAAGGGACAAATTCAACATCAATGGAAATAATGTTTAGAGTTCCGACTGTGTATCTTAGGTAGGACTGGTTACTTTCTTAATTATTGATTTTGAGTTCCATTATCTGTACAAAATGAATAAATGGTACAAAAACTATAAAATGGCTTTTTTATTCCCTTGCTTAAATAAATGTTTTTATTACTATAGCTATTTACTAAAGCTGGTTTATAAATCACATTAGCTTCCGCGCTTACTTACATCGTTCATTTTATTTGTTGAAAACAATAAAAATCGTGCTTACCGTTTTTTACAACAATCGAATTCGTTTCCTCTTCTTGTTATCAATAATAAGAAGAGGAAATTAATTCGATTGTTATTTTACTGTATTAATTTTAGATGGACCTAAGTAATTTCTCGAAACCCGGGAAAATTTTCCCGGAAAAATATTTAGTCGCAAGGCGTCTCCACTTAGTCTCTGTTATTTTTCGAACTTTAGGTATTTTAGCTCACCTAATTCCGATCACTGATTATTACATTAAAGGGAAAGAATAATACTAATGAACGTTGTATACGTTTGCATATTTGTAACTCTGTGTCTTATGCGTCAGCGGTTAGCGACATCAGTGGATTTTTATTAGAGATATTTTTAACGACACTATAAATGGCGCATATACATAATTTTATATGAATATGAATAATAAGTTGCATACATTTTATATTTGGATTTTTGTGAATATATTGGTATCTCCTACATTATAAGTGACAAATTTTAGCTTAATGAAACAACACGCAAATACAAAACCCACAGAAATTCGACAATATTTCGTCTTCCCCATAAGGCATCCTCAGCACATGATCAAATACCTGTCCGCCTTCGGCGTAGCTACAAAATAACGATGCAGAGAGCCGCAGATAATTTAACGCTCGGCGAAGCAACACGTCTGCGGAGTTCTGCGTCGTTGATTTTGTTTTGTATTATAAGTGTTAGCCCACACTTCAGGGAAAATCTAAGATTTTTATACAATGTGACCGGTTACCGGTGTCGAAGACTTTGGGGCGGTGAAACACGGTAAATTTTATCGTCAAATCATCATCCCTATTTTTTCCCTCTCTTTCCATGATAAAATGGCAGCCATTTTTTTTTCTTCGAGGTGCTTGTATGTAGAGGTCCTAAGAAGACAAAATAGGACTTTTTTGATAGCTAATAATGTAGACAATAAATCAATGATAACAATTTTACAATTTTAATATTATAAAAGCGCTAAAAATAATTTTTAAACAAACAAAATATATTTGCTACTTTATTTTATTAATTATTGACTTTTTCACAAAATTAAAAAAAAAAAGTGTTTCACTTCCCCAAAGTCTCCGACACCGGTAACAGGACACATTGTATATCTTAGATTTTCCCTGAAGTGTGGGCTAACACTTAAAATACAAAAAATCATAGAATAAGCAAAGCGACACCGCTCGACAATGTACTAAACTATTAGTAATTGAGCAGGCTTGGAAGCTGAAACGTTTCCCCTGTAGGTGGAAACAACGGCGCTTAGCCGTGACTCTCCGAAAATTTCGACAAGGCGAGGAGTTGACTCGGTACTGCAGATGGTTAGCCCGTCCCGGTATTGATGGAAAGTCGCGGGTTCAAATCCCGCCGGAGTCGAAATATTTGGCATATATAAAAATCTTCTGCGTCGTTGTTTTGTGGCAACGCCGAAGGCAGACGGCGAGTCGATCATGCCCTGAGGATGCCTTAAGGCTTAAAGCACGGCACCCCAACCCGCCGGAAAAGGCCGGCCCCCTTATTTTGAAACATCTTACTCTAGAACCAACTCTAGTATCGGAGTTTTTATGCCGCCCGAAGGCCTCCGACATGGCTTAACGACTGAAAAAGCCGGGACCAACATCTTAACGTGCCTTCCGAAGCACGGAAGCGCTCAAATCTAAATGTCACTAAACGTTTACCCATCCAAATAATGACCGGGCGGAGTGTTGCTTTACCAAGGTGATCTGATAAGAACGCCGAAGTAAACTACACCACGAGCGCTCAATCACTAATTGTGAACGCTACATGTAATGGTCATCGTGCTGCCGGCGATATCCCGGCGGGTTAGTGCCACGGGCCGGCTGCCCCGGTGTGCAGACAGCTTTGTGAGGAAGGCGAAACATTGTCGAACTTCTGTTTCGTTTCGTTTCGTTTTGATAATCTACTTATTTCGCTAACGCTGAAGATGATAGTAGAAGTTAGTAGTTACTAAGCTACGAATAATCTATAGGCGATAAATTGAATGTGAAGATGTATCTTTCATCTTTCACGCCAAGAATACAGAACGGATTAAGCTGAAATTTTACACATATGTAGTTCTACATTAGGAGTAACGTATAGGCTACTTTTAATTCTGATAGCACGCGAAGCCGCGGGCGGTAGGTAGTTAAACTACAACTCACCTGGGAACGTTTGAAGGGTTACTGAAACAAATATATGGAGGTGAGACATAACAAGTATTTACGACATTATATACAAATATAGCAGATGTATAAATATATGGAGATATAGTTATAAAAATGCAATAAGTTTATATAAGGAATATTGTTATCGTAAATACTTATTATGATAGATGATTCTTATTCTATGTTAAGGTCAATAGGGAGGAATGCTTTGGTTTAGAATTTTTTAGGTAAAATTAGTAAATTCAAAAGACAAAAATATATTTTAATAAGAAACTCATTTACTCAAGAGGTCTGGTAACGAGTAATGCAGTGCAGTATATATAGATAGGCAGAAAACTCGTGGGAACGTGGGAAGGCCAGCAGTGGGACACAGCAGGCTAATCGCAATCGTAAGAAATTCATTGCCTACAAACATTATGTCAAGCGGCAGACATAGTCAAGATTAAATATAACAATATTCGCAAAAGTATCACAAATAAATTTTGAAAAATTGCGAAATACGGTAATTGAACCAATCTAAATTAAAAGTTCATTAAGGGAGGCCTATGGGTGCTACAGGCTGATGATGATAATAATGAATAAATTTAACACTGGCTTTTTATATTTTGGTTGCTTGCTGTGATGAATATAAAGTTTTTAAGTACATATTTTTGTATACGGGGGGTAGGGGTTCCAAACTCCATCTTCGGAACACAAGCTAACCAGCCCTTGGTGCTCAGCTTGTAGGTGGAATAAGTACATACGTATCACTAATGTAGGTAGGTATGTTAATATTATATTTTTGTCTTTTGATTAGTTTCAGAAATGTTTTAAGTTATACCTATGTTTAAAAGCACAGAAAAGTAAACCAGCTACCCAGTAGAAGGGCAATGCGTGAGAATTTGTGTCAGAACCTGTCGCCAGTTCATTTCTTCCTCTCCCACACAGATACATTACACAAAACTATGTTTTAGCTATTTCATGCGCAAAACGCGACGCTGCCATCGTTTCGCACACAAATACAGAGACTATACAACGTTCACTCACGCACTTCGATCAACATATACAAAGAATGTTGCACTATCCGCCCGAAAGCGGCTTGTCTAAAACTCCGCCAAAACGCATCGGAGCAGCAGTTTGCATTTAGTCGACTTACTTAGATTTTCTGTCTTATCATCTTTAATAAAGATATATATATCTTCACAAAATTCTTCACACTACCATCGATTGTCCCAATCTATTGTCGACCCTCAACATCAATACATATTACAGATGTCGTAACCCAGCAACATTTTCGGTGAATATACTTACAAATAACACTTCCTTCAATTCCCCTCTCTATAGAGCGTGTCGTCTATATAACGAACTGGCTTCCAATGATGCTGAGTTAGATATTTTCGACCCAAATATGATTCGATTTAAGAGATGCGTTAAGGTTGCTTTATTGCGAATCATAGTAGTTTTATTGTGTATTAAGTAGGTACATTTCTTTTTCCTGTTTTAGGTTAATCATAATTTCGAGCTAGCTAAATTTTTTTTTCTGCTCAATCTTGTCATGTTTACATATTTGAGTAAAGTTTAGGTCAAAACAAACTTGTTATGTTAAGTTAGCGTTTAAAGGATTTTACTCTGTTTTGTGAACTTTTTAAAATAAAATAAAATAAAGAGGCGATATTTGTATAAATAGCTAATTGTGCAAGCAGTAATTACTACGTAGCTATCTTTTTCTAGCATCACGCTTGCTTTTAACAAATGATAGCTAGCAATATATGCCACTTTTTTCCTAGTGCAGCGTACAGCAGATTACAGCGCACGATATCCTTTGTATAGTTGATCGAAGCTCACGCACGTCAGAAAACTCATTGGCCAAGTTGTATTGCAGTATTTGCAGTATGAGTGAATGTTGAAGGCGACCTTCGATGTCCTTTCTAGTTGGTTGGTTTACTGTTCTGTGGTTGAAAGAGTGACTAATAATAGTAATAATACTCACTATCTGCGTGAACGTTTGGAGCCAGGTGGTTTGCCAAGAGCGTCCGCTGATCCGGACGAGGAAGGTTTTGAGTCGAGTCCCGAGTCCGGCGGCTCTTTGCGTTTCTCTGCAATTTCAATACGAAGAGGTCAGTAGGGTCTGTGATGATTCTTTGAATTTAGTAGTGTTTTAAGTAGTAGCTACTATGCCAAATTCATATAATGGTTAACTGACTGACTGGGTGATCAACGTACGACGTACAGCCCAAATTGCTAACCTAGGCACTTGCAATTTTGCACATAGCTACCAATTTAGTGTAGGCATCCACTAAAGGAAGAATTTTTAGAAATTCCACATCTAAAAGGGACGAATGTTTGTATGAAAACGTCAGTTTCGAAGTTAGGATCTTCAAATTTTTTAGACTGACGATTGAAAATGACTTCATAAGTGTATCAGTTTTTTTAATAAATGCAACCCCTGAGGGGTGAAAAGTGGGATGAAGTTGTGTACGGAGTGTCTAAATAGAAAGAAATACTCTAGCTAGGCGGACAAGTCGCGGGATTAGCTAGTATTTTATGTACCTGCAATAACTATCATTTGACTTAATTATTACAATGACGTCCTCCTTTTCCTATTTATTATTGTTGTACCCAACAGGGTCTATGATCTTAAAAACTGCAAGCACCTCTATTTTTAAATAATAGAACGCAATAAATTATTGAGTATTGAGTAGTGCCTATATCTGCCGTGAAGCGGCATTGCTGTGTTTCAGTTTAAAGGGTGTGGGTGCCGGTGACACCTGTATGCCTTAAGTTAGTGGACGCAGGGCGTTGATCTTAGGGTAGGTTCCTAATATGCGTGACTTTCATTTTGATATCCATCACCTATTACAAAATAGGTGATGGATATCAAAACGAAAATATAATTATATTCAAAGTAAAATGGAATTCTGCAAGGCTTTTGATAATGTAGCTTATGCAAAAATAATGAAATATTTTATTTTAATCAACACACAAAGGGAATTCACACATAAATTTAATTAGCCATGAAGAATTTAAGTCTAAAATGAAAAGTGATTGTAAAAAAAATACATTTTATCAAGGTGGAGTGGCACAAGGATCATACCTAGGCCCAATACTAATTCTAATGCATAAAAATGATCAGAGTGAATACTCACTAGTATTTGGCAGTAATTGTCTTTCCATTTTAACTGGAGGTTCTGTGTGTAGGTGGGGTATTGTGGGACCCACTCCTAACCGAGACACTGCAAAGGAAAAAAACGCTTTATCCTACTAATATTATATACTGATACGAAATAGTGTGTAAGGGGTTCCAACCGCCACCTTCAGAACTCAAGCCAATTTCACCTGCCCGTGGTGCACCCTGTTAACTAACAAACAGGTCTCTGGCGGTCGTCTGATTGCAGCATAGCGCAGCCTAACTCCGACACAGCTAAATTCCCTGACTAACAACGCAGTAACGGCAGTAACGTCGGTGGTGCGAGAAGCTGTGCCCTGCGATACCCAATCCGCATTACTTAGGGATTATGGGTATATCAACCTTTGTTTAAGGAGCGGCCTAAGTCCAGGACTAGACTGTTTAGCTAGTTCTGAAGGCTTGATGTTGATGATGTAACTGAAGTGTTTGCTTTTGTAGTTCCTTACCTGGCGGCTGCTGGTGTGGATGCAACTCCTGAGGGTATAGATCTGGCGCCTCCGCGTGATTGCGCAGAACATTTATAGCGTCATCAAGACGCTCCTCCATCCGAGCACCCTGAGACAACACCTGATTATATCAATATAATAAATAATAATAGTCTTATTATACTTATAAATAAGCTACATGAGCCAGATAAAAGAGGAGGTCGCCGTCATGTCGTATAAGGAAATAAAAGAGACCGCAATGGAAAGAGCTAACTGGATCACTACATTGATAAGATAGGCTCTTAAATTATAATGAAATACTAATATTATTAAGACGAGAGTAGATGTGGGGATGTTTCACCTCCAAAACTACAAAACGAATTGAGCTGAATTTTACATTTGACGTTGATCAATTGACAAACTATACAAATATTTTTTGGTTTCATATTTGTAAGATTATCATACTCCTCGCAGCGAATTATTGGATTTGGATTGGAGCATTGGACCGGCGCGAATAACATTTTGCAATTGCAATATTACGAAATACGTAATACGAAAGCAATCATTTCGCGTTCGGTTGAAAACTTTCGGTATCAATCGTTATTACTCCCTCCCTCTCTCTCTCTACCTGACCACATGTTGATAGGGTAAGTTATCCTACAATTTTTTTTTTTTATCTCTCATAATTTCTGACTTCCTGGGTAAATAAGATTGTACTAAGTTCGAGACTAATTGCTGATCGCTCACTGATGGTTGGAATGCACTCACAGAACACTAATATGCACTTTTACAGTAACGAATTAACAGATACGTGAAATGTTAACCAATGAGAAAGCGTAGATCCAATATAACGCTTTGTAATTGGTTAAATTTTTTCGTTACGCTTACGATACGTCAGATCGATTCACAGTTGATATAGACGTTTTTCGACCGAACGTGAAGTGATTGCAAACGCTATAGCAAAATTTGCGTCATCTAGGAGCCGGTTTCAAATAGATAATAAAATGAGACTAAGCTCAACAGTTCATCTCATACTACTCCTAGTAATAGCTGGGATGGGAGAAACACATATAAGACCAATAAAATTCGAAACATACGCAAAGAAAATGTTTTAAAAGCATTAAAAACCATGCCACAGAAAGTGTAATCCATTTTATACACAACTTAATCGTAAAATCTAAAATTGGGTCGTGTTGCTTAATATTACAATCATTTTTGTACACCCCATGTTACTCCTGGCAGGGGTAAAAAAGAGTGTCGTATTAGAAGTATT
This sequence comes from Horisme vitalbata, assembly GCA_951804965.1. Taxonomy (NCBI): domain Eukaryota; kingdom Metazoa; phylum Arthropoda; class Insecta; order Lepidoptera; family Geometridae; genus Horisme; species Horisme vitalbata. The sequence goes on along the minus strand of OX638094.1, from coordinate 26,449,818 downwards.
GTCAATAGTATTTTGTCTGTTCTTTTCGATAAATCAAACATAACTATACCACACAACACATCACCTCTAACAAATATTTATGCCATAATATGTAATAAGCAATAAGCAACACAACCACACTTATACATACCTACCTATAACAAAATAATTCTGTTTCAGGAAAATGAGCATAACTGTTTTTAGCCGTTTATGCCAATATAAGTACTTTTTAAATTTAAATAATAAATCTCATCTTATTGTTTTTATCAATACTTTAGTATCTATATATTTCTTCCCACTATATATTTAAATAAATCATTATTATCACACTTTCAAACTTTTATAATGGGAACTTGTAGTAGTATCTTTGCAACATCAGTTTGTAACATCACGGCTGAAAAGCTTCTTTTTTCATATCAATCTAAATGGGTAAAAAGTGAAACAGCTAGATAAAACTTATTATTATTAAAAATGAATATTGCATGAGCATGTTTCAACAAAGGCGGCGATGGCCTTAAACGTGTCACTTAGAATTTTAACTGCTTGCAAAAAGTGAACATTTTTGTAATTGCCTTTGAATACCCCCTACATGATAATCCCAATAGATTGGCGTACTGCGCAATATCTGAAGATATATCCATGAAGGGCAAAAGTGATGTTTTTTCTTTAAAAAAAATCATAATACGAACCCCAGCTACGCTCCTTTCCTCAATATAATTATAATACGTACCACGACATCGCTATGCTCTCTCAGGAACACCATCGCCTCGTCCAGCTGCCGCTGCTCCGGCGCGCCCTAATGTTACGTTACGGTGTGATTGCGGTCGGGCGGTGGTGAGCCGGTTGCCGGGTAAAGGGGACTTGGTTGCAAAAAGGGGTAAAGTGAGGTTTGGTTTTTAAAACGGAGTAATAATTTCACTCGTGTAACTAACGTGAATTTATTGTTTTACAGAAAGGGGTTTGGTTTTGTAAACGGAGTACCTAATGAGGCTCTGCCTTAGGGTAACCTTAATAGGGTAATATGAGGTTAGTTTTAAAGAACGATATTTTGTTTATCATTGAAGGCCTATATCCAGCAGTGGACTACTTAAGGCTGATGATGGTGACGGTTTTATTCAGACTAATAAAAAAATAAGGGACATAGTTTTATTTTATGATGAAGAGGAAAAAGTAAACTTTATATTATTTGCTTAAAAGGGGATAACTGATGTTTCTTGTTATACTTTTTTGAATAATCGGATTATTTTAATTATTTTTGTCATCTGAAATGGGCTATTCTACAAAATATATAATAAATACATGCTATAATAATACAAATCAAGTCAACTACTAGAAAAGGCAACAAGCTCAACACTGCTCGATTATTATAAAAAAACAATTTAAAAATAACACAAAAATATTTACAAATTCAAATGTTATATCAATATTTTTTTTAGATATATTTTATTTTAAGCCGACGCTTACCAACATTGCTTCAGCTGCTTGAGATTGATTGATTAATTTAGACTTTTTCTTTTATTATAGACTGTACATATAATTATTGATACAACATTTAAAAAACAAACTATTTAAATAAAAAACTAAAAAATTCTGAAAGTTAACCACAAAATAAACTCATAATTAGTAACAGTACATGCCCAATATACATGCTCTCTAACGACTATAATTTTTGTATACAAACATAAACCCAACACTAAAACCCATATTTTAGAAAACTCAAACAGGTGTGTTATGAGCCGAGCATGTATTTTTGGAAGTTTTTATATCTGTTAATAAATGCTCAAGATACGGCTTAGTGTGAGGTTTGGTTACGAATATGGGTATAATTTGTAGGTACGATCAGCGAATAGAAAAAAGGCATGACTCAACATCGCATAAATCATCTAAATTAGCATCTTAGAACTAGGGGTAAGCGGTATGAAGAACACAAACTTGGTATTTACCGAAAGGGGTACAATAAGGTTTAAATAACAGGGTAAGAAGATAAGAAAATTAATAAAGGGGTAAAAATAAGGTTTAATTTATAGCGGAGTAAGAATAATAAATTTGGTTTCATAAAAGGGAGTGAATTGAACTTTGGATTTTACGGGTAAGTAAATAAAAAAGGTATACGGAAAGGGGTATAACGAAGATTGAATTTCATAACGCTAAATTAAAAGATACTGGAAGTTAATTGACTCAGGCGTGTCTTTGCGGAAATACGTTACAAGATATTAAACAAAACAAAATTCGTTAACTAACAAAACAAATTCCGCTAACTTTACGGACAACGCTCCTAATCATACTAATATACTTAATATTATGCCTTGTTATACCCCTAGTTCTAAAAAAAAGCTCTTATCCACAGAATCAAAATCTCTACACATAATATTTAACCTTGTACTAAAACTTTGCTCTCATCCAAAGAATCCAAATCTCTAAAACTTAAATATTTTCCCTTGTACCCCTAGTCCAAAAACTTTCCTCTTTTTTATAATCTTAAGTTAGCAAATAGGCATACGATCCTTCTGATGGTAAGCGGTTCCCGTAGCCTATGCTCTCATCCAATGAATACAAATCTCTATATTTTATTATTTTTCCTTGTTATACCCCTTGTTCTAAACTTGGCTCTCATCCTCAGGATCCAAATATATTAACTCACCATGCCACCTTGAGAGAATACAACATGATGATGGCCATTCTGCAGCACTGGACCATTGAGCGTGGCCACGCCCGCGTGACTCGCCACGCCGGCGTGCGGGGTCGCAGCGTGAGGGGGGGAGGAAACGCCCGAAGCAACCCAGTTCGATGGCTGTAATGAAGAGTAAGATTGTTGTATAAACGGATTTGGAATTTGAAAGAAAGGATACGCGGAAACTCGGCTAAACTTAAAAATCTACTGACTGACTGACTGGGTCACATCATATATCAACGCACAGCCCAAACTGCTGGACCTAGAGACTTGAAATTTTGCACATGATGATACCTGTGCAACTGTGTGGCCTGTGTGTGATACCTTATCTAGTGTAGGTATCTATCTACTTAGGAAAGATTTTTAGAAATTTCACCCCTTAGGGGGTAAAATAGGGGATGAAAGTTTATATGAAAGTCCGTCATTTTAGGATCATAAATCATTTTGTATCTATGCGGACGATTGAAAATAAACTTATACGTGTCTCAGCGTTTTTGATAATTCAACCCCCGAAGGAGTGAAAAGGCAGATGAATATATTTGACTATATAAAGAATATATATATATAATATATAAAGAATGACTGAATAAATATTATACATGGCAAACACCCAGACCCGAAACAAACATTTGTCTCGTGGCGGGAACCGAACCCGCTTCACCCGCCGCGCCACAGATGCCGCCAACATTATGATGTCTTTGCTTTCTAGAATGCGTTTCAAACCTAATAATTTACATATACAAAATCAAAAAAACAAGTTGGTTGTTACATGGGTTGCGATCTCTTCTTTTAAGTTTAGACAACCTGTATTAGAAGAGTCCCCTCTTTTCAAATATAGCGGGGATAACTCGATGCGGAGTAAGTATCAGCATACCTGGTGCTGATGCGGCGCGAGCCTGTGATGCAATGCCGGGGAGTGCTCCAGCGGGGGGTAGAGCCGCGTGTGCAGCGGCGGAGGGGAGTGCACGGGGGTGGAGGGGGACGAGCCGTACGACGACAGGCTGCCGGCCTCCGCCCCCGCCACGGCAGTTGCTGCTGATCCGCCGTACATCTGATGGGGGGAACACTAAGCCGTTACATTTGTTCTAATATATAGCAATAATTAATTAGTTGTAGTATCGTCCCGATCCAACGAGAAGGCGATGCTGTACCAAAACGGAGATGGCGGGAAGAACTGGATAAATTTCTATTAAATTAGGTAGAAATAGCTCAGGATTTATCAGGATTAGGTAGAAATAGATCGCGGTGTCTGGAGGGAATGGGGGGAGGCCTTCGCTCAGCAGTAGGATACAGGTGTATAGTATAATAATCCTACTAGTATGACATGTCAAAAGCTTTTGACCACGTTAACCACAACATTATTTTGGATAAAATTGAGAGATACGGCTTGCGGGACAATGTTAAAGACCTCATAGAGTCTTATTAGACAACAAGCTACTGAAATAACGAGAGTATGTCCATCAACAAAAACCGAGACTGCATAATACTTCGGAGATGATAACAGTAAGTTATGGAGTACCTCAAGGAAGTGTGCTTAGCCCTCTGCTTTTTATTATATATATTAATGACCTACCCATAATTACTAATAACTATATGACTTTATTCGCTGATGATAGCACAATACTATTTACTAATGACCAACTTAATAATATGGAAATTGACATTAATAATTAATTGGCTACAATATAATAACTTGCGCATTAACCTAACTAAAACCTTTAACCTTTAACTTTAAACAAATGATCTCTACACTACCAGACTTGCACATAAAATATTTAGATCACGAGATACATTTTGTAGAAGCCACAAGGTTTTTAGGCCTACAGATAGATAGCAGATTGAACTGGAATATGCATACAGAAACACTTTGCAATCGGCTCTACCAGTACTCGTATGCTCTTTATAAACTTGCGCAAACAGCTAACCCCACAACCTTACTTGCGGCGTATTACGGGCACACTGCAGCTTTATTAAGGTATGGAGTTATACTCTGGGGCTATATATCTATACAAAACACAAGTGTTCAAAGCACAAAAGCGATGCGTTAGAGCAACGTTCGGTTTGAGACAGACCGACACGTGTAAGGATGTTTTCAAGCAGTGGAAGATTCTAACTCTACCTTCGCTGTATATATAGGAGGTTGATAAATTTGTAAAAACAAATCTTGATCGCTTCGGTATATACCGGCCTGGCACTCGCCGAGAGGGTGCAACTGCACCACCAATCATGCAAAACCGCCTTACTTAGAAAGATACTTTTTTTGCATGGCTCCGATTATATACAACAAAATCCCGTTGTCGATACGCTCCGAGAGTAGTTTGAACGCATTTAAAAACAAACTAAACAAGCTATTGGAGGAAAAAGTTTATTACAAAATTGACGAATTTCTGAATGATAAATTTTAATATATTTCACTGTGACATCAAGTACCTACTTTTTCCTGTTTGTGTGAATAATGTAATAATTTTGACATTAATATTAATCTTAATCTTTTATATTCTGACATGTAATTTTTATTTTGAACTAACTCTTTATTGACATAAAACATTTTTATTTTTTCAATAGTATGTTGTAAGCCTTACCTCACATGGCAGACTAGAGATACAAGTATTTATGATATAAGACCAATGTACCTAATGTTACAACCTAGTTCTACAACAATAAATTCATTTCATTTCAATATTATAAATGTGAAAGTGTGCGTGAGTGTCTGTTACCACGTATTGACGTAACTACTTTATTTATTGAGAATAAAATTTGGTATGTAGATAGTTTAGGTTCTAGAATAACACAGGCTAATCTAATTTTGAAAAGTTACCCTCTTAGGGGGTTAAAAAGGGTGGTTTTTAAGGCAAATTACTACCCCTTCGTTCGATATTAGCCTTAGCTATCTCTGTTTACTATATACCTTGCACTTCACTTTGTATTAGGTACGTTTGGCCTCTGTAACCATATTTTTGTGTGTAGTGTGTATATTACACTTCCGATACAATTTGCACTTTGCACTCTTCATTTTGCAGTAGGTTGTGAATTGTGAAGTTGTAAGTAAACTCACAGGCTGTAGCGGCGGCTTTGCGACGACCATTGGGTCTGTGGGCGAATGGTGGGGGGCAGCAGCTCTGAATGATGACATGGGGGGGAGGGGCAGTTCCGCGCCGCCGCCCGTCGACTCCGCCACTGGTGCTCCCGCTATGCCTGGAAACAAGTGACATCATCATAAGATAGCAACTTACATCAAATCCAATAGAACTTACATCAATGTTTTGAGCCCCACACTAAGTAAAACACAGTAGTGAAACACAGGTTAACCTAGTTCAGGCTCATTTCAATTAAGCGCTTTTGTTCGTGGCTATCATCATGTCCACTCCTGGATAAGGCTTTTCCTATTAAGCCCACTTGCGTCCTCATCTCCACATCCAGCTTCTACCAGCAGCCATTCGCAGATCGTCACATTACCAGGCCGAAGGGCGTCCTACACTACGTTTCCGAAGCGATCTCCTCTCAAGAACTCGTTTACCCCGACGATTGTCGGTTCTGCGGCAGATTTGACCAGCTCCGCTGCCACTTCAGCTTGCTAATTCTGTGACCTACGTCAACAGCTGAGCTATTTATATTATTTATTTACTAATTAGAACGGCCAATGACCACTTACACTAATTAAATCAAATTATTAAATTTTAAAAAAACAATGCATTAACTAAATTATATAAACCAATACCTAACTTACATAGAAAATCAAATATAACTAAGTTAATTAAATGTCAGCCTCGCATAACCTCAAACAAGCCGCTCTAACATTTCCCCAATTGTCTGCAAAAATGTGTGTGTCTATGTTGTGACTATCACAGAAAATTGAACTAAGCTACAAGAAAGGACAACAAGTGTCGCGGAGCGTCACCCTATAATAAGTATGAGTTTACAGACAATTTTGCCAATAAATTTTAAGACGTCTGCAACGCACGTCTTGAGCTATTTTTAAAGTGCAAACTTTTAAGGTGGGAGGTTACCTGGCGAGGTGGCATAGGGGTCGTGCTGATAGGGCGGCGGAGGCTTGTAGTACCCCAGAGTGCCTACTCTCCACTCGCCCTAGCACCCTATTACTCTAGAAGGGGGTGTTACCTAGCGAGGTGGTACAGAAGTTTTATTACCTGTCGTGGTGGCTTAGGGGTCGTGATAGGGCGGCCTAAGTTGGTAATACTTTTGCGCTTGGCCACTCTTCGACCGCCCTAACAACCTTATGCTACTAATAGTCTTGAAGTGAGAGTTTACCTGGCGAGGTGGCATAGGGGTCGTGCTGATAGGGCGGCGGGGGCTGGTAGTACCCCGGCGCGCCCCACTCGCCGCCACCGTAGTATGGCTCCTGGTAAGAGCCGCCCGCCCCAGCACCCTTGGGCGAGGCGTATCTGCTGGGCGAGTCATGGCCGAACTCATCGCTGCCGTACTGAAAAGAAAGATATATATTGTTAGGATCATATGAAGTTAGAATATTATTTTTTGTAAGAAAACATTTATTTCAACGTCACTGAGGTACATAGACTGAAAAATTACCTTAATAAAAAAAATACGGAAGAAAGAAAGTATATTTATTTCACCCAAGTGATTAGATAACTAGGGTAGGTAACTAGATTAGGCGCTACCTCAACGAGCGAGTGTATTGCGGCGATATTATCCTTCATTCTCAACTCTCTGAACACTGCGATCCTGTCGTCATATCGTATCGCCGTGTTCTCTCCATTCCCGTTCATAGGGTGGTTACAGAACGAAAGATCGATAATATGGCTGCGGTACACTCGCTCGTGGAGGTAGCGCCTTAGTATACTTAATAAAAATATAATTACATAATCTTAAATTTAAAATCTTAAATTAGGTACCAAAAATATGCATTATAAATATCACAAGTGACATAGCTAAGATTTAAGCAATCAATGGTAAGAAAACGACACTTGATGGTGTTCACAAAATACGGCAGGGCAGTACCCACACGGTTCTTTGTGACTCATACAACGGACAAATCTGAATATTACTTCATTTATATTTTAACTTACTGGGTACAAAACCGTACATAATTTCGCAGAAACTTATTTAATAGTGTAGATAAGTGTGTTGGCGAACGTAAGCGCTACCTAAAACCGCATAACATAGTCTACTAGTTCCTCGTCTTTAGTCACAGCAACTTTAAACACTAGAAGTTTGTATATGTACGTCCAGTTATTACGTAAGAACGACCTACTTTTTAATAATTCGTATAAGACATTATGGTTCTCATGTAAGTGACTTGCAAGTCTTTTTTAGTATAAACCTTTAAACCTTAGTAACTTTCATTCTGATTATGAGTTTCATTGTCCCACATTGGCGTTCCCACTCTCTCCATACATCCCTCTCCTATGCAGGTAATCCAGTGGGTATTTATCAGGCTCTCTCGTTCGTCATACGGCACGATATAAAATGATTAAGCACTTTTTCTGGTTTTTTCAATAACTCCTCAGATAGTATAAGTTTATTGTCTTAAGAAAACATGTGGATAATCATAAGAACCGAGGCGACATACCTCGTATCATGTGACGGGAGGCCCTTCTCAATGAAGGAATTTAAGGGGTTCTAATCACCATCTTTGAAACCTAACCCACCTCAGCTGCGCCGAACAAAAACGGGGCTTTGGTTCTTCCGACAGCGGTTTAACACAGCCTAACATCGGCACAGCTAAATCCCATGGCTGTCAACAGGCAAGGACAACCAGTGAGAGAAGTGAAGTGGTGCGAAATTGTGTATAATGTCCAATCCGCATGGTCAGCATGAGAAAGATGGGTATGAGGCATATCCCCTACATATTAGAGGAGGCCTATGTCTAGCAGTGGCCTCATATCAGCTGATGTTGTTGTTACTGTTATTGCGCTAGCTAGCAATTTCGGTTAAACTTTTGTTCAGTCCCCGTCTAAGGTTTAAATAGGCTATTGATAATTTAGCTTCTCAATATAACAATACGTTGTTGGAATTGTAACAGGAAATAATAAGGAAAATGTAATGTTTACAAACAATACACACGTTGACTACTTTTTTAGCGTACAGGGCATATGCTCGGCTGCGGGCTCGAATCCCGTATCGAATCAGGATACATGTTCAGATGCCAAACTTCTGTCATCTGAAGTCATTTCAAAGATCGCGCGTTGACGTGAGTTGCCTGGAATAAATCGCTTTCAGCGATAAGGCCGCCCATTGTACCATTTTTTATTTGATTATGTTTTGGTTATCTGTTTCATGCAATAAAGTGTTGATTCATTCATTCATTCATTGTTACGTGTGAATTAGCGTTTAGCCAACTTAGAACACTCCTAGCGTAAGTGCGGGTTGCGGGGTGTGATTTTATCTTATTATATCTGATTATATCTGCATATTCCCAGAGAGTAAACCGACTTATGAATACTGGTTTCAAGTCCTACACTCTCCAGATTCTGGCGAAGCACAAGGATGTACTCATAGATCCGAATATCTGGCCAGCGGGTATCATCTATAGACGCTATAGGGAAGCGGCACCGAAGCGAAATCCCTCCCCCTAGGTTAATAAGTAGTTTGTAGTTTATAAAACATGTATGTTAGTCTGTAAGGTATTTATAACAATGGACACAGAATTAAGAAAGGACTAGGGGACTCTATAATAATGTTTCTGTAAGTGCATATTGCCTGAAATAAATGATTACCAATTGATGGTATTGAATTTATTTATTTATCTGGTTTACCTAAGGGTGCGGGTTCGATTCAGACCATGTTATCGTGCAGTTCTCATTCCGTTTTGAGAGAAACGTTAAATCTTATTAATCTATTGTTTAATGTTTATGGTTAGAAAGGACTGGTAAGGGCATAGACGGTAATTAAAGCTAACATACTTGAACCAACGTTATATGTACAGCTAGCGTGCCTTCGGCTTCGCTTGCGTAGTACTCGAATAGAAAGCAGCCTATATGTATAGAAGTGGTATATCAGTCATGTGGTTCCCATAATACATAGTTTGGGACTACATGATGCTGTGTGATAGTGTCCAGCATGATTTATTATTATAATATGTTAATCTGGGTGTCAAACTATGTATATTCCAACTTTCATTCAAATCCGTTAAGCTGTTACGGGCGGTCTAAAATCTCCGACCCCAGAGTTACAAGCTAATACAAAGAAGAAGTTGTCAATCTTCAAAACCTGCCCCCATTCCACCGTGTTCCACGTTCCAAATACAGCTAATTGCACAAAGCTGTCCATAACTAGACGTGTCCATACCTGGGTGGTGACTGTTAGCTTGCGACACAGTGAAGCTGATTAAGCTCATTGTTGAGCCAACGAAAGCTGCCTATGATAGCTATGACGACTCAGAGAGTTCACTTATGGACGATAGTCTGTCGTGATGATAGACGACACTATAAATGGACGACAGACGACAACAGCAACACTAGAATACAGGTATCGTAGAACACTGTCTGTTTGCCGAACCTCGGCTCCACTTATGAACTCGTTTACCTCAACGGTTATCGGTTCTTCAGCGGATATAGCCAGCCCACTTCAGCTTGCTTATTCTCTGAATTATGTCGACAACTTTAGAAATATGTCGGAGTCTTGTTGCGGATTCCATCCTGCAGAGAAACTTCGAGCATAGCTGGTTCCATAGCTCGCTGAGCGACTTTAAAATAGTGGACTAACCGTACTGTGAGTTTCCACGTTTCGGGTCCGTATGTCATGACGGGTAGGATGCATTGATTAAAAACTTTCATTTTCCAACATTGCGATATGGGTGACGAGAAAATCTTAAACCTTAGTAAAATTTTACAGTGTTTTTATTCACACTTTGTATTCACTAATGCATCAATGAAATTGTACAATGCAAAGATAAGCAATGTTTAGAGACTCCAGAGCTATTGTTCGACGGTTTTGGTATCGCTGTTGAAAAAATAAGACGGTGGCCTCATTTCAATTACGATTGTGAGCTAGCTGAACCATTTTTGGATCTATTGAGATGGTGTTGGCAGTTTGGACAGAAAAAACTTAACTTTTCATCTTGTAGTTTCACTATTGCATGCGGGTTGGGGATCGCAGAACAGTTTCTCGTACCGCTGAAGCTGCTGTCTCCGGCCAGGGAATGTAGCTGTGCCGTTCTTAGGCTGTGCTATGCCGTCATCAGCCGCCGCCAGATCCCCGTTTGTTAGTTAGCAGGGTGATCCACGGGTAGGTAAGATTGGCTTGAGTTCCGAAGATGGCGGTTGGAATCCCTTACACCCAATAACATTAATATTTGATTTTCGACCATCAAATATGCAGACTTCCGCATATATCGTAAATGTTTAAATATAGCACAATGAGCCGATTCCCAGTCCCCGCTGAATAAGTGGTTCGTGACTTATAATTCCCAAAGATGCAAGTATCAATATCCTTAAAGCGTCCTATATTCTTGGTACTATAATTACGTCATCGGAACGGAACATCACATGGTCAACTGATCCCAAACTAGGCAGAGCCTGTACGTACCAGAGACTGATAGACACACTTACAACACCCAGAAACAACAATCATCTATGTTAACCACACATGTAGTTCCCATAACAAGCTCTGCTTAGTTTAGCTGCATGATGCTGTGTTATAGTGTCCAGCATTATTTATAATGCCGAGGTACATTCTTAATATTTGCCAAGTGATATTACAGAACCTATTACATGTTTTAAAATTATGTACCGACCAAATTATTCTGTAGAATTTTGAATAAGCAAAAGTATATGGTAAGTGAGTCAGTCAACTTCTCCAAAGACTTTCCTCGCATAGTATGCGTATTAAGGGTATCTTTCCAAACTACGATATAAGGCGACCGGAGAAAATCATCATGTGGTACATCATCATCACCATCAGCCTACAGCCGTCCACTGACCACCGTCCACAAGCATGCGATACGTAAACGCTAGGCAATATTCCACGTGGCTTAAAAAAAAACATAATGATATATTATACTTCAGTAACTACTTTTAGTTGTTGTTGTTTGTTATTTTGTTGTTGTTTGTTGCTTATTACTGTGTGATCGACAAGTGACCGCGATTTCACAGAAGGCCCTGTCTGAAAACGAGCGCTGCATCGGCATGTAGGTACCTACTTACTTGTCGATGCGGCATAAAGCTGAGGCAGAGAACTATTTTTACCCTACCAAGGCAGATACCTATTTTTACCTAAGTATTGATTAGTAATTAATAAACTTACTGAGGTTTAAAGAATATGTTGTATTTATTTTTGTATATTGGGTTTCAATAATATATATTTTTTTACATAAAAAGCCAAGCCAACTAACACATCTGAAACAGGTGAAGATATGGTCTATCTGCCTAGAAGGAACCGAATCACTCTGGATTTGAAGACTCCCAGGTTATACTGGACCGGGAAAATATATTTTCTATCTTTCTACTTTGACTATCCTCAATTCAAAATGAAACATCTGACTAAAAAAACCACTACAAGATCGTTGACTTCCAAAAGGGGGCGGGTCTCAAGCACCGTATCGAATTCCAAAATCCATTAGGCATTGTCAAAACAGCTTCTATAGTATCGCGTTACTGATTGTTATACAGATATCGAAGCAGCTTTCGATAGGTCTAAGAACCTCTTGGAACTTCAGCAGGGGTATTATAACAGTCATGTTTCAGAGTCGAATTAGTCAGTTTTTGTTCGATTTCTTCTCTGTTCCGATAATATTTTTTTTAAATAGTAAAGCGTTTGATCGCTATCACATCTGAAACAGGTGATGTGGTCTAAGATAGAGCACGCTTGCCTAGATTATTTTTGATTTAATTATTGATTATGCCTCCCATAAGAAGAGGGATATGCCTATAATCCCCATGCTGGGCAGGAGGCGTTATCAACTTGCCGCTATCAACTTGTCACCCGAGCCACGTTTGTTGGTTATCAAGGTGCAACCACGAGTGACGCCGGGGGTTAGGAAGAAATGGGACCCCTTACACCCCAAAGGAATGACGTGTAATATTAACGTTGCCTCATGTAGAAACTAATACAAAACATTAACCAATCAGAATCAACAACAAACATTTATAAATACACCAAAACGCGGTAGAAGATTGGAACGCTCCCCAAAGCTAGACTATTTATTTTTAGATCCATAATTCACAGATTAGAGACGAAATAGACTAGTAAGCGACTGGCCTCATAGCTCAGCTGGTAGTAGCTCTTCTGAGCTGCAGGTCTCGGGTTCAATTCCCACCCTGGATAAATTGTGTGGTGCACAATGTGCACATGTTTTTTCTGTAAATGGGTATTTTATAAATATTATGTATGTTTATCGATGCGTTGGTGCGACAAGCTCGATATCTTCAATAGAGGGTCCTGAGAGGTAAAATACGACAGAGGTTTGGAAGTCTATGTGGGAGACCTTATAAAAAATAATAATTATGTAGCCCCATCAAGCAGAGCTTGAGATAGGAACCTATTGAATGATATACTATCTAAAAACTTTATACATAAAATAGAAAGAAAACACCCAAATCCTAGATAAATATTCGCAGACCATACAGACAATTGTCTCGTGGCGGTAACCGAACCAGCAACAAGCTGTACCACAGAGGTCGTCAATCCAGACATTAGTGGAAGCCACACAGTTTATACTAGTTCGGGGGGTAGAGAATGTCAATTCATTTACCCCCGTGGTCAAATACCTTTTGAAAGGCAAGTGTTTAGGTTTAAACTGTAAAAACTGATTATGTTTATCATCGCTCACTGTGTTTTCAATAAAGACTATTTTTTTAACCTCTCTCGTCCCACAGCTGGGCAATGGTCTCCCCCATAGACTTCCAAAGATCTCTATCCCGACCCGACTATTAATTATCATTATTTAATCATACTAGAGAAAATCCTATTGTTCATACTTTCAAACGTTCATACCCTCACACGTGCTCCACTGTTCTTATTACTATAGATGTTCGTCGTATTTACGTGTGTAGTAATTGGTCTTCAGAGCACGTGGGCGGTGACATACAGATCTGTGATGCTGGCCCGTGTTTGTGATAACAATTTTGGATTTAATTCAGGCAATACATAACTTCCGACCAACAGAGAACCAAAGTCAGCATAGCTCAGAGAATTAGCAAGCTGAAGTGGCAGTGGGTTGGCCATATCTGCCGAAGAACCGATAGCCGTTGGGGTAAATGAGTTCTTGAGTCTCCACTCACTCTTCTCTCTCTGTCTCCACATCGGCTCAAATGTAGTGAAGGACGAGAAAAGTTAAACAAATCGTATTTGTTTCAGTCTTTAATTTGATGTTATTAGATCCTGAAGCTATCTTAATCATTAAAATCTAAATAATACTTTTGTGACATCGAGAGAAAAACCGTCGAAAAATCAGTAAAAAATTAATTAAACATAATCTTAAGAAGAGTCGATTATTTTAAAATCAACGATCAACGAGTTGGATTCACATGTTAATTCAATGAATAGTACCTAATGGTGGCCATACACCATGCTGCCTATCGTCAAATCGGCATGACGCTGCAGTCTTCATCCAATCCGCAGTTCGTCCATATACACCACACACGATTAACTGTCATGCCAATCCACGCCTACCCACGGTCCGTTCTACTTGATCCGATCGGTAGTGTCATCCCAATTGGACGATAGACTTGATCGTGTATGGCCAACAAAAGGGTTATTTGTCATGTCAGACATAGGGCCTATTCCACCATATCTGAGTAACGACAACTTTCTGAGCGGAATTGTCACTTAAGGCGACTAGTAGGGTCAAACCTCCCTCTCGCTCGCACTATTCAACATTTTTGAAGATATAAAATCACTGAATGTAGTAATGCAAAATAGCAAACCTTCACGGCCTAGAAAATAACAATACAAAGGTTCAGTAAGAATATAATTTTGAACCCAACACGTTTTCCTACAAAAAAAATGGCACCAAAATTCATCACATTGGTACCAGTTTTTTGTTAAGAAAACCTGAAAGAATCAAAATGAGATTATTGCTGAACCTTTGTATTGTTATTTTCTAGCCCGTGAAGGTTTGCTATTTTGCATAACTACATTCAGTGATTTTATATCTTCAAAAATGTTGAATAGTGCGAGCGAGAGGGAGGTTTGACCCTACTAGTCGTCTTAACCCGGAAAATATCTCACTTTTTTACTTGAAGATGGTGGAATAAGCCCGAAGTCCTAAAACATGGGCTCTGATTCTCGTGATTCATTATAATTATCACATTTGATATAATATCGCGAAAACATTTCTAATGTGATATTTATATTTATTCCCGAGAATCACAGAATCAGGGCCATGAAGCGCTCGTGGCGTGGTTTACTTAGGTATTCTTATCAGATCACCTTGGTTAAGCAGCACTCCGCCCGGTCATTACTTGGATGGATGACGGTTTAGTGACATTTAAATTGGAGCGTTTCCGTGCTTCGGAAGGCACGTTAGGATGTTGGTCCCGGCTTTTCAGTCGTTAAGCCTTGTCGGAGGCCTTCGGGCGGCCTAAAACCTCTGACACCAGACTTGGTCACTAGCTCATACGAAGAATAAGAAGAAGAAGGGCCATGTTCTGTGATTGTTTTGTTGAACTAGCGGAAACAGAGGGTTACAGTTTGATAGTTAAATTTGTTTTTTATTTATTTGAATATTATATCCTTACCCCACTCTCTTGACTAGTGGCCGCCGGCGGCTGGATCCCATGCTCCTCATTGTATCGTCTCCTAGCCCTATGCCTCAGCAACGCTGACGCATCAGGCTGCCCAAACTGGAATATCTGCTCGTCCTTCCCCAAGAACACCTTA
The DNA here is from genome assembly GCA_951804965.1 of Horisme vitalbata. Taxonomy (NCBI): domain Eukaryota; kingdom Metazoa; phylum Arthropoda; class Insecta; order Lepidoptera; family Geometridae; genus Horisme; species Horisme vitalbata. The sequence continues at coordinate 26,434,370 of OX638094.1, read as the reverse complement.
TCACTTATATCACTATAATCCTTATACACTTTGGTATCGTCCTTGTATTTAGAGTAGTCATCTTTATATTTAGAGTCACTTAGATACACTTTGGGGTTAAAGTCTGTGTTCACGTATTCCGATCGTTCTCCATCGAGGATTTCCGAGGATAGACGGAGCGTGTCCGAAGTTTGTCGGATGACGTCAGAGTCTTTGTAGTTATCGCAGATTTGGCTGAACGTGTTGAAGTATTCTGATGCCAGGTCAGCTTTAGGCTGGTAGTCCATGGTTGGTGGGTCGGCGAAGCTTGTCTCCATCGCGACATACCGGTCATGTCATTTGAATTTGAACTTTTTGCATTTTGTATGAGACATCACTTTTCACTGTAGATAAAAAAGGTTTTAGATTTTGCTTCTTTGGGTACGATTTGTTATTACGACTTAGGTTTTATTGATAAAATATAATTAGTATTTTCCAAATTAACTAGATTAAATATTTATTATATTAATTGCCTTTTCGTTGATAAAAAAAATCTGGTAAAAATAATAATTATTATCGTATTTATTTTACGAAAACAAATCATCACTAAGTAATATATGAAAAATGCAACGAAGCGTAACTTTGTAATAAAATTGGTACGTAAAAGTTACACAAATATTTTAGACCACCCCATCGCCCGCAAACCGACAAAAAAACCTAACTCAAAAAAATTCAATAAACAAAGTGAAAATTGAAAAAGCCGACAATTTCAAACCGAGCGCGAATCAATGAGCTTTGAAAGCACCTTGCGTCTCATGGGAAAGAGTCCCAAGACCCGAAACCCTTTAGAAATGAAAGGGATGTGAAAGCAGGTAATAAAGGTGTCAGGTTACGATAGTAGTTTAATATTGTCAAATCATCATTATGATTGGCAGTTTCACTCAATAGTTACATCTCTTATCACTATTATTAAAGAGCTTAATATAAGAGTTCTCACAGATTGCAAACTTTATATGGGTGGATAGTTTGATCGGGTTGGACTGCTAAAGCATAATCGAATCGGCCAATACTGAATTTTTGTAATAAATAATGCTGGACACTATCACACAACATCATGTAGCCCTAAACTAAGCAGAGCTTGTATTATGGGAACCACATCACTAACTACTTATATCACCACACCACACCACACCAGCCTATATCAGTCCACTGCTGGACATAGGCATCCCCTAATAAAGGGGGATATGCCCATAATCCCCACGCTGGGCATGCGGGTTGGGGATCGCAGGGCATAGCTTCTCGCACCACCGACGCTGCTGCCCGTCAGTGGCCATGGGATTTAGCTGTGCCGATGTAGGCTGTGCTATGCTGCAATCAGCCGGCCGCCAGAGCCCCGTTCGTTGTTTAGCAGGGTGTACCACGTGCAGGTGGGGTTGGCTTGGGTTCCGAAGATAAGGGTTGGAACCCCTTACACATCCACTACTTATATACTTTTTTGTAAATACGAAAACATTACTTATATAAAGAAAATATCCAGACCCGAGAAAAAATATTTGCAGAATACAAACATATAACTATAATATTACTTAATCTGTATCTTCTCTTGTCTGTATATTAGAATATGTTTTGGTGTTTATTATGTTGGTGTTCGTAAATAAATAATTAATTTGTCTCGCGGCGGGAATCGAATCAGCAACCTTCTGCGTCTCAGGCCTCCGCCCACTGCGCCACAGAGGTCGTATGAGGACATGTTATGTGCACCATGGCCCGAGCTTCATCGCCCAAGCCTATGCCCAATAGTCGGTCGAAAACGGCAGATAATTGTTGATCGTTGTGTAACAAATAAATAAATAAATGTATGTTCTGCGCCAAACATTACATAAACAAAGCAATGACCAAGGAAACATGTGGTCAGAGTACACAATAGTAAACAGTGCCATCTGACAGGTGGGCGGGGCAGATGCGCCACAAGGTCGCGGGTTCGACACCCCGCCCCGGCATGGGAACACTTGTATTGCACAGGTTTCAATCCAGGTGTCAAGAGAATCGAGTAATAAAATGTGTTACGAACATGTGAGCAAACCTACCTAATAACATCGTGTTCTTTAACCTCTTTTTTGCTGCGATTTTAGACATAATATAAATATTGACAACCTCTGTGGCGCAGTGGGTGAAGGTCCGCTTAAGACGCAGAAGATTGCGGGTTAGATTCCCGCGACAATTCAGATGTTTGTATAATCTGAAAATATTGTCTGGGTGTGTTCTACGTATAAAATGAATGAATATATTTAAAAAAAAAAAAAGTATACATAAGTAGTAAATCAGCGTAGATACAAGCTCTGCTTAGTTTGGTGCTACATGATGCTTTGTGATAGTGCCAGCATATCCAGCATTAAAAAAAACTAGTTACGATTATCTGATTGTAAATCGATAAGTACTATATTTTTTCATAAATTCGCACACCAAATGTCATCTCATCTCGTATGGCTTCGTCACCCGATAGCGTGCGGGCGTGTGAATCAGCTGATCGCTGAGTAAGGGCTCCGTGCAACGTCGGTGGGCGACCACCCCACGAGATACTATGGCGAGAACTCGACGAGAGAAACCCGAACACTGAATGCTACTCAAATATTTTCTTAAATGTTTCACGCAAAAACGCGTTCATTCATTCATTCATTCATTTACTCATTCATTACGGAAGAAGTTCTCTAAAAGATAAGAAGATCTAAGCGCGCAAACAGAATCGTAAACAAGGAATTAAAAACTCAGACGCCCTAAAACTGCGTTATTTGTCATAACCACAGATGTCGTAATCAAATCTACAAAGTATTTAACGTCCCCTTACCAACCGGTAGGTGATTAAGTCGATTAAACTGGCAAATACCAGGAGCAGTATGCAATAGGTCTTGCTGCCGAGATGCAAAATGCACCACGGTACTCAGGCTGAGTTACTCGTACGCTGAAGGCGCACTACCATTTGTCCATGAATGGTACTGGAGCTGTTATGTCGCTCACTACCCGCTAACCACTGAAGGATAGCTAACTTGTAACCCAGCTTAGGTCGTCGGTGAAGCACACTACTATTTCTCCATGAATAGTACCGGAGCTGTAAAGCACTAGCCATAGACAATGCCACAAGCTCATACGAAGAAGAGGACCACTTCTCCTTCATAGTTAGCGGCCAACTCTAGTATCGGAGTTTTTAGGTCACTCGAGGGCCTCCGACTAATAAAGCCAGGGCCTATCTTATCGTACTTTACGAAGCTCGAAAGCTCTCAGATCTTATATACCACTATAAGCCAAGCAGAGTTTCTTGCTAATTCTTCTGTTTGGTCGCGATGCGAATTGGTGTAAATTAAAAAACTTGCGATTGAAAGTGTTCTATAGATTCCTACTAAATAAATAGAAATGTGTTTTGTATTTGAAATTTGTACCGTTCGGTGACCGTACAAATAATTACCCAGTGTAGCATGGCTTAACCAATCTGCTAAGAATATCGTAGCGTGGTTTAACACTATACGGATCAGACTCGAATGAGCTCAACAGTTCTCCAAAGCCTCCAACTCCAACAAAGCCTTAGCCACAGAGCACGCAACAGTTGCAACACCATCACCTGCCCCGCATCTGCCAACCGGTTCGGTTCCCGGGCCCGCCTTTACGGCTGTGACCCGGATATTTTGCCGTTTTCTAAAATACCTTTAGGAAAATTATAGTTTCGGCATTTAGTTTACTACTGTTGTGTAGCGCTCGTCGTGTTCAATGTCAATTTCGAATTTTTTTTTTTGATACACATGCGTATAAAAGTTTTTATTTATCTAACGAGTTCGCATCTTGCAGTCCCGATATTTAATGATCAGTCAAAACAAATGACTAATTTGTGGAAATAGATCAGTTTTTGATACCTTTTCAGTTCAACGTAAATTGAAAATGGCTTCTTACAGTCGCCATATCATATTGGATTATTTTTGACATTTCAAATTCAAATAGCCTATGTCACCCTCGTAATCTAGAAAAATCTAACGACACTTCATTAGACAAAATTCGTCCAACCGTTTAACTGAATACAGCAAAATATAAACCATTTTAAACCGAATTCAAAAAAGGGGGAGGTTCTCAATTCGGTTTTTTTAGGGTCAAAAGAGAGTTCTTGAGGATTTCTGCATCTCAGGCCACTTCTCTTCTTTTTTTCTCGTCTTCGTCTACTGCACCACAGAGATCGTCACAGTAAGAGAGAAGAGTGTATCGTTTATCGTCACGTCAGACGACAGCTACTTATCGTCTGTGAACACGCTCTAAGGCTCAAAAGCGGGTCTGGGACCGGTTTCAATGGATACGCAACTTACTGCAATTATATTGTATCAGTTTATTACGTAATCCTATCAGTGACCAAGTGGAATCCACCCCGATTTTCGATGGAGCTTGAGGGATCGTAACATCGGCAGTTATGGCTAGCCCACTGCCACTTCAGCTTGCTAATTCTCTGAGCTACGAGTAAGTCGATAACTTTAGTTCTGTGTCAGATAGTCTCCTTGCGGATTAGACCCTTCAGAAAAACTCCGAGCTTAGTTCCATAGCTCGAGGAGCGACTTTTATTTCACTGGTGGACTAGCCGTACTGTGAGTGTCCCTATCCACGTTTCGGCTCCGTAAGCCATGATGGGTAGAAAGCACTGATTGAATTCTTTCGTTTTTACACATTGTGGTATAGATGACAAGAAAACTCCACGTAATTTTCCAAATGCTGCCCAACCCAGCTTAATCTTCAATTTGGTCTTACTCAAAGTTGTTTCTACCTAACTGAAAAAACTACCCGAGGTATGTGTACTACGAAACAACTTGAAGAAGGTGTCATTAACGACGACAGGTCTCGGATGAATTCGGTCATTAACCATGACTTTGGTCTTGTCCAAATTGAAGCCGAGACCTATCCTTCGCGAGATTGATGCGGTGCCGTCCTGCGTCTGTTGCAGCTCCTCCAGCGATTCCGCCAGTACGAACCTGTACTATATACTTAATCAAAGAAGATATGTTTATGTACATTAGACATGGAATTGAATACCTCTGTACATATTTTTAAACAAAGACATTGTCTAGGCGACGAGCTGTCTACCATTCCTAATCACTTGACATTCTTTCTACATTGTAATACGGCTCAAAATCACATGACATTTCATTAGAATTATACTTAGAATATATGGAGACGTCTTTATTACAATAGCTTATGATTGAAAATTGAAGTGATGCATAATTTTTTTTCTTATAATACGGTTCAAAATTACTTGGCATTTCTTGACTTTGAATTTGCATTGACAATGTTACACGTCTCTGTTACAATAACATAAGGTTGAATATTGTTAGAATAAGGTTGTAGCATGTTTCGAATTATGCAGATATGCTTGCTATGCGCACGCGCATGGAAAGATACGTTAAATAGCTGATGAAGGTACTTTGTTAGATTGTACTTTTATTAACTTGGATAACTTACGTAAAACTCGACCATCAATGTGTGAATTAAAATGTCGCTAAAGTAAAAAACATCTACCTTAGAAGTACTGTTTCCGTAGGGTACTTGGTTAGGGGCATAATAAAAAATGATTATAAGGCAATAATGATAAACCTCAGTTAATCGCTCTGAAAATTGGTTTAATGGGTTGTGGTTCTTCTACGTAAAAGCTAGTCACCAACTCTGGTGTCGGAGTTTTTAGGCCGCCCGGACGCCTTCGACATGGCTAAAGAAAGTAAAAAAGAAAAAAGTTTTAGAAGATTCATTCTTAATTATATAAGTAATTAAGATTACGGTGCGATTAGAATTTTTAGTTCTTAATAATTTCAATCGTAATTCGTAAGATTCAAATTATTAGTTCTTAGTATTTTCAATCGTAACGCGCAAAAGGGGCATAATCTTAAACAAGTTCAGTTCAGAACTGTGTCATTGGATAATTCTGACGTGTTCAAAACAATTTAATAACTAATCTAGTTACCAAACTGTGCCCATTTAAAAACCAATCAAGTAGAAACTTAACAATAGGGTAAATTAGGGTAAACCTGACTATTAAACCCAACCCTTGGAAATGTATTTTAAATACAGTTTTGATTACCGTCAAACAATAGGGGTAATTATTCAATACTCGGTTGTGATAAATATTTAATTTGTGGTGAATATGTACTTAGTTTATAATGTGCTGATATAAACAAGTTTAAACATGCAAAATTGAACATTTTTGTATTAGTTTCTGCCTGCGGCTTCGCGCGCGTCATTTCAATTCCTCGGGTAGTACCTTTTTTGCGAATGATAATGGCGACAGGCCTCAGGAACCACTTGCGACCCTCGAATGCCCCTTAAACTTAAGGGGAAAATCTACAAGACAGCCATATCAGACTTCTAGCATTGTATGGATCAGACTTGAGAGATGGATGGATTGTGTGAAAAGGATATGAGAGTGAAAGAAGTGAATACAGAATTGAGAGCTAATAGGAGTGAACGGAGAAAGAAAACATGTTGTGCCGACCTCACCTAGAGTTTGGGATAAGGGCAGAGAAATGAATGAAATAAATAAAATAATAATAAACCCTATATATTTTTATTTTTCGGTAACCCTGACAACGTATATGGGAAATTTAATGATGACAGATTGACGTGAAAACGTACAAACAAAGAAATTCACTTTCGCATTTATATTGTTAAAATTAGGGTTTGAATAGTTAAGATGCCAACCTCGTTGGCGCAAGGGGCCTGATATGTCAATACCTGAGATGTTAGTTCGATTCGCGCTGCAGGACAGTGTGTACACGCGAAGCAACACGTCTGCGAATTTTTGCAGAGTGCCGAAGGCGGACAGCGAGTCTATCGTTTCCTGATGATGCCTTATGGGGAAGACGAAACTTTGTCGAATTTCTGTTGAGTTTTTTTATGAAACTCGTCAGAGAGAGTTGGCGGAATTTGTACTAAATATTTTATCTTTTAAATAACATGATCTCCAAATTTGTTGCAGGTCTAGGAACCATGTCATTATGTACACGAAGTGTGTGGTCAATCTGGTCTATGGCTTTCAGTAAAGATGCGGGTGCAAAATGTTGGATAGAATTTTAAATTTGTTTGGCTATGTGTTTGTTAAGATTTTATAATATCCCAAAAATGACGACTCAGGCAGGATTTGAACTCGCGACCGTCCCACAAATACCGGGACGCGCTACCAACTACGATACCGTATCACAGAGTGTGGGCTAACAACACTTTATATACAAATAATTTAGTAAATAGGTACATTATTTTTTTACCTTATAAATGAACATATCATAACGTATAATAGACCTAAGGTAGTTTCATTTTGCTAAATTAGTGACACAACTGATACTTAAACTAGGATAATGAAATATCCTCTGTGATAGGCTACAGCACATCCCTAATGAGGAGGTAACAATATAATAATCATTTGAAATTGTTGAGTGTTATGTTTTACCCTACCCCATTTTTGGGGCAAGGTCATAAAACAATGTTTATATCAGCTTATCTCCATTCATTGCATTTCCTACGTAGGCCTGATCAGAAAGGCCACTGCCTACGTACGAAATCGAATACCGGAATATATTAGCGACCCTTCCTAAAATAACTTTGCACGTCTTAGCTTCTTATAAGGTGAAATAAAAATATATGGGCGGGAGGTGATTTCCAGGTCTCGATGAGCTTCTATTATCATCAGGTTCCGACATGGTACCCACCATGCACCCATCACCATCGAGCAGAACAAGTAACAACGAAATAACTTTGACTTGGTTTATTTTAAATCATTGAAGTAAATCAAAGTAGCACACCGATTCTCCGACAAATATGTAAGACTAGCTTGCTTCAATGTGGATTTTGTACAAATATATTCATCCCCCTTTTCAGCCCCTCGGGGATGGAATTATCGAAAACGCTGAGTTACGTACAAATTAATTTTCAATCGTCAACCTCAATACAAAATTTTAAGATCCTCATTTCGAAACTGACTTTCATACAAACTTTTAACCACCCATTTACCCCCTTAGGGTTAGAATTTCTAAAAATTATTCCTTAGTCATCCACTATATAACACTATGTGCAAAATTTCAAGTCTTTAGGTCCAGAGGTTTGAGCTGTACGTTGATATAACCAGGCAGTCAGTTTAGCATTTCATATATTTAGATTGTCAATTATCTCTTCTCTATTATTGAGCCGTTGTGGCCTAGTGGGATTTACCCCATCTCGGATTTCTATCTCGGGTTTGAATCTCGACCATTTACTGTATTTATCGTTTCGAGAAATGTATGTTCATAACCACGTGCTCAAAACGGTGAAGGAAAACATCGTAAGGAATCCCGCGGCTTAGTCAGCTCCACACGTATTGAGCATGTCTTACCTGTGGGTAAGGGCGACTAGCCTGAGAGGATGGTATATGTGCTGAAGCCTACTGCATCTAACCATATCCCAGGCACTACAGTGTCCCGGTCAGTGAGAGATGTATATATAATATAGTTTAGATGCAATGGCCTACGTTGATGTTACTAGTATGAAACTAAAATGATAAGTATCAAATGTATCTTCGAGGATCAAAGTCAAAGTTAAGTTTAAATTTTCTAACTTAAAACTGTAGTGTTAAGTACTAGTATGTAACCGTAAAATGATACCGAGGATCAAAGACAAAGTCAAAGTTTAGTTTATATTTTCTTACTTAAAACTTTATGTAATGCTTTGTAATTGTCCCATGATAGGGATCAGTCTAAGTAGCTCAGTAGCTCCTTACTCTGATATTCATTTATAAATGAGGCCTGGAGGTCTACTCAGCAAGAAATAAAAGATATGTCGCAAAAGCTAAGAGCGTCCGGATCTACAAACTATAGGAAATGTCCGAAAGCCACGGCTGATGGACGCGGCTTGTTTCTATATATTTATCACGTAAGTCGCGGAAGTTACCTCGAACATTTCACAGATATCTACGGGTATTTTCAAACGCTCGAATCCTTTCCGAGTAGAATCAGACAGTGACGATTGAGCCAGAATTACATTATAGGGTCGAGGTGGCTCATGTTATTATGACGCGCCATCGTGTTTGAACGTTCTTCGGGATCACTATTAGCAGCTTTTAAGATCCTAGATATCCGTCGGAATAGAAATACAACTGAACAAACACTGACAAATTCGATTCGAAAACTTTTCTAATGTTTTAAATTCCCCTGCCGGCCGGTTGGATGCAGAATGCCATGACAAAAGGAGCATTTGAGTGTAATACAAAACTAGATTTTTAAATACAAATTTTTGCTACCACACCTTTATATTTTGTAGAAATAAGCTGTTTTGCTGACAATATGCGTTAGAACATTAGTTGTTAATAAATCAGTCATCATAATTATCGCGATGTACAGTGTGTTGTTTAGCGGAGTAGTACCTCTAATACAAACAGTTTATAAATATGCAACGCGCGTACGCTCTGCCGTCGTTCCGTCTGCATTAGTCGCTGGTTTATTTGTTACTTGTTTGTCACGGAGAAGCGTGGCTTATTCTTCATAGTTTTCTGTTTAATCATCATCACACCTCTCGTCTTTTTATCAGACATAAAAAAAGGAGGACAGGGCATGTGAAGATCTTGGTTCCGACTTTAGTCACTCAACCATGGAGGCTCTCGCGGCGGCTTTTGCCAACACCAGAGTAGGCCACTAGCGGACGTCGATCACCAGCCTATAAGCTGTCCACTGTTGGACATAGGCCTCGACTAATGAGCGCCAAGAGGACAGGATACTCAATAATCTATTGAAATACTTCAATGATTAATCACGTTCTTGTTTACGCGGAAAGAGATTTTATCAAACAGATTTATAGATAACAGTATTTTGCAATATATTGATGAGGAAAACCGTATCTTAGTGATTTTATAAAAAACCGTTGGATTTTAAATGTTTTATATGTTATCCTTACTAATTGGTATATCAGATGAGATAGCAATCATGATAATTTTATTTTTAAGTGATAAAAATAACCGTAACAAACACGACTTTTTCCTTCATGAAAATGTGAAGTCTCCGAACAGAGAATTATGTTAAAAATATTAAAAACAGAAGAGGAAAGATATTGGACACCTTATCCGACATGACAGTTTTATTCGCAACATCATAGAGGGAAAAGTAGACCGAAAGAGAGGTAGGGGAAGAGCAAGGATAAATTATATGAGCCACATTAAAGAGAAGGTAGTAATTCCGAATAGGGATGAGTCAGGAGTCTGCTTTGGAAAGAGGCAGATGGAAGAGCTACATCAGTTGCCGAGAAGAGCAAATTTCTCACCTTAAAGATGATGGTGAAAAAGTGAATAAGATTGTTTTTTTTTGTAATTAAGCGCGGCCCTTTATTTATTTGGAGACTTGATCACGACGACTAGCGAAATAGTATTCGTATCGTAGACGTTAAATTTTAATCAATGAGAAAGCGCAGTTTCAGAATAACGCTTTGTTATTGGACAACATTTTTCGTTACGCTTACTGTAACGTCAGGTTGAAATATTCGCGATCGCTCTACTGTAGGGGTACTTTCCAAAAATCTAAATGATTCAATGAAGTTACCACGTAGAGGGTAATAAGCCAACTCCGGTCATATATTCGGTACATTACTTTTCTTCCGCAACCCGTTAGCACATGACAGTGGCTTGAGTGCGAAAATCACACCTTACTACAAAGGTTGCGTTATCTATATTTTTGTATGAAAACAGGTTGCAAGGCAAACGCTCTTTTTGTAAGGTACAAAGCACATGCCTTCGAATGTTTAATACGATTTAGGAACAGGATGTTGCGTACGCGCATAACTTTGGGATAGGTCGTGACGTCAAGATAATCTTACCGGATTTCCGGTGTCATGGTTGAATTGGTAGACTTGCGCTAAATCAAAGACGCATTCCTCATTGAAAATTATTGGAGAAAAAAAATTAACAGACCATAAAAGAATCATGAAACAAAGTCCCGTTTGTCCCTTTGCAGCAAAGTAATGACTTACTACCAAATAGCGTGAAGAAGTAACAAACTTTCGCATTTATAATAGTAGAAGTATATTGGGCAATATTGGTATATTAGGAGGTGTAAGGAGTTCCATTTCAATCTTCGAAACTTAACCCAACCTCACCTGCACTTGGTGCAGGTTGGGTAACTAAGAAACGGCAACGGCTGGCTGATTGCGACAGCACAGAATATCACTGGTACATCTAAATCCCCTGACCGCTCCGACTGGCAGCAGCACTGACGGTGCGAGAAGCTGTGCCTTGCGATACCAAGCCCAGCGTGGGGATTATGGGCATATCACCCTTCTAATTAGGGGAGGCCTATGTCCGGCAGTGGTATAGGCTGGTTGTGTGGTTGTTGTTGTACGTTACGCAAACCTACTCCATTTATATTTCAAAGCTGCCTGACGAACAAATGGGCTACCTGATGGGAAGAAGTCACCGCCGCCCATGGACACCAGCATCACCAGAGGCGATACTGATGCACTACCGGCCCTTGAGGTAATAGAATACCCGTCTAACCATATTCCAGGCCTTGGCCAGGCAGTAAAGTTGCCACTTGACGCTTATTAATCGTCTAGTCTAGATGCAAAGTATATTTTTAAAGTAGGGATAATATTTGCCCAGCTTTGACACCCTCGAACACCCCTCCCGGTGTCGGGTTCGATTCCCGCCACTCGATAGCATGACATCCGTTCAATCACTTCCTGTCTGCACGTCGCATTTAACTTTAGGACCCGTATTCGTGAAACATCATCATCTTCATGATCTATTTGTACTTTCATTATTGTCAGTGCCCATTTTGTTATTTTTCCTTTTTACGAAGGGTGATCCAAAAGTAATGATAATCAGGTATTTCTAGACCGTATTAGAAAGAAAAAAAAAGTTTTTTTGTTTGCCCATACATCCACTATGTGCGCGTGAAAATCGTATAAATAGACCTTGATTCCAGGGAGATACATTCATTTAAATACTGACCACTGGAGTGATAACATCAAAATGGAGAAAAACTAAATCAGAGCTGTCATCAAATATCTCTGTCAGAAAAAAATGTCTACCAAAGACATACACAACGACTTGGTGCAAACATTGGGGGACTCTGCCCCTCCATATTCCACGGTTGCACGCTGGTCCAAGGAGTTTAAGCTGGGTAGAACATCCACGGAAGATGAACATCGCGAAGGAACATCCACGTCCACCACTGAAGACAATGTCAAAAAGATAGAGGATATCGTGATGGTAGATCAAAGAGTGACCATCAGGCAGGGATCTCTTATGGCAGCGTTCAAAGAATTTTGACCAACGAATGGCACATGAAGAAGGTGTCTACCGAGAATGTTAACAGACGAGCAAAAGAAAAAACGAGTTGACATTTCAAGGGTTAATCTAGAGAAGTTCCAAGCCGATAAAGAAATTTTTTTGTCACGTTTCGTAACCATGGACAAGACCTGGGTCCCCGGTTGACCCGGAAACCAATAAGCAGTCGATGTCTTGGAAACGAGCCTCCTCACCGACGCCGAAAAAATTCAAAGTCTCAAGTTCGGCGGGAAAGGTTATGGCGTCCGTTTTTTGGGACGCTGAAGGAATTATTATTGTCGAATACTTGGAAAAGGGAGCTACTATTATGGACTCTTACTACGCAGACCAAATAAGAAGATTACGGGAGGCCATTAAAGAAAAAAGGCGCTGCAAACTGCGAGCTGGGGTGCTGTTTCACCAAGACAACGTACCGGCTCACAAAGCCGCAGTTGCGATGGCTGCCATTCAAGAAACAGGGTTCGAACTGCTCGAACACCCACCCTATTCGCCAGATCTAGCCCCCAGTGACTTCTATCTCTTTCCTCGGCTCAAAGAACATCTCCGAGGCCAGAAATTTGAAGACACGCGAAGTGATGGCAGCTGTCGAGGCATTTTGGGAGAGACAAGATAAAGATTTTTTTTCTATGGGAATCCTAGGTTTAAGAAAACGTTTAACTAAATGTTTAGACTATCTAGAAAAATAAATTATTTTTGTAACTTTAACCACCGTGTATTATTTTGATTATCATTACTTTTGGATAACCCCTCGTATGTACTGGGCCAGCTTGACCTCGGACAAGGATGAGGTCGACGATGGAGCGAGCTTTTCTAGAAGATGCCTATTAACTCTCTTTTGAAGCCGTTAGGGTCGTTGGTAAAACAGACGCTGGCAGCCGATTCCATATTTTAGGAGTGCGCATTATAAATTATGTTTGGAAGTGCTTAGTCCTGTTAAACGGAAAATCAACTTTATGCAAATGATAGTTAGTGCGTCTATGGAGGAAAGGTTTTCTGAATGTTGGTATGTGAACAATGAATCTACTTCTCTGTTTGGACGCCTTACTAATTAGTGTGAATAAAACAAATGACAGTGTTCCATATGATTCATATTGAATAAAGGTTTTTTTTCTTTTCAATATCAAGAGTTTTCTTATCTGATCAGATTATTAAGATGATAATATATGTAGCTTGGGATAAAACTGTCTCCAACTCCCTCAATAACAATGTAATTAATGCTTGAGAATAATGGGAATTGTAAAAAAACAAAAATTGAAAGAACGGACATTATAAGCGGAGAAGATGTTCTTGCCCATTCTTCTATCATCATTTCCTTATCTACCTATAGCAGTTCACTGCTGGACATAGGACTCCCCTAATAAGTGCCATTGCGCCTTGTTTCGACAGTTAGCTCGCTATTCTTCTATCACGTGTTACTAATAACGAATTGGTATAAACTGAAATAATATAACTTATCATTTTCATTATCTAGTTAGCAGACCATATTTAAAAAAAGCTTTTATGAATTCAATGACTCAAGATCAAACTAAAATATAGATTGTGCGAATCATAATTCGATATTATGATATATGTGATGATGTCATGTCGTACAATGACCGTGGGCGATAAAACATATTATATGAGTAGTATTATAGTACGGAAGAGAGAGAGAAAGACAACGTTCGGCGTGGTCTACTTTTTGATGCAAAAAATAGTGTCCCACCCATCCAAGTCACCCGAACAATCGAAATCGAACCCGAAGGCCCACACAACCCACTGGGCCACAGAAGTCGTCATTTTTCACATTTGTTTTTATACATAAATAGTTACTAATTAATGCTGCTGGTAGACGAAAGATGCGTACATGTGGCATTGCATCGTGCGGAGGGCGATCTAACTATTATTTTACTTTTAATATTTAGTTTTTCTTCTATTTGTTTTAAGCGTGTGGTTTTTTTTTAATATTTAGTTTTTTTTTGTTAATAAGTAGTGTTAAGAAAATATGGATCCTGTTGTCCAATTTTTTTTTTATAGTTAGATGGAGTAGGAAACAACACACAACCAGCCCATATCAGTCCACTGCCGGACATAGGCCTCCTAATGTACAATTCACACCTACCGGCGCGCGTAGGAGAGCATCGAAGCGCCGCCGGTAAGTGTGAATCTTACATTAAAGAAGGTCGACATGCCCATAATTTGTCGATTTGCGAAAGGCTACTGGTAGAAGCTGGATGCGTCGAGCTGAGAACGTTCTTCGGGGAAATCCATGGGAAAGACCTATCTAGCAATGGACTTTTTTTGGGCTGTTGTTGTTGGTCATCTCTTCTTCGATCTCCCTCGTGCATTCAGTCAGATTCATATCACTCTTCTCACAAGTCTTTCATCACATGCCCATACCATGCCAGCGCTGTAGAATAAGCTCGGCAAGGAAACTTATAGCTGCACTACTATTAAAAACTTCAATAATTTGAAATCGATTTTATTCGCAACGCTGAATCTATTATTTAAGTTAATAGATGGAAGGACTGACGTGGCCTATACGTGGCTTTGCGGCAGTATAGTAGTGTACATCTAAATCCAGTACCTCATCTCCTTCAACGAAAATAAATTACATTTTCGCCGAAGCTAATCTCTACAAAACTGTTGATAGCTTACGACAAGCAGAAAAAGAATATGATTATTGTTAGTGCCCCTTCACACAGGCGTTTCCCCAACGTAGGATAAAGGTATGGCACAGCGCAAACGCCGCGTCATTGTGACAAAGAAAACAAAGAGGAATACCTTGCAAACGAGGTTGTAAGCGTGCCTTAACATTAAACACTTTTGAAACTATTGACACTGTAGATGTAAAAACTCATGAGACATGTCAACTACCGAAATGCATTACTTCCGGTTCGAAGGGGACTACCTGCGCTTCCGGTGAAATTATTGTCTCATACACTAGTGTTGTGTTACAAGAAGACACTTAATTCGTGAAATTTTGGGCTTAAATGGGCTTTTAACCAATCATTGTAATTTGTGACGCTGACGGAGTGGTGGCCAAGAGATGGTTATAGAAACAGAGGAAGTGTGCCCCTACGAGATGGGTAGAAGATATCAGAAAAACCATGGCCGGCACCTGGCTCAGACTATGCCCAGCAGTGGGCCGAAAATGGCTGAGATCATGATAATGATTTAACTCGTATCGCATCGTAGCGTCCTTCCTTCTTATTTATTATAATTATTATTTATTTAATTATTTATTGCACTTTACAAAAAATAAAGTTACAAATGGTGGACTTAATGCTAGAAAGCATTTTCTGCCAGTCAACCATGACAGGTAAAAAGTTGTGGTTGGCGTGCATAAACATATCAAAATGAACAATAAAATAAACATTAACTTCTTAACTAAGTAGTTGTATAGCAACTAATCTAACTATTTATCTGCCTCTGTCTACTCTCTTCTTGGTATCATCATTTTGTGTAGAGAAGATCTTTAATTTATAACATTTGAAATTGTATTTGTGTATGTCTAAAACCAGCGCTGTAGTTGCTGTCATGCTTCTGCAGCATACGCTGAGGAACAACCTTTTAGTGTCATGTTTTATTAGATTTAAGCTTACATTTTAGAAATTTTATATAGTTTGTAGCTCGAATGTTTCTTTATATTTTTAACCGACTTCAAGAAAATTTTGTCGCCTAGCATACACGTGGAAGTTTGGGAGTTGCAACACTGTAAATATTTGTACTATGCCTTAAGTGTTTCATACCCTATTATTGGACATCACACCATGGCCTCAATATAATTATACAAAACGTGGTGACGATTACATGTTATTTTATAGAAGGCTAAGAAATTGTTAACACCTTCCCACCTTCAAGGTATGGCCAACGGTCTGGTGTCCATGGTGGTTGTCTACACTGGCTCGCATAAGGCACGACTGGACCATCGAACTGATTGAACTAACACGCGCAACTCAAGGGGACAAGACCATCATAATTTTCGCCATCATCCCACTCTAAATGGAGTCCGCACAGCATGTTTGCTTTTCCATGTCCTTCTAACAGCCTTCATAACCATCACCTTCTTTTCAATCTCAATACACACTCTAGGGGACAAGTGACAAGACCATTATGTTGATTTTTTCCACTATGAAATACGAAGAGCAATTTCACAAAGATACTGTTGTTATGGCGTCCGAATAACAGATCAAATGCATTTTAGTTTGAGAAAAGAGAGCAGCTAAAGTAAATTGCCGTTTTTGTGTTAAATTGTTTCATTTCTATACTGCTTCCTAATATTTCTGTAATCATACTATAGACACATATTGAGGTAAGGAGGTCTAGCTCAAATAATTTAAATAATTAAGTGTTACTTTTCAACTGATTATATTCTGCTTTGTAAACCATTAATATAAATTAATTAATTTTCTACTATAGATGTACATACATGTTGTTCCTGTACAAAATCCACCACAAATGCCTTTTCCTATTTGATAAAGTAATTTTTTTTTTTTAAATCTTCTCACTAACCCGCACCCTCATATAGCTACTAACAGCTCATAGCTTGTATTATGAGAACCATATGATACCTACTAAATACTTATTTAATAATCGATCCGAGAGCAATATTTGCAGATCATACAGACATTTGTCTCGCGGCGGAAATCGAACCAAGCAACTTTCTGCGACGCAGGCGGGCCTTCGCCCACTGCGCCACAGAGGTCGTCAAGATTTATAAGGCCTGTTGGTGATCGTAATATTAGGTGCGGACGAACAAACGAACGAACGAACAAATGAATGAATGAACGCTATTACATGAACCATTAAAAACAATACATATTTTAAAATGGCTTTTATCTCGACGATTTTAGCTCGATGATACGAGCTGAGGACAGGGCGAAATGGCGCTCATTAGGCGAGGCCGCCGTCCAGCAGGGGACTGCTATAGGCTTCATAAGATGATGATGATGAAGTATATTTAAATCCTCCTAACTTCTTATGATTATCATCATCATCGGCCTATAGCAGTCCACTGCTCTAATGAGCGCCATTGCGCCCTGTCCTCAGTTCGACGCATCTAGCTTCTACCAGCAGCCGTTTGCAAATACATATTTTACTAGCATCTGGCGAAGTACCAGATGGGACGACACCCGCTGATGTATTCCCAAAATATTACACATTACCAATTATGATCCATTCAAATTCGCCATCTTGGAATCTAGACCTGCCATCTAGCAAGCTGATTCATGCGACGAGAATCAATGAATATTATTGACTTGAGTTAAATGTTGCAGATGGGTAGCCGAGTATACAGGGCGTACGTGCACTGTGTGCACCCTAAAAATTTGACATAGAAAATCTGACAGAAATTTCGAATTGGTGTCGGTTTTAGCCCCGTTTAACATACACATATTTTTGATTTTGTTTTGGTTTATGCGGGACAAATGTCTAAATGTCTGCATATACCTACTGTCTTTGGTCTGGGAGTTTTCTTAGGATAAATATTTATTTACAAAAAAAAGTATGTGGCCATGTGGTTCCCTTAACGCTTACAGCCACAGATTCATAAAGGTACTTTTGATTTTAATGGAAATTGGTATTATTTGTTTTATTTAGAACTTTGACTGGTATAAATAAAATAAAGGAATGAGGTGGTTAGTTTAAAATACATGGTGACGGTTGTCGTAAAAAAAATTAAACATTTAATTTTATGTTTAATTGCATTAAATTGTACTACTATTAGTAATATTATCAATAACTTTTATGACACAAGTTTCTACATTTTGCAAAAGAAAAACCGGCCAAGTGCGAGTCGGACTCACGCACGAAGGGTTCCGTACCGTTGTATGGTAACCCCACTTAAATATTTATTTTATTGTTTTTATTATCTATTGTTATAACGGCAACAGAAATACATCATCTGTCTTGCTATCACGGTTCATGAGATACAGCCTGGCAGACAGACGATCAGTGGAGTCTGAGGAATAGGGTCCCGTTCTTACCCTTTGGGTAGGTAACCATAAAAAGGAGCTCTTCTGATATAGGTAGTGAACTGCTATACCGTACATACTATGGTTATTTTATTCCTGCAATGTGTACATCTTCGGGGTGAGGCTCTTCTGGTAGGTATGCATACTGCTTTTCAGACATATCTATGCATCAATCAGAAAGCTATTTAGTCATATCAATGCAAAACAATTTTTTATTTATTTATTTAGGGCTTCAATGAGTAATTAATTAAATTACACAACTCTTACAAAAACTTGAAAAATGTTTTTTATTTTCTGTGCTTACTCTTTTAAAGTAGCCACAACTAGAACAAGTATACGCTACGACCAACGAGACAGTAATTAATAAATACCTACCAGCAAAAAATTAAAAATTGCAATAAAATAACAATTTAACAAAAATTCTACCCTGTATTCAGTCATAGGCTAGATTTTTATATGATATAGATGAAATCTGCCTAAATATTCTAGACTTTACGAAAACAGTCTATAATTCACTGAATCGTAAGCGAGCTATTTGAATGATAGTGCCTAAGTAGGTGCTTTGCATCGGTTGACATGACGCTTAATTCACTTTGAAACACGTGTATCAAAAATACGGCTAAGTGTGAGTTAGACTCAGGACAACGTTTTATTTTGTTATATTGACGTTAAAAGAACGTCATTGTTTGAAGAAATACTTAAGAATAATTTTCTAATTTAGAAAAAAAAATGTTACTTTACTTAGTGTCAAAAATAATATATTTACACAAAAAAATTGTAGGTTTATTAGTTTCTACTGTCAATCGAATATATTTTTTTGATTAAAAAATACATATTGCAGTTAATTATATTGTAAAATTATATTTTATATTTCTTTGCGTCTATCTAGTTAAACGAAAAATAATGAATATTCCAATTAATTATTAGATAAATATTATTTATTACTTTACATTATTTTCACTAAGTTAGAATTATTTTATATCCATTATCTCTATTTATAACTTAGCAATTATTTTTTTAATTTATTTTAATATTTGATAAAACTGAAATTGGCTGTTATGTTATTGATATAAAATCTTTAAAAAAATATATAGGTAAGTAAAAAGTAAGTAGAAGGTAAGATATCATGAAATAGTTGATTATCAAACAATAGATTATTATACATTAATAAATTTAAATAGATTTTTTTTTTGTTGAATTAACAATTCATCACCAAGCTTTCCATTGCATTTCCATACCAACACATTTTCTCTATATCCCAAAAAAGCAAAATCCGATCCGCATAACACAATCACTCACTCTTTATAAAAAAACAACGCAAACAATGTTTTCAAAACAATCCAAGAGTGCACGAGCAAGTTTCAGTTTATCACAACTTAGCACGGTTCGTGCCGCGACACGTAATACGTCCACGCGCGGTGACGGCCGCCGAGCAACTAGGGAACCATGGCCGACTGCCGCTCACTTGGGGAGAGGTGTTGCGGTGCTCAAAGTTTGAATTTGCCGAGTC
Organism: Horisme vitalbata; assembly: GCA_951804965.1. Classification (NCBI taxonomy): domain Eukaryota; kingdom Metazoa; phylum Arthropoda; class Insecta; order Lepidoptera; family Geometridae; genus Horisme; species Horisme vitalbata. The sequence continues at coordinate 26,414,638 of OX638094.1, read as the reverse complement.
GGGAGATTCGTTTATCAGTGTAATCCTACTATTCTATTAATATTATGGATGCGTGCTTGAGAATTGTATGCGAAATGTTTGTCCCTTCTTCACACCAAAACTACAGGTAGGTTTGAGCTGTTGCATACCTATATGTAGTTCTAGACCTGGAACAACATATAGGCTATTTTTATCGGGGTTCCACGCGAGCGAATCCGCTGGCGGAAACTAGTCAGTTAAGTAGCATTGTTGGAAACTGTGTAATATCAATAACAAATAACAATGTAACATCAATACAAAAAAAAATCAACAAGCAAGTAGCTTTGCCGACGATTCAAAGTGATCCTGGTACCTATCATTGTGTTTTTAAAGTATGTATGTGACGTCCAGTACTCACAACAGATCGTTGTTGCTCAGAAATTGGATCAGCAAAAGATTTGACCAACCCTAGTACAATCTGACCCAAAAATAGAAACTATGTCGCTACTTGGAGTCAACTTCAGAGGGACAAAGATACGTTGTGAGCATCGTACAATACATTCGTCCCAAATCCAAATCTTAGACGCAAAAGGATCATATCTCTAATAACACAGTTACAAGCCCTTTGGTTCGACTCGCGTTAAATTTACCCCAAAACTTGGGTAGAAAAGCTCTCCCCAAGCTGGCCACCGCGCAACGGAAAGCGACGTTGCCAGCTCGGACGGGGGGCGGACCGACTCGTAACAAATAATGAGGTTAAAGTTTCCGAACCCAACTTTATTATTTATTTTTTAATTTTATGCTAAGGAGTTAGATAAAGCGGCAATTAGTGGGCAGCTTTGGAGTTTTATAACTCGCGTAAGGTTACTGGGTAGAATACTTGGGTTCTTTCGACCTCGGCGCAAGGGGCAAAGCCAAAAGGTGCAAGTTCGATTCTCATTGCGGGACGCGTCAGGATACTGGTAAGTATGCTTTGGTTTATTCGACCTCGGCGCAAGGGGGTGACACGCAAAAGGCTGCGCGTTCGTTTCCCGCTTAGCGACAAATGTCTGCATGACTAACGCCTGAGTACTGAGACGCTACTTAAGGTGACGATACATGTCAAACCTCCCTCTCGCTCGCACAATTCAACATTTTTGAAGATATAAAGTCACTGAATATAGTTATGTAAAATAGCAAACCTTCGCGACCTACAAAATAATAATACAAAGGTTCAGCAAGAATATAATGTTGAACCCAACACGTTTTCCTATCAAAAAAATTGCACCAAAATTGATCATATTGGTACAAGTTTTTTGGTAAGAAAACGTGTTGGGTTGAACATGATATTAATTTAGGTGAAGGTTTGCTATTTTGCACGACATTCAGTGATTTTATATCTTCAAAAATATTAAATAGTGCGAGCGAGAGAGAGGTTTGACATGTATAGTCGCCTTAAACATTTGAGACTCCCGCTTCCTTCAGAATCTCATCATGTCATAACGCTTTGAGTGCCGAAAATGAAAATGAAAACAGACATGTTCTAGCTAGCCGGTTTGCTGCTGCTCGCATAGTCAGTGTTAAAAAACAAAAAAAGGAAAAGAAAAAAACAGTTAACGACTCAGTTCGATAAGGTTCTAATCGAATAAAAAAAAGTTTTAAGTTAAAAGCTCAATGTAGCGTTTCAGTACGCACGTTCGGACGTTACAGACGAAAAAGAAGATTACGAAACTGATATTTTTTATGTCTGTTCAAAAATTAATCTCTTTGTTCAATACTAGCTTCCATACGCGGCTTTGCTCGCGTGGTACCCGTATAAAAAGTAACCTATATGTTATACTTGGGTCTAGAACTACATATACTTACTGATTTTATTAATTGCTTCGCACGGGTGGACATAGGGCATTTTTTACACCTTGGGTTACGTTTCTTAAGTTTTAGTAAGGATCCCTAATCTTTTCTAGCAATAAATATAGCCTATATTACTAAAGGTGAATGTAGCTCTCCAATGGTGAAGGAATTTTTGAAATCGGCACAGTAGTTTTTGAGTTTATTCATTACAAACATACACACACACAAAAATAAAAATAAAATCCTCTTTATAATATTAGTGTAGATCTATTAAATAACTCCTAAATATTTGCATTGTCTTGACAGTGTTATATTGTAATACTTATCCATATTCGTTGCAAATAAATGATAGTGAATTATGAATTATGTGTAAAATTTCAAGTCAACCCGTTCAGTAGTTTTGGCAAGACGGAGGGACAAACATTTCACATTTTACATGTTCACATATTCACATATCACGTTCACATATTCACATTTCACAAAAAATTTCGCCTAGGAGCACATAGAATCGCTGGTACAGCACATGTTTTTTTTCTGTCTATAAGTGTTGTCGCCATAGTTAGCTGGCCACTAGACCACGTAAAACAAGATTCATGATACCAGATATTTATTTGCATACATAATATATAAGTAACATTAGGTCTTAGGACTAGTTATTTGAGGTACCTAACAGGACTTATTTACCCATTTAAGGCATCGCAAATTTGGTTGGGTAGAGGGAGCTTTATTTATTTATAGCCTTTATTGCTGAAAACCTTTGAACATCTTATTTCTTACACTACATTTTTGGTTAAAAAACAGTTCAAGTGACAAGATGACTTGAACATAGATAGACCTAACATAGTGACACATACGCCTCTTCCAGCATTTTCCATTCTGCTCTATTGAGCGTAATTCTGGGCCACGTAGCACCTCCAACTTTCTTTACCCTTTCTTTATCATCCTCCCATCTTTTCCGCTTGCGCTTTATTTACAAAACAACAAAACACTACTTTTAAAAGTAATGATGGTAACTAGTAACGATGCCAATATTTACATCTCGAACAAAGTGGCTGAAATAAATCACAATCTCGAGAACAGAATGCGAACAAGCCAAGAAACTAGCGATATCCGGGAATATTTATCGTAAACATCGCTACGAGCGATGTGTTCTGTCTATAAATCAAGTATTAGAGTTGACACACATACGATACGGAATGCTCGGGTTTCGGCGCCACACGATTTGCGCAGACCTATGAATACATATACAAAAAAATCTTTATTCAGGAATAATATAACAGCGGCATGAAAGTACAAATTAAAACGATGATATCTGAAGTAGTTGAAAAACCTTGTCGCAGATACCAAAGCCCTCCTCCGAAAAAGTTAAACAATAGCTCCAGACTATCTTAGGAAAACATAAAAATATACAACGTGTCCCCAGCTTGTGGACATAGACACGTTTATTAGGGTATTTTTGACCAATATGCAAAGTATTAAAACAATCGGTCTAGTATTTACCGAGGAAACAATGGTTTTTAAAATTGATAAAATAATTGATTAATGTGACGTGGCCATAATAAGTAAATGTTTTATTGATGAAAAGCATGCATTTCATACTTACACAGGCATCTCTTGTCATCTTATTGGTATCAATAATGATCCAGTATGCTACTTTTTTTTGATTATCTGGAATTAAATTTGTTAGAATATTTTGATGTTTATTCTTACTTCTAATTAAAACCAAAACTGTTTCACAGCATTTGTGAGAAGTAGTATTACGAGGCTGTTCATTCTTTGTCCACAGGCTGGGGACACGATGTATAGTTTATTATGTACTAGCTGACCCGACAGACGTTGTACTGTCTCAAAAAGGGTATCGAAGTAAAATAAATATTTTAAAAAAATATCAAAATAGAAAAAGCCCTGATAAAGAAAAAAATCCAACCTCTTTGGAAGAAGCAATCAAAAAGGATATTGAAGAGGATTAAGCAATCAATGAGGATAAACAAAAACTACTCTATCCTACCCATACCCTACCCCTACCCATACTCTACTCTACCCCTACCCCTAAAGATTATAATTTTAAAAATAAATATTATCGGGATAAAAAGTATCCTATGTCCGTCTCCTGGTTCTAAACTACCTCCCCACCCCACCAATTTTCAGCCAAATCGGTTCAGCCGTTCTTGAGAGATATATATATATATTTATATAAATGTGTGTGTGTGTGTGTGTGTGTGTGTGTGTGTGTGTGTGTGTGTGTGTGTGTGTGTGTGTGTGTGTGTGTGTGTGTGTATGTATGTGTGTTTGTGTTTGTGTGAGTGTTTATGAATATATGTAGTGTCAAATGTATGGCTATGTTGTGGGTTTACCCTGTTCCGCACCAGTCTCATGAGAGTCTAGTCGTCACAGGAGAAAAACCCACGTGAGTGTTTGAAGTGTGTGAGTGATTAATGCAAGGAGTAAGGAGTGGAAGGGGATTAGGGAGCCCTTTGTCCTGCAGTGGGACAATCCAGGCTGAATAGTAATAGCCAGTGGACGTAGGTGGCCAAGTGAGATGGTATTATCGTTTCAACAAAACTGTGCTTAATTTGGGGGTGGACGAGTTTTCAACATCCATCTTCGGTGCCCAAGCCATCCTCACATGCACGTGGTGCACCCTGCTAAATAACGGTGGTGCGAAAGCATGCTCAGCGTGGGGATTATGGACATATACCCCTTTATTAGGAAAGGCTTATGTCCAGCAGTGGACTGATATAGGCTGGTGTGATGTGTGGTATTGTGCTTAAAAACAACAGTGAAGAAGAAAGCAGGGGCTTTCCTCACAATGTTTTACTTAGGACTTAGTCAGCAGGAAAGATGTCTTTCAAGGCCGTTTAGACCGAGAACTCTGAGAAAATGGTATAAGTGCTTGGTGGCCAATTAAAAAAAAAAAAAAAAAAAAAAAAAAAATGCGGGACGTAATCACACAGCATCATGCAGCCCCAAACTAAGCAGAGCTTGTATTATGGGAACCACATGATTGATATACTACATATATAGTTTTTTTTTTTGTAAATACATACATATCATACATAGAAAACACCCAGACCCGAGACAAATATCTACAGAATATGCAAACATTTGTCCCGCAGCGGGAATCGAACCCGCAACCTTCTGCGTCTCAGGCGGACCTTCGCCCACTGCGCCACAGAGGCCGTCAATAAATTCGTAATTTAAAGTGGTCAAAAAATGTTTAGATGACCAAATGACCATTCAATATGCTTGTGAATATCTCAAAAAATCATGTGTCTAGTGTATTTGCGCTTCAGCGGTTTGAGTGCTGAATAACACATCCCTCCATGTTCAGTGTCAAATATCGCAATTAGATCCCAACGCGAATTTAGTCGCAATGTGAGTTAAGTTCTACAACGTAGCATTACATCATCGACTACATGCACTTTTAACTCACCGGTTAAAATGACAAGTAAAATAACAAGTAACTAGAACATTTTTTTTTTTTTAAACAGCAAATTTATCAGTTTAATAAAACCACTGACCAATATAAATTGCACAATCAGAATTTTTACTCGCCAATTAGCACTAATCGGAAAGTATCTAAATCAACACTATACTTTTAGATAAAAAGCCCTTATTTATGTAGAGAGAAGGTAGTAACTAGCATATATTATACACAACGTACATAACTTACAACTTTTTACTCTATAAAAATGGCGCTATTCGTTTTAAAAGCGCTATATAACACAAGAATGAGATATGGTTTCATAAAGATTCCTAACGTTGCGCAAAATATTTTTTTATATTTACATGGGCAGATCTGTTAAGGATTCTGCAGGGGTAGATAGAGGCAAGTCCGAACGTTAATTTATTCAGATTAACGCCCAAACGCTACCCAAATATCGTTTCTAAATGGTGATCAAATTGACGTTATAACCACCACACCACACCACCACCACACCAGCCTATAACAGTCCACTGCTGGACATAGGCCTCCCCTAATAAAGGGGGATATGCCCATAATCCCCACGCTGGGCACGCGGGTTGGGGATCGCAGGGCACAGCTTCTCGCACCACCGACGCTGCTGCCCGTCGGTGGCCAGGGGATTTAGCTGTGCCGATTAAGGCTGTGCTATACCGCAATCAGCCGGCCGCCAGAGCCCCGTTCGTTGTTTAGCAGGGTGCACCACGGGCAGGTGAGGTTGGCTTGGGTTCCAAAGATGGAGGTTGGAACCCCGTACACCCCATTGACGTTATAATATCCATTAAAATACGCGTCCAGTTCTATGACGTGTTCAGAGCGGTGTTGGGGCTGCCCCGCTACTGCAGCGCCTCCGGCATGTTCTCGCAAGCACACACCGATTGCTTCTACGCCACTTTACGGAAGAGGTGTGCATACCTGGTGCGAAAGACACGGGCTGCGGCAGACATGTTAAGGGAGAGCCTTAAACTTGAAACATTTATATGAGCCATGTTACTTGAAATCAAGTTTTTTTTATCCTTTAGAATAAAAGAAGATTAAAGGGGGTCGCGGAGTCTGGAATGATTATGACGGCTTGCTTGCAAGGGATTGGAAGATGCAATTCTCTAGCTATACCATATTCACAAGACCATGTGAAAAGCTCTAGGGTTACTTCGGTGTTATGAGCCGATCATTTAAGCTAAGCAACACTCCGCCAGGTGGAATGACGATTTGCGAAAGGCTGCTGGTAGAATCTGGATGCGTCGCGCTGAGGACTGGGTGCAGTGGCGCTCATTAGGGGAGGCCTATGTCCAGCAGTGAACTGCTATAGGCTGATGATGATAGTAGTTTTAGCGATGAAGAGTGTTACTCGCTGCCAGTGGGTGTTAACAGGCTAGATAATAATGATTATGATGATGATGATGATGATAAGTAGAACTTCTCAGATGACCCAAGAATGGTCATTAGTCATACAAGTTCACGCCTTACATCATAGAATGTTCTAGGCACGTCCACATTACGCAATGTTATTGTAAGGGATGTCTCTGACACTTCGATATTACCTATCAGGTGGGAGAATATATTGTTTTACATAATCTAAATATATAACTGGAATGACGCGGACTGTCTGACTGATATTTATAGCTTGAAACGTTCTAGAGACTTGAAATTTGGAGGGTATGATGCTTTGCTTCGTGTAGGGATGAACTAAGATAGTATTTCATGAAATTTCGTCTGCTGGGCAAACAACCATAACAACACCAGCCTACTCACCACTGCTGGATATAGGTCTCCTCTAATAAGAATGGGGACATGCCCATAATTCCCAAGCTGGGCATGTGGGTTTGGGATCGCAGGGCACAGCTTTTCAGGGTGGAAAGGGTTCCAACCGACACCTTCGGAAGTCAAGCCAACCTCACCCGCCCGTGGTCCACCCTGGTAACTAATAAACGGGGCTCTGGGAACCGCTGAATGCGGCGTAGCGCAGCCTAACAATGGCGCAGCTAAATCTCCTGACAGCCAACGGTTAGCAGCGTCTGATGTGGTGCGAGAAGCTGTGCCCTGCGTTGCTCAACCCGCATGCCCAGCGTGGGAACTATGAGCATATCCCCCTTCTTATAGGGGAGGCCTATGTCCAGCAGTGGACTGAATAGGCTAGTGTTGTTGTTGTGCCAAGTCAGAGGCCTTCAAGCGGCTTAAAAACTCTGACAACAAAGTTGGCCACTAGATCATACGAAGAAGACCATTCTCTCATGCACTTTGCCCCATACCAATCTTGGGCGATACTTAGTGATAAACAGCCGTGTAAACGACCACTAAACAGCTATCATAAGATTGAGTCACTGGTCACTATGCGCGATAAAGCATGACTTTGTGATAGTGTATTATCTACGAGTTATCTATAATTAATTCTGATAAGTATTTGACAATGATTACGATTTAGAAGTCACTAAAAAGTCTGCAACATTGTCTGGGATTCAAAAATACCAGTGGGCTGACTGTCCTCAAAAAATAATCTAGGACATTATGTACTTTAAGTAATTTATGTATGTTTATGATACTTTAGTCTTTGTATGTAAATTTAAGTTTATTTTTAATCTTTAGTATAGTTAGGTAATTGTTTAGTGTTTTTTTCTGTGTCTAATTGAGTTATATTTAGAGTTAACTTATATATTCTACTACTTCATTAATTATCAAATTTGTAGCAGTACCAACCTATCTCCACACTACACAAAGATTATCTGGAAGAAAATGCTATTGAGCATTAAGTGCGCCTGTGCACTTGTTATCTTGTGTGATTAAGAAGTTTTTATCTATCTATCTATCCTCAGCTGCAGTTGGTAGTAGTTCTGCTTTTTGAGCTGCAGGTCGCGGGTTCGAATCCCAAGCGGGACAAAGATTTGTGTGGTGAACATGGATGTTTGTTCTATGTCTTAGTGTTATGGGTATTTAATTAATGTTTATCAGTCTCAGCCCTCTCCCGAGTTTGGCATCAATTGACCATGTGTCAGATGTCCTAATGTTTTTTTTTATTGTACAACTCGTCAATACATTTTTCTACCGACTATCAGGTTTAACATGGTACTGATAAGTGATATCACCCACCGGGATATTTTTCAATTTTTTTTTGTAAAATTATGACAGATATTTTTATCAAAATTAACAAATGTAAAAAATTATACTTACGATTTAAGTACAAAAATATACTAAGATTGTATATTTCGTCAAAATTATTCCTATAGTTTAATTATATAATTGAAAACCCATATTTTATTTATTTTATTTGTATATTTATATTAAGATGTTTCTTTTTTCTTGGTGTTCTTGTTGGTTTAGGCTAGCAACCTACTTTAAAATGGTGGATTAGATAGATTTAAGATAAAGTAATTTTAAGATTCGCCGAATTAAATACTAATTAACTTAGATGTGGAAATCATTACATCATCACATGAAAATGTTATCAATACAAAAACCGGTAGAATTTGCAAATTACAACATGATAAAATGATAAGGATAACGTCATTACTTACTAATTAATAAACTTACTAAACAAATCATTAGATAAATTTACAGTCAAACCATGTCGAAGGCCGAAAAATGCAAAATTTCATAGAAGTTTTTAAATTTTTAGAAGTATATCACAGATCGTCACTCCACCTGGCCGGAGGCTTCCTACACTACGTTTGCCGAGCCGCGGCGTCCACTCAAGAACTTGTTTACCCATCGGTTATCGGTTCTTCGGCAGATATGGCCAGCCCACTGCCACTTCAGCTTGCTAATTCTCTGAGTTATGTCGACAACTTTAGTTCTATGTCGGATAGTCTCGTTGCGGATTCTGTCCATCAGAGAAACTCCTCCAACTTCCCAAGGAGTTCAAGGAGTTGTAACATACATAAAAAACTAATATTCAATTCAACTAAGCCTGTCAGGTATTTACAGAGTTACTAAAGTAAGTTAAGTTTCAAAGTTCAAACTTCAACAAAACAAATTAACATTAAAAACTAACTTTCCCACTTCTGAAAAGTTCCGAAAAACTTTCAAACTAATTTAGTTACACAAAAAATAATAAACAAGACATCTTTTGTCTATAATTTTATAACCCGATCAAATATAGACGTTACAAGTCTCCATACAAATTGCGAATTGAATGCAGTACTCCGTAATGAGTGAGGGTAATGCTTCGCGCGTTGCCAGCTCGCTCCCCCCTCGTGGAAGAGTGAGATAGATGGCGCGAGAGGAGATGAGCTTTGCCTGTACTACGTACAAAGGTTGAATGAAAAAATGTTTGTAGTAAGTCCTTTTCGATGATGATCTTATACAATGTACTTTAATAATTTTAATACCTATTCTATCCTACTTCTAGGGTAACCTTTTCTCAATGAAGAATACTTTTTCGCGATAGAAAACTATGTTTCAATCAGTACAAATAAATTAATCAAGTAGGCAATTATACTCAATACTCAATATATTTATTGTCATCACATGGTTATAAGGTAACAGAGTTAACACAGTATAGTGTGGTAGTATCACATGTGGACCCCTTAGGCCATGGCAATATGTTGAAGGCAGACCGAGGCTTTCATGCATTAGATTTTAGGTGGGTAGATTTTTATGAGTAGGTATTATTTTATCTTAGGTTTTAAGTTTAATAATAAAATTAAAGTAGAAAATTTATATTGAAAATTTAAAACAATAAGATGTAGTGAAACAAAATTAAAATTAATAACAAATTTCATGTCAAAAGTATGTATTCCATTCAATTATTTCAATTTATCTGTCAAAAATTCATTTAGGTCATAATAACATTTGTCAATGAGGAATAATTTTATTTTTTTAATAAATAACGAATCTGTCTTTGCGTGTTTAATTTTGTCAGGAAGTTTATTAAAGATTTTTATAGACATTTTATAAACTACTATGAATTGTAAGTTTATTTACAAATCATTCATTAAATTTTGTTCCGTACATACTTATTCAGGGTTTCGCGTAAAATAATCAATTGAACAAGTACGCCAACAAAGTTGCGAGCGGATCAGCTCGTAAAACATATCTATAAACAATAAACCTGTCACGTATATTTTCACAGACTTCAAAAAGAGGAGTTTATTTAAATTTAGGTACACCAGAATTGGTGTGATGACTGTAACGCGACTAAACAGAGAAGAATATTGACAAGAAACTCTGCTTGGCTTATAATGTATAAAAAGTTATACCTCCACTTGATCAGCCATTCTCATTATACTAGTCCCGCGGCCCGTAGATCACCAGGACAATGGGCCGCGTCCCGAGCAGGCCCACTCTAAGATTTATGGGCCCGCTGAGCTGATCCACTAAATCAGCCCCTGAGATAATGGCAATTGAGAAGGTGGATTAAGGTGGAACTCCTGAATCGTACTAAATCACAAATTGTCAATTTTAGCGATGGCTAGTTAGCCCAGAGTGGGGGGGAGCATATCCTCTTCTTGTTAGGACTATTTCCTACAGTGGGCTGATGTGGGCTAATGTTTTAATATGCATGTTTTTTTTTATAATAGTTCGTGATGCTGGAAGTTGGAACAAGCACATAGCCTAGCTGCATTTGGCCAATGACAAAGCGTTACATTGAATCAACGCTTTCTCATAGGCAAAAATTTAAGTCTCATCATCATCATCATTCTCCTACCCTTGTTCCAGGCTAGGGGTCGGCACAACATGTTTTTTCATCCACTCACTTCTATCAGCCGTCACATCTGCGTCCACTCCTTTTATCCTCATATCCTCTTTCACACAATCCATCCATCTCTTCTTAGGTATCCCTCTATTCGTGCATACAGTCACCTTCATATTCATCACTCTTTTAGTCACATGATCATCCCTCCTCAGGACATGCCCATACCATGCCAGTCTACTTCTACTCGTCTACGGCTACTTTCAGACTTCCCCTGGTATACTCGTTCCTTATCTTATCCATTCTCGTCACACCGCACATCCATCTCAACATTCGCATCTCAGTAGCATTGGTAGCATGCAATCTTCTTTCGTCCATTTTTTTTATTGCCCAACATATATCCATACAATGGCAAAATTTAAGTCTACGATACGAATACTGTTTGGCTAGTCTTTGTGATATTGCCTTTTGTTAAGTAACCATACTTACAACCAAGTATTGTAGTTGTAGCGTATGTCATGCAGATTTGGAATGTGCCTTCGCAACTTGCGAAGTTGCGTCCATCAACTTGAGGCATGAACGTGTTAGCCTCATGTGCCTGTATTGTCAGCGGCACCTACACCCTTCGAACTGAATTATGCTTCACGGCAGAAATAGATATGGTGGTAGTATTTTAATCAGAAGAGAAATGCCGGTCGTCCAGTAGCACGATGGGCTGACGACATAGTCAGCGTCATGGGCCGCCAGTGGATCAGGCTAGCGCAGGACCGTGGCAAGTGGTAAGAGCAAAGGGACGCCAATACCCATGACTCTAACGTGATTTATGCACTAGCAGGTTGACTGCGGGGCTGCAGCAGGTACGGCGGTGTGTTCTTCAGCACTCAAAGCGTCAACTCATTTGTATTGAAAAATGATATGATTTTTCACGTACCGTTACATAGGTGAAGGTACCGACGACGCTTCGACTCCTTAAGAAAGCCCTCATCAGGGTGATAGAATCCGTCTTAAGTCTCTCTTAAAGAGTCGAAAAGCCGTCGGTGCCTTAACCGCGTTTCGAGTCCCGAAAGCCTTCATCAGAGTGAGTGAACGCGACGCTCTCACTCCACGTCCCGGCTTGCACTGCGAAAGACAGCACCTGATGAAGGCTCTCTTAAGGAGTCGCAAAGTTCTCCCTCCGCAACCCGTTTAATACTGCACGTGACCGCAACTGATAAAGGCTCTCTTAATGAATCGAAACGCCATCGGTGCCTTCACTGATATTACGATATGTGAAAATTCCTGTTTTTCAATATGAAAGAGCTCCACTACTATCATATATTTATAGGCACTTCGATAAAGCTAGTAAACCTTCCATCAATAAAGTAACTGGAACGCGAAAAGGTCAACCATTTGATAGCATTGCACAGTAGTAAATGATTCAGAAGCAATTAACAAAGCAGTTATCACAACACGATAGCTTCTCGGTCCTATAACTTATTGGCGAGACCATTTCTAAGACTAGGGTTGAAATTTATATATTTTCACCCATTATTCATACATAAATCCAAACGTAATTTTATAATGTTCGATAAAGTTAACTTGTTCCTGTCATTTAAATGTAAATAAAAATGAGTTGACATGATATTTTAACGCCATTTTAGCTGCGTTTTATATGGGTTTATAGAATGCTGTCTGTTATGAATAGGAAGGTTGGAGCTAGACCCATAGAGAAGTAAACCTACTACCTAGGGCAGCCTGACCGGACCTGCCTAGAAGGGCAAGCCGTAACAATGAAAATGTAAAAAAAAGTATTTATTTACGAAAAGGAAATTCGGAACAAATTAACCAGCAGCCTCCACACTAGACGTAGCCTGTATCGAGTAGACCGAGAAATTGTATCAAAACCGCTGACGCTGGTTTGTTTCTTTGATCCCTTCATCCATACATCCCACGAATTTATGTTTTAGTTTTTTCACGCGCAAAACGCGCTGCTATTGGCTTGCACTCAAATATAGAGACTCTTTGCAACGTTCACTTACGTAAGTATAAAAACTCATTGTCAAAATTTTATGAGTTTTTTTTAATTTATCATGCACAAGTTCTTGATCGGGTCGGCTTGCGTGGGCAAGGATGAGGTCTACGATGGGGCGAGCTTTCCCAGAAAATGCATATTAACTCTCTTTTTAAAGCTGTCGTAAGTTAATGAAAAAACAGACGCTGGCCGCTGATTTTCCATATTTTAGCAGTACGCATTATAAATTATGTTTAGGGAAGCGCTTAGTTAAATGGAATATCAACTTGATGCGGATGGTAGTTAGCAGTGCGTCTATAGTTCCTATGGAAGAAAGGTGAAAGCGGAATAAGGTCATGTAACTCCTGCGCACACTCTCCGAAGTAAAATCTATAAAAGACCGACAAACATGCAACCTCGCGACGATGGCTCAAGCTCTCGAGCCTTGCTTTAGCAAGATACTCTTGACCACTGGGCAACTACTCCGCGACCATCTTTTACTAGGAAGGTCTTTTACTATACTCGTAAATAAGTAGGTTTACTCTTCTATGTTTACACCACAATCGACTCTGAGTGAGAGCTTGAGACTAATCAAAATTGAAATGTCATATTTTGAGGATAAAAATGAGTAAGCATTATTTGCCCTCAGTGATAACTGATAATGATAACCTATAAGGTCGTCGACACAAACAAACAAACATTCGTATCTACCCTAGTCCACCCCACACACCACCTGTACAAATCTTTATATCGCGCGCGACGGTAGATGTTCCTTCATACAGGTTTTTAGGATTCCGTTAGGTGCAAGTCGAGACGGATGAGCTTACAAACGTAGATGCGAGAGGGTAACGCTTTATGCCAAGCCAACCATTAATTTTGACTCATTAGCGAACGCGTAAGCCATAATACATGGTTTTTACCATGAGTTTTGGCAATGGGCGATTTTCGTAATGGAAATTACAACCTCTGCCAGTGGTTCACTCTGCCAAATAAGAAACGGGGATCTGGCCGCCGGCTGATTGCGGCATAGCGCGCCTGACTCCGACACAGCTAAATATCTTGCATGTCGCCGCTGGGCAGCAGGCTCGGTGCATGAAGCTGTGCCCTGCGATCCCCAACTTAGCATGGATATTATGGGATACACCATAATATTTTCGCCCCTTTCTTACAGCCCGCTTATTCAGGTGTTGTTATTTGTATGAATTATTTAAAAAAACTTGAAAAAAAAAGCAATATCTGAAAATATTCAAACTGGGGAAAAAGCAGTGACGATGGTTTTTTGTTATTTATGTATCGAACTTCAACGGAACCTACCACTCCAAATCCACACTCGCGCTTACCTCATCGTATTAATGTAAAGACGCACGCGCCTATCCGACAGATGTTTCCTTTCGGAAGACTTCGGCCATGTCCGGAGCGGTTCGGCTTTGAAAGCCTTTTAATAAGCGGACTGTAGAAAAGGGGACCCAGGATTGAACCTTGCAAGATAAAAGTTGTTTTCGTCCGAATATAGTCGAGTAATTTTATTTTCAATCAGTTTTTAGGCCGGAGGCCTTTTAGGAAGCCTCCGATAGGGTTTAACGCTTTGAGTGCTGATTAAATAACACAACTGCGCTGCATTCGCTGGACCAGCTCCTCGGGCATGGCACCTCATGCCTGAGGCCCGCAGTCAACATGATAGAGTGTAATGGATGGCACACACGTTGTGAGAAATCATTACGATAGCACTGTACCGTTTAAACTGCACCGATTAATAGAAATGTGTGTTTAATGATATCTGAGCTTTTCATCACACCCACATTTCGATTAATCGGTGCAGTTTAAACGGTACAGTGCGATCGTAACGTTTTCTCGTAATATGTAAAAACTCAATTGCGCTGCCGTCGCTGGATGAGCTGCTCGGGCCCGCTGTCAACGTGCTATAATTGAAAAAGACCATGGTGTACAGTTGTCATGTCGAGCTGAAGACACAGCACACTGGCGCTCATTATGGGAGGCCAGCAGTGGACTATAGGCCGATGATGATGTACATAGTTGATACACGACACAGGAGAGATACTCCTGTTCGGTCAAGGGTGTGATTTTTTATTGTCGTCGTGTCGTCACGTTTCATCATCATCATCATCAGCCTGAAGCAGTCCACTGCTGAACATACGGCTACCGCGATGAGCATCATTGCGTCTCTGTCCAGACGCATCCAGCTTCTACCAGTAGCCGAGAGCAGATCATCACTTCATCTAGCCGGTGGGCGTCCTACAATATCATCATAATCAGGACCATATAGCAGTTCAATGCTGTATTTAGGCCTCCCCCAATGAGCGCCATTGCACTCTGTCCTTAGCTCGACACATCCAGCTTCTACCAGGAGCCTTTTGCAGATCGACACTTCATCGGAGTGCGTCCTACACGACGTCAAGTATAGCTGAAAGAAATTCCTTTCACTCATTGATTGTTCGTAGTTTTTATTCAAAGAATTTCAACCACACAACCGTACAATTGAACAACGCGGCCAGTAGATTACGTAAACTGCGATAGCAATACGACAGCGATTACTACGAGTTCCGTCAAAAACGTAAATCAATCGTAGAACTGAACAAAATATTTAAGAAGTGTATTAATTTATTACTGTTTTACATTACATTTTTTGTTTAGTAACAACAACAACAAGAACTACACCAGCCTGTATTAGTCCAATACTGGACATGGCATCCCCATAAGGGCATAAACATATACTTCCCGTGCGGGGAATATATGAAGTATGCTGGCAATGCGGGTTGGGGATCGCAGGGCACGGCATGCACTGCCGACACTGGTGCCCGTGCGCGGCCAGGGGATGTAGCTGTGTCGGTTTTAAGCTTCTTATGCCGCATTCAGCCGTCCGCCAGAGCCTCGGTTATTACTTAGCAAGGTGCACCACAGGCAGATGAGGTTGGCTTGGGTTCCAAAGGTGGCGGCGGATGGAAGCCTCAGTAATTAAGATTGATACAAATTGTTGCAAATGAAAGTAGTATTATTTCGTCTCGTGAAATAGATTTATGTTTCCACACGTACCCCGAGTTGTATATCAAAAAAGCAGTCTGGGTTGCCTGACGTTTCACAGTGAGCCCATTTCACCATATTTTATGTTCCTTCACATAAATGTTTTTCAACCGGACGCGTAGTGATAGCAACAGCAGAATTTTACATAATAACCCGTTCAACAATTGCATCCACGTCGATATACGTACAATTCTACCCTGTAATCAGAATACGAATTCACTTGGCTATGAATTTTCTATCGCACATGCTACTGCTAACATTTCTTCACAACACTAGTGAAGACCCCCGGCTTTGCCCGGATTATACAAGGAAACAAATCATCATCACTTTAAGTTATTAAATTACTGTTTGTTTTCCGAATCATTTTTCTTTTAATAAATAAATAAAAGTCTTTTATTTCAGATTACAAAAAATCCATAGGTACACTCGAAAACACTAAAATCAATACAAAGAACATAGAACACAAATTATAAAATACAGCAAATGATAAATAAATTTAAATCAAACAAATAAAATCAAATTACATCAAAAACTAATTCAAATAAATTAAAACAAACAAAATCAAATTAAATTAAACTAAATCAAATTATAAATTTATAGATATTTATGAGAGCGACCAGCCAAGTATTTACTTAGGTGATCACCCTCACAATGAAGCACCTCCACAGTGGGGAGTCACACCTATCTGATATTGTTTTTAGGATGCTGTTGTGACTGTCTCGCACTCTGCGCATCAGGGAAGCAGTTTTTTTTGCGGACGACAGCTTTGAAGCCATCGGTTTGGTATTCCGCAAACATCCCTGTTGTTGCCGTTTTACCTAGCACACCGTATTATAAGAAATGTACACTAAAACTATTGCCTTATGATAGACTAATAAGTAACTTAACATCGACCTAGTTTTATAGTATAAAGTATTTATAAGAATATGTCCTTCACCACTTTCTTACTGTCTCTATTTATTTACTTAAGGCTTTGTTCTTGTGTTCTTTATAAAGCACTATGCACAATTTTCTTATAATTATTTTTTTCACTACACTAGCTCAAAAGGCTTCTTTTGTGTCTTCTCACTATGTCCGTTTTGTCGAGGAGCTGGACGGCCATTACGAATAAATAAAAATAAATAATCATGAATATTCTCTCATTATATCAACACAAACTCGTAATCTGCTTCAGAGTGCATTTGACCTGATGAAATCTACTCTAAAGAACTAAATAGAACTAAAGTATTAACTAGAGTTATGACTTTGTTGTTTAAAAATAAATTAACATATTTGGTATGGTTCCTAAACTTATTGTAAAAAAACGCTTTGGAAAAAGAACTTTGATTACCACCACCTACATTTTCTTGAAAATGTATCTCGGGAACCCTGAGTTATTTCAAGATGATTTTTGTTTGTATATTTATGATCTGGATGTTCTATAATAAGTATGTATTTAGAAAAACATCTCTATATGGTTGACATAATAGGTACAAGCTCTGCTTAGTTTGGGGCTACATAATGCTACGTGATAGTGTTAAGCAATTATTATTATATTGTATCAACGTCTAGTTCAGTTCCAGAAGGTATATTATATATTATAATATACAGACGTTATGTATATCTTTGGGCGACCTAAGCTATAAGTATAAAGTACAGCCTAAGCTAGAAATCCTTTTTACGGAATGTTCCTTGCATAAGAAATATTCTACCTTTAGAAAAACTTTATCAAAGTAATACGAGCGCGAGCGACGCGTGCGCACGTCTACCCCTGGCGTCGTCGGAGGGAGGCGTTGGATTCGCCATTGAAGACCGTTCCCGGGGTCGTTCAACTTTAGGGATCATACGAAGTTTTAGGGTTCACCACCACCGAGATATTAGAGTACTATATAATTATCTCGATGTTTACCACCACATATTTAAACAAGACATGTATGAACGGCGCCAATGCCCTTCGTTTATAAAATCTATATGCTCACTAGCTTCCGCCCGCGGCATCATCATCATGACCACCAGTCTATAGCAGTCCACTGCTGGATAATGAGCGCCATTGCGCCCTGTTCTGAGATCGACGCATCCAGCTTCTACCATGCTGCCTTTCACTCCACCTGGCCGGAAGGCGTCATAGACAACGTTTGCTGAGCCTCGGTCTCTCGTTTACCCTAACGGTTATCGATTCTTCGGCAGATATGGCTAGCCAACTGCCACTTCAGCTTGCTAATTCTCTGAACTATGTCGCTCGCATGGTACCGGAATGAAAATAATCAAGGTCATAAAACTATGTATATTCCATGTTTCATACAGCCCTTTCAACCGTTATGGAGTTGATTGGAAACAAAAACAAATCATTTAAACTTATTAATTGACAAATCATTTAAGTTATTAAACTTTCTCATTTATTAAGTGTGATGACCACGTGCTCAAAACGGTGAAGGAACACACCGTGAGGAAGCCCGCGGCTTAGTCAGCTCCACACATATTGGCCATGTCTCTCCTGTGGTACCGACTAGGTTGAGAGGATGCTATAGGTGCTGAAGCCTACTCCATCTAACCATGTCCCAGGCACTACAGCGTCCGGTCTGTGAGTACAAGCTACCATTTGGGACAGGTCTAAGTTTTTCATAGGTAGATTTCCTAGCTTCCTCGCACAGCATTGGTCGGAATTCCACCAATGTAAGTGTTAAAAAATACTACAATATTTTTAAAAAGATACATTTATTTGAAGATTTAACATTTTTGTTCCGCCTTAACGCCAAAACTGTCGAACAGATTGTGTTGAAATGCAGTATTCAAAAACAGGAAGAGCACATTGTCGTTCAACCAGGATTAATACGGTACCGGCGAGCGAAGCGATACCGAAATTTTTACAAATTGTAGTTTTTTAAATAATACTTTTTCATATGTGACTTTGGTATATTGTACAGAGGCTCTATCACGAAAACTATTAGAATCGAAGACGTAAAACTTTGGGCCAATGAGAGAGCGTGGATTCAAAATAACGCTCTGTAATTGGCAAATTTTCTTCATTACGCTTACGTTGCGTCTAGTTAAAATTTTCGTGATCGCATACAGAACCCAAAACTCCTAACGCAAACACACCCGAATAGTCTTTTACTAAAATCCCTTACACAATTTTATCACGCACTTCAATATAAGGGGGATTAAGTACTGAACAGTGAAAATATTAAAAACACATTTGCCCTCCAATTTTGAACCGTAGCCCCATCAGCATAGAGACGCGATGATATTTTATTGCGCATATAAAAATAATAAAAAATCTCGATCATTTAGACTTTGAACTTTATCTTCTTTGTTATAGAGGCGATGTTTTTGAGTTTTATTGTTGGATTTTAATATGAATAGTGAAATTAGCATTATACTCGTTTTGTGCTGGGCTTTTCTTTATAAAGTTTTTATTGAGTGATAGCTTTCAGATGAGAATTTAAGAATGCATATAATACAATGGCATTGAAGCACTAGCCTGCGAGCAACTTGGTTTAGTCTTTCCTGTCAAAGTCCATTGACAGATACCTCTCAACTTTGTGTGCAATCTTGAGAATGATCAAGATATCAATTTACTAATTTATTTTACCTATTTATTACATATTAGAAAAAAAAGGAAAAGGTTCTCAATAGTATAAATCAATAGAATTTATGTTTGTTTACTCATAACTTTTTTACTGAACATTTTATGAACCTACTAGCTGACCTGACAGACGTTGTCCTGTCTCAAAGAGGGTATTAAAACAACAACAAAAACAGTAACAACTACCCCTAACAGTACCCCTACTTTTAATATTAACGGGATAAAAAGTATCCTATGTCCGTCTCCTGGTTCCTACCTACCCTAGGTTCCTAGATACCTCCCACCAATTTTCAGCCAAATCGGTTCAGCCGTTCTTGAGTTATAAATAATGTAACTAACACGACTTTCTTTTATGTATATAGATTTGATTTGAAGACTTTTTCTCCAAAACATTGAAGGGGTGGAATGTGAAGTAACCCGTGAACGTATTTTTTTGGTCACCAATCCAATGACCAAGCCAAATCCACTGACTTAACGCACACCAAACAAAGGTTGTCTGGAAAATATCACTTTAGCAAAACCACCCATTAAACCTTTTTTCTTATTTTTAAATTTTCATTCATACTGTTTTTTATTTTATGGTGTACAATTAAGAGAGTCATCGTGTTAAATAAGAAAGTAGTTTTAACCTGACCTCAATATAATCAAAAATGTCCCATCAAAGGAACACAAAAATCCTTTAACTCGCATTCCGTTACGGGTACACCTGCCGCCACAGATTAGCACGTAGGCGTATGCGCGGGCGCATAGCCCCCTAACGTACCCATACATACATATGCGAGGGAATACTTACGGCCGTCCGTATGTTTATAATCATTCTATAGCGCTCGTGGGGTGGCTTACTTTGATATTAGCAGATCATCTTATAAACAACACTCCACCCGGTCACAAGATGTATGGGTGACCGTTTAGTTCGTATCATGCTCATAAATGGTTTTTAAGTCATTTATGAGCATGATACGAAGCGATCATGGCGTCGCTTGCTTCGATATTCTTAGCTGATCATTTTGGTTAAGCAACACTCCGCCCGGTCACTAGTTGTATGGGTGACCGTTTAGTGGAATTAAAATCTATGTGTTTCCGTGTTTCGGAAGGCATGTTAGAAGTAGCAGAGGGTTCATTAGGGGAAGGACTACCAGCATGCGTATTTCTGCCGTGAAGCAGCATTGCTGTATTTCAGTTTGGAGGGTTTGGGTGCCGGTGAAATTACAGGCACATAAGACTTACACCTTCATGCCGCAAGTTGATGGACGCAGGGCGTTGAATAGTAGGATAACCGACGGGCAAAAGCGCCGTCTCCGAAAAGCTGTTCTCTGCGATCCCCAACGCGCAAGCCCAGCGTGAGAATTATGAGCATATCTTCTTAGTAGGGGAGGCCCATGTCCAGCAGTCCAGCAGTCCAGCACTGATATAGACTGGTATCGTTGTTATATATGCCCTACACTGAACTTCTACAGGGTATAGTATGTACATCATCATCAGCCTATAGCAGTCCATAGCTGGACATAATAAACGCCATTGTGCCCCGTCTTCAGGTCGACGCATCCTGCTTCTACCGGCAGCCTTTCATATTATTATTAAATTTTTATTATATAACCACTTCAGCTTGCTAATTCTCTGAGTTAACTCGACAACTTTAGTTCTATGTCGGATAGTCTCGTTGCGGATTCTATCGTTCAGAGAAACTCCGATTACTGGTGTGTAGTTGGCTAGCTCATACCACGCCCAGTTCGTTCACCACACGGCCTCGAGCAATCAACGGGATACCAGTTTGTTAGTTGTATAGCATTATGGTACAATAATTAGTTCACCTGGACGCTATGTCGTTTCAAACTCTTTACACCACCAGATCTATCGGATCCGACGATCGACGACTTTCGCGTGTTTAAATAAGTTCACAGTTTTGAATGTTTGCTTTTTAACAGTAACCGTAGAGCGATCATGAATATTTAAACTTGACGAATTTGTAAGCGTGACGAAAATTTTTGATCAATGACAACGTTATTATAGAATCTATGCTTTCTCACTGGCCAATATTTCACGAGACGTTTAGGATACTATAGGTTCAAATATTCAAGATCGCCGTAGGTTCAGTAGTTTTTGAGTTTATCGCGAACAGACAAGACAGGCGCGGCGAGAACTTTGTTTTATAAATATAGTGACTAGTGATGATGTATTTTTATTTATTTAAAATTCGTAACCGATATCGTGTACCATAATGACCACTAGACAGGCAGATGTCGGAACCAGTTAAACAATTGAGATGCACCTAATGAGGTATTGAAACTATTAATACCAGCATCTTAATAATCACCTAGTTCTTAAGACTAACCTAAACAAGATAATCGACAGAGCGCAGCGGTTGCGAGCTTACAAAAATAACTGAAATAAAATGAAATTCATTGCATAAAAAGTGGTATAGAACAAGATGTCAATAATCCGAAGATTAAAACGATTGCAATCCTAAATAAATTAAAGTAAAACATTATATTTAATTGAGTCAGTATGTACATTATTCTACTCTCGTAGAGTTTCATTCAAAAATTATTAGAAAAAAAAAACTGAAGGATATTTATTTATTAACTTATTTATAAATTTAAAGGAAACCTACAGCCCTTAAACATAACAAACAAATCTTATATACCATATCTCAAAACAAATATATTACTGGACATCATAACACAGCATCATCTAGTCCCAAACTAAGTAGAGCTTATTATTTTTATTATCAGCCTGAATCGTCCCACTGCAGGGCAAAGGTCTCCTTAATCCCCTAGCACTCCTTACGGTCTCACGATATACTACTTTATTTTTTTTGGAAATATCTCCGTAATTATAAATTACACATAGAAAACACTAATGATTGACCCAACACAATAGATTGTCTTCCTAATTATTGTAGCTAGTGAGTTTACGTAAATCTGTTTTATAATGGTGTGCACTTATGTAACAAATATAACTCAATTGTCACTTAACTTGGCGTCACGGAAGACCAGCGCATCGACAGGCCCTCTGCGAAGCACATGCTGAGTGGCGACCTGTTTCAACGTATATTAAGACTACTTCTAAGTTAATTTTTCAGTGTATGTAAAAGATGTTGAGATAACTGTTTTCTTTCTTTCTTTCTTTCTAATGGGGAAAATCGTGTCGATGTTTGTTTATTTTGAGTTTGTTGACGCGGAATATACGCCCGCGTGAGCGTCTATCGTCCGCAACCTCGCAATCAGTGTTTGCGCGTGGGTAAAAACAACACTAATTTTCTGAATCACACACTTATTCGCCAATTTTTCTAGATCTATTCTTACAACAGGTGGTGAACGGTCACCCCTAATAAAAATATTACTAAACCCGATTTCGCGATCATTCTCTAGACAAGATAATAATCGACAAGAAAGCTTTACGCTAATCAGATAAGTCAATATTATTTAACGAAAGCACCATGCTATTGTCGTAGTAGAGTCTTTGCTGAGGGCTCGTCCGGGCAAGTACTGCCACCATGCCTATTTCTGCCGTGACCCTTCAGTGTACAGTGTGGTGTGGGTGCCGGCCGGTGAAATTACAAGCACAAGAGCAAGATGCTTATCATCTTCATGCCTCGAGTTGATGGACGCAGGATGTTGCATCGTAGAGCACGTTCCAAAAAAACGTGATGTACGATGCAATGCTTTGTTATAGGTAATGCTTCTATGTTTCACATCTGCAAGGTGTCCTGCACGGCTAAACTTTTAAAAATGTATGTAAAATAAAATAAATAAATATGTTGCGCTTTACGCTTTCGCTCTCCCAATCACTACCGCCGATGACTCAATGTATATTTTTCACCGTATTATGTTATAATTGCAACTAGTTGGGGCCGCGGCGGGGGTCACCAATGTCAATATACTGAACACCTGGCCGTATTAGCATATCGGTGCGGTACCGTCCTCCGGTACCACTGTCTCTCATCTCACGTTCATCTCACCTCGATCGAGTTTGATATGGGGCTGGGATGGGTGAACATTAAGTGGCATCCTACAAAATAAATAACATGCCCACGAAGTCACTCTTCATCTAATTAGGATGGGTACCCTAAAGTGACATCCTTCTAAATACCATGCCCGAGGAGCAAGTCCTGCAGCAGGTATGGCGATGTAAGAAAAAAGACGACCGATCGAACCTTACTCACCCAACAACAACACCACCCTGTATCAGTCCACTGCTGGACATAAGCCTCCCTTTATGAGGAGGATAAGCCCATAATCCCCATGCTGGGCATGCGGGTTGGGGATCGCAGGACACAGTTTCTCGAACCGCCGAACGCTGCTGCCCGTCGGTCGGCGACCAGGTAATGTAGCAGCGCGTTATGCCGCTAGCAGCCGGCCGCCAGAGCCCCATTTATTAGTTAGCGTGAAGGCACCGACGGCGTTTCGACTCCTTAAGAGAGTCTTCATCAGGGTGAGTGAACGCGACGCTCTCCCTCCGCGTCCCGTCTAAATCTCATAACGTGGCTCGCAGAGGGCCCGAGCGACCTAACTAAACCATCGAAATAATCGCACGTCCAACTCAAGGAGATCGAATAGACAACGATCCAAAAAACCTAATCGAGAACCTCCAGTAGCTCAAAAATGATGGCTCAATAATTTATGCACACGATCGGTAATCAGCTCGTTTCTATGCCTTAGCGTCGCAGACGAGAGTCGGGTTACGAGGAGTAGGGTTGGCGTGAACTGACCTACAGACCAAGATCAAGGCTAGACTAGTAGACCAGACCTTATTGTGTAACTTTACTGATATCGGCATCAGAGTCTCAAGAAGTACTCGACGATCCTAATCCTTTTTGTATTAGTAGTAACTTCGATGTCAGGATTTAGTATGACATTCGATACCGTTACGTTATATACAAACTATATTAACAGAGGAGTGGATGACAGCTTCATTAGGAACATCATCGAGGGAAAGGTAGAAGGAAAGCATGGAAGAAACAGGAAGACCAAGAACAAGCTTCATAAGCCAGATAAAAGAGAAAAGAAGAGAGTAAAAGAGACAACAATGGAAAGAGCTAAGTGGAGAGAATTGCATCACTTCACCGACAAGAGCTAGGCTCTTAAATTATAATAATAATAACTATACAAAAGGTAGCACGAAGGTTATATGAACTATGTCACTTCCTTCCTTCGTCGTAGTTCGCTAGTGTCCAACTGCAATGTCAGTGTGTGTGTGTGTGTGTGTGTGTGTGTGTGTGTGAGTGTAAAGGTGTCCAGCCAAAGCAAAAATCAAATCATATGCGTAAGTAAGATGGTGCCTGGACAGTTTTTCAAGACAGTGACATCCCTAAATCAGTTTCATCCGAGAAATTATAAAATCACTCAATTAAATACATATAAAACAATATGACGTCGATAATTGCCGGTCAAAGGTCACGGGTTCAGGGTCACCCCGGTCATCAATTTAGAGGTCAACCCTCTAAATGATTTATTGTATAATAATTATAGATTTTGAGAAAAATCTTTGTCCACCTGTTGGAAATACCACCTGGCAGAAAATACGGAGAATCATTTCAATAAAAATCTAATTTATATCCAGTTTCAATGTGATGCATGACCCTACGACACAGCCAATAGAATGACCAGTATGTGACGTGATATCATTTATAGACTTTTCTATTGGCTGATAATATCAGGCTAAATTAGTCCCAAACAAAATATCTTTATTTAGTTAGAACTGACAGACCAAGAAACAAGAACTCAACTTTGTCTATTTACTACTTTTTTGGCAAGAAAATCTACTTGGCCAATATTTTTAAACGTCTTTTTTACGATTGATATTGTTAACTATTACAATATTTTTGAGGGAATTAGAAACAGTTTCATTCAAGCTATTTTGTCATTTGTTTTTTTTTTTAATAAATGGAGCCTTACAGTAGGGATGATTTATCTTTATTTCTAGTGTTATCATTGTAATTATCGCTATTTTTCTTAAAACATATTGAAGATACTATCATAAGTTTTAAAATGCCTATCATCATCATCATCAACAACCTATAGAAGTCCACTGCCGAACATAGGTCTAAAAATGCCTATATTTCTATATAATGTTTTGTCTAATCTTGCCTCAAAATTGCTATCAAAATTAGCTCTAATGACAATAAGATATATAAATAGACATATCTGCAAAGGTTCTCTAAACTGTGACCGCAATACATTCCAAATAGGACCTCAACACAATAAACTTACGGTTCATAACGAAATGTGTTACACACATCAATTTAGTATAATAAGAATGCATCAGTATATCGAAGTCTGCATTCAAAAACAAACCTAAATACAGCAACACAAAGTGCAATGCAGCTTGCACATTTTTCGCAAGGGTGCTTGACCGGTCTATTTCCGATGCGGGAATCGAACACGTTATACTGCCTAAAGGCCGAGGTGGGATAAGGCAGAAGATAAAAGAGATTAAGTTAATCTTAAATTGGTTTACTGTTTTTAACAGACTTCAATAGAAAATAGGCGGTTTTCAGTCGGGCTTAATTTTTTTTGAGCCCCGTACGCTAAAGTACAAAAGGTGTATTAATGCTTTTGTTTATTTATATTGCAAGGTAGTCCTATAATAGTTCGTCAAAATCAATTCCTAAAATCAATTAAAAAGAAACTACAAAATTACGAATTTTGGATTTTTCCCCTATGATTGTGCTAACAAGACCTTGCTTTGCTTCTTGTCAAATTTTATGATTCTAGGTCAGGGGACGGCAGGGAGCCTGCGTATAGTAAGACATTGCTTTGCTTTCTGTCAAATTTTATGATTCTAGAACAACGGTAAGTTATAGGTTTTGATTCCCTTGCGAGCGTCAAAATATGCGACATAAACGGCCGTATCTTTTGATTGCGTTGACTTAGAAATTTGATTTTTTCACAGCTCCAAGGGATTACCGACCTGATTAGATCGAGTATTTGAAATTAATTTTAACTTGATACCTCCATGCGTCCCTGAGAAAAGGTCTTGACAGACAGATGGACAACGAAGTGATCCTATAAAGGTTTTTTCCTTTTGAGGTATGGAACCCTAAAAATTATAACTCCTCAAAAGAGTATGAATATTATTTAAAAATATAACTAGCTTTCAAAACCAATAATTCCCTGAGACAGATTTGTAATGGTAAAGATATGTTAGAAAATCATAAAAAGTCGGGTATTTACAAGTTGTCATATAACGGTGTTTATATAGGTCAGACAGGACGCAATTTTCCAACTAGGTGTAAAGAAAACATTGCAGCGTATATTATCAAACAGCAGGAGAAATCTTATAGTTCAAAAAATTTATTAGATACAGGAAATTCTATGTCCGCCTGGTGCCTGGACACAGTTCCGAACCTACGTCTCAATCCTCGAAGAACTGGATATAAAACGTTTTTTCGTCGTTCAAGGTCGTATGCTTACTTTATTTGAGCATATTACACGTCGAAAGGATACGTCTATGGAGCGACTCGTGGTTCAGTAGATCACCAATGCGCTGGACCGACCAAATCAAGCACTAAATGGTCAACTCCACGAATGCACGAAACATGCACCAGTACGAGAGGAATGGCGACGTATTATGAAGCTCGCCACCACCCCCGTCATGACGACCATGATCACTCTGCCAAGAGTGTGAAGACAGAGAAGAGTTAAAGGTTTTCTGAAGTCGGTTTCGGAAAATTTAGAAATAATAAAACAGTATAGGTAATTCGACATAACGTTGCGCCTGCGCCTATAACTTAAACTCACCGGATGTCAGTTGTCTTCACATCAGTCGGTTAGTACGGCACCATTGATATAACTCTGAACTTACCTGTAAAAAAACAATACGATTAGCTTGTTTTATTAATGAGCTGAAATAAGCAATGTTAAAGTAAGGAATTAAAAGATCACCTTGGTTAAGCAAGACTCCACCCGGTCACTTCTCGGATGGGTGATCGTTTAGTGGCATTTATATATGAACGCTTCCGTGCATAGGAAGACACGATAAGATGTAGATGTTGGTCACGTTTTTTTTTCAGTCGTTAAGCTATTGCGGAGGCCTTTAGCCGGCCTATAAATTCCGACACCAGAGTTGGCCACTAGCTCATTCGAAGTCGAAAGGAGGGTAAGGGATAAACTTTCGTAGATTTTCCTAGCCAATCGTCGCCTACGCCTGCAGTGGACTTTCCTATCAATGGAAAAAGAAGAGCGAAGAACGAATTCTGGGCAATCGTATAACTTACGGCTTTTGTCAAACAAAAACATGTAAACTCAAAAACAAGACCAGTAATCCTCTCCAAATCCGAAATTTTCATTTCCGAAACGCTTTACATGCGTCCGCGCATACAATTTAGATTTTTTGCTTCTTTCGCCTCTAGGGTGCTTTTCTGTCTCGTTCCCTCTTCGCTATGTTATATTATTGCCGTCTCACGTGCCGGGGTGGTTACGGGGGTGTAAAACGCCAGATGTTACGATGATCGTCGGTGTTTTTTTCTTCTTTTGCGTTCGATTCGGTCCCGATTCGAACAATGGCTCAAGATTTAAGTTAACGTTTGAAGGCATATGGTCAGGCGCAGGTATTGGATCTCTTTTCGGGTAATGCGAATTTGAAATATGTTTATAGTGTAGTTGTAGAAATGGCTACTATATTTTATGGCTATGCGAACCGTAGGGAGATCACGAACATTGCAAACTAACTTATTGTAAGCGTAACGAGAAATTAGAAACAATTACGTTAATCTACGCTTTGTCATTGGCCGATACGATACTTTTTCGTTAGTCTTACTGATCGAGCCTCCGGTCGCATCTTCGTGTCCTTGTCCTTCTCTCCCGTTCGTCAATTTAATCCCATTAACATTTTAAAGGCGTCAGTTTGTGAAATGTTTGTCCCTACTTCACACCAACACTACAGATCGGATAGAGCTGGTGTACCTAGTTATCTTAGCTTCCAAACCTACCACATACTACTCTTTAACCTGGTACCACGGCGAAGTGCGGGCGGTAGCTAGTAATGTATGACTTTCTACATTTATTTTATTAATAACGCACTATACACTGCCTTACTAAATTGAAACACAGTTCAGGGTGTAATGAGTTTTCCTTGGCTCTACCAACATTACCTCCATCATCATCAGCTAATGGCAGACCACTAATAGACATAGTTCTCTCATAATAAGCGCCATTGCACCCAGTCCTGAGCTCGACCCATGCAGCTTCTACCAGCAGCCTTTCGCAAATTATTACCTACTTACTTTGGGGCTATAATGTGTGACAAATGTCCGGCACTGTATTTATTTATTTTGTCTGTAGGACAAGGATATTTCAGGCTGTACCTATAATTAGTGAAAATCAAATAGATAAGTAAAGTTTCATAATTATAAACTCAATTTTATTCGAGGACTGCCTTGCCTACAGCCCTGCACTTTTGCCACTTCTAGAGGGGTCGGCACAACTGCCTTGTTTACCACCTACATATCTTATTATTTGAAAAATGTACTTTATTCTCCTGCCCTTGTCCCACGCTGGATGGAGTCAGCACATCTTTTCTTCCCCTCACCTCTATCAGCCGTCAAATCTATGTCAATTTCTTTCATTCTCATATCCTCTTTCACACAATCCATCCATCTCGTCCTCTGTCTCCATTTGAAAACTGTCTTTATAATATTTGTTTTTGTTTCACTGCCATTATCGATGAACAATAATCCGACCTGCAGTTATTTTTGCACTTCCATAAAAATCGCAATTGTTTTGACAAACACCCCATTACAATAAAAACAAAGGGAGAGTACAGATGTCGAGTCGAGGTGCGAATAGTAAATAGGTAAACAATATCATCATTGTCGTAGCTTCCCACGGGTGGACAGGAAGCAGGATAGAATTAGCTGGGTGTGGGCGGAGATACAGCGATTTGGAGTGTAGACGATGTAATAAATAACATTTTACTAATATTATCATAGACGAAAGTTTATAAAATAAATTTGACGCAGGTGAAGAAATGACAGACAGTAAAAAGAATACAAACAGCATGCGGTCTTTCCATCTACCAATATATGTTCATTTTGTTAAAATTTCTGAGTTCTGCAACGGTAAAATGGCCAGTATAAAGGACAAACAAGTGCGCTAAATGTAATAAAATTGTATACATAACTCAGATTTAGCCACGTTTTATGATAAAATGTCATCTAAGTTTAAAATGATGAAATGAGATCTTTAATCTATTTAGATGGATATGTATTCAGGATAATTAAAAAAATAGGTACAATGGGCGGTCTAATCGCTAAAGGCGATCTCTCCAGACAACCTTTGGATGGATAGGATTTAGTCTTTCGAATCTTTAGACGTTTGATTCAATTGTTATTGAATAAATGAACTGAACTAAAAATCAGTTTCGTTCATGTGTCTCGATAAGAGGATGAATAATTATTTTTGACTTTTTCTCTCGATGGTCACTGAACGTATTGTTTTGATTTACTTCAGGATCGAATAGAGTCAAATTTGTTTGATAGTAGAATGCACGGGCCAATCAGTTTGGCTTGAATTCCGAAGATGGAGGTGGGAACCCATCACACCCCTCGGTTGCAATCTTCGCTTCAATTATAACACAATGCGTTTAATGGAACTTTTACTCACTAATAGCGCTAATCGGAAATCAGCGAAATCAATACTTTTTATGTGCTAACAAGCTCTACACCTCGAGGCTTGCGTGGGCAAGGATGAGGTAGACGATGGGGCCAGCTTTCCCAGAAGATGCCTATTAACTCTCTTTTTGAAGCCGCTTACGGCCGTCAATAGAAAAAGTGACGTTGACAGCTGATTCCAAAGTTAAGCAGTGCGCATTGTAAATTATGTTTGGAATCGCTTAAACACTTGACTGTTGTTGAAGATGATGAAACCCCTGACAGAGCTCATTGTCATAACCGTGACACGGAAAAATTCTAACCTTAAGTTATAAATAAACGTGAACCGAAAAGGGCTATCACTCCTTAATACACGTGACCGGCAGTTAAATAATTAGAGGCATCACGTTTAAGGAGGTGTGACGTATTGCGAAATTGAGATTAGATACACGTGCCTCCTCCACGTGTATACACGTGTTTCCTTCACGAAGGATCATCCCTGGCTATTCTGTCTGTCCCTGGTTTTGTGCAGAGGGAATAATATTTATTTATTTTCGGAAAACAAACAGCTTCTTACCTAAATGATAAGATAAGAGATATTATTTCTAAGTCTGTTTATATTGTAATTTTTAGTCAAATTGTGTAATTTTAATTGTACCTATACATAACTTGGCATATTGATATATTTTTTGCTTTCTGTAATTATTTGTAAAATATTATTATTTTTATATTTATTTATGTATGTCCCTCATAAAAACCCATGTAGTTTACACCTATATATGTAATGTAATTTAATCTATATCTTCTCTCCTCTATGTAACAGCAATAATAACCAAAACATAATGTTTTGGTTATTATTGTATTGGTATTCCTATGTTATGGTGTTTATTATATTGGTGTAAGAAAATAAATAAATCAATATTTTTACATAGTTGATGTCGTGTATAAACTATTTGCACCATAGTACCACAACAGGAGTGCATCCTAGTGTGAAGGATAAGGCTGTGTGTGACTGTTGATCTGCAGATTGAAGCCGCTTATGGTTCCCCGCTACCCGCTATCCGCTAACAATCCACCCCCGCACTCAAGCACTAAAAAAACTTACCCGCATTTAAAGGCGCCACATACTTTTTGAACATCTGTCGATGGTCCTTCTCACTCGCACAATCCTGATTCGCATACATCCATCCCTTTCTAATGTAAGTCAGGTAGGTAGAACTTGTTCCCAACCTGAGTTTCGCAAGTGCCCCGTTCTATCGAAATCGGTTGAGCTTTTGTGTTAAGAAATAAGGTGTAGAATTGTATGTCAATATCTTATTTAGGATAGATGACAATTTTAGATTCCTAGGTAAAAAGAACGGATAAAGAAAATTTACAAAAATATTAAAATTGTTGATCGCTTAAGTTTTGTATTATGATCTAAGGCGACCCGCTCCTTCGTTCGCGTAGAATTTTTTTTCTGTTACACCCCTTTGCTTCAGGGGCTGAATTTTAGGAAATCTTTTATAATTGCATCCCTACACAAAAAACATATTCAAATAAACCTCTAGTCTCCAGGACTTGTGGTTTAGGCTGTGCGTTGATTATCAGTAAGTCATATACATATTTATACATCTTAATGTAGGTCCTAGGTATAATAGAAATAACATGTTTCATTCGCACTCAGATGTAAGCGTTATTTTACTAATAGAATGCCTTAGCCAAAGCTGAATAGAAAATAAATAGAAAAGGTCTTAATGTGGAACCTTGTGACACCAACTCGCGATAGACAACACATAAAAGGCAAGACCGATATTGACCGTCAAAAGCCGAACCATAAGTACCCCTCAATTCCAACCCCTACGTGCATTACTCGGGGTCAAACGAGGGGCGCCCGCGCACCCTAACATGCCCGATCACCCTTCTCTTTCACACTTGTGGTTAAATACATCTGTCCTTATCGCACAACGGTAAGCTAAGCTTTATTTATAAAATTCACTTGTCAGATTGTCAGGTCGTGTCTAAAACCCGTTTTGTTTTGGAAAGGGTAATTTAGATTTTATGCAAAAATAATAAAAAATCTTATTTTGGTCGATCTTGTCTATCATGTACGTACTTGATAATTTGTGGACAATCGACATGTTATTATATAAGAGAAAGATGTTTACGTAGACTTGAGCACAAGGAAAAAATAAATTGTGATTTAACTTAGACTTTAAGTAAATAATGTAATCATCATTATCATCATCAGCCTATAGCAGTTCACTGCTGGACATAAGCCTCTCTTAAAGAGCGCCTTTGCGCCCTGTCCTCAGCTCAATGCATCCAGCTTGTACCAGCAGTCTTTCGCAGATGGTCACTCCACCTGGCCGGAGGCTGTCCTACACTACGTTTGCCGAGTCGCGGTCTCCACTCAAGAACTCGTTTACCCCAGCGGTTGGGGGTTCTTCGGCAGATATGGCCAGCCCACTCCCATTTCAGCTTGGTACTTCTCTGAGCTATGTCGACAACGTAAGTCCTATGTCAGATAGTCTTGTTGCGGATCCTATCCTTCAGACGTTGTGGCAAAGGTGACGAGAAATAATGTACTAGCACCAAAACCGAAAGGGAATCCATTAATTTCATAGGTTCGCAAATTAAATGAAATAGAAGAAGTTACTAATATTATAAAGGCGAAAGTCGGAAAATAAAATATTATATGTAATGTTGATGTATATTTGTTTCACCTTGACGAAAAAACTATTGAAAGAATTGAGATGAAGCAAAGAATTGTAGTGTAGGCCGGGAATATCATATAAGCAATTTATTAGAGTATCGGAGATCGGGTTCGACAAGCAAAACAACGGCCGGAAGGTAATCAATAATAAAAGAATAAAAATGTGACACAAAACGGCAACCACATTAATGCAATAAGAAGTAGAGTGCTATATATAGAAAAGGCCCTAGGGTTAAGCCTTGGGGCACACCATTAACTGCTTCCGCTTTAATATGCGTTACTTGCTTTGAAAGTGATCAAAGAAAGAAAAAAAGGATCGTCTAATGAAATCAAAAATAAAATAAGACATCATATTATAAAAAATAAACAAATCTATGTGACAATCTCACAGTGTGTGTGAGATATCAGTTGATTCAGTTCAATCAAATGAGTCAACTGATCATTTTTTTGACCGATGTCGTACCAATGAGTAAAGCCGACTAGGTTGAGAGGATGATATAGGTGCTAAGTAAGCTCCATTGTAACATCCCAGGTAACAGCAGCGTCCCGGTCAGTCAGTAAAAGTTACCACTTAGCATTGTATAAATAATCTAGACTTTCTACAGGAAAAGTACATTACAGAAATCCGACAGGTCCAGAGAGGGTCACTACACTCCGCTATGGTCAAAGGCCTAACAGCTGTTCGCACAGTTACGGCCTCGAAACGTAATAAAAGCATGCGAGCACCAGTGTTACACCCTGCGTCACTCCGAACCGGTTTCAATGTAGATTCAACTTTATTTTCGATGAATTTAGGACTGAGCGTCGCTTGAATGTCTTTATTATGCTGTCTGGTTTTGGCGAATGAAATATAAGCTACTAGTGATCGTATTGTTATATTAGTTATCGTACTATACTCTGTTCGTGTAGAGCATTCTAAGCTGCAAGCTTTCAGGGGCAAGCCCCTGAAGCCTTTCATTACAAGTAATGAAATACATTATTTGGTAAATAAGTAAATACCATACGGATTCTATGATAAAATCTATGTCACGAGACAAGACTTAGTTTTTTCTTAATTTATTGCATTTTTTGATTAAGTTAGATAGCTTTATGTTTGACTCAAGCACCTAATTAATTTAATTAGTTTAAGTGGATAGTGACCGCTCGAATTACCCAATAAATAAACACGTACTAAAGATAATCTCCTTGTCAACTAAATTCCAGCATTTTTGTTACTATTTTGTCTACCAACTTCTCCTATGAGTGAGTCCAAGTGGATCTAATATCACAGTTTTTACTATAAACTCCGATAGGTGTGTCTCCGTGATCTTCAAGGCTGAAGCCTTCCAAATCAAGCCTTTGAACAAGACGCTTTCAAAATCTCAATAGCGCATTCCCCCATATCATCGACCGTACGAAAGCGGCGCGCGCGCACGCGATTGGCGTCCCGGGCCAGGTGCGAGCACCGCCGCCCGCGCACCCTCGGGAACGCAAGGGAGAATAGTAAGGGAGCAATTATCGATAACGATAGAGTTATCGTATAACCGAGTTGCAGTAGATTTCTAACTAACGAACTACGAAGAAGTGAGAAAGGATCATCCATATCATCAACCTATAGCAGTCCACTACTGGATATAGGCCTCCCTCAATGAGTACCATTGTGCCCTGTCCTTAGCTCGATGCATCCAGCTTCTACCAGCAGCTTTTCGCAGATCATCACTCCACCTGGCCGGAGAGCATCCTACACTACGTTAGATCCGCAGCCACGCGGTCTCGATTCGACTCAAGAACGTTTATTCCATCGGTTGTCGGTTCTTCGGCCGATATAATGTGAATAAGTTTATAAGTGAAGAAGCTATTATACAAAGGTAACCAGACTGGCCAGTAAATACCAAATAACAAAAGGGCAGAACACATAAATAGCACTATCTCAAGTACTAGCAAAAAAACACGTCCCATATCAAAATGATGCAAATTTTAATGTAAAATTCTGAGACCACACGCGTCAGATACATTATACGACAGTTTTTTTACGAAGTTCTCAATATAAATGTCCGCAAATGGATAGTAAATGAGCGCTTTGTAATGTTCCATGAATTCTTAAACATTATAATAAGGTATATAGTACATCTGGTATATCGTAAAAAGTGTGAAATATTTTACGTATTCTAGGTTGTTTACAATCTTTATAACAACCATTTATTTTTAAATTAATATAACACAACGAGTCCCCGATACCAATATCAGCAAGCAGATTAAGGTCTAGGATGTCAGTGAGCGGATATTGGGACTCAAGTGGAGGTGGGCAGGACACTTGGACAGACGGAGTGACAACAGGTGAACCAGATCTTTGGCCGAGAGTTGGTTACAGGAATATGGGAATTCCTCCAACGAGATGGGTTGACGATATTAGAAAGACCGTGGGCGGCACCTGACTCAGACTAGCGAAGCATCGAGGTGAGTGGGATAATCGAATGAAGGCTTATGCCCAGCTGTGGGTCGAAAACTGCAGATAATGATGATGATGACGACAATAAACTATTTGGAATCTTCTCTTTGGAAAGAACTCTGTTGTCTGTTGGAGTTTTTAGGCCGCCGAAGGCCTTCGAATCGCTGAACGACTAAACCAGAACCAAAATCTTCACATTGAACCATAATAATTTATTGAAATGAAATTAAAATCAAAATTATTGATCTTGATTGATAAACTTTGCGAAGCGAGTAACTATCATATTTTTAAATGAAAAAATCTGCATTGCAATTTGCAATCACATATTAAATCATCATAAACTTAACGATACGAAGAGATAACAAAGCCGTTATTTAAACAAAAATTTAAAAAATACCAATTTATTTTTATATTTATATTAATTTTTTTTTTTGCATTTCAGTTGTTTGTAGCACAATGATTACGTAGGTACATTATTTTATATTCTATTCTCAAAAAAATAATTCTTTTTTTCAACGGTACCTAATTATTTTTATTGTTATTTCAGAAATTAATGAAAACTAGCATATCGATAATATTTCTATGGATGGCTACCCCATCCCTATGAAAGCAAAAAGTAAACGGCCCGTGCTCCGCAGGTATAAATGACAAGTACTATTCAATCATTATCTCAGGATATAGGTTTTAAAAGTGTAATTTTGATTTTTTTGTAAGACAGCACATTTCTTTCAGTGGATATCTTAAGGATAAGACTAGGGGATGGACATCCTATCTTTTTCGTATGAGTTAGGGGGCGTGTTACGTGTCACGAATTACGCGAGGCAATTAGGGGTGGGGGGAGAAGGTCGGGACAAATCTCACGTGGGGGAGGGGGGGAGGTGGGGTCCCGGCAAATCTCACGTAAATAAAATAAATTAAACCCCGTCAATTTCAAACCCGCGGGCAGAGCTAGTTTTTAATATTAGTGTGATACGAGATATTTATTTGCATTAATAATGTAATTTGATGTTTAGCACTTTATTTTTAAAAACTTGCTTATTTTTGTACGTTTCTGCGCTGCCACGAAGGGCTACATAGTACAAAATTTGATTTGTCTAAGTGCAAGTAAGTAAGTAAAGTAATATAGTATTATATAAATATAATGACAGCGACTCCTGACACCTGCATAACTTTTAGCTTTTGAGACACACTTGATAGAAATCGGTCATTTCCTCGCATCTGTACACATTGCAGGTACTTCATCATTTTATTTTCTTTTCACTGTAATTACTCCTACGTGTTCTAGGAATCTTGAAATTTACTAGTCTTAAAAAATAAAGCAGTTTTTTTAAAATAAATCCAACAACTTATTATCATCAATCCTCATTTTGAAAAATCTCACGTGAGATTTAGGGGGGGAGGGGGTCGAGCAAAATCTCACGACATCTCACCAGGGCTTGATACCGGTACCAATAATATCGGTACTATAGCGGTAATACCGGTATATTCTTTTCGGTAATTTGGAGTATCGATACTTTTGAAGTATCGGTACTTAGTATAAAAATACCGGTATTCAAAGCGGTAATCGCGACGTTGCCAGTTCTCCGGTCCTAGTGTACTGACCGGGGCGGCGCGTGTTTGCCAACTTGTGCATATTTCGCGCACGGAACATTGCACTCGACTCGATTGCGAGGTTCGACAGTGACCAAGGTTCACGCACGTGTCGCTTAGCTTGACGAAAAAGAAAAATGGGGCGACCAAAATCTAATAATGTGTACGATTATTTTGATCTTCTAAAGGTAAATCTTTTATTTCATATTAGAAAACTTTGAATGATATTTTCTTTTGTATCAGTATTGTTGTTTTCATTGTAATAGGTACACGTAGGTACTTCACTTACCGTGTTACATTACGCTTTGTATAATTATTACTAGCTTATTAATCAACTGACCTTCTAA
Source organism: Horisme vitalbata (assembly GCA_951804965.1). NCBI lineage: Eukaryota > Metazoa > Arthropoda > Insecta > Lepidoptera > Geometridae > Horisme > Horisme vitalbata. The sequence continues at coordinate 26,377,516 of OX638094.1, read as the reverse complement.
TTACCTGCCTACGTACATATTTTTTATATGTAGGTAGAAAAGATAGTAAAATATATAATATCTAAGTATGTGAAACGGTAAGTGATTAATTACGTACCTATTTATTGCATCTTACAATGAAAACAATAATATTTAGACAAAAGAATATATCAATCAAACAATTTAATAGGTCTATCTATCTTTCTTTTATCTAATATCATTGTTTGTAGGAAAGTGATTTCCTAAATTCAATCTTATGCTTTCACTTACTCGTATGTATGTTAGGTTTTGACTTGTATATTTCATACCTACCTGGTCGTTAAGTAAACGGAGTCGTACTTAACATATTAGTCTGGAGCCTGGCATAATATTTAGCCCAACTACTTATTGTTTTTAGGGTTCCGTAACCAAAGGGTAAACATGGGACCCTATTACTAAGACTCTGCTGTCTGTCTTTCGTCCGTCTGTCTGTCACCAGGCTGTATCTCATGAACGGTGATAGCTACACACTTGAAAATTTCAGAGATGATGTATTTCTGTAGCTGCTTTAACAACAAATATTAAAATACAGAATAAATTAAATGTTAAAGTTTTTCTTTTACTGTAGGCAGCTATCATACATACATAAGTCGCACATGGACGACTATGGATGGCCTATACTCAGCCGTGGGTGAAGTCTGGCTGCGGATGATTATGATGATGGTGGTGAACTATCCTAAATAGTTAGGTACTCAAATACTTACTCGTACATATTTGCCTACCCACTTATACAAATATATCGGTTACAGAGTCAGCATGGAAATAATTTGTTGAAGAATCTTCAATTACACCCTAGTATACACGAACTCGTAGTACAAAAAAACACAGAAGTTGCGACGATAGTTGTAAAATTGACACAAATACCATTATTCTCCAGGAATGTGTTAACTACAGTACATGGCAGACCTTTCAAGCTTGTAGATGACCAGGCGTTTCAAAACATAATCAATTTAATACCTGGTAAGCACATCGTAAGCTCGAAGAAAGTCAATTAATGTGTTTCTGAGACGGCATCTACCTTACTTAGGGAAATAGGTTCTGAATTCAAGAACAAATTGGTGTCATTGAAAGTAGATGCAGCCACGTTAGGAACAAGATGTTTCCTAGGTATCAACATTAAATATGCCTTAAAAGATAAAATTATGATAAGTTTAGGCGTTATTTAATTGTATGCAAGACACAATGGTCAGTCATCATCATCAACAACCTATATATAACATACATACAACAACATAATTATATAAGTCCACTGCTGAACATAGGTCTCCCCCAAGGAATTGCACGAAGAACGGTCTTGAGCCCTCTTCATCCACCGATTACCTGCAATCTTGACGATGTCATCGGTCCATCTAGTGGGGGGTCTCCCCACACTTCGTCTTCCAGTTCGCGGTCGCCATTCGAGAACCTTTATTCCCCAACGGTTATCGGTTCTACGAGCTATATGGCCTGCCCACTGCCACTTCAACTTGCTGATTTTGAGAGCTATGTCGGTTACCCTGGTTCTCTTACGGATCTCCTCATTTCGAATTCTACGACTCCGAGCATAGCTCTCTCCATAGCCCGTTGTGCGACTTTGATCTTGTGTATGAGGCCATTAGTTAGCGACCAAGTTTCAGTACCATAAGTCATCACTGGCAACACGCACTGATTAAATACTTTTGTCCTGAGGCTTTGTGGTATCTGTGACGAGAAGATATGCCGCAATTTCCCGAACGCTGCTCATCCAAGTTGGATTCGTCAGTTGACCTCTTTGTCCAAGTTGCACCTACCTAGTTGAATTGTCTGACCAAGATAGACATAGTGGTTAACAGCTTCGATGATATCGTTCCGAACATAGACTGGTTTAGGTACGACATGGGCATTTGACATGATCTGCGTCTTACTCATGTTCATTTTAGACCCACCTGTTGAGAAACGATATTGAGGTCTCTGAGCATTGTTCCAAGGTCATCCAGCGATTCTGCCATGATATCTATATCATCGGCCAATCGAAGGTGAGTGATGTATTCGCCGTTAATATTGATGCCTTGTCCGTCCCAGTGCAAAACCTTAAATATATCCTCCAATGCCGAGGTGAACAGTATCGGAGTATTTTTGTGATGAGTCTTATAGAACTCTGACCCAACCGCTTGGACAATTTCCACCAACTCGTTATTTAGCTCGTCCACTGTCTCGCATTCAGCCTGGCATTGGAAGCGATTTTGGAGTTCTAACTGAAAGCTCTCGGGGTTTTGGATCTGGACAGGACTTGGGCAAAGAGTAGACTTCAGTAATCGAGACCTCTCAAGCTTGATGTTAATATTCAATGTGCCTCTTACGATACGGTGATCACTGCCGGTTTTAACGCTGTTGATCACAGAGACATCATTAAATATTTGCTTCTTGGTCGACATAATAAAATCTATCTCACTTTTGTGACATCCGGGGTGTAGCCAAGTCCATTTCCTGGACGGCGGCTTCTTGAAGAAGGAGTTCATCGCAAAGAGTCCCTCCTTCTCCATGAAGTCGGCTAAACGCTGATCTCTTTGGTTTCGTTGCCCAAATCCGAATTTCCCCACTCTTAATTCATCGCCGTTCCTCATGCCTAGTCGCGCGTTGAAATCCCCCATCACAACCGTAAAGTGTGTTTTCGAGGCACGTATGGCATTCGTGATGTCATCATACATAGCCTCCACTTCATCGTCTGGGTGTTTCGAGTGCGGTGCGTATACCTATATGACCTTCAACGAATACCGTTCTGTATTTCTGAGTATAAGGTATGTTCGAATCGCTCTCGATCAAAAATGTTGTTGACGAGGGATTTATGGACGAGAAACCTGACACCGTGTTGAGATAGCTGATCACCCTCCCGGTAGTAGAATAAGTTGCCGGAATTTATAATTTTCCGACAACTGCTCGAGACCACCTCATCAAGACATACCACAGAATGGTTTTCTTGGAGAATGACCTGAGAATCAGCTCTTCTTTTGAAGAAGTCACAGAAACAATTTACAAACGGCAGCAGAAAGTACAGGACTTGAAGATGTTTCCGCAATCGAAACAGATACTCTACAAAATAAACTAAAACATTTTATGAAAAACAGATACATAGAAGTCCGTCAAAGTTTATCTGCTGCAACAGCAACAACATCCAAAACTGAAAGACTTGTTGATCACTTTTCTTAATGAACCACTTCTCGACCATTCAGCAAATATATTTGAATACTGGCAAACTAAGAAGTCATCAGACCCATGGCTATATCAAATAGCTCAGATTATGCTATCTGCACCTGCGACTCAAGTAAGCGTGGAACGCTTGTTTTTAGCTCTTAAGTTTATTTTGTCTCACTTAAGGATGGCATTAAAAGTACTTACTTACGGTACTTACTTTCCATTTTCACTTATTTTTCAACGTTATTCGTTAAAACGCGCATGCATATGGAAGCTATTGTATAACAAAACAACAAACACAAAAACCACTGCGCGGCCGCCAGCGGCGCGGTGGTTTTTCTAAAAAGTTTTCTCTCTCGCTCGCACAAAATTGAATTGTTGATACCGATATTTTATGCATATATTATCGGTAATTATACCGATACTTAAAGAAAATACCGGTATTTTAGTACCGATACTGATGAAATTACCGATATCGCTCTAAGTCTGATTATACCGGTACGGAAAAAATACCGGTATAATTTATAACGATACCAAAGATGTACCGGTACCACTTCAAGGTCAGGCGAACCGGTATTTGAAAATATCGATATTCCAAGCCCTGCATCTCACCAAGGGGGGGGAGGGGGTCGAAAAATTTGCCAAAATCACCTCACGTAATTAATGGACGCCCCCTTAGTAGTCCGCGCCGATAGACGCGTCCGCGGCGCTGCTATCGTAGAACTATAGTAAATAAAACAAACATTTGGTTGTTAATCCGGACTTTTCGCAGACAAAATCATTGATATCCATTATTACACAATGGGGGATCGAGTTGTACCCCTTTTGCCGTCGGACTTGAGTCGTGCCGCGGACTCTAACTCAGGTGTCGGAGTTTTTAGGCCGCCCGAAAACCTCCTACATCATTCATCATTTTCCTGCCCTTATCCCACTCTAGGTGGGGTTGGCACATGTTTTCTTTCTACAATTTACTACTATCGGTTGTCAACTCTATTCACTACTTTCACACAATCCATCCATCTCTTCTTCGGCCTCCCTCTTCTCGTACATCCAGTTACATTCATACTTATCACTCTTTTAGTCACATGGTTTTCATCCCTCCTCATCACATGCCCATACCATGCTAGTCTTCCACTCCTCACCTTATCTGCCACAGCGCTACTTTCAAGCTTCCCCTTATATACTCGTTCCTTATTTTATCCATCCTTGTCACACCACACATCCATCTTAACATTTATTTTTCTATGTATGATATGTATGTATTTACAAAAAAAAATGTATCTATGTAGTATATCAATCATGTGGTTCCCATAATACAAGCTCTGCTTAGTTTGGGGCTACATGATGCTGTGTGATAACGTCCCGCATTATTTATTTATTTATAATAACTAATAGGTAGGTATATTTCTAAGTTGAATGTGTTAGATCATGGAATAGTTTTACATAATTCATATTTTTATTAGTTTTATAAGTGGAAGCAACATTTATGACGTCCAGGATTATTTATTTATTTTATTCTATTTTTCACGTCCCGGTTAATATTGCCATCATTTTGGAAGAGCGAACCAAGGTACTTAAAATCGGAGCAGACAAAAAGGCAATCGGGGAGAAACTGGAAGAACCACCAACACACTTGCTCTAGCCGGGTTGCTGCTGTTCCTCGGGCATGCCCCGTAACGTCATGTGCAAGGCCCGCTGTCGCTGTACGTGTTAACTAAAATGATCGTCTAAGAAAAGCGAAGTGAGCCACACCACAAGGGCTTTTTGGGTGGCAATGGACGATGGCTTCTGCTTGGCGCACGGCGAAGCAACACGTCTGCGGAGTTCAGCGGAGTGCCGAAGAAGGACAGCAAGTCGATAATTTCCTGATGATGCCTTATACGGAAGGTGAAACATTCATAATTCATTTATTTGTTTGTAAATACAGGTAAATATACAATATCAGATGGTAAACATGGATCTCAGTGCTTTACACATTGTCGATTTCCCGTTGGGTTTTTCGTCAGAGGAGGTTAGCGGAATTTGTACAAAATATTTTGAATTTTGAATATCTGGAAATGGAGAGGCGGAAATACCTTACCGGAAAATACCACCTTCTCTATCAGTCAATAATAGATAAATCCATTCATGTAAGTACGTAATTAAACATAAAACAATATTGTTTGAACGTGTGTTATCTCAATTTGAGGAGCGGTTGCAAAACTGTAAAGATAGCTGGTTCGATTGTCAGCGGAAGCATGCGTTTATGATAATAGTTTAATTGTATTTGTTTTGAATATTTCACGATCGGTTCGGTTATTCAAAATGCTGTAATAGATTTTGCACGCGGCTTCGCTTGTGCTAACCCCTTGAGTTACCGACGCAATTAGTTCGGTGGTCCTGGACCTTAAAGAGCTAAGTTTTGTAGATTTTGCCAAAAGTTTTGTTTGTTGCCCTCGGGAAGAAACAAAACATTTTCCTAGATGAATGGTAACCTATCTATGTCCTTTTCTGGACGCCTGACAATGTGTATGCGAAATTTTATGATGATTGGTTGAGTAGTAATGACGTGAAAGCAAAACAAACAAGTAAACAAATATACTCACTTTCTTAGTAGTTTATTATTATTATTCTGACCTTTCTTATATTAGTTAGCATTACAGAAAAGCTTTTCTCTCGCAACTAATATGATAATAAAAATAGGCGTGATGATCGTTCCGAAAAAAATGGGTGCATCAAAACGGTGAAGAAAAACATCGCGAAGAAACCTGCGGCTTAGTCAGCTCCGTATTGACCATGTCGTCCATGTCTCCTGTGGAGGTATAGGTACTACAAGCCTACTCCAACTTATCATGTCCCTCGCGCTACAGCATTCTGACCAGTGAGTACAAGTTACCATGCTACATCTAGTCTAAATGCATAAGCCCAAGATAAAAATACAAATACTGTAAATCTATATACAGAAAAAAATATTACAGCGTTGAAGATAAAATTGAACTATATACTACTGATGATGATACTAATGGACATAAGTGTGATAATATGCGATGAACTACAAACAAATCAGACAAACACGTAAGCAAACAACACAACAGACAGTTCTCACGGAGATACATACACATTGTGTGTGGAAGTAGTTCCTATACCTGACACGAAATTACATACAAAGAATACAGAATTGCATACAATTTACGTTAATGATGATGATGATAGTAATATAACACTATAGAAGCATGATATAGATCTATTGATGACAAAACACAACTTAAAATTAAAAACCAACAGCTTCATTACAAACAAAAGAAAGAGAAACACGTAAGCAAAAACAACACAACAGAAAGTTCTCACGGAGGTATGCGTTGATGATGATGATACACTTCTATTTACTACTGATAATGATGACAATAATAAAAAAAAACACAAAATTAAAAAACCACGCGGTACCACGCGAACAAAGCCGAGGGCAGGGAGCTGGTGACAACATAAAACACAAAAATAGTTACAAAATGTGCGATTACAATTTAAAAAATCACAGAAATGACTAAATGCAAGCAAAAAATATATAAATAATATGTGTAAAACTATGATGTGACGAAAACAAATACAAAACACAACGTTAAATAAATCACAAAACATAAATTATAAAACGATTATGTCAACAAACACAAACAAATGGCGTCGGTACGTCCACGTGCTGATGATGATGATGACGATGATACGAATTATTCTTGGATACTATAGCATAATATTTAAGAATCAAAGTGACAGTGATGGATCTCATAATAACTAGTTACTACTGGTGATAACAACACTACAAACACCAAACTAAAAACGAGCAACTATAATGTGACGAAAACAAACACAAAACACAACAATAAATAAGTCATAAAACACAAATCATCAAACGCTATGTCAACAAACACAAACAAACAGCGCCGCTCACCCATTGCGGCGGTACATCCGCGTGCTGATGATGATGGTGGTGGTGCCTCCGGTCCTGGTGGTGGCCGTGCGCGGCTGAGCACGACGTCGCCGCGACGCCGTACTGGCACACACAACACATAATTACTATTGTGTTTGATGACATACAATAAACAGGTGTGTGATTGACGACAAAAATAAATGATGGCAATGACTACATTTTAAACCCCCTTAACGTCACCTTGACCTGATGCTGCAGCAACACATGGTTAAAAGATGTTGATGACATAGCGCGGTGAAGCTCTAGACTAGACCGATTGTCCGATCTTTATAATGTGGTAATATGGTTAAAATTACCATCACCACACATTCTACCATGGCCGTACGAGACTGAGCATGACACTGAACTGCAAACAGAACACACATGGAGTGTTTGATGACATACAACACAGTACTCGTTGTAGTTGATGACTTAGGGTCTATTGCTGCAGTTTTAGCAAGCTGTTCTTATATCTTCTCTAAGAAAACATGTTTTCCCTAATTGTGGGTTTCCCTGCATCTCAGTTATGTAAAATTTATCAAAAGATTATTTATATTAATTGTTTCCTGTGTCCTGTGATCCTCAACCCGCAATCCTGATAATAGCAGTACAGCTGGACATAGGCCTGCCCTAATAGGTGCCACTGCGCCCTGTCCTCAGCTCGATGCATCCATCTTCTACCAGCAGCCGACAGCAGATCGTCACACCTGGTCGGAGGAAGTCCGCATGCCTAGTCTGGTTATTATAAGGATATCTCCCTTTTTATTAGGACTATGCTATATGCTGGCCTATGTTCAGCTATGTACTGCTATAGGCTAATTATGTATAGGGGCCGTTCAGGTATTACATAAGCAGATTTATTACAATTTCTAACCCCCCCCTCACCCCCATGTCAAAGCAAAAGTAAGCAAAGCCCTTACTATCTATACGTAACTATTGGTACCTTTAAGCATTTTTCTTTTAATGTATTCTGGTTTTTAGGATTCCGTACCCCTGTCTCCACTGCCGTCTGTCTGTCTGTCGCCAGGCTGTATATCATGAACCGTGATACCTAGACAGTTGAAATTTTCACAGATGATGTACTTCTGTTGCCGCCATAACAACAAATACGGTTCTAAGCGAGTACCTAAAAGTATTCATTATTTGTGGGAATCCCCGAAAATGCGTTTCGTTTTCAAGCATAGACAATGTGTGGGTTGCCAACGTGTAAAAATAATAAATAACTACTGCTGACGTAATCACCATCTTGACCCCCTGTCATCAAAAATAAGCAAAGCAAAGTCCCCCCCGTCCCGTCCCTATAGTGCTTACGTAATACTTGAATGGCCCCATAGTAGAGATAGGTAGTATGTTATATTATATCATGACTTAAGTCGCGTACGATACGTTTCCAACTTAACCGTCTAAGACCCGCTCGACCTATCCACAAGTTATCGTAAAACTAAGATCGCAAAGCACCACTTAACTAAATGGTGGGTAAAATAAAAAGGGACGGCCGTTGACCTTCCGTAACACAATTACTCCCTTTCAGCAAGTCGGTTGTTACGTTGAGTGTATTAATTGGAGGGGGCAGTTTTCCTCGTAATTTTCCTCAGTTTCCTGGTATTGGGATTCGATTGTTGTCGTCGTTTGAGTGGACGGATAGCCGGCTGAGACGCAGGTTTGATTCCCGCTCATCATCATCAGCCTATAGCAGTCCACTGCTGGACATAGGCCTCCCCTAATGAGCGCCATTGCGCCCTGTCCTGAGCTCGACGCATCCAGCTTCTACCAGCAGCCTTTCGCAGATCGTCACCCCACCTGGCCGGAGGGCGTCCTACACTACGTTTGCCGAGCCGCGGTCTCCACTCAAGAACTCGTTTACCCCAACGGATAACGGTTCTTCGGCAGATATGGCCAGCCCACTGCCACTTCAGCTTCCTAATTCTCTGAGCTATGTCGACAACTTTAGTTCTATGTCGGATAAACTCGTTACGGATTTTATCCTTCAGAGAAACCCCGAGCATAGTTCGTTCCATAGCTCGCTGAGCGACTTTAAACTGGTGGACTAGCCGTACTGTGAGTGTCCACGTTTCGGCTCCGTATGTCATGACGGGTAGGACGCACTGATTGAAAACTTTTGTTTTCAAACATTGCGGTATGGGTGACGAGAATTCCCGCTGCGAGATTAATATTTGTATTTCTGGAGATTCTTTTTTGGGGTCAGGGTGGTGTGATGCCATGGTGTAGTCATAAGAATTCGATTGTTGATGGCGTTCGCATAAGCGAAAAGCCAGCTGAGACACAGGTTGCAGATTTGATTCCCGCTGCGTCATTAATATTTGTATTTCTGAGATTTTTTGGGGGGGTCTGGGTGGTGTGGTGCCATGGTGTACTCAAAAGGAGCAATCCTCGAAAATGAGGAATAAATTACCTTGAGATGATAATGATGACAGGTCCTTGACAGGAAGTAAACTAGAGGCAGTTTTATCATTTAACAAGTTATCTGCGGGCTTGCTTGGCCTAACAGCCGGAGCACAGTTGTGTTCCCAACACTGAAAATAAAAACTACCAAACCACTCTTTCAAGATTGAGTCGAGGTGAGGAAATTTCGAGGAGACAACTTAGAATGTGAGTATGTCTTCTCTTGCCTTTGTGGCAAGAAAAGACAACTATTCTTGTCTTTGTGGTACGAAAATACAAAGAGAACTTACAAATCTGTACAAATACGTGTATAGGTACAGTGGAGTAGACAACGCTTTAGCCGCTCCGCTGGGTCGCGTCTCGAGTTTTATAGCTCTGTCGTTGTACAGGCGCGCGGACAAGTGGATATTAATTGTTTTATTAATAGCCACAATATCTTTATGCTTTGGAAACATTGTATTAGCGAAGGGCGATTCCGAGAGAACTGCTACTAATAGAACTACTACTAATCTCACAAAATTCGACTGTCTCTTTAATATCTTGTACGATTTGTTTAAAATACTGAGTGAATGGAGACTCCGAGTGTGAATGAATGAGTGAGTGACGATTGAGTCGGAATTATTGGTGTGTCGAAGTGTGACATGTTGTGACGCATCATCATCGTGTCGTAGCGTTCTTCAGAATCTCTATGAAGCTTTAGAGATCTTGAAATTTTTTTTTTTTTTTTTTTTTTTTGTTCTCACACAGCATCATGTAGCCCCAAACTAAGCAGAGCTTGTATTATGGGAACCACATGATTGATATACTACATAGATACATTTTTTTTTTTTGTAAATACATACATATCATACATAGAAAACACCCAGACCCGAGACAAATATCTGCAGAACATGCAAACATTTGTCCCGCAGCGGGAATCGAACCCGCAACCTTCTGCGTCACAGGCGGACCTTCGCCCACTGCGCCACAGAGGTCGTCAATCGATCAAATTTGTCAAATTTGATCAAATTTGTCGGAATCGAAATAGAATCCAACAAAAACAGGGGTGTAAGGGGTTTCAACTCTATCTTTGGAACCCAGGCCAACCTCACCTGCCCGTGGTGTACCCTGCTAACTAACAAATGGTGCTCTGGCGGCCGGCTGTTTGGTTGCGGCATAGTGTCTGCTGAAGATGGAACTAGCACATAGCCTACCTGTTTAGTGGTAACCATTACTTATAACAAAGAAATGCTTCGTAGGTCACGCATATATGGAACGTGTCCTACGATGCAATCACAGATGCAACGATCAACTAGAGGCATGACGGTTTTAAGACTCATGTGCCTGTAATTTCACCGGTACCCATACCCTTCAAACGGAAACACAGCAATGGTGATTCACGGCAGAAATAGGCATGGTGGTAGGACTTCTTCGGATGAAACCTTCACAAAGAACTCTACTACTTATTGTGCCTGTAATTTCACCGGCACAGCTAAATTTCCTGACCGCCAACGGGCATCAGCCTCGGTGGTGCGTAAAGCTGTGCCCTGCGATCCGCATGCCCGCAGTGGGCATGGAATATACCCGTTCTTAGAGGGGAAGCCTACGTCCAGCAGTAGACTGATTAAGCTGGTATGGCTCGTAGCTAAAACTGACAGATTCGAATCGATAACTCATAGAACGTCTGAAAATACCCGTCTAGAATTGGACTCCAACTAGCCTTCAGAATGCAAAGTGAACAAGGCTCTCTGACCACCTGTACCGTGCACATTTGAGGCAAGGCAACGCGAATTAAAAGCTTGTATCCTCCCCCTTCCCCCTTTTACGAGTTTCAGAATATTTATTGCGTCTTTTTCTTAAACACATCAATTCTACATAAGTTATAATGGGTGAATAATACAAAATATGGGTGTTATGTATGTAGTATATCAATAATGTGGTTCCCATAATACAAACTCTGCTGTTGCAGTTGGGGCAGTTTGGGGCTACATGATGCTGTGTGCCGTCCAGTATTTTTAATATTATTATATTATTTTTATTATATAAGCCTCTCAGCTAACCATGGTCTCAGGAACTATAGATTCCGTCAGTGAGTAAAAGTTACCATATCGTGAGGAAGCCCGCGGCTTAGTCAGCTCCACACGTATTGGCCATGTCTGTCCTGTGGTACGGACTAGGTTGAGAGGATGGTATAGGTGCTGAAGCCTACTCCGTCTAACCACATCCCTGGCACTACAGCGTCCGTCAGTGATTAAATGTTACCTGATAAAGTAACTTACCGCGACAGGTACCCGCGGCTTCGCTCGCGTGATACCCGGATATAAAGTAACCTATGTGCTAATCCAGGCCACAATCTATGTATATTCTAAGTTTCATCCAAATCCGTTCAGGTGTTCTGGCGTGAAAGAGTAACAAACATCCATACATCCTCGAACTTTCACGTTTAAAATAAATATTAGCAGAACTTAGTACTGGTAGTTAGTGCTGGCTTTTACAGTCGTTAAGCCATCCGGGATGCTTTCAGGCCTAAAAATACCGACACCAGAGTTACGGCCACTAAGAAAGTTAAAAGAAGAAGAAGGAGCTGCGGACCAAGTAAGCAATTACTTGCTGACTGTATACAGCAAGTTTGGTGAAAATTCACACTCATACCTACTCAGACATGACTGTTTTTTGTCGGTTTTACACAGTTATATGAATTAGTGTGTAAGGGGGTTCCAAACATCCAACCTCCATCATTGGAACCCAAGCAAACCTCACCTACCCGTGGTGCACCCTGCTAACTAACGAACGGGGCTCTGGTGACCGTCTGATTGCGGCGCAACCTAACACCGGCACAGCTACATGCCTTAACCGCCGATGGGCGATCCCCAACTTACATGCTAAGCTTAAGGATTATGGGCATATCCCCTTTTTTACAGGAGGCCTATGTCCAGCAGTGGACTGATATAGACTGGTGTTGTTGTTGTACGAGAATTGCCTATGAGTATGACTAAAAAGGTTAACTTGTACGATTTTCTAAGTCGTAGAACTTAGCTCTGAGCTTAACCCTACCTACAATAATGTCGACGTACATAATTGAGGGCATTATACAAGATAAAACAATAACTACCCCCAACCCACCTGTCCATCACTATGTCAGCACACCAGACTAACTGGTTACAGTCACACGTATAATAGGACAATCATACAACATTGTTGAAGACGAGACTTTTTAACGCGACTTCGCGAATGGCACTTGTCCTTATAACATTGAGTTTTGGCAAATTAACAAGACTTGAGTGCAATACAGACGACAATTCAACAGTCCAGTAGTCTAGTGGTCCAGTCGGGCCGCTCTGGCCTTGGGTTTTAACTCTTTGAGTGCTGAATGAATTCTCCATGTTCAGCACCATCGCCACGCTTGAGCCGAGGACATTAAGAGTTTAATAAGTTTATGGAAATCTGACATACATTGTGGGTCAGCAGTTGCAGCACAGATGGCGCTGCAACAGCCATCATGATGAAATGCGATTAGATTTCGTTATGCACTGGGACTATTTAGATAAAAAAATATTATTATAAAAATAAAAAAACACGACTGCTAACAATTAATGAACTGAAATGAAAAAACAAGTATCACATTTTTACAATAATATTTTTTTTCCGACTTTTTTGTTTTATTATTGTCAGTGTTGAAACAGTAATACAAACATGATTTTTGTAATGGTCTTTTTACGATATTTCATTTTGGAAACCCCCACCCATATTTTTATTTGCGGGCGCCATTTTGAATATTTATATAGTCTATATCACCACAATTCTGGTGAATTCAACAACACCTCATATGTCAAAATCCGTCCATCGGTTTGGGCTGTAGGGCGTGCCAAAGAAATGGGCGTACATAGTCACATACATACATACATAAATACTCTCGAAAACATTACCCTCCTGGCGCAGTCGGGTAAATACGGGCAACAAGTGAAAATGTCCCTAAAGTAGAATTTTGGCTATAATATTGACTACGCACTATTGGCACATTGACTACGGCCGAAAAGAGGGACTTAGAGTAAATTATACAGCAGTCAAAGCGATAATAACAAGTCATTAGAAACTTATCAATTTTTAAAAGTCTAAAATAATCGCGACAAAAAGTCTGATCTCAAAAAACACCTCTCCCTAACTGGTTAGCATCAAACGATCGATGAACCACGCACATAAATGACATATTTATCACATCTTTATATAGATTACGCTAGTTTCAAACTTTAATTTTATTTTTATGGATAGTCGGGCGCGTGGACACAAAATAGTGAATAATTTTAACCGAAAGTTGATATCTTTACATTTACTTTATTTCAGACTAGCGGCCCGTCCCGGCTTCGCACGGGTTTTAGTAAGGATCCCTAATCTTAAGAGATATAATATATATAATCCTAATAATTAGACCGCCCATTGTACTTTCAGTATAAGTTATTGTTTTGTACTTTATGTTTAAGTTGGTGTGAGTACAACCAAGAGTTACCTATCTATCTATCTTTTCTAGCAACAAATATAGCCTATGTTACTCAGGGTGAATGTAGCTTTCCAATGGTGAAAGAATTTTTGAAATCGGCACAGTAGTTTTTGAGTTTATTCATTACCAACATACACACACACAAAAATACAATTTGTTCCTCCTTATAATATTAGTGTAGATAGGTTCATCAAGGTAAGGTATCTATAGATGTTGATAATTTAATGAATAGACACAAGTCCAATAAATGAGTTACCACGAAACAGAAAAGCATATGCCACTACAGTGAAAATGTAAATACTAAATAATTCTGGGTGTCACTTATAAAATATCGCAATGGAATAGTTATTGAAATTACCTAACCGTCCTATACATACAGTTCTATAAACCTCAAATAACTAAAATGGCGTTAAAATATCATGTCACCTCTTTTATTTACATTTAAATGTCAGGGACAAGCTTACTTTATTGAAAGTTATAAAAAGAAATTTGGTTAAGAATAAGGGGATTAGACTTTTGATTTTCCTCAAAATTTCTTATTTTACACGAAAGTTGTGAGATGTCCAATTCAAATATAGATAGAGCCTACCGACACGGGGCCGTGGTAGAGCCCTACCGGGACCCCATGACCCCGTCAAGTGCTACTGCAACGTCGTGCCCTTCATCAGGCGATGAATGGTTCAATAATGCTCTAGCACTACGGTGAGTGACGGAACACGGTGTTTTTTTTTTCGGCAGAATAGGCCTCTGAGCTAGCGACAGCTAATCGCCGCGGAGAGCACGAAGGACCCTCCTAACTCTCCCCGAATTAAATAATTGCGTAACACATTTTCACATTAAAAAAAGGCGATTGCGCATCTCAAAAATTTCCCTGTTACAAAGCGTTTTTACATTGAGAGTGAGAATGGGCACCCACAGCGATCTTCCCACGAATATGGATATAATACTACTACTCTACTCTTCTTCCTAGCACTATCCTACTTTAGGTGGGGTCTGCTCTCTGGGTTAGGCAGTTCCTCCTCCGATAGGAGTTTCGTCATGCTAGTCCACTACCAGGGTACCATCTGAGAGGACTCTCGGTTAGCTTCTCTGATGCTATAATACTACTTAGTCTATAAGACACATTTTTGATACATATTAGCAAACTGCTACTACCAAAATTGGATGAATGCGTGAGATCAATATATCTCCATTCCAAATACTAATCTAACTACTTTCCAACTAAAATTTTGTATTGCAAAAATGATAAAGTATTCTCATGTGACTATATCTTTTTGAGACATGTCTTTAAACCTACATTTTGCTTTCCACACATCCTCATACACAAAACCCTGAATTATTTAATCCAAACATTATTATTCCATCCTTTGATTTATAAGATATCCCATGGAAGGTTCAGTTTTTCCAAGCTAAGGATAAAAACTGCCGATTCCGCTATCCTTTTCCGTATCTATGTGGTATTTTGTTATATTTCTATCCCTTTTTGAAGAAGGTTCCTTTTTGTGCTGTCCTGCAGTATTTATTTCCAGGAAACCCGCACGTAACTTCGTTTTTCGTGGTCTTTTTTCATTCCGAGTTTGAGCACAGAATAACTAATAGTTAAGCTATTATATATATGATTATGCTACGCGCGCGCTGAGTCGCTCGTAGCCAATGAAATGGACGCACGTCACATTTCGTAAGCCTAATTGGCTAAAATCGTATCGTAAGCTACCTTAACAGTTTAGAAGTTTTAAAAAAATTACTGCTAGCTTCCAATAAAGAGTCTGCAAGTCGTTAAACCAAGTCGCAGGCCTTCGGGATGGCTCAAAAACTCCGCGCCAGAAATGGCCACTAGATAACTACGAAAGAGAAATTTCGAAATTGAATTGAATATAAAAAAACTTACCATTCCGTTATCCATTCCTCCATAAGGTGATTGGTATCCAGCCTTTTCTGTAACTGAAAGAACATCCAAAATGTTAATCAATTGATCCCCAAGAGTCCTTTCAATGAAAAACCCTGAAGCGATCCTCGAACGAAGTGGTTTCAGAAAATCAACCAACGTGTTATGCCATTCTTAGCACTCATTATTGCCCATTACATTCAATTTAAATTAAAACATAACATTACAAAGAGTTTTGTTTATATTTTGGGGTATTTATTATATTTTTTTATTATACTTTATTCATTTACTTCTATTTAACCTCGCAAAGCAGATACTATCGAAATAGCGTTAAATGTATTTGAGAAAAGATTTTTATCCTAGTTTTATTATCAAATATCAGAGTATAACTTAGTTTTAGTGTTGCACACGTGTTCTTGTGCTTTAGGGTAATTTAACTTTTATGCAAAGTTAACCCTAAAACTAGTAACAAACAATATTAATATTTTTTTCAAAATACAATAGCAAGGTCTTGCTTTGACGCACCGCTTAAATCTACCATTATTGCTGTAATATATATATATATATATATATATATATATATATATATATATATAGGTACCTTTATATATATATAAAGGTACCTAACAAATAAGATGTAGATAGATATATATATCTATCTACATCTTATTTGTTAGGTACCTTACCTTTATATTAAGAAAACAAAAGGTACACACAATCGTCCTTTAAAATTAAACTCCATAATTGACAGTACCTAAATCAAAAAAATTAAGAAAAATCTTTTTGGCGCTCAACGCGGTGCTAATTTGAAACCGCATTATAAAGTTTAAATTAAATTGGATGGAAACTTATTCAAATATAACTGCTATTGTTGGGGTTAACTCGTGCGTCTAACAATAAAATAAATTAAACTTGCAGTTAGGGGATGAAAAAATATTAATGTTAATCAAATAGATTTTATTTCGGGGATGTCATGTAGGGGATAGAATGAACTGGCAAACTAAAGTGTCCATTTTGGTCAGAAAAGTAATGAAAGTGATTTTTTTGTAGATAAGACTTGCAGGAGGGGGGGGAGAACGAGATGTTACAGGTTCGATTCCCGCTGCGGGACAAATGATCTGTGGATATGTTCCGGGTCTGGGTATTGTGTTCGTGATACCATTGACAAGTCGACACAAGAGAATCCTAGTGTAAAGTTTGACTAGTTGGATAGATAGATAGTTAGAGAAAGTTTTCATTGTACACTAGAAAATAAAAAAAAGTTTTCTGAAAATTTTAAAAATGTACAATGGGTTGTCTTAACGCTAAAACAGATATCTTTCAGACAACCATCTGGGTACATGGTTGGATGTTGTTTTATGTTATATATGTACCCACTTAAATAAACAGTATAGAGTTCAAAGTGAAATTGTTACTGCATAGCTTTTGAAAATATAATTTGTAGCTCGCTGCCCTTCCTCACATCAGTCACAAAGCAAGCTAATCCAAATTATACAGTGCTATAAACGAGGGTGGTAGTTGCAAGGGTGATTGTCCATTGTCAGAGTTTCCGATATTTTAATGTTTTCGTAAAACAAAAAGGAATTTTCATAATTTGCTAAACTTTTTTATAATTCTTGATGGCATGTTTTGGAATGGTGAACATTACCTATAACAAAGTATTGCGCCGTAATTCATACATGTTTGGAACGTGCTCTACGGTGCAACGCCCTGCGTCCATCAAGTAAGCATTAAGGTGTTAAGCCTCTGTAATGTCACCGGCACCCACACCCTTCAAGCCGAAACACAGCAATGCTGCTTCACGACAGAAATAGGCATGCTGGTAGTACTTCCCCCGACGAGCCCTTCACAAAGAACTAGGCACTATAGAAAATTCTCTTCTATAGATAAGGTCTCTAAGATTTGCATCATACAAATGAACCCTCAAAAGACCCTCCAATATCGATCTAAACCAGTTCCAACTGGTTAAATTAACAAAAATTAAACCGTCAACTTGACAAAGCATCATTTTAATTATTCGCGACGCATCCCGTCGCAAACAACGCTGTTTTGTTACCATAGATGGCGCTGTAGTAGCGTATTGTTGCTCCCCTCCGATGCACTAATCTGAATTACACGCTACCATTCCTCGAGGGTTCTCCAGTCTGTCAACACGGTACATAATATCGGCAATTTTTAAACTTATTATTGATGAGTAAAAGTTACTTATACTAGCATTGTCTGCGGCTTCTTTAATATCTTATTCCTGAACTAGAACGACACATGTGCCAAATTTCACTTCGATCCGTTCAGCGGTTTTGGCGTGAAAAAGGGACTAGCATTTCACTCCTAAGCTTTCAAGTAGTATAATTTGGCTTGCTTAAGGCCTGGACTGGTCCGACTGGACCACCGAACTAATTGCACCACCAACTCGATATTATGAACTATGCAGAATGGCGTGGATGGGTGACCGTTGCATTTGGATCTGAGCGATTCCCCAGACTTTTTCAGTCGTTAAGCGTCCCAGCTCTATGCGGTCTAAAAACTCCGACCAGTTGGCCAGCTCATAAGAAGAAGACTAGCTTAATCTTAATGTTGCGTGTTCGTGTTTCGGTTTGAAGGGTGTGGGTGCCGGTGATACTACAGGCACATTAGGCATAAAACCATGCCTCAAGTAGATGGAAACAAGGCGTTGCATCGTAGAGCACGTTCCAAACATGCGTGTTCGTTCCAAACATATACGAAGCGATACGTTGTAATAATTATAACTTATAAAAGCTGAAAGCCAGCGTTGGGTTGCCATAACCCATTAAACACTTGCTGAGCTGAACACCATTTTGTCATGTTTAAGCAGGTTTTGCTTAGAAACGAAACTGATGAGTATTGGATCTATGATTTTTGTTTTTTCGTTATGCATTTTAAGTAGGTACTTGATGTTTTTTGTTTTGTGTGAAATCGTAAAACTTTACTATCTCTTTTTTCTAAATCAGTATAAGATTGTGTGTTTTTAACCTTTCTTGTGTACATACTTTCACCCAAACCCCCACCCCCATTTTTTTGTAATTTTGTACCAAATAAACTACCTATTCTATTCTTAAAGTAATGGTTACCACTACAGGTAGACCATGTGCTCGTTCCAACATCAGGTACCATAAAAAAGGTAGGTATGTACCTACTCTACCTAACTAGGTAGTCTATGTCTTAGAGTGGTAAATACCGTAGGGAAGGTAATTATAATCGTTGCAAAGTCAGAGAAACTCCGCAGTCCATCAATAAAACCCAAGGCAAGCCCTCCCTAAACAGAAAGGGTAGAATACTGTTATTTAAATTAATTTCGTTATTGTCACAGTATTGTGCGAGAACAGCGCTAACTGCAGACATTTATTTTAGCGATGCCTCTAAGAGACCCGTGCCTTTTGTTTATGTGAATTTTAAGGAGTTAACTCGATTATTTGTGACGAATTATGAGGGGGAGCTCTGTAATCCTGCTGTTGTGTTTGGGAATGGAGATGGAGCATCTTCATCATCGTTCAGGCTGGTCCCTCTAAGCTTCCCTCTAAGCGTGGTATGATCACCATCAGCCTATAGCAGTCCACAGCTGGATATAGGCCTCCACTAATGAGCACCATTCCGCCCTGTCCTCAACTCGTATGAGTACTCCCGCGTGGAATGCCAAACTTTATGGAAATTTTACAGTTCTCGTGACATATTATGTCTGATGCGCCAATTATCTCTACTCCCGAGAATTAAGGCCCGCATCTTTGTCAAAGATTTGATTAATTTTGCCTTATGCCTCTGTCACTCATTCACTAAATAGGTATCTATAATGGCCAGCGGAAATCTGCGGATGGCAGAGCAGCGAATGCATGAGGCAATTGTAAAAGTAATTTGACGATCTGCGAAAGGCTGCTGGTAAAATCTGGATGCGTCAAGCTGAGAATAGGGTGCAATGTCGCTCATTAAGGGAGGCCATGTCCAGCAGTGGACTGCTATAGGCTGATGATGACAATGATCGGACAAAAGCATTTGACAAATTCGGCTTGCAATTACTAACTGTTATGACAACAAGTTGGCATAATACTAAACTGTATAATAATATTCTAAACTACAGATTTATTATGTAAAATGTGATAGTGTGATGAAAACCATTGATTTCCTTTTCAATGAAATAAGGACGATTGCTTTGTTAAATCGGAAGCCGTAATCCAAGTAGATATTAAATAACAGGGAGAAACGATGACATGGTAATACGCTGATTGGGGCCGGCCCAAGACGTAGGCTGGGCCCTGATTTTCATCAATAAACAAATAATTATGCAAGACATCTCTCTCACGGTCAACTGATCCTAAACAGCCAAGGCTATGGGTACCAGAAACAGTACAAGGATTCAGAGTTTATTCGTGTTAAATTATAGGCTAATTAAACATATTTCGTACATAAACCAATTTGAATCCACATTTTATAAACAGCTCGTAATACGCTTTAAGACGATGAGTTGAGTATGTTACTAATCACAAAAACTAAGAAGTTAAAAGATAGGTAGGTAACAAGTAACAACAAAGCAACAACGATAAATTTTATAAACATTTTCAATATTATAATTTTGCTAGTCGTAGTAGTCTCTGAAAGAAGTCAGAACAGAGGTCAAAGTTTTCCTCAAACACAGTATTTTTAAAACGCTACCTCCCCTACCTTAGAACATGGAAAATCGATAGCAAATTACCAAGAATATATAACCTCCTCAAAGGGTTGTGGACGTGGAATTAACCTCTTCATTATAAGATTACCCACCCCATCATCAGCTTGCGCAATTATACGGGTTTTTAAAAACAAATAAATTGTACAGTTATTATGGAGTAATTCCATGTTTTGAGGGGAAAGTTAGAATTGGAATGGCCATGGTAAATTGGATAAGAATAAGAATGTTTATTTACACAAAAAATAATTAAATAAAATGTTTGTTAAATTATGAAAATAATAGTAATAACATAAGATGATAAAATTACTCTCAAACAAAGCTGCAAATTGGATCAAACTAAGAATTTAGAGGGTTGTAAAAATTTGCTACATACAGCCTGCGCTGATCTTCCGTCAGAACCATAATCGAAATAAGAGGACATATCAAGAACATTGGGGGAGGCCCATGTCCATCATTGGATCGCTATAGGCTGGTGATGATGATGAAACAAGAATACAGAACATTCTAACAACATGCAAATTTCCCAAATAGAGACACGTGGATCGTGGATGATGGACTCATTAGGGCTTCACCTGAAAATATTACCTGAGAATGTAACGGATCGAGTTCTCAAAGCCAAAGTAACCCAAAATTTGGTGGATCCGTTGCTCTGAATCAGGTCAGGGCGCAATGGCGCTCATTAGGGGAGGCATATGTCTAGCAGCGGACTACTATAGGCTGATGATGATCTCTTGTAAGTTACATGTTTAAAATTTACAAGTTAAAATATTTTAGCTTGAATTCACCAAAACATTCTGGAATGTTGTCGCCAAGCAAGCTACTGTAAACTAAGTCGTAGATAACAAATATTATGTTGCTCATAGTATGATAAATTATATCACATGAAATATTCAACATCTGTAATTAAAAACAATATCAGTCTACACTACAATTTTAACGTACTTAGCCATTCGTAGACACTTAACAATATGTCCCGAATCCTAACGAATCAATAGATTAAACCTCACTCAAATCAGATTATGATAACAGCTATAAAAAGAACCCAAAACACAATAAAATTGAAACCACCCTTTATTAATTAAAACCCCATAGAAATCAGTCCAGCGTTAGATACCATCAAAAAGCTTCACAAATCCCGCTATCAAATAAACGTAAGTTGGACCCTAAACAAGCCATTGCAGAACTACCAGTTTCAGTCAGGCCTGTGTCACTCATAGAATTTATGATTTCATCTCATCATATTCATATGATGGTAAATGGCAATGGCACTCAATAGGGAAGACCTATCTCCAGCATTGGACTGCTATAGGTTGATGATGATGATGATGATGATGATATTAATATAGTTTATTTCCACAAAACGGCAAATTTATACTTGAAAACGTGTTGGGTACAATATGATATTCTTGCTGAACCTTTGTATTGTTATTTTCTAGGCCGTTATTTTCTAGGCTAGGGAAGGTTTGCTATTTTGCATAACTACGTTGAGTGATTTTATATCTTAAAAAATATTGAATAGTGCGAGCGAGATGGAGGTTTGACATGTATCGTCACCTTAAGCTTGTTGCGCTCATCTCTCACTAATGATCATCATCATTTCCCTACCCATAGACCACTCTAAGTATAGTCGGCACAACATGTTTCCCATAAACACAACATTTTGTTCTCTAACTAATATATATATACAGCAGAAAGTTTGTGAAGATATCAAGTTGTAGGTAGGTAAACTGAATTTTTTCACATATGTTCTAGAACAGGAATGAGATATAGGCTACATTTTATCCGGGTACGACACGAGTGAAGCCTCGGGCAGAAGCTAGTAAATAAATTATGATCATTATTATTAAATGTGCCTGCATGGTAAAACTCTTAAGACCGATTTTTATAATATTTGTGATGGTATTATGTTACATTTCATTTTTTTATTATGTCATATTTTCTACTTTTCTTATCGAGGTACTACAAACTGCATAGGCCGAAGCTAATTATACATTAACTAGAAGAATTATTTCTTTCAAATTATTATTTTTGATGCAATTCACTGTCTGCTCGAATGCGTACTACGGAGGTTAAAAGTATATATACATAAGTTGCTAAGTGACGTGTCTATAGCGGTGTATTATCATGTATTCTGTGTTATATTGTACGATATGGCAAGTCTATAAATCAACGCGAGTGTTGCACGGTGGATTAGCGCGGAGAAAAGGTGGGGATATTACGGCGTGTCCGCGGGACCGACGCAAGGGCCGGTTTTGTATTTTGTCGATAGATGAATATTATGGATGGATTTGATCGGACTGTGAGATTTAGGTCACTTTTTGATTGCCAATAGTGCTTAAAGCTTTCCAAAATTGGTAACATTAATAACACTATAACTACAATACAAACAACAATAACATTATAACTATTACATTATATATTACTTTTAACATTCATTAGAGAGGCGTTCATAAAAATTACAATTTGATTGCATGTATGATATTATATCGGCATCTTGTTCCTGTAGTTTTGATAAGCTCTCTCCGAGAGATATTGTTGTAAAGACTTTCATTTATTATTATTTAATATCACATTTTCAAGCATAAGCATAAATGAAGCTAGTTATGAATCTTATATCGCTAATGTCGTTGATAGTTTTCTCCTTAGTCCGATAACGAGTGACAGTTGAAAAGGGAAGTCCTCTGACGTTCTCTAATCTAATCGGAGACGTCCTGGAAAAAGCGCAGGTCAAGAGTACCTTAAACCGACGAGCATGTATGAAACTGAAGACTGTGATGAGAGTAAAGAAGTAGAAGACGCATGCCAGGATCGTAGAAAGTGGAGATCCGTGGTACCTGCCTACCCCTCTAGGAACGAAGACTACATACAGACAATACATTATGTATGTATGTAGAGAGGAGCGGTATTATAATTTATGTTTCTACGTACTCATGCTACTAAACGTTGACTAGGGTTCAAGCCTATTAATTAACACCAATAATAAAATGTGGCATACTGCAAAGAGGCGGTCGCGTGCCCGACACGCGCATTTTTGCCCGAAGCTCTACTTAAATAGTTATCACTGGTTCTTTCGTGGTAAAATTATTTTTTTATTAGTGAATATTTGCGTACTTTAGTGAGCTTGCTGGTTTGTGAGTTTTTTTGTAAAGGGTAACCGGAATAGATCCGTATAGACCCCAATTTCCATGTAGCTAAGCTTGTCGAACAGTAGGGCAATTACGAATATTTCAACCTGACAAATCGTAAAACCGTTATTTTGAATCTACGCTTCCTCATTGGCCATAATTTTACGTCTACGATAGGATGACTTTTTCGCTAGTCTTTGTGATCGAGTTTCCGGAGTGGTGAGAGGATTCATAACGAATGTGACATAATGTTAATAGTGTAGTCGCGTGGCCGACACGCGTCGTCGAGTGGACAAGCGGCACTGTTTAACAAATTGTGGTTCTGCATCTGTTGTACGATTACATGGTTAGTTTGTTATGTTACCCGCGAAAGGATTTTTGAAATCCTACTCAAACTATAAATTCGAAAGTTTGTGAGTATAGATGTATGGATGGATGAATGTTTGTTACTCTTTAACGCTAAAACTACTGAACGGATTTGGATGAAACTTGGAATATACAGTTTGTGACTTGGATTAACACATAAGCTACTTTTTTTTCGGCACCACGCGAGCAAAGCCGCGGGCTGAAGCTAGTTCAAATATGTATTTGTTTTTCAAAAAGTGGGCATTTTTTTAATGTACAGATACAGAATGCAATTTATGGAATTTTCTACATAGGATTTAGCTGTGTCGGATATGCCTCAGTTAGACGACCGCGAGAGCCTTGTTTGTTAAAGCAGGGTGCACCACCAGCAGGTCAGAATGAGTACTTTGCTACGTGCCGTCGGTAGCGAAGTGATTACCGCTGATATCAGAAAATACATATTTGTGATCTGTAGTCTTAACTTTCTTCTTGTGAAGTGATATTCAAACAGCAATGTCGGAGGCCTTCGGGTGGCCTTAAGCACCAGAGTAGGAGTAGTTCGCTAGTGACCAACTACGAAGGGAAAAAACAACACAACAATTTTATCCAATATCGACGACCTCTGTGACACAGTGGGCGAAGGCCCGCCTGAGACGCAGAAGGTTATAGGTTTGATTCCCACCGCAAGACAAATGTTTGTCTCTTGTCTGGGTATTTTCTATGTATAATATATGTATCTACAGTGTATATATCTTTGTATGCATCGGTTTGTGTGGTTCCTAGTTCTAGTAGTCTGATTAGTTTGGGGCTAGAAGATGCTGTGTGATAATGTCAAGCATTTTAATATTTTCATTCCATTTTCAATATATAACTCTACGGACACGGAACCCTAAACAATCACGTTCATAATAATACCTACGGGACCCCCAATTTCATCCCACAATATTTCAAAAATGTGCAATACAAGTTCATACTAAACTTGATTACACACTAGCTTGTTGGTATCTATCTGTCTCGCTCACTCCTGCAAATGTGGGTGGGGGTGCGAAAGAGAGGGGTGCTAGGAGGGTAGGATTTCCCGGTAATGTTACAAATATTGTCTACCGTGAAGTGATTATTGAGCGTGGCTGTATTTATAGTCAGAAATTTAAGATTTAAGATGATTTTAGCATCCTTCATCTTCATCCTACTAATATTATAAATGCGAAAGTTTGAGAGTTTGGAAGTATGGGTGTATCGATGAATGGATGAATGTTTGTTACTCTTTCACGCAAAAACTAGAGAACGGGTTTGAATGAAACTGGGAATATAAATAGTTTGTGACCTGGATTCACATAGGCTACTTTTTATCCCGATACCACGCGAGAGAACCCGCGGGCGAAAGCTAGTAAGTCATAATTCATTTTATTGGTTTAAGTATTGGTTCAATAGTTCTTAATCATAAATGAGCATCCTTAAAACTTAATCAATTGGAGACATGCAAATAATTACAAGAACGTCATGGACTTCTTCGTAAACTATGTAATAAACATCATCATCAGCTTAAATCAGTCCACTGCTGGACATAGGCATTGCGCCTGTCATCAGCTCGACGCATCCAGCTTCTAACAGGAGACTTTTGCAGATCGTCATTTCACCTAGCCGGAGGGCGTCCTACACTACGTTTGCAGAGCCCCGGTCTCCGCACAAGATCTCGTTTACCCAATGGTTATCGGTTCTTCGATAAATGTAATAAAAACCAATCCGACCCCCCAATATTAGACCACATCTAACTTACAGGTTAGGCTATGCCTTATTCTGTAGATTTGCGTAAATTGTCAGTCAGTCAGCATCTTAAGTTTATATATTGAGAAGAATTCATGTCGTCTCTTGAGGAGTACATACCGAACTATAAATACGACACGACGGTACAGTCACGAACATATATCACGATTAATCGGTTAGAATTTAACGGCGCGATGCGTTTTGAGGGGCCGACAGTTTTTGCGCTCGACTGTACCACGGTTATTGAGGGAGATTATCCTCATGATTATACTTATTAAAAGTGGATTTTCAAAATTATTATAAGGGAATTATGTAAGAGGACGACCAGTATAATCTACTTCTTGTGCGAGCTGGTGGCCAACTCTGTTTGTTGTCGGAGTTTTTAGGCCGCCCGAAGGCCTCCGACATGGCTTAGCGACTGAAAAAACCGAGCCCAATACCTTCACATGCCTTCCGAATCACGGAAGCGCTCAGATCGAAATGCCACTAAACCGTCACCCATCCAAGTAGGGACCAAGGATCCTTAACCAAGATGATTTGCTAAGAACACCGAAATTAACCACGCCACGAAGCGCTTACAGTAAAACCTACTACTACTTCGAAAATCATCATCATCATCATCCCCGGCAGTTGTCCAACCTGTGAAGTATACAAGTTGTAACATTTAAGATCGGTCAGTATGGGAAATTCTAAAACTATAAGACATGCGGAGATCTCTTCTTAGGAACCACGTCATCGTCGTCGAGAATGCAGTCTCCCTTGATATTAAAATCTATGACAATAGGCTAGATGCCTGAAAAATTCTAATTAGTCCGTCATTTACATTATCAAAAAATATTGGACACGTATTTTTTCTTATGTCGATTAAACAAAAAATGACGAAGATATAGTGTGTTGAAGTTCCGTGTGACGTCACTGGTAAGTACACTTTTTACATACAAGTAACGTCACGAGCCCCCACTCCCGAACTCTGACACTCTTTATCTTTGACGATTTCCATTGATTTTAAAAATTAAAAAATACTTGTCCAATATTTTGTGATAATCTAATTGACGGACTAATTAGAATTATTACTTTTCTACCCAGGCATCATCCCTATTGACATGGTTCCTAAGAACATATCTTCGTACGTCGTATGTAGTTTCAGACTTTCCCATATTGATCAAAAGGTTACACTTTGTATACCCTTTCAGACAAATAAATAATAATTTATAAATCGGTCTACAATTGACGGAGATATCGGTAAACATACATACAGCCGAACATAGAACCTCTCGCTTTTTTTGAAGTCTGTTAAAAAGATCATAAAAAGAGATCACGACCCTCTGCCCAGAGGAAACGACGCACAGAGAGAGTGAGAGAGAAAGAGAGATGGATGACACATACAGAACTGTTTTAACCCGTCTCTGTTTGTGACATTTGACGCAATAACACGTTTAAACAGTCTATATCAGTCCACTGGACGAAGCCCCTCCCCTTACTTCTAATAAGGGGGATATGCCCATAATCCCCACGCTGGGTATGCGGGTTGGGAATCGGAGGACACAGCTTCTCGCACCGACACTGCTGCTGATGTCGGTCGGTCAGAATTTAGCTGTGTCGGTGATAGGCTGAGTTATGCCACAGTTAACCGCCGCCAGAACCCCGGCGTTAGTTATCAGGGTGCACCAAGGCCGGCTCCAAAGATGGAGGTTAGAACCCAATAAGCCCCTTTCATTTCATTTAAAAGCACGTTAGCACTTGATAACGATACACACATATCAATGAAGTCAACGTTCCGGCAACGTGTCCGCTAAGTTCAGTATCAGTGCAACATAGTGATTTAATTCACACATGACAGTACTCAGTAATTAATACTTCCGTGAATGCCGGTGTCGGCACTGACACTGAGAGCATTGTGTCGTCACTGACACTGACAATTGGGGATGCGTTCATAGATAAAGAAATAATGAATGAATATTTCGCACTGTGCCAGTACTGTGGCTTCACGCGTAAGGTCATTTAATATGGTCTGCTAAGAACAATCTAATTGGTATTTTTACATTACAGCCTCAAATCCAAATGCTTACCCGCGCGGGAGGGTTGTCTTAAGAACATTCTAGCAGGTACGACACACGCAATCATACCAAGACTGCATGCAGACGATTAAATAAATATCCATATCTTAATTCAGTCGAATAAGGTTCGTAATCGATAGTAATATATTACACTGCATATGGACATACATTTAAATTTTACGCTTAATTTTATGTGTGAAAATTCCAGCTAATGATACAGCCTTTTCGAATGTTATTCAATTTTAAATGTTAGTTAAATCTAACGTAGAATATAAATTTATTAAGGTTTTGCATAAAAAACCGGTCAAGTGCGAGCTTGACGCGCGAATCGCGATTTACAAGTTCCGTACAAACTTGTAGGTAATGTATTTTTTTAATGTGACCGTATGTTCCTTTTCATTTATTTATTGCAGTCATGTTAGGTACAAAACATGGATGATAAGTATAACAACACTATGAGCCCAATTTTGGGCACAGCAATAGCATGGAGTATTAGTAAAAAGTAATATTTTAGGTAGGTATGTAAATTAAATTATAGATCTAACTCAATTTGATTGTTAATTTCTGGAAGATTAAGTGAGTCACTGAAAAAAACTTTTAAACTATAACAACATTTATTTATTAACGTTTCTTTTAGATGTTTTAAAGTTTTGTCATATTCCTCGTCTTTTAGATTTTCCGGGAGTTTATTATAATTTTTTACAGCCATTGTATTTGGGCCAGAACTGTGTATCATCTAATATTTTGAACTAGGTAGTTCTAATCGATGTCTTTGTCTACTAGGGTATCGTAGGGTATCGTAGGCAAGTCTTTGGTTTTCTGGAAAAGTTTAAAATTTTCTAAATTGGTTCATAAATGACGGAGTTATGAGATAACAAACATAAAACATGAATAAAATTCAATCCCATAAAATCTTAGTCCCTGTTGTTTAAATCGGTTCATAAATATTATGAGGTATCAAACATAAAAAAACGAATAAAATTTGAGCCCATAAAATTTTCATTCCCAGTTTTCTCTTAATTCAACAACCACCAATTGGAAAGTATACCCTACACAACGACAAAAGAATTTTCTAAATCGGTTCATAAATGACGGAGATATGAGGTAAGAAACATAAAAAAAAACAACCGAATTGAGAACCTCTTCATTTTTTGAAGTCGGTTAAAAATAACCTCACGGGCTAGGCATTCGATCGTCAACCAGCGGCCTGAACAGTCACTCTAGTGTACATTTATAAACTAAGAAGGAATTTATATTAGCAGTGTATTTAATTTAAAGTAAAATAAACGCAGTCTTATACCTACTAAAAAGTGCAGTTTCTCTGAGTTGTCCTCACAATGTTAAGAATGTCTGGGCAACGCTACGTCCCCAAACACACTATCAAACAAAATGTCCACAAACTCAACCACCGTCCACAATATTTACCCAACAAACATAGCGTAGTGGCAGTACGTTTGTTTGTCCTAACTAAATAAGGGGTGGTTACGGTGGGTAGAATAATTGAGAGGTTTCGCTATGAAAAGTACTTGTCTAGTTAAGTACAATAACTGGGTCTTTTCTATGTATAATATGTAGGTATGTATTTACAAAAAAAAATTATATGCGTAGTATATCAGTCATGTGGTTCCCATAACAAGATGATTTGCTTACTTTAGGGCTAGTTAATTGGAACAGCGTGACTTGGCGGAACTTATTGCAAGATAAATAAATAATTATCAGTTCAATAATGCTGGACACTATCTAACAGCATCATGTAGCCCCAAACTAAGCAGAGCTTGTATTATGGGAACCACATCACTGATATACTACATATATAATTTTTTTGTAAATAAAATACATATTATACATATAGAAAACACCAAGGCCCGAGACAAATATCTGCTGATCATATAAATTTGTCCCGCGTCGGGAATTGAACTCGCAACCTTCAAAGTCTCAGGCGGAGCTCCGCCCACAGCGCCACAGACGTCTTCAGATGTTTAATAAGACAAAATATTTATTACAAAC
Organism: Horisme vitalbata; assembly: GCA_951804965.1. Taxonomy (NCBI): domain Eukaryota; kingdom Metazoa; phylum Arthropoda; class Insecta; order Lepidoptera; family Geometridae; genus Horisme; species Horisme vitalbata. Next base: position 26,347,670 of record OX638094.1, on the reverse strand, counting down.
TCCGCTAACCTAAAAATATGTATTTTTATTTTATAAATATGTTTTTATATTTTATTATCAATTAAAATAAAATAAAATTACCAAAAATAAGTATCATTTATTTAAGTAGTATATCAGTCACGTGGTTCCCATAATACATACTCTGCTAAGAGCTGTGCTCTTGTCGACGCAACTGAACTCCTTCCATCTACCTGTCTCCAAAGCAGCCTCCTTTACTCCTATACGACATGAAATCTACTTTCTCTTTAATGTGGCTCATATCATTTAGCCTTGGTCTTCCCCTACCTCTCTTTCCTTCTACTTTTACCCTTACCATGTTAATAACCAAAGAAATAGCGTATAATTAAAAAACCTGTGGGCTGGAGGTAATGCACAAGTATGCAACTCGTCAAAGACGAGAGTGATGATTACACATCTCACTTGGCGCAAAAATCGCAAATCAAATCAAACATCGCAATGACGCTCAGTGAAGGAGGCCTTCAGCAGTGGACTGCAATAGGCTAATGATGATGATGATGAAACATGTTCTTAAAAAAATTCAGCATTTTTTATTAATTAAATTAAAATAAAACAATGGGTTTCATTCAAAGTTTGTCACGTAGGGAATATGATCTGCAATATTTTTTTTCCAACATTTTCAATTTCGAAGGCGATTGGCCGACAAGCGCCGACCAATAGGCGCGCGGCGTATGCGCAGCTGTACAAATAATTTCACTAGCACAATCAGCATGGAATTACTTTTTACGGACGCATTGATGGTGATGAAAAACACTGAAGGCTTGACTTTTGTGTTTTTTAAGTGGGTCATTTTACTATAGTACTTTTAAAGCATCTAGTGGTAAATTTTACTTAATGAAAGAGACGCTGTGGCGACATGGTTAGAAGGTTTTAACAGTATCTATACCTAACCTACAATCACAGGCAGGACACATTGCGTGGCTATGTGATGACTGATGGAGTTGGATAATTACAGACTGGTAGCCTAGGGATAGCTTTCGGAGTGTGGGAAGTCCGGCTGCAAGATGGGCAGACGACATTGTCAAAGTCGCGGGTCGTACGTGGGTTAGACTAGCGCAGGATCATGGTGGATGGCTCAATTCTGGGAAGCCTGTATACCCAGCAGTGGGTGAAATCAGGATGTAGATGATGATAATAGCATCCTCTCAGACTAAACCGCCACAGGAAAAACGGTCAATACATATGGAGCTGACTAAGTATATGTATAAATTTAGTTAATTTGCGATACTACTATTGCTCAGTACACAAATCTTTTGAAAATACCACATAAAGGGGATAAGACCAAACATTACATTCGGCACTTGCTCACTTTTTGCAAGCTAGCATTCCACGTGGTTGCAAGCCCATAGCTGCTTTTGTTGGAACACTATCCTAGCTCATGCTTTTCGAATTTTAATTCCAGGGCAAAAGGATTTCCTCACCCTGTCGAGCAAAATAATATTATCGAAACAAGAAACCCCACCAGAACCAGACCATGTATCGAACCTTCGGATTAGAAGTCGGGACATTCATTTATATTATTTATTTAGGCGCTAACCGAGTGGTGGCCAAGAGATGGTCATAGAAATAGGGGACGTCCACCGACCGTGACATGATGGTCGACTATATCAGAAAAGCCGTGGGCACCTGGATCAGATTCGCGCCGAATCGAAACGAGTGGCATACCTAATCAAAGAGAGGCTCTTGCCCAGCAGTGGGCCAAAAATGGCTGAAATGATAATGATTATTGTTATTAATTTGCCATTGAAAAAACTTTAAACACTCGGGTTCATTAAATTCACACATTTTTGAGAAGCGGATATGTATAGGCCTCTTCAATTTCGAGTTAAGTATTCTAAGAATTGACATAAGGATCAATTAATTTATTTTATTTATTTATTAGTTTCATAATATTTAGAGATAGATAGAGGTTTTTTTTCGTGGAACGTGCCTACGATGCAGCGCTCTGCGTCCATCAACTTGAGGCATGAAGGTGTAAAGCCTTCATAATCATCATCATCATCATCATCTGCCTATAGCAGTCCACTGCTGGACATAGGCCTCCCCTAATGAGCGCGAGTAGTGCTTCCCCGGATGAGCCCTTCACAAAGAACTCTCTTTAATCTATATCTAAGGTATAAAACATTATATAAAATCGGTCTAGTTTTGAAACTTACTACAAGTATGTATCAGATAAGAGCTAACCTACGGGTTACTACGTCTAATAAGCGATGTTAGGGCATAGGTCTTGATAAGAATACAGAACGCGGCAATACCTCGCATTCAGAGGGCTTACCACAGGTTTTTAGAGTTTACGAACACTATAAGTTTCGGTATCTTTCCATACATTCTCAGTACAGCGCCTCTAGGGAAACGTGCATGAACTAAGAAAATGTATGGAAAGATACCGAAACTTATAAAGTTTTCGAAAACTATCTAAACCTGTTGTAAGCCCTCAGAAGAACTGTCGAGCTTGAGCCACCGGCATCGTCGCGAGATTGCGTGTTCTTCGGTTTTTTATAGATTGTACTCCGGAGAGTGTGCGCAAGAGCTACATGACCTTATTCCGTCCTCACCTTTCGTCCATAGAAACTACAGACGCACTGCTAACTACAATCCGTATCAACCGCACTTGTTACCAATTAATGAATCTTGTTTGCATATTTACGTGTCGCATACTGTAACAGTAATTTATAGCTGTAACTGTCAGTTTAATGTATTTCTAGTGACGTTATAAGATTGTAACTGACGTGTACTAATAAAGACTACTACGAGAGTCATCGTCATTATCATCAGCATATGGCAGTCCACTGCTGTATATAGGCCGGCATTGCGCCCTGCTCTCAGCTCGACGCATGCAGTTTCTACTTTCTGCCTTTGGCAGATCGTCAATCCACCTGGGCGTTATACACTACGTTTGCCGAGCCGCGGTCTCCATTCATCAACTTATTTACCCCAACGGTTCGGTTGGTTCTTCAGCAGATATGGGCAATCAACTGTCACTCCAGCTTGATAATTCTCTGTGCTGTCGACAACTTTAGTTCTTTGTCGTATAGTTGCGTTGCGGGGTCTATAGGGTCCACAGCTCGCCGAGTGACTAGCCGTACTGTGAGTATCCACGTTTCGACACCGTTTCATGACGGGTAGGAAACAACTGGTCGAAACTTTCGTTTTCAGGCAATGCGGTATGAGTGACGATATAAGAAATGCGGTACGTTAATAGTAGGCAGTATGAATTTATATTCATGCCCCTATAGCTTAAGTGAAGTATCACCACCATGCCTAGTGCCATGAAGCAGCATTGTGCTCCGGTTCTTCTACAAAGTATGCTTGTTTCTTCTTCACGCCAAAACTACTGGATCAAGCTGTTATTTTGTTTGAGTAGTTCTAGAAGCAATACTTATCGACAGCTTGTAGAGGCTATCCGACTATAATATAGACTTTTATCCGGGTACCATTTGAGCGATGCAGCGAGCGGAAATCCATGAGTGACGATCGGCTGTCGGCTGCTGGAAGAAGCTGGATGCGTCCAGCTCAGGACAGAGCGCAATGGCGCTCATTGAGGGCGGCCGCCGTCCAGCAGCGGACTGCTATAGGCTGATGATAAATGATAAGTCAACGGCACTGAATTGAAAAAGAAGAGTATACAAAAAACAAGTCAAAAGTCACAGTTATCTGCCACGAGTCGCGACAATAATGTATCAATTACATTATATTGTTGCAATTAAAATTAATTTATTATACCGATTGTGTTATCTTTGAAATGTTGGTCAGCTGATAAAATTAACGAGAGGATCTGAACCAAAGGTCTCAAACTCTAAACAAATCAATTGAGAAATTGAGTTTATCCTGGACTCTTTTAGAGATTGGACCACCACAGCCTTGAAACGCCAAAAACGGAAGGGAGATAGGGGGGGGGGGGCCTTTGCCCTGCAGTGGGACAATGTAGGCTGAAAATAATAATAATAATAGTGTTTCCGACTGAGGAGGGGAAGGTTTTTAGGATGTTTGCGAGTTCCTTTAGCTGTATCTGTAGCTCAAACGGATGGATGGATTTTGATTAATCAGGTGTCGTTAGATCCGTCTAAATCACGAGTAACTCAGGCTATATGAGATATCAAAAAATCTAATATGGCGACTCTAAGAAGCCATTTTCAATTTACGATCGAATACGAAAAAGGAATCAAAATCTTGGCGATTTCCACGGTCGGTGTCATTGGCGGCCTAACATTGGAACAGCTACATACCCTGCACTGACGGGCAGCAGCGGCACCGGTACCCATTCCCAACCTGCATATACAGCGTGATTATGGGCAAATCCCCTTATTAGAATGCCAATGTCCAGCAGTTGAATTAAAGCTGGCGTGTGTTTAGTGTCCTCGGAAAGCCTCTGACGTGGCTTAACACACTCATTATCATTACGCTACGCGCTATGCCCGAAGAGCAGGGCAACCTGGACCACGTTTGTTTTAAGCACTCAATGCGTTAAGTACACTAGCACGTTGACTGCCGGCCTTAGACATGACGCGTAGGAGATAGCAATAACAACCTGTCAAAGCATGTGTCTGCAGCACTCAGCATTAATTTTCGCGGTAGTACTTGGATTGGTGACCGTTTAATGGCATTAAGATCTGAGCTTCGGAAGGCACGTTAAAGTGTTGGTCGGTCAGAGGCCTAGTCGGTACGATCCATTAGTTTTATTTTTATATTTTATAGTATTTCGTCCTGCGATATCGATTGGATGACCTTGTCCGCATTTTTGCTAACTTGTTCTAAGGCTCAACGTACACCTGACACTTTTAAACGACATTGGGAACGCAGTTCGTCTGTGGAGAAGCAACTTTGTAAGGATTCACAATATAACTACCGTAACTATTATAGTACGGTACAGTAGAGCCTAGGGGAGGCCTACAGCTAAAAAGCATAACGACCTGCGGGGTGATCGGCTAACTCTGTAGCAAACAGAAATACACCGATCCTGTTTTTACAAAATTTGACTTTTCATCCGTCGAAATTCAATGAACGTCAATTGACAAACTGTCACAGTTTGTTAAAAGAGGATCGGTGTCAATCATTTCTGTTTGCAACAGAGTCAGCCGATCACCCCGCTGACTACCGATGCCTAATTTTATTTTATTTTTATTTTTAAGATTGATTTTTTGTATTTTAAATGTTAGTCCACCACCACCACCACCACACCAGCCTATATCAGTCCACTGCTGGACATAGGCCTCCCCTAATAAAGGGGGATATACCCATAATCCCCACGCTGGGCATGCGGGTTGGGGATCGCAGGGCACAGCTTCTCGCACCACCGATGCTGCTGCCCGTTGGTGGCCAGGGGATTTAGATGTGCCGATGTAGGCTGTGCTATGCCGCAATCAGCCGGCCGCCAGAGCCCCGTTCGTTGTTTGTTAGTCCACACTTCAGGGAAAATCCAAGATTTTTATATATCACAAAAAATTTCGACTCAGGCGGGATGTCGTGGGTCTAATTCAGCATGAGTCGAAAAGTTTGTGGATATATAAAAATCTTCGTTTAATATTGTTCATAAAGGCTTTTGAAATTGGGTTTGGGTGTTTTCTATGTATGATAATTATGTATGTATTTACAAAAAAAATGTATATTTGTAATATATCAATCATGTGGTTCCCATAATACAAACTCTGCTTAGTTTGGGGCTACATGATGCTTTGTGATAGTCCAGCATTTTAACTATGTAGAGTACTAGGACTTGTTTGGCGTTTTGCGAAAATAATGCTGGACGGTATCATACAGTCAAGTAGCCCTAAACTATGCAGAGCTTGTATAAATGAGAACCACATGATTGATATACTACTTAATTTTTGGAAATACATAATATTATACACAGAAAACCACCAGACCCGAGACAAAGACAAAAAAAAAATGCAAATATTTTGCAGATCATACAAACATTTATCTCGCGGCGGGAATCGAACCCGCAACCTTCTTCGTCTCAGGAGAGCTTTCGCTTACTTTTTTTGCCACAGAAGCCGTCGAGTATTATTACGAGTACTACTTATAGTAGGTACTTTGTCGTCGGCTCTGACTTCATAAGCTGGGTACGGATAGCGCGTTCCTGTGTACGCGTCGTCGGGGTTCGCTGTGCACGCGTACATTGACGCTTACAGTTAATATGGACCGCCGCGAACCTGAACGCGAAGTCAGTCGATCCATAGCGCTACGCGAGCCGAAACCGACTGACCGCGGGGTCAGGGGGCGTCACGCGTTCCACAAAGTGTACGCGTTGCTGCAAGTACAAACAAGGCGTTCCAAGACACGCGTAGCAATGTACGCGCTATCCGTACCCAGCTTTCGAATACACCTACGTCTATAAGTTTTTCATTTTGCAAAAAGGACCTTGCTCCAAAAACCTGGTATCAGCCATCATCATGACACACGATTAACGTCAGCGGTGATGAAGATGCAATCGTGACGAGCTGTATATGGTCAGAGGCCTTATTTACTAACTTAGTTGCACACCGAAATGATAAGCACCGTCAACTTAGTAATGAGGCTTCAAGTCACTATAGGCTGTTTCCGGACTTTCAACAAAAATACATCGTAAATGAGAACCTCCTCCTTGTCGTGAAGTCAGTTTAAAACAGTAAATAACAGGGTGTTGTTAAAAACTTACTCCAAACACCCTGTGTGTATGCAGTAAGTTTTTAAGCACACACACGCGTACTTGTTCTCCGGCCAAGTGCGAGTTCGCCTTAGGTACCGAGGGTTCCGTAAAAAGTTGTATGTACTATATTTTTTTATTTGATCTAACTACAAACGGTTTACAGATGTTTTCCTTTACTTGTGCTAAGATATTGCCTATAGGTTTTGATTCTCTTGCAAATAACAAAATATGCGGCATAAATATAATATACATCTTTGATTGCGTTGACTTGGAAGTTTGATTTTTTTCAAAGCTCCAAGGTTTAAATTTCAACTTGATACATTCACGCGTTTCTGATAACAAAGTGATCCTGTAAGGGTTCTTTTGTTTTTTAAAGGTAAAAATAAAATGTTTTTTAAACACCCCATATTATACAGTGGTACATACACATCATATCGGTAATGCTCTACATCAAAAAGGTACAGGTTCAGAACGTGTCAGAATTGCATATTACAATGTAGCCGCATTGTATAAGAGGATGTGGGGCAAGTTATAAGAGCCCTGGTTTTGGAAAAGGCAGTTCAACTCGACCGGGATAGCTATCTAGGTCGGCGGAGCAAAAAATCCACCGTAGGCTGGGAATATCACCACACCACACCACACCAGCCTATATCAGTCCACTGCTGGACATAGGCCTCCCCTAATAAAGGGGGATATGACCATAATCCCCACGCTGGGCATGCGGGTTGGGGATCGCAGGGCACAGTTTCTCGCACCACCGACGCTGCTGCCCGTCGGTGGCCAGGGGATTTAGCTGTGCCGATTAAGGCTGTGCTATGCCGTAATCAGCCGGCCGCCAGAGCCCCGTTCGTTGTTTAGCAGGGTGCACCACGAGCAGGTGAGGTTGGCTTGGGTTCCAAAGATAGAGATTGGAACCCCGTACACCCCTGGGTATTCCCAGGGGTTTTCATCACTACATAAAACAAAACAAAGTCCCCCGCCGCGTCTCTCTGTCTGTTCGCGATAAACTCAAAATCCACTGAATGGATTTTCATGCGGTTTTCACCAATAGACCGAGTGATTTATGAAGAAGATTTAAGTGCAATTTGTTAAGGTTTTGTGTAATTGATTGAATCCAAGTGTTTAATCGAAAACAATTAATCCTATTGAGATATTACATAACAATGTATATTGGTATAGGTCATATGCCAAACTACCCGTGCGAAGCCGGGTCTGGTCGCTAGTTAATAAATAAAATGTATAGTCGAAGTAATGCATCTAGTACATGGTTATTACAATTTAAACAAGGTCATTAGGTCAGATGAAGATGAAAAATGTGCCATAGATAGGGCTCTGTTCCCCACACTAGGTCTAAAAATTTATGCGTAGTATGTTTGTTATGTACTTAGATTTAAAGTATAAATGGTGGACAAGGTTCCACCCGCGGCTTTGCTCGCGTGGTACCCCGACCAAAAGTAGCCAAATGTCATTCCTGGTCTAGAACTACATTAATGTACAAAAAAAAAACTCAATCCGTTCAGCAGTTTTGGCGCGAAGGAGGTACAAACACATTTAAAGTTTAGCCTATATATAGGATTTTTTGTAATAAAAAAGTATATACCATGCGAAAGGCTGAGTTTAGACAACTTTGTTATCAAGAGAGAGATTATGGCCTATATGCACCGAAAGATGTGACGAATAATAATATAATAGATAAAAACTACTGTCCAGTCGACGTTCAACGCTTTGAGTGCTGAAAACACCGCTCGCCGTTCCCCGCCCGCTCGCCGTTTAGACCAAGCCCTATATCGGCAATCATAACTTAAGTTGTGCACCAAATGTGATAGTTCAATGACGATCACAGTGTCAGTTATAAAGCGCTGTCATTGATTGATTGATTGTATTACTCAGTTTTTATGACAGGATACTGGTAATGAGTTCAATGGAATAGTTATATGGGAACTAGACAAATATCTATATAGATGATTTAAAAAATATAAAAGGGCGTAAGAAGTTCCAATTTCCATCATCAGAATCCAAGCCACCCTCACCAGCCCGTGGTGCACCCTGCTGCAAAACAAACGGGGCTCTAGCGGCCAGCTGAATTCGGCATAGCACAGCCTAACACCGGTACCGCTTAATACCCGGCGGTCAGAGGGCTTACCACAGGTTTTTATAGTTTACGAAAACTTTATAAGTTTCGGTATCTTTCCATACATTTTCAGTACAGCGCCTCTAGGGAAACGTGCATGAACTACGAAAATGTATGGAAAGATACCGAAACTTATAAAGTTTTCGTAAACTATAAAAACCTGTGGTAAGCCCTCAGGGTATTAAGCGTTAGCGGTAACTTCGGCAGTGCGATAATCTGTGCCTTGCTATAACCAAACCGCAAGCCCAGCGTGGGGATTATGCCATTATGGACATATCCCCCTTTATTAGGGGAGACATATGTCCAGCAGTGGACTGTTATAGGCCGTTGTTGAGTGGATGATTACTAACTGATACTCCAAATGATTCAACCTTCTAAGAAGCCAGTGCTGTAGGTTTTGGTAAATTACATTACCTAAAAATTAAATCAAAACCGTAAATTAAGCCATAGGTAGACGAAATGGGTAATTAAATTACAATAGCGAGTCCGAAATAGATACAATCGCGTCGGCCAATCATAAATCAACTTTTACGCGATTGGGCAACGTAAAAATGTTGCCGGTAAAATGTGTTTTAGTAGACGCGCTAGCGACCCGTCCCGACTTTGCACGGATAACAGTACAGTATTAAAGCCTATATGACTTTTCCGTCGTAGTTTTGTTTTGTTAATATCTCAAAGGGATTATTATTAGGCAGCGTGTTTCGATAAAAGCTCCCAGGCGGCTTGACTGTTTCCCAAATTTTTTACATAATTATTGAAAATTTCAACAAAACCACACCTAAACCTTCCTCATGAATCACTCTGGTGAGTGAAAACCGTATGAAAATCCGTTCCGGAATTTTTGAGTTTATCTCGAACAGACAGACTGACAGACGCGGCGGGGGACTTTGTTTTATTATAATAAATAAGTAGTGAAGTGATGAAGCGTAGTGAACTGATAGGGTTGCCATCTTTTTTAGTCTTGTTTGATATATATTTTTATTGTTTTTGGGGTTCCAACCTTAAAATTCCGACAGAGTTTGCCTACGAACGTAGAAGAACGCACGAGAAACGATTTCAACTGAATTTCAAAAACAATCTTAAGAGGCCATGGCGTAAATCTATTTACTTGACATTATATGCATACTAATATTATTGATGTTTGTGTACGTATGTATTAAACCTATCTACTAATAAAAAATAAAAATGAATTGCCGTGCGTTATTGTCGCAAAATCTCGAAACTGGTTCGACCAATTTGAATGTTTTGTTTTTTTCGCCTCAATACTGGCGTGGTTTAAGAAAAAAGTAAATTAGGGCAAACCAAAGGAAGAGCCGAATTATCCAAATTAGTAATTTAAATATACACACACAAACGAAGTTAAGCGTGTTAGTTCGTTATGATACAAGTCTTCAAGAATCGAATTCAAACGAAACTTGAGCATAGATTTTTTTCAATGTTAAAAATGCTTATCATGAGTATTTTAATAGGTATTTTGTTTATTATATTTTTATTTAACTGATTTGGGGAAAAAAGGTCCGACTTTGAAAAAAAGGTCTCCCAAAATCTCTATTTCGAGCTAAATCCCACCACCCTCTTTTGAAGGAATCAAGCTCGTCGCGCCAACGTATCCTCGGCTGACAGCCGCCACTGCACCTTTGGTGTCCAGGTATTTATTATTATTATCATCATCCACAGACCGACTACAGCCACTGCTGGGTATAGGCCTCCCTTTGTATGTGCCAATATCGTCGGTTTGAAACTCGTCTCATCCAGTTTCGACCCACGATGGATGCAATATCGTCCACCCACCTAGCTGCTGGACAACCGACGTTTCTGTACCCAGTATGTTTTATATTATGTTATAATTATTAAGGAAGATTTTAAGTTAGATAACAACTTATTACAACAAATGTGTGTGTTCGAGCCTTCTCAAAGCAATCAAAAGAGGGCAAATCAATGTTTTCAAGAATCAACCTGATTAAGGGAATAGAGGTTTATTTTAAATGTATGCAAAATAGTTTGATTTACAATGATATTGCGAGCGAAACCGCATGTTATTGCTAGCTATTATACCTACAGCTAAAGACACTTGTGTAAATATTGTAATAACGTAAATATAGAGCGTGGATTACACGTTTGTAAAAATACAATTTTAAGTTCGAAAATGTGCATTTTAAGAGACATGGCCTCGCGATGCTTTTCTTCAACCAAGTGGAATAGGTATCGCATGAATAACCGAATTCCGCAGAACCCTACCTATTAAAGTAAGATTAAGGGAACAGTCAGTCACCGATGTCATCGAGCGTCGATGTCGAGCAGCGCTTTTTGCGAGGCTTGCTTTGGTGTTTTTATCTGATCACCTTGGTTAAGCAACACTCCGCCGATCACTACTTGAATGGGTAACATTTAGATCAGAGCGCTTACGTGCTTCAGAAGGCACGTCAAGATTTTAGTCTCGGCTTTTTCAGTAATCAAGCCATTTGGGCGTTGGAGGCTTTCGGGCGGCCCAAAAACTCCGACAACAGATTAGGCCACTAACTCATATGAAGAAGAACAGATGTACTCAAAGGTATCGCGAATTTAAAGTGGCAATGGGCTGATAACGTCGCCAGAAATCAAGACTCGTGGCGCAAAACGCTGACAGAAAGGAGACCTTGGGAGGAGAAGAATGATGATATAAAGAGAACAGCTGGAGTGAAAGGATGGAGATGGCACAAGACCGTGAGAATTGGCATTATATGAAGGAGGCCTACACCCTTTGGGTTAAAAATGTCCAAGAAGAAGAAGAAGAGAGTGATAGATTATAGGTAGGTGCTTTACTGTATCTTAGTTATATTTAAGAATGGCTTCCGCTCGCGACTTCGCAAAAAAGTAGAATTTTTTCATATTTTATTCATGGTCTAGAACTACATTCATCTCAATCAGTTCACTAGTTTTGGGGTGAAGGAGTAAAGAATATTTCACATCCTCAGATCCAAAATTTCATCTTTATAATATCACTACAATACATCAACAAGACGAGTCTATATATCAGTCCACTGCTGGACATAGGCCCTCCCCTAATATGAAGGGAGATAACCCATAATCCCCACGCTGGGCATGTGAGTTAGGGATAGCAGGGTACAGTTTCTCGCACTGCTTACGTTGCTGCCCGTCAGGTACAGAGGATATAGCTATGCAGAGTTAGGCTGTGCTATGCAGGCCGCCAGAGCCCTCCTGTCTGTTAGCTAGCAGGGTACACCAAGGGCTCGTGAGGTTAGCTAGGATTATGCATGGTTCATTTTTTTTGTGATGTGGCTTTCATTAGTTCTTAGCAGACCATCTGAAATACTTGGGTGGGTGAAAGTATAGTGACATTTAGATTTGAGCATGTAGGCATGTAATGTGTATAATGACTTTTTCAGTCATCAAGTCAAGTCTCGCCAGAGTTGGCCACTAGGTCATACAAAGAAGAAGAGCCTACGTGTCAAGTTATTAAAAACAAAATCAAAATTGATTCATCCATTCGAGAGTTTTGATGCTACAGCAGACAGACATACACACACACATACACACAGACAGCCACATCAAACTTAAAACACTTCCCCTTTTTTGCATTGGAGTTTTAAAAGATACAAAACATTTCTGAGGAACCCTAAAATAAATATTCGCAGAGCTTTTGATGTGATTGGTAGTGCTTATTGCAAAATATGACAAACAAATATTTTTTATAATTAAAAAAGGATGGTTCAAAAACGGGTTACAATGAGGCACATAACCAGGTAAGACCTACCTAGAAAGAAGACGTACTAGGTGCTACACATTTGTGCAATTACTGAAAGATACAGTTAGTCTACATTGAATTGAATTATTATGAATCATTGTAGGTATAGAATTCTGTAAGAATTCAAGTCGTCAGATTGTATGAAGTTTGTTTGGGTAAAGAATTATTGCTAGAGTAGGTATGTGTTGTAGGTAGATACTTACCTATACCTACCTCGCGCGTACGTAAGCGCTATTCAGTGTAAATAAACAAATTTCTGTAAACATAGACACAAGAACATAAAAAGCGATTACTCGCCATTCTAAACCATTCTCCGAACCAAACACTGGCATAATGTGTTCCTTGACTCGTAAAATTATAAAAAATATAGTAATTTTTACCACACGCAAAATTGTGTGATAAAAATTCAATTTTCAGCCGATACACCGATCGAATTACCTGATTACAGTGTCAATGAGGACGTCAGAGTAAATAAATCCAATGAAACAATTCAGTATCGCATAGGATCTGCAGCACAATGGTAAAGGCACATTGGTATCTCCAGCCTGATCAAAACATAGCCTTTGTATGCTATTTGGCTGGTAATACGACATATTCTGTACATAAAACACATGCAGTCGACTTCCTAGAACTTATTTACAGGCGTATCTTCCACGTAAGGCGATTAGTTTGGGCGTATTTTGAAAAAATGCTGTTGCTTTTCACACTGGAATGGCATAACACGCAAACACTTTGGTTGATTTTCACAATGAAACACTTCACCACACCGCGATAGTTCGTTCGAGGAACGCGAGACGGGCCACGGTATGCATTTTCTCACTCACCTTGTTGTTTATTTGCTATTTTATTGAAACAGTTTTGAAAAACTTCATATAAATGCATAGGCTCGTCATCGCTCGTCGCCATTTTGGATTTTACTGTCCAAATATGCATAGACAATCTAGAACCTACACTCTTCAGTGGGTGTTCGGAGACTCTTTCCCAATTATATTCAATTAAGTTTTTTAAAATCCTTCAATTATTCATCTTTAACATTTGAAAAAAAATGACAATAAAACTGTTTTTAAAGTATTTTTTTAACCAACCTATTAGTTATTTTGAAATAAAGATCAGAATTTTCATTAAAAAAGAAAATATATTGCGAATTAATGTTTTTTTTATGAGTTTAGGTATTGAGCAGACGACCATAGAGTTTTCAAGTGTTTCTTAATTAGGGATGTATCTATTTATACTTCCACCCCGAGTTTTACGACAACAGCACCAAACAGCTCGAACGAATTAATTGAAGTTACGAATTTCAGTTGAAGTTTTCTTTGACTGCAAGCACTGCAGTGCAATGTTCACTGCATTATTTCTTTTAATATATAATATAATCTTGATTTCCTTACTATGCTATAAATTTATTATTCGATATATTTTTAGAACTAAAATAAAGATGACACTTCGGCCTGTCAAACAACTACTGTAATTTTTTTAAATCCATAAAATTGTTGTAATGCAATCACGAGTTTTACTGAACGTCGTCCGGGTAGCACCTAATTCATAGCGCTCACTACCGAGGTCATGTCATTACGGGGGGAATTTAGAGGGAAGATCAATAATATATTTTTGTGTCGTCGTCATTTGAAATGGATGTTCATAACTATAATAAGTTATTAACTGCTTATCACTTTTTAACTTCATATTTTACGAGATCTAAGTTTTCATTTCAAATTACATCTTTTTGGAAACGCTATCGGAGGCGGAAAATCGCTATTTGCGGAATGCTTACTGGGATAATCAGAAAGGTGCTCATTAAATTCATGTTAAAAGGTTCAGCAAGCAAAAGTTAAGCAGTGAAGCACTGGTGCGTATCCATAGCATAATACATATGTGACGGACGAGGTGGAACGTGAGCCAGTTGTAGATGATATGTTTTCAGCTGCAAAAGCGTTAATACAATATCGGTAACCTAGGTTCCTAAGTAGATGCATAATATATAGGTTTTCTAAATATCAACTGCTTCTTTGCAATGAGGTGGCAGATATGATCCATCGTAGGTTTTGGTAGGTTATATACAGCAGCAGCAGCGGGAAAGTGTCAGTCATAGAAGGAAAGGTAGTTACTAGTTATTAGAATGGCATTAACCGTTAGTTAAGTGAATTATGGTATTTAAGATCTTAGCTTTGGGAATGTAAGGGGATGGGATAAAATTCAAAAATATGGTTTGACATAGTCTTTGTAATCAAGTTTATTATAAAAAATCGGATGATTTAGATTGGGATGAAACTGTCTCCAACTCCCTCAAAAACAATGTAATAGTTAAGAATAAATATTGTAACAAAGACTTTAAAAATATAAGCCAAGCAGAGTTTTTTGCCAATTCTTCTCTGTTTGGTCGCATTACAAATTGGTTTAAATTAAAAAAATACGGTTTAAAGTGTTTCTTGTGGTTCCAACTAAATAAATGTTTTTTGTACTTTACATTGCTTTAGATGCCTATTTTAGAGGATAAGCCACTGCCACCACAGTGAGAGAAAATAAGCTTTTATTAATTTTTCATTCTCTCAAATTCCTAATAAAGCACTAACTCCTGAAGTGACTGCCCATTGGCATAACAAAAATCGACGACCCTGTCATTTAAAAATGTTACCTTACGTTTTCGTCATTAATCGATTTGAAATGTGTGTGCGTACATCACTAACCAACTTATTTTTTCTACGAAAATTAAGTTTGACGTAAGAGCCTACAAAATTTTCGAGTGCACATCAAAATAAAATAAAAACACAGGTCATCTACATGTAACATGTTCTCACTGAACTCTTTAAACAGTCAAAACCAGGTAAAACTAACAAGAAAGCATTAAGCCGTGTTACTAAATAAGAAAAATAGAAATCGTGAATCGTCATTCAACATAACCTTTGTGTCATTGCAGATTTTAGTTAGTTTTAGTCAATTATCTGCGAGATATCCGAGTTTATTCAAGCAACGGAAGCAAACTAATGGCAGGAGTAGTAATGTGAGGGGAAAGGAAGGGTTTGCGGCGGCTCAGGACGCGACAATTTGTTGCGAAAGTTTAGAAGAAAGTTTACGAAATTTTGATAAAAATGTCTTAACTGAGATGAGAGCTGTTGATTTGAGGAGCCTGGTGGCGCTCCCGGCGGCATCCCGGCGGCCTCTGAACCGGCTATCAGAATTCTCTTCAGTGAAAAAGATCTCCTACCTGTCTTCCGATTCTTTTGACAAAAACAAGAATGGTTGGACCGAAACCCCGACTGTCACTGTTGATTTCCGCAAGAAAACTACCAGGTAAATACTTAACTTTGTAACAAACTCTCTCTCAATAAAGAATCTGCACTTCATCTTTATGAACTTTATTTAGCACTTTTGCTACTGCACTGATAATAAAATATTTTTGACCTGCAAGCGAGCTGGACACTAACAGGTACTAGCGTCCCCCCGCGACTTCACTCGAACTATTATTCCAGTTCTAGATCTACTTGTGCTAAATTTCAGTTCAATCTGTTCAGTAGTTTTGGGTGTGAAGGAGGGACAATCATTTCACAAACTTTCTTCTTTAAAATGTTATTAGGATGCTAAGTAACTAAAACAATTAACACTTCCACACACCAACCAAAGAGACCAACAAATAAAGTAAAAATAAAAATGTATTTTTTGCTTATTGCTAATTATAGGTAAATGTACCAGAGGTATCTTAAAAATAAAGCCATTTTTCGCCTGACAACAATATATTATCACCTTCTGGCTAGTTGGAGTGGTGAGGAGCGAAAGGCTGCTAGTAGAAGCTGGATTAGTTGAGCTGAGGACAGGTCGCAATGGTGCTCTTTAGTGTAGGCCTATGTCCAGCCGTGGACTGATGATAATGATAATCATGCAATGAAGCAGATGCTTAGGTATGCCAGTTTGTCTGAAATCTTGATGACTGATCATTCTGTGAAAATGTAATAACATTTTCACATCCAATATCAATCAATCGAAAAAAAAGATTTTTTTGCTATTTTCAATGATGTATGTATATTTGGACCAAACCAAAGATTCAAATTCTGACAAATGTAAAAGTGTGTGGTGTGTGTGTGAGTATGTTTGTGGTCACTCAACTCTGTAATGGTTAAACGGATTTGGATGAAACTTGAAATATACATAGTTTATGACCTAGATTAACACATACTTTTTATCTGGGTACCACGTGAGGGAAGCCATTATCGGAGGCTAGATAGATACAGCAGGGTTGCAGTGATTCGCCTGAATCATGAATGAAAATGAATCCGATATTGGCATGCTTTTTTGATCCAACAGCTTTGGTTATTGCATCATATTTACAAACATTCATGTATGGGTCACAGTCGATAGAATATCTTTATGAGTAAAATATTGACTTCAATTTTATACATTTTGGCACCATGCCTATCCCCCACTTAATACAATGTCAAGTGTTATACAGATAGATGTGAACACTAGATAGGAACAGTAGTACAACATCACCCAATTTGTTCTCTATGGCAATGTTTTTTATTTTTTAATCTTCATTTATTTATTGAGGTTTTGTTCACAATTTGAACATATGCCACTCACTCCACTCAAGAGACTTAATAATAATAATAATAATAAAGCCATTTATTTCCCATCACCTAAGTATTACATTTGTTTGCTAATTAAATAATTATAAAAGTTCACTTTCAATTTTCTTTCACTATATAATTTTAAATACTAAGTTTAAAAGTGTAAACTTAGTATTTAAATATGATTCAGTATGTTTTTCTGTAACAATGCTTCTTTCTGTATTATGTGTTTTCGTGAATAGGAACCCCTATTTGGGTATAGGCCTCCTCCAGTTTGCTCCAGTTTTCCCTGTCTTTAGCTCGTTCGATCCACTCCTTTCCTGCTACAGCTATGATGTCATCGCTCCATCGTTTCATAGGTCGTCCTTTTCGTCTTTTCCCGCTAGGTCCTTTCCATCTCGTCGTTTGTACTGTCCATCGTTTATCACTGTATCTTGCGATATGGCCAGCCCATCGCCATTTTAACCTTAGACTGTAGTGTAAGACGTCAATTAGTTTTGTCTTTTTTCTTATAATTTCACTCCTTACTTTATGTATTTTTCTTATTTTTAACAGGCTTCTTTCCATGGCTTTCTGGCAATTGACGAGTTTTGTTTTTATTTTAGTACTGTAGGTCCTTGTTTGGCAACCATACGTGAGAGTCGGTAAAATGCATGTGTCCATCACTGTTTTCTTTAAATGGAGCGGGTAATCCCCTTTCATAATCTCTCTGAGTGACCAGTATTTTTTCCAGCTCATATTTATGCGACGTTCTAACTCGTCTTCTTCGTTTCTGTCTTTAAATGATAGTTCTTTTCCTAAGTATATGTATTTATTTACGTATTCAAGTATATTTCCTTCAAGTTTTACTGTATGTGTGTAGCTGTTTGTCATTAGTTTTGTTTTATCTTTATTCATCAGAAGACCTACTTTTTCACTCTGCTCACTTAATTGGCTTATCATTTTTTCTAGTCTTCTACTGCTTTCAGCAAAGAGTACTATATCATCTGCGAATCTGAGATGACTTAAGTACCGGTTACCCATTTCGACTCCTTCGTTTTCCCATTTCAGATCCTCGAAGATGTTTTGCAGAACTGCTATGAAAATCTTGGGGGACAAGGGGTCTCCCTGCCTTACTCCTCGTTGGATTGGTATTTCCGGCCCTCGTTTCTCAAGTTTCACACAACTGGTGCTGTTCTCGTATATGTTTTTCAGAATATTTTTGTACTTTTCGTGGACTTGACATTTGTACAGTGCTTCCCAGATTGCATCGTGTGATATCGTATCAAATGCTTTAGCATAATCGATGAAAGCTACGTATAGGGGTCTGTTGAACTCTTTGTATTTTTCCATTGTTTGCTGCATTACATGTATATGGTCTATTGTTGAAAAACCTGACCGGAATCCCGCTTGTTCTATGGGTTGAAGATTTTCGATTTTGTCATTGATTCTGCTTAGTAGTATTGATGTAAAAAGTTTATATGTGCTAGGAAGAAGGCTAATCGGACGGTAGTTGCCTATATCTTTCGGGTCACCTTTTTTGTAAAGTAGAATTATATCTGATTTCTTCCATTGTTCTGGTATTTGTCCCGTGTTTATAACCTTGCTGAATAAGTATGATAGGGGACATGCTAACAAAGTAATTCCAATTTTTAAAGCCTCATTTGGTATACTGTCTGGCCCTGGACTTTTTTCTGATTTAAGAGTTTTAATATGCCTGACGACCTCTGTCGCATCCACTTCTGCTGGCTCCTCTTCGATGTCGCTATAATTTCCATGATAATTGTTATTACATGCATTACTTCCAACATTGTGTTTATATAGCTCTGTGTAGAATTCCGTGGCACAATCTATGATATCTTTCCTCGTGCTAGTTCCTGACGATCTTGTTTTTAAATTTTGTATCCAGTTTTTGTGTGAACTTAATTGTTTATATGCTCTTTTTGTGCTCCTATATCGTTTTAAGTTTGTTTCTATTATCTGTTTTCTGTATTCTGCGTAGTCTTGTTTGATGGACTTGTTGGTTCTTTTGAATAGCGTACTTAACTCTTTCTTCATTTCCTTAGTTTTTTGTTTTGTTTTTATAAGTTCTGACCGTCTTGTCATTAGTTCTATTGTAGGTATTGTGAGAATTTTGTTTGCAGTGGATTGTTTATCTTCTTTTTGATCCGTTGACATACTCTTTTTAATAATGTGTTCAATTTTATTATAATAGGTCTGAACATTCAGGTCATCGTCTAAAGTATCCAATTCTTTTATGTTGTTTTCCAAATTTCTTGTGTATAATGTAATTTCTTTTTCGGTTTTTAATGTATTTGGAGATGATTTGAATGACTTTCTGCATTTTTTATCATTGTGTAGGAGATAAGTGGCTCTTACTAGTCTGTGATCAGAGCTGAACCCTAAACCGTGTAGTACTTCTATCTTTCTTATTTTTTTGGGCTGATTTGACAGGATGTAGTCCACTTCATTCTTTGTTTTTCCGTTTGGTGAAATCCATGTCCATTTGCGATTGTGTCGCATTTGGAAATGTGTATTCATTACTGATAGTTTATGCTCGAGAGCGAATTCTATGAGCTTTTCTCCTCGTTCGTTCCTTTTTCCGTAACCAAATTTCCCTAAGGTCGTATGGTTGTTTGTTTTAGCTTTGCCCACTTTGGCATTAAAATCTCCAATTACTAGTACGTTCTCCCCAGCCTGTCTTTGCGCTTCTTGTAGGGTGTCGTAAAATTTATCAATTTCTTCCTTGGATGCTTTTTCAGTAGGTGCATACACTTGAATTATTGAAATCATCTTCATGTTGAACTCCAGTTGAAGTAGCGCAACTCTTTCAGATAAGCCTGAGAAATTTAATATGTTATTTTTGTGTTCTTTTTTAATCAAAAAACCTACTCCATGTAGGCCAGGTGTTTCTCCTTTATAGCAAAGTATGAAATCTTCGTGTTCTTCGATGTTACACCCCATTCGCCTAACTTCAGCTAGGCCTAATATGTCAATTTTGATTTTTTCTAGCGAATATATGAGTTCTATGTATCTTTCTGTGGATGCTAAAGATCTTGCATTAAATGTTCCGATTTGTAATGGTTTTTGAGTTAGTTCTCTATTTTTGACTGGAGGGTTTAGGTCATTTTCCCCCACGGGGACCAGCCGGCTTGGGGGAGTGTTTTTTTTGGTTGTTTCGTGTAGGTTTGTATCGTTATGGTTGTTGTTGTTCTTCCGGCTTCGAGTGTGCGGTGATTGCTATGCATTGTTTTTCTCTTTCGTTGAGTTTGATCTCGCACGTGCCATGTACTCGTACGCATTGGTTGTATTAGCTTTCTTTGGAGCTACGTACGATGGTTTTTCTATCTGTGGTGTGCTGGGATTGGGTGAAGAAGATGGATCCCTTTTCCTTTTTTCCCGATTTGCATCTGATTGGTTCCTGACTATCAGTTTATCTACTTTTTACTAAGAGACTTATGCTACATAATATAATAATCATCTGTTTAATTGCTAACTTAACAATCTTAATATAAACTTCTTGCAACTTAAGAATCATGGTTTGCTAAAATAGTGTTATGTACACCTTCATTGAGGCAGAGATATTTATTTAAATTAAATAAAATAAATATCTCTCATGTTAATTCCTGATAAATTCCATCAATTATGGCAATGTTTTGATCGGTATTAGTAGCGGAGAGAATTAAATCAAAACATATTCTACTGACCTACATAGTTGGTATTTGGGAAACTGACAAGTCACCCATACCACATGACGGTGCCTGGAAACGGAAGTTTTCAATAATTACGTTCTACCCGTCATGGTCGATCGAAGGTGGCCGATGGCTATAATGATTATAAATACTAAATATAATCAAAATCTGCGTAGCTGTTACAAAGATGACATGACTTACATAATCATTAAATCATCAATTATTAAAATTTATTTTACACACAATTTATCTCATATATATTCACCAGATCACAAACACACCAGCATACTTATATCAGTCCACTGCTGGACATATGCCTTCCCTTTAGAAAGGGGATTAATCCCTTCGCTGGGCATGTGATTCAGGTTGGGGATCGCAGGGCACACCGCTGCTGTCCGCCGTATGCCTGCAAGTCTGCAGATTTAGCTGTCTTGTCTGTCTGCTCTATGCTGCAATCAGCATTTATAGTAATGTAATTTATTTTTTCAGGTTGAGCCTAACAAATAACTTTGTGAGCCTATTGGCAAACAGCATTCAATCTACCTCATTCAAATACAACATTCAAGTTCGTGGTTTTAAGACTGAGAGAGGGATCCATGCAGATCTTAAGCGGAACCCCAACTTAATGAACAGACTGCGTAAGTTCTTCGGTTAGTATGTAGTAGTGGCTTTAGCTCAACGTAAACTAGCTCAATGTTATGTTACCTATTGCCTTAGTTTATTGACTCAGTTGTGACTGTCCTGAAATCTATTACAAGATATTTTGTAAGAATTCAGCTGACTTTCTCTGGCGAGTTTCACAAAAACCCAACAGAAATTTGACAAAGTTTCGCCTTCTCATAAAGGCAATCTCAGTAATATTGTCGAATTTCTTTGGGTCTCACTTACAATGCTATTAATATTATAAATGTGAAAGTTACAAAACTATTTTAGTAGTACGAGTTGCGCAATACGGAAAAATTCGAAGTTTTCGTTTTCGAGCTCAATTATAACGTTTTTTTTTTAGAAATTATGCAGCTGAAGTCCTAGTTCGAGTTGCACGTACATTAAAATTGAGCTCGACAAACGAAAACTACGAACGTTTCCGTATTGCCCAACTCGTACTAGGGGTACTGGATTAACTTATGCTACTATTTATCCGGGTACGTCGCAAGCGAAGCCGCGGGCGGAAGCTAGTAATATATGCTATTTTTCATCCGATACCGTAAGAACCAAACTGCAGATGGATAAATTGATGTACGGTCCAACCGAACAATAATGCTAAATTTGCATTCCCACGCACCCACTAGCGTGGGATCCGGTCGCCTTGCGGCAATGCGAGTCAGAAAACATTGTCCACGCGGCTCATAATATCATGCCTCACATCTTCCCATCAATTTCAACTGTGTTTGTACTCTTGACCAATGAAACGAAGCGCTTCCAAACATCATTTATAATGCGCACTGCGAATATATGAAATCAGCTGCCAGCTTCTGTTTTTCCATTGTCTTACGACCCTAACGGATTCAAAGAAAGAGTTAATTGGCATCTTCTGGCAAAGCTCGCCCCATTGTCGACCTCATCCTCACCCACGCAAGCCTCGACTCGAGGTCAAAAGTTGGCCCATCACTACATAAAACAAAGTCACTTCCCGCCGTCTGTATGCTTAGATCTTTAAAACTACGCAACTGATTTGGATGCGGGTTTTTAGTAGATAGAGTGATTCAAGAAGAAGGTTTATATGTATAACTTGCACCCGTGCGAAGCCGGGGTGGGTCGCTAGTTATAAATAAAAAGAAAGGTTTATAAAAATATCTTTGTCGTAGGCCTGAGCGCGGAGAGCACTGACAAGCAAGCCCCGTTGAACAGTGAGGCTGCGCCGCGCCTCGAGAGGCTGTTAGGAGAAGATGCTGCCCATCTCACGCACCAACAGAAGGATAAGATCAAGATTGCCTTCGCTGAAGGGTACCTAGCCGGTAAGTCAATAAAAACCACCTCAAATCGGCGGACGGTAGGCTAGGGTATTTTAAATTGACCAACGTAAATTCATAGACCACAATACCAGAAGCATGCTATACACTACCGGAGAGGATCCGATAGACGCGGCTTCCTCATCTATTTTAACTGCCTTAACATAATTAAACATTTTCACTTCATATAAATATTTTTATTGTTATAATAACATAATCTTTGTGATGACTTGTAACAATGGTGTTATAAATAAATCTGTATGTAGCCTATGTGTTAATCATGGGGGTTGATCGGCTAACTTTGTTGCAAACAGAAATTATTGTCACCGATCCTGTTGTGTAAATGTCAAAGTTTGTAAACTTTGACATTTCATTCATCGAAATTCAATGAACGTCAATTGACAAACTGTCACAGTTTGTAAAACAGGATCGGTGTCAATCATTTCTGTTTGCAACAGAGTTAACCGATCACCCCACAGGTCTCAAACGTATGTTTCAAGTGTCATCCAAATCCGTTCAGCCGTTATTTACACACAAACTCTCTGGCCAGGTGGAGTGATGATCTGCGAAAGGCTGCTGGTAAAAGCTGGATGCGACGAGCTGAGGACATTGCCTAGTGCGTGTTTTTTACCAGCCCGATCGCGATTCTATTTACGCAAATTTATATGGAAAGGGGTGTACGGGGTTCCAACCCCTATCTTCGGAACCCAAGCCAAACCCACCTGCCCGTGGTGCACCCTGCTAAACAACGAACGGGCGGCTCTGGCGGTCGGCTGATTGCGGCATAGCACAGCCTACATCGTCACAGCTAAATCCCCTGACCACCGACGGGCAGCAGCGTCGGTGGCTCGAGAAGCTGTGCCCTGCGATCACCAACCCGCATGCCCAGCGTGGGGATTATGGGCATATCCCCCTTTATTAGGGGAGGCCTATGTGCAGCAGTGGACTGATATAGGCTGGAGTGGAGTGGATATGGAAAGGAGTCAGTACCACGTGTCTCTCACTAGATGGCGCTACCTCTTTTCCATATAAAACGGAAAAGCGATCGTGTTGAGTGTTGGTAAAAAAACTGGCACTAGGCACTCAGGGCGCAATGGCGCTCATTGAAGGATGCCTATGTCCAGCAGTGGACTGCTACATGCTGATGATGATATTTTCTTTCATTCGCAGGTTCGCATCCAGAGAACGCTCGTGGCACAAAAGCTTCCAAATACCTGAAGTTGGTTCAACAACTGTTGACGATCGTGTTGTTTCTGGCCATCTTCATCAGCTTGATGGCATCTGTCAGCGGGACTGTGTTCCGGTAACTATCTATACTAATTTTTCAAGAATCTATTCTATAGATAGATATTCAGAGTGGTGTCTATTTCATAGATTTAATATATTACCAGTAGATGACCTGAGAGATCTCAAAAATTAAACAACTTTTGGAATGATATTGTTCGCATATGTGCATCTGTGATGAACTAGTGAAGTTTTTTGATTATCAGCGGCTATACCCTGGGGATTATACCCGTAATCCCCACGCTGGGCATGCGGGTTAGGGATCGCAGGGCACAGCTTCCCACAGCCGACGCCGCTGCCCGTTGGCTGCCAGAGGACGTAGCTGTGAAGGTGTTAGATGAAAATGAATTTGAACCCCTTACATCCTCTGTCCAATATTATATTATTATTATATACATAAGGTTATTATTTTGTTTTATTCTCATATTTTATTTGTTAGTTCTCTTCGCCTGAAACACAGGATTACCTAGGCTCTTGTTTTATCTTACCTATGTTTTATTAAGTGTACCTTTTAATATTTTTATGTTACCAATTTGAAATTTTGGATATTTTTTATTTTTTAATAACATTACATCAATGTCTTTTCATATTCATATTATCTTAATGACTTCATGTGGTCAACAAGGTGTGGTTAACAAGGTGTTAATTTAAGTTTGACCCACACTATGAGCCCCGTTGGGGACTACAATTGTTAGGTAGTACATTGAGCTTAAGTATTATACTATGATAATATAATTAGTATTAAGTGTTAAATCACTTCTTCTTCTTCTTCGTATGATCTAGTGACCAACTCTGGTGTCGGAGTTTTTAGGCCGCCCGAAGGCCTCCGACATGGCTTAACGACTGAAAAAGCCGGGACCAACATCTTAACGTGCCTTCCGAAGCATGGAAGTTAAATCACTACATAGTATAAAGCAAAGTCGCTTTCCGCTGTCTGTCTGTCCGTATGTATGCTTAGATCTTTAGAACTACGCAACAGATTTTGATGCGGTTTTTTTAGTAGATAGAGTGATTTAAGAGGAAGGTTTATATGTATAGCTTGCACCCGTATGAAGCCGGGGCGGGTCGCTAGTACTACACAATACAGACTAATCTTAATAGAATTTTACCATCAACATGCGTAGAATCCAGCTTGGGAACCAGACGGAGGTGGATCCTGAAGACATCGCCGTCACATTCGACGACGTCAAGGGAGCTGACGAGGCGAAACAGGAGTTGAAAGATATTGTGAGTATAATTTATAACATACTAGCTGCCGCCAGCGGCTTCGCTTGTCGTACCTGGATATCCTATCCTACTTCTCACTTTCTTACTATATTATAAATGCGAAAGTTTGTGAGTATGGATGTGTGGATGAATGTTTAATAAATAATAATGCTGGACAGTATCACACAGCATCATGTAGTCCCAAACTAAGCAGAGCTTGTGTTATGGGAACCACATGACTGATATTTTTTTTTGTGAATACTTACATATTATACATAAAAAACACCCAGACCCGAAACAAATATTTGCAGAACGTACAAACATTTGTCTCGCGGCGGGAATCGAACCCGCAACCTTCTGCGTCTGCGAAGGCCCGCCTGCCTTCGCGCACTGCGCCACAGAGGCCCTTTGTTACTCTTTCACGCAAAAACTACTGAACGGATTTCAATGAAACTTGGAATTCACACAGTTTGTGACCTGGATTAACACATAGACTACTTTTTATCCCGGTACTACGCGAGCGAAGCCTCGGGCGGAAGCTAGTAAGTTTATATTTCAACATGTTTATTTGTGTAACTAAGTGTTGGAATGGTCTTACAGTTTTTTTAAATATAGGTTGATACGCCGGACATTTGACATTGACGTAGTGATGACGAATACCAGTGGTAAAGAGAGATAAAGATAAAGATATTTATTTAATTTAAATACTACAAAATCTATGTAACAACTAATATAATTAATTTATGTGATGTAACGAACATACCTACTCGTCCGCCATTTTGGTTTTTTTTATCATGGCACTCGCCTCTGCTGGGCATAAGCCTCCCTGAGATTATGACACACTTATTATTTATTATTTAGAACCCACTGCAGGCAAAGGCCTTCCCTTCTTTCCTCCACTCCTCGCGATTCGTCGCTAATACAGGCCAAGATATAAAATGGGCTTCAAGCTCATCTCGCCATCTTTTTCTGGGTCTTCCACGACACCGTCTGGTGTTGGGTATCCATATGGTGGTCTTTGCCCACAAGTCGTCGGACATTCGGCAGACATGTCCGGCCCAGTTCCACTTCAAGCTAGCAACTTTATGACCAACATCGGTGATTTGTTTTTTGGAGCGCAGTATGCTCTTTCTCACGCGATCAGACAGTTTGACTCCTAATATACTGCGCTCTATGGCAATTCACATAGTTAATTATAATTTATTTATTGCCAGGTGGAATTCCTAAAAGATCCAGAAAAGTTTGCCACCCTGGGGGGTAAGCTGCCGAAGGGGGTGCTGTTGGTAGGCCCCCCGGGCACCGGCAAGACCCTTCTGGCGCGCGCGGTGGCTGGCGAGGCGAGGGTGCCGTTCTACCACGCTGCGGGGCCGGAGTTCGACGAGATACTGGTGGGACAAGGGGCGAGGAGGGTGCGAGATCTGTTCAGTGAGTACTCCCCCACACATCAGTCTATATCAGTCCACTGCTGGACATAGACCTCCCCTAATAAAGGGGGATATGCCCGTTATCTCCACGCTGGGCATGCGGGTTGGGAATCGCAGGCCACAGCTTCTCTCACAGCCGACGCTGCTGCTCATCGGTGGCCAGGGGGGTTTAGCTGTGCCGATGTAGGCTGCGCTATGCCGCAATCGGCCGGCCGCTCCGTTCGTTATTCAGCAGGGTGTACCACGTGCAGAGGGCTTACCACAGGTTTTGATAGTTTTCGAAAACTTTATAAGTTTCGGTATCTTTCCATACATTTTCGTACAGCACCTCTAGGGAAACGTGCATGAACTAAAATCGGCACCACGAGTTCTATCGACTCGTAGTTTTCGACTTCGAAAAAAGTTTTCGATCAGTTTTGTGCTAATTTGGCAGTACGAGTTCGTATTTTGACAAGTCTGTGGAAGTAAACTATGTAGTAAATCGTAAACTTTCAGTCGATAGATAAATCTTTGAGAGACGTTATCTTGAAAACTATTTGTTGGAAAGTTGTTGGATTTTCTGCGTTTAGGTATGTTTTCGAGAAAAGAGCGCGTTTTGTTGACAAACTACTAAACACCATTTGCAAAACGTCAAAACGTGTCGTTTACACGGTTTGTTTGGTCTCTTTTCTTTTGCCTGTGTGCAAGAGAGATAGAAGTATGCAGCATGAAATTCGTTCAATCGAGCTAGTCGATCAAAGATATGGTGTAAACTATGCTATAAACATAGAACTCATGGTACCAATCACCGGAAAACCATATGGTATATCGAACTCACCGAAACCATCATACGGATGGTATGCAAAAAACTCATGGTAGGCCCTCAGGTGAGGTTGGCTTGGGCACCGAAGATTTTGGAACCGCTTACACACCTACAAGTATTCCCCCATAACCCCGCAAGTGTCATTATTACAATAAGCCACTGTTAAGTATCTACTCTCTACTTGAAGTGTCTTGTTCTCTTTACAATAAGCTACACCATACAGGGTAGGGCAGAATTTTACCTCCTTGAGGGCAAATACTTTTTCTTTTGTGTTTAGATGGTTTTGTTCTGAGGAAACTATACATTTATTTTGAAAGAAAAACAATTGTGTTTTCGGATTTTTTTAAAAGTATACAGTCAGACTACAAAATGATATGTGTCAAAAAAAAGTTATTTAAAAGATAAAATATTTAGTACAAGATATTAATTAGTATTAGTTTAAGTACTTAGTTAGTATTAGTTTAATATGTTTTATCTTTTAAATATCTTGTAATGTATTTCCGCAAAGCCTAATTCAATTCATTAAAAAAAGTTGGTCTCAGTCGACTCTATTTCCCAACAGGAACACTTTTCCCAAAGTAACTTACCAAATCAAATCGTATGATTTCTCAAAATTAAAAAAAAATGTTTTCCATACAATTTCTATGAAACGCCATTCGCCACTACATTGAGTCCATGCATGATTCGAACTCTTACAGGAATATACTCTGTTCTTATTTCAAATTGATCTCTCATATGTTGGCAGGATGATACTACCATTAATTACCACTTTGCGTCGAATTGCATACACGAACTCAATGTTTTGGCGAATGGCGCTTCATAGAAATTGTATGGGAAACTTTTTTTTAAGTTATTTAATTACCCATAATACATGTAACGTTTGCACGTTATAGAAGCGGCGAAGGAGCGAGCTCCTTGTGTGATATTCATTGACGAGATCGACTCGGTCGGCGCGAAGAGAACTAACAGCGTGCTGCATCCTTACGCCAATCAGGTACTTATAACCTTTTCTCCTCCTAAAGGGGTCTTGATGGAAACCATAAAGAAAAGAACAGGAAAATGATTGGACACCTTATGTACGATTCTGAATACAACAATATCAACAATAACAATTCTGAAATCATTTGCATTGAAACTGGCTTGCATGACACTCGTGTCGCGTTTTATTGTTTTGCCCAGAACACACAGTGAAACGCAAAAATGACGAAACTAAAACTAAAACTTCGATACCAGAGTTGACCACCGAACTACAAAGAAGAAAGGAACTGTGATCATTTGCTTGTTCCATCTTCAAATAACATAAAAATCCTTTCATGATATTAAAAAAAACCGGTCCAGTGCAAGTCGGACTCGCGCACGAAGTGTTCCGTACTGTTGTAGAGGAGCGCCACTTAAATATTTTATTTTATTCTGTTTTTAGTATTTGTTGTTATACGCGGCAACAGAAATACATCATCTGTGAAAATTTCAACTGTCTAGCTATCGCGGTTCATGAGATACAGCCTGGCGACAGACAGACAGTGGAGTCTTAGTAATCCCGGGGTCCCGTTTTTACCCTTTGGGTACGGAACCCTAAAAGTAATAAATATATGTTTTTAAAGACAATAAACCAGCTGCTATCTGAGATGGACGGGTTCCATCAGAACGAGGGGGTGATAGTGCTCGGAGCCACCAACAGAAGGGATGACCTGGACCAGGCACTGCTGAGGCCGGGGAGGTTCGACGTTGAGGTGAGTGTAGAACAGAATCTTCCTCTTGGTTTCACTCTTGACAGAGCGGTCGGTGGTCATCATGTAGTATTATTGGGGGCTGATGTGGCTCGCCTCACGATATCTGGCCATTTTTATCTGGTCGTGGTCCTGTCCGAAAATCCCTCCTTACTTGTTACTTACTTAAAACTTGTACAAATCAGTATTATCTGCTAGTCTACCAAGACAACTCCAGTCAGGTGGAGTGACGAATTATGTAGCCCTCAATCCAAGCAGAGCTTGTATTATGGGAACCACATGATTGATATACTACATATATAATTTTTTTTTGTAAATACATAGACATCAAACATAGATAACACCCAGACCCGAGACAAATAAATAGCTGCAGAACATGCAAACATTTGTCCCGCGGCGGGAATCGAATCCGCAACCTTCTGTGTCTCAGGCGGACCTTCGCCCACTGCGCCACAGAGGCCGTCACTTTTGAGAATAAATCATCATCATCATTTCAACCTTTATCGACCCACTGCTGGGCATAGGCCTTCCTTTGATTATGCCACTTGCAGTGAGAACAGGTGGACCAGAGCGCTGACCGAGTGGTGGGCGAGAGTTGGTTACAGGAATAGGGGCCGTCCTCCAGCGAGATGGGTCGACGATATGAGAATAAATAATAGTAATAATAATCAACAGGTGAACGTACCCACACCAGACTATGGCGGGCGCAAAGACATCCTGGAGCTGTACCTGGCGCGCGTCCGGCACGCCGACATCAACGTGGAGCTCCTCGCGCGCGGCACCACCGGCTTCACCGGCGCCGATCTCGAGAACATGGTCAACCAGGCCGCACTCAAGTACCTCTCACTCATCTCTCACATATACTTATACTGAAAGGGACAATGTCGCTTCCTATTGCTGAAAACATTTTCTGAATCGGATCAGTAGTTCTAGAGATAAAAGTACAAAGGTACACGATAACTTTTATGGCGCTGGTTTTGTAAACATGATCATTTGGGTCGCACTCAAGTACGCACTCACTTGTGAGATAAACTTATACTACTCAGGGATAACGTCGCTTCCTATTGCTGAAAACATTTTCTGAATCGGATCAGTAGTTCTAGAGATAAAAGTACAAAGGTATACGATAACTTTTATGGCGCTGGTTTTGACATGATCATTCTGGTCGCACTAGAGATAAGCTTATAAGCTTTATAGTACTCGGAGATAATGTCGCTTTCTATAGGTGCAAGAATTTTTAAATTTGGTTTAGAAGTTTCTGAATTTATCCATTACAAAGATACAAAGAACAAATCAAGACTTTCCTCTTTATAATAGTAGTGTAGATAATTTAACTCCAGCCTATTCAGTCTACGCTGAACATAAGCCTCCCCTATAAGGAGGGGGATATGCCCATAATCCACACGCTGGGCATGCGGGTTGGGGATCGTAGGGTACAGCTTCTCGCACCGCTAAGTTGCCCGTCAGCGGCCAGGGGATGGATCAAGCTGTGCCAGTTTAAGGCTGCGCTATGCTGCAATCAGCCGCCGCCAGAGCACCGTTTGATACACAGCAGGGTGCACCACGGACAGGAAAGGTTGACTTGGGTCCCGAAAATGGCAGTTGAAACCCCTTACACCCCTATGAGCTATGGAACGAGCCATGCTCGGAGTTTCTCAGAACGAGACTATCCGACATAGAACTAAAGTTGTCGACATAGCTCAGAGAATTAGCAAGCAGAAATGGCAATTTGCTGGTCATTCTGCCGAAAAAACGATAACCGTTGGGGTAAACGAGTTCTTGAGTGGAGACCGCGGCTCGGCAAACGTAGTGTAGGACGCCCTCCGGCCAGGTGGAGTGTCGATCTGCTGTCGGCTGATGGTAGAAGCTGGATGTGTCGAGCTCAGGACAGGGCGCAATGCCGCTCATTAGGGGAGGCCGCCGTCCAGCAGTGGACTGCTATAGGCTGATGATGATGATGAATAAAAGCTATTTTGGTTTGTTTCCGTAGAGCGGCGATAGATGGCGCTAAGACGGTGACAATGAAGTACCTGGAGGACGCTCGCGACAAGGTGCTGATGGGGCCGGAGCGACGCTCGCGGCTGCCGGACGAGGAGGCCAACACCATCACCGCCTACCACGAGGGAGGACACGCCGTCGTCGCGTATTACACTAAGGTACCCACATGTTGTAGAGATGTACAACATCACCGCCTACCACGAGGGAGGACACGCCGTCGTCGCGTATTACACTAAGGTACCCACATGTTGTAGAGATGTACACCATCACCGCCTACCACGAGGGAGGACACGCCGTCGTCGCGTATTACACTAAGGTACCCACATGTTGTAGAGATGTACAACATCACCGCCTACCACGAGGGAGGACACGCCGTCGTCGCGTATTACACTAAGGTACCCACATGTTGTAGAGATGTACACCATCACCGCCTACCACGAGGGAGGACACGCCGTCGTCGCGTATTACACTAAGGTACCCACATGTTGTAGAGATGTACACCATCACCGCCTACCACGAGGGAGGACACGCCGTCGTCGCGTATTACACTAAGGTACCCACATGTTGTAGAGATGTACACCATCACCGCCTACCACGAGGGAGGACACGCCGTCGTCGCGTATTACACTAAGGTACCCACATGTTGTAGAGATGTACACCATCACCGCCTACCACGAGGGAGGACACGCCGTCGTCGCGTATTACACTAAGGTACCCACATGTTGTAGAGATGTACACCATCACCGCCTACCACGAGGGAGGACACGCCGTCGTCGCGTATTACACTAAGGTACCCACATGTTGTAGAGATGTACACCATCACCGCCTACCACGAGGGAGGACACGCCGTCGTCGCGTATTACACTAAGGTACCCACATGTTGTAGAGATGTACACCATCACCGCCTACCACGAGGGAGGACACGCCGTCGTCGCGTATTACACTAAGGTACCCACATGTTGTAGAGATGTACAACATCACCGCCTACCACGAGGGAGGACACGCCGTCGTCGCGTATTACACTAAGGTACCCGCATGTTGTAGAGATGTACAACATCACCGCCTACCACGAGGGAGGACACGCCGTCGTCGCGTATTACACTAAGGTACCCACATGTTGTAGAGATGTACACCATCACCGCCTACCACGAGGGAGGACACGCCGTCGTCGCGTATTACACTAAGGTACCCACATGTTGTAGAGATGTACACCATCACCGCCTACCACGAGGGAGGACACGCCGTCGTCGCGTATTACACTAAGGTACCCACATGTTGTAGAGATGTACACCATCACCGCCTACCACGAGGGAGGACACGCCGTCGTCGCGTATTACACTAAGGTACCCACATGTTGTAGAGATGTACACCATCACCGCCTACCACGAGGGAGGACACGCCGTCGTCGCGTATTACACTAAGGTACCCACATGTTGTAGAGATGTACAACATCACCGCCTACCACGAGGGAGGACACGCCGTCGTCGCGT
This sequence comes from Horisme vitalbata, assembly GCA_951804965.1. Lineage (NCBI taxonomy): Eukaryota > Metazoa > Arthropoda > Insecta > Lepidoptera > Geometridae > Horisme > Horisme vitalbata. Next base: position 26,315,038 of record OX638094.1, on the reverse strand, counting down.
ATTACACTAAGGTACCCGCATGTTGTAGAGATGTACAACATCACCGCCTACCACGAGGGAGGACACGCCGTCGTCGCGTATTACACTAAGGTACCCACATGTTGTAGAGATGTACACCATCACCGCCTACCACGAGGGAGGACACGCCGTCGTCGCGTATTACACTAAGGTACCCACATGTTGTAGAGATGTACAACATCACCGCCTACCACGAGGGAGGACACGCCGTCGTCGCGTATTACACTAAGGTACCCACATGTTGTAGAGATGTACACCATCACCGCCTACCACGAGGGAGGACACGCCGTCGTCGCGTATTACACTAAGGTACCCACATGTTGTAGAGATGTACAACATCACCGCCTACCACGAGGGAGGACACGCCGTCGTCGCGTATTACACTAAGGTACCCGCATGTTGTAGAGATGTACAACATCACCGCCTACCACGAGGGAGGACACGCCGTCGTCGCGTATTACACTAAGGTACCCGCATGTTGTAGAGATGTACACCATCACCGCCTACCACGAGGGAGGACACGCCGTCGTCGCGTATTACACTAAGGTACCCACATGTTGTAGAGATGTACAACATCACCGCCTACCACGAGGGAGGACACGCCGTCGTCGCGTATTACACTAAGGTACCCACATGTTGTAGAGATGTACACCATCACCGCCTACCACGAGGGAGGACACGCCGTCGTCGCGTATTACACTAAGGTACCCACATGTTGTAGAGATGTACACCATCACCGCCTACCACGAGGGAGGACACGCCGTCGTCGCGTATTACACTAAGGTACCCACATGTTGTAGAGATGTACACCATCACCGCCTACCACGAGGGAGGACACGCCGTCGTCGCGTATTACACTAAGGTACCCACATGTTGTAGAGATGTACAACATCACCGCCTACCACGAGGGAGGACACGCCGTCGTCGCGTATTACACTAAGGTACCCACATGTTGTAGAGATGTACACCATCACCGCCTACCACGAGGGAGGACACGCCGTCGTCGCGTATTACACTAAGGTACCCACATGTTGTAGAGATGTACACCATCACCGCCTACCACGAGGGAGGACACGCCGTCGTCGCGTATTACACTAAGGTACCCACATGTTGTAGAGATGTACACCATCACCGCCTACCACGAGGGAGGACACGCCGTCGTCGCGTATTACACTAAGGTACCCACATGTTGTAGAGATGTACAACATCACCGCCTACCACGAGGGAGGACACGCCGTCGTCGCGTATTACACTAAGGTACCCACATGTTGTAGAGATGTACAACATCACCGCCTACCACGAGGGAGGACACGCCGTCGTCGCGTATTACACTAAGGTACCCGCATGTTGTAGAGATGTACACCATCACCGCCTACCACGAGGGAGGACACGCCGTCGTCGCGTATTACACTAAGGTACCCACATGTTGTAGAGATGTACAACATCACCGCCTACCACGAGGGAGGACACGCCGTCGTCGCGTATTACACTAAGGTACCCACATGTTGTAGAGATGTACACCATCACCGCCTACCACGAGGGAGGACACGCCGTCGTCGCGTATTACACTAAGGTACCCACATGTTGTAGAGATGTACACCATCACCGCCTACCACGAGGGAGGACACGCCGTCGTCGCGTATTACACTAAGGTACCCACATGTTGTAGAGATGTACAACATCACCGCCTACCACGAGGGAGGACACGCCGTCGTCGCGTATTACACTAAGGTACCCACATGTTGTAGAGATGTACAACATCACCGCCTACCACGAGGGAGGACACGCCGTCGTCGCGTATTACACTAAGGTACCCACATGTTGTAGAGATGTACACCATCACCGCCTACCACGAGGGAGGACACGCCGTCGTCGCGTATTACACTAAGGTACCCACATGTTGTAGAGATGTACAACATCACCGCCTACCACGAGGGAGGACACGCCGTCGTCGCGTATTACACTAAGGTACCCACATGTTGTAGAGATGTACACCATCACCGCCTACCACGAGGGAGGACACGCCGTCGTCGCGTATTACACTAAGGTACCCACATGTTGTAGAGATGTACAACATCACCGTCTACCACGAGGGAGGACACGCCGTCGTCGCGTATTACACTAAGGTACCCACATGTTGTAGAGATGTACACCATCACCGCCTACCACGAGGGAGGACACGCCGTCGTCGCGTATTACACTAAGGTACCCACATGTTGTAGAGATGTACAACATCACCGCCTACCACGAGGGAGGACACGCCGTCGTCGCGTATTACACTAAGGTACCCACATGTTGTAGAGATGTACAACATCACCGCCTACCACGAGGGAGGACACGCCGTCGTCGCGTATTACACTAAGGTACCCGCATGTTGTAGAGATGTACACCATCACCGCCTACCACGCTAAAAGAATGCTACTTACAACATTCCATTCGTGGATGGATAAATGCTTAATTCAACATTTTTGAAGATATAAAATCACTGAATGTAGTTATGCAAATTGCAAACCTTCACGGCCTAGAAAATAACAATTCAACAAGAATATCATGTTGCACCCAACACGTTTTCCTGCCAAAAATTGTGCTTAGATAAACCTAACATAGGCTTTAAGGCACTGGTAACCAAATGATGTAAACAACTTTTATTGAATAAATGATATATCTATCTTCCTATCCGGCCACTTTCGCAGTAAGCGACTTCTCGGCAAAGGGCACCGACTAAGTATCTATAACTACACAATGTATATTCAAAAGATATTCTACAATGCAATATATTTAGTACAAATTCCGCTCACTTTCTCTGACGGGTTCCACAAGATGCATACCTACGCGTGCACCTCCCGTCCGCAGATTCACATTCAAATCGTAGAAGGAACAAGCAAACAAGCAATGATCTTCAATGCATCTTGTGGAACTCGTCTGTGAAACTTGGTTCTGTACTAAATATTTTGCATTTTAGAATATCTTGTAATGGATTTCCGCAAAGCCTGAGTCAATTATATTCAAATAATTCAAACTAAAAAGGGATTTTTAGATGCTGCAGGCGAGGTCCAGAATGTTTGTTTTTATAATAATATTTTTTATCGACCACGACCTAATTGATAATAGTAGATTGTGTCGCAGTTTATCTTATTTTGCTCAAAGTCACAATGGACCAAAATAATGTATTAAAGGCGAGAGCGATTGTTTGAATCCAGAGCGAAGCGAAGGATTCTAGAGTAGAAATCCGAGCGTAGCGAGGAATTCTAAAGTAGTAGAATACTCCTCTATGAGAAAACTGTTTATAACAGTTTCTGCGCTTAATTTTACACTTTCTGGTGATGATATTTCACTTACACTGCAGAATGACCCATTTTGCACGCAATCATCGAGGAATCCTTCACCTCTTTTCGAAAAGATGGAATGGAAAATACTTTCAGTTCGGTAGACGGTCGTCGAAGGAATGGTCACCCTAATCGTGGAAGGTCCTTTCCGCAAGAAATCGCATCGTAGCAGTTCGTGTCGCAATTATCTGCGTTGTGAATTCGCATCGCGCCGATCCGCAGTTTGGTGTACAAGCTCTTATAATATATAATATGTTTTATATGTTATTCGTTGCAGGACTCACATCCGCTGCACAAAGTGACGATAATCCCCCGCGGTCCATCACTGGGACACACCGCCTACATACCAGCTAAAGAAAGGTTAGTACATGTCATAGAACATATAAATAACTAGCTGACTCCATAACTTCGTTTGCGCTAATACACTTTCTGTATGTATGTGATTTCACGTGAAATGTTTCCCAAACATGGTATTTTACACGGAGCACTAAATATGTACGGAATAAAAAGTACCTACAAATTACTACATAACCTACTTTCTCGTACCCTTTCCCGTTCCCGCTCTTATTCCCTCAGCCGGCTATAATAGTAGATTGTTTTACAAGGAACTAAACTATCGAGCGAGCGAGGGAGGATGACAAGACCGAGGTATAATGGGTGGTTTTGGCCCGAGTAAAACACTCTACTTTTCACTTCGATTGCGAGAAAATAAAACAATTCAAAATTAGACAATTTTCAGAAATTTTAATAAAAATTAATCAACCTTCATAAAACATCACCAAGACGGTTCTATTTTCAAAAAAAAAAGATTGACGGAGCACCAAGAAGTCGAGTTTTTATGTAAGAGAACGAATGCTTTGTACGGGCTGATGATTTTAGACAAAAATTAAAAAGAAAAAATACTTTTTAGCCCGAGGTATTAAACTCGAGTTTTAGGCCCGCTAAGCTACACTATTATGATACACTTTTTGAGTAAGAGAAGTGAAAATGTATTTTTATATACCTAACTTGAGATATTATTTTTTCCCCATGCAAACTTACATCCCCTATCTTCCATTCCATCTTCAAGTTTTATTTTCGCTACAAAAAGTAGCAAATTTCCTCCAAAGTCCCATCTATCTATAGCCAAATATCATTGAAGGTGTGAAAAACACCTGTTTATTAATTATTATTGGAGAGTCTGTGCAAAATTTCGTAGTCCCTATTGAAGATTTTTTCTTTCCCCATACAAACTTTGCCACCCCCGTTCACCCCATTAGGCAGGGGTCGGCAACTTCGATGTAAAATTGCGGCTCTCCAGTTCAGTACGCAAAAATAAGTTTTTTATTATATTAAAACCCCTAAAATCGTACTATAAATCCATAAATAAGTATTCTCTGATGGTACTCACTCACTTATGGATCGATTGATCTTCAGATCTGGCTTCACGGATTTGGTTGAAATATTTAGCTTATAAACTGGGTTAACACAGAGGTTAATTTTATCAAGATTATTTATCATCTAGCTCTTCACGACATACTCGAAAAAGTTTAATAAATACAAGGCGAAAATTTCCACAACTTCACGTTCTAATGGGGCTACGAGAAACAGTTCTCCTCCGTAGCCCCATTAATGGGACAAAATAATGGAACCACGAAAAAACGGGGCGATTTTTTTTAAGGCGGATGCATATATGGCTGACGTACTAACCCATCAAAGGTTCAGTGTCGTAAACAGGGCAGTGCCACCAATGCCCAGGCACAGAAACACAGGGGGGCTAGGGGGGCGCAGATATGACCAGACCAGGACCAAGTTTTAATTATTTGGTTGACATATGTCAAAATTCGTCCAGCGGTTTGGGCTGTAGGGCGTGCCAAAGAAATGAACAGGCATAGTCACATACATACATACGCTCGAAAAACGTCATCCTCCTTGTGGCGTAGTCGGGTAAACAACTCTGAAACCGAAGGGGCAAATCATTGCCATCCATAGACCGGTCCGGAAACGGATGTACCGTTTCCGGACCTGTCTAGAGAGTGTGGAATGGTGATTGGATATGCCACAAAGTGAAAGTGAAAATTTCTTTATTCAGTACGCACATTACAGTACACTTTGAATCGTCCATTTTTTTAATTTACACCAATTCGTAACGCGACCAAACAGAGAAGAATTGGCAAGAAACTCTGCTAGGCTTATATTTTTTTAAATGTCAGTTTTTCTTAACTATTACATTGGTTTTGAGGGAGTTGGAGACAGTTTCATCCCAAGCTTTTTTGTCATCTAAATAATCAGAAATTTTATAAAAAGCTTTATCACAGAGATTACGTTTAACAACATTTTTTAATTTATTTACAGATAAATTAATCACGTCATTTGGGATTTTGTTAAAGAAACGTACACTTTGCTCTTTAAATGATTGACTAACTTTATGGAGCCTTACAGTAGGAACAGCTAGTTTATCTTTATTTCTAGTATTAATATTATGATTGTCTCTATATTTTTTTAACAAATTAATATGTTTTCGGACATACATTAAGTTTTCATATATAATATTGGCACGGAACTGTCATAACATTTATTTATTTAAACTTAGTTCTAAGTGATTCTCTGGGGCCCATATTATAAATGGCACGAACAGCCCTCTTCTGCAACACAAATATGGTGTTGATATCTGCAGCATTCCCCCACAACAAAATGCCGTACGACATAATGCTATGGAAGTAGCTGAAATAAACCAGTCTAGCCATTTCTACGTCAGTAAGTTGACGGAACTGCGTATGCTGCAGAATTGATTCTGTTCTACAATCCATATATGTGAGCGCCCCATTGAAGCTTATTATCTAAAGTTATGCCTAAAAATACAGTAGTATCCACAAGATTTAAATCTTCATCTTTTATTTTAATGTTAGGTTTAACTTGTTTAACATTTGGTAATATAAATCTTCGTTCAGTAATAAATTATTTACATCGAACCAGTTAACAATTTTCGCTATTGCATTGTTCACGTCGTCAAAATTGGTCTGCCGTCGCTTTAATTTAAATAAAAGAGACATGTCATCCGCAAACAATACAATTTCGTGGTTGTCTCTCACAAGTTGAGGTAGGTCGTTAATGTAAATTAAAAATAAAAATGGTCCAAGTATTGACCCTAGCGGTACACCCATCTTTACTACGGACCCTGGAGAACATTTTCCATTTACGTCTACTTTCTGTATTCTGTCAGATAGGTAAGAAGGGTTAAAGCCATACCCCTGACACCATAGTGATCTAGTTTCCTGATCAATGTTTCATGGTGTACGCAGTCAAAGGCCTTAGACAAATCACAAAAGATGCCTAAAGCATCATGTGAGTCCTCCCAGGCATCATAAATATGCGATACTAACTCAACACCGGCATCAGTCAATGTTAAGTCCTTTCCTTACAGATACCACGTGACAAAACAGCAACTGCTCGCAATGATGGACACTATGATGGGTGGCCGCGCGGCTGAGGAGCTAATATTCGGGCCGGAGAAGATCACTTCAGGTAGATATGAAAACTCTTTATGGTTTATATTGAAAAACGGGAATTTTCACGTACCGTTACGTCGGCGTTTCAACTCGTTAAGAGAGTCTTCTCCAGGATGAGTGAACGCGACCCTCTCCCTCCGCGTCCCGTTTACCACCGATATAACGGTACATGAAAATTTCCGTTTTTTCAATATGAATGTAGAAAAAAAAATTACCTCATTGAGGGCAGCCACCTTATCTTTTGTAGTTAAAAGGAACGCTTCCCAAAGTAACTTACCAAATCAAATCGTAAGTTTACGCGAAAATTCAAAATAATGTTTTCCGTACCATTTTTATGTAACGCCATTGAGGATTATGACATGATTTGGTACGTACTTTGGGAAAAGTGTTCCTGATGGGAAATAGAGTCAATTGAGACCAACTTGTTTCTAGGCTGACCGTATTTTTTTTCAAATTACTGAAAACGTAATTGTTTTTTTCTTCAATATAAACCTATAGTTTCCTCAGAACAAAAACTTCTAACTGCAGAAGAAAAGGTGGCTGTCCTCAATGAGGTTAAATTTTGCCCCACCCTGTATATATAAAAAAAATGCTGGAAACTAACACACAGTATAATGTAGCCCCAAACCACATCACTGATATATTAGTTATATACAAATACCCGAGACAAATATTTGTAAATCATGCAAACATTCCATTCCCTATAATTTTATTTTATTTGGGAAACAAATGGTCCAAAGTGGTGATAAAAAAAAATACATACGAATAAATCTAACACCTGTGAAGTTTCCACTATAAGAAGGGGTATATGCCCATAATCCCCACGCTCGCAGGGCACAGCCCCGTTTGTTATACCACAGGGTGCACCACGGGGAGGTGAGCTTACCTTGGGTTCTGAAGATGGGGGTTAGAACCCCTTACACCGTTTTATGCTCGGATAATGAAATAAGCAGAAGCGTTTGTTGGAAACCTTTGAGATGCAATGATATTTAGAATAAGAATAAGATTTTTTTTTTATTTGCAACTACACATAAATATATATAAAAGAACAAATTAGAATCAGGTTTTTAAACTATAAAATAAGAGTATACAGGTAACATAATGATGACACATAGAAATATAGTCGCAAAAAGGACCTGAACTCGGCATGTAGCGGGTTGTAGGAATTACCTACAACGCGCGCTGGTCTTCCGTCAGGACCATTTTCTAAATTAGCGGACATGAGGAACAAAACACAAAACATATAATCCGCTACCACAGTGAAAACTATCAATAAAAGGTACACTAAGAATAAACTAAATTAAAGAAAAAAATGGCTTCTGAATCACAAATATAATTCAACTTGTTTTTGCAGGAGCATCTTCAGATTTGAAGCAAGCTACATCCATTGCATGCCACATGGTTAGAGAATGGGGGATGAGCGAAAAGGTAACTTATGTCGATAGGTAACTCTAAGTAAGTAAGTAGTAAGTACTAAGGTATAAGTAAAAAGACCGGTAAAGTGCGAGTTAACTCGCCCACCGCGGGTGACGTCCACCACCACATCAGCCTATATCAGTCCACTGCTGGACATAGACCTCCCCTAATAAAGGGGGATATACCCATAATCCCCACGCTGGGCATGCGGGTTGGGGATCGCAGGGCACAGCTTCTCGCACCACCGACGCTGCTGCCCGTCGGTGGCCAGGGAATTTAGCTGTGCCGATGTAGGCTGTGCTATGCCGCAATCAGCCGGCCGCCAGAGCCCCGTTCGTTGTTTAGCAGGGTGCACCACGTGCAGGTGGGGTTGGCTTTGGTTCCGAAGATAGGAGTTGGAACCCTGTACACCCCGGTGGTTGGCGGTTGGCGGCTGACGTCAATTACGTCTAATTCGTACATTCAGTATTGTATTCTCGTGGATATCATGAGTAGTTTAGTAGTGAGTTCTAGTGAGGGTAATATATAGTTTCTCTCGCTTACACTCGGGTAGGACTTTTTGTACCCCTCTTCATACTTCGCTTTTTATAGGTAGTGGCATCCACGTGGCTGACCACCATAATTTGAAATAACTGTTTCCCCCCTGGTTTTGATCATTAATCATCAAAAAAACTGTAAGCCCTTTGATATGATAGCCCACTCGACCTGTAGGTCCCAGTTTGGAATTTTTGTTTGTTGGGTTGAAAACAATTTTTTTTTGTTTTTTTACTGGCAATCTTATTCAGTTAGTGCATTTAAAATCTATACCAAATTGCAAGTTCATAGCTTATGTAGTTCCTGAAATAATCAGGTGTGAGTGTGACAGACGGACGGACGGACAAAGCGGCACCATAAGGGTTCGTTTCACCGTCTCTGTAACGTCACCCTAAAAACAGGTAACAGGTGTAAATTACAGGCACAAGAGGCTTATCATCATCATGCCTCAAGTTGATGGACGCAGGGCGTTGCATCGTAGAGCACGTTCCAAAAAACGTGATCTATAATGCAATGTTTTATGATAGGTAATGGTTACCACTCAACATCTCAACATCAGGTGGGCCATGTGCTTGTTCCATCTTCGTATCATAAAAAAAGAAAAAAGTTAAGTCGTGTTCGGCTCTTGGCGTGAGTTTTTAAACACTCTGCGCACTCGTGGCGTGGATTACTTCGATATACTTAGCCGATCAGCTGATGTACGGTTGCGTACATTCACTAAGGAATCCGATAGAGAGCTTTACACTGAGCGAGACAGTCGCGAGCGGGGATCGTTTACTTAATGTACGATTCTCACTTACCGGCGCGCGTCGGAGCGCATTTTATGACATGCTAAAGGAAACTGAATCATCCACAAAGCAGTTACGTTCCTTATTTACAAAGGTTTTTACAAAAGTAGAGAATGCTTCTTAGCATTAAGTTCGCCTATTCGAATATTCTATCTATCTTATCTTATTTGCATGCAATTTACGCAGCGGATCTATTTATGTCAGTGTTTGACAAAGCTCAAAACTGCACAAAGTTGCAAAGTTTATTCAATAAGCACAAACAAGGACACTTTGAAACTTCAATTTTTTCAATTTAAATTTACTCCAATTCGTAACGCGACCAAACAGAGAAGAATTGGCAAGAAACTCTGCTTACATTTTCTTTACTTGGCTTATATTTTTTTAGTCTTGTTTTTTACAAAGTTTATTATTAACTATTACATTCAGTCAATCATGTAAAAAATTCTTTCGTTGGTTTGGTTTCCGGCACACGGCGCCATGACACTGCAACAACTCTCACTTTAAAATAACCGCTAATAGTTAAACCTAAAGTTAATAAAAGGAGATATGCCCATTAGAGGGATGATGCCTGCTGATGTAAAACAATAATAATTCTAATTAGTCCGTCAGTAAGATCATCAAAAAATATTGAACTTGTATTTGTTTTTAAAAAACAACATAGATTGACGGAGCAGTGGTCTCGAACCTACCAATTTTTCGGTATTTCTACCGATATGGGCTCAGTCTTACCAAATACTGAAATGCATCGATTTTCCACGATTTCAGAGAATACGTGGCAATTATACCGATTTTTCTACCGATTGTACACTTTTAAGTTGGCAGCCCTTTTCATTTATGGTTTATGTTAAGGGTAATCCCATATAGAATTTAGGGAAATCCCTAAATAGTATTAGAGATGGTAAGTAGTATAGTAAGTATTCACTCAGCAGCTTGGCAGGAGCCACCTGACGAAGTTAACGACACACGATGGCCGAACCGTCTTGTCAAAGCCGGAGATATTATCTGAGATAGAGGACTTTTATGGCCGACTGTATGCGGCACATGCTCCTTGCCCCCAACGCAGCAGCCACGATTCTCGAGCTACCCTCACCCGCCACTATACCGACGACCTGCCAGAGATCAGCCAAGACGAGGTCGTACTGGCCCTGAGACAGCTTAAAAATGGAAAAGCCCCCGGTGAAGACGGTGTTACTTCGGAACTTCTAAAGGCAGGAGGAGCTCCTGTTGTGCAGGAGCTGCGGAACCTCTTCAACTCCGTCCTTCACTGTGGGAGAACTCCAAAGGCGTGGAATGGGAGCTTGGTGGTTCTGTTTTTTAAGAAGGGAGATCTCGCTCTTGAGTCACATCTATAAGCTGTTCTCTCGGGTTATTACAAATCGTCTCGCCAGAAGACTCGATGAGTTCCAGCCTCCGGAGCAGGCCGGATTTCGCGGAGGATATGGCACCATAGACCACATTCACACAGTGAGGCAGATTATACAGAAGTCCGAAGAGTATAATCAGCCCCTGTGTCTGGCGTTTGTGGACTATGAGAAGGCATTTGACTCTGTAGAAACCTGGGCTGTCCTGGAATCCTTGCAGCGATGCCAAGTGGACTATCGTTATATATCGAAGTGTTGAGATGTCTGTACGAAGCCGCCACTATGAGTGTCCGAGTACAGGACCAGCAGTCTAAACCCATCCAACTGCGCCGCGGAGTGAGACAGGGAGATGTCATATCTCCGAAACTGTTCACAAGCGCGTTGGAGGATATGTTTAAGACGCTGGACTGGAAAGGTATGGGCATAAACATAAACGGCGAGCACATCTCACACTTGCGATTCGCAGATGACATAGTCCTAATGGCGGAGTCGCTGGAGGAGCTGCAACAGATGCTGGACGGCCTAGCATCAGCCTCGCGAAAGATAGGTCTCGGCATGAATTTGGACAAGACCAAAGTTATGGTCAATGACCGAATTGATCCGAGTCCTGTCGTCGTTAATGGACACCTTCTTGAAGTTGTTTCGGAGTATACATACCTCGGGCAGATATTGCAGTTGGGTAGAAACAACTTCCAGAAGGAGGCCAAGAGGAGGATTCAGCTGGGTTGGGCAGCATTTGGAAAACTACGTCGAGTCTTCTCGTCACCCATACCGCAATGTTTGAAAACGAAAGTTTTCAATCAGTGCGTCCTACCCGTCATGACATACGGAGCCGAAACGTGGACACTCACAGTACGGCTGGTCCACCAGTTTAAAGTCGCTCAGCGAGCTATGGAACGAGCTATGCTCGGGGTTTCTCTGAAGGATAAAATCCGTAACGAGTTTATCCGACATAGAACTAAAGTTGTCGACATAGCTCAGAGAATTAGCAAGCTGAAGTGGCAGTGGGCTGGCCATATCTGTAGAACCGAAGAACCGATAACCGTTGGGGTAAACGAGTTCTTGAGTGGAGACCGCGGCTCGGCAAACGTAGTGTTCCTACACTACGCCCTCCGGCCAGGTGGAGTGACGATCTGCGAAAGGCTGCTGGTAGAAGCTGGATGCGTCGAGCTCAGGACAGGGCGCAATCGCGCTCATTAGGGGAGGCCTATGTCCAGCAGTGGACTGCTATAGGCTGATGATGAAGTAGTATAGTATGATATGTAGTGATCACAGAAGATATTCAAGGAATACTACAACTGGATGTTATCAGGGGCTTCCCGCTCGGAATTTCATTGCCGTTCAATATAGAAACCGGAGTTCAGATATTATTTTTTCATAAATTTTCTTAACTTCGAAGAGAAAGTTGCCTAATCTTAATATAGAAAAAATATAACATTATTATGATTAAAAAGTTAATAATATGTCGTCTGACGAGGAACCGTGTACAAGCGCGAGTGCAAAAATAATAAAATTTCTACATTATTGAAAAGAATGGGAAGAAAAATTTTCAATCTCACTGCAAAATAGTCGTATAGACGCTCTTAAGAAACTTATTTCTTCACAAGCACACTCGGTTTTAAACAAATTTGACTGAATATTGTATATTTTTTGTCATATACCGATTTTGGGTACAAATATACCGATTTTAGTGGAAAGCTCTACCGATATCGCACTTTGACGTTCGAGAACACTGTGACGGAGTTACAGAGCGTCAAAGTTCGAGAGTGGTGACGTCACGGCTCTATAAAAAAAAGATTTTTTCAGGCATCTAGCCTATTCTGCAAAAATAATATGAAGCTGTATGACTCATGTCGGTACTTTGGTGGAAGACCTGTCTTGGAAAACTATAACAACAAAGTTTATGGATACATAAATGCTTTTAATAACTCATAGACTTAATTTATACTGATCAGTTAGTCACGATGAATAAATGAATAAAATGTTTATTCCTACGCTCGCTGTGCAGGATTGAGGATCGCACGGCACAGCTTCTCGCATGACGCTGCTGCTGGTTGGCGGTCAGGGAATAAAATAACATTTTAGAAATATGAATATGTATATTCATACGGAGTCGAAACGTGGACACTCATAGTACGGCTAAGCCATCAGTTTAAAGTCGCTCAGCGAGCTTTAGAACGAGCTATGCTTGGAGTTTCTCTGAAGGATAGAACCCGCAACGAGACCATCCGACATAGCTCAGAGAATTAGTAAACAAAGAAGTAATGGGCTGGCCATATCCGCCGACGAGCCGACAACCGCTGGGGCGAACGAGTTCTTGAGTGAAGACTGCGGCTCGGCAAACGTAGTGTAAGACGCCCTTCGGCCAGGTGGAGTGACGATTTGCTTAAGGCTGCTGGTAAAAGCTGGATGCGTCGAGCTCGGAACAGGGTGCAATGGCGCTCATAAGGGGAGGTCTATGTCTAGCAGTGGACTGCTACAGGCTGATGATGATGATATTCAAGTATATCTACTCTTATTAAAAGCCTTCGGTTTCGGTCATATAGCGGAATCTTATAGCAGCGTCTTTTTCGCGTTGTTTTTTAATCGAGCCACTCTCGTCAACATAGTCTGATAGATCCGTTAGACGGTTCAAGTGCGGGGAGCATCCGAACTGCTCTAAACAGTGAGTTTCCACGTACCCGTACGCCCAGTAAAGTACAAAATCTTGACAGTTGCAAGCCATGATAGAGTATCTAAACTTTCCCTTCTGTCCAGTTGCAGTGCACTGGAAACGTTCGAGAATTTCCCGATATTTAAGAAAGGCTTCAGAGTCTTGGCCATTTCTTTCGTCGATTTGTTCCGCTCTTGAAATGATGCGGTTCTCGTGATACAAACACTCCGTGGAATTGATGTACGGCGACTTTATGTACCAATCATAAATGATAACTCCGTTATGCGTTGACTTGCCCCCCACGACACCGACTTCTGCAATCCTGTCGTTGATCACCATCATGTAATGTTCTGCCATCCTGTCCGTGGGGATTCTGCAGGAGATTATATCCCCCGTGCGAGGGCGACGATCCTTCATTATGGATCTGAACGACTGGTTTAACTCACCATCCAAAGTGCCAAAAACGAATTTACCCTCGACGGTTTCCCACATATGGTAACTTCTTACAGTGGTTTCCAAAAAGTTCCCATGAGCGATTGGCTGGTACAGATACGTCTTCAGAAACGCACCTATTCCGGTGATAACCTTGTTCACGGTAGGCGTGGCTTCGTCGTCGGCTACTTTGGTGTATCGACGCGCCCTTTTCTTTCCGCGACTGTTTCTAATGATGTCTAACTCTTTCTTGATGTCGATGGTATCCGTGATCGTACGCACAGTTTCGTACTCGGGGGCGGCAGAGGAAATGGAACCGTTGACTATGCCCCTAGACCCGCTCACTTCACTATTGAAAAAATATAAAATAAAAATACAAAACAACCAGTACTTCATTGTGGATGGTTTAAAGTACGTTTGACAATAATATCTTGGTAATTATTACACTTCTTTTTATACATTTTTGATAGGTCAAACAGATGACCCTAACTTATCTATACATGAAATAAAAAAGCAAAAAGTAATATTATAAACATTAAAGTAAGTTTGTTTGTTACGCACTCAACCAATCATCATGAATTTTCACATATAAGTGGTCAGGGGTAGATATAGGGGGCACAGAAAAGGTTACATGGCGCCGATCTTTATCAATAGTATGGAATTACATTATTCCCATTTATATTTATTGAACTTTAAGGTTTTCTGTTTTTTATACAAACTTTTTTATATAACTATAAAAGAAAATCAATGAGGTAAAATTTTGCCCCACCCTGTTTATAGACAAAGGGTACCATTGTATGAAATATTACATTATCCGAAGTTTCAATTTTCTAACTTGAAAGAATACTATTTTTCATACATACGTTGTTGCCTTTGCAACCCCTTGGGGTGTGAGTTATCAAAAATTGGTTAATAATGAGTGTCACAATCCTTAAAATAGGCATATGCCAAATTTCAGATCTCTAGTAGCTTCTAAGATTTCGTTTTGAGAAACGGCTTGGTTACTTCTACAGTATTATATCGTACGGCATTTTGTTGTGGGGAAGTGCTTCAGATATCAACACCATATTTGTGTTGCAGAAGAGGACTGTTCATGCAATTTATATTATGGGCCCCAGAGATTCACTTAGAACTAAGTTAGAAAAAAAGAATTATTATCACAGTTCCGTGCCAAAACATAATATAATGTTAACTTAAAAGTATATCCGAAAGAGTACCAAGATGTTCAAGAATAGCGACAATAATAATGTTAACACTAGAAATATGGAAAAACTCACTGTTCCTGCTGTAAGGCTCCATAAAGTTAGTCGATCCTATAAAGTGCAATGTGTACGTTTTTTAACAAAATCCCGAATTACGTGCTTGTCAATAAATTCAAAAATGCTGTTCAATGTTATCTCTGTAATAAAGCTTATTATAAAACATCGGATTATTAAGATGACAAAAAAGCTTGGGATGAAACTGTCTCCAACTCCCTCAAAAACAATATAATAGTTAATAACTACAATGTTAGTAGTCATTTGGAAAGTTACCTTCCAACCTCTAAGGTAAGGCAACCTCTTATTTTTCAACCAAATGATTGTACATTTTAGTAACAGACTTTAAAAAAATATAAACCAAGCAGAGTCTTATGCCAATTCTTCTCTGTTTGGTCGCGTTACGAATTGGTGTAAATTAATAATTTAAAATAATAGTAAAACCGACTTCAAAAACATTTATTTAAAAAACTGTAAAACTAAAAAGTTAAAAATAACTGCTTATTTTTTGGTTCATCCACCTTTTTTCTATAAATTTATCCCTTACGATCTATGAGTTTACCACACAGGTAGATCTAGATACCTACCTGTTAGTTTTGGAGTCGGAGTCAGCTTTGGACTACGACATTATAGCAACTACACCCCTCCCACCTCAGACATGCCCTCCTGCGCCGCCCACGCAATAGTTACCTACCTTGGCGTGCCTTGGCTGACACCGACTCCAAAAATAACAGGTAGGTATCGCTACTTCAATTCGAGACGCGGGCAAATTATTGCGCCGTATATCGCATCTCTATTTAGCTGATGGATGATTCGGCCGTGCGGGCGGGATAGCAATATTGGCCGTTCAAAATTTTCTAAGAATTTGGTTGTGTTCCGTAATACCAAAAATGATGACTGAAAACTTTATGTATTCTTAAGCTATGTTCCTTAACAAACAACACGTAAGATATTGTTGTTTTTAATACGAAACAAAAAGGAAGAAAAGTGGTCAATTTTGGCATTAAAATGTGCAAAATGCTATTGGATTTTATTTAATTTTCGGTAAGTATTTTAAAAAAAAACCTATCGAAGAACCTAGATAAATACTATTGGAATACAAATAATATACTGGAAATATGCTTGAATTAGAAATCATTTTGGTATTACTTTTGTATGGGCAATTCGTCCTTCGGAGGCCCCATAAGACGTCATTTATTTCCCTTATAACCTAAGGTTCCTAAGTTAAGGTTAGGTATAGAATAAATAATTTTAGAATTTTGAAGTTTGAGTGTGTCAATCAGTGAGTAAATAAGAGGACTTCTCTTTTATAAATGTAGATTGAGTTGGCGTTTTATAGTAACGTTTATGTTTTGGATTGAATTTGTATTTATAGTGACACGGGCGAAGTCGCGGGCAGTTTGTAAAGTACATAAACGTATCTACGGTCATAAGGTTGGGTTATTCCGACAGAAATGCCCGCTATTGTAAACTACATAAACTATCTACGGTCATAAGGTTGGACTTTTCCGACAGAAATTCCCGCTATCGAATTATCTATTCTTGATAAAGTACATAATGAACTGAAAAGAGAAAAACAAGTATTACAATATCAATGTATATTCAAATTAGTCAAACTTAATACTTTATGATGCTGTAGGCGGGGACAAACGTAGTTTTGACAGATCTTTCTCACCCGTAGGCAACAAAACAAAGTAGTGTTTGTCCTCGCCTGCTTGAGTGCTTCCAGTTCATAAATTTTTAGCAGTCGGGTTTTTTGTGTTCTTATAATAATATTTTTTTCCGACTTTTTTGTTTTATTCTTGCCAATTTGTGTTAAAACAGTAATACAAACGTGACATGATACATTTATTTTTGTAATGGTCTTTTAACGATCTTTCATTTGATATCCATATTGCTAGTAGGGTAGAGAAAAAAAAACGTCCAGCGGTTTTGGGATGTAGGGCGTGCCAAAGAAATGAACATACATAGTCACATACATACATACATACATTTATTTTTTTATTTATTAATTTGTTTATTTCTAAAAACATTACAGCTATTATTACAGGCTTAACCTAATGCAATAGAGTCATCATTATTACAATAAATAACTACATTAAATTATCATTATTACAATAAATGTCATAAAATTAAATAAAATTCATGTATTACATTACCAAAAAAAAATATATATATACTTATAGACTAATAATATTTATCTACAATAGCACAAAACATACAGGATAATATTTGCGAGTATTATACTCTCGAAAAACATTACAATCCTTCTGGCGCAGTCGGGTAAAAACAAAATTAATCCCGACTTTATCGTACCTGAAGATGGAACAAGCACATGGCCCACCTGATGTTAAGTGGTAACCATTACCTTTCACAAAGCATTGCATGGTATATCACGAGAATTAAAAACAAATCGAGATATGAACCCAAACCAGCCATTTTAGTTAAAAACGATGATAAAAGTTCTTTCACTCTTCGTGTTAGAAAAAGAATATGTAAAAAAATTGCTTGCTCAATATTTATGCGTAAGATCAGATATATATATACCAATATTTACCGATTCTTGTGCACCTCAAACTTAACTTCAGACATGACGTTGTTAAGTGCCATATGCCTGTAATGTCACCGGCACCCACACCCTTCAAACCACCCGTCAAACACAGCAATACTGCTTCACGGCAGAAATAGAGAATATATATAATAAATAAAACCTTACAATAGGGAAAAATGTATGGAAGTATAGAGAAACATGTATTTTAGTGAAATATGTATTTTATCTCGCAGGTTGGTTTACGCGCATTGGAGCAGACAAAGAATACAATAGGGCAGGGCGAGCAACTGGGACCGTATACTAATGAACTGGTAAGCCTTATATATAGATACGTCTATAATCCCCATGCTGGACATGCGGATTGAGGATCCCAGGGCACAGCTTGTCGCAGCCTACCAATTCTAATTTCATCCCCCATCTACAGTTCGTTAAATATGTGATTAATTCTCATTTTCACAGGCCATGGAAGTGACATAAAAATCGATCTCAAAAGTCAAAGTTTATGAATTTCTTAGTAGCTTTTGATACATACGTTTTATCAATAAATTGTAGATATATTCCAGATAATATCCTGCACACCTTTTTTTACAAATTCACTTCGACAAATAAAACTCAGGATTTTTTTCTCTTTTATGAAACCAGTGCAGAAAAGTGGCATATCCACGGAAGTGACAATTTTGATGGTTAAAACTTAAATATAAAAAAAACTATGAATTACTTATATCCTTTTTTGTTCTAGAATAATAGTATGTTATCTATATTTTATTAACACAAAACATGATAACAATTTTTAGCTGCTATATGTTAGAAAATGCATAGTCAAAGTCCTTTTTTTTTTTTTTAAATTAGAATGTTCCAAATAGGCATGGTGGCAGTTTGTCCCCTGGTCCGGGAAGTACTACCCCCATTCACATTCACAAAGAGCTGTACTACTACAGTTAGTTAAATATATATTATGTTGATACGCGGGACATTGACATTGACATACACGTTGTGATGACGAAAACTAATTTCATTTGTCAAACCAATGAAGAGCCATTTTGTTTTTGGTCATCGTCATCACTACGTGTATGTCAATGCCAATGTCCCGCGTATCAACCTATATTTATCAAACTGTAAGACGCTGTCTTCCTTTCTTCCTGTTCTATAATACGACTTGTCAAAATTTTCGACTGATGGACGGTGATGGTTCTACCTATAATCCTATATCACCACACCACACCACCACACCAGCCTATAACAGTCCACTGCTGGACATAGGCCTCCCCTAATAAAATGGGATATGCCCATAATCCCCACGCTGGACATGCGGGTTGGGGATCGCAGGGCACAGCTTCTTGCACCACCGACGCTGCTGCCCGTCGGTGGCCAGGGGATTTAGCTGTGCCGATGTAGGCTGTGCTATGCCGCAATCAGCCGGCCGCCAGAGCCCCGTTTGTTAGTTAGCAGGGTGCACCACGTGCAGGTGAGGTTGGCTTGGGTTCCGACGATGTGGGTTGAACCCCGTACACCCCTATATCCTATAATCCTATGTATTGGTCTGTTTTTATTTAATTTGCTTGTACGCCTCACTTGAATTTCTAATATGACGTGACAATGGCAGAAATGTCCAAGTAGAACGATTGCCATTATAAAACAAAATGTTTGTAGTCACGGCTCGTAGGCGACCCTGCGTTAACTTAAGGCATACAGTTATCATCATGTCTCTCATCGAAGTAGGTCTTGTCAGAATATCAGCGCTGACCTGTCTTCGAATAGTGAAGCATAATGCTGAGTTGGAACTTTTATGATGTGCGGGACAGTCAAAACAGCATCCTAAAAACTACATTGGATCCCCCTAATTATCATAAAGACAGTTTCTCCCTTCTCACCCAAAATCGTCCTCCTCATTACTTGCATTGTCTCCGACTAAAGACCCCCGAACACAATACCTCCTTCTACACAGATTCACTTACGGTGTCTGTTATCCGTCTGTGGAACTATCTTCCAGCGAATATTCGTAACTTAGGAATCTTCAAATCCAAACTTTATAATCACTTTGTCTCTACAAAATAGTCAATTACAAAATTGAGCTTCTAGGTAATAATATTTATGTATGTTTATAATATTTTTAAGTATGTAAGTTTATTTTTATCTTTAGTATTTATGTACTTAATTTATTGTTTACTTATTTACTTATTCTTTGTGTCTTATTTATTATTAGAATTAACTTATTATTTTCTACTATATGACGACCTCTGTGGCGCAGTGGGCGAAGGTCCTCCTGAGACGCAGGAGGTTGCGGGTTCGATTACCGCCGTGGGACAAATGTTAGCATGTTCTGTAGATATTTGTCTCGTGTCTGGGTGTTTTCTATGTATGATATGTATGTATTTACAAAAAATAAATTGTATATATGTAGTATATAAATCATGTGGTTCCCATAATACAAGCTTTGCTTAGTTTGGGGCTACATGATGTTGTGTGATAGTGTCCAGCATTATTTATTTATTTATTTATCACATACCAAATTCGTAAGCACTCCCAATCTATCTCCATACTATACAAAGGTTATCTGAAAGAAAATGTTACTTAGCTTTAAGTTCGTCTGTGTACTTGTTTTATCTTGTACATTAAATAATTTTCTATCTATCTATTGGATAAGTATGACTCTCCAGTCACCACTATGGAAGTGGAATGATCAACTAGGTAAATGCTAGGCTGTTTTTTTTTTTGTTTTAAATCTTGTGATCATTTAGGTACTTATTATTTTAACTTTACTACTATTAACAAACATTTTTAGGAAAACTAATATTCTATGTTGTTTATGGGTTTATCTACTGCTGTGTAGCACACAGAACAACACCACTATAGATTTTGTACTAACATAATTTATTGGTAACTATCATTCTAATAGTAGTTAGGTAATTCTGTAATTCTTTATTGTACACGGAAATAATACAAACAAAGAGTATGACAAAAATATATGTACAGAGGCGAGCTTAACCCTTTAAGAGTTTTCTTCCAGCAAACCTTAGAGTAGAGCAGAGGCACAAAACAGGTAGAAAAAGTGTACAACAGACAAGAATTTAAGTTGACAGAGTAATAACAAATAAACGAACTGATAAACTACAAGGTATTAAACCGTGAACTGTAAAATTAAATAATATGCTGTCTACTGTCTACTTATATATTAAACAAAGAACTAGGACTAAAGCATAGAAGAACCTTTAAAATTCATTCATGGTCTGAACATCAACATACAACTACCTTCTTATGTCCAATATCATCAGCTAGAAAGGGATGCATACATATCGCACCCCTAGAACAACACGGAATTATGTCGAAAAATCTCAAAATCGACTTTATTGCATATTCGAATCCGATACATAGGCAAATAACGGTTTTTCAACGATTCTGAAAAAAGTAGTTTTTCGACAGAATGATGTCGAAAAATCTCAAAATCGACTTTATTGCATATTCGAATCCGATACATTAGCAGATAACGGTTTATCAACGATTCTGAAAAAAGTAGTTTTTCGACATAATTCCGTGTTGTTCTAGGGGTGCGATATATCAGTGCCATTTCACATGAGTTCAAAAAGTTAATCTTACCAGGGCGCTCGAACAAAATTCTATGCAGTTTCATTGAAATGCCCTGGTACGAAGTCGCAGCAATCGCATTGAGATAAAGTATGCATCTCTTTCTAGCAAATTATATATGGACATCTGAAAGTAGAGATCAGACGTATCAGTTGACGTTCAGAACATAGTGAATTTTAAGAGTTCATCTAGTTCTTTTTTTTATACTACTAAGTTAGCAGACAGGCATACGGTCCTCCTTATGGCGCGCGGTTTCCGTAGCCTATGGACGCCTGTAACATCAAGATGGACAACATGCGCGTTGCTGACCCTTTCAAAAATATTAAAACGCCCTTTTTGAATCGCTGCATTTTGTAGTCTCTGTCTATTCTATATCTGTGGTATTAAATAAACGTTTGTCTATGTCATGTGTCCAATATCTGTTTGCAGGTAGACGGTGAGATTAAGAAGATATTAGCAGAGAGCTATGAACGCGCGAAGGCGATCCTACGGGCGCACGCCAAAGAACACAAGGCTTTGGCCGAAGCCTTGCTTAAGTAAGTCCTTATTACCTACTAGCGACCAGCCCCGGCTTCGCACGGGTGCAAGGTATACATATAAACCTTCTTGAAACACTATATCTATTTCAAAAACCGCATCAAAATCCGTTGCGTGTATACTATGTAGTGATATGTACTAGTTTCCGGCCGCGGCTTCGCTACCGTGGTACCCAGATTAATTGGAATTACTTAGCTATAATGAGTCTATATTAAAATATCAACTTTTTGTATACCTTTCAGATACGAAACTTTAGATGCGGAAGACATAAAAGCCATAATGTCTGGTGACAAGCTTAAGTTGGAGCGGTCCGGCCGCGCCAACAAGGAGGCCTCCGGGGCCGCCAGCGCGGCCCCCTCGCCGCCCGGCGCGCCGCTGCTGGGGCCTTCGCCGCAGCCCGTGCCAGCTTAGCAAACATCTACTAGGTAAACTACCTAACAAACATCTTGTAGTCATTCCTTAGCTAACATCTATTAGGTAAACTACCTAACAAGCATCTGGTAATATCGTTAGCAAATATATTTTAGGTAAACTACCTAACAAGCATCTGGTAGATAGATAGATTGATAACTCTTTATTGTACACCAGAAACAATTACAAGTATTTAAATTAACTAATTAAAATATAATACTAATCCGCCGTTGTACAATGGGCGGCCTTATCGCTAAAAGCGATCTCTTCCAGGCAACCTTTCTTTTGGTAATATCGTTAGAAAAATATCTACTAGGTAAACTACCTAACAAGCATCTGGTAATATCACAAGGCATTTTTATAGGGGAGTGCGCGCTTTGAATAAAAATTTGTGCATGATTTTTCTCAATAAAAATGCTTAAAAAGATGACCGACACATTTTGGGCGAATACATTAGACTAGTTTTTATTCAAAGCGCACATAACTTTGGACGTGTTTACATAGTTGTAATTCAATGTCCCTTAGCAAACAACTATTAGGTAAACTCTTTGTCAAACATCTGGTAATATCATTAGCAAACATCTAATAGGTAACTTCCTTATCAAACATCTGGTAATATTCTTAGCAATCATCTATTAGGTTACTTATTTATCAAACATCTGGTAATATTCTTAGCATAGCAAACATCTATAAGGTACCTATGTTACTTATCAAACATCTAGTAATATCGTTAGCAATGATTTATTAGGTAATCATATGGTAATATCCTTAGCAAACATCTATTATTTAAACTCCTCAAACATCTGGTAATATCATCAGCAAACATCTATTAGGTAAACTCGTTATCAAACATCTGGTAATATCCTTAGCAAACGTTTTTTTCACCATTGCCCAGTGGGATGATGTGAATGGTTAAAGTATAGAAAGTTATAAATTAAAATTTTTATTTTCAGGTAAATATTGGAAATTATTGACATGGGGTTACATAGGAGTAGCATAGAAGAAAATCAGTGCAAATAGATTCTATCAGTGTCATTGAAAATTTTGCAGGCCGCGAAAAAAAATGTAAAATTATTATATTGAAATAAAAATAAGTAAAATCCCTCATAGTTTTTTTTTAGTTAATTTTTACGAATGTAAGATTTTTATAAGTTGAATTATTTCTAGGTCAATGAAATGAATATGTAACTGTAAAGTTTATTTCTTTTATTTGTCGAACTTAGGGTCTCTCGCCATCTTCAAGTAAAGTTCAGAGTAGAGTCACATGTAACTACTCAATCGCATTTCACGTTTGAGTATCACAACTCATCGGTTAAATTGACCTGTAAATTACTTGGATCATCTGGGTGCCTAGTGCGAGTTTTTTTACCAGCTCGATCGCGTTTGCCTTTACGGAAATTTGTATGGAAAGGAGTCAGTGCCACGCGTTATTCACTAGATGGCGCTACCTCTATTCCATATCAATTTGCCGTAACGCAAACGCGCTGGTAATAAACTCGCACTAGGCACCCTGGTCATTAGTGTTTAGTTGCAGTGTAAAATTACACTACCGTGCCAGAATTATTTATAACTTGGTGGACCTGAAGTTAGCTACTTGGCTGCGCAATAGAACTTTTAGGAACTAAATTCGCTTCTGCGCTGGCAGAACCTAGAACCCAGCCTAACTTCATGTCCACCAAGTTATAATTGTGGCACACCTACCATCATCTTCCTTTTTGGTTTATTACTTTAATTTGCCTCTTTGCCTACCATTGTCATGCCATGACAAGATAGTTTCTTTTTAATTATGGCATCTGTGGTATAGCGTCCACAACTTTGCCAATGTCGAAACACCATGATTAACAAGCGCTGACATCTATGTTCAACATTTGACGTAATATTGAACAAATCGAGCGAATGATTTTCTAATGTACCTAGTTACCGAGCTAGATTTCGTTGATGAAATTGATTTGATACTCGTTATTTATACTTGGTAATTGATCAACACTTCGCTTTAAGATGGTAAAAGACCCGTAAACCTAATTGTAGAAACCAAATTTTCTATGATCTTACAATTTTTATTGTTTTAAAATAGCTGTTACAACATACAACATTATTTTATTTATGTACTTCGCTTGGAGATATATAGTTTATTTAGTGTAAGATTAGGCTCAAGAATTATATTAATAAAAAACATTATACTATTTAAAGTCATTTATTTTGCAATTACTTAATAAGGATTGTTGGTGAGCCTCAACATTTTAAACTTATACATATGTATAGGTATATTGATAGAAAAAAAACAGAGTACTCTCAACGGATCATTGTCCCTCTCGAAGTTGGCTCAGCAAATGATTCGACCAATCCTAGCACAATCCGACACAAATATAAGAACTAGATTCCACGCCACCACTCAAGTCCGATGGCACAAAAGGGGTACAACTCGATCCCTATAAATAATGAAATAATGGATATCTACGAGGTCTATCGATTTCGCTATTTTGACTGCGAATTGGTTGGAATAAAACTTATATACGATTCACAATTACCGGTGCGCGTCGGAGAGCATTTTACAACATGCTAAAGGAAATTGAAACATTCACAAAGCAGTTAAGTTCCTTATTTGCATGCAATTTACGCAGCTTTGAGCTTTGTCAAACACTGACATAAATAGATCTGTAAGTATTGCATGCAAATAAGGACCTTAACTGCTTTGTGGATTTTTCAATTTCCTCTAGCATGTTTTAAAATGCGCTTCGATGCTCTCCGACGCGCGCCGGTAGGTGTGAATCGTACATATTTATAGGACATAGAACTTATGTAATTATTGTAAATAAAAACTAAATAACAACCAAATATTTGTGTTATTTACTATAGTTGTACGATAGGAGCGCCGGCGCCGCGTCTATCGGAGTGCTGGCGCGGACTCTACGTCGCCACTTGCAGCCATCTTCATATAGCAGCATAGATAGAGTGTTGTATTGTACCTAACTTAATACTGAATAGTATCAGATGGGTGCCACCTCCACGAACGAGTGCATCGTGACGATATTATCGTCGTGTCGTGCCACGCGTTTCTATACACTCATAGAACATGTCGTATCTCCATCTCCACAAGGCGATGTTATCGCGATGATACGACGAGTGGCACAGAAGAACAAAACAATTGTACGAGTAGTCGTGGCGAGTCGCGTCGATAACGCTGACGGAAAAATCGTCATCTAGTGGAAATTACACGGACTCGTCGCGATGCCTTCGCTCGTGGAGGTGGCGCTTTAGTCTTGACAGTAGGACACACGGGAACCAGCCTTGCAACCTCGCGATGGTGCCTCAAGTTGTCAAGCCTTTATCTTGTTAAAGCTTACTTGGCTTGACAATTGAAAGAGCCATTCAACATAATTCTACTAAAGAAAATAGATATGCCTATTTTTAGAAGGGTTCTCTGTTTCAAATGTGATACATGGTTCCAAGGATATTTTCACATTTTGGTTCAACCAAAGCTTCTTCTTCAGCCCGAGTGACAGCTTCGAAGATTTCTCTCTGCACTCTTAACTGCAAGTACTTTGGCAGTTCCTTTGTCTTTTGATAGAGACTGGCAAATAGATTTGATAAGGCGTCCGGTGGACTACGGTTATCAATTTTCCTGCGAATAACTTGTCTGTCCATTTGTCGCTGGTCCCGCCGTTTTGTGAAGTTTGAGTTAAGTTTCTTTCGGTTCCAATTCATAGGTTCTGATGACGGCTGGTTGTTTTCAGGGGATGGCGGAGTGAACTCTGTTATATCTGTATCTGAAGTGTTTTGGGTGTCGCGGTAGCTATCTTGTGGGGTGGAGAAATTCTGCGGCAATATGAATTCCATAAGGGCTTCGTATTTCCATGGTTTGAGATGCTGAGCGCCCTGGCCTGTGGAGGTTTTACGACGGCGCAAGGCTTCTCTGTGGCTGTTTTGTAATTTTTTCCACATGTACTTGGCTTCTTTGCCTGTAGGGTAAAAGTGAAAATTTGGTGTTGTATATGACATTTCAGAATAAGGTTGGGTAGGTACATCAACCAACTTCAACGGCCCATGGTGTACAATCATCATCATCATCAGCCTATAGCAGGCCACTGCTGGACATAGACCTCCCCTAATGAGCGGCATTGCGCCCTGTCCTGAGCTCGATGCATCCAGCTTCTACCAGCAGCCTTTCGCAGATCGTCACTCCACCTGGCCGGAGGGCGTCCTACACTACGTTTGCCGAGCCGCGGTCTCCACTCAAGAACTCGTTTACCCCAACGGTTTTCGGTTCTTCGGCAGATATGGCCAGCCCACTGCCACTTCAGCTTGCTATTTCGACAACTTTAGTTCTATGTCGGATATACTCGTTACGGATTTTATCTTTCAGAGAAACTCCGAGCATAGCTCGTTCCATAGCTTGCTGAGCGACTTTAAACTGGTGGACTAGACGTACTGTGAGTGTCCACGTTTCGGCTCCGTATGTCATGACGGGTAGGACGCACTGATTGAAAACTTTCGTTTTCAAATATTGCGGTATGGCAATGACGAGAAAACTCGACGTAACCCAAACCAGCTGAATCCTCCTCTTGGCCTCTTTCTCGAAGTTGTTTCTACCCAACTGCAATATCTGCCCGAGGTGTGTATACTCCGAAACAACTTCAAGAGGGTGTCCATTAACGTCGACAGGACTCGGATAAATTCGTCATTGACCATGACTTAGGTCTTGTGTTAGGTGTTATGCCCATACCTTTCCAGTCCAGCGTCTTAAACATATCCTTCAAAGCGCATGTGAACAGTTTCGGAGATATGACATCTCCCTGTCTCACTCCGCGGTGCAGTTGGATGGGTTTAGACTGCTGGTCCTGTGCTCGGACACTCATAGTGGGGACTTCGTACAGACATCTCAACACTTCGATATTACGATAGTCCACTAGGCATCGCTGCAAGGATTCCAGGACAGCCCAGGTTTCGACAGAGTCAAAGGCCTTCTCATAGTCCACGAAAGCCAGACACAGGGGCTGATTATACTCTTCGGACTTCTGTATAATCTGCCTCACTGTGTGAATGTGGTCTATGGTGCCATATCCTCCTCGAAACCCGGCCTGCTCCAGTGCCTGGAATTACCAATTGCCGCGGCTTGGATAGTTATCTCCTCTAACAGTCGACAAGCAGCAGCATTGGTAGTGCGAGAAGAATGCTACAAACAGGGAGATAGTCCTACTATAATCTTATAAATGCGAAAGTTTGTGAGTATGGATGTATAGATGAATGTTTGTTACTCTTTCACGCAAAAACTTCTGAACGGATGTGGGTGAAACTTGGAAAAAACATAGTTTGTGACTTGGATTATCACAGGCTACTTTTTATCCAGGAACCACGCGAGCGAAGCCGCGGGCGGAAGCTACTCTATAAAAGGTATTTTGTAACATGCAAAACCAAGAGTTAACTAATTAAGATATAGATAAGCCTAAAGAACAGGATAATAACAAACCATTTGATAGTCCACACTCCTTGGCTATCTGTTCCCAAGCTAAATCCTTTTTTGACAAGTCTCTAAAGGTAATTTCATTCACGTTCCATAAGCAGGGGTGCGATCTCACTTTTTCTATCAAAAACTCCATTTTACGGGACAAAATACACGTTTAAAAAAATTGTCTTCGAACAACAAACAATCACAAGTTGCTATTCGAACCAGTGTTGCCGACAGTCAAACGGAAAAAGATCCGAATTGAAGGTCAAAATCTAACAAAATAATCCGTTTTGTAATTTCAATAGGTATATCCAAAAACTCCCAATTTCTCTTTCCTGCCTAGCTTTTGCCTGCGGCTTCGCTCGCGCTTAAATTTATTTGCATATTCCTCGGGAACAGTAGGTACTATTTTTCTGAGCTAGGTAAGGTTGACTTCTCAGTGCAGTGCATCGGCCTTACAAAAACAAAAGCAGCAAAATCGGCGAGCGTAGCAAGCCACGAAATTTTTGGTGTTCAACAGAAACTAGACAAAGAGAATGATGGCGATTTTTTTAACTCCTACTTATCTGCAACAAGTGCAGGCGAAACGAAGTCAGTGAGCTGCGATTTTTTTATTACATTTAACTAACGCTATTGTGTTCTAATTCATCATTGTTGTTAACTTTTTAGGATGGATTACGGTAGTTTTGGCCAAAACAAAACTTATTGGTCAATATTTTAGTGCGTAGTAATGTGCAAGAAACAAAAGCTGACATCAAAAACGGCGACCGGAGCAAGCCCAGAAAGTTTTCTTTACAAAATATGAAAAAGCAAACTATGATTTGTATCTAAAATTCAACCAATGATTAGGTTATATTTATCAACTAACTAATCAATTAATACAACCATATATGAACCGAAACTTGGTCATTTTGGCTCCTTCCAGAAAAGAAAGCTATGATGTTTATCTGGATATCAACCTTATAATTATTACTGAATACTACCATCCGTGACCCAAAATTTGGTCATTTCTGCGTCCCCCTAGAGTCTGTACCCTGTGCCTGGGCACCGGTGGTACCGCCCTATTTACGATTACGGTACTGCAGTAAACAAAGACAAAACAACGATATTACAAAATAAGTCTCTATTTGTTACATAAACATTTTATCATACATTAAATCATTTGTAACCACTGACTGATTGATAAGGATTCAAAACGAAAAAAGCGCATAAAACTGAGCGCCATGCCACCCCGGGTCATGTCCCTCTTGGCTCTAGGGTAAATACGCCCCTGAGGCCTATGGTGATACATTGAGCCTAAGGCGTGAAAGTGTGAAAAAAATACTCGCTTTCGCATTAATAAAATTAGTTAGGTTAGGATCAATTGAGATTATTCCAATGAACCTACACACGATACCTCAACTGTAAGTTCGTGAAGAGTAAGTTATCGTACAGATTCAAGATAATGCTACAGCATCAGGTCACCTGCTCTTGCAATCGGTGATGCCGGTATAAAGCCTCGGCAGCTAGTGCACTTATTCTATTTTTTTTTTTTAAATAATTTCAACAATTTCAATAAAAATGCATATAGGGCAACTCACCGCGATGGTGGAATCGTCCTAAAGTAATAAACCTCGTATGAATCAGCGGCTTGAGTGTGGAATAGTTTTCTTTTACTTTATATTTTTGTATCGAAATTTCAAAGTTTTACAAACTTCCCCCTAGGGCAGCTCTCCATTTCCATAAAAAATATTAAGTAAACTTTGTTTTTCTGATCATAAATGGTATTTTGAAACCCGTACGTGGAAGTTACTTACATTATTTTATATATTTAAATTTATATATGTATTATCAACAAAGTTGTTCAGCCTTTTTGTGTAGGAACCTAATTTAATTAGAGATAAACCTGCATTATACTACAATATAATAGTAGGTATTAAAAATTGGTGAATGGAGTGAGCCACGATTTTCTTCTTCTAGTAGGTTTCATCTTGTTAAAATACAAAAATGTTATAAGGTAAAAAAGTACGAAAAAACCGGTAGACATCGTGGTCTGAAGAAAATCCGTTAAGGCCCAAAAATTTCCGAAAACGGACCAAAATGTTCGCGCTGGCAACGCTGAATCGAACGAAGCAAAAACCAAATAGTGTTGTCGTCGACAACACTATTTTGTTTCGACAACTTGTTGAATCGAATGCTTAATCGATCTCAATCGGTACACACCCGAGTGTGCGTTCTAATTGTGCGTATTATGCTATACTATAGCAATAGCATAATACGCACAATTAGAACGCACACGGCTGTGATGTGAATAGACACGGGTAAAGTTTGCGTTTTGGTGTTAGCTGTAAGCAACTCTACGGTCTTTTCTAATTTACAGTCGATGCAATGCCATATTAGGTAGCTAGGTACATTTTCATAATACGTGGATTCTCTCTAAGATCCTGTGCATCACATTCACAAATATTAGGTGACTATCAAAGGTACATAGTAATTATGATTGTACTTAATTAATGTTTTGGTTTTGATATCCTCAAAAATCATCGATAGGTACTTTTTTGAAATTCACAAAATTGACTGGGTATGACCATATCGATGGTCGTAAATAAATATTTCATACGAATACGAGACGTTTTCACGAAAGAAGTCCAGCGGACGTGGAGCCACTGTTGTGTAAAAATTAAAATTAAATGGAAATAAAATCAAAATCAACACGTCTTGCCCACTAAAATATGTTGCAAGTAGTCTGTTCTGTTCAGATTTTTTTTCATAAATGTACGGTGTTTTTTTACGTATACGGGAGGAAGATTGAGCTTTAGTTCCGCTAGTTGAATGATGATCGTCAACTATCGATAGAGATTTCGAGCGGTACTTTTGACAGGCTCTTGCAACACTAAGCCCAAGTCCCAAATGCTATCCAAAAAATGACATAGACAGTGACAAATTTATGCCTATGACAGTTTATGGCAAAAAGGGTGGAATTTTTAAACTTTCCTTTTCCACCTTCCTGAAGCGAAACGCCGAGTCCTTCATGTGGCGTGGTTTACTTCGGTGTTCTAAGCAAATCATTTTGATTAATACGTTGACTGCGGCCTTGGAGGAGCTGCACGTGCCTTAGAGCAATTGTATTTTTAGCACTCAAAGCGTTATACAACATTTCGCCCGGTCACTACTTTTTGGGTGACTGTTAAGTGGCATCTGAGCGCGCTTCCATGCTTCGGAAGGCACGTTAAGATGTTGGTCTCGGCTTTTCAGTCGTTAAGCCATATCGGAAGCCTTCCGGGCGGGGTAAAAACTACAGTATTAGTTGACCTAAAACATACGAAGAAGAAGAAGAACACACATCGTGTTCCACATATACTAATCCACATTGCAATAACGTTGAAAAGTTCCTCATCACGTCGAACTTCTTTTGTTTTCGACAATAAACATTGGCGACTCAAGCAAGCCTTCTTTCGTAGTTAATTCGGTTTGTTAGATGGGTGCCTCGAACGCATTTTTCATCGGTATGTATTTTTCCCTAATCGCATTTTGCCTTGATAGTGTTTTGTCATGTGTGCATTTCTTAGGAACGTAATTTACTTCAAACGTTTATTTTATAATCTCGATATTTCTCGTCGCATTTCGTCCCAAACGCACATTTAATAAACTCGAAATTTCTCGTCGCATTAAACATAAATAAATTCCTTACTTGTTTATACTTTGGTTTTATTTAATTTTAGTTCATTTTTTAACCAACTTCAAAAAGGAGGAGGTTTTCAATTCGTCGGAACCTTTTATTTTTCGACTTTTTTTTATGTATGTTCGTTCACCGATTTTCAAAATTATTTTTTTGTTTAAAATAGTATACTTCACAGGTGATCCCATATAAATTTTATTTCTGAGGAACTGGTACATTTCCGTCTCGTAAAAAGAGCGCTGTAAGAAGCGGCGGGGGTGTGTTTGCGCACGGGTAAATGCCGATAAATCGCCTATTGCGCAGCTTCCCCTCAGCGCTCTTTTTACGTAACGCGACCTATAGATGAGAAGGTTATAGTTACTATCCTTGTAATATTAAACCTATACTTACGAGTATCTAAGTATCTATACTTCGTTTCATTTAACATTAAAATAATAACGTTCAAATTCGCACACGTTTCCATTAATAACTAGATATAACTATTGGTTCAAAATTTCTTATTCATGTTATCAATTACCTACTAATAGAAGGTACGATTTTATTTCGATTCTGATTTTGACTTCGGTTAAGGCGAAAACGTGCGCATAATAAGAGTAATTAGTAATTATTTTAATATATTACTGTTGTCTTCTGTTTGGGGTACGGTTATCCTAAAAAGCATTGAGAGTAACAGCATATTGCTAATGCGATGCTAAAAAGTAAGAGATTTGCCTCAAATTATCTTCAGGACGAAAATTGGTGAAGGCGATATGCAATTAACTTAAGCTATTCATCTGATCTGACGGCCTCTGTGGCGCAGTGGGCGAAGGCCCGCCTGAGACGCAGAAGGTTGCGGGTTCGATTCCCGCCGCGAGACAAATGTTTGTATATTCTGCACATATTTGTTTCGGGTCCGGGTGTTTTTTATGTACCTATAATAAGTATGTATTTACAAAAAAAAAGTATATGTAGTATATCATTCATGTGGTTCCCTTATTACAAGCTTTGCTTAGTTTGTGGCTACATGAAGATGTGTGATATAATGTCCAGCATTATTTATTAATTTATTATTATCTATGAAGAAAAAGTTAATAAGTCACCGTACCATTCAGAAAATTGCCTGTAGGGCAATACTTTAACAAAAAAAATGCACACATGACAAAATAAAATCAATACAAAAATTAGGCTATTTATCAATGCAGAAAAAAGTTAATAAGTCACCATACTACTAGGCAAATTGCTCATAGGACAAATTACGTTTATAAAAACTGCACACATGACAAAACACTATCGAGGCAAAATGCGATTAAGGAGAAAAAAACATAACGATGAAAAATGCGTTCGAGGCACCCATCTAACAAACCGTTAATTCTACGAAAACTTAAGGTAGGCCTAATCAAGGCCTTCTTTATACGTGCCAATCTCCGCGATCGAACGACTCACATCGAATTTCCGAACCGCGATAATGCAATATCATCCGCTATCTTGCTGCTGGACGACAGAATTTTCTATACTCGGATCCGCCATTCAATTATCGCCTTATTCCACCTGATAATGCAAATGAAACGACCATGGAATCATATCCGCTTCAGTGACACCTACTTTTAAGCAGACAGATAGTCATGCATTGGGTTCCAGGGGTGTGAAGGGTCATGGGTTCCTCCATCTTCGGAATCCATGTCAACCAGGCCCGTGGCGCGCACCCACAACTAATTAAATAGGGCTTTGCTTACCGCCAATTAATTGCGACATAGCGTAGTCTACAGTCATACGTATAACATAACCATTGATTTATACTGTTAAACATAACACTGGCAGCTAAATTCCCTGACTACCGAGAGACGGGCACCAGCGTGTCGGAAATTCAGCATGTCGCTCTTTGTGAAACGGAATAGGGTGCGCAATGTAGGTACGATCATCTTTACATTAAACTTCATGTTTTTATTTTCAATTGATAACGAGTACAATCATACGAAAACGAAATTCGTAGTTTCGTACTTCCCAACCCGCATGCCGAGCGGCGTACATATCGATACCCCCCTTCTCATTGGATAGCTAGTCCAATAAGGGGGATTATTGATATGTGAACTTTGTTTCGTGCAGAAAACTGAGCATAATAAAAACCAATATCGTTAAATAAAAATTATATTTCAATTAATTAAACAAATAACTTTATACATAAAACTGTAGTGAAATAATAACAATTGGAAAACCGAAAAGAATTGAAACAACTCTAAACAATAACTACCTATGTTCATATCTACGGAACAGGTCATTCTTTTAAGTACCTACCTATTAATACCTTATTTATTACCTACCTATTTCTTATAAATAAATTCATACCTACTCCATAAACTGCTTTTTAACTTTATATTTCATCTAAAGTAAAAATAAATTCATACTTCTTAAAATTATATTAATACTTATACTTAAAAACCTACTTAAAAAGTTATACACAGTTATATACCTACCATAAACTCAAAACTTTGAGGGAACAACAAATAAAATGAAACTACAGGAACTGAAATGGACGCAGAGCGCCTTAATTCTCTTATGGACAGATTCTAAAAAAAAACGAAAATGGGCGCAACATAAATTAATAGAAAATATATTTAATAGTTTCATCTTTCTCTGTATCTGCTACGTGTAAAAGTAGCAGCACGAAACTCTAGCGCTGATCGTTATTGCGCAGAAGTCAAAAGTAAGGTATCATTGGGAGCTAGAGGCGAGAGAGAGAGCGAGAGACCCATGCGCAGGCGTTTCGTTAAGCGCTAGACTTACGTGCCGCTAGCTGTACTCCCGTCCTTATGAGAACCACATAACATCAGGTGGGCCATGTTCATGTTCCAATTTCTGGTATCATAAATTACATAAAACTTACTTAGTCAAACTAAACTAGAAAACTCTTCCTAAAGGCGGGCGAGGCCACAAGATACAAGATATTCATTTGCAAAATTAAGTGGTAGTTCACATACGTGTACTTTTCTAGCCTCCATCTTCGGAACTCAATCCAACCTCACCTGCCCGTGGTGCACCCTGCTCACTAACAACAAAACTAACAAACGGGAGTGCAGCGCAGCCTTGTAAGGCTGTGAAGTCTTGTAAGTCCCTGACCGCCGACGGGCAGCAGCGTCGGTGTTGCGAGAAGTGCCCTGTGATCCCCAACCCGCATGCCCAGCGTGGATATTATGGGCTTATCCCCCTTTTAGCGACGATTCGGTCATTGTCGTTGCAACGCAGTGTAGTCACCTCGCCGTAACAGATGACAACGGACTTACTGGATTGTTAAAATTTTATAATAAAATTTATAAATCCTAGTGCACCTAACTGTACCTTAACATTCCCATACCGATCGTAACATACATACCTACTTACATGAAATAATTCATGGTCCTTTTAAGTTATTATTCAAGTAGCTAACTTGAGAGCGTATCCTCAACCCAGGCTTTCAGTAAGCTCGGTGATGCCCACGGGTACAACACACGCCGAGCGAAACACATGCGGATACAAGTAGCGGCGAAACTCTAGTGCTGACCGTTATTGCGCATGTCAAAAGTAAGGTATCATATTGGAGCCTAGAAGAGGCGAGAGAGAGCGAGAGACCCATGCGCAGACGTTTCGTTCAGGGCTAGACTTAGGTGCCGCTAGCTGTATCGCGTACGATGGCAAAGTCGATCGATTCGATGAACTGACCCAAGTCATGGGTCCATTAGTCTACAACCGTCTACAGCTCGCGCCATGTAAGTCTAGTGCTGAACGAAACGTCTGCGCATGGGTCTCTCGCACTCTCTCGCCTCTAGCTTCCAATATAATACCTTTCTTTTGACTTCTGCTACTTGTACCTAAAAAGGTCACGGAGGCACCTAGACTAAGTACACGTTCTCTGTCCATGACTTCAAATGGAGCCAAAAATAGTCCATGTTATGTTTCTGGAGTCATGAGTCTCATTGACAGTTCATAGCGTTTTTGGAGAAGAAAGTAAAAGTAAGGAACTTTGACGTTCGCAACATAAGAATAGGAACTAGGAATGCAGATCTTCGACAGAAAAGTTCTCGGATTTGATTCCTGTTGAGAGGCATTGTAAGGTCAACAAAAATTTGTCTCTGGTTTGGGTGCTATCCAAGTATGTATTTACAAAAAAAAAAGTAGTTTATCAGCCATTAGTCCCCATAGGCCCAAGCTTAGTTTAGGTCTACATCACACAGTGTGGAAGTCTTATTTAGAACTGATTCTATACTATATTAATTAATTTAATAACAGTTGTTAGTTTGTAACCAGTTATCCAGCTTATTCTTGAATGTGTCTATAGAGGAAGCACCAAGAAAGCAGTAACAACTTCTGGCAAATGTCTCCAGGGGTGGACTGTTACTGAGGAAGTGTTTCACAGTATTAATGTGAGATGGTGCACAACCAATTTTACAATTGTGACCTCTAGTTTTTAATCTTTGGATATATCAATAGAGATAACAATCATTATTATTTGTTAATACACAGGCAGCTCAAAGCTGATGGGTGTATGTCTGGGTTATTTTTTAGGGTTATTGTCCAGTCTATTTTTAAAGGAGTTCACTGATGGAGCACTAAGGTTTCTGGAAGCCATTTGTGTACAATACGGTTGGAAAAAGTGTGCAATCTTGGTATGTTCACACCACCACATCAGCCTATATCAGTCCACTGCTGGACACAGGCCTCCCCTAATATAGGGGGATATGCCCATAATCCCCACGCTCGGGGGTCGCAGGGCACAGCTACTCGCACCACAGGTGCTGCTGCCCGTCTTCTTGTAATCTCTTGTGTTCTTCCATAATCTTGGTGTGTGAATCTCAGTTATTTTCAGTTTTCACAACACTAGTTGTATCCACCGGGACTGCATTCCCAGCATTCCCGGGACGGCCCCGTCGTCTGCTCTGTAGCATTTGCTGTTTCCACTCCAGCATCTGCTTCGTCTCCGGATGGATCACCACCTCCCCTGTGCTAGGATCTATTGGATACATACCATCAGGTGTGTGTTTCTTCTTAGACGTGTCATGGTTATGTTTCCGTTTCATATGTTTGTTGTAGTTAGACCAGTTTGAGAAGTCTCGCTGGCAGGCATCGCAGGAGTAAGGTTTGACTCCGGTGTGCAATCGGACATGATTGTTTAATATAGTTTTGAATCGGAAACGCTTCTCGCAGTGCTGGCATTGATACGGGAGGGAGTCTGTGTGTATTATACTATGGTTTTTAAGCTGTTTCAAGAGTCTGAAGCAGCGTCCGCACTGGTCACAAGAGAATGGCTTATCTGCGTTGTGTACTCCGATATGGTGTCTCAATTGGGTGCTAGTTTTGAAACCGAGTTTGCAAATCTCACATTTGTGTGGCCGGTCTGTACTGTGCATTAGTAAATGACAAGCTAAGTTGTGTTTTTGGTAAAAGCACTTCCCACATATTTCACATATATGTTCTCGTTTCCTATCTGTGTGTGTTAGGAGGTGGGTGTTTAAGCTGTTCCGGCTTTTGAATGTCTTCGAACAGTCCATGCAAGTGAGCC
Organism: Horisme vitalbata; assembly: GCA_951804965.1. Lineage (NCBI taxonomy): Eukaryota > Metazoa > Arthropoda > Insecta > Lepidoptera > Geometridae > Horisme > Horisme vitalbata. Next base: position 26,278,072 of record OX638094.1, on the reverse strand, counting down.
CTTTTCCGATAAGCATCCTCGGCAAGTCTCTTAAATACTTCACTTTTAGGTATGAATCTTTGTGCTGCTTTAGTTCATCATTGTTCTTAAAAGAGGTGTTGCAACCTGGACAGCTAAATTCGCCTTTTGTATGTACTTTACTATGTTTTCTAGCTAATGGCATTGTGTCAAACTTCTTTAGGCATTTGTAACATGAGTATTTGAGATGTTTGCTGTGTCTTTGTACATGAATTAAGAATTTGTTTAGGCACTCCTTCCGGACTTTGCAATCTGAGCAACGGTACGGGTTGCAGCTGCTGTGGACCACCATGGAATGGGTATGGAGCTCTCCTATGGTCGGGAACATGGTCTCACAATACGTGCAAAGCCATTTATAGTTCTCCCACGACTCTTTGAGTTTAGATAGAGGAATTGAGTCTATAGAGTTGCTTTTTTTTACTTTACTAGAAGTTTTTACCTTCTTAGGCTCGTTGTAGTCATTATCGGACTCTGTCTTGATGTGCAAAGCGTTTATTCCTGCATCACCCGAAGATACTTCGTCATCAGAACCCGCCTCTTGCTTTACCTTTCGTAGGTAGAATAAGTCGTTTAGAACATTCTGGGCGCACTCTATACTCACTACGAAGTCAAATGATTTATTTAGAGAACAGACACAGTCTAGACACACCGTTGTAGGCAGTTTATTGTCAATAAATTCAGTTGTTGCGTTTATTCGTGCTAGTTTCTCGGCGATCTCCTCGCGCCTGTCGAAGTCGTATTGGAGGTCGACTTGTTTGTTGCTCGGCTTCAATTCAGCGCAAAGACGGCAAAAGACATTGCCGAAATTCATTGTGAAACACTACAAAATACGGTGATCGAACAAGCAAAACCTAAATAAAAATTTTCTTTCTATTTTTTAATTCAGCCACACGTAAACAAATGAATGAAAATGAATGAATGACACAACGACAAGTATTAGTTTCTATATGCCATATTGGCTATATGCCTCACAGCACAGACTAGGATAAGTACTGTAGATAGATCACAGATAAAGAAGTGAACTAGATAACAGCGTTGCCAGAAGGTTACATTTCATACATTTCACGTATCTTTTGACTTTTTCTTGCATAACAAAAAATTTTGCGGCTCGCTCTGCTCGCCAATTTGGTTCCTAACTTTTGGTTTCTAATCACACCCAACTATGCACTAAAATGTTGACCCACAATGGTGCAATGCTCAAAACTACCGTATTCATACCCTAAAAAGGTTGCAAAAATGACGAATTAAAACACAATATCGTAGTTAGCTATACTAAAAATATCGCAGCACGCTCCTCTCATCGACTTCGTATTCTTAATCTTTTGTTACAGTTACCTAGATGTTTAAGAAATTGCAAGCGTTTTCTTTCTCTTGTTTCTTTTGTACAACTTTACTGAAAATAAGTTGTGGCTCACTTCGCTCCCTTTTTATTTGTGGAAACAGAATTTTTGTTTCTTATGGGTACCTACCTAACTACGCACTGTAAAGTTATTTATGATAATAACCGAATAGATACGCCAATGCCTACCAACCCTAAAAACAGATAAATTTAAAAAAAATCTACAGATCTCACATATCTAGTTTTTCTCCGCCTGCCTTCTTAAGATGACTCGAACTGTAGCTTAATTCAATCCCGAGACATCATTTTTTTCCGTTTCTTGAATAGCGAGCTCATAACAAAATTATTGGGAAATTATTTTTTATTCGAGTGAATTTTTTTTGAAGTTTTGATAATTTTTTTCTTTTATCTGTGAAATTACAGGCAAATGTCATGTGAAGAAAAGAATACAATTACAATGTTAAACAACGATAATGTAACTTTTGTGGCAAAAATGTAACATTTTAGGAAACGAAACGTAACTTTTGACTCAAGGACCCTGGCAACACTGACTTTGACGTTCGTTCGAGAACACTGTTTTGTGTTTTGCTTTCCTGCTTGCGTTTGGAATTGAAATTTTGTGATTTGTTGTCCCCATTACAAACAATCCCCAATATATTGATGACTTTGTGTACTAGATAAATATATGTGATCCCCACTAATGAATACCGAGAACGTTTACTGCCGACTATGTGCAGAATTGAAGCACAGCCGCAAACTAGTGGACCTCGAGTCCGACTCGAAGAAACGTCAAGAGATAATCGATAAATTAGCACGCATTAACGCCCCAACAGAGTTTATCGACACCAAATTACCGAGCACAGTTTGTTTAGTTTGCATACGTGCGCTGGATAAATGTTTCGAGTTCGTTGTTGGTATAGAACACGCTCAAAACGCGCTCACGGAAATAGTCGCCTCGCAGAGTGTGAAGACAGAGTTCTGCGATGAGCGGGATGATCATTCCGAAAGCGAAGCACCCTTGTTTGAACTAAACCTTGTCAAAGTCGAGGACATCCAAGAAGACTCTAAAGTGAAGGTAAAATCTCCAGGGAAGCCGAGGAAAAGGAGCGACTCCCTAGATTCCGTACCATTATCTCAGCTGAAACAGAAACAGACCTGGTCTGATTACAACTGGCTATGCACATGCTGCAAAACAAGATTCCAGAACATCACCGACCTACAAGCCCATTCTATGGCGGTCCATAGCATATGCAACCCTTACCGCTGTGCGAATTGCAAGACCCGTAAACAATGTCTAGACCAGTTCCTAGTCCATGTTCAGAGACACAACAGAGATTTACGACGCTCATGCTACCGATGCTTCAAGGAATTTAAAAATGTTTCCATTTCTCAAAAACATAGGAAGACTCATGTCGACTCTGAATTCAACTGCCCCGGCTGCAACACAACTTTTGAAACAAGCGATGAGTTAAAACAACACAAAGAAACATACTATGACTTTAAAATGCATAAGAAACCTGATGTTCCACAAATGTCTATCAACGGATCGACCTGTTTAATTTGCTCGAAAACGTTTAAAAACAAAGCGAATGTCAAGATACACTACCTACGCATGCACACTGAAAGGCACCCTGACCACATATGTGACATCTGTGGAAAAGCTTTCTACGATAAATTCAACCATGCACAACACATGTTATTTGTCCACACCGACTACCGCCCTCACAACTGTCATATTTGCAAGCTTGGCTTCAAAACCCCGAAAAGCTTAAAAGACCACATCGGTAGACACTTCAACGAGAAACCGTTAGCATGTGATAAGTGCGGCAAAAACTTCAGACTTAAGAAACATTTGGCTAAACACAGCGTTATTCATACCGACCAACTACCCTTCCAATGTAATTATTGCGATAAGCGGTTTCAACGTAAACAGTATCTTACAAATCATTTGCTTCAGCATACTGGTGAGAAGCCATACTCGTGTGAGCCATGCCAACAGCATTTTGCTAGTTGGGGGAATTATAATAAGCATATGATATGTCGGCACAACCAAGACACTGCTAGAAAAAAGGCAGTTCTTGTTGATGAACTATGAATAAAATGTTATAGGATAATAATAAGTCGTTTATTTATTACCTGGCTAGATAAGCACATGGTGCACCCTGCCAACTAACAAACGGGACTCTGGCGGCGGCTGATTGCGGCATAGCGCAGCCTAACACGGCTGCCGACGGGCAGCAGCGTCGGCGGTGCGCCAGCGTGAGGTGAGGCATAATATGTCCAGCAGTGAACAGATATATGCTGGGAATGCACACGCCGCGTTATTGTTGAGCAGCTGCGGCATTAAGAGGTAGCTTCTCTGCGCTCTATTTTGAATTACAATTTAGACTAGGTTCACTGCTATTCTGGTTCATTTCCCTCCATCCAATCAACGGTCGCCTATAAGAGATCGCTTATGCGACAAGGTCGCCCATTGAGCGTAGCGTTTAATTTCTCTATGGCCCATTGTATGTACCATAATTTTATTGCCTTTGTCATTATGTAAAATCGTGACCTTACTGTGTTAGCAGATTATCTTGGATGGTTGACCGTTTAGTGGCATTTATATATATTTAAGCGCTTCCGTGCTTCGGATGTTGGTCCCGGCTTTTCAGTCGTTAAGGTGACGATACATGTCAAACCTCACTCTCGCTCGCACAATTCAACATTTTAGAAGATATATAATCACTGAATGTAGTTATGCAAAATAGCAAACCTTCACGGCCAAAAAAATAACAATACAAAGGTTCAGCAAGAATATCATGTTGAACCCAACACGTTTTTGTACCAAAAAAATTGTACCAGAATTGATCACATTGGTTCAAGTTTTTTGGTAAGAAAACGTGATAGAATCAAAATGATATAATTTTTTAACCTTTGAATTGTTTCTGTTTCTATAGAATGTGAAGGTTTGCTATTTTGCATAACTAAACTTTAGTCAGAGATTTTATATCTTCAAAAATGTTGAATAGTGCGAGCGAGAGGAAGGTTTGACATGTTGGGGGCCTTCGGGCGGGGGTCTAAAACACTGACATGTAACAACCTAACGGACTACTTCAGTACCTACACATTTTTTTTGTAGATACATACCTACATTAAGTACTTAGAAAATACCCAGACCTGAGACAAATATATCTGCAGATAATGCAAAAATTTGTACCGCGGAGGGAATCGATTCGGGTATAGGTACTTTGAAATTAAACTAAATTTCACACATGTAGGTACCTAGATGATTGAGTGTCCCTTTGATGATTATTTTTTATAAACACATGGCCTAACTGATGTTAAGTGGTAACTATTACCTATCACAAAGCAAAGCATTGCATCGCACGTAGGTCACCCATGTTTGATACGTATTCTACGATGCATTGCCCTGCATCCACCAACTCCTGTGCTTGTAAAGTCACCGGCACCCACACCCTTCAGACTGAAACAGCAATGTTGCTTCACGGCAGAAATAGGCATGGTAGTACAGCTAGCGGCACGTCAGCCTAGCGCTGAACGAAACGCCTCCGCATGGGTCTCTCGCTCTCTCGCCTCTAGCTCCCGTAAGATACCTTACTTTTGACTTCTGTCTGCGCAATAATGGTCAGCGCTGGAGTTTCGTGCCGTTACTTGTAGTAGGTATACTTCACCGGATGACTTCTTCACAAAGAACTCTATTACTTACTTCCAAAAGTATAAAATTTAAGATAAATATTTTTGATTAAAATAAAAAACAAATAGTGTTCAACATTTTTATTTATAGGCTACTAATGCCAAAGCCCTGGGGGAAATCGCATCATCCAATATTTTCTTATAGCCACACCTCTCAATACCGTGTTCTCTTAAAAACATTAATCTGTCGAATAAAATCAGATTTTCTACTAACTCTTGTATTGAATTTTGTAAAACAACGAAAATTCCCGCTCTTTTAACCGTTAGGGAGTTTGTTACTTGTTGCCACATAGTCCTTAGCTCGTCCAAGTCAAATTGCATCGTCTCTTCAGTTTCGGTAGAGTTGTTTTTGCTTAGCGTAAACCCTTGGCAAGCATTATGTAAGTAGTTTTCAAAGTTGTTTCCCATTGCTTTCGTCTTTACAGCTTTCCTTTTGTTTCTCTTTATTTTGCAGTTATCTGAAAAATAATATTGACTGAGTCCCATCTCAAAAACACAGGATTCTGAGGAGCGAGTTAAGTAGGTATACTTAACTCGCTTTGCTCGCTACGGGGTAGGGCTCGATTACCAAGACTAGGCAGCAAAAAATTATTCGTATCATAGACATCATATTTTGGCCAATGAGAAAGCGTAGATTTAAATAACGCTTTGTCATTGGCCAGCATTTTTCGTTACAGTTACGATACTAGGTACTTACGTCAGGTTGAAAAAATCGTGATCGCCCTACAGAAGATAGGAAGGAACGTAAGCAGGTACCTTACATATAACGTAACCTTACGCAGAAGCTGGATGCGTCGAGCTGAGGACAGGGCGCAATGGAGCTCATTAGGGGAGACTTATCTATGTCCAGCCCTGGACTGCTATAGGAAGATGGTAGGTACTGTACTCAAATTAGGTGAGTACCTAGGTAGGTAATGGAATCAATCTTAAATAATAGGTACTTACGCGTGTGTGCGTAAAGCTGTAACACAGCTCTAGAAAGCAAATTGAAAACTAAATTCTCCAGACTTTCGCCCACTCTTTTAGGCTGCGCGCCCAACCTCAGGAATGGCACAGACATGAACTCCCACGCTTCGTATCTCATAAATATATCCATCATACAATTGCTAAGGGGAAAGTTCTTGAACCTTCCATTGACTTCCCTCATTTTGTGATAGCAGCAAGGCATTAAAATAAGCGCCTTCGCGTCCTCCATTTTAAGAAATATGTTCAACGCGTCTATCGTCAAATCTGCGCAAGAATGGAGCCCTGTTATACAGAACACTCCATTTCCAAACTTATCTTGTAGATATGACTTTATATTTGTATGGGATTCTTCTGTTATTGTGTGTTTTATGAATTTTACGTTTTGTAACGAGTTTTTGTGGTACAATCTTTGCCTTTTCTTGGCGGTCACGTAGTGATTTTCATTGCATTCTAGGCCTAAGACGTTGAATGATGTTGTTTCGAAGATTCGTTGGTCCAAGTAACCCTGAAAATGTTTGTTGATATTACGGCGAGATCGACAACACGGCGGCGGTGTGATGACGCATTGTAAAAATCTACGACGTCGACGCACAACGCGACGTAGGAATTTTCTCCGCAACGTTTGGCCTCCCTCGACGTAACTACTACCTTCTACTTAGAAAAAAAAATGTTGTATTTGAAGATGGAACAAGGACATGGCCCACCTGATTTTAAGTGGTTGCCATTACCTATCACAAAGCATGGCATCGTAGATCACGTTTTTTGGAACGTGCTTAAATGTCGGATTCTATTCTCGTTGCGGGTTCTATCCTTCAGACTTAAGGCGACTATACAGGTCAAACCTCCCTCTCGCTCGCACTATTCAACATTTTTAAGCTATTGCATAGCTTCTATCGAGGGCCTTGAGCGCGGGGACCGAATCCAGAAATTCCGTAACGAAAAAAACCTCACGCTCCCCACTCCGACGGGCACGGAGGTGTGGCTTGAAGGCCGTGCATTGTCTAACGTCGTTTCTTTTCGGCAGTCTTCGACACGGTGTTTGTGTGCGTGCAACTAGACGTATTGTACGACTCTACGAAGCTCGACGAAACGAGACGATCACCACGCTCAAAAAGTGTAACTTGAATTAATATCAAAGAAAAAGAAATACTGCATAAATAAAATAAATAAATAATTATAATTGCATAAGTTGATACAAAATGCTATGCAATAGCTTTACCGCGGCAGTCCCCGAGTGCCACACGTCTTTTTTGAAGATATAAAATCACTGAATGTAGTTATGCAAAATAGCAAACCTTGACGGCCTACAAAATAACAACACAAAGGTTCAGCAAGAATATCATGTTGAAGTCAACACGTTTTCCTAACAAAAAAATTGTACCAAAATTGATCACATTGGTACAAGTCACCATGAGAAACACCGAGCAACCTACCTTACTCGCTGAGCGACTTTAATTTAGCTGTACTAGTTAAAGTAGTTCTTGAGTGGAGACCACGAACGAAGTATAGGACGCCGTCCGTCCAGGTCGAGTGACGATTAGCGAAAAGCTGCTGGTAGAAGCTGGTTTCGTCATTAGGGGTGACCTATGTCCAGCAGTGGACTGCTATTGGCTGATGATGGTGATGAGGGCTCGAACCCTTAACTTCCATGGTACTTCACGAAGTATCAGCTCAACTCAAGATCTATTGTCGGCGCTTTGATACCTAGGTTAGGCAGCGCTTTATAAGGTGAGCGGGCAAATGGTCCCAAATCTTGTAATTCTGTAATTATTTAACAGGAATAGAAGATACAAAAAATATGTACAGAGGCGAGCTTAACCCTTTAAGAGTTTTCTTCCAGAAATCCTTTGAGTAGAGGAGAGGCGATACCACAAAACAGGTAGAAAAGTGTAGCCTACAACTGAATAAGTATCTAACGAAGCAGATATTGGATGATGCAATAAGTGTGTTGAGAGCATCTTGTAGTAATAAATATTAAATAAATAAAATCCTTTGATTTGACTTGATGCTAAAAATTTACTGTTACTTACCAAACCAGAACCAAAATCCACAACAGTGCTACATCCGACTTTATCACATAAAATCTTGATCTCTTTGGCTAGATAGATTATCTCATGCTTCTTCTTCGGCCCCAGTGGAACGGTCACCATATTATTGTTTTCCAAATCGGCATTCCTCTCATAATCCTCGCTATTAACATTTATCTTCCTCACTTCCTTGTAAAACTCATTTAAAAATGTATTCTTATCCGTTGCAAGTGATCTTATATCGCTTCTGAATATATTGATATTCTCCAAATCTTCAACGTGTATTCTGTCCAATATATTATTGAGTAAGACATCTGTGTTTGGGAAGTTGTAGAGGAATTGGAATTGCTTGAAGAAAAGAATGCTTGTTTCGAAATAATCTTCGGCGGTCTTGAAGAATGTTGGGAGACTCATTTTTTAAATGTCTGGAATATAGAAAAATGCTTACTAACGGTATTGTCAGTCACTGTTATTAACGAATAAGTAGGTAATTGTCCACTGCTGGACATAGGGTCTCCCCCAGATACTTAAGTAGGTATGTTATATTTAATAGGTGTCAGTTTATTTTAATATTGTCTACTTGTCAAATAAACACCTCGATTCAAAAGTGGCAGACGATTTCAATGTATTGGCTTCCGCTCTGGAGGTAGGTAATAATTTCATAATTTATTGGTAAAATAGGTTCTCGGTTGCAACGATCAAAGTTTTACACTACAGGGTGCCTAGTGCGAGTTTTTTTACCAGCTCGATCGCGTTTGCGTTTACACAATTTTTCACGAGCTGGTATAAAACTCGAACTAGGCACCCAGTTCTTATATCACTAGGCACCCAGTTCTTATATCCATAAATTAAACGTTACAAGCTGTGACATAAATTGTTCTTCTCGGGCTATGTAGGTTGATTTATCGTCGTTAGCGTACCTTAGTAGCTTAGGTATGACTGCCCACGGATCGCGCCGCACGCGTTCCCCAAAGCTGGTACGCGTAGCTGCAAGAACAGACGTCAGACATGGCGTTCCAAGATACGCGTAACCCGACTACGCGTACCAATATACGCGCTATCCGTACCCAGCTTTAGAATCCTAAAATCCTTTTTCTGGAATTCCTATGTAACCTAAGAACCAAAGGAAATACGGAGGTATCTTACCTTACTACAAGGACGCAGAATATTCGACTCTAGTTTTACAAGGTTTTTTTTATGTAACCTGAAGATGGAACTAGCGCATCGCCCACCTAATGCTAAGTGGAAACCATTACATAAAACTAAGTGTCGCTTCGTAGGTCACGCACTTGAGGCATGAAGGTGTTAAGCCTCATGTGCCTGTAATGAAACCGACACCCACACCCTTCAAACAGAAACACAGCAATGCTGCTTCACGGCAGAAATAGGCATAGTGCTACCCTTCACAGCCGTACAAAGTACTCTACTGTACCTACTGAAATACTTCTAGTTCAGGAAGGTATTCAAATAAAACAGAATAAACGTTAAAATAATCTTTATTTACTAACAGTCTCAATAATTAGACTCAGAAATAAATAACCAACGGATATTTCATAGGTTACCTAAATAGATTATACAAAGCAAAAGGGAAGTTACCTACTACCCTATAGCTAATAGGTAGGAATGGCATTATTAGGTACGCCATCATTTTTTAACAGTTTCTATTGTACTGACTCCAAAACATCTAATAACAAAATACAGATATTGCAAACATTTTGTTTTTAAGCGGGAATCGAACCAGGGGCCTGATTCTGACAATTCGATATATTTGATTCTATTAGATATATATCGCGGAAACTGTCAAAACTGTATGAAAATTGACAGTTCTCTCGATATATATCTAATAGAATCAAATATATCGAATCGTCAGAATCAGGCCCCAGTTATTTTCCCTCTGCCATGAAGGTCGACTAAGTTACTGCCGGTTGCAAAAGATTGTTACAAATAATATTAGGTAGCTTCTATCGAAATGTTTAATGCTATAATTTTAACATAGATCTGTCAGAGTTTGGACTTCACAAGTTCACAACACAAGACTGTTACCTACAAGTCTACAACACAACATAATATACTTGTCTTCTTGTATTTACCCTACATGCTAAACCACTTTGAGAGACTCTCAGTCCCACTTAATTTTACTGAAAGGCCTCCAGGTGGAGTATAAACTCCACTAATCAATCACCACTGCGTACGAACGAACTATGTCTGCACGCAAAGTTATTTAGCATGTTGGTAACACTTACTATATCTACGCTGGTACTTAAGTGAGCGAAGCGAGGCCTTGAAGTAGCAAAGCGAGCCGCGTTTTACAGCATAATAGGATTTATAAGCTAGAATCAAGTAAGTCCTAAACACAGCAAGTTCTAAACAATTCCAGAACTAGACGGTGTAGGATATCGCTTCGCTCGTCACGTTTTACCGTCGACTGATACTTTCATACACATATACATAATAAAGCCATGGAATTACTGCTGGGGGCCACTAATTTTCTTCCAATTCTCGTTTCCTTTCGTCAGCTCTTGCCCTTTTCCTTCGCCGATAACGCATTTCCCTGCCCACTTGTCTCTTTTCAAGTATTTCTGGCAGACTTCGAGCAAATCTTCCTTCTTTACCGCCAAAACTCTCTCGCGTTGTGTCTTCCAAATGTCGTATGACAATCCGTAAAGAAATAGATCGACACCTTTCATGTATTCAGCGATAGGTTGATCCATCTGCTGTAAAATTGATAGTTTAGCTTCGAATAGGTTCTGATCATCGACAAGATTAGCGTTCCGAATCATCCAGTCAGCAGTTTCGTCGAAAACATCTAATGTTACCCGGGAATTCGGATCTCTGTATGAGTAAAAGTTGAAGATTCCATCTAGGGTTAGCATAGCTCCACCACCGTAAGCACCATTTTGCTCTCTAACTATCGGATGCAGGTATTTCGATGTTATAAACCTAGAGAGCACGCGTAGTTTAGGATAATCCGGGTCTGTGTAAGGAACCGCTGGAATGACTTTAGCACAGAAGTTAACGGGTATGTTCATAGCAATCTGCAGCCCACGGTTTTCTTTAGGCATTTTCTCGTTATCTGTCCAGTTAATGCGATTCAGTTCTTTGTTCTCATCTCCTTTACAGAGCTCTTTGCAGAATTTGTCGACGGTGCCGTGAATGTCTTTATTGGTATTGCAGTAATGGAAAGTTGCTCGTAAATTGCTGCCTGTTAAGATCTGTTTTCCGATACCATGCACGATTGACGTTACTTGGTCAATGTTGTACGACTTTTGCACATCTTGCATGTTCATTACGTGATGGAGTCCAACTAAATTCTCTTTGCAATCATCTACAGAGGAAATAAGGGATCTTGCTGCTTGCATGGCATACGTGTGCCCACTATCGATGACTCCATTAGTTAGAGAAGAGCAGTAGTTGTTCAAAAGCATTGTCATTCTCTCCTTGTTGTTGAAGTTTGGTCTGGTGAAGATTTCGGTCCAGATATCCAGCATTTTTGGGAGATTCTCGTCGAGGCAATGGCTAGCGATTATGATGCCTTGCTCGTATTGTCCCTGCTGATCGATATGTTCCGTTACGTGTGTAATAACGCTGAGCCCAGACGTAGTTTTGCTGACGTGCTTGTCAAAGTCCCGATAGTTGAAGGTCTTTGTGTCAAACTTGTCCAGAACGGAGTTGAAGAACGGAAGAAGCTGTCTTTGTTTCTCGTCTAAGCTCTCCGTGCCAAGCACGCCCTTAAAGTATGTGACTCCGTTGGTGTTAGCTTCGCATAACTGTAGTGGGATGGTCTCCGAAACAGTGTGCTTTAACGGCGGAGCTGTTTTGTTCAGCGTGATCTCGTCAATTTTCAAACAGGGCAGAGATTCTAAGCTTTCAACCTTCTTTTGTGCTTTAGATAGCTCCAAACCTTCATGGTATATGTCTTCTCTTTGTTGAGGTGTTAGCCCAGCGATTTTAGATTTCAGCAGTTTAGCTTCAGCTTCATTGAACTCCTCGTCAAACTTAAGGTTAGGTTTCATGGTCATAACCAGCTTGTGGTTGTTCTGTATGAAGAACTTCTCAATAACTTCTTTTATGTAACTTGGTTTCATAAGGTTTGCTTTGAGTTGATTTAGTAAATCGTTTACTTTTAGGGCATTTAGGATAGGTCCATTGTGGTTCCATAGCGGCATTAGATTGAAGAGCAGGTTAAGGCCGAATTTCGGAGATTGGTGCTTGATCGAGAGTTCGAATCCGTGTAAGACACTTTCAATATGATTTTTCTCAAAGCCTTTTTTGAATATCTCCTCAATAGTCTCATTTGCAATCTTCTCAACCGTCGCAAACTTGGACTCTTCAATATCTCTTAGTCCAACAACAAAGAGTGTGTCTCTTATTTGGTTGTCGTAACCAGTCAAAGAGTTGTAGCCTCCGGAGATGTTCTTTTCAATCAGGCTTTTGTAGAATGCTGAATTAGGTCCGATCACCATTAATTCTGCTAAAGCCATGATCATAAAAGTTTCGTAAATGTTTGTTATGTCGGACATGACATAGCCAATGGCGATCTGGTTTTGTTTTTCAATCGGGCCTCCGTACTGATCAAGCCTGCAGGATATTTCGGCCCGTTGTGGTTTCTTCCACCGCTCTTGCTGTTTGACAATTGTATTTGTTGGATCCAGAAACTGGTATTGGCTCAAGTAGGCCTCGTTTACAAACTTAAGGTTTGTTTCGAGTGGAAAGTTACCATATGAGTATATTCTGGCATTGCTTGGATGATAATATGTTGCATGGAAATCCTTCAAGTAGTTGTGGGTCAGCTGCGGAATGTGTAATGGATCACCTCCTGAGACATAACCATAGGTTCCATTAGGTAGAATTTTGTTGATAAATTTCTGACCAAATAGTGAACTCGTCTCCGAAAAGGCACCTTTCATTTCATTGTAGACCACTCCTTTGAACTTTAACTCTGACTTTTTGTTTTCTAAAATAGAATGCTCCAGCCTCCACCCTTCTTGCAAAAAATCCAACCTTGATATGTTTGGTTTGAATACCGCATCCAAGTACACTTTTTGTAAGTTCCTGTAATCTACTTCATTCTGTGATGAGAATGGGTAGAATGTGTAATCCGGCCCAGTCAAAGCATTCATGAAGGTAGCGAGTGACCGATTTAACATTTTAAAGAATGGATCTCGTACTGGGTATTTCTCTGAGCCACATAGTACTGTGTGTTCTAGAATATGTGGAGTGCCCATAGAGTCAAGCGGTGTAGTGCGAAACCCAACAGAGAAAACATTGTTGGAATCATCTCTTTCTAAATGCAAGTACTCTGTTTTAGTCTTTTCATGTGTAAGGAGGTATGCTGTCATGTTATACTCTTTTATGTGTTCAACTTCAGTGCACATGAAACCATGTATGGTTTTACCAGGCTGTATGACCTTGGAGACATTTTCTTTCTTTTTCAAGATCCCGTTGCTGTAACCTCTATGGCCGATGCGGTGGTGAATCCCCGTCCATAGACAATTGAATCTTGAGTACATTTTCTATTTTTGGTTTTTGAGTCCACTTTATCCTGTAACGATACACACCACTTTTCACTAATTGCACAATGTATTTCAAGGTAGCAAGCCGATTTACGTACGGAAATCGCGAGTAAATGAGTCGATACCGTGAAAAAAACAAATGAAAAATTACGACAAAATAAAATGATGCAATGCAGAAAAACTTACACAAAATATCGGGATAGAGTAAATTATAACTTTGTTGAGGTATAACTGTTCTTTTCTATGCGGAATGTTGTGTTTTCAGTCCAATAATTCCCATATTCTCACGAATAACTTTATTTCTAACCTCGACAGACAGCCGGCCATCGGTGGTCGGCCATTAATTTGACAATTGATTTCTTTGACATTGACATGTGTTGGACAGAATTATTTTTGGGTTACCAGACCAGAGAAAAAATAATCCTACTATTGAAAATATTTGTGTGCATAGGTAGTGCACACTATACTACAGGCTTAGCTAAACAGGCAGGCAGACAAACAATTCTAAAGTACATCCCTGCTAAGCTTACCCGTTGTATACAGCTGAAAGTTTTACCCAAATTATGAAGGTAGGGCGGTTGTATAGGATATTATTTTTGTTATGGGTGAATTTTTAAACAGCAACACTAAGTGCGTTCTGAATGCGTGTGCCGCGTGCCCCATGATATTTTTATTGGATGATAAATTCAACACATATGCCTTCTCAATACTCAATATTTTTATTGTTTCCTTAAGTAAGTAGGTATACATGTGGTAAGGTATGAAGGTAAGTTCATAAGGACCCTGATGGGCATTACAAAAGTTAGAATAGTTAGAGAGAGGATTTAAATATTTCACATAGACTTAAATTATTACAAAATTCTATGTAGGTATATAATTATAAAATTTATAAACTTTAAAGGGTTTATAAAAAATATTAAACTTTAAAGGAATTAACAAAAATAGTTCTTATTACTAAATTTACATAGAACATTTATTTATAAAAGAAAAGGACTGAACACTCTTTAATTGTTAGATTTAGGTGAGTATTTCGATAATAATTTATCATCGAGGTATTAATTTAGGTCATAGTAACATTTTGAAGTTAACAGTATTTTTAACTGATTTTTTAATTATGTGTAGTTTGTTTCATTTTTAATTATATCCGGTAATTTATTGTATATTTTTATTGACATGATATAGGGACTTGATGAGTGCATTTGTAGTCTGGATGTAGGTATCATTAATTTATTTTTGTGACGCAGAGAATAATTTTTTGAATGTTTTTCTTCGCGGGTAGTGAATAGGCGACTATTTTTCTATTTTATACTATTTTATAGACTATTTTATAGGCGATAAAAATAATCACCATAAAAATAAGGATGTAGATACAAGGAAGAGTTAGTATTTTTAGTTATTGAAAATAAGGCTTGCAGCTATCTATTTGTTTTATATTGGCTAAAATTCTGATTATTATTTTTTTAAGTATAAATAAGGTAATAATACCTATACTTGTACAGTTTCCCCATAGAATAATGCAGTAAGTAAAATATGCATAAGAATATGCATAGTAGGTGCTTAAGGCACTTTGTAAATCTGGTTGTTTTCTTAAGTTCGCGGAGTGCATAAGTAAATTTAGATGTTTTAGCAATTAGTTTATTTATGTGAGGTTCCCAATTTACATGTGTATCAATGACCAAACCAAGCAATGTGAATTATTTAACTGTTTCTATTTGAATGCCATTATAGCTGAAATTTATATTTAAAATTTGTTTTTAATGAGGGTGGAAAGTGATAATTTTAGTTTTAGAAAAATTTATTTCTAGATTGTGTTTACTTAACCAATTTGTAGTTTGCTCCAGAAGGGAATTAAGATTTTGATTTATATGAAGATTGTTAAGACAGGATGTAAGTAAGGAAATATCATCAGCGAATAGGACACATGGTTCCTTCATTATTTTGGGGAGGTCATTGATGTAGATAATAAATAACAGACACCCAAGGACACTACCTTGAGGAATTGATGCACTTATGTTTTTGATGTCCGATCGCACATTTTTTATTTGACTATACTGATGGTTAGAGTGCTCAATGTCTACGTACTGCACTCTGTTTTGTAGATAAGATGCAAACCATTTATGAGCTAAGTCACGGATCCCTAACCCATAAAGTTTCTGCAGTAATATTTTATACTGAACCCTATCGTATGCCTTAGACATATCAAGTAGTATGCCTACTGCGTATTTTTTGCTGTCTATTATATTATGAACTTCTTGTATGTACTGGTATGCCGCAAGTGATGTAGATCGGTTTTTGCGAAAGCCATTTTGGCTTTCATCAAATATTTGATATTTTTCGCAGAAGGCATAAATGCGATTGCACATAGCTTTCTCAAAGATTTTAGAAGCGGTAGGTAGGAGTGCTATTGGTCGGTAATTACTGAAGTCGGTTTTAGATTTTTTTTGTGTATAGGTTTTATCACAGCAATTTTTAATAGATAGAAGGTCCCTTTATTGAATTACTGATTTATTAAAGTGCAAAGAGGAATTTCTGCGCTGCGCTGTAGGCAGGTATTTTCAAAGTACTTACTTTATTTTTTTTATCTATGTATCTCTTGTCAGCCGATGGGCGCGACCCTTAAAATATAGAATAGAAAATAATTAATAAAAATAAAAATAAAAATAGTCCTTATTCGGGGCAATAGGGGCTGTTTTGTAATTTATACTCTATAGGTAGTTTACAGGTATTCTTAATGTGTTTCGAAGTATTGAACAGCTGTAAAAAGTTTCAGAACGCACTTTGTTTTGACATTTCTTTCTTTTTAAAAACACGTGTTTACGTGTGGAGCTCGCTCGAGCTCATTTTCTCTGTAAATGTAATAAAAACTACACAAAATGAGTCTTTACAACTTCAAAAAGATCGCTGTGGTCCCCACAGCTAAGGTGAGTTATTCCAAATACCACGTAAAACGATTACCACAAAGTTTTTTATTAATATGTGTATCTAACCTCTATAACGTGTATTTTATCGTATTTCAGGACTTTATAGACATAATTCTGTCTAAAACTCAGAGGAAAACACCGACAGTGGTGCATAAACATTATAAAATATCAAGGATACGTGCGTTTTACATGAGAAAAGTGAAATATACCCAGCAGAACTTCCACGATCGATTGTCGAGGATTATACAGGTAAATCATAGAATTATTGAGCTTAAAGGCTTCCTGTTACTTATAAAATTAGCTTAAAACCAATTAAAGTACTCTTCTTTTACGTATGAGCTAGTGACCACCTCTGATGTAAAAGTTTTTATTCCGCCTGAAGGCCCCTGACATGGCTTAGCTACTGAAAAATCCGGGACTAACATCTCAACGTGCCTTCCTTAACACGGAAGCGCTCAGATCTTATTGCCACTAAATTATCACCCATCTAAGTAATGACCTGGCGGAGTGTTGCTTAATCAAGATGATCTGCTAGGAACACTTATGTAAGCTACACTACAAGTGCTTCGAACACGTCAAGTACTCATATTCTATTAAATAATAAGGAAAATGATTCTGCATTGGGGTGTTAAAGATTCTGCACTAATGTTCCACATTGGGGGGTTAAAGATTTTGCACTGATGTTCCGCAATGGGGTGTATTGTGTAATGCAATGACCCTTGCTAACCTGACTCCAGGTACATGTATTCCCCTTTCATTTCCCTATTGCTACTTTCATTTCATATAGTTAATTTGCACTACTTTCATTTCATATAGTTAATTTGCATGTGGTGTTTACCTTAAAGTGATTGTGCATTAGTAAGTTAAGCCCACAAATTTATCTTAATTAGCATGTAATATTGTAACAATCGTTGGTTGACCATAATAAATAAAATAAAAATCAGTCACTATCTAACTGTCTCCCAGTTATATCCATCCTACTTATTAAAAACGTGAAAGTTTCTGAAATTAACTTGAATCATGGTTGATAAACTTTTGTATTGAATTGATGGTGTAGCTTAGCCTTGTGTGTGTGAAGAGGGTAATTCAATTATAAGATTAAGTCTTTAAAAAAAATAAGCTAAAACTATTGTATAGTAAGCCATCACCCTGCCCTTACCCCACTCTAGGGGAAAGGAGTTTGATACATGTCTTCTTCCAATTCCCTCCTACAGTCATTAACTTTTTTGCCAATTAAATAGTTGCTACTAATAATAAAAAAGAAAGTTTGTGAAATGTATTTCTGGCTGGTCCTTCACACCAAAACTACTGAAGAAATTGAGCTAAAATTTAGCATATTATGTAGTCCCAGGAATATAATGCTTGTTTTTATTAGGGAACCATGTGAGTAAAACCATGAGCAAAGAGCTGATCAATTATAATGTTTGTGAGATTGGACATTGGCAGAATTGTGAAATCCTTGTGTAAACTTATGCTGAATTGCATTGTTAAAAATAAAGTCATTGCTTTTATCACTGATCAGCCAGATGTCGAGCTTATTTGTGAAGTTGTTTACAGAAGTATCCAATACATCTTCCTGTTGCAAATTCCAATTTTAGACCACTCGGTTACTAAGGAGGTGATGGACTACCATGATGTTGGTAGAGGCTCTCATTAGTTGAAGGCTTTGGGTTTCTTTCTTGCAGTAGATATCCAGAACATCTGGCAAGTTATATTAATTAGAGAGGTGCTGACTAGGACTTTGGCCGACTAGCCGATTAGTCGCTTGTAAAGAGGACGACTAATCGACTGACTAGTCGGCCAAGCCGATCAAGTTTTGGAAGTATTTCCTATATTCAAAGTTAGAAGCCGTTAGAGGCGCTCTTTGCCGATTAGTCGCCGACTATAAAGGTGGCTATGCGACTAGTCGCCGACAAGTCAGCACATCTCTAAAATTGGTTAACTAGGACTTTCTCTAAGATCACCATGAAGACGTCTTTCAAAGGTGTGTAGTCAAAATCAAGCAGTTTAAATTGTATAATCATGATTGCAGGAATTTCCAAAACTGGACGACGTGCACCCGTTCTATGCGGATCTTATGAATGTTCTGTACGACAAGGATCATTACAAACTTGGATTGGGACAACTTAACACAGCCAGGCATCTTATTGATAAGTAAGTGTATGGGCGCTTGCACACTACAAGGAATTTTACTGTCCAACAGTCCGGTGTGGCATAGAAAAACGGATGATTGGCTTATGCACTGCAAGGTACCGATTTTACTGTACCGATTTAGTGCGGCGTAATTTAGGGTAGCTCTCTTTGAAACTACACGCCCCGCACGCGTAAATATGCTACTCTACGTGCGAAGACATAGAAGACAAAAAGAAGTTTCCTTATAAGTGAACGGTACCTGACAGGGTCATTTTACATAAACCATAAAAAAACGAGGCAGGACGAAAGATTGTTTTTTAAACTACTATCGGATGTCTACAGTTTCTTATGATATTTTTGCCAACACTACACGCACCCCCCTACCCCCCGCCCGCCCTGCCGGCTCATGATTATGGCGGACGCAGTGCACAAGCATATGTCTCATGCTGCATAACACAAGTGTATTTATTCGTTTTTCAAAAATTGGTCTTGAATGGGGAAAAGTAAAATGTTGGACAGTAAACTTACGTGTAGTGCACAAACTAGTATATACATTTATGGTGTGCCATCGGACTGCAGCACGGTAAAATTCCTTGCAGTGCACAAGTGCCCAAACACTCAGAAAAAGAGATCGAAATCACCTTATTGTCTTATGTGCTGAATAACGCACCGCCTTACCTGCTGTATGGGTGAAAGGGGCTCCAACCCCTATCTAGCTGAGTGCACCATGTGCTGAGTCAGCTAACTAACGAACGGGGCTATGGCGGCCGGCTGATTGCGGCATAGCGCAGCCTAACACCTGCACAGCTTAATCCCCTGGCCGCCGATGGGCAGCAGCGTCAGTGGTTCTCATATTTTTTTTATTGAAAACACCTAGATCCGAGACAAATATATGCAGATCAAAAAAAAATTTTATAAGATATAAAATGTAATATAATTTATAAAAATTAAGTTTAATTTAGTCAATAATATTTTAACGGGTGCTGTTTGCTTAAGAACATTCAAAGCCAAGATAGGATATATCAGTCACTTAAGGGCAAAGCATCCAAGCACTTAGGGCAAAAGTCAAAGCCAGTCACCGAAGCCGAAAACGACTAGGTTGGTTGATTGATTGATTTGCAGTTCGTACAAACATTTGTCTCGCGGTGAAATCAAAACCTTCAGGGCAGCAGGCGAACAGAGGTCTTCAAATATGGTTTTTCATGTAATGATGATGAAGTATTTTATTCCGATTTCTTTTTCCAGTGTTGCAAAAGACTACTGCAGACTTCTTAAGTATGGAGACTCGCTGTACCGATGCAAACAGCTTAAGAGGGCAGCGCTCGGTCGTATGGCCACTATTATGAAACGGCAGGCTGCCAACTTAACATACTTGGAGCAGGTAAATACATTATTTTACTTGATACATTCATTTTTTTTTTACTAGCCTATTTCGTCCCACTGCTGGGCAAAGGCCTCCCCCAAACTCTTCCACACATCTCTGTCTTTGGCGGTCTCCCACCATTCCTTCTCAAATGCATCAAGATCGTCCCGCCAACGCTTTCTCGGCCGACCCCGATGTCGCCGTCCGCAAGGTGTCCATTTTGTAGTGATGTTTGCCCACCTCTCTGGGAGCATACGGCTGACGTGTCCCGCCCAATCCCATTTAAGTCTAGCTGTTTGGTGGCCTGCATCGGCGATGCCAGTTAAGGAACGCAGCATAGTGTTTCGTATGCGGTCGGTTCTTCTGTAGCCTAGGACGCTGCGTTCCATTGCCCTCTGGCAGATTTTAAGCTTGGACTTTTGAAATTCTGTTAACGACCATGTCTGTGAACCGTAATACATTCATACTTCACCTTTTTATTCTAATTTGAGGTGTGGGGAGAAAGTTCTGCACTGTTCTCCCGCATTTGGGTGTATTGTGCATTGCCCCCCTGCTAACCCGACCCCAGCCAGCACAACTCCTTAAAGTAATGAAGATGGACTCTGGGTTGATGGCAACTTCTTGTTACCATAGACAAATTAGGTTTCCACCTTCTCCCAGCAGAGCGCGCCACGGTGTACTGATAGCGCACATGACAATGTTAATTCATAGCAATTTTAAGGATTTTGCACAGATATAAAAGACAACTAGACAAAGCCTTAATATTCACTATGCTCTGAACGTCAACTCTTACAGCTGATCTCTACTTTCATATGTCCATATATCATTTGTTAGAAAGAGATGCATACTTTATCTCAATGCGATTTCTGCGACTTCGTACCAGGGCATTTGTATGAACCTGCATAGAACTTTGTTCGAGCGCCCTAGTACGATTAACTTTTTGATCTATTTTGAAGTCGCATTGATATATGTATGTGTCCCTTTCTAACTGATGATATTGGACATAAGAAAGTAGAGATCAGCCGTATGAGTTGATGTTCAGAACATAGTGAATTTTAAGGCTTTATTTAGTTCTCTTCTATATCTGTGGGATTTTGCCAGTAAATACGCAAAATTATTTATACAATAACAACACCAGTCTGTTAGCCTTTCTGTCCACTGCTGGATATAGGCCTCCCTATAAAAAGGGGCCCATACTCCCCACGTTGGGCGTGCGGGCTGGGAATGGCAGGGTACAGCTTCGCGCAGCCGACGCTGCTGTCTGTCAGGGGATTTAGCACTTTTAGATTTGTCTCGCGGCGGAGATCGAACCCGAAACTTTCTGCATCGACCTTCCTACAGATGCGGTCGCGTATAATATATACATACAATAGGGATGATGCCTGGGTAGAAAAATAATAATTCTAATTAGTCCGTCAATTAGATTATCAAAAAATATTGGACACGTATTTTTTTTTTTAAATCAATGAAAATCTACAAAGTTATAGAGCGTCAAAGTTCGGGAGTGGGGGCTCGTGACGTCACTTGTATGTAAAAAGTGTACTTACCCGTGACGTACCGGAACTTCAACGCACTATATCTTTGTCATTTTTAGTTTAATTGACAAAAGAAAAAATGCGTGTCCAACATTTTTTGATAATCTAATTGACGAATTAATTAGAATTTTTCAGGCATCTAGCCTATTATAATTAACATGTAGGGTACTTTTCGTCCAGATAAAGTACTGTTCCTAATTGATAAAAACGACGCGACCGAAGACGCGGGCGGAAGCTAGTCTTAGCATAATTCTATTTAGGTGAATACATCTACTGTTATATTTGACAGGTGCGTCAACATTTGGCTCGTTTGCCTTCCATCGACCCGTACACGAGGACCATCATTATCTGTGGTTTCCCCAACGTTGGGAAGTCCAGCTTTATCAATAAGGTAAGTTATCAATATCATCATCAAACCTTAAAAGGTTTCTAAAAAGTCTGGCCAGCCTGTTCACGCATGCTAAACGCGTAAGTACTTGTTTTTTGTTTTTTTTAAATATGTTATCTCTAATTTTTCTATGGTATTTTAATATCATTGTCGTGTCATTTGTCAGAGTAAAATACTTTTCTTTCTATCTCTGCAGATTTCAGAAATGTAGACCAAATAAAAAACTCTTTTATGTATCAGTCATTTCGTCATCGTCGTTCATGGGTGGCAACTACGTATAAAAAAATAATGTGGACCGAAACGAGCAGGAATCGCCATCAAACTTCTACTCCGTTTCGTATTACATTGTTAACCGACTTCAAAAAGGAGGAGGTTCTCAATTCTTCGGAAGCTTTTTTTTTTATGTATGTTCACCGATAACTCTGTCAATTGTTTACCGTTTTAAAAAATTCTTTTTTTGTTTAAAAGAGTATACTTCACAGGTGGTCCTATATAAATTTTATTTCTGAGGGATTGGTACTTTTCCCGGAAAGCTCAAAAAACCTCATCCTCACTTGTAATTTTCGATCTATGATCACCAATATCTCTGTCAATCGTGAACCGATTTTCAAAATTCTTAAGGGCAAGAAGTAAGAAGTGATTTATTTGAAGTCGTTTATTTTTTTTAAAAGTCCTACTTGTTTTTTTCATAATGTAGTTGCACCCTCTTTAGAGAGATTATAAATGGTTATGTTTATTAATTTGTTTTTTATTTCAGATAACACGCGCGGACGTTGAAGTACAGCCTTACGCATTCACAACAAAAAGTCTGTACGTTGGACACACAGACTATAAATACTTGAGATGGCAGGTAAGGCCGGTTTTAATAGTTCTCTATTTTAGTATAGTATGTTTAGTTAAACCTAACTTAGGATTTTATTAGCTGTCACGTGGAATGCAAGTGGGCATGTATCGAACGTAATGTTTGAACTTACCTCTGACTACCCCCGTTAAGGTATCCTGAATAGATTTGCGTACTGAGCAATATCCATAATGGGGAAAAAGTCGTGAAGATGTTTGTTTTGTTATTTTATTAGCTAAAAACATGTTATCTTTTTTTCAATAAACGTTATCTTTCTATCTTTTTATCTATGTAATATACGGCGTGTGTTCGTATTATTAATATTTTAAATCAGTCAAATTTTTTGGTATAAATTGGTATAAATTTTTTGGTATGATAAGATAAGAAAAATTTATTTGAGTCCCACAATAAGTTCACAAAAAAAACAAAAACAATAAAGTGCTCGTACGTACACGTATATAAAAATCTCAATCTGATCTCTATTATTTAAAGTGCACTGATAAATAACCCCGTTACATTCACGTATCGGCTTTAAGCTGCCTTGTAATAAAAAGCCTAAATATCCATACTGTGACGCAACTGAAGAAAACCAGAGACATTTTCAGTACAGCGCCTCTAGGGAAACGTGCATGAACTACGAAAATGTATGGAAAGATACCGAAACTTATAAAGTTTTCGAAAACTATCAAAACCTGTGGTAAGCCCTCTGCGCTGCAGTTGAAAGAAAGAAAGATGCATTTATTTTTGACAATTAACATAATTACAAGATTTATAGAAAGAAAAACACTATGAGACTAAAATACCCATACTAAATACCAATAGATAGAAACAAAAAAGTGAAAAAAGAAAAGTGTCTCTCGGACCTATTCATATTCATATTAATTTATTTATTTCGACCAACTAGGATCATAAATAATGCAATCTGCATTTACAATTATTACAATTAAAAAATAAATAAAATATAAAATGTTAACACTCAAATAAAAGACAAAGACATAAAATTAAATTAAAACACAAACCTTTTAAAATAAATACTTTAAATGTATTACTGAGCACCGGTACAAATACTGACATTCAAACCGGTTTGAGAACGCATTCAGTATGATGTTGGGACTGGCCCGAACCGGCCACATGTCGTCATCACAAAAAGGTCCAACTCAGCCATTGTTTCGTCGTCAACACTATGTGAATGTCAATTTCAATGTCCCGCGTATCAACCTATATTTAACAAACTGTAGTGGAAACAGAATATAAAGTCCGCTTCACCTTTCGAGTCTGATTGGCGCTGCTATCGCAGAACTAAAAAAAAAAACAAATATTTGGTTGTTTTTCGTTTTTATTCACAATAACTATGCTCTTCTGGTATAAGAGGTCTTATTCCGGACATTTTACAGTAAAAATCGCTCGTAGATATCCATTAGTTCACTATCGCTATCGCAATCGAGTTGTACGCGCCACGACTCTAACCACTGTTGATGTAAAACTCCGCAGGTGATAGACACGCCTGGCATTCTCGACCACCCGCTAGAAGAGCGCAACGTGATCGAGATGCAAGCGGTCACGGCGCTGGCGCATCTCCGCGCCGCGGTATTGTACTTCATCGACATATCCGAGCAGTGCGGACACACTATCGAGGAGCAGGTGAGAGATTACTCACGATTACTTACTCATTCCACTGGCACAGGGAGCAGAAGTGAGTGTTTGCCTCCCACACGAGAACTCTCCACTTTCCCCTATCTATTTAGTAGTAATAGAGTTCTTTGTGGAGGACTTATCCGGGGAAGTACTGCCACCATGCCTATTTCTGCCGTGAAGCAGCATTGCTGTGTTTCGGTTTGAAGGGTGTGGGTGCCGGTGACATTACAGGCACAAGAGACTTATCATCGTCATGCCTCAAGTTGATGGACGCTGAGCGTTCCAATGTAGGACACGAAAATATTAAAAATTCTGTCAGTTTAGTTCGGTGTTGTGACTAATCAGGCGGGGAGTTCGCTGGGGGACTGAAGCCACGTTTGCACGTTGATTATTGTGTTAAACAAACAAAACATAATTGCAGATATCATTATTCGAGAGCATCAAGCCACTGTTCGCCAACAAGCCTTTGATAGTAGTCCTCAACAAGATGGACGTCATGACTCCTGAGGACCTTACTCCAGCGAAGAAGGCCCTGGTCGACAAACTGGAACAGAACTGCGCTAAGGGCAATCTGGTCAAGTGAGTTATAATAATGCTGGACACTATCACACAGCATCATGTAGCCCCAAACTAGCAGAGCTTGTGTTATGGGAACCACATCACTGGTATACTACTTAAATTTTTTTTTTGTAAATTCATCCATAATTACCATTTTTTCAAAACAATATTAAACTATTTATGTAACGATCTTACCATTGCATTTTGTATCTTCAGATGGTGAATTTTCGTGACACCATTGATGACGTAAAAGCAGCCATAGAGACAATTTTAACGAAAATTCACCATGGTTCCTAAGAACAAATCTTCGTATGTCGTATAGTTTCAGACTTTCCCATACTGACCGTTCTAAATGCTACGACCTGTAACTTGTTTGTTAATGTATATCACGTACATTAACAAACTTATCTGTAGTATAGTACGCGTCACGTAAAAAGAACGCTGTAAGAAGTGGAGGGGTGTGTTTCCGGACGCTATTGGGTAAATACGATAAATCGCATAATTCGGAGCTTACCGCCAGTGTTCTTTTTACGTGACGCGACCTATAACCACTGTCGTCGACATGGTTGTCTGGGAAATAATGCTGTTTTAGCATTGCCCTTTTTAGAAACTTTTAGTGTAGTTAAGGTTGAAATTGTCGTGTTGCAGCGCGGAAGGTAACTCTGGTCTGAGCGTGGTGCCGGTGATGCGGACGTCCACGGTGACGGAGCAAGGCGTGCAGGAAGTCAAGATACAAGCCTGCGAGACGCTGCTGGGACACAGGGTTACTGAGAAAATGAGGACCAAGAAGGTAATACATTCTTCTTCGTATGAGATAGTAGCCAACTTTAGTGTCGGAGTTTTTAGGAAGGCTTCCGACTGAAGAAGCCGTGACCAACATCTTAACGTACCTTCCGAGGCACGGAAACGCTCAGATTTAAGTGCCACTAAACGGTCACCCGACAAGAAGGTAACGGCTTAGCGAAGTTTGTAGTAGCTCCTATCGCTGTAGGTCTTGGGTTAAAAGGATAATCAACAATGATAATTATCATGATAATAACAGATGCATAATTATCGATTTATAATAACAGAAAGAGAAGGAAAGAGAGGTAGGGGAAGACGAAGGACCAATTATATGAGCCACATTAAAGAGAAGGTAGATGTCATGTCGTATAGGGAAGTAAAGGAGGCTGCTTTGGAGAGGCAGATGGAAGGAGCTGCATCAGTTGGACAAGAGCCATAGCTCTCAAATAAATGATGATGAATAAAAACAAATCGCACTCATAAAAGTGAACTGTATTCGAACGTGTATTTCCCCGTTTGCGTCTATCCGAACGCACGAAGCGTCAACGTGCCGCTTGTGGGGATTCCCCTAATCTCCTAATCTCCACAAGAAAAAATCACTTCCCTTCACGTCTTGATTATGGCTTCTGCGTTAAGATAATATCCGATAATTATCAAGAAGCGTAATTATCTTGATCATTTCGAACCCTAGTGCAAAGTAAAGAAAAATATATTTTTTCTGTAGGAATCTTAAAGTACTTCTTCAATCGTATTTTTTTTAATGAAGAAGATAACAAGGTTAAAATATCACACTTTTATGTACGTAAAATAAAAGTCTAAAGCGTTCACATTATTCTAGTTTTTATTTCATATCGATCGGTGCAATATTACCGAAGTTATAAGCATGGGAAGTTTACGTAGGTTTTTTAAATCTCGTCAGTGAGCGCGTGACGTCATCGCTCCTATACGGCGCGGCGCGGCGGGCGTCCGTAGTACATTTCGCTGCTAAGTTGTTTGCTCTCGTACGCTCTGGTTATGTTTATTAATCTAAAATAATGCTGATTGAGTGAGTGTATCGTGTAAATTATTGTTTTAGAACTAAAATGGAAGAAGGATTTCAAAAAGGCCAATCTAACAACCTTCCCATAGTGCACGATATGATGGTGGCAGAATATTTTATAAAAAATAAAGAAATCATTAACCTTGGAATATACTGCGAGTCGAGTACCCTACATACCTACTAATATACATGTATCGGGGAGCCCCCCTTAATTCATTTTAATTTAATTTAATTATTTATTTTTGAAGTAAATATGTAAACAAAATATTCTGTGAATATTTCAAGCGTCTACCTGTTGCCCTTATTAATATCGAGCAAAAAACGACAAAAAAGTGGCATCAGAAATAAATCATCGGTGAACATTTCAACTGTCTAACTATCACGGTTCATGAGTTACAGCTCGGTGACAGATAAACGGACAGACAGACATACAGACGGACAGCGAAGTCTTAGTAATAGGGTTTCCGTTTTTACCCTTTGGGTACGGAACCCTAAAAAGCATACTACTAGCAAAAACCAAGTACCTACCTAGTCTACTTACTAGGTACTTAGTTAGTATTTCACATGGCAAGGTTAAGTACCTACTACATGGTATTTCACATGGTATTTGAACAATTGACATCGAAATGATGCTCACAACAATATATATGATGTTGTTTTTGGCCCTAATGGATGTGCTCTTCTCAAAGCATTTGTCCATTTCTTTGATTTTCAGATCCTTAGGAACGTCAAAAAACAACTTTTCGGGTGTTTTTGTGGCCCTATTTTTACACTGAGACACAATACAACATTAATTAGATAGATTCATGTAGTTTTTATTGTTTCTTATTTAAAATAAACAAAGTAGTTCCGCGCGCGACGGGCACATTCGGGTAAATGCTTCGAATCCCCGAGTCGCTCGCGCGGAGACAGGAGCCGTGACGTCATCACAATATCGCGCTCGGTCCGCGGCTTAGACCGAAAATGTTAACTTTGCACTTTTATATCTCGGTCAGTTTTAGAGATAGAAAAATAATAAAAACACAATTGTTCTCGTCATGTTTTGTAGAATATTTTGGCATATAGAACAAAAAATGGTTTTCTTCTTCATTACTCCCATTCGTAGCGCAACTAAACAGAATAATTGGGAAGAATGTCTTATATTTTTTTAATGTTTTAGTTTCAATTATTCTTTACTATTAAGTTGTTGTCCAATTAAGTTGTCCAAAACAATGAAAAGCCAATTTGGTTTTCGTCATCGTTCATCATTACGACTGGTCACATAGCTCAGTTGGTAGTAACACTGCCTTATGAGCTGCAGGTCGCGGGTTCGATTCCCGGCCCGGACAAACATTTGTGTGATGAACATGGATGTTTGTTCTGTGTCTGAGTGTTCTGTATTTATGTATGTTTATCAGTCTCTGGTACCCAAAGTACAGGCTCTGCCTAGTTTGGGATCAGTTGACCGAGATATCCTGTATATTTTGCCAATGTCAATGTCCCGCGTATCAACCTATATTTACCAACTGTAGTTTTAGCATGCCGATTTTTTCACGATGTTTGGCGAAATTCGTGATATGTTCTTGCAATCCTACCGGCTGCGCCAGTTACAGTAAAGTAAACTCGCCCCTGCGCCAGGTGGATGGCATCCTGAACCGTCTGCACGTGGCGACGCCCGCCCCGCGCGACGCCAAGCCGCGCCCGCCCTGCATCCCGCCCAACGTGCTCGCCAAGAAACAGGCCGCCATTGACAAGGAGAACAGGAAACGGAAGCTCGAGAGGGAGATAGAGCTGGAGGAGGGAGATGATTATGTGCTCGGTGAGTGATTAATGCATTAGCTGGCAGAAGCTCTTTGTACGATTGAGATATTAGCTTGTAACGTAAATACCTCGTTATGTTACAGGCATTCATAGAGTCAGCGCTGACAGAGAGGAGCGCATATGCACTTCATTTCTTTAGTCAGGTTCAACTGACAAAAAAATGCTCGCGCGTTCTCGAAGATACCGGGTTCAAGCATATATGCACTTTACTTCAATAATATTAGAGTTGATTTTCGAGTGCCTTGATAAAATCCTCTCCGCTGCGCTTCTTTCTGTCTGCGCTGACCATAGGTACGGAAACCGCTTACCATCAGGAGGACCGTATGTCCGTTTACTAACTTAGTAGTATACAAAAATAATAACTCGTTTAATTCACGCTCTCACGCGCTCAACGCTCTCTTTATCTATATTTGCGGATGGATCGGCGTTTAACTTAGGCCTTCCTTAATAAAGGGGGATATGCTGTGGGCATATCCCCACGCTGGGCATGCGGGTTGGGGATCGCAGGACACAGCTTCTCGTCGACGCTGCTGCCCTTCGGATGTAGCTATGCTAGTTTTAGGCTGCGCTATGCCGCAATCAGCCGCCGCCAGAGCCTCGTTCGTGAGTTAGCAGATGCACCACGGGCAGGTGAGGTTGGCTTGGGTTCTTATGATGGTGGTTGGAACCCCTCGTGCATCCAATCACATTCATATTCCTCACTCTTCTAGTCAAATGGCTTTCATCCCTTTTCATCGTCACCACTCACTATGACTGATTTTATGAAACACTTGCAGATCTCCAGAAGAACTACGCAGAGATTCCAGAAGAGGAGAGACACGACCCGATCCCGGAGTTCTGGGAGGGACACAACGTCGCTGACTACATCGACCTGGATATATTCGACGTAAGTGTTTCTATGCCTTCACACTTGTTCACCTAAGAGGTTATGTCTTATAAATTTCATCACGGGCCTGAGTGTGAAAAACATAAAACGTGGAATATCTCCATAAACTTTGTAGTAAGGTATGGTTCTCAAGCCACATGTCTGGCGAAGCGCTCGATGTATGGCTTCGACAAAACTTCGCCCCGTCACCACTTGGATGGACCGTTTAGGGCGAGGCGACTATTTGCGGCGACGCAACGCAAAAATTTCATAGCAAAGGTAAATTTCGAAATTCAAAGAACGTCAATTAAAAACAGGACTGGTGCTTATAATTTCAGTGGGCAGCTGAGTTACCCTCATAGAACAGCCACCACACCACACCAGCCTATATCAGTCCACTGCTGGACATAGGCCTCCCCTAATAAAGGGGGATATACCCATAATCCCCACGCTGGGCATGCGGGTTGGGGATCGCAGGGCACAGCTTCTCGCACCACCGACGCTGCTGCCCGTCGGTGGCCAGGGGATTTAGCTGTGCCGATGTAGGCTGTGCTATGCCGCAATCAGCCGGCCGCCAGAGCCCCGTTCGTTGTTTAGCAGGGTGCATCACGTGCAGGTGAGGTTGGCTTGGGTTCCGAAGATGGGGGTTGGAACCCCGTACACCCCATTTTGGCTACAGCTAACGACAAATAATATTACAAACAAACCTACACCTTAAAAACATAACTCGACTGAAGAGGACTTCAGTTGGGTAAAAAAAACAAGGTATATGCCACATACACAGAACAGCCAAAACTACAAAAATATTTGTAAACATACACAGCGTATAAAAATAAACAGTCAGTTTTGTCGCTATGTCATTTCACAGTGCATTTTGTCAAATACATACCCCCTTATTCATATCCAAATGTCATTTTATAGCGGCTCGATAGTGTAAACTTGTCCCTGTCATTTAAATGTAAATAAATGACAGGGATTTAAATGTAAATAAAAAGAGGTGACATAATATTTAACGCCATTATACGATAGCTCATAGTTGAGGTTTATCGAGCTATGAATAGGAATATTAGTATCGACGGGTAATATTATATTATATTATCATATTAATATTACTTTAAGGGCTATATTTCACCGGGACACCATGGCGGAGCAACCAGTCGCCGGTTACTAACAAAATGTATGGCGGTGTCCGTTTGGTGGCGCAACCAAACGGACACCAGGTGAGTAACTCTTTAAAGCTGTATACATTTTGTTGGTAACCGGCGACTGGTTGTGCCGCCATGGTGTCCCGGTGAAATATAGGGCTAATAGATGATGTTCGTATCGTTTGACAGCTGTCATCAAATGTGGTATGAAGGTTACTGGGTTATATTGTATGTTATTTATTTGTTTGCAGAAACTGGCTGAGCTGGAGAAGGACGAGGAGTTAAGGGAGGCAGGTGGAATGTACGCCGTGCCCAAGATAGAGTACGACGAGACGATGAAGGAGATCAGAGAGCTCGCCGTCAAGATACGGTGAGTACAGATATTTAAAATATTGTAATTATTGGGTTTGTACGGGAATTTCAATGGCTGGTTAGGTGCGACGTACCTGTTCACCTCCGATGAAGAGTCCCAGGAATGCTCCCGTTTAACGGCTAACATGTCCGTTGTGAGCCGTATAATGGAGTGCCATTTAAGTTTTTTGTAATTCCGCCATGTACGTACACGGCTCAGTACCATCCTTACTTGTCGATTCCACATATTCACACTAAACGGTTTTCTTCTACTTTTATTATTCGAACTACTCAGGATTGGAACTCTCTACCGGTCTTTCCTGATAACTATAATCCGGGTCTCTTTAAGTCTAGAGTGAATAGGTGTCTTCTCGACCTTCGTGCTCCATCTTAGACCACAACTTACTTACTTAACATCAGCTGAGTTCGTGGTCAAACGCAGGTCCATCCAATGTAAAAAAAAACTATCGGTTTCGAGTTTGTCCATCGCTTTCTTGTCCGACCACGACCTCGCCTGAGTGTTTTATTTTAAGGACCTCTCAACGAGTAAAGCTAAAGGACCTGAAGATGGAACTAACACAATAAGATCCAACCGATGCTAAGTGGTAACCATTACTGATGACAAAGTATTGTTTCGTAGGTCACGCATGTTTTTAACGTACCTTACGATGCAACTTGAGGCATGAAGGCCTCATGTGCCTGTAAACCGAAAAAGCAACGCTGCTTCACGACAAAATTAGACCTGGGGTAGTACTTCCTTGGATGAGCCCTTCACATACTCTACTACCTTTGAAAGTATTGTGTTTTTTGTTTATTCTTTACTAAATGCTTGTTGTATATTGCAGTAACAAGAAGGCCGTACTGAAGGACGAGTCTCGGCTCACGAAGCAGTCCACGAAGCCGGTGATGCCGCGCAACTCGCGCGCTCGCGGGAAGGATCGCACGGCTGATAAACTCAGGGACGAGATGGAGAAATTAGGTAAGAAAATAACATTCTTACATCTTCCAATATGTAGTTATTTTATTACTGGAACTGTATGGGGATATCCTAAACCGAAGGACATAAAGAGAATGTGTCTGAGGGGAAACCTTTCAAGACTTCTGTTTCACAACCTTCCGCGTCTTCCTCCCACAGACAAATGTTTGTGTATAGTATAGGTTGCAAATACTTGTTTCGGGGTCTGGGTGTTTTCTATGTATAATATGTACAAAAAAAAGTCTAAGTCACGTGGGGCTATAATACAAGTTTGGGGCTACGTCATGCTGTGTTATGTCGAGCAGTTATAAACCGATATAGTAATGCAGGTTTACTTGTGTTAAATGTAAAATAGGTGAGAACTGAGTGCTTAGATAAAACTAACACACACTTAAGGCACTGTTAACCAAATTATGGAAACACTTTTATTTTATAACTGATATAATATCTATCTATGTCTATATATCTATCTATCTTCAAATAAAATATAAAATGTTTTGTTCCCAGGTGTGGACATGTCCGACACCAGGTCTGCGCACTTCACCCGCTCCCGCCCCCGCTCCCGCTCCCGCTCCGCGTCCGCTGCGCCGGCCAAGCGCGCGCGGCTGGACGAGCGGGCGCGGTCCGTCTCGCGCCCCGCCAGAGACGAGCAAGGGGTCAAGGACTTCGCTGTGAGTCTTCTGTTCACTTCACTTCTTTATTTAATGGCTTCTGGGATAGTTTTCCACAATTTCGCCAGTATCAAGTATAATTGTTCATAATAATATGAGGCAACGTAGTACGGTTTATAAGTCCAGTCGTCCAGTCTTCAGTCAGGTCCTGTTTTCTGAAAACACTATAAAAACCAAAATAAGATAAAAATGACATGATGAGAAAAATGGTTCCCTGTTAATTGACTCAGGCCTCAGGCGATGTGAACAACTCATTCAAAATTATGTGAATAACGAAATTGTTAAATAAATGAACAAGTATTTAATTAAAATAACCAAAAAGCCCGACTGCATAGACAGGAAGTTTTTAGTACTTTGTAGTTCATCGTAAATTGAACATGGCTTCTTATAGTCGACATAATAGATTTTTTTGAAATTTCATATAGCCTATGTCACTCTCGTGATCTAGACGAATCCAAAGGCACCTCGTTAGTTACAGCGACCGACAAATAATTATTTCAAACATGCATACACCCTGAAACATAACCCGACTGAAGAGGACTTCAGTCGGGTAAAAAAATGAGTTTACTGAGGCGTGACTGCGGAAATCCATTGCAAGATCTGAAAATATTGTATTCCCTTACAGATGCAACGTCGTGCCAAGAACATGGCTCACGTGGCCATCGCTCGCAAGACGAAGAAGATGGGTCTCAAGGGAGAAGCCGACAGATTTATCGGCACCAAGATGCCCAAACATTTATTCGCTGGCAAACGTGGCGTCGGCAAGACGGACAGGCGATAAGGAACTTTGTTTGTGTTAATAAATATTATATTGTCTCGTCTAATATTTGTTGGCTGGTATACGTGGTGTTGCAAGACGGACAGGCGATAAGGAATATTGTTTATGTGTTAATAAAGACTTGTCTCGTATATTCTCTAAGATGTCCACTAAAGTTATTGTATGTTCCAACATCTATCAGAAAAAAAAACTGGCCCTGTCTGACTTGGTATCTATGTCCAGCATTGGACTGATATCTCCGATATTGAACAACAATTACACCAGCTTATTCAGTTCCCAGCTGGACGTAGGCCTTCAATTACGAGAGTTTGGCGCCGTCTAAGAACTATATATTTCAGCTCGATCCGTTGAGTAGTTTTAGCGTGAAAGAGGAAAGATCTTCATATTTCACGGAAAATCTTTCGCTCTATATTATTGGTCGGCTCGTATATTTTCTGATCACTATAGACAATAACGACATTAAAAGTTAAAATAAAAAAACTGTACAAGGGGAGTTTGAATTCGTATGTTATCTCGAAAGGAGGTGAATTGGACCACAAGTTATGTGAACCTCAGTAAAAAATACTTGATTTTATTTACGTTTCTTTTTGGTAAAATTAAGGCAGAGCTGCAATTATCACCATTATTAAGTCAAGGAAAAAGTTTAATAAAATCAGCTAAGTATTATACGTCTTTATTTACAAAAAAAAAATACTAAGTATGATATCAATCATATGGTTCCAATAATACAAGCTCTGCTTAGTTTGGGGTTACATGATGCTGTGTGGTAACGTCCAGCTGTTCCAAGGCTGCCTCACAAGTTTTGTTTGGCGTGACTTTACAAGCCAGTCCTTCAATGATATACTACAAAATGCGAAAACTTTTTGAACAAATGTTGTTGTCTTTCGGGAGTAGTTTTATCCTATTTCGGGATAACATACGAATTCAAACTCACGTTGTATATAATGCATATTTTTATTGTACGCAATGTAATCGATAACCGATATAAATGTTTTTTTAAAGTGCTGGTTATTTTATTGTAAATAAGGACATATTTCAAATAAAACAGTTAAAACTATTCTTTGTTTTATTTAACTTGTTTTTATTAGATGGTACAACTTTAGCGATTGAAGCGTGTCTCATGATCTCTATCAGCTCACTCCCTAAGGAACAGTACAGAAAATTACCTGCACCATGCTGACCACGGACTAGGCTTATCCTAGTCCGTGTGCTAACAGACGGGTTTCTGCGTCGGCTGCGACAGCTGTACCTGCGATCTATCCGCTACTTGCTATGGATTGCCTTGTCCGGTAGTTGTTTATTCCTAACTGTCCGACGTGTGCGTTACCCCAGCAGATTTTTTTCTTCTAGAATGAAGTGAGTTCCAGGAATAATTTAGATCATTACTTGCTGTAAATGTGCGTCAAGAAAAAAAAATGCGTGCTGCCGTTTTGGAATAAAACGCAAAATACGTTTTCTGCTGGAATAACGTTCTTCCAGCAGGAAGATTCTAAACGGATGATCCCAGACAAAAATTAATGATATGGTAGCTTATATTTGTGCATAAAACTTCGACTATAGGTGATGAAACCTCGTGATGGATACAAGTGCTATATAGTATCATACAACTAATTATGTTTAGTACTTTCTTCTTTGAATGTGAAACCTGACCTACCTAATCATGTTTCTATGTAATTTGTTTTTTATTTGTTCTGAAAGTTTTTCTTATTTTTTATTAGTTAAACGCACTGTTTTGCTGTTATACCCTCGAGAGCAATGAATCCGGGTCACTCAAAGAATCCAAAAAATCTCGGAAAGTAAGAATGCTAGGTTAATGCAATAAATTGTATTTAATAGACAATTTAATACTCCTTAAATGAAAGTTAAAAAAATATGAGTCACCATACATTTTATTTACACAAAATTACATAAAGAAAAAAAACTGCTGATCTCTCCTTAAAACAAAAATAGGAAACATGAAATTTTTGAACTTTATGACGATTTTCTTGAATTTCAATACTTCGTATTACCTCCTCGTGCTTCCATTACTGCGTTTACGCGGTTTGGCATGCTGTACACCAAGTTCCTTATACGATTTTGGGGAATATTCTCCCATTCCTCTGTGAGAGCAATTTTGAGGTCAGGAAGCGTGATTGGGGGAGGGTTTCGTTGTTTTACGCATCTCCCTAGCTCGTCCCAAGCATGCTCGATCGGGTTGATATCCGGGCTGCGCGCTGGCCACTCCATACAAGTAATGTTCATCTCTTGAAGGTAGTCATTCACAATCCTACCTGTATGAGGTCGGGCATTGTCATGCATAAATATAGTGTGCGTTACCCCAGCAGAATTTTTTCTTCTAGAATGAAGTGAGTTCCAGGAATAATTAGTGCATTACTTGCTGTAAATGTGCGTCAAGAAAAAAAATTTGTGCGTGCTGCCGTTTTGGAATAAAACGCAAAAATAGGTTTTCTGCTGGAGTAACGTTCTTCCAGCAGGAAGATTCTAAACGGATGATCCTAGACAAAAATGAATGATATGGGCAGGTAGCTTATATTTGTGCATAAAAGTGCGCAAAAAATAAAATTTGTGCGTCTTAAGGTTTTTGAGTTATTAACTTTCCTGCTGCGGTAACGTTTTGCAAAATCTTGGATCTCGGAAACCATTGAATGTGCACCTATAAAATATACATGCACGAGTAGCTCTTAATTTGTGCGTATTTGTGACAAAGTAAAAATAACAAAAATCCATACAGTTTTTAAGTAATCTAGCTTTTTTGAAAAACCTTAAAAAAATTCTAGCTCTTTAACGGACAGACGCACAAATTCATTGTAAACGGTGTTCGGTTCTTGTTGTTATCCTTTGTAACCACAAAAAGTTTCAAGAAGGTACATACACGCGTTTTTGAATAATATCGATTAAACCAAATCTGATAAGGCCATAACTTTGACGTCAAAATGCAAGAAACCTTTTCAACGCACAATTGTGGTATGAACAAAAAAATTAGTGCGTTTAATGATAATTAAACCCTGAAAATTTCAGCTCTCTACGTCCCGTATTGAGCTAGTTATGAACGATAGTCTGAAATAAGACCTAGACCCTGGTTTCTGACCTGTGATCCGACCAAATTCGAATGACCACTAAAAAGCGACCGTTTCATACATATTGATGACCTTCTTAATTTTCCTTACGAGACGCATTGGTCCTGGATACACTCAAGTACAAAAGTTATTGATACTTTTGCAAACTATTTTAGGATTTAAGAGAAATGAAGTCAGTAGGTACCTATCTACCCACATACCTATCTTTTTAACCGACTAACTCGGAAGGAGGATTTTTTAACATTGATAGTTTGCTACCTAACTAGGCCTCTGCCTGCAGTCTCTACTTTCTCCAGTAAGGTAAGTAAAATTTACCTACCCTGGATCGAAAAACACATAGGTAAATAGATATTAATCGACAGAAACTACGGAACAAATAGGTAGACACGTTTATCAATAATTTTCAGTCTGGTTTTCATATTTTTTTAACTTATTATTATTTACCTACCTATCTAATTATAAGTAATTAGCGGATTAGGCCGTAGGTAGGTAGTAAATAAGTCTTCTAGGTACTAGAGGTCTTCTAGTTTACTATAGCACAGCTCATCACACCTACTGATTTAAACATTAAGAATAAAATGTACCTACTCTTCTGTTTGTTTTGTTTTTCATTATTTTCTGATTTCAATAAAAGCAAAAACCTGCATCAAAATATTCATTTACTATTGAATACTACGAGTAACTACCTACACAATCCATCGGTTTGAGCTCTGTACCTATAGCTACCGGTACCTACCTACCTACCTATAAAATATATACCTAGCCTAGGTTTTTAAAGATGTGGTTACCTATATGACCTTCACTGTTATGAACTTATTAAATAAAATTGCATTTGTTCCTAGGTAAAATTTTGTTTATTCATTTTAGAATAATTATTTCGATCTCGTCTTGCTTGGCTCAGAAAATGCTTCCAAACGGAACTTCGTGCTTGGCATTGATACGACGTAACATGTTGTGGGTCATCTCACTCGCACTTATATATTAATTTAAATTCTACTGTCATTCTTAGTGAACTGGATTGTTGTAAAACATGACGTGGGGAATCCCAGCCTACCAAGCCGATGTTGCCATACGTACAGAAATTTCCGTTATACGGTTAGTATTAAAAAGTTAAAAGGCCCATCAGTAACACAGGTCCTCCGTCGACCTGAAAATAAAGGAGATCATTCAGGCTCCATACATTTTTGGGCTAAATCTCAAAGTAACGGCCAAACAAAGATAATGTGACATTCCGGGAGCACATGCTTTTCTCATAATTTTTAACTATTGGAGCAATGTTGTAAAGTCAATATCTGCCGAGTTTCAGAACTTTGAAGATTATATATTTTCATACCATTTTTATAAAAACAAAAGTTATTCCGTTAATTAATACACACTTCTTTTTCACATCTCATTTCACATTCACTTTATTTAATACTGTAAGGGCAAAGCTGCAGTCATTCTCCACCAAGTTACAAAAGTACGAATTTTGTTTGCATATAATTTTGATAAAAGCATAAATTCATTGATTATAGAATACTTACAATTATTTTTTATGTAAGATCTTATATATCCCAAAAATTTAGACTCAGGCGGGATTTGAACCCGCGACCTTCCCATCAATACTGGGACGTGCTAACCAACTGCGCTACCGAGTCAACACCTCGCCTTGTCGAAATTTTCGGGGAGTCACGACTAAGCGCCGTTTGCTTCACCTACAGGGGAAACGTTTCAGCTTCCAAGCCTGCTCAATGACTAATAGTTTATTACATTGACGAGAGGTGTCGCTTTGCTTATTCTATGGTTTTTTGTATATTAAGTGTTTACCCACACTTCAGGAAAAATTTTTGGGATATATAAAAAATCTTAGATTTTCCCTAAAGTGTGGGTAAACACTTAAAATACAAAAAAACATATTTTTTATGTATAATCTACCAAAGCGTATGTATGCGGTCTACGGTAGGTACCTGCTGCCCAGATTTCGGAACCTAGTTTGTTTGGGAGGCTAAAAGTCGACACCTCATAAACGTGGCTCAGCAGCGTTATCACCATTCTTGAAAAAAAATATCACTATGTTTCTGATCCACGCTTACGGTGTCTTATCAGAGTTTTAACATGTGTGATTCCATCTTCCCTCAGTGAATTTTAGTTTTAAAGCTAAGTATAAGCTGGCGTAGCTGTATAAGCTGACGTCTAGGTTATATTTAGCTACTACTTGCATTTGTATACATTTTATGGCTATAGGTACAGAGCTCAGTGTTCGCCGCCTATGGATTGTGACGGTAACTAGGTAGGTAGGTAGGTATAGGTATAGGTACTCGTAAATGAAAGAATATTTATATGCAGGTTTTTGCTTTTACTGAAACTAGAAAATAATGAAATACAAAACATACAGGCAAGTAGGTATAGTCACAGGTAGGTAGGTACATTTTATTTTTAATGTTTAAGCACAGAATACAGAGAGGACAGAAGCTTCACTCCGCGCAATCATTTAAATAAATAGCGACTTTAGCTGCTACGCAATAAAGCGCTATTCAGCTCGCACCGAACTCAGTGCCTAACATTTATATTAACCTACACCTTGCATCCCTTTCTATCGTATAGCTCTATCTCTACTGACGTGGCACGTGTAACGTTAGGGTTGTCTTGAGAATTATTCTGTGACGAATAATAATAACCTGGCCGCCGACGGGCAGCAGCGTCGGCGGTGCGAGAAGCTGTATCCTGCGATCCCCAACCCGCATGCCCAGCGTGGGGATTATGGGCATATCCCCCTTCTTTTAGGGGAGGCCTATGTCCAGCAGTGGACTGAATAGGCTGTTGTTGTTGAACATTTTACTATCCAGTTACCTAGCCACCTATTTCTTGTTAGGAACAATGATAATTCAAATAATATCTACCTACCTAGTATTAGATCAGATAACTATTTTACACTGGCTAGCTGCATTAAGAACTCAGAAAATAGGCATACCTACTAGGTAGGTACTTGGGTCCTTAACACTTACTTAAGTGTTTAGGTGTCTTGTGTACGAAAACGGAATAATCACTGTTCAAGGTAGGTAGGTACATCATGCTAAATCTTAAGAGAAATTTTAGTAGGTAGGTACCTACCTAGATATTTGCAAGAGAAAAAAACAACATTTGGTTTGTAGGTAACCTAGGTATCTAGTTTTAGTTGTTAGTACACCTACCTTTAGGTAACTTACCACATCGATTTGTCTACCTACACCTATCTACCCGACTGTTTTTAAGTAGATAAAATTAATGAAAATAGGTGATTTTATTAAGTTTGTAGGAATCTTAGTAGGTAATATACCTATCAATAGTTACCTAGTAGCTAGGTTATTACTATTATTACTATTAGTGATAGGTACCTACTTTAAATTACAAAACAATATTTTATTATATGTTTAATGAGCTCTGCCCTAGTAAAGTACATAGTAAGGAATAGGTATATTATATACTTAATATACATAAGTACCTACTTCCTAACTACTGCCTAATTAGCTAATTACTTTAATAAACTAGATAGGGAGGTATACCTAAGTTAAATGACTAAAACCCGACCTTAAAATATTGATAAGCGTACCTAACTAGTAAACTACACAGTAGACATAAGTACTACCTAACTACTGCCTAACTAGCTAATTACTTATAATATACTATAACGTTTAAATTAAAAATAACTAAAAGGATTTGATAAACGTACCTACCTAGTTGTTGTTTGTGTGTACTTAAGTGTTTTTCGATCCAGAGTTGGTAAATTTGACTGGAGAAAGTCTCTGCCTAGCTAGGTAGCAAACTATCAATGTTAAAAAATCATTTAGGTTTAAAATTCTCGAAAAACATAACCCTCCTTCCGAGTTAGTCGGTTAAAAAGATAGGTATGTGGGTAGATAGGTACCTACTGACTTCATTTCTCTTAAATCCTAAAATAGTTTGCAAAAGTATCAATAACTTTTGTACTTGAGTGTATCCAGGACCAATACGTCTCGTAAGGAAAATTAAGAAGGTCATCAATATGTATGAAACGGTCGCTTTTTAGTGGTCATTCGAATTTGGTCGGATCACAGGTCAGAAACCAGGGTCTAGGTCTTATTTCAGACTATCGTTCATAACTAGCTCAATACGGGACGTAGAGAGCTGAAATTTTCAGGGTTTAATTATCATTAAACGCACTAATTTTTTTGTTCATACCACAATTGTGCGTTGAAAAGGTTTCTTGCATTTTGACGTCAAAGTTATGGCCTTATCAGATTTGGTTTAATCGATATTATTCAAAAACGCGTGTATGTACCTTCTTGAAACTTTTTGTGGTTACAAAGGATAACAACAAGAACCGAACACCGTTTACAATGAATTTGTGCGTCTGTCCATTAAAGAGCTAGAATTTTTTTAAGGTTTTTCAAAAAAGCTAGATTACTTAAAAACTGTATGGATTTTTGTTATTTTTACTTTGTCACAAATACGCACAAATTAAGAGCTACTCGTGCATGTATATTTTATAGGTGCACATTCAATGGTTTCCGAGATCCAAGATTTTGCAAAACGTTACCGCAGCAGGAAAGTTAATAACTCAAAAACCTTAAGACGCACAAATTTTATTTTTTGCGCACTTTTATGCACAAATATAAGCTACCTGCCCATATCATTCATTTTTGTCTAGGATCATCCGTTTAGAATCTTCCTGCTGGAAGAACGTTACTCCAGCAGAAAACCTATTTTTGCGTTTTATTCCAAAACGGCAGCACGCACAAATTTTTTTTCTTGACGCACATTTACAGCAAGTAATGCACTAATTATTCCTGGAACTCACTTCATTCTAGAAGAAAAAATTCTGCTGGGGTAACGCACACATAAATATAGCATCCTCACCCAAATTGACCATAAATGGACCAACGTGTTCGTTGAGGATTTCTTCCACATATCTTACGCTAGTTAAAGAGCCGTTTTCTATGATCACCAGCTCTGTGCGACTTTCAGAGGAAATTCCGGCCCACACAAGTACAGACCCACCACCGTAGGCTACTTTTTCTTCGATGCATGCTTGCTTGAATCTTTCCCCTGGTCTTCTATACACTCTGTGTCTTCCATCGTGCTTGTAGAGCATAAATTTTGATTCGTCGGAGAACATAACTTTCGACCAATCTTCAATACTCCAATTTACGTGGTTCTGGGCATATCTTAGTCTTGAAATACGATGGCCACGCTCCAGTTTAGGGCCGTTTGCAGGTCTAAGGGGTTTTAAGTTAGATTCAGCAAGCCGACGTCTTACTGTCCATGCACTTGGGTTACTTCCTCCGAGGCGTCGAAACTGATTTGTGAGTTCAGTTCCTGTGAGAAAGCGATTTCGAAGCATGGTGTTCACCAAGTATCGGTCTTCTCGTGCTGTGGTACACCTAGTTCTGCCCGTTCTTGGTCTGCGTAGGTTAGAACCAGTTTCTTCGTAACGTCGGAGAACTCTTTGTACTGTTGACAGCGACACACCGACAGTCCTGGCTGTATCGCGCTGACTCCGGCCGGTTTCCACCAATGTAAGTATTCTGGTGCATTCTTCAAGTGTAAGCGACATGATTTCAGCTTGAATAATGAATATTGAGCACTATCAACCTGGTTTATGTACCAACATAAATGACAGATTACAAACAAAAGCAAAAACAAATCCTGTAATTTCGTAGTTCCATCTTCGACAGTGTTCCCTTTTCAAATTTGATTTTTTTATGATATAACTTTACAATAACTAAGAAGTTTTAATACTTTCATTTAAGGAGTATTAAATTGTCTATTAAATACAATTTATTGCATTAACCTAGCATTCTTACTTTCCGAGATTTTTTGGATTCTTTGAGTGACCCGGATTCATTGCTCTCGAGTGTATTATAATTTTTTTCTTCTTATTTTACACACTATATTTTCTCTGTTTCTGTAACTATTAGTTTACACGTCGGCTAAACGGAATCGGTCCTAACGGAAGATCAGCGTGGGTTGTTTGTTTACTTACAACTCTCATAATGCTGAGTTAGGGTCCATTTTGTAGCACATCACATACAATGTACTATCTTAATAATAACTATTATTATTCTATGTACCATGTACCAAAGTATTCCTGTTGATGTTGTAGCAATTTTTTTTATGTCTTTGGAGAAGTAAAATGGAGTTTATGTCTAATAATAAAACAGTAAATACGCTAAAATCTTTAATACATATTAACAATGATATACTCTACGTTACAATAAACTTTATTATAAATTAAAACACACTACATCTTACTTAATTATGTAATATTTTTTGTTATCTTTCGGTAATTAATTATCATTACGTTTCGCCGGTCACGTACAACTGTCAGTGACCAAGAGAAGACCAGTGACGCGATAGCTTTGGTATTGTCTTAAAAGTAGCACAAACTTTAATGGATAACACACACGGTACGGGAAATCTATCATCTGATTGTACAGTTCGAATTGTACCAATAAATAGCAACTTATGTATGGTACAATCTATGATCTGATTGGGCTCTTTGAATTGTACCAATAAACAACAGCAACTTTTATATATGGTACAGTCAAAGACTGATCTGATTGTACAGTTCGAATTATACCAATAAATCGTAACATTTACATTTACATAAATAATTCGCTCCCGAATACTACTACTAAAAAATCTGGCTTTTGAGTATTGATCGAATCGGCGGTTATATTCTATCATTCGTCTGGTTCCCATGATTCAAGCTCTGCTTATTTTGGGGCTAGACGATGCTGTGTGATACTGTGTCCAGCATTATTTATTATTTAGTACAGATTCTGAAGGAACTCTTCTTGAATTATTCATATAATCTCAAATGATTGAGTAGCGTTGGAGTATTCGGGCGTAAATTTCTTGATTATTCTTATATTTCTCGATATGATATGATTGTACCATTTTTGTACCATTATGATTTGAATTGTACCAATTATTATTGTTAATTTTTATTTGTTAACGTGCATTTAACATTCAGTAAATACAGTTTATAATATTTCTTCTACTATCGGTTCTGTCGTTCAGAGAAAATGATTTGTAACAATAACTATGATATTGCGTATGGTACAGATCTGTAGTTTTTAAAATGTTTCATCGATCAAAATGACGTCGGTCATCTAGTAAATAAATAACTCTATACAAATTGTATGTACATTTCGAAACTTTACAATATCGCTTCTTTGCATCAGTTTCTTGAAATTTATCGTCGTTCGGAGGACATATGATTTGATTGTACTATTCTATTCGTACCTTTCATTCGTATTGTACATATAAATCATGATTAATGAATCACATACTCTTGA
Organism: Horisme vitalbata; assembly: GCA_951804965.1. Taxonomy (NCBI): domain Eukaryota; kingdom Metazoa; phylum Arthropoda; class Insecta; order Lepidoptera; family Geometridae; genus Horisme; species Horisme vitalbata. Next base: position 26,234,356 of record OX638094.1, on the reverse strand, counting down.
CTATGTAATACTATTTGTTGAACTTTTAATGCGTCGAGAAAATACGATTTGACGGTACGATTCGTATCTTAGAGCGATTTCAGATGGATCGTTTTACGCGCGAGTCAAGTTGCGCGTAGCCAATAATATAGACACACGTCACATCCCACGCTTTTCGCAAGCCTGGTTAGCTATGCGCGGCTAAACTCGCGCTTAAATTGCTCTATCTGGATAAGCTCTTATGGTGGTACACGATCAAGTTTTCCACTAAGCTTGCAGCGGACATAAAGCGGCATCCAGTAAACTTGACCGTGTGGCTATCATTTTGCATTCAAGTCTATTTTAAAAACTTGGCGACAAACTTCGTGTTGGGCCACCATTACTGTAAGTGTTGATAATCAATTATGATTTGATTCATGTATAATATAATATGTATAGCTACTATTCATGTACATATAAATCATCATTTATGTGTCCAGTCATGGTACACAAATCATGATTTATATGTTTAACATAGTGTGCGTGTACTGCAAAATGATTATTAGACTCAGAAAATTCATGATAGAATATAATAATCTGTGCAACTTTTCAATTCGTCTTTAGCGTAGTTTTTTTGATGAGAATCATTTCATCTTTTTATTAGGTAATATGGTAACTAAGGTCCGTATTCTAGAGCGAATCTGAAATTAAATCAAGACTCGAGTAGCATTTTTTGATGGTCAAAGATTTAGTGATATACACACATGTTCAATGGAAACCACCTTTTTTTACTTGCCATTTTCTTCCCGCTGCTGGGCAAAGGCTTCCCCAAAACTTCCCTACGCGCCCTAGTCTTTGTCTCTGACATTCCGGCTCTCACCATTCCTTCTTAAATGCATCCTGATCATCTCGACCGACCCCGAGGTCGCTGTTCCCTCGGTGTCAAAACCATATTGTATTGTATATTAAAGATTTTATATGACCTAAACTCCTTGTAATAAAAGCTGCGTTTTTCTAGCTTATTGTCGCTATTTTTTCATCATCATCATAATTCTCCTGCCTTGTCCGACGCTTGATGAAGTCGGCTCATGTTTTTTTCCACTCACCTCTTCAGCTGTCAAATCTGTGCCCACTCCTTTCATTCTCATATCCTCTTTCACACAATCGATCCAACTCTTTTTCACTTGTACAACTATACTTTTTTGCAAATCAATCTTTCATATTTTAGATTTTAATATGTTTTCATCAGGTCAAGTATACATTATAGAATAGATTTAACTTGAGTTTGGTTCTAAAATGCGGACCGTTTATGAAACAAATCTCACCAGTTTTGGTCAGTTTTGACGGTTATAGTTGGGTAAAAACCCACGAAACTTAATAAAAAATCGTCTAGAGAAACTATTTACCGTAATAACCTCAATGAAAACGTCTGGTTATGCTGAGTAAGAACTTCAAACGATCACGTTAATATTTTAACTAAACGAATGCAAAAATCAAACTTAATATATAAAAATAAGACTAACGCGTAGTTATATTTATCAATACGTTTGAATTATGCAAAGAACAAAGGTTTTGAACAGAATTTGCAATTTATTAGATGACATAGTTTGCGTAAATAGATGTATAGTCTGAGACGCAAGCGGATGCGGCTTCAAGTCCCGAAGCGGGACATATTTCCATAATACAAGCTCTGCTTAGTTTGGGGCTACATGATGCTGTGTGATTACGTCCCACATTATTTATTATTATTATTATTATCTGAAGGATTTTGTTGTTGTGGTTGATATACGCCACAGGTGTTAATTCTATTGGGGCTTGCCCCAATAGCCACTGGCCAATAGTCGTATCCAAGTATTCGAAGGACTGTTGGCTAGTTAAGATACTGTGGTGGTTTCTGAGTAACACTATTTATCACTAAAACTAACTAAAAGTTATTATAACTAGCTAAAAGTTATTTCGTCTCTTATAATCTCCATCTACAAGACAGATAAAGCCACTAGTTTAACGATAAGTCAAGTGATTTTTTTTCAGATTCATGAGCTGCATGTCAGAAGTCAGTTCCTTCCTATTTCTTGGTAAGTTATTACAATTACGTCATTTAATAAGGTAGGTAAGTGTGATCTATCAACAGCCAGACTACACCCATCTCAACTTGCCAACTCCGAGATGTCTTTCGTAATAATAAATATAACTACGCGATCAAATAAATAAAATAGATTAAAGCTTTGTTTTAGAATCTAAATTAAATTTCAATGATGTATTGGTGTTTTGATATGTGTTTATCAGTTTCTGGTACATAGTAAAGGCTCTGCATAGTTTGGGATCATTTGACCGCGTGCGACATGTCCTATAAGGGGTGTGAGGGGTTTCAACCTCTGTCCTTGGAACCCAAGCCAACCTCAATTGCCCGTGGTGCACCCTGCTATATAAATAACGAGGTCCTGGCGGGGGCTGATTGCGGCATAGCGCAGCCTGACACCACAGCTACATGCCCTGACTACAGACGGGCAGCAGCGTCGCGAGAAGCTGTTCCCTGCGGTCTGCGGCGTTACATATCTAGATAAAGAACCTATAATATTATGTAGACATCCATCATCATCATCAGCAGCGTATATCAGTCCACTGCTGGACGGCGGCCTCCCCTAATGAGCGGCATTGCTCCCCGTCTTGAGTTCGAAGCATCCAGCTTCTACCAGCAGCCGACAGTAGATCTTCACTACACCTGGTCGGAGGGCGTTTGCCGAGCCGGCAAATTTATGATGATGAATCATTCCCTAATATAAAACAATGTCGCTTCCCACCGTCAGTCTGTATGCTTAGATCTTTAAAACTATGCAACGGATTTGGATGCGATTTACCCGTCTCAAGCGAAGCCGAGGCGGGTCTTTAGTACATCATAAACCTCAAAGAAAGCAGAACTTGTATTATGGGAGCCACATGACTGATATACATAAGATAGGATATACATAAAGATTAATATAACAAAGTTTTAATCTATCTCAAACTTAATATTAAAGTAACAACGAACCCAGAATAAGAATATAGGCCCATGTGCACCGACAACTAACGGACGGTCAAACCGTTTTTCTTTTACGTGTTTTTATATTAAACTAGCTTCGGCCCGCTTCGCTCGCATGGTACCGAGATAGCCTGTGTTAATCCAGGTCACAAACTATATGTACTCCAAGTTCTATCCAAATCAGTTCAGCCGTAAAGGAGTTTAGTGACCACAAACATACTCACAGACACAGACTTTCGCATTGATTATATTCACTTTGTTTCGGTTTGAAGGGTGTTGGTGCCGGTGAAATTACAGGCACAAGAGGCTTATCATCTTCATGCCTCAAGTTGATGGACGCGTTGCATCGTAGATCACGTTTCAAAAAAACGTGATCTATAATGCAATGTTTTATGATAGGTAATGGTTACCACTCAACATCTCAACATCAGGTGCGCCATGTGCTTGTTCCATCTTCAAGTATAATAAAAAACGTGATTATATAAGTTAAGTACTGTTGATTATCAAAATAAATAATATCTCGTATCACGGTTTTCGTGGTCGCACTCCTCCGAAACGGCTGGAACTATTTTTATGATGTTTCAATGTATATTTTATAGGTATGAGTACAGGTCGTAAAGATTAGAGCGTCTTTATCTAGATTTTACTTTATGCTATGTAGTTCTAGACCACGAATAACACATACTTTTTATCCGGGTTCCTCGCGAGCGAAGCCGCGGGTGGAAGCTAGTATTAATATAAATAATAATTAAATAAGCAGATGCCACAAATAAAAGAAGAGTCGTCACGTTAATGTTGGTATACATGAGCCTTAGAGTTATGTACGATTCTCACTTCGGCGCGCGTCGGAGCGCATTTTAAAGCATGCTAAAGGAAATTGCAACATCCACAAAGCAGTTGAGTTCCTTATTTGCGTGAAATATCTACTTACGGATCTATTTATGTCAGTGTTTGACAAAGCTCAAAGCTGCGTAAATTGCATGCAAATAAGGAACTTAACTGTTTTGTGGATGTTTCAATTTCCTTTAGCATGTTTTAAAATGCGCTCCGATGCTCTCCGACGCGCGCTGGTAGGTGTGAATCGTATATTAGTAAATATAAGTTGATACGCGGGACATTGACATAACGACGATGACGTAACGGTTGTCAAACCAATGAAAAGCTATTTTGGTTTTCGTCATAGTTCATCATTGGTCGTCGTCATCGCTACCTGTATGTCAATGTCAATGTCCCACGTATCAATCTATATTTAACGAACTGTAACTATAAACTACGCCGCCTTAAGTGTTAAAATGACTAGTTCAAGTTGTTTTTGAGATCTCTCCATTCCGTCGCGAGAAGTGCGTGTGTATTCTTTAATAATTAATTTTAAAAAAATCTAAGAAATTTATTATTAGGGGTGTTATTTTTTGTGGTGTTGGACCAAAGGGGAACTAAAACCTCCCTAACAAAAAATAATTATCCAAATATTTTCCTTATAAATGACGGAGTTATGAGGTAACAAACATTAAAAAAACAAACGATGAATAAAAAAGAACTTCACCCTTTTTCAACTAATTTAAAAGATAGGAGGTTCTCAATTCGTCCCCTCCTTTTTCAACCGACTTAAAGAAAAAGGAGATTCTCAATTCGTCAGAATCTTTTATGTATCTTCCCCCGACTACTCTAAGACAGCTGGACCGAAAATATTTTTTTTGTTTTAAAACCTGAGTTTCCAGGTTGTCCAATTTCAATTGTCATCACATCTTGATAACTGAATGACTTCATCTTTTTCTTTGAGTCGGTTGAAAAAGGAGGGAGCGAACTGAGAACCTCCTATTTTTTAAATCAGTTGAAAAAGGGGGAAGTTCTTTTTTATTAATCGTTTGTGTTTTAATGTTTGTTAAAAAACTGTTGTTTGGAAATGGGATCGTAGAGAAATCTAGAGAATTTTTTAAACATTATAGGAACACGTATTCACACAATTCGTAGTACATTTGTACTCGCAAACCACGATTTGGTGACGTGGAACTGATGATGAAGACAGATGGCCACCAGAACTAACTCTATTTCTGAGTTCTTAGTGTAGCTATACTAATAAGTATTCAGATAAGTAGGCATATGAAGTCGGTTTTAAGTTTTTTGTAAATATATTTTCTTGTAAAGGAAATGCTTTGATTGTAGTAAATTGTTATAAGTACACACGCACGTTCTCTATGTTAATTACCGAGTGTATTGTCATGTTGTCTGTCTGTCTGTTTGTTTAGTAGCGACGGGCGTTGCGGTTGTCTGGGTGAGGCCGTCGTGGGTGGTTTATACCTGAAATTAAGACAATTTTTAAATTAAAATATAATCAAATAATGCTGTACACTATCACACAGCATCATGTAGCTCCACTAAGTGGCTGAGCACCACATTACTGATATACAACTTATATAGTTGAGTTAGAAGTCGTATTTTATCCCATCATCATTATCATCATCATCAGCCTATAGCAGTCCACTGCTGGACATAGGCCTCCCCTAATGAGCGGCATTGCGCCCTGTCCTGAGCTCGACACATCCAGCTTCTACCAGCAGCCGACAGCATCGACACTCCACCTGGCCGGAGGGCGTCCTACACTACGTTTGCCAAACCACAGTCTCTACTCAAGAACTCGATTACCCCAACGGTTATCGGTTCTTCGGCAGATGTGGCCAGCCCACTGCCACTTCAGCTCGCTAATTCTCTGAGCTATGTGGACAACTTTAGTTCTATGTCGGATATTTTATCCCGAAAGAGGGTAATTTGGAGCATGGTTGTCGACAAGTTGCGTGAACCTCAGTTAAAAACACGTGATGCAAAACTTTTCTCCAAAAACTTTAAGCTTATCTTTGTTTTGTGTGTGGCAGCCCTAAAATTAAGGTAGAGCTATTTAGAGTTATCATCATCATTAAGTTATGGCAGGCCTCTTTCACTCCGCAGAATAGGTATAGAAATATACCTACGCATCGCCGGCCTTGCGAGCGTGGTTCGTTAGTCGGTTGCCGCGTTCTGCCCGGAACGAAACTGTCCTTGAGCAGCCGCATTTTAGTTTGTTTTTGTTAATGTACCTATATTTTTCGCCAAATGAAGGCAAAAAAATACTGCACAGCATTTGGTTGCCTGAATAATAATAAGAAAATGTAAATAATACCAATAGTAGGTACAGAACTGAAAGTTTTTCTACCAAATAATGCGTTGTTTAGATATCAAAGTCTCCCGTATTTACTTAAGTAGGTAGGTACTTAGGTACAAGTTCTATTTGAATGCGGTACCTACCTACTTAAATAAGCGTAATATTATTATGTAGGTATTTTTGTGCCGTTGGTAGGTATAGGTAGGCCTACATAGTGCTGTAGTAAGTAGGTATTATGATTTTGATTATGTAGACTGAGAGCAAGATTAGAACTTGGGTTTCTAGGTACATTTTTATTTGGTTTAACTTTAAGTAGGCAGTGTAGGTTATCTACTTAAACACAGTCGGGTAGGTAGGTGTAGGTAGACAAATCGATGTGGTAAGTTACCAAAGGTAGGTGTACTAGCAACTAAACTAGATACCTAGGTTACCTACAAACCAAATGTTGTTTTTTTATCTTGCAAATATCTAGGTAGGTACCTACCTACTAAAATTTCTCTTAAGATTTAGCATGATGTACCTACCTTAAACAGTGATTATTCAGTTTTCGTACACAAGACACCTAAACACTTAAGTAAGTGTATGCCTATTTTCTGAGTTCTTAATGCAGCCAGCCAGTGTAAAATAGTTTTCTGATCTAATACTAGGTAGGTAGATATTATTTGAATTATCATTGTTCCTAAAAAGAAATAGGTTGCTAGGGAACTGGATAGTAAAATGTTCAGATTTATTATTATTCACAACAACAACAACAACAGCCTATTCAGTTCATTGCTGGACATAGGCCTCCCCTATAAGAAGGGGGATATGCCCATAATCCCCACGCTGGGCATGCGGGTTGGGGATCGCAGGGTACAGCTTCTCGCACCGCCGACGCTGCTGCCCGTCGGCGGCCAGGTTATTATTATTCGTCACAGAATAATTCTCAAGACAACCCTAACGTTACACGTGCCACGTCAGTAGAGATAGAGCTATACGATAGAAAGGGATGCAAGGTGTAGGTTAATATAAATGTTAGGCACTGAGTTTGATGCGAGCTGAATAGCACTTTATTGCGTAGCAGCTAAAGTCGCTATTTATTTAAATGATTGCGCGGAGTGAAGCTTCTGTCCTCTCTGTATTCTGTGGTTATGGTCAAAGTTTATGTATCTATACACACTATAGCCGAAATTACGCGACGTAATCCGCAGATAAAATACGAATGCAAACTCACCTTGTATATATTTTTTTGTAAATACATACTATACAAGTTATAGATAGACCCAGACCCGAGACAAATATTTGCAGAACATAACATTTGTCCTGCGGCGGGAATCGAACCCGCATTCTTCTGCGTCTCAGGCGGGACTACGCCCACTGCGCTACAGATTTGGTCGAAGTACAGAGGCCTGATTCAGACGATTCGATAAATTTTTCAATCAAATATATCGAATCGTCAGTCCCCTGGACTTGTTTATCCTTTCAGGCTTCGCAAATGTGATACCTTTACAATTTAGTAAAAAAATTACAAAGAGAAAGAAGTAGCGACATACCTGGATGTAAGGGAGCCGGTGACCGTCTGCACCAAGTCCCAGGAGTCATCTGGAATTATATTATTTATTAAAAACACGAAAATATGCAAAAAATCATTAGAAACCTTAGGCTACCCGCCCACGACCAACAATCGGAGTATTTTTTTTTGTATATTTGTATTTCAATAGCTCACACGGCCTACAAAAAGCCGGTCAGAAATAATAGGCAGGAAAAATCGGTCTTACAAAAAGTCTATTGTGGGCTGGCAGCGTTATACGACAGCTTCATTATAAACGTCATCGAGTTAAAGGTAGAAGGAAAGCGTGCAAGAGGAAGACCAAGAATAAGCTACATGAGCCAGATAACAGAGAAGGTCGCCGTCATGTCGTATAAGGTACCTTCTAGAAATAAAAGCATGTAACTAAATCGGCGAGCGTAGCGAAACAATTGCTAAGGATTGGAACTCTCCACCGGCCTCTGTCTTTCCTGATAACTATAATCCGGGACTATTTAAGTCTAGAGTGAATAGGCGTCTTCTGGACCTTCGTGCTCCATCTTAGACCACAACGTTACTTAACATCAGCTGAGTTCGTGGTCAAACGCAGGTCCATCCAATGTAAAAAAAAAGAGAAAGAAAACAGTGGCAAATATTTATTGAACACCTGAACCACAACAAATGTACCGTAATGTAATTTAATTTTTTATGTAGGTTTATGTAAATATGTAGGTTTAAGTTAAATATTATATTTATCTTCTCCATTATACATAAGTACACATGTATCTATCCTTCTCTTTTTATTTTCTCCCAATACCCAAAGGGTTGCTGTAAGAAAACTCTTTCAGGTTTAAGCTCGCCTTTGTACATAGCATATAAGTAAAATTATTCCTGTATTGTTTTCGTATACAATAAAGAATTAAAGAACAAAAGACGATAATCAAAATATTAGTAGTACAATACTTAACTAGCGCTGTTGTATTCCAATTATGTATTTATATGTTTTTTGTATTGAATTATAACTATAAGTGATATAAAAGCAGTATAAAGGTCACCTGTCTGAACAGATACGGCGGCCGGTACTGGTACTGGTTCACCTGTCCTCTCGGCCCGTACTTCCTCTCCTGCCAGGGTCTGTCTTGGGAGTAACTCCTGTCTAAGGTACGGGTGTCTGATCCATTCCTGTATATACAATAATATAATGCTGGACATTTTCACAAAATTTGACGACCAGCCTGTGACGCAGAAGGTTGCGGGTTCGATTCCCGCTGCAGGACAAATGTTTGCATGCTCTGCAGATATTTGTCTCGGGTCTCGGTGTTTTTTATGTATGATATGTATGTATTTACAAAAAAAAAAACTTTTACGTCAATCTTCTTTCATCCATCCTTTCGACATGCCAAAACTTCACTACTTCACAACGTATCTTTATTCTTTTGAAGTTGGCTGCAACTAGCGACGTACAGTTCGCGCCTCGACTCAAGTCCGACGGCCAAAGGGGTACAACTCGATCCCTATAATGAATTACCTAATAGATACTTGCGATTTTGACTGCGAAATGTCCGTAATAACCTCTAAGACCAGCAGAGCATAATTATTGTAAATGAAAACAAAACCACAACCAAATATTTGTTTTTCTCAAACATGCTTGGAAAATAGAGCATTATTTTGACAACCTTCTTCGAGATAAATCGAAATTGCTGCACCGGCCCAATACATGCGAGCAGCGGCCGGCAAAAGTTGTATGAAAATTCATATCTGTCGTGTTTAGCGGCCAAATAAATTACTATGAAAACTCATATCTGTCGTGTTATTTAAAAATGGAACGATCTTTTACTCCGAAGTGAAACATGGCAACCAAGGAGGTAACTAATCAAAGGGTTTATTTAACTTTGGGACTGGCTTGCAAATAGAATGCTGTTTATTGAAAAATGTACAAGTTCTGTCTAGGAACTATTTTGTTTTAATTTCCTTGCATTACATAAATAATAAATAAATAATGCTGGACATTGATGGACTCACGTATGTGTGCGCCACATTTACACGTTCGTCCATCAATGCCTCTTTTGCTGGCCTCTGCAGTAATGTACTAATAATTCCTATAGTTCTGGTATAGCAGCCCGCGTCTAACGGATTTGAGTGGTGTCGCGAACGTTAGTTCCTATATTATTGTCGGATTGTACTGGGATCGGTAGAGTCGTTTGCTGAGACTAACTTCAGAGGGACATAAATCCGTGGTGTCAATATGGAAGACGACTGGATAAAAAATAAATAAATTCTAATTATTCCGTCAGATAGGTCAACAAAAACTATTGGACATGTATTTTTTTATTTATCAAATAAATAAAAATTGAAAGAGATAAAGATCGTTAAAGTTTGGGAGTGGGGCTCGTGACGTCACGGCTATGTAAAAACCGTGACGTCACGCGGAACTTCAACGCACTATATCTTTGTCATTTTTTGTTTAATTGACAAAAGAAAAAAATACATGTCTAATATTTTTTGATAATGTAAATGACGTACTTATCACAATTTTTCAGTCATCTCTATTGTATGAAATCGAGTTTGCAAAAAAATTCTCACCTAAGATTTTTATTTTCACAAAAATTTCGACTCAGACGGGATTTGAACCCGCGACCTTCCCATCAATACCGGGACGCGCTAACCATTTTATTTTTTATTTTCCCTGAAGTGTGGACAAACACTTAAAATACAAAAAAATGCAAATTCTCACCTGTCTTGATAATGGCTTCTATCACTTCTGTCTTGAGTCCTGTCCATTACGTAACTTTGCGTCCTCTCCAAGACATTACTATGCGTCCTGTCTGTGACGTTACTATGCGTCCTGTCCGCAACGTTACTTAGTGTTCTGTCTGTTACATTACTCAATGTTCTGTCTGTTACATTACTATGTGTCCTATCTGTAATGTTTAGTGTCCTGTCTGTTACGTTACTTAATGTCCTGTCTATAACGTTACTTCCTTGAACGGGAATGTCCTGTGCGTTACTCTGTACAAGTACACTGTTCTGATTCTGTACAGTTGTATCTTGATTTGTATCTTGTGCGTTTTTCTCTTGACATGTATCTTGTGCATTATCTTGACCGTAACTGTTATTTATGTCCTGTGTTTTATTTTCTTGGGTAACATTTTTATCTTGGTAGTTGTTTCTGTAAGTGTTACTTCTATCCTGAATGTTACCAGTCCTGTCTTGATTGTAACTATTCCTGTCCTGATTGTTACTCCTGTCTTGATTGTAATTATTCCTGTCTTGGTTGTAACCAGGCTTGTCTTGAACGTTACCGGTCCTATCTTGTATGTTACTATTCCTCTCCTGTGCGTTACTTGTATCGTTATAGTTATTTTTGTCGTGGTAGTTGGTATGTCTGTCGTTATTGTGGCCATCCCCCCTCGCGTGGTTATCCCCCCTATCTTCGTAGCGTCGTCTGTAGTCGGTTCTTTCATGGTTACGCTGGTAGCTGTTATAGTCGTAACGACGATCTTGATGATCTGTTGAGTAAGCATTATTTTAATAGACGACCCAGTCGCAATTGCTTTTGCGTGATCTCCCTTCCCCGTCCAATCAATTAAATTATGTTTAATTATGTCAATTATATACAACTTTTTATACGTGACTTCAAATTTTAAATCGTACCAGGGCATTTTAAGGAAACTGCGAGTACTGGATTCGAGCGACCCGGTACGATTTTCTTTTTGAACCAAGTATGCATTCCTTTCTAGGTGATGATATTGGACATAAGAGAGTAGAGATCAGCCGTGAGTTGATGTTGAGAGCATGAATGAATTTTAAGATTTCATCTATTTGTTTTTCCTTATTCTGAGAATTATTGTATTTTGATTTGGCATTCCTTCAATTTGACATTTTACTTATTTTTAAGACAACATAATCAATTGACATTTGTATTTATATCTGTAAATATATTGTAAATGCTTGCTCAAAACTATTATTGCAGCACCCTTACAGGGCACATGTACTTACCTATAAGCTTAATCCTACACCTAAGCTAAAGGTGCTAGTAAACAGGCTAGTTTTTTGTCAATTTCTTGCTGGTATGTTATAGCCGCCAAGTTGACGATTATATCTCTCAACACAGTGCAACAATTGCTGCAATATTGCTGCGTAGCCAGGCGGTATTTAATTATAGTCGCAAGTATTTAATGTCTAGCCAGCTACATCTATGCCCCGCGTGTACGAACGAAATTCCTCAGCAATCCAGTTGCCGAATCTTGACGGGCTACACTCGGCAATGTATTGCAAAATGGAATTGCAGCAAGGATAAAGTTGCAAATATACTGAACTAAATTGGTCAATAAAAATAACCAGCAAGACACAATTTTTATAGCCCTTTTACAGTCCTCTTAACAATGTATGTGTACGCAATAAATGAATATGAATATGAACTCACATGTATTCTTGGCCTGCAAATGTCGAATCGAGTTGACAATGGCACGCGCGGCCGAAGTCAGCTGCACATTGTCTGTATTCCTGCGAAATACATTTACATAAATAAATAAACAGTATCGCACAGTAACATCCACCTGGCAGCGGGTTCGATTCCTTCCGCGAGACAAATGTTTGTATTAGTAATAAATAAATATTTGTTTCAGGCTTGGGGGTTACAGTATTCTCTGTCAGGTCGTGTTACGAATTGGTGTAAATTGAAAACGGCCAAGAGTGAGTCCGACTCGCCCACGAAAGATTCTGTACCGTTGTATACTTAAATATTTATTTTATTGTTATAAACATATATATTTTATTGATGTATTTGTTGTTATAGCGGCAACAGAAATACATCATCTGTGGAAATTTCAACTGTCTAGCTGTCAAGGCTTATGAGATACAGCCTGGTGACAGAAACACAGATAGACAGACGGACAGACAGTGGAGTCTTAGTAATAGGGTCCCGTTTTTATCCTTTGGGTACGGAACACTAAAAAGTAGATCTTATTGAATAAATGAATTTTGACTTTGATTTGTATGTTACAAAAAAAAAGAGAGGTAGAGGACGACCTCCGGCTACGTGGTGGACTAGCATGACGAAACTCCTATCGGAGGACGAACTGCCCGACCCGACAACCCAAAACAGATTGTCCTGGCGCCAGAAAATTAGGAGAGCCGACTCCACCTAAAGTGGGATGGAGCAAGGAAGAAGAAGAAGAAGAAGAAGTAGTTAATCATCAGTGATGTGGTTCCTATAACAAAAGCTCTGCTTAGTTTGGGGCTAATGAGGCTGTGTGATAGATAATGCATTATACTTTAGGTATAACAAAACTTACCCGGGAACTCTTCCATTGTAATTATTGACGGGGTAGCTCCCCAATATTCCATTCCCGCTATTCCTCTTCCAATCATCCCTCCTGTTCCTTTGAAGAGACATCACCCCCTCCCTTTGCAGCATCCCCTCTTTGATTTGGTTTATTTTCGCTGCGATATCGGCATTTTCCCTGTCGAATTTCTCGTAGGGTTTCTCTTCGGGGGTTGTAATGGGGGTGACGCGGGCAGAGGGGAGGGAATTCCGTTTCCGGTTTAGGACGGGGTAGATAGGCTGGCAGATCGGGTAGGTTTGGGGCACCACCTGTGGACAATTTTTTCTATTCATTGAATCATACTAGAAAAATCATAGAGAAATAAGCTGATTTAGATAAAACAATTTATTTTTCATTGAAATCTCTTAAATTTAAAAAAGATATTTTAACTAAACTGAGCAATTAAGTAATATCTTACTTCTTTTATTTCAACTATGAATCAAAAATTGTCTACATATATACGTACTAGTTACCGTACTACCGCCCGTACTACCGCCCGCGGCTTCGCTCGCGTGGTGCCGGGATAAAAAGCCTAGATGTTAATCCAGGTCACAAACTATGTATATTCCGAGTTTCATCCCAATCCGTTTAGTAGCTTTTGCGTGACAATCAGTCATCTATACATATATACATCCATATACCCATACTTACAAACTTTCGCATTAATAATATGAAGTAGGAAGTAGGATAGTCTACAGGTAAAACACATTACCTGTGGGAAATCGAAGTTATAACGTGCGTAATGCTTGATAAGTCTACAGGTAAAACATATTTCCTGCGGGTATACAATGTTATAATGTGCGTAATGCGTGATAAGTCTAAAGGTAAAACGCATTACCTGCGGGTATACGATGTTATAATGTGCGTAATGCTGCGGGTAGACGACGGGACACATCGCCTGCGCTTGTAATGGCGTCCATTGCACTGCGTCTTGGTATGGCACCTGGGACAAACAAACTGGCTGAGACGTGAACATTGGTTTGGTTAGGTACACACAAAGGGAGGCATATACCCAGAGGGCTTACCACAGGTTTTTATAATTTACGAAAACTTTAGTTTACTTTACTTTTCTAGGGAAACGTGCATGAACTACGAAAATGTATGGAAAGATACCGAAACTTATTTCGGTATCTTTCCATACATTTTCGTAGTTCATGCACGTTTCCCTAGAGGCGCTGTACTGAAAATGTATGGAAAGATACCGAAACTTATAAAGCTTTCGTAAACTATAAAAACCTGTGGTAAGCCCTCAGCAGAGGGTGAAGTGGCTGATTGCGGCATAGTGCAGCCAGGCACCGGCACAACTCAATAGGGATGACGACTGAAAAATTATAATTAGTCCGTCATTTACATCATGGCCATGTATTTTTTCTTTTGTCAATTAAACAAAAAATTACAAATATATAGTGCGTTGAAGTTCTGCGTGACGTCACGACTTAGTACACTTTCTACTTACTACTCCCGAACTTTGACACTCTTTATGTCCGTCAATTTTTAATTATTTCTAACGTGTTCAATGTTTTTGTTTATCTATCTGACATACTAATTAGAATATTATTATTTTTTTACTTAGTCTTCATGCCTATTTCCTGAGTGTCGACGGGCAGCAGCGTCAGCTGCGATTAGTTGTGCCCTGCGATCCCCAACCCGCATGCCCAGCGTGGGGATTATAGGCATATCCCCCTTTTTATAAGGGTAGGCCTACGTCCAGCAGTGGACTGATATAGGCTGGTGTGGGTATTTAAATAAATAATAATAAATAATGCTGGACACTATCACGCAGCATCATATGGCTCCAAAGTAAGCAGAGCTTGTATTATGGGAACCACCATGATTGATATACAACTTAAATACCTTTTTTTTGTAAATACATACATAGTATATATAGAAAACACCCAGACCCGAGACAGATATTTGCAGATTACATACAAATATTTGTCTCGCGGCGGGAATCGAACTCGCTACCTTTTGCGTCTCAGGCGGATGTTCGCTCGCTGTGCCACAGAGGTCAACAATAACTACAACAACAACACCAGCATAAATATATGCAGTCCGCTGCTGAACATAGGCCTCCCCTATAAGAAGGATATGCCCATAATCCTCACACTGGGCATTCGGATTGGGGATCGCAGGGTTCAGCTTCTGGCACCGTCGACGCTACTGCCCGGTGATGTAACTGTGTGTGTCAGACTGCGCTATGCTGCAATCAGCCGCCGCAGTTAGTTAGCAGGTGAGGTTGGCTTGGGTTGGGGAGATTTTGGGTTGGAACCCCTTACAGCCCCCACTGAGATCGTCAAGTGTAAGAAATAAATAAATAATAATAATAAATAACGCGGGACGTAATCACACAGCATCATGCAGCCCCAAACTAAGCAGAGCTTGTATTATGGGAACCACATGATTGATATACTACACATATAACATTTTTTTTTGTTGTAAATACATTCATATCATACATAGAAAACACCCAGACCCAAGACAAATATCTAAAGAACATGCAAACATTTGTCCCGAAGCGGGAATCGAACCCGTGACCTTCTGCGTCTCAGGCGGACCTTCGCCCACTGCGCCACAGAGGACGTCGAAAATAGTGAAAATAGTGTATTTACCGGGTATTGCACCAGCTGCGGCTGCATGAGGTTGGGGAGCGGGTAGACTGGCGCCACGCCCCCCGCCAGCGCGCCCAGCTCGCCGCCGTACGGCACGCTGTAACTGGAACGAACATGTACTCAACATGACAATATTTAAGATATTTACGTATTTATTCATACTATTATAACACAGCATTACAGTATAACGTAGTGTAGGACGTCCTCCGGCCAGGTGGGGTGACGATCTGCTGTCGGCTGCTGGTAGAAGCTGGATGCGTCGAGCTCAGGACAGGGCGCAATGGCGCTCATTAGGGGAGGCCTATGTCCAGCAGTGGACTGCTATAGGCTGATGATGATGATGATGATGATGATTACAGTATCATACCAAGACGCTATGATATACAAAAAAAAATGAAGACACCTTATACAAAATGAACATAAAACATGAATGCAAATTATGAAAACAAATATAAGGTTCATAAGAAATTGTCATTTTTTGACAAAATGCCAATTTCATAGGTAAGAACCTAATATTCAGATATTTATTCATACGATTATAACACAAAATTACAGTATAATCCCAAAGCACTATGATATAAATAAAAAGAAGAAATCTTAAAGAAAATGAACATAAAACATGCATGAAAATTATGAAAACAAATATTACAAATGTAAACAGATTTTACTATTCCTAACACTATCATCTCACAACACTTCAGACATACTTCGCACACTTCAGTCCATCGGTCAGCAAACAGAATAAGAATCCGGCGACCCTCGCTACTTCACCACGAGGCGTGTGCAAAAAATCTCTCCAAAAAATATCACTATCTTTGATGGATGATTTAAGCGAGCGTGCGCGATAGCAATATTAGCCGTTCATAATTTGATATGAATTTGGTTGTGTTCCGTGATACCAAAAATAATGTATTCTTTACATAGTTGTTATTGTTTAACTAGATAAAATAAGCTATGTTCCTAATAAACAACACGTGAGATATTGTTGTGTTTAATACGAAACAAGGAGGGAGAAAACTGGTTAATTTTGGCAAAAATTGCAAAATGCTATTGACTTTTATTTCATACTATGGAACCTAGATAAACACTATTCGAATACAAATAATACAACAATACAGTCGAAATATGCTTCATTTAGAAATAATTTTGGTATTACATTGTATGGGCAATTCGTCCTTCACGGGCCTCTTAACTGAAAACTAAAAATATCCTCTGTGTGTGAATAACTTACAGTTTCGTAAGTTTTTGAGTGTATTAAGGAGAATGCCGAGAACCCGTACCGATTACGTGAAAACCAAACGTATCCCATAAAATGTATTATAATTTATAAATGATTAATAAAGTAAAAAAATATTATGTTGATTTGGTTTCCGCCGCACGCCACCATTAGACTGCAATAACCATTGATATATACTGTTACTATGGCAACAGCTCTCATTTTTTAATTATTTAGACAGTTTAATCGACTAAAAACTTATTATGAGATTTATTGACGGTTGTATTGACGCACTCACTTTAGTCTTGGTACCGAGCGCCATATATCAGACGGCATTGTCTTTTCTTTATTTTACAGGGTGGGGAAAGATTTTACCCCATTCAGGGCAGCGACCTTTTCTTTTGTGTAGTTACAAGGTTTAGGTTAGATAATGATCGCATGGGTACCCTTGATCGGCTCCTTCAATCCCTACATCGTTCCACCAAACACCCTGTTTATGTGTTACCTTCTCTGCGGTTGCGGTTGCGGTTGGTGTTGCGGTTGTTGTTGCGTGTGAGCGGGCGCGGTGTCCACGACGGCTCCGTAGGCCGCCGTGTAGTCGACAGGCGCGTACGGGTAACTAGGGTCTGAAACAAACAAACAAATATACTTTTTAAATAATATATTTTTCGTCCCCACATCTCGGAAAGAGTATTTTTGCACTTCGATAGCTTGGCCCGCAGTGTGCGTATATGTATATCGTAGAAGGGTTTGAAGGTAGTTGTAGGTATCGAATGTAAGCGATGATCCAAGTCTTCTTGGTAATTCTTGGAATGACAAATACAAGTGTTTGTGCACAGGGGAACACAAATGAAACTCCCGAACTTATTTTCGTACGTGTATTGTCCGTATAATTATTATTATATTATATTTATAATATTTTGGATTGAGAAATGTGGGAACAATGTGTCGCTTGCGACGTTATCAAAATGACTGCACAGAAATACGTACTGCCTTGCCTACTTAAACTAAATAGTTTCGAGTGAGAACTTGCTCTAAAGCAATGCATAGGCGTTGACAACAAGGAAAATGAAAAAAGTTACATGTTAATAACATCGAGATATTTATATTATACTCTAGAGTGTCAAAAAAAGTGTCTGCACCAAAACTCGACGCACGCTGTCAATTGTGCCGACTTTGAACACTTTACAAGCGACATAAGGTCTAAATCAGTGCAAATCTGAACATGTTGGTTTATTTATATCAAATACGCTTCGATACGGACGATTTTTGACAGTTTTCACTTGAAGACTGTCACTCTACATAGTGCAAGAAAATTTGTCAAATTAGGGCATAAATCACGGAATTTGCGATTGTCGGCTATTTTGTATAAACCTTTATTTGAGCTAGAGTGCTCAAATAAAGGTCCTATCTCAAAACCTACTTAAAAAAATCGATTTATTGCAAATATCATGTTTCCTATGAGTTTTATGGTATTTATATGTCAATAAATATTGTAGAATATTAAATTCTCTACAACTTTTGTCAAAACATTTTTTTAATATTTTGAACCATTTTCGAGATGGGGGCAGAGTTCGCGCAGTGTTTAACTGAAGTGGAAACCCCTAAATTTCCTGGACTATACAGTAGTAGTATATAAATATCTCAATGGTTAATAATGAAAAAATATCTTGTTTTCTATAATGGAATTACATGCATGAACTGAATATTATGGCGAATGGCGCTTTATAGACATTGCACAGAAAACTTTATAAAATTTTCGCGAAATCGTTTTTAAAATTTTATCAAGTAAGTTACTTTAGGAAAAGTATTCCGTTTGGGAAATAGAGTAGATTGAGACCAACTTATGTTTTTTTTTTTTTTTGGCAAATGTAATTTTGTAGGCTGACTAACTACACCACCTCCTTACTACAAAAAAAAGGTAGCTGAACTGCTTTATGATAAAATGTCTTACCGATCCTGAAGGTATTCTCCACTTGCGGTGGAGAAGGCACCTTCTCAACTTGTTGCTGCAACATCGGCTGATACAGTTGCTGTAGCTGCTCCTGCAACAAAATCACTCTAAAGCGCTATCCACACATTTGTGGGTACCCGGCCCTGCCGTGTTCCGTCAAGGCCGGGGAAAGAACGGTTACGTACAAGTTATAGGAACTTGTTGACACAGCTCCGTGTCAGACGCATCCAGACCGTGTCTAGGACCACACTCGGACGCTCCGAAAGTGCTATCCTATTTTTATCTAGGTAAAATGACGATAAAATGAACACAGAAAGGTTGATAGAACTTGAACAACAGCTGCTCTAGTGCTATGATTATTATTGTTTAACGGGTCTGCCTCGCCTTTCACCTTTTTTATTTTCCCGACGTTTCGACCGTGTTGCAACGATCGGTCACGGGATGATTGGTGTACGTTAAACAATAATAATTATGTTTGATACTCGTGAAAGTTGAAAAAATACTGGTCTAGCGCTATTGCAATCATTTCTAATTCGGTTTAAAGAGTTTATTCTCATAAGAACAAATAACAGTTCACTTAAAATGAGACTTAATTTCTAGGTATAAGTAAGTTTAGGCTAGTAGCTAATGAGCATGCAAATCATTATTAAAATAAGTAGGTGCTTCATATAATAATATAAAAGATTAGATGTAGTACCTAATCAGACGCTCACAATTCTTCATTGTTAGAGAAGGAAATCGTGTGCGTATCAGCTAAAGAAACATATTACACTGACACCGATTTCCCTGATATGTGTGAACATGGATGACTCCCTGATGATGCACGGCCCTGACGGGAACAATGAAACGAACAACTAACACCACGGATAGCCCTGACCCGGAAATGTGTGGATAGCGCTTTATGTACGATTCTCACTTACCGGCGCGCGTCGGAGCGCATTTTAAAACATTGCTATAGGAAATTGAAACATCCACAAAACAGTTATTGCATGCAATTTACGCAGCTTTGAGCTTTGTCAAACACTGACATAAATAGATCGGTAAGTAGATATTGCATGCAATTATGGAACTTAACTGCTTTGTGGATGTTTCAATTTCCTCTAAAAATCATTTCATTTCATTTACTTTTAACTGTAGGAACATAGGAGAACACTTAGTTACGTCAATAAATAACATCATTTCACAAATTATAAACAAAACACTTCATTGTGCTTACACAGAAAAATACTACAGAATTAAATAATTCTGTCTTGGGCTTGGCTGTTAAATGATAATACAGCTCATGGTGTTACCAAGTTAAATCTTAGTTACTATTTGTAGCGGCTGTAAAGGGGCCTTGTCATAAAAAAATAATAATATTAATAATTTATTAAATAAATAAATGATACGTCTAAAAAACTAATTGATTATAAAAGTCTTAATTTTAGCTTCATCACACATCATCAGACATCATCTAACGCTTCTTTAAAATGCGCTCCGACGCGCGCCTGGAAGTGAGAATCGTACATAAAGCGCTATCCATACGCGCTAGGTCACAAATTTATCAAATGCATTTGTAGTTCTAGACCTGGAATATCATGTTAGGCTACTGTTTATCTGGATTCGCGAACTAAACCGCGGTCCGAAGTTAGTAATAGATACTTACGAGTCTGCATTGGTTGGGGTTAGGTATGTACTGATATCCGGGCGGGATATTCGCAGCATATACCATATTCGTGAGAGACATCGGCCCTGGAACAAGATAAACAGTAATAAATATAAAATGGAGCCGTGGGACGTTTGGCAGGCGAGCATTCTACCACTGAATTGGGGTGTAAGGCGATCCAAACTCCAGCTTCGGAATCCAATCCAACCTCATCTGCTGTATAACTAACAGGGCTCTGGCGGGGGCTGATTGCGGCATAGCACAGCCTGACACAGCTACATGCCATGACTACAGACGGGCAGCAGCGTCGCGAGAAGCTGAGCCCTGCGATCCCGAACCCACATGCCCAGTAGGGATTCCATAATCCCTTATATCCCCCCTTTTATAGGCCTATGTCCAGCAGTGGGCTGAATATACTGGTGTTGGCTGTTGTATGTACTTAGTACCCACTCTTAAACGCTGAAGGTACTTGGTATTTTTTTAGTTAAGAGAAAAATTAAACCATTTAGTCAATTCCAAGCTGTAATTTTCGTGTCAAACAACTTTCTTGTTCTAGTTATACTTTTATCCATCTTTTTGTTTAGCTGATAGTTTTCCTAATTAAATAAATAATAGATATGCATTTGTAATACTCACGTATATTTGAGTCTTGTATCAAAGGTGCGACTTTCGCTTGCGGTAACATATTCTGCATATTTTGCATATTCGTCATATCGGGCTGCATATATTGAGTCATTTGTGGTGGGGATTGAACCTGGAAAATAATTATCTAAGTGAGAACCTAAAAATATATTTATTTTTTAATGAATGATTTATTTTTACCCGACTGAAGTCCTCTTCAGTCAGGTTATGTTTTCAGGGTGTATGTATGTTTGTTATATTATTTGTCGGTCGCTGTAGCCCAAACGGTTGAACGGATTTTGACTAATGTTAGATCACGAGTGTGGCTATATGAAATTTAAAAAAAGTACAATATGGTGTTTTTCAATTTACGATGAACTAAAAAGTACTAGAAACTTCCTGTTTATGCAGTCGGGATTTTTTTAAAATAAATATGTACTTGTATTAATTTGGTCCTCACCTCTTCACTGTAGCCCTGGTTCAAGCTAGCATACGGTCCATAGTACACCGTGTCCTGGTAACTGCCCGCCTTCACGTCCCGATTGGTTGACTCGTACGGCCGCTGATTGGCCGGCTCCGGCGGTGGCTCGCTCTGATTGGCCGGTTGGTTTTCCGGTTGGTTGAATTCTTGGCTCTGTTGCTCGTATTTCGGTGTTGATGGTTTTGGAATTTCCTAATATATAGTTTTTTTACATGAATTCTTCTTTTGGAAGTGCTTCTCTAACTAGTGAAGGTAAGCGGTTAGCTCTGGATATTTTTCTTTGTTTTTAGCCAACAGAAGTATGTAGCTGATTATACTCGTACATAAATATAATATTGTTAGAAGACAACAAAACTCAAAAGCGGCAATTTCCCTCCGCGTATAAAAGCAGCGGGCCTACCGCCGCGCGCGTATTACTTATTGAGTAGTCAGACTGTGCAGACGTATTTAGAGACATATTTAGAAGCGTTTAAGACGTGATCTGTTAAGTGTTGTAATGCTGTCCATGTTCCTTGCCTGAATTGTTTGCTAACTTAATTTTGTAATTCGATTACTAATCAGGTTGTTATTAAATGTGTTTTGAAAAAATAATTCCGCTTCTGATTTCTAACATTATAATAATAATGCTGGACATTATCACACAATCATCTGGTCCCAAATTAAGCAGGCTTGTATTATTACGTGTAAACGTATATATGTTGCACATGACTGATATACACGTAATAATACATAACAACCTGATTAGTCATCGAATTACAAAATTAAGCAAGCATACATACAATTCAGGCAAGGAACATGTGGTTCCCCATGACTGATATATACGTATACACATAATCACTGTAATAAAGCTTATAACAAATATCTGATTATTTAGATGACAAAAAAGCTTCGAATGCAACTGTCTCCAACTCCCTCAAACACAATTTTATAACAGACGTTAAAAGATATAAGCCAAGCAGAATTTCTTGCCAATTCTTCTCTGTATGGAAGCGTCACGAATAGGTGTAAATTAAATTACTCACTCTACTACTTAAATTTTTTAAACACTCAAGACACAAATATAGCCGGAATATAAAAAATATGTCCAGGGTCGCGAATAGAACCCGCAACCTTTTACGTATCATGTGAACCTTCGCCTATTATTTTATTAGTATTACCTTTTCCGTCGGATTTTCTTGACTTTCTTGAACTTCATATTCATATTGATATGGTTCCGTTTGTTGATCTGCCTCTGTGAACATAAATAATATAATTAATTATTTCGAGCCTAAATTATCCCACTGTAGGGAAAGGCCTCCCTTCCCTCCATCCACTCCTCTCTATTGAGAGCTATCACGTATGATAAATAATAGTGCACACACAATCACACAGCATCATGTGGCCCCAGACTAAGCAGAGCTTGTATTATGGGAACCACATCACTGATATACTACTTAGATTTTTTATATGATATACTATATAGATTTTAAATGAATTAATACAAAAACAAACATCAGCCTATAGCAGTCCACCGCTGGACGGCGGGCTCCTCTAAAGAGCGGCATTGCGCCCTGTCCTCAGCTCGACGCATCCAGCTTCTACCAGCAGCCGAGAGCAGATCGTCACCCGACCTGGCTGGAGGGCGTCCTACACTACGTTTGCAGAGCCGCGGTCTCCACTCAACAACTCGTTTGCCCCAACGGTTATCGGTTTTTCGGCAGATAAGGCCAGCCCACTGCCACTTCAGCTTGCTAATTAACTGAACTATGTTGACAACTTTAGTCTAATTTTTTTCATACCATGGTCTATAAATGAATGTTGTTTTTCAAGTCGGCCACGCCTCTTGTCATTGGTTTGGTCAATCTGTAAAATAGAAATAGCTAGTTAAACCGTTCACAACTTTGTTTGCGTGGTCTTCAGAGAGAGGAAAGAGAACTGAAACACTCAACAGGTTCACTAAGGGGAATAGTTATTAGGTGGTTGAGGTATAAAGTAGATGATTCAGATACTAACATCATCATTATCATTAGCCTATAAAAGTTCACTGTAGGACATAGGTTTCCCATAAAAAAAACTAAAACATAGATTTGTGTAATGTATGTATGTGTGAGGGAGAGGAAGAAACCGGCGACAGCGGTTCTTATACAAACTCATTGCCCTTCTATTGGGTAACCGGTTTACTTTTCAGTGGTTCAGACATCGAGATAGTACTCTAATAGAGTCACAGTCTCCAAGTGGAAACTATCAAAAATAGTTAGAGTCGTTGACATACATAAACATGAAATTAATAAATTTGCACTAATTTAGACGTTATGTCGCTTGTTCAAAGTCCGCACAATAGGCAGTATTTTGTGGAACTAGAGCAGTGTTCTGCATACATTTTGTGGTCAAGGTACATCTAGGAAATTGGAAAATTTTGGAGGTACACCATAAATTGAAAATATTTTTTTACATAATATTTATATTCATATTTATTATAAATCAACAAACCGAAACGAAGCAAATCGCCTCGCTCACGCGTACACGTGTTTGACGGTGGTGTATGTAGGTATTTTTCCGTATGCCTATTGAACTTTGGAACTTTGGAACATTGATCTAGTCTAGAGTATACTATGTCTAAGGGTTTCACTATATAGTACAAAACAAAGTCGATTTCCGCTGTCTGTCTGTCCCTATGCATCTTTAAAACTCTGCAACGGATTTTAATGCGGTTTTTTAATGGGTAGAGTGATTCAAGAGGAAGGTTTATATGTATAACTGGCACCCGTGCGAAGCCGGGGCGCTAGTAGACAATAAAGAGTGTTTGGCCAAAATGGGGGTTTTCAATAGTTACCTTAGTTTGATCGACTTGTTCGTACTCGGCCGGGTCGTACAGTATCGGCGGATTGGTCGGGTCGAAGTGGTACACACTGCCGTCCGAGTTAGTGAGAGGTCTGCCGGTCTGCCAATCACACTAATAACATTAATGTCAAAGCTTTTGTGATAGTGAGATTTTTATGACACTGAAGATGGAACTAGCACTTGGCCCACCTGATGTAAAGTGGTACCGCATGGAATGTGCCCTGCTATGTAACATCCTGCGTAGCTGGTAACTACCTGTGGACGTGTATATAAACGCTATAAGGCTGCGGACTCGAAGTCAGCGGGCGCGGGGCGGCGGCGGCGGCGCGGGTAACGGCGCGTTTCAATGCATAACATTTATATGGAAGTGATCTCGAAGGCAGCGGCGCAGAGAAGGGTGCGAGTCAGTCTAGCGTCGCCCGCACGTCAGCATTAAAACAACAGTTCGCCGCTCCCCGCGCCGCCGCTGCCCCGCAATCGCTCACTTCGAGACCGCGGCCTAGTCTCTAGTTTCATCTTTTTTCCTCAGAGGTTGGCTGCAAGTTGTGACATATGACTATGATTGTTGCTAGCTAAACTTTCCATTAACATTATATAACTATTTTAGTCTATAGATCTATTATTATTACTGTAGTAGCTGTCAGTAGCCTCTAGCGTAAATTTTCATAAATTTTAAATTTGTATACTAATCTGAGTGCAATGTCGTGGGTTACATTATTATTAAGTCTCCATTGTATAAAGTCTTTACTACCTACCTTTATATTGTAACGGTTTATTGTACCAAATAAATAAAATAAAATAGTTTCTATATTTGACTTAGATTGTACTACAATTGGTCCAATAGTTTGCTGAGCTTTACTTCAGAGGCACAGATTCCCTGTGCTTATTGTACCTGGGGATGTATAGCTACATTAACTACCTATGGATGTAAAACTGTGGATGTGTAGCTACCTGTAGCCGTATCGTATACCATACCAACCTGTGGCTGTATAGCTAAAATAGTCACAACGTCTCTCTGAAGTTGTCTGCAAGTAGCGACATAGTTCCTAAATTTGTGTCGGAATGTGCTATGATTGGTCGAATCGTTTTCTAAGCCTAAATTTGGAAAATATTCATTGTGTGTACTGACCTGATGTATGTACAGTACACACAATCGATCTTTGCCCAATGTGTACTGTATATTATGTACCTACCTGTGGACGTATACCTGTGAATGTATACCTAACTACCAATGGTTGTACCTGTGGATGTATACCTAGCTACCAATGGGTGTACCTGTGGATGTATACCTAACTACCAATGGTTGTACCTGTGGATGTATACCTAGCTACCAATGGGTGTACCTGTGGATGTATACCTAACTACCAATGGTTGTACCTGTGGATGTATACCTAGCTACCAATGGGTGTACCTGTGGATGTATACCTAACTACCAATGGTTGTACCTGTGGATGTATACCTAACTACCAATGGTTGTACCTGTGGATGTATACCTAACTACCAATGGTTGTACCTGTGGATGTATACCTAACTACCAATGGTTGTACCTGTGGATGTATACCTAACTACCAATGGTTGTACCTGTGGATGTATACCTAACTACCAATGGTTGTACCTGTGGATGTATACCTAACTACCAATGGTTGTACCTGTGGATGTATACCTAGCTACCAATGGTTGTACCTGTGGATGTATACCTAGCTACCAATGGTTGTACCTGTGGATGTATACCTAGCTACCAATGGTTGTACCTGTGGATGTATACCTAGCTACCAATGGTTGTACCTGTGGATGTATACCTAGCTACCAATGGTTGTACCTGTGGATGTATACCTAGCTACCAATGGTTGTACCTGTGGATGTATACCTAGCTACCAATGGTTGTACCTGTGGATGTATACCTAGCTACCAATGGTTGTACCTGTGGATGTATACCTAGCTACCAATGGTTGTACCTGTGGATGTATACCTAGCTACCAATGGTTGTACCTGTGGGTGTATGACGAGTGCGCCGGGCGGCACGCACGTCATGTCGGTGACGGCCCACAGCACGGCGCCGGCGCGAGGCACGGCGGCGCCGGCGCCGGGACACGCGGACGCCGGCTCGGGAGTGCCGCCTCCTTACATGTGAAGACACGAAACTAATATCAACGCCACTTTCCCACGATATCCTTAGTGGATAGAGTGTGAAAAATAACCTGAAGAATGCGGGGACCCTCGCTCGCAAATTCAATTTTAGGCACGGGAAAGGGTCATTCCGGATATCGCTATCTCTGTTTAGCTGATGGATGATTTAGCCGTGCGTGCACGACAGCAATATTAGCCGTTCAAAATTTGATATGAATTTGGTTGTGTTCCGTAATACCACAAATTAAGACTGGAATCTTTATGTATTCTTTGCAAAGTAAGGTTATTCTGTAACTAGATAATATATGCTATGTTCCTTAGCAAACAACACGTAAGATATTGTTGTTTTTAATACGAAACAAAGAGGAAGAGAAGTGGTCATTTTTGGCAAAAAATTGTGTAAAATGCTATTGACTTATATTTCATTTTAGGTAAGTATTTTGTAAAAAAAAACCTATCCAGGAACCTAGATCAATACTATTGGAATGCAAATAATACAATAATATAGTTGAAATATGCTTGATTTAGAAATCATTTTGGTATTACTTTTGTTTGGGCAATTCGTCTGTCGTTGGTCGCTTAAGGCGGCTATACAGGTCAAACCCCACTCTCGCTCGCACTATTCAACATTTTTGAAGATATAAAATCACTGAATGTAGTTATGCAAAATAGCAAACCTTCACGGCCTACAAAATAACAATACAAAGGTTCAGCAATAATATCATGTTGAACCCAACACGTTTTCCTACCAAAAAAATTGCACATTGATACAAGTTTTTTGGTAATAAAACGTGATGGAATCAAAATGATGTTCTTGCTGAACCTTTGTATTGTTATTTTGTAAGCCGTGAAGGTTTGCTATTTTGCATAACTACATTCAGTGATTTTATATCTTCTAAAATGTTGAATAGTGCGAGCGAGAGGGAGGTTTGACATGTATTGTCACCAAGGGATAATTCTCATTAGACGGCGCCGTGGCCCTGTACGTGGCCCGGACGGGGCACGGATTTGAAACGTTACATACATGTTGTATGAGCTCTTCTCAATTTGGGGCCACATGATGCTGTGTGATAATGTCCAGCATTATTTTTATTTTATAATCTTATTAATCGTGATCTTATTTCCATACAAAAATATAGTTAAAGCATACTTTGTAGTAATAATAAGGTATGTTTTTCACACTCAAACCACTGATATTGGTATTCGAATCTAATCAAATCGAATCAGATATAGTTTATTGGCAAAAATATTATTCCAAGATCACAATGCTGCTTAACAGTAAGTTCATTTCTTAAAAATAAATCTAAACTTGCCAGAGAGTCTCAAGCTAAGCTTAAGGGTGCGTTTGGATTGACGCGGAGCTGGGCGGAGCGGGCTGTGAATTGGCCAATCACAATGCTCGAAATGCTTGCTCACATGACGCAGTAGAGATTTCAACAATGTAATAATTGTTTTTGAGGGAGTTGGTCATCCCAAGCTTTTTTGTCAGCTAAATAGGTAATCACAAATTTTATAATAGGCTTTATTAGAGAGATTACGTTTAGCAGCATTTCATAAGGGAAGAGAAATCATTTAGTAAACGAAAATAAAACTAAATATATTCGATTAATACTGACGACCTCTGTGGGGCAGTGGGCGAAGGTCCGCCTGGGACGCAGAAGGTTGCGGGTTCGATTCCCGCCGCGGGATAAATGTTTGCATGTTCTGTAGATATTTGTCTCGGGTCTGGGTGTTTTCTATGTATAATATGTATGTATTTACAAAAAATATATGTAATATATCAATCATGGGTTCCCATAACACAAGCTCTGCTTACTTTGGGGCTACATGATGCTGTGTGATAGTCCAGCATTATTTATTATTTATTTATTATTTAATACTGCCAAATGTTTATCATCATCAGCCTGCAGTCCACTGCTGGAACGGCATTGCGCCCTGTCCTCAGCTCGAGGCATCCAGCTTCTACCAGCAGCCTTTCGCAAATCGTCACTCCACCTGGCCGGAGGGCGTCCTACCAGTGGTTATTATCTAATTACCAGTGGGTGATGGTGTCACGGAGTCCGTACTCCTCAAGCTGAGGGTCTTGTATCCCGAACTGGAGGGAGACAGTCGCCAGCTGCTGGAAGCCAGGTCACCTGCCAGACAAATACAAACTAATATAGTCAATCGACTTAAGGCCCGCGGTGCTAGTCGGAAGCTAGGCGGAAGCTAGTCTTATATGTATCTTGTGATGTATTTCCGCTAAGCCACGCCTAACGGCCGGTTCCTATAACATACCGTTACTGATGACGCTTCGTTTTCTCTTGAAAATCTGTCAAATTTTCGAGGCCTCGTTGTTTATTTTGGTCAGTTTTTCAATGGAAAACAAAGCGTCATCAGTTACGGTGTAATATAGGATTCCATGGTAATAGCCTGCGCAAACCGGGACGGCATGGCAAAGGATTTTTTTTTTTACCAATGAACATTCAAACCTATTCAAATAGAAATACGATACAAATTCATATGCTTTAAAATAATGCCGTGACGTCCCTTTCGATGCGGCGGGATTATTTTTCACTACATACCTTGCCTACTCAGAGCCCTGGCGGGCGGCGGCTCGCCGTAGCCTCCGAAACTGTGGCTCTTAGACACGGCACCTCCACGTCCCCTCCAGTTTTGTGGAGTTGAGGTCTCCAAAGATTGTACCTGTCAAACAAACATTCATTTAAATTCATAAAAAATATCATTTTTTTATTTTATTTATCAAATTAGTATTTTTTCAAAATAAATTGGAAATAGTATTTTTTTCCCAATTTTTATACTAAGAAGAAATAGTTTTTTGTTATTTTTAGTTAAATAATTTAAAAATATCAATATTTCTAATAACAAAATTCAAAGATGGTGATGTGCGGACAGAAGCTGTGCTCAGCGATCTCCAAGTTATTTAAAGCGCTGTTTCAAATTTGAACGCTTAGATATAAACTAGCGCTTAACGGAAACTTTGTAGTATGGTATTAGTAGTGTAGTATGGTTGTAGTATAGCAATATGTAGCCCCAAACTAAGCAGAGCTTGTATTATGGGAACCACATGATTGATTTACTACTCATACATTTTTTTGTAAATTCATACATATTATACATAGAAAACACCCATATTTGCAGGGCATACAAACATTTTATCTCGCGGCGGGAATCGAACCCGCAATCTTCTCTGTCTCAGACGGGCTTTCGCCTACTGCGCCACAGAGGCCGTCGTATGATCCGGAAATCTCCGAAATACAGGTCAGTTAGTTTAAAAATACTCACTTTTAGTAGTTTATTCCTCCCGGTGTCAGGCGTCAGCAACTTAACGGGACCTCCGCTCAACCACGGCCACTGCGACTCGTCCTGATTACAATTATCCTGGAAACAAGATGATAACAATTAAGGCGACGATACATGTCAAACCTCCCTCTCGCTCGCACTATTCAACATTATTGAAGATATAAAATCACTGAATGTAGTTATGCAAAATAGCAAACCGTCACGGTCTAGAAAATAACAATACAAAGGTTTAGCAAGAATATTATGTTGAAACCATTTGCACCAAAATTTATCACTTTGGTACAAGTTTTTTGGTAAGAAAACGTGATAGAATCAAAATTATATTATTGCTGAACCTTTGTATTGTTATTTTCTAGGGCGTGAAGGTTTGCTATTTTGCATAACTACATTCAGTGATTTTATATCTTCAAAAATGTGGAATAGTGCGAGCGAGAGGGAGGTTAGACATGTATCGTCGCCTTAATGTACTAAATCTAAGATTTTTATAAATCTCATTAATTTCGACTCCTGACTACATTTTCCCTGAAGTGTGGGCTGACACTTAACATACAATAAAAAACAATGTACTTAATATTTTGTCTTCTGAACATCTTGCAATGGATTTGCGCAAAGTCACGCCTGAGTTAATTAATTATTAGTTAGTTTGATCATCATCATTAGCAGTCTACTAGTGGACATAGGCCTCCTCTAACACAACAGGAAATTCACTTGTAACATTGCCATGTAAACATTTTGCAAACAATTCGAGCATCTAATTTCGTTTGCCAAACACTATTTAACGCCTCGATGAACGCTTTCTGTTTGAGCAACCGTATTCCCATCTCCCTCGCACTTACCGAGCTGAATATCCTGCGTCTCACTCGCTCGTACTCCTTCTCCCTCTGCTCGAGAGACTTGCTCCTGTTCATAGCGAGGGCGCCGGACGACGGCTCGTCCAGAGAATGCGTGTCGCGCTTCAGGATGGACCTGGACGTTATATATTAATACGATTTAATAGATATAGAGCTGATGGTCTCTCAGGGATGTAAACTAAAACTTTATATTTACATTAAAACAACAAAAATCTTAAATGTTAGCCGACGGGCTGGCCTCAGCGTCCGCCGGTAGCGCAGGTCATGTACGATTCTCACTTACAGGCGCGCGTCGGAGAGCATCAGAGTGCATTTTAAAACATGCTAGAAGGAAATTGAATCATCCACAAAGCAGTTAAGTTCCATAATTGCATGCAATTTACACAACTTTGAACTTTGTCAAACACTGAAATAAATAGATCCGCTGCGTAAATTGCATGCAAATAAGGAACTTAACTGCTTTGTGGATGATTCAATTTCCTCCTAGCATGTCTTAAAATGCGCTCCGATGCTCTCCGAAGCATAGGGTCAGTTGACAGGTATATGGAGGAGTATGGCTACGTTCAAAATAAAAATGGGTGCGTTCAATTCGAGCACTCATTAGATAGAGTTAATTAATAGTTAATTAGAAATAATGTATTATTATGAGCGTTTTAAATGTAATACTGGATGAGGATGGAGGGGATTAGTTGGACTGAGAAGATTACTAAAGAGGAAGTTCTGAAACAAGTGAATGAGAAAAGGGTCTTGATGCAATCATACAAAACAGAAGAGGAAGGTGATTGGACACCTTATACAATACGACAGCTTCATTAGGAACATCATCGAGGGAAAGGTAGAAGGAAAGCGTGCAAGAGGAAGACCAAGAATAAGCTACATGAGCCCGATAACAGACAAGGTCACCGTCATGTCGTATAAGGAAGTGAAAGAGACAGCTATTGACAGAGCTGAATGGAGAGAATTGTTTCACTACACCGACAAGAGCTACACTCTTAAATTATAATAATAATATTATGATACAACAAAATATAAGGGTGTAAAGCTGTTCTAAGGGGTGTATAATGGTTCCAAACTCTATCTTCGGAACCCAAGCCAACCTCACCTGCCCGTGATGCACCTGCTAACTAACAAACAGGGCTCTGGCGGCGGCTGATTGCGGCATAGCGCAGTCTCACACACACAGCTACATCACCTGGCCTCTTGATGAATGATCTTGTATCTTGTATATTTATTATGTTTGTGGCGTCCATATTTGGTCCTCCTCTATGTATAGACTGTATAGTATTCGCATTAAGACTCACTTTGCATTGGCCCCGTCGACGATCTCTGACGGAGTTCGCTGCGGACTCGGCGGCGGGAAGTTGACGATACACCACGCCTTGAAATTCGTACAGGGGATACGACCCCCGCTCGTGCCTAGAAATATATATTGTTTCAGTATCTTTATTCAATGGCTTCTGGGATAGTTTTCCACAATCTTGCCAGTTAAAAAAATAAAATAAAATTAGCCTTATACCTTACACAATAAGTTACAAAACAAGAATAGATATCACACCTAAGATAAAAGTTACTAAAATAAAATTAAATAATATGATGCAGATATGTACTAAACGCTGTCAGTGTAAGGACCGCCTGTGGCGATGAAAGCCTTCTCCAAGTCCTTTCTATTGCCTTTCTTGGCCAAAGTAATTTTGCCAGTATCAAGTATAATTTTTCACAATAATATGAGGCAAATTGTTGTTGTCATCATTCGCCGTCATAACTAATGTCAATGTCAATGTCCTGCGCATCAACCTATATTTAATGACATTACAGGCATATGAGGCTTAAAACCGTCATACCTCAACTCGTTGCATCGTAGGGCACGTGCCAAACATGCGCGACCTATGAAGCAATACTTTGTCATAAGTAATGGTTACCACTTAACACCAGTCCCCAGGTGGGCCATGTACTAGTTCCATCTTCAGTATCATATAAATATCGAGTGGACTGTTACAGGTGTTTTTATAAAAGACAGAGGTATCATCCACATATATCTTCTCGCACAGTGAGGCTCCAGAGGAATTTCCTCCCGCGAACAATCAATCTGTGGAATGGTCTCCCTGCCGAGGTTTTCCCCAGAGGCTACATTATGCAGCGTTTCAAAAAGGGCGTTTTAAAATGTTTAAAAGTGTCAGCAACGCGCATTTAACACCTCTTGGTACAGACGTCCATAGATAACGGGAACCGCGCACCATCAGGAGGACCGTATGCCTGTTTGGTATCAGCGGGCTAACCGCTTGATTCATCCACGTTTGCTATAGTAATCATTTGCTAAGGTAACTCGATTCACCATGTTTATAGTAAACATCCCGCCTGCTTTTCATAAATTGCTGTATCCTGCTTTCTCTAGTAAAAATAGCCGTAAGGGACGAATGCTATCCCTTTTCACTAATTTGAGCTTGATTGGTATATCTGACAACCTTATAAAGCTTTCATAGCATCCGTGGAAAAAAATATGAAATCAGACCACTGGTGCGGCCATTTCCGGGATTTGGCGCAGAAAATATTTTTTTATTGTAAACCACGCTTAAATTTAAGGTGTTCTCTTGTTTTTTCTTATTTTATATTGAATCTACCAACTCATGAAGGAGAGTGTACATGGTCGCTCTTGTTTTCCTCGCGAGAGCCAACTAGACCCTTTGACTCGCGCGCAAAAACCAACAGGCGACCGAGAGTGACTGAGGCATAGACGAAAGAGCGAGACGAGACGAGACGCTCGGCTTGTCTCGTGGTGTCTCAACGAGTGTGTGCTGCCGCCATTATAGGTGTTGTTATAAATGACCTCGACTCACCAACTTTGGAGACGATGACACAGTTCTTGTTGGACTGGTCGATGGTGTGGGACAGTTGGAACAGCGAAGCGCAGCGGTGGACGAGCATACGCCCGTATGACGTCATCACTGGAAACTTCACTATGCAACGGCTGGAATACAAAAAAAACATAACTGTCGCGGGACGCGGGAAAATGTGAAACATCGAAACTGTTTTGTATAGCGTATACTAACGAGCTGCGCTACTTTCTTTTGCTGGACACTATCCACCACCACCGCACCAGCCTATATCAGTCCACTGCTGGACATAGGCCTCCCTAAATAAAGGGTAAAATGCCCATAATCCCCACGCTGGACATGCGGGTTGGGGATCGCAGGGCACAGCTTCTCGCACTGCCGAGGCTGCTGCCTGACGATGGCCAGGGGATTTAGCTGTGCCGATGTAGGCTGTGCTATGCCGCAATCATCCGGCCGCCAGAGCCCCGTTCGTTGTTTATCAGGGTGCACCACGTGCAGGTGAGGTTGACTTGGGTTCCGAAGATGGGGGTTGGAACCCCGTACACCCCTAGGGACACTATCACATAGTGTCAAGTAACCCCACACTAAACAGAGCTAGTAATAGGGGAACCACATGACTGATAAACTACATAGATATTTTTTTTAGTAAATGCATAGGTTTAATACATAGAAAAAACCCAGACCCAATACGAATATCTGCAAATCATACAAAGATTTGTCTCGCGGCGGGATTCGAACTTGCTTCCTTATGCCCGCTGCGAGACTTATGTTTGTATGATTTGATAATATTTGATGATTATGGATTTACAAATAAAAATATCATGTATCAGTTATGTAATTCCCATAATACTCGGCTTAGTTTGGGGCTACATGATGCTGTGTATACCAATAAATCTCAATCTCAGTTTTGTGAATAATTATGATGTGTATCCAGAATTATTATAACATACCCCGTGTCATTAATAAGTGAGTGTATCTCCTTCTCAATCTTGAGTAGCGTCATGCGATCCTTTGCATTCTTGTTGAGAGTCTCCTTTATGAACGATACCAGTTCCGGTCCGCTCGGCTCCAACTTATCATCTGATATAAATAACACAGATAAATAAACACAGACAATAAACAAACATATAAATATACAATAAAAAAAATTGTTGTAAACGAGTTGTTGAGTGGAGACCGCGGCTCAAACGTAGTGTAGGCCGCCCTCCGGCCAGGTGGAGTGACGATCTGCTGTCGGCTGCTGGTAGAAGCTGGATGCGTCAAGCTGAAGATAGGGCGCAATGCCGCTCATTAACGGAGGCCTATGTCTAGCAGTGGACTGCTATAGGCCGATGAAGATAAAGAACTACTACATTGTTTTTGAGGGAGTTGGAGACAGTTTCATCCCAAGCTTTACCTGAATCAGTTCTGCTTAGAGTATTCTTTGGTTTGTCTCTCCGCTCCGGACAGCGGCAGTAGTACTGCTCATCAGCATCCAGGCTGGATGCTTTTCTCACTTCATTACCTGGAACATTACACAGTATATCACCAAAAGTTCAAAAAAATATGATTTCTAGTCACTTCTTCGTCATCATCATCATCATCATCATCATCAGCCTATAGCAGTCCACTGCTGGACATATACCTCCTCCAATGGTCTTCATTGCGCCCTGTCCTCAGCTCGACGCATCCAGCTTCTACCAGCAGCCGACAGCAGATCGTCACTCCACCTGGCCGGAGGGCGGCCTACACTACGTTTTATCTCTACTCTAGAGCTCGTTTACCACAAAGAATCGATAACGGTTCTTCGGCAGATATGGCCAGCCCACTGCCGCTTCAGCTAGCTTATTCTCTTAGTATTCTGCATGTGGGTAAATAAATGTATTGAAACAGTAGATGTTATGCCATTTTACTGTAGAACACATCACACTGTATGTTTTATGTAATATTTTTCTCTTTAATTTTGTTTAACTTTTATTTTGATGTGTTTACAGTTGAAAACAACATGTATACTACTTGTGTATCAGTCATGTGGTTCTCATTCCAATAGTACAAGCTCTGCTTAGTTTGGGGCTACATGATAAAGTGTGAAAGTGAAATTTCTCACCGTTTGGTTCCGTATCCGAGCACTCGGGACAGTCATCCGGACATATCCCGGAGTCTTGTTTGATCGTACAGATGTGTCGACGTCGGCGCCCCCTACAAACAAAAGTAAATAAAATAGAATATTTATTTTAATAGAGTTTCTGGTTCAAGTCTTATTTCAATTTGGTTTCGTCTATCAGTTTGCCGGTACTCCTCTAAAGGTCGAATTTTACAACCGACGTGGACAAAACTTGGTATAAAGAGGTTTTACAACCTTATAGATTTTTTGTCTGGGATTTTAGTATATTAAATAAAACAACGTATCGAACGTGGTTTTATTTAATGTAAAAGTCCAAGAATAGTGTGGTGTAGATCTGCTAGCAGTATTTCACCTTGAGAACTGCGTCATCACTACTAGTTGGTACCTTAGAGGACGAGGCCTAACGAAATAATCCCCCTTTTTAGGGTAGTATTGTACTAAAGGTTATAAACGGGACCTTATTACTAAAACTCCACCGGCCGTCTGTCTCTCTGTCTGTCACAAGGCTGTATTTCATGTACCTTGATAGCTAGACAGTTAAAATTTTCACAAATGATGTATTTCTGTTGCCGCTATAACAACAAATACGAAAAACAAAAATAAATAAGTGGGGCTCCCATACAACGGTACGAAACAATTTGTGCGTGAGTCCGACTCTTACTTGGCCAGATTTTATTTCTCAAGCAAAACATATTTCACCTGCATTGCGGGCAAGCTCCCCTACATCATCATCGTCATTAGCATGTAGCAGTCCACTGCTGGACATAGGCCTCCCCTACATAGGACCGGTGCAATTCGTGCGTAAGTCCAAATCTCACTTGGCCAGTTTGTATCACCCAGGAAAAACATATGTCACCTGCATTGCGGGCAAGCGGCGCAAGTGCCGCACACACACGCGACCCGCGGGTTGTTGGACAGCAGGTCGCGCGACACGGGCTGCGCGGGCGCCGGGTCGCTCGACCATCGCTTGCTGCGCCCGCGGCTGTACGCGGGGCTCTCGTCCCATGAGCCTTGCGTTATCTGCAGTTACATACGAATACAAATCATAAACAAAAGTACCCTAGGAAAATCATATCATAATGGTCTAAGATCCGTACCCCTAGTACAAGTTGCACTATACCGAAACATATAGTTCATAGTTTTCGTTTTCAAGCTCAATTTTAATGTTTGTTTTTTGGACATTACGCAACGTTTTTAAATATAAACTGATCGAACAACGTAGGTAATGTAATCTTCTTGCAGATTTCAATGTTTATCACTCTACACGGTTAGGACCTAATCGTTAGGTAATTAATGAAAAAACATCTTAAAATTGAGCTCGAAAACGTAAAATATGAAAGTTTCCAAATTGTGCCAATCCAACTCGTACTAGAGGTACCGGTCTTAAAAATATATTATCATCTGTTATTCGTCGATAACATTTTTTTTAAGTTACATAAAATATACATTGATAATCGCAAATGGGTTGAATAGCTAAATCATGTCGCTCTCATAATCATCATCAGCCCATAGCAGTCCACAGCTGGACTTCCATTATGAGCGGCATTGCACCCTGTCCTCAGCTCGACGCATCTTCTACCAGCAACCTTTCAAAAGCCACGTTCTCCACTCAAGAACTCGTTTACCCTCTAATGATGGTCGCCGAATCAATAAATATGTAGGTATTCTATTCTATAAAGAGCAGATATTGTGGCTCAAGTGGAGTTGGGCAGGGCACTTGGCCAGGCGGAGTGACTATAGGTGGACCAGAGCGCTGACCGAGTGGTGGCCGAGAGTTGGTTACAGGAATAGGGGCCGTCCTCCAGCGAGATAAGTCGATATCAGTAAGACCGTGCGTGGGCGACACCTGGTTTAGACTTGCGCAGGATCGAGGCGAATGGCAAAATCAAATGAAGACCCACGACCAGTGGGTCGCAAACGGCTAAAAAGGAAGATGATAATTCTATTCGATAGATACACTCACCTGTATCTCCACAGGTTTCCTCCTATCCTTCCTATCATAACCGTATTCACCCTCTTGACTAGAATCACTGCCTCTATCACTAGTGACCTTGACGTTTACTTTGTTAACGCTCTTCTCTTCGGTTTCGGCCCGCATCGAGGGGGAGACGGTGCGGGGGGGCGAGGTAGATTCGCGTATCGCCTGGCTGCGCACCAGCTGTTTTGATTTGAAGCTCTGTAACATTTAAATCAATCAATATGCATAATTGTTTCGCAGTACACATACCTCGGGCAGATATTGCAGTTAGGTAGGGACAACTTCGAGAAGGAGGCCAAGAGGAGGATTCAGCTCGGTTGGGCAGCATTTGGAAAACTACGTCGAGTATTCTCGTCACCTATACCGCAATGTTTGAAAACGAAAGTTTTCAATCAGTGCGTCCTACCCGTCATGACATACGGAGCCGAACCGTGGACACTCACATTACGGCTAGCCCACCAGTTTAAAGTCGCTCAGCAAGCTATGGAACGAGCCATGCATGTAGTTCCTCTGAAGGATAGAATCTGCAACGAGACTATCCGACATAGAACTAAAATTATCGACATAGACTCAGAGAATTAGCAAGCTGAAGTGGCAGTGGGCTGGCCATATCTGCAGAAGAACCGATAACCGTTGGGGTAAACGAGTTCTTGAGTGGAGACCACGGCTCGGCAAACGTAGTGTAGGACGCCCACCGGCGAGGTGGAGTGACGATCTGCGAAAGGCTGCTGGTAGAATTTGGATGCATCGAGCTCAGGACAGGGACAATGGCGCTCATTAGGGGAGTCCTATGTCCAGCAGGGGACTGCTATAGGCTGATGATGACGATGATGATGAATATGCATAATCATCGGATAGCTTTTTCTTCGTAGTAAAGCTTTGTGAGGGAAGTACTATGTCTATTTCTGCCAAGAAGCAGCATTGTTGTGTTATCGTTTGAAAGGTGTATGGATGCTAGTGGAAATGCTATGGATGCTAGTGGTAAGGATGCTAGTGGAATAGAGGCTTATCACCTTCATGCCTGGGGAAATGCATCGTAGGGCACGTTTCAAACAAGCGTGACCTTAACTTAACATCAAGTGGGCCATGTGCAAAATGGAATGTAGAACATTCCATTTTTTTAGGTACCATTCGTGACGGAGTTTTAAGAGACCACCCGAAGGCCTCCAACATGTCTTAACGACTGATGTGACAGTCCGAGTTGTAAGCCGGGAGCCATTATAACTTGCCTACCGGCGCGAAAGCGCTCAGATCTAAATGCCACTATATGGTCATCCAACAAAGTAGTGACCGGGAGGAGTATAGCTACGCCACGGGCACTTTCTCATAATAAATACCGAGCTCGGGCTATACTATGCATTAGAAATATCTAATTCCCTCCTGTGCCGTCATTTCCTATTCATTTATTTATCCATAGACATTTTACAATGAGCTTAGATAATGTCAATCTTAATTGTAACACAGAATAAGCTCACAATTTTAAGAGTACCTACTGCTATATAAAAATTGTATAAAAATTGCCGTGCGAATTATATCAAAGTACTCCGATTCAGATACAGATACAAGACTCGAACCCACATTTTTGCTTCTCTGCCAGCTTCACGCCTAGTGAGTCATCTATGTTTTCGATTGATAAGGTTCAGAGTTTGGATGCTTATTAGTAGACTTTACGAACACATTTGATGATGTTGGCGACGATTATCTTTTGAAGTTATGCGAATTACTCTTTTAAATAGTATTCGTATGTAAAATAATTTTAGAGTCAGAAGGAAAACAGAAAAGAAACTCGTCGGCGAAAAGAGACTCACAAATCTTCGTTTCGCCGACGATATTGTCTTATTCGCATCCACACCCACTGAGTTACAGCAGATGCTTAACGACCTTAACAACGCAAGCCTTGAGGTTGGACTGGCGATGAACCAATCAAAGACCAAAGTAATGACTAACAACATCAGACGTAAAATACGAGTGGCGGGACGGGAGATTGCATATGTCAATGAATACCTTTATCTTGGTCAAATAGTCTCTTTCCAGGCGGGTCAGGAGAAAGAAGTTTCTCGACGTACCGAAAACGCCTGGAAAAGCTATTGGGCTATGAAAGATCTTATGAAAGGTAAATTGCCACTCTGCCTCAAAAGGAAAATCATGGACATGTGCATTCTCCCTGTACTAACCTACGGTGCACAAACATGGTCTTTGACTGCTCTTCAAAGGTACAAACTCGAGGTTTGCCAGCGGGCGATGGAGCGCAGTATTCTGGGTGTCAAGCTCACCGACCGCATCCGGAATACAATACTGCGTTCCCAGACAAAAATCGCCGATGTAACTCATAATCATAAGTCCGCTAAACTTAAATGGGACTGGGCCGGACATGTTTGCCGGATGTCGGACCAGTTGTGGGCTAAGATCGCCACTGAGTGGGTTCCACAGGGCGTAACGCGGCCGCGTGGCCGTCCCAGACGGAGATGGCGTGACGAACTGGACGTGTTTTCAGTATCCTGGCAAGCTGATTCCCAAGATCGGGATGTGTGGAAAGAGGGAAGGGAGGCCTTTGCCCTGCAGTGGGATCAGACAGGCTAATAAGATAAGAAGATAAGATAAGGAAAACAGAAATATTTTAAAATAATACTCAATATTCTCTAGGATTATCACAAGGGTGTTTCATAGGTCCATTATTATTTATATTTTATATAAGAAAATAATGTTGAAATTACCCTGTTTCTGTTTAGATGACTTCCGTCGTCGGCCGATGCGCACATTTCCACCTCTTGCTTGTCCATTATGTCTGATGTAAACCTGGAAAATTATCTCTATTTTCATCTAGATAGGGTTATATAGACTATAATCAAAATTAAGGCAACTTTTAGCTCACCTTACTTACTCTCCAGGAAAAAATACTTCCAAAACATTTATTTCACAATAAGGGAAATTATTTTACAATAGATATAGAAGAATTTGGACCAATCACGGTAACTACAACTACCAATAAGAAGGCAACTATCAATTTATAATACTACTAAATAATCTCTCATCCAAAAACTATTAAAGCATCATTCGTAAACCGAATTTTAAAAGTATTAAAATCCCCACCGCGGGAAATTTAAATTTGACGTTTATTCGAATTTAGAACACATGGAATCAGTGTTGGTAAGCTCGTTGTTTTTCTTTTTGATTTTTAAGTTTTTTATAGTGTTCCGTTTATTTGTGCGTGGACGGCGACTGACGGATTGCATGTTTTTTTATTGTTTAGTCCAAGATGGTGGATGAAAGGGTCTAGGGGAGCACAGACACAGAGTTTTGGGGCTTCTTCACTGTGTTGGGCGCCATTTATCTGAAACAAAATAAAATTGATGTCAATAAAACTCATGAACCATTCTGTTCCGTGCCCAGTATGATAACTTATTATGTTGAGTATTTAGTCTTCTCGTCCTATGTTCTGTTGTCACTTATTTCATTTCATATTTATTTATTGCAAGTACATAGTTTGGATGCTGAGGTGTAAGCAGCTTTAATTAGTCTGTACATGTACCCTGTCTGGGCGCAGCAAATTGGTTCATGCTTGTTCTCTGTTACATAGAATATTAATAAAATCTAACAAAGTCATAACCGTTATACACTCGAGAGCAATGAATCCGGGTCACTCAAAGAATCCAAAAAATCTCGGAAAGTAAGAATGCTAGGTTAATGCAATAAATTGTATTTAATAGACAATTTAATACTCCTTAAATGGAAGTTAAAAAAATATGAGTCACCATACATTTTATTTACACAAAATTACATAAAGAAAAAAAACTGCTGATCTCTCCTTAAAACAAAAATAGGAAACATGAAATTTTTGAACTTTATGACGATTTTCTTGAATTTCAATACTTCGTATTACCTCCTCGTGCTTCCATTACTGCGTTTACGCGGTTTGGCATGCTGTACACCAAGTTCCTTATACGATTTTGGGGAATATTCTCCCATTCCTCTGTGAGAGCAATTTTGAGCTCAGGAAGCGTGATTGGGGGAGGGTTTCGTTGTTTTACGCATCTCCCTAGTCTCGTCCCAAGCATGCTCGATCGGGTTGATATCCGGGCTGCGCGCTGGCCACTCCATACAAGTAATGTTCATCTCTTGAAGGTAGTCATTCACAATCCTACCTGTATGAGGTCGGGCATTGTCATGCATAAATATAGCATCCTCACCCAAATTGACCATAAATGGACCAACGTGTTCGTTGAGGATTTCTTCCACATATCTTACGCTAGTTAAAGAGCCGTTTTCTATGATCACCAGCTCTGTGCGACTTTCAGAGGAAATTCCGGCCCACACAAGTACAGACCCACCACCGTAGGCTACTTTTTCTTCGATGCATGCTTGCTTGAATCTTTCCCCTGGTCTTCTATACACTCTGTGTCTTCCATCGTGCTTGTAGAGCATAAATTTTGTCTATTAAATACAATTTATTGCATTAACCTAGCATTCTTACTTTCCGAGATTTTTTGGATTCTTTGAGTGACCCGGATTCATTGCTCTCGAGGGTAATTAAACCGTTTTAAATAGGGACTTTACTACAATTTTCCTGTAAAATATAGATATCTTTCTATATCATATACAAAAATCAGGTTTCTCACTTTGCAAACTTCGGAGTTAAGGAGGAACGGTCATTTTTTGGATGTTTTTCATCATAAATCCAACTAACTGCCGTTTTGCCGTGCAGTACAAATACCGGACCTCTTTTCAAAAATCGGTGTTTTCGGTTTTACTTTGAAATGAATACCGATATTCCGGTAGTTTCGGTATTTTCGGTATTTCAATATAGTGTGAAAAATATTTGAAATATTTATTATTTAATTATTGATGATACTCCACTCGACCTGTTGGTCCCAGTTTGGAATTTTGTTTTTTTTTATTTTGGACCCTTTTGTGTAGAAAACCTTTTTTTACTGGCAATCTTATTCAGTTAGTGCATTTAAAATCTATACCAAATTTCAAGTCGGTAGCTTTTGTAGTTCCTGAAATAATCAGGTGTGAGTGTGACCGACTGACGGACAGACAAAGCGGCACCATAAGGCTCAGGCCTCACCTGTCTGACCTGGCGCGGACATGGCGCGGGCGCTTTCCTATTCCATTCAAGTTTAATACAAAATGCACGGAAATAAAGCACAATTTAGCTCGACGACTTCGCGTCATAACCACGTCCGATCAACGACATACCGTGTGTCCTAAATTATACTTTATTTCCATGCATTTTGTATGAAATTTGATTGGAATAAGAAACCGCCAGTGCCATGTCTGCGCCCGACGCTAGTCACATTCATCGGGCACGGACATGACACGGACATGGCACAGGTGGTTTCCTATTCCATTCAAATTTCATACAAAATGCATGGAAATAAAGCACAATTTAGGGCACATAGTATGTCGTTGCTCGGACGTATGACGCGCCTTTTCGGCGCCCGCGCCCGATCGCCGCCAGATGAGCGTCAGATGGCCGCCAGATGAGCGTCAGATGGCCGCCAGTTCGTAGTATGTACTTGCTTGCGACATACGTCTGTTAGTGATGTAAAAATGCGTGACGAATGACGATATCGAATTTAATATTGAATTTTGTGAATTGATTGTAAAATATGCAACGCTTTATGATCATTGTCGTTCCAATTATTGTAACTGAAATGTTCAAGATAAATTGTGGCTGGAAATCGGAAAGAGATTAAACCGGTACTAAGATTTTTTATGTAATACCCATGGTAATACTAGCTGATCCTTGTGCAAATTCGTTTGCGCGTATTTTCTTCATCTGTATCAGGGCCCGATTTGGTAACCCGATGAAGAGGTTTTCGGCAGGGTTTTTTCAAAAGCTTAGTAATTTAGTAATTTCAAAAGCTTAGTTAACCCTCTCCGTATGGGTTACACTATTATTTGATGGGTTAAACCATTCAAAACCCTTTTGATTAGGTTACCTGATCATGAGGGTTATCAATAGTATTGGGTTTTGGTATTATTCCAAAACCCATTCCTTAGGGTTACCCTTTTTATCATTGTAACACGGGTTATACGTGGGTTAAAGGAGATAAAGGAGAAAAAAAATTCGGTCAAAAGATGAAAATTAATTGCGGTAATTGTGTTCTAAGCATTAAGGGCGGAAATACAGACTACTAATTGTTTATTTTACGCAATAATAATTATATTATAATAAAATTGGAATAAATTTTCAATAACAGCTGTCAAACCTAAATTGACCATATCTCGAGAACTACTTATCTTAGACTTGCCTTTACTAGCTCAAATGATAGCTATTGACAAGACCTTAATTTTCGATGACAGCTGTCAAACTTAAATCGACCATATCTCGAGAACTACTTATCTTAGACTTGCCTTTACTAGCTCAAATGATAGCTATTGACGAGACCTTAATTTTCGATGACAGCTGTCAAACTTAAATCGACCATATCTCGGGAACTACTTATCTTAGACTTGCTTTTACAAGCTCAAATGATTGCTATTGACATGAACTTAATTTTCGATGACAGCTGTCAAACTTAAATCGACCATATCTCGAGAACTACTCATCTTAGACTTGCTTTTACTAGCTCAAATGATTGCTATTGACATGAACTTAATTTTCGATGACAGCTGTCAAACTTAAATCGACCATATCTCGGGGACTACTTATCTTAGACTTGCTTTTACTAGCTCAAATGATTGCTATTGACATGAACTTAATTTTCGATGACAGCTGTCAAACTTAAATCGACCATATCTCGAGAACTACTCATCTTAGACTTGCTTTTACTAGCTCAAATGATTGCTATTGACATGAACTTAATTTTCTATGACAGCTGTCAAACTTAAATCGACCATATCTCGGGAACTACTTATCTTAGACTTGCCTTTACTAGCTCAAATGATTGCTATTGACATGAACTTAATTTTCGATGACAGCTGTCAAATTTAAATCGACCATATCTCGAGAACTACTTATCTTAGACTTGCCTTTACTAGCTCACATGATAGCTATTGTTAAGATCTTAATTTTCGATGACAGTTTTTAGTTTGACAGCTGTCATCGAAAATTAAGATTTTATTAGTAGCTATCATTTGAGCTAACGGCAAGTCTAGGATGAGTACTTCTCGAGATATGGCAAATTCAATTTTGACATATG
Source organism: Horisme vitalbata (assembly GCA_951804965.1). Classification (NCBI taxonomy): domain Eukaryota; kingdom Metazoa; phylum Arthropoda; class Insecta; order Lepidoptera; family Geometridae; genus Horisme; species Horisme vitalbata. The sequence continues at coordinate 26,189,721 of OX638094.1, read as the reverse complement.
TCATTGAAAATAAAGATCTTGTCGATAGCTATCTTTTGAGCAATTAACAGCTATTCTAGGATGAGTAGTTCCAGAGATATAACCATTTACAGATGAATTTGTAGAATGAGTTTCGAGTGGAGCTTTGAGTTGAGTTTTGAGTTTGAGTTTTAGAGTGACAGTGACAGTGACAATCTGTCACTAAATTATTATTAATTTATAAATATTAGTAATGATAACCATTGTGTAACATTCAAAAAAACCTATCAAGAGGTAACTCCATTCATTCGTTTAACCTCATAAGAGGGTAACCCTATCGACTGAAAACCAAAACGGGTTACACTTTCGCTTGTGCTAAGAGGAAAATATCCAAACGAAAGGGTAATCCCGTCAACTGTATAACCCAATGAAGGGGTTTCACTTTCGAAGCAACTAACTCGCAATCGGGGTTGTACGGGCCCTGATCTGTATATTAATTAATTGTATGCACGAGAGCAAGAGCAGCAGCGTCGGTGGTGCGAGAAGCTGTGCCCTGCGATTCCCAACCCGCATGCCCAGCGTGGGGATTATGGGCATATCCCCCTTTATTAGGGGAGGCCTATGTCCAGCAGTGGACTGATATAGGCTGGTGTGGTGTGGTGGTGGTGGAGCAAGAGCATCTTCGTTTTCTGAGGATGATATGCTGACACATCGATACCGGACAACAGACTGCACTACACTTGTGCCTCTGTCGCGTCATTTCTGCGTCATGTCCGAGCCATGTCCGCGCCATGCCCGCGCCATGTCCTCGCCACGTCCGTGCCACGTCCGCGCCATGTCCGCGCCATGTCCTTGCCCGATATGTGTGACCTGTGCCTAAGGGTTCGTTTCACTGTCTCGGTAACGTCACTCTAAAAAGGGCACAAGTTTGTGAAATGTTTGTTTCTCCTTAATCCTAAAACTACTGATCAGATCCAGCTGAAATTTGGCACATATTATATAGCTCGTAGCTTATTATATGTTATTCCATGGCCTAGACTCTAAAACATATAGGCTACTTTTTATCAGGGTATCACGCGAACGAAAACGCGGGCGGAAGCTATTAACGATGTATTTCATTTCGATTAACAGAAATTAACAGAATGATCTGATAATTACCAAGACCACGTAAAAGTAGTTGCAAGGGTCGGCTAGTGTGACTAGTTCGGGGCGAAATCGCCTTTGCAGGGCATAATAACTTATTTGTAGAGTCTATGGTATAATAGTCTTCTCGTCTGACTCGCTCGCACATGAAATACAGCTATACCGTAACCTAATGGCAAAAAAACAGTATCAGTGCCCTCGATCATGACACACCACCTAAATCAAGGCGGCCTTCACCGCAACCCTCTGAGTCACGGGGTTCCGACGCTCAGCGAACCAAGGCCACTTGGAGGTGTGTTATTACTGCTTCTTTAAAGCCCCGTATCAACTTCTCGTTCAAAAACCGCGAACATTGGAGCTCCAGTCTATGTATATCCATCATCATTATCATCAACAACCTATTTTAAGTCCACTGCTGAACATAGATCTCCCCCAAGGATTAGAACGAAAAACGGTCTTGAGTCCTCTCCATCTCGGATTAATCGCAATCTTGACGATGTTTGCGATCCATCTGGTGGTGGGTCCTACACTTCTGTCTTCCAGCTCACGGTCGCCATTCGAGAACTTTTATTCCCCAACAGCTAGGCAGCTATCAGTTTTACGGGCTATATGACCTGCCCATTGCCATTTCAATTGTCTGATTCTGAGAGCTGAGTGAGAGAGAGAGCAATTACTCTGGTTCTCTTAAGAATTTCTACACATATGTATATAGATAGGTACATTGAATAAAATAAATATAATAGAAAGACACCTTAAACTACCTAACACATAAAACCCAATTTTATGATACTTCGACCAATTACACACATTCTCCGAATAAAATACCAATAACGTACCTACGAAGCAATTCTGTTTATTTGCAAAGTTGTAAAAAATTTTTCGCAAACTTGTAAGTAAACTTGTATTAATTTCATGTGTTTTACCAGAAAATAATACAATTCTATTATAATTGAATTATGTAGTTTGTGTGAAGGTAGGTAAGCCAGTGACATTGGGTAATGATGGGGTAAAATGTACCAGAGACTGATAAACCAGATAAAATACTCCTAAACACCCAGACACATCCATGTTCCATAGACTAACCATCAGATAGGCTAATGCGATCGGCCGATAATGGTAGGCACTGCCAAGGGCGTAACTGCGAAGGTTTTGCAGCATAGTATAGCTGCCAAGGTAAAAGCAAATTGCCGTATATTCTTAATGGTTCTTGGAAAACTAACGCAACGCCAATGACTTCACTTAGGGTTCTTTTAATTTTCACCTTCACTGCCCCCCTTTCGGCAATGTAGAGTCCCCTCTACAACGTTCCAGAGGAAGCTTCCCATTCCGATGGTCTGACACAGAGACACATTTATAAGTTATATTTTTAGATTTTGATAAAAATCAAAAATGATTGTGTCTTGCACCTATTAATTTTCGTTACTCTATTCTTTTCTATTCTTAGAAACAAGAAAAATCATTCCACTATCGTCTATAGGCTACATTTTGGTGAGTATTCTTAGGATCTACATGAACTGATCCCACCCTCTCCATTCCACTTTCAGACAAGCAGACGCACGGCTCAGTACCATCCTTAATTAGTACATATACCACCTATTCGGTTTTCTTCTACTTTGATTATGCGAACTGCTAAAGACTGGCACTCTCTACCGGCCTCTGTCTTTCCTAGTAACTATAACCAGGGATTATTCCGTTTACGCCTGCAGAACATCGTATTCATCATCATCCTATAGCAGTCCATAGGACAGCTGGACATAGGCCTCCCCAAATGAGCGCCATTACGCCCTGTTCTGAGCTCGACGCATCTAGCTTCTACAAGCAGCCTTTCGCAAATCGTCACTCCACCTGGCCGGAGGGCATCCTACACGTTTGCCGAGCCGAGATGAAACGATCTTCGAAAATTGAAGAACCGACTACAAGGGGGCCACCTTTAACATTGTGTTTCTACACTATGCAAGGAGCATACCCTCCAGATTTCTTTTTGGTAAGTGATGATGTGTACGAATGACGAAACTCCGTGCGTCTGATCCTCCGATAAATGGTGATAGGAGAATTAAATTGTGTAATTCCTGTGCACACTCTCGAAAATGTTATTCTATAAAACATCAGCGAATGATGAAAGGAAGCTACTCATACTCCTTAGTTCAATGTAAGCCATGCCCCAGTAACACAGCCACTGTTCACTGGGTCACAGCCTCACAAAGAGCATCGCTGTATCCCTGGGAGGCCGGGTTGAACGACCCCCGTGACCCCACAAATGGGTCACCTAGTTGCATACCCCGCCCTACCTCTGTTGCAGGGCAGGTTTCGATTTTACGCATCCCGATCTGTATCGTTATAGATAAAAGTTGGTCACCAACTCATGGTCAACTTATCCTTGAAACTACGCAGAGCCTAGTACAACTATGTAGGATATAAACATACTTTGTATACTAGGTATATTTGTAAGCAGTGCGAAGTTTCTTTGTCTAGATAAATAAAAAACAAAGCGTGTCAGTCCAATAGAAACGCACTTTTTACGTATCCAGATCTCAGTCAATTTATCCCTGATTTTTTATGGTATTTGAAGATGGAACAAGCACATGACCCACCTGATGGTAACCATTACCTATCACAAAGCATTGCATCGTAGATTTTAACGCTTCTTTGGAACGTGCCCTATGATGCAACGCCCTGCCTCCATCAACTTGAGGCATGAATGTAATAAGCCTCTGTGCCTGTAATTTTACCGGCACCCACATCCTTCAAATCGAAACACAGCAATACTGCTTCATGGCATATATAGGCTAGATGGTAGTACTTCCCCGGACGAGCCCATCACAAAGAGTTCTACTTACTAGAATTAGGTAGAGCCGGGAACATCTATGTAGGATATTAAACATACCTTTTACAACCAGACAAAGAACCAGCAAAATGAGTTATCGGTGGACTGATACAGGTTGAAGATGAAACTTAATTTAGGCCTAAATATGTGCAGTGCTTATCTTTAAAGGGATGGCTATAATTTTAGAGCATGCCCATTATAAATGAATATGGGACATCTCGCTCACCGTAAATCCCCAACTAGAGAGGCTGTACTATGTATGTACCGAAGAGTGATAAATATAGCTTATAAAACACCCAGTGCCGGAGTCTAAACAAACCCTAACCACAATCAAGATAAGGCACATTTCAGCAAAATCAGATTTGATCACCCGATGACCTTGATGACTCACTGGTTCCCAAGAATTGTGCCCCATTTTATGGGCATGGTTTACAGCCGGGGTAGGTTATCGGGGATCGGCAATTTGATTGTTATCGCGATGGTATTAAGGTGGCGAATTGAGTGGGCGGACGTGCAATGGTTTGCGTATGCTGTTACCCTTTGCATGACATACAAAGGTTCAGCAATAATATCATGTTGAACCTAACACGTTTTCCTACCAAAAAATTTGCACTAATGTGATGTATTTTGGAGCAAATTTTTTGGTAAGAAAACGTGATAGAATCAAAATGATATTATTGCTGAACCTTTGTACTGTTATTTTCTAGGCCGTGAAGGTTTGCTATTTTGCATAACTATATTCAGTGATTTTATATCTTCAAAAATGTTGAATAGTGCGAGCGAGAGGGAGGTTTGACATGTATAGTCTGCCTTAACTTATGACCTTTTTGTCACACTGCAACACACAGAAATTTTTTTGTCCACGGTTCCAATACACACTTCATTGAAGCCTTACAGTTAATTATTAATTCCTTATAATTAATTCTCTACTATTTCTCATGATAAGTGAATTGTATTCTGATTTTGAGAATTGATTGATTTTTTTTTAGAATTTATCAGTGTACCTACTTTTTGTAAATTGTTGTTATTATTATGTATGTGTGTTTGTTGTGTGTTGCAATTGCAAATGAAGATTTAGGTATCTATCTAAATTGTTTTTTAATTTTTCTTCAAAACTGGGGTTAAAATTCCCGTAGGTATCTTTTAAAAGCATAGAGGCAAGGGCGAGGATGATTCACGGCGAGCGACCAAGGCCGCGGTAAAGGGGAAGAGGGGGTCTTGAGGCGAGGGGGTTACTAGGTAAAGATATCGTGTAGGATAGATTTACGAACGGGTTAGTCAGAAAATAATTAATTGAATAGATCTAGCCATGTTTCGACGACCACTGAGGTGAAGTGGGCGAAAGTCCGCCTGCGACGCAGATGCGGATTCGATTCCCGCCGCGGGAAAAATTGACGTAATACAACTGTATGTCCGGTGTGTGGCCCCGCTTACTATCAGTCAAAAACCCTTATTTTGTGACCTTTTTAAACCAACTGTGTCGCCCCCCTCACTCTTATTATTGCTGTACACCTGTTGGGCACAGCATTAATAAGAGATAATGGATATAAAAAAAAAAAGATGTTATGATATTGTAATTGTAACACCGCTTCACCTCTCGCTCTATACAATCCATCCTAAGGTTGGCTGGAAGAGATCGCTTTTAGCGATAAGGCTGACCATTGTACAAGCGCGTATAAGTTTTATTGATTAGTTAGTTGTAGTAGTATTTTTTTTGGTGTACAACACCTAAGTACCTATTTTAAAGGAACAAAAATTAAGGAACGCAGTAAATGACTACATGACCAGCCTATTTAGTCCACTAGGATAGGCTTCTGCTCTAATTAAGCCCCACGCTGTGTTATTTTAGCAATACCGGTGTTAAGCTGCGCTATATCCGGCCAGAACCCCGTTTGTAATACAGCAGGTTGCACTACGGGCAGGTGAGGTCGGCCTGGGTTCCAAGATGGAGGTAGGAACTCCCTGATAAATGATTTAGTATTGAGTATTATAATATAGGTATTATATAAAGAGGTTCAGGACAGAAACTGCAGAGTCCTAGGCTCTAGGCGCGCCTGTGCGTTGCCCTACTGACCTATAACCGAATAGATCCGATGCGCTGGGACGGTAAATACCCGAACCTCCCCGAGGGTTCCAGATACAAGCCCGAAGTAGTTTGATAAAATAAAAGCTCGTAAATATATCCCACACGAGTTGACCCAGTCGCAACTTGTTTGCGTGTACTTATTCACTTGATCATGGTTATTTTACGCGGAACCCGAAATAGGTACCCATGTACGGAATAAAAAGTAGGCAGGCACCTAGCAGTGAAAGTCCCTTATTAACCGATTCGTTGCTGATGGCACGACAGGCGTGTCATCAATGGTTTTAACTAGTGGCTTATGACACGATAGGCATGTCATTGTTTCCTCGATTGTAACACCCTCAGATTAAGTTTTAGAAAAGTTTGCCCAGAACGAAACTATACAGATTTTCCACGTAGATTACGCCTGTTGTCTTAGCCTCTCGATATTGCGTGAATTCAACAGTTCCAGGGATTGACAACCTTTTTAAATTGCGTTCTTATGACACGATAGGCGTGTCAATACTGAATACTTTAGCCACCTCTCAAGGGGCGGACCTCGCGGCGCTTAAAGCGCTGGCGTGGCAGACCTCTGCAGTGAGCGTACGCTGAGCGTCCCAAAGTGGGACGCGCGACACGCGCGCGACATATTCGCAATTATCTCGTTAGAATACCTATTAACACCTTTATATATTTAGATTCTCCATGAAATTGTCTAGGGATTAGTAGATAAACATTCCGAAGTTAGGCTATGATAATTACACAAGGTTCGTGATAAGTACGAGAAAAAGTAAATTCCGAGGAGGGTTGTAAAATATGATGTATTTTGAAAAAGCAACAATTTTTATGTACGGCAAGTCTTTTATTTTATACTTGGAATGTTTATCCGTACAATCAAAGTAAAAAACAATACCTTTTTATGAAGATTATTCTGACAAAAATATTTTTCTCAGAACTATAAATAGCATTCATGTATGTGTGTTGTACTTGGATAAGCAATTATAAACCTTACTTCAATATGCATACGGATAATATTTCTTAAACTAGGTAAACGCAAAGATCTTGATGAGGCTTGTGATTTCCAACATCTGAGTATGATTGTGAGTTTTGTTCAAATATATAATTCAAAGTTTCTTCTTCATTTTCACATTGGGTTTCATCATTATCATAGTTTTCTGTTTCAGGAATGTATTTGCGTTTTCGATTTATTTCTTCTTCATTTTCACATTGAGTTTCATCATTATCATAGTTTTCTGTTTCAGGAATGTATTTGCGTTTTCGATTTATTTCTTCTTCATTTTCACATTGAGTTTCATCATTATCATAGTTTTCTGTTTCAGGAATGTATTTGCGTTTTCGATTTAAATCTAGAAAAAGTAGGTCAATTTGACAAAATAATCCGAACATTTCGTCGTTGTACTACTGCGACAAGTCACTAAGTGACATTTTTAGTAAAAGTTAGATAAAATATCAAAAAAGGTTTGAAACATCTGAAAAAGTAAAGTCACTTACCTTCCATTTCAGGAAAAACACTTAGTTAACCTCTTCAAAACCAATGTAATTAACATATCGTGCCGTACACTCCGGTGGTTTGATTCCAACTAAACTTGAAACAAGTCTAGACCAGTAAAAAAGCAAAAAAAGCATGTAGTTTTATACACATGGCTGATGGCACGCTAAGCGTGCCATGGACTTCTATGGCGCTTGACACGCCAGTCGTGTCATAGAAAATTTGTTCACAGCCCTGGTGAAAAGTTTTTCAAAATGGGTGCAGCAACGAATCGGTTAAGGCCAGTACAACATTTGTTTTTCAGGGAGCTGACAGAAAAAATTTCAATGACAAACAGTCGCCAAATCTATTATTAAGCTGATTGAGCAGAATTTATTTATGGGGGAATAACATATAGGCTACTTTTTTTACGGGTACCACGCGAACGAGGCCGCGGGCAGAAGCTAGTAAAGAATAATGAACTCCTTCACGAATACAGGCGCCATTGCGCCAAAGCACAGAGGAAATGAAATCCTGTATTTGTAAATATGTGGGATTCCATCGGAACCGAAACGCTTGCGCAGGATGTCGATATCAAGGTCGACGCGTGACGTACGACGCTCTCAATGAATGCAAAACTTTATACACTGTTATCCAAGAAACTTCACAATTGTGATATGAACCTACCTTGCTGACTATTCATAAAAGCTCAGGCATGGATGTCGTGGGAAACTACAACTCATTATTTTGTTTTGATTAATTGTTTTGTAGAAGTCGAAGGAATCGTGCAGGTTTTTTTATATTTATTTTTTCAGGATCTTACTGTTGCTGTTATTTTTCAACATCACTTATTTCTTTTATGCATTGAGATATAGTAACGGGTATATCAACGGTTTTATGCAATAAGACATTCTTTATTATTTTAAATGGACAATAGTGTCGATTCTGTTGTTCACTTTTCTAAACTTACTAAAGGCAGCTTTAAAGTTATAGCTATCATTGTCATTTACACCTAAAAGAAAGGGATAGTATCACTTTTAGGATGTCAAATTAAGTTTATTTTAGCAAAATGCACAACAGAATTTTTGTTGAATAAATAAAATAAAAATAAATAAAATATAATAGAATCGACATAAATTTTTCTTGACATTACTCTAGGAAAATAAAAAACAGGACAACACAACATACATTTAAGGAAAAGAAAAGTAAGTAAGAATATATACACTACTAGCTGACCCGCTCGCAACTTCGTTTGCGTTTATAATCTTTTTTTTACGTATGTCCTTTCGTGTGAAATGTTTCCCAAGCCTGGTGATTTGACGTATATATACTACATATATTACCTACCCCATAATGTAGTCATATGTAGGTATGTTCCCGTTCCCGCTCTCACTCCTTTTTTCGTTCCTGTTTCCGTTGGCGACCCGTCGCCAAGTTAACAGCCGGTATAGGTATGATGATTTTTTATATGCATACCTCTTGATATGATTGGTTACCCATGTAAATTTTCAGCACATAAATCACCCTCTTTAAGTTTCATTTTCACTACAAAAAACAGCAAGGCGCCACCCATGGTTCAGCGCTTTATTATGTTATAATTGACATTCCAATTTTGAAGAGTCTTACATTGCACCAAGCTCTAAGGCTCCCCACACAAGTGTGTTATTATCGGCGATAATATCGCATGCGTTATTGCGATAATGCGTCCCAATTCCTTACACATAACTGCGTTATCGCAGCAGTATGTAACTTTTTTACCGTCCTAATACATAATGTACTAAAATTCTACAGATCTCACACTCCGCGCAACTATTAAAGGCATTGAAAATGTAATTCAAAAATAAAGCACACAATACCATTTGACTTTATTGTACTGACGAAAAAGTGAATGGAGCGCATAGTGGCTTCGCGCGTAAACCGCCCTTCAACAGCCTACAGTTTTTGTCCGTCGGCCTCCTAAGGTGGCTCAAGCTGTAGCTTAATTCAAAATCGAGATATTATTTTTTCCGTTACTTGAATAGCGAGCTCAAAAAAAGTAATTGGGAAATTCTCAATCCAGCGAAAATTGTTGAATTTTGTCTATTTTGGAAAATCTCAAAAAGATACCACCTGATTTTGGAAATTCAAATTGCACTTTGAACCCCTGCGGCAGACGCAAATATTGTCATAATTATGACCGATAACTTTATTCACTCACACATCTTTTTTAATGCATGTGACGAATTTACTTTCAATGTATGGAGTTTCAAAAATGTGACGAATTTACTATAAGGCAAATGTACAACAACCCCTCTCATATCTGCGAAACTACAGGCAAATGTCAGAATTTCATGAATTGGGGCACTATACTCGTTCAGAAAAACTTAAACATTTTCAATATTTGCACATGCGATATTACAATATATTCTGTTATATTGTCTGATATTATCGCTGATAATAACGTACCTGTGCCCACGCACCTGTGTATAGGTTCCTTTATTTGAGAACAAGGTTTTTTGAATAAATTTGGAATGAGTTTTCAAACACGACAGTGTCAAAATTAAAATGGCATAACATGTGTCACTAAGGAGTATTGATATCAACTTCGATGCAAATCACCTCCAAAATAACTTTCTATCCCTTTTAACCCCGTTAGGCGATGAGTTTCAATAAAATACGAAACACGTCTTCCATCGATTCTGTTATAGAATGTTTATGCAAAATTTGAAGCAGATTGGACCAAGGAATCACGTTGTCCCATACAAACTTTGCCGCCGTTTTTCACCCCCTTGGGGGGTGGAATTTCGGAAAATCTTTTCTTATTGGATGCCTACGTCATACAAAAAACAAGCCCTGCAAGTTTCAGATTTCTACGATTAGCGGTTTAGGCTGTGCGCATCCGTCAGTCATTCAGGACAAAGGATTTTATATGTATAGATTACCCTCCATTAAGGTACTTTTTCAAAAACCTGGTATGCGGTCTTTTATTATTTAATATTCAAAGTGTTCTGACGAAGTTTCAAGAAAATCACACCACGCGTTAAGATTTTCCCATACAAACTTTACCAGCCCATTGCAACCCCCTCGAGGACTATTTAAAATTTTCAATGACACCAATCTTCATTGATTGTATGGAATAATACATGTCCCAGGTTTCAAGTTTCTAAGTTCAAGGAATACGATTCTTCATACAAACATTTTTACCCCTTTTCACCCCCTTAGGGGTTGAGTTTCCAAAAACCGTTTCTTAGTGAGCACTCACACTCTTTAAAGACTACCTGTACTAAATTTCAGATCTGTAGACCCTGTAGTTTCTGAGATTTCGTGATGAGTGTGTCAGTGAGTGAGTGAGGATAGTTCTCTTTTATATATATAGATTTACATCTACACTATCTACACTAATATTATAAAGAGGAAAGATTTGATTGTTTGTTTGTTTGTTTGCATTGAATAGGCTCCGAAACTACTGGACCGATTTAAAAAATTCTTTCACCGTTGGTTAGCTACACTATCCCTGGGTGTTATAGGCTATATTATATTTTCAAAAAAAATAGGGTTAATAAGCGTTACGGGGGTACGGAAGGGAAGTCAATACTTATTATCAAGAAATAAAGGGTGTATGTGTGTGTGTAAAAAGTTATAATATTTGTTTTTTTTATTAACTACCCGTGCGAAGCCGGGGCGGACCGCTAGTGATATATAATCGAGTAGGTCCAACGTACTATCAAAAATTATTTTTCGTTTTAGTCTATGGAATTCTTCATCGAATGAAAGTGGCAACTGTTTTCAGAGTTTTTATGCCGCGCAAAGACATTCGACATGACTTAACGACTGAAAAAGCCGGGACCAACGTGTTAACGTACCTTCCGAAGCACGGAAGCGCTCAGGCCCCTGTTCGATAAATTTGTAAAAAAGTGTCAATTTTGTATTACTTTTATGACGTGTGCATGTGAAGAATTTACTTTCAATGTATGGAGAGAAAAATGTGATTTGTGGCAAATGTACAACAACCCGTCGAAACGCCCCCGTCGATGCTTGTATGTAAAGGTACGTCAAAATTTCCGTTTTCTTGTATGTATGAATGATAATATAATTCGGGATATCGGAATGGGATTCCCAAGTGAATTCTTATCATATTCCCCGTTGTTTTGGCACACGTGCATCTATCTATGGCCGGCCGCTTTATATATAACCTGTGACGTCAGCGTTTAGATTGATGTCTTCATGCGCTTTACGCTCGTCAAACTGCAGACTGTTTGTAATTTCGAATAAGTAAATAAATAAGTCCATTTCAGTCCCGGTAATATAGTCCCGCTTTATTTACTTTCGAGGATGTTATATGAGTTTACATATAAATGTATACCATGATAAATAAGAGTAAACAGTCACATAGGTACTAGACTTGTCCCCTCACTAGGATTATAGGCTTTTGAACTTTTGAAAATCGAATATCTGTTAAAACACTAACCTTAGGTTTGCCGATGACATCGTAATTTTTGCACCCGAACTACAAGAAATGTTACAAGAGCTTAGCAAAGCAAGCCTCGAGGTTGGACGAATGATGAATCAGTCTACGACGGAAATTATGACCACTAGCACGAGACGCAGGGTCGTGGTAGACGGGCAAAAAATACATTATGTGGATGAATACATCTACTTAGGCCAGTTAGCTTCCCTCGAAAACAGGTCGGAGATCAAAAGACAAGATTTTCATACCATCGTTGGTACCCTCACGGGACACTCTCCTCTGAACACACTCCTCTACAACATCGGAGCAACAGACAGCCCACTCTGTAGAGGGTGTCTGACCGAAGAAGAATCGGCAGCCCACGTAATCCTGGAATGTGTGGGAGTTACATCACAACGCGAACAAATCCTTGGAACCCCGAGGTCACTCCGCGAAGCCTGCGAAGACCCCAGGAAATTTCTGTGCTTCTGGGCGGAGTTCGGCTTCACAACAGGCAGCACAAGGAGGTCGAGCGTAGGGTAGAAAAAGTTTTGAGGTTAAACTGCTTGACGACGAGGGCGTATCGGTCTATTGAAGTGCCGGATTAGTGAGATTCTACGTTGATTGTATAATTTTAGCTCAAAAAAAAACTGTCTACAAAAATCGATTTTCCAAAGTCGGGTGCCAAGTTCACAAAGTTTAGAATTCTCTCTTGTTGCTGTTGTGTTGAGTATCAACTCATCATTCGCCTGCCCTTATCCCACTCTAGGTGGCGTCCGCACAACATGTTCACTTCTTTGACAATCATATCCTCTTTCATACACTCCATCCATCTCTTCTAACACGTACATCCAATCACATTCATACTCATCACTCTTAATCACATGGCTTTCTTACTTCATGACATGACCATACAATGCTAGTCTACTCAAAGGTGCCACTTTCAGACTGATATAGGTACTCGTTCCTATTATATCAATCTTTGTCACATCAATCAAACTTAATCATGTGTATCAATCGGTAAGTACTATAACACACAACAACCAACAATCTGCAGATCATGCAAAAATTTGTCCTGGAGGGAATAGAACCCGCAACCACGTCTTAGAAGACTATCGACGAGGTCAAGGAGTGCATAATGCTGATCTGCAACAACACAACAACACCAGCCCATATCAGTTCACAGTTGGACATAGGCCTCCTAATAAGAGTGATGTCTATAATCCTACGCGCTGGGCTGATTGGGGATCGCAGGGCACAGCTTTTTGTCGCAGCCGATGTCGGCGGTCAGGGGATTTAGCTTTGCTGGTGTTAGGCTGCGCTATGCTACCAGCCGGCCGCCAGAGCCCCGTTTGTTAGTTAGCAGGGTGCACCATGGGCAGGTGAAGTTAGCTTTAATTCCGAAGGAAATGTAGCCCCTTCAATACATCACTACATATTATAAAACAAAGTCCCCCGCCGCGTCTGTCTACTAACTAAAAAACTACTGAACGGATTTTCATGTTTTTTTCACCATAAACAGAGTGACTAATGAGAATGGTTTAGGTATATGATTTGTGTAAATTGGTTGAAATATAACGATAATTGTTGAAATGGTCAGAAAAATTCAAGACGTCTGCGAGTTTTCATCGATAACACTGCCTTGAGATATATTATCACAAAACAATTTATGGTGGGATGGGTCATATATGCTCTACTACTGTGAAGCCGGGACGGGCCGCTAGTGACATAAATACGTATATTATAATGACGATGTACATACGTAGATACCATCGTCATTCGACGGAAATCGCAGTGCTATAATCTGGCAGCCACTTATAATGGTATCCGGAACCGAATGTGGGACATAAAATATTCACGAAATGAACGAGCTAGCATAGATTACATAGTACTTACTATGTGCTAGTTAAAACGATCCAGTATTTTAGTCTGCACTATGACGATTCTGAGAACGTCAAGTACCTACGTATGAGAAATAACATAGATCTTAAAGGGCCCGCGACGGACGAATTGCTCATACAAACGTAATACCAAAATGATTTCTAATTCAAACATATTTCCACTATATTGTTGTATTGTTTGTATTTTAATAGTACCTATTTATCTCTAGGTCCCTTGATTTTTTACAAAATACTAAACTAAAATGAAATAAAAACATTTTGCACATTTCTATGCCAAAATTGACAACTTTTCTTCATCTTTGTTTCGTATTATAAACAACAATGGTCGCAATTCGGCTGTTTAGTCATGCTTAAATTTAGGTAAATTTAGTTTTTTTTAATTTAAAAGCTATTCTGCTGTTACATCAAACATTTTGTTATCGTTCTTATAGTGCCATATTGCGCACCAAAGACTGAAAAAAATGTACATTTTTTTTATACTACTTGAAGATGGAACAAGCACATGGCCCACCTGATGTTAAGTGGTAACCATTACCTATCACAAAGCATTGCATCGTACATCAATTTTTTCCGGAACGTGCTCTACGATGCAACGCCCTACGTCCATCAACTTGAACTAAATATCTTAGGTGTATTTACATGTTTCAGTACGTGGAAAACTGACTAAAAATTTACCACGTTTCTCAATTCCCAGCACTAGATGGCGTAGTGTAAAAGTGTATAATCCTAGATGGCGGTGACGAAAACGCGCGGCATTCCAATGGATCAGAATGTTTCAAGAGACTGAAAGTTACAAAATAACAGCACTTGTTCCAAGAATTAGGTAGTTATATTTTAGGTAATAAAATCATCATTTCGTGGGATTTAAAATCAACACCGTTTTAGGTGCTGACTAAAGTGTATGATGTGGCATTAAAAAAATTCTAAAATTTTTCATAAAAAACACGTAAAATAAATTATAATACCCTTGCTAATTTAGTGATAGATATTTAGAAAATTTTAAGAACATTTACCTTAAATTTACGCTAATTTGGCAACAACCGAATAGGAATTAGGGTTTTAGTTAGTTATTAAACCGATTTTTAGTTAGTTTGGTGCCAAGCGAATTGCCACCAATATCTTACGTGTTGTTGCTAAGGAACATAGCTTATATTATCTAGTTACAAAATAAGTTAAGAATAATACTATGTAAATAATACATAAATTTTTCAGTCATCATTTTTGGTATTACGTTACACAACCAAATGAATATCAAAATTTTGAACTAAATCATCCATCTGCTAATGAGATCTGGAGCGATTTTCGATTTTTTGCGAATTGAAGTTCCAAGCGAGGGTCACCGGATTCTTAAGTTGTTGACATAGAGAATTAGAAAGCTGAAGGGGCAGTAGGCTGGATCATCAGTGATCTGCCGAAGAACCGACAACCGTTGGTGAAGACCGCGGCTCGACAAATGTAGGACGCTGTAACGAAACAGGTCTCAGGAGAGTGTTCCGTCGTTCACAAATATAAGCAAACTTATCTAAATAAACTCCAAACTAAATACTTTTTGATTAGATAAAAATAATAAAGAATAAAAAGGAAGAAATAGAGAGTGACAGGAGAAGTCACGCAGGAAAATTTTCGGCAATTTATTGAGAGGATGTTTATGAGGCTTTTCACAAAATAATCAGCATAAAATCATAGAATGTTCCATTCAAGAACAAGGAATGATGAGAGCTGATGTTCTCCATGTCAATTGGCGAGTGTACACAATGATAATGAGCGGAAAATCTAGCTATAGATATGTGTAATCGTGAGTACTAGAATATGGGATTCTCCTCCTCCTAAGGGATGGAAATGTACGTGGTTTGAGCACAGATAGGTGCTCTATTGGACCGATGATGAAAGGCAGGTCCGGCGGGTTTAATTACTTTATTACAGCAAATACTAGATCTGCGTTTCATAGTGAGACAGAGGGTCCACTAAGCGGGAGCCAGATGGAAAGAGTGGCTTATACAAGCTGTGGATGAGGGAGCAGCGGAGTCTCCATCAAACCAAGCACACAAAGTTACTATGTGAGATAAAATTATTATAATTGTTCACTTGCTGTTAAAGATATGGTCTGAACATGTACTGCTACTGTTGGGTGAGTTGCCAATAATTAATATTAATGTTTTATGGTACTATAAAACTCTGAATCACAAGGTTTGTGAAATAGATACAATTTACTACCTACTAGCAATGGATTATGGAACTAAATAAAAGTAAACCTTATCTCATATTATAGAGGTGAGTGTAAGTTTGTTTGTTTGTTATGTTTTCACACTATGAATGTTCAACCAATTATCATAGCATTTACATTGTCTGAGAAACGAAAGACATGAAGTACCTACTTTGATCCAGAGGAGGATTATTGTTCCTACGGGATAACAAAATACCTTTCTACAGTGAGTCAGCGGGTGAAAGCTAGTTATCTAAAATATAAATTCAATATAAGATCTTAGATTAGATTATTAGATCTTCTTAACCGTGATACGGTTGTCCAAAGTAATGATTCTTCGGGAGAATGAGCTGTTCAGTTCTATGATTCTTTAAAAAACTGTCTAAGAAATGAGATTCTTTATATTCACATTAAATATTGTACCTAAGAGGTAACTGCTGATATATTTGATTAAGCTACTGAAGCTATTGAACCTACTATGACTAGCATGAGCAGTCTTTATCGTCACAATAAATCCTCACTAAGAAGAAAGAGGTATTTACAGCCAAAAATATGAGGCTTACTCTACAAAGACAAGCAAATGCAGTTCTTTTAGACAATCCTACGGGACTCTTGATGAAATATATCATTGAAACATTATATTATTTAGCAAAGCTAACATTTTAAGAATTGAATTTCTTGGATATTTTGTATTGTATCAGCAGACAAATAGCTGCTTCATTTTACCTGAAATAAAGGTTTTTATTAACCATTTAGTGATTTGATGCATTTTGCTGCAGATCACTCCTTACTTCTTTGCATAGCAAAAGACTTACCATGATATAAACAATAGCCAGTAATGAGGCATGCTCCCAATTCCAAAATGAAACTATGGTGGGGGGCTGTCCAGTCTGGTGACGAGGCCCACAGATTGGCGCGGGGCGGAGAGCTTCCTTTGCCATGGGGTGTTTACAATGGTGCCGTGACCAGGATTTATAGGCATATCTTCTTCTTATGATGAATACCATAATCAGGATTTATAGTTTACTGTTTCAGGATCAGTGCATTCGGCGTCTGCGAGTGTTCAGGTTTGTTAGGCAAGATAGAGTTGGTTGCAGTCATGAAGCACAAGAAAGTCTGTAAAGGCTTTGAGAATAAAAATCAGGTATAATTACGATTATCTACTTTCTTTCTCTACATGTAGAGAGAACATAAAAGCGCTATGCTAACAGGAACGCCAATTCACGTATGAATCGACACGACTTCCGTGGCATAGTGGTTCAGAGCCATCTGACGGTTGTGGGTTCGATTTCCTTCATGTGACAAATGATTGTATGATTTTTCTAGGAATTTCTATGTATATCTAATGTATGTATTTCAGTCAGGTAGCACAGGAAAATAATACAAGTTTTTTGTAGTAGCAAAGTTATGTAAGAAGTCCGTGGTTTCTGCCTACACTTTCTAGGAAAAGATAGGATTCTTTAAATGCATGTACTAACACGAGTACTACATTACTTACTTATTGATTTATTGAGGAATAAGGTAGACTTGTAGATTTTCTTCAGATTAATTTTAATTTAGTTGCGGTTCTTACCGCAAAATGCTGCTTAGTGAAGAAGGAGAGACTTTGAAACGATTATTCTAGCACATTTAGCACAAAGTTACATGTTTCTTGGCAGGCAGGTCAAATAACACAAAACAGTTTTCTCTGGACAGGCGGAACGGGCGGCACAAGGTCGGGACTTCCAGCAGTACAGCTTTTCATACTGATGAGGTTCAGTCAGGTAGAACAAGGATTGGTATTTCAGTTGCGAAATTCTTCGTCTATTGATGAGGTTTGGTTGTAGCTTTGTAGCATAATTTGAGACGCAAAATCGTGAAGCGTTCCACATTTTCAATTAATTTTCATTAATTTGCAAAAATATTCTGATTGAAGTTTATTGACAATAGTTGTCATCAGTTCTATTCTTTGTGGAATGATACTAGGGATGTGCCGATGCGATCCGATTGTTTTCAAAGATCGGATCGAGGGCATACGATCCGAACGATTTTCGGATCACAAAGTTAGATCTATATCTTTAGTTTATATTGAGTACGTTTCAAATTTAAACTAAGTGTCGGTACTTTACATCGTAATTATGATTGGCGCTTGCTACGGAGTCATGGATGCCAACCTTAATTGTTACAAAGTTATTTTTTTATCGTAATAAATAGTATTTTCTTAGGTCCATGTAATTTCTGTTGTTTTAATTGTGGTTAGCTATTAGGTTTGAAAAAAATGTAATTTATTTGTGTAAATGTAATATATTAAAATGTTTATTTTCAATACGATTTTTCGGATCAATTTTTTGAAGATCGGATCGAGGCGTTACGATCCATTGCGATCCACGAAATCGGATCCAGCGTAAAAAAGTACATCCCTAAATGATACTTCCACAGTTTAGTTAGATACTCGACAGACTATCGTGTGGTCGAGACGACATCGGACATCATTACATCATTGTCATTTAGACAGAATATGATTGTCAGTTGTTCTCTTCTATACCTGTGGTCAGACGGCAAAGACGACAGGGATAAAAATCCAAAGAGTAGAAAGTCTTATAACGTCATGTCGAGGTTCGATTTGAAAGGTTAGTTATAATGAGGTTTGATTCCTAGACGTAGGTACACTAATGTAGATAGGTCGGATGTTGGTGTACCACATAGATAGACTTTAAAAATAGGCATTGCGAACAGAGTTGAAGGAAACACATGTGGCAGAGGTTTCCAGTGAGATCTGCAGTTTAGCAACTTCAGCTAGGTTACATTTTGATAGGAGACCGTAGGTGAAATTGTAAACTGAAAATTACACTGAATAACTTTACACACATTGACAGTTAAAAGGTACAATGGGCTCTGTTATCGCAGGGCGGCCTTGTCGCTGAAAGGATTTTGTTCCAGACAACCAAATATCTTTACAGTAGATACATTTAGATGTTAGCCTAGGTATTTTCAGATTAAAGGAATCCTCACTTGGTCTAGATTTCAGCTGGTTTGACCACTTCAGCAGTTAGGTTATTGACAGTTTTTAGGTATTTTATTTTATTTTTTATTTTTTATTTTATTTTATAATGGTATGGAGAAGGAAATCGCTGATTGTTCGTAGTGATGATTCTTGAGCAAAAGGAAGTCGTTTCCAGTTATTATTCCCAGATGTAGAATTCTAAAGGTGGAACTGCAGATTATTAGTACAGGGATGTATCAAGGATTTGTCGGAATGTTGTTTCGTTTTATGGATGGAATATTTACGTCAATACTGGCATTCGCCTGCGGTTTCGCTCGATGTTGTCAGAGTTTTATTCCAAGATTGAACCTAAACTTTTGTGGAGTTGTATAATATTTTGTTTAGCACTCATTATTTCTAAAGTGTTGGCGTGTGGGAGAAACTAATATTTTTACGGACTTTGTCGTTCATAACAAGTTGACTTTCACACAAAAGATTTCTTGAATTTTAGTTTATTCGCCCAGAAATTTAACAAATGGATAGTTTTTCAGATTTGGTTTACGTTGGTGTCTTATCTTATGAGATTGGGAAGGACTACAATAGGGAACTCAACTTTACGTTTCATAAGACTCTTGCGTATATATGCAGTGTTAATCAACTTCTTGCATTATTCTTACGTTTCAGACATTTGACAAATGTGTACATCTTGCATAAACTACTTAACCTTGATAAATAATGAGGTAGGTAGACATAGACACAGTAGGCTTTACTTAATTTTGGGGAAGGAACTTCACACTTTTAGAGAATCACATAGGTACTTACATAAGTAGACATCTAAGTAAAAGGCTACTTAAACTTATGGAAGTACTTTAAGGATCATAATAATGAAATAAACTATCTAGTAATTATATTCAGTTATTTTAACACGTTGACTGCGGGTTACAGATCGGTTCAATATAAACAATTGGTTTTAACACTCAAAGTGTTTTCACACGGCACGTTTCCATAATGTCGCATTCCACTACGAAATAAAATATAAATATATAAAAATTAAATATAACCTCTCCTTAATTTTGCATTATTTTTAAATTAATTTTTAAAACTAAATAATTAACTTTAAAACTTAACTTAACTTTTGATAAATATTAAGAACTTTCATAACATAGGAAGATAGACGTACTACTGATTCTCTGACTGAGGTTTTTAATGGTTCTTAGGTCGTGTTGCTGTTGTTGAAACTTTTGGTTTCATGATAAAACATCAGTGAGAAACCAATAAGCAGTTTAGTTTAATACTTTGGTTTTTAATTTGAAGAAATCATTCTGCGCTTTAGTTTAAGAAATGGGGGGTTGGTAGTAATAATTACATTAAGCTACTAATTTAAGGAAAATGTTCATCTTATACCAGTAGTGGATGAAGTTGGACTATTGAATTGGACTTGATGATGGATTTGGTGAATGGCTTGATGATGATCTTCGCAATATTATATCTGTAGATACATACGGGAGCATACGCAGTGGTATAAACTGGATGATGGACTTGATGATGATCTTTTGTCAACATTATACCTGTACATACTGGTACTTATTCAGTGGGTTAAACTGAACTGATGATGAAAGGCTTGATGATGATCTACGCTAAGCTTAGATTAAGGCTAACATTATATCTGTAGGTACATGTAGTGCCTTTGCAGTGGGATAAACTGGATCGGTGATGAAGAGCTTGATAATGGACTTGATGATAATTATAGCTAACTTTATACCTACCTGTATTTTAGAGGAATCTGAGCAGTAAACAACATTGGACTGAGATGTTGTTGATGATGATGTTGATGGTGGTTATCGCTAGGTATACCTATGCATAACGGACTTTAAGCAGTGGACTGTAAGGATGATGATAATTAGAATTAGTAATATTTATATCTCACGGTATTTAAGCAGTGGACTGTAATTGCTGTTGATAATGATGATGATGATTAACATACGGTTTACCTGTACATAACGCTATCTAAGCAGTGGACGACATTGGACTGAGATATTGATAATGTTTATTTGTATCTTACGATGTCTAAACAGTGAAAGACGTTGGACTGATGATGGTGATGATGATGGTTGACATTAGGTTAACTTGTATACAACGGTATCTATACAGTGGAAGATGTTGGTTTGTTAATGATGATGATGATGCAGATGATGGTCTTGATGATGATAACTGGTAACGTACAGCAGTAAATCAGTATATCAATCATAGCGCAGTGGACGAAGTTCGGTTGATGGATATTAATGATGATGATGATGATGATATTTTAGGTAGAATGAGAGTTTACTTTAACAATCTTACTAGGTGAGGACGAGAATATTATTATTCTGTGGTAAAATCTACCTATGAAGAATTTGGGCTTATCTATAATGTGTTAGTGAGGTAGTACTACTTTCAGGTTTCTAGACTTAAGAATTTACTATAGCGTTAGATAGTCAAACATAGAGTCAGTCAGTAAGTCGGTCAGTCAAACAAAACAGACAGGCTGCTACAAAAAGAGTTTTATATTAAAGAACCTAACTAAAATAAACTTATAACTTAAAATCAAAGATATGATTTAACACAATAAAATAATAATATAATAAAATGCAGATACGTTTCGAAAATGAAATAAAATATTTATAAAATTTAATAAAAGGTTTGAACAAAAAAAAAACTATTATAACCTACATTTTGAAGTTAAATTAATAAAAAAAACTTTATAAAAAAATAAGAAGGATAGTGAAGGTGTGAGTATGGTTGCTCTACTGGGGGGTTGTTTCGCTACATCCGACGGGTTTTGTTTTGGCTGTTAGGACAACAGTACAATTTATTCGCAGTTTCTAGTTCCATTGAGTTGATTAGTTATTTAAGGTGGCGAGAAAAGCAACGAAAGTTAATGCTATGACAGAGCGTGTTTAGAGTAAAGGTTTTTTGGAGGGCCAAAATGATTAATCGATAACATGACTAGAAACGGTTTGTTAACTTTGAATTCAGACATTAAGAATACATACATGGACTTTTTATGCGGGAGGAATTATTCCGGAAATCCCCACCAAGCCGCCCCACTGGTGGGGATTATTGGATTTTTTCCAATAATCCCCACCAGCTACGCCGTAGTCAGCTACGACGTAGTGGTGGGGATTTCCGGAAAAAAAAATCCAATAATCCCCACCAAGTCAAATGGCAAATTTTAATCACTCTTATTCCTTTACTTCGTGGTATTATGATGTTCTCTGTAGTGCATCATATTATAATAACATAGGTAATTTAAGTAGGAAGAGTTATTTCCTTATGTTTATAGCAACATTGGATGTTAGAAAAAAATAAAAGAAAAAGTAATTGTTATGGTCTTTAATATAACTAAATTATTTATAAAATTATAATTCTTTAATTAGTTAAATTATAAATTATAATTAAACTAAATTAACACTATAAACATAGTAAAAATCAACAAAGTGCTTAATTCTACTAACAACCATTTATAATCACGTTTTTAGTATCACACATAATTTTTATTTTGTCTTAAATAGTTCTACTAATTTACAATAATTGACTAGAACTAAAGATTAATTTCAATAATTACGTTGCAATCGTTTTGGTTCTAGTTGCGCGGCAACAGATGAATGGTTTTATTGCACCCGGGCTTCAAAACAACAGACCATGTGAACATAAATATAGTAAAAAATCAACATAGTCATAAAAATACTTACTAACATCTAAAAATTAACTAATTTACAACAATTAAAAGGTAAATTTTTATTTAATTGTTAATAGTACCGTGACCAAAAATTACTACAAACTTATATAATTAATAATTAATATATATATTATAATATAATTATAATATACATATTATAATATAATATATATATTATAATATAATTATAATATACATATTAAACCACCAATGACTAACCTTTTATCGGTTTGCCACAAAGTACCTACCTAGTAACAAGTTTTAACCAATAGGGAAACAGCTAATTGGTGGTCTGTTGTTTTGAAGCCCGGGTGCAATAAAACCATTCATCTGTTGCCGCGCAACTAGAACCAAAACGATTGCAACGTAATTATTGAAATTAATCTTTAGTTCTAGTCAATTATTGTAAATTAGTAGAACTATTTAAGACAAAATAAAAATTATGTGTGATACTAAAAACGTGATTATAAATGGTTGTTAGTAGAATTAAGCACTTTGTTGATTTTTACTATGTTTATAGTGTTAATTTAGTTTAATTATAATTTATAATTTAACTAATTAAAGAATTATAATTTTATAAATAATTTAGTTATATTAAAGACCATAACAATTACTTTTTCTTTTATTTTTTTCTAACATCCAATGTTGCTATAAACATAAGGAAATAACTCTTCCTACTTAAATTACCTATGTTATTATAATATGATGCACTACAGAGAACAACATAATACCACGAAGTAAAGGAATAAGAGTGATTAAAATTTGCCATTTGACTTGGTGGGGATTATTGGAATTTTTTTTCCGGAAATCCCCACCACTACGTCGTAGCTGACTACGGCGTAGCTGGTGGGGATTATTGAAAAAAAATCCAATAATCCCCACCAGTGGGGCGGCTTGGTGGGGATTTCCGGAATAATTCGAAACGAGGTCCAGTAGAATGCTCTTACATCTTATCGCTAGGATATGACTTGCCTCACAACCAAGTTTCCTTTTGTAGAATTTGGATTCCAACAAGAGATATTGTTTTTGATCACTATATTACTAAGAAGTAAATGCTCCTTCATTTGATGCTTGTCTCTTTAAAGTTTAAATACTTTTGTCATATAGTGAGAACACACATTTTACATACAAACACTAAATTAACACAATTGAGAAGTTAACAAATTAGAATTTGTACTTTTAATGAAATAACTTGAAAAAAAAAATTATAGATATTATATTTGTGAATTAATGGGGAATTTAAATTTTTCCTTCGGTTACAATTCTTTTCTCCTGCGTAAAAATTGGGGGTTGATTGTAACGAAACAGGTCTCAGGAGAGTGTTCCGTCGTTCACAAATATAAGCAAACTTATCTAAATAAACTCCAAACTAAATACTTTTTGATTAGATAAAAATAATAAAGAATAAAAAGGAAGAAATAGAGAGTGACAGGAGAAGTCACGCAGGAAAATTTTCGGCAATTTATTGAGAGGATGTTTATGAGGCTTTTCACAAAATAATCAGCATAAAATCATAGAATGTTCCATTCAAGAACAAGGAATGATGAGAGCTGATGTTCTCCATGTCAATTGGCGAGTGTACACAATGATAATGAGCGGAAAATCTAGCTATAGATATGTGTAATCGTGAGTACTAGAATATGGGATTCTCCTCCTCCTAAGGGATGGAAATGTACGTGGTTTGAGCACAGATAGGTGCTCTATTGGACCGATGATGAAAGGCAGGTCCGGCGGGTTTAATTACTTTATTACAGCAAATACTAGATCTGCGTTTCATAGTGAGACAGAGGGTCCACTAAGCGGGAGCCAGATGGAAAGAGTGGCTTATACAAGCTGTGGATGAGGGAGCAGCGGAGTCTCCATCAAACCAAGCACACAAAGTTACTATGTGAGATAAAATTATTATAATTGTTCACTTGCTGTTAAAGATATGGTCTGAACATGTACTGCTACTGTTGGGTGAGTTGCCAATATTTAATATTAATGTTTTATGGTACTATAAAACTCTGAATCACAAGGTTTGTGAAATAGATACAATTTACTACCTACTAGCAATGGATTATGGAACTAAATAAAAGTAAACCTTATCTCATTAGACTTTTTTTAGCGTTTAGACGCTGGATGAGTCGAGACGGAGCCGGAGCCTGGAGAGAGAGTACATGCAAATGAACCTATTCGTAAGAAAATATAGAAGGTTATTTAAATCAAAGTTAGAAGGTAACAATAATTACAACAGACGAAACAAGGATAAATTAATTTTGCCAAAATCTACCTTGAAGACATTTGACAAAAGCCCTTATACCTACCAGACTCATAAAAATGTATAACAAAATCCCTTATAATATTGTAGACATAAAAAAAGATTCAACCTTTCGGACTAAGCATAAATACTTTTTACTATCTATATGTTATTACTCTGTTAACGAATTCTTAAGAAAAAATTAAAGAAATAATTAATTTGTAAGTTTGTCATTTAAGCATCTAAACACACTATGCCGAAAATTACGCGACGTAAGTTCCGCAGCTGATTTTGACAAGTTCGGCTGTATATTTATAAATAAATAGTATAAATAGCATTGCTGGCGTAATCATGCCGAACTTACGTCGCGTGATTTCGGTTATAGTGTGTTTAGACACTTAGGCTTAAATGACAAACTTAAGCCATCTTTGTCTTAGGCTATCTTTAGTATAATATGTTAGGAGTATAATATGTTGGGAGAAGCTGAATTGTGTCATTGCTTTATGTCACTTTATGTCAATAAATGATTTTGTATTTGCCAACTACCATCGGCATCAAGTTGATATTCCATAATAACAGGAATAACCGTTTCCGAACATCATTTATAATGCGAACTGCTAAAATATGGAATTAGTTGCCAGCGTCTGTTTTTACATTGACTTACGACCCAACGCCTTCAAAAAGTGAGTTAATAGGCATCTTCTGAGAAAGCTCGCCCCATCGTCGACCTCCTTGCCCACGCAAGAGCTGGCTCAAAACAAATAATAAAAAGAAAACATCGTCATGCCTCAAGTTTGATCTAGGCATCTTATGCACGTTCATAACATGCATGATGTACGATGTAGTACTTTGTTATAGGTAATGGTTAGCACCATCAGGCGGGGCAGGTGTTTCTTCCATCTTCAAGTACCTATTTTAAGTAAAATAGGTTATATCAGGGTATGTCATGTAATTCTTTCCCGCTAGAAATTCTTGCAAAAACCCGAATGACTGACATGTGTCGATGGATGAGCTTTTTACAGGCTATTTCCGACATTTACGGCGATAGTGATGGGAAAATATCGTTAAATTAACGTATATTTTGTTTTTACCTTTTAAATAGAACTTTTTTGACCTTGCCCCTGACTAACCCCATACAACAAAGCAAATAAGCGGTTGCTTAATTTTTTAATATTATTAACTTCAAAAGAGAGTGGTGGGAGATGGCTCGGGATAGAGATGTTTGGAGGTCTATGGGGGACACCTTTGCCCAGCAGTGGGATGAGAGAGGTTAATTAAAAAAAAAACTATTTACTTACCAAGGTACCAAGTGAGTGCACTTGGTACCCGGATTAAAAGTAGAATAATGTGTTCCTGGTCTATAAATATATTATGTACAAAATTTCAGCTCCAAACGTTCATTAGTTTTGGCATGTAGGAGGAACTTATACAAATCTCTCCATTTTTTTTACTTTTGCTTTTAATATATAGTAGCATTATTATTATCTTTAGTATTATTTATTTTTCTCTTTAACATTCATTCTGTGTGGGTCAATAAACGGTTTATCATATTTTTTCACACACAACTCTCACGTAAGCACCTACCTTCCCCGCCAACAAATCATCGACGTGTCACAACACTACGTCAGCCGACATTGACCGCTCGTGATGTAATGCGGATATTCGGTTCCAAACGCAGTTATTATTAGCGATGAAAATAATATCTCGATACGTCATCTTTGTTTTTGGCCATCATTTAGTCCATTGGCATTTGCTTTCAACTCATTTTAAAAAAAGTATAAATTCAAAAAATGTTATTTAAAACGTAATCTTTGTTACAAAGCTTATTATAACATTTCTGATTATTTAGATGACAAAAAAGCTTGGAATGAAACAGTCTCCAACTCCCTCAAAACCAATGTAAAGGTTAAGAATAAATATTGCAAAAATGACATAAAAAAATATAAGCCTAGTAGAGTTTCTTGCCAATTCTTCTCTCGCGTTGTCGCGTTACGAATTGGTGTAAATTAAAAACATTGATGATTTAAAGTGTACTGTAATGTTCGTACTGAATACATTTTTTTTTACTTTTCCTAGTTGATGAGTGTAGGTGCCTACAACAACCCCAACAACAACATCAGCCTATATAATTCCACTGCTAAAAATAGACCTCCCCTAATAAGAAGAGGGCTATACCATAATCCCCACGTTTTGGGCGGTGTGGGGATAGCAGAGCACAGCTTCTCGCACCGCCGACGCTGCTGCCCGTCGGCGAATCACGGTCATCGGCGATCAGGTAATTTAGCTATGCCAGCAAATCACGGTTATCGGCGGTCAGGTAATTTAGCTGTGCTGGTGTTAGGCTGCGCTATGCCGCAATCAGCCGCCGCCAGAGCCCCGTTTGTTTCATAGCACGAAGGTGGCAGTTGGAACCCCCTACACACCACCTACATCTTATGTGCCTACACCTACGTCAAATAGCTGCATACCTACTTAGACTTTTCTTTATTACCTCTGGATCTGACTAGGGGATCGTAGTGTGTGAGCTAGAGATAGAGATCCATAAAATATACCTCATCATCATCATCATCATCATCCGCAGCCCGACTTCATCTATGGCTGAAGTAAAGACCACCTTTGCTCCTGCCACTTGCCACGGTCCTACGCTAGCTTCTTTTCCCAGTCCTGGGCCACCATTCTGTTATCCTTTTGCACCACCTGTCATCACCACGTCTCGCCAGGTGTCCCGCCCAACTTGAGCTCCATTACCCGTATCCGACATCCTTGACCTTGGTTAGTCTTCGGATCTCGTATTGGGAACTCGGTCTAAAAGGCTCGCTTCAGTGCTCTCTGTGTAACCCTCATTTTATACACAGCCTCCTGCGTGAGCTACCATTTCTCGGCACCATAAGGCCGCGGTCACGAAGACAGCGGCGGCGGCGCGGGGAGCGGCGCACCAACGCAAATCTATGCATTGAACACGCCATTCCTTGCGCCGCCGCCGCCGCCGCCGCCGCCGCCGCCCCGCTCCCGCTGACTTCGTGACCGCGGCCTTAGTCATAGTGGGAAGAACACACTGGTTAAATAGACAGGTCTTCCGACACTTAAATATACCTAACCACTTTTAAGACACAGCCTAAATGTTATGTAAAAATAAAAAGTTATTAAGTTGTTAGTTTAACACTGTTTCTGCTTGTGTACTATTTATAATTTTGTATTAGGTTAGTTTTCGGCATTTTTTTTTTGTTGGCATAACTTATTATTACAGGTTATACATTTATAACTTCCTCTTGAATCACTCTATCTATTAAAAAAACCGCATCAAAATCCGTTGCGTAGTTTTAAAGATCTAAGCATACATACGGACAGACAGACAGCGGGGAGCGACTTTGTTTTATACTATGTAGTGATAACTATTTTTAACACGCTTTTATTAGTTTCACCTGTATGTATGTATGTAACCGACTCCTTTGAGCTCGATTTTGCCCTACTTTGAACGATCAGATTTGATTCAAACTTTGCACACCTGTCAAAGGTCGATGACAATGCAATAATCCGATAAAAATATCCGATTATCCTAATTAGATTCGCCAGGATTAATTAATTTCTTTCCGCATCCTTTGCATGCGAGTAAGAGAGACAGAGCTAGTGCGCGAACTACGCATGCGTGCAAGCGTGTTTTTTTAGTTTTTTTAAACTATTATTTATTTATAATGGGAACCACATGGCTGTTAAACTACTTAAATACATTTATTTGTCAACATTTGCATTTTATACATACACTGAGACCTGAGACGAATATCTGCAGATAATGCAACATTTGTCTCGCGGCGGGAACCGAACCCGCAACCTTCTGCGTCAAAGGCGGACCATCGCCCAATGCGCCAGAGAGGCCGGCTAAATTACGCTAGCTATGCCTAATTGCCTAGTCTAAAGACTAGGTAGGTAGGTACAGTACACGCCGTACTAAAATTAACACAAACAAACATACAAAATTAGGAGTTTTTATAGTTCTAAACAGACCTGCCTACGTAAGACTAAGACGTAATACTAACTGGTTTACTTTACCGTCTTGTTGCCAAGTACATAGGTTTAGGTTGCCACCTCGTTGGCTACAGAGGTGCAGGTTCAAGTCCCGCTGTCGTTTTATTTATTTTATTATAGGGGGTAGAGTCAAATCCATACAATAATATTTTTGTTGAAGGTGCTAAAACTATCTGTCTATTAATTAAAAAATGTTGTCAATCGTAATCTCTGTAACAAAGCTTATTATAAAATTTCTGATCACAAAAAAGCTTGATATTTAACTGTCTCCAACTCCCTCAAACAACATGTAATAGTTAAGAATAATAATGATTGTACATAACAAATACATTCAAAAATAATATAAGCTAAGCAGAGTTTCTTGTCAATTCTTCTCTGTTTAGTCACATTACAAAATGGTGTAAACTAAAAATATATATAGAGTTCCTACTGAATAAGTATTTACAGCAGCGTCGGCAGTGTGAGAAGCTGTGTCCTGAAACCCGCATGCCCAGCGTGGGGATTATGGGCATAAACCCCCTTATGGCGCTCATTAGGGGAGGCCTTCAGCAGTTCAGCAGTGGACTGCTATAGGCTGATGATGATGAAGTATTTTCATTTATGTATGGCCTTACTTATAAAAACCTGTCAGCACATAAACAATGCTTAAACTTTTCCCATCTCTTACTGTTGGATAATGATAGACAGGGACAGGAATAACTAATTAAGTAGCATTTTTATGTAAGGTGGTAAGTTAAGTATTTTTATTTATTTATTTACAAACTTTGTTTTTAAAATCACATTCAGCTCTTTATCATAAGGGTTTACCCTCCATTATCTTTGTAACAGACTTGTTTATGGTTCGGTTACAATGACAAACACACTGACCTAACACAAGAACAATAGCTCAACCTTAATGTCAAGGTCATTTGACTCACCATTACCATAGATAACTTAATACTGCCATGTTTAAGGTGATTCATAGTACAAGGTGATTTATGGCTATAATGGGTCCCTTAAATTGTTACCTATGTTAGTATGGTATGGTAGGGGGTGAAATATTTTCTTCTTTGTAGTGATTCACTAGTGGGCAACTCTAGTGTCACCTATTAAGGCCCCCAAGAGTGTAAGGGATTTTCTTTTTTATGGTATTTGAAGATGGAACAAGACAACAACAACAACACAACATGGGCACACTTGATGGTAAGTGGTAATCATTACGTATCACAAAGCATTGCATCGTAGATCACGCTCTAGGATGCAAGGCCCTGTGTCCATCGTGTCTTGAGGCATGAAGGTCATAAGCCTCTTGTGCCTGTAATTTTAACCATCTGACATCTTTGAAAATCAAGTCAACCTCACATGACCACCTATTCAGTACACTGCTGGACATAGGCCTCCCGTATAAGAAGGGGGATATTTTAACCATAAATCCTCCGCACCACTGAAGCTGCTGCCCGTCAGCAGCCTGGCAATTTAAATGTGCAGGTGTAAGGCTGCCCTGTGCCACATTGGGCTACCAGAGCCTCAGGTTTAGGTTAGATTTGGTTTGAAAGATGGAGGTTGGAACCCCATACACCCTTTAATCAGAACAACGAAGCCTCAAAATCTATGCTCAGACTATTACTCAGGGATTAATCTAATCTAGGTTCATGGGTATAGAATTAGCCTAGAATTTTTGACCGCTATGTTTTGTTGGAGATATGCTCAGCAGTACAAGCTGGATGCAACAACCTGATGACGGGGTCCAATGGCACTCATTGGAGGAGGCCTACGTCCAGCAGTGGACTGCTATAGGTTAATGATGATGATGATGATGATGATGATGATGATGCTCAGCAAACAATTTGTAAAATGTAAGTGGGTGGTCAGAGACAAGTCCAAATATTTCTCTATTATATATTTTTGTATCTAGATATGACCTACCCTACAGACACCTAAAAATTTGAGTGCTATGCTGGCTAGGATTCCGAAGACGGAGGTTGGAAACCTTGTACACTCCATTGAGAAATCTAATTCTAATTTGAAGTGGGAAAAGTTCTGCATTGACGTCCAGCATTAATTATACCTGTATAATAAATAATACATATTAATTATACCTGGACTTGGATTGGGCCCTAAATTAAATCAGTAGTATTTATGTGATGGTTACAATGAGGACTCGAGCCAAGACAAACCTTACTTAAAAGTATAGATTTTTTATTGGTAAATAATATAATGATGAGTTTTGAAGAGGGTGTGAGAAGTCTTAATTTTTAAGCCATCACCAAGAACACAATACAAACAAAGGCATTTGGAACAGAGCTGGAGTATTTTTATACGGAAAATATGAAAGTATTGGGGCTGATTCTAGCTCCAATACTTTCATATTTACCGTTTATCATATCATAATATTCATCCCAAATTGCCAAAAAGAAAACATTGGTAGACGAGTGACGAGGGTAGATTTTTAAAAGCAGAATTGGAATATTTTCTTGAAAATTTCAGCAGGAGCAAGAGATATAATAATCTTGTTTTAATAAAGGAATCTAATTTTGGCGGTAATCCCTGACCTGTGTAGGAAAATGCATTGAATCACCTATTGATGCAGCAGGATCTGCAAATAGGTTTACTTACGCAATTGGATTCGTCTGTCTTCAGCAATTCATCAGAAACACCAGCACATAGGGTTCGAATCAGAAGAACCACTTAACACTTAGAACATGATCACATCACGGTAATACAAAACAAAACACTAGGTTCTTGGGGCTAGGGAAAACTGGTGGAAAATACTGAAAAATAGATTTTCAGGTTTAAGTTTCACGAACACTTCGCGTTTTTGCTATTGTCCTTGTGTTTTTCGCGTTTCGCTTCTAACAACAGCCAGCATTGGGAGGGACTATGCCCGTTGCCGCCGCGACCGTATTTTAACAAATTCCACTATTTTTACGATATCACAAAATAGAATGTGTAAATGACAGGTATTTTTGACATGCGCACTCCATCTGTCCATTTTATGCGATGCGACTGCCATCTATTGAGTTTTAGAAGCAAAATTTTGTAACACAGTTCTGTGATGGCTTACGTAGTACAGAAAGTTGTGTACAGATGGCGCTTCAAGAATAGCTTTTCTACTTAACGCTAGATAGCATTAACTACCACCTTACGAATAGTTATGCTACTCGATACTAGATGTCACTAGTTAGATCTGAGTTCTGACATCTAATTCAATTTTACAAACATGTACCCAATTATTTAATTTGTGCTGAGTAACTAATAATTACTTATGTATCGTAGTGGATGCAGAACAGACATCTATATAGCGGATCGATATACCTATATTATCCGAGTTTTTTAACTTAAATTAAAAACTAGGCTCGCGTAGGTCCTCGACTCCTGGCCAACGACTGGACCACGAATTAATTGCAGAGGGCTTACCACAGGTTTTGATAGTTTTCGAAAACTTTATAAGTTTGGTATCTTTCCATACATTTTCGTAGTTCATGCACGTTTCCCTAGAGGCGCTGTACTGAAAATGTATGGAAAGATACCGAAACTTATAAAGTTTTCGTAAACTATAAAAAACGTGTGGTAAGCCCTCACATAGTGGGTACTTACAAGATTACTTACTGGTTAACTACTGTTATTGCGAAGTCGAAATTTGAAATAATTTGTTGTCTGTGGAAAGTAAAACGCGACTATATATAGGTGCCAGTGCCAGGAGTAGGTACGACTTTAGCAGGCTAAAGGGTTCATTTCAATTTCAATTTATTTTACAATTATAATATTACAGAAAAATATCCAAGGCGTTATACATGAAAAAGCTTAATTAACAAAGTATCATAAGTATAATGGTCTTATGGTCAAATATATCCAACATACCTAGGTAGGTACCGTAACCTACCTACGTAACTACCTACCCACTTACCTACATAAAGGAACGTCGACCTTTTGGTCTTGCCTTTACCAATCTACTTACAAACTCTTTATGGTACTAGTTATTCTAAATGTATCTAGGTAGGTTTATGTACCTAGGTATGCTATAGGAGTGTTGCTATACTATAGGTAGGTGGTACGTCTGGTCTGGTGTGTTGGTTGGCTTAGAATTTGTGTCTCAAAAATAAGAATGATCGAAACGTGTGTGGACGACCGTATGATGCCAGAATATAATATGGATATGGTAACATATAAAATTTCAAATTCTATAAATAAAGTAAGTGAGTGACATACTCTTTCTTACACTTACTCGTACTTAGCCCCATTAACATGCCGTTTCTATGTAAACTCTACGATAGACAAAACAACGTATTTTTCATATTTTTAGGTCTCTCTGCACCTTAAAAATGTATTTTTTTTCTCCCCCTTATTTTGGTCTATTTTTAGATGAACCATGTTAAAACATTCAGAATGCTTCCAAAAACAAGTTTTCTCTATTAATCCGTCGACAAATAGGTACCTTGTCTACGACTAAAGGTTGTTGTTAAAAAAATTGTTTTTTCAAAAAATCCAAAAACGAGCCTCTATCTTAAGAGCTGTTTTGCTATGTGTGGGCGTATTTATAATAAAATTCCCGGTGATGTAAAAAATCTACCACGGAGACAATTTGAAAAAAAGCTAAGAATTTGGTTGACTGAAAAATATTATTATAGTGTATCTGAATTCTTAATTTAATTTATGCATTGACTTATTTGACATTTTATTTTTTAAATTTTTATGATTTATTTCAGTTTTTTTATATTATTAATTTTTGACATTTTTTTTTATTCATCTTTGTACAAATATTCAAAGTATAATTTAGGTTTGTACTTAGTTAATTTTATAGGTAATCTTTGTACATTTTTTTTTAAATTTTATCAAATGTAAAGCGCCCTAACCCACGAAATTTGCAATACCGGAAAACGGTGAATAAGTCATGTACTTACAACTAGTCTTAAGACCTACTGTTACTTACACTTATATGCAAATAAATATCTTGCATCTTGTATCTTGTATCTTGTGCTAAGCTGACAGACCGAGGAGGTTGGTATATCCATACAAACTTTTTATTTATTTATGTCCACCTCCATCGTAGTCTCAATGCTGAGTGACTCCTTTGGTGAAGTCGACTGTCTGTCTCCATCGGTTTCTATCAGCATCCTGACGTTATGAATAAATATATTGTATTGTATTTATGGAGAGCCACGCTACTGGTATCTCTAAAGTCTAAATATTCGGATACCGTCCGTCGTTAAAGACTTCTTCCTCGTGGCCATTTACCTTTCACTTTTCCGGTCACCATCAGGCGCTCCAGATTGTCCAAGAGAGAGCATGCGGGAATTATTAGCAAAAAAACTTGAATGTTAACTTTTTCGATGTGTACCTGTTCCAGGGAGTATTAGCTGCGCAAACGTCAGACGCAGCTAATATTCTCTACAGGTCCTTAAATGAGTTAGTTACTGATAACTCTAGCTCATTGTACTGTCGTTATTCGTCAAAAGTTCCCAAAAAAATGTAGAGAAAAAAAAACAGCCTAAAACAGTCTGCTGTTGGAAATAGGCCCATGAGCACCATTAGGAGAACATTTGAACATCATCATCATCCACAGTCCGACTTTATGCTTATACTTTATTTATAAAAAATGTATTCTATCTAGTATATCAATCATTTGGTTCCCATAATACAAGCTCTGCTTAGTTTGGGGCTACATGATGCTGTGTGATTACGTCCAGGATTATTTATTATTTATGCACTGCTGGATAATAGTCCTCCCGAAGCTTGTGCCATCCACCAGGGTCTCGTGCTAGTCGCATCCACGACGCGGTGACGCGTACTATGTCGTCGACCCATCTCGCTACTGACCTTCCGACGCTTCTTTTGCCTACCCGCGGCCACCATTCGCTGCTCCTCCTGCCATCACCACGCCTCGCAATGTATCCCGCCCATCCCCACTTGAGTTCCACAACTCAATTCCCAAAGTCCTGGGATTTGTCCGTTTTTGGACCTCGACGTTCAAGAGATTGACATTGATCGAAGGGAACATTTACTTATTTAATATTAACAACCCAGTAAAACTGAAAAACGCTCCTCAAATTATCATTGTAGACTAGTTTTAAAAGCCTTATCAATATTTCGTACATCGATGTTAAATGTAAGTCCTTCAAGGAATATCAGGTAGGTAGGTGCGGATGTCGTCATCACCACGCAATGTTGAATGCTAAACATGTCTCAACAGAAACTAAGCGATTTTCGTTGATTTTATTATCGAGCTCGTTTTAGGTATAACTTTTATAGGCCTCCCGAAGGCCTCCGACGTGGGAACGACTAAAGCTAAAACCAGCAAGTTAGTCAGTTAGACCATTTTCCCAATAGTATCTACTCCTGTTGGACTCCAAGCTGGGACCAACATCATAACGTGCCTTCAGAAGCACGGAAGCGCTCAGATCTAAATGCCACTAAACGGTCACCCATACAAGTAGTGACCGGGCGGAGTGTTGCTCAACAAGATGACCTGCTAAGAACAGAAGAAGCGCTCGTGGCGTGGCTCACTTCGAGAGGCTGAAAACTCCGACACCAGATTTGGCCACCAGCTCATACGTAATACAAAGAAGGAAAAAAGGGAAAGAACATCAGAGTAGGTAAGCCAGGCCACGAGCTCTTCACGTAATACCACCCTAACCCTAACCCTTCTACCACCCCCACCCCTAACTAAACGCCAATAAAAGCCTAAAAGATTGTTATCATACGCAGCATACGCAGTCAAAAGAATCCGTCAACTTACTGACGTAGAAACGGCTAGACTAGTTTATTTCAGCTACTTCCATAGCATTATGTCGTACGGCATTTTGTTGTGGGGGAATGCTGCAGATATCAACACCATATTTGTGTTGCAGAAGAGGGCTGTTCGTGCAATTTATAATATGGGCCCCAGAGAATCACTTAGAACTAAGTTTAAAGAAATAAATGTTATGACAGTGCCGTGCCAATATATATATGAAAACTTAATGTATGTCCGAAAACATATTAATATGTTCAAGAAAAATAGCGACTATCATAATGTTAACACTAGAAATAAAGATAAATTAGCTGTTCCCACTGTAAGGCTCCATAAAGTTAGTCAATCTTTTAAAGGGATGTCTGTACGATTTTTTAACAAAATACCAAATGATGTGATTAATCTATCTGTAAATAAATTCAAAAATGTTGTTAAACGTAATCTATGTAATAAAGCTTATTATAAAATATCTGATTATTTAGATGACAAAAAAGCTTGGGATGAAACTGCCTCCAACTCCATCAAAAACAATGTAATAGATATTAAGTACAATGACGTTAAAAAAATATAAGCCAAGCAGAGTTTCTTGCCAATTCTTCTCTGTTTGGTCACGTTACGAATTGGTGGTAAATTAAAAAAAAATGACGTTTCAAAGTGTACTATACAGTTCCTACTGAATAAATGAATTTTTACTTTACTTTACTTTACTTTACTTTAGTTTTAGATCGTAGACTAGTAGGTACTTATCGACGAACCCTGTGGCGTAGTGAGCGAAGACCCGCTTGAGACGTAGAAGGTTGCGGATTCGATTCCCGCGCCGAAGGACCAATTTTTCATTAAATAAATAAATAATGCGGGACGTAATCACACAGCATCACGTAGCCCCTAACTAAGCTGGGCTTGTATTATGGGAACCACATGGCTGATATCATTATAATTTAAAAAAATGACATTTTTTTAAATAAATTACATATCATGCATAGAAAACACCCAGACCCGAGACAAATATCTGCAGAAACATTTGTCCTGCAGCGGGAATCGAACCCGCAATCTTCTGCGACTCAGGCGGACCTTCGCCCGCTGCACCACAGAAGCCGTCAAGTTATTCGCTGATCTTGGTAATTTCTATGTAAATGTATGTAATGATATAAATTCTAGTTTATCATTATCAGTGATGTGGTTCTCATAATACAAGCTCTGCTTAGTTCGGGATTGGGACTCCTTGATGATTGATGTGACAATGCACACTCACATTATTATTTATTATTATTCAGGCACAACGCGAACAGAGCTCGGGCAATAGCTAGTTTAATGCCAGAGTCCGTTATTTCCCTCGTATTACTGCAATGACATCACTTTCCTAGCGCCAAGTTTTTCTGTTAGCTTAGTTGGAACTTGTACTAGTCCTTCACGCGATTCTAGAGTAGGAGCTAACATTTACAAGCACGAACAGACTAACTCGAGAACGAGAAAGCGAGAAACCACACTTTCACGCACCCGAGAAGCGGGATGTTCGGTGAAGCAAGAACTTCTTGCGTCTTCGAGAGTGTGGATGGAAAAACAAGCCTAGAATAAGATAAGATGATTTTATGGTTCTTAACCATAAAATTTTATACTGTCCTTATTATACATATATATAATATATATATATTGTATTTCGACATCGAATGGGATTTAAAATCTTGACCGGAAATGCAATTGGCAAAGCGTCATCATCATCATCATCAGCCTATAGCAGTCCACTGCTGGACATAGGCCTCCCCTAATGAGCGCCATTGCGCCCTGCCCTGCCCTGTCCTGGCATTGACGGGTTCAAATTCTGAAAGTTTTGGGATAGGTAAAAAATAATAAACTCAGATTTTGCCATAAGTGTGGGTTAACACATAAAAAAGTAGTATAGCAGTAACCCCATAAAGTTTTGCTTAATTTGAGGCCATATCATCCTGTGTGATAGTGTCAGCAAAATAAATACTTTAACATACAAGGTATGTAGGTATCTTCCTTTAATCATCAATTATTTAAGTTAATAATATGAAGTAGAAGATTATGTTTGTAATTTGACCCCTAGCTCGTAGACTAGTACATCCGGGTCGTGTCTGCAAGCAGCTCATACATAATGCATGAGGAGTCTCAAACAGCTGTTCCACGGAATCTAATTCTACACAATTCTAGCATTGATTCTAATCCTTATATTCTTATGACCTTCTAAGCAAGTCCTAATGCCATTTTTGACCATGGAATTAAGAATAGTACTTCACACATGGAAAATTCGCGGTTCGAATAAAAATCTCTGCTTGATTTTTCATAATAAAAATGCCCAAATTAGGGTTGTGTCTAGTTTCCTCTTATGTGTTTTTTTTATACTATTTGAAGATGGAACAAGCACATGGCCCACCTGATGTTAAGTGGTAACCATTACCTATCACAAAGCATTGCATCGTAGATCAAATTTTTCCGGAACGTGCTCTACGATGCAACGCCCTACATCCATCAACTTGAGGCATGAAGATGATAAGCCTCTTGTGCCTGTAATTTCACACTTGTGACACTGAAGAGGAAATGAGACACAAACCTAGTTTGGGAGAATACATTAGATTACATTAGATTTTTTTTCAAAGCGCGCACTTCCATACTTAATCTTGTTCTTCATGAACAAGGAGATGAAGTATGATGCAAAAAGCGCAAAACCGTATGCAATGGCGTTTGACTGAGGAGGCTTATGGCCAACGGTTTTGAAAAGCTGAGAATGATGATGAATGCCTTTTTCGACATATAGTAGAATACAGCTGTTATTAGGGGTGTACCAAAAATCAGTCTTCATCATCCAAGGGTTCCAAAACAAAATACCTACTTAGAGAAGCTGTAAACGAAAAAAAAACCCTAGTATTAACTCAGTATCAATCTAGGTTAATGTCAAATTACTTATTAGCTTACATTACGGCTAGATCGTAATTTTATTAGGATTCATTTTTGAATGTTATACATGTTAAGAACAAGTATATTTAAAAAAAAAAACAAAAAAAAGCAAGTTGCTGCATAGAATTTGTCAGTTTAGTAGTCTTTTTAAAATCAAAATGGCTTCTTACAGTCGCCATATTGGACTTTTTGAAATTTGATATAGCCTATGTCACACTTGTGATCTAGACGAATCCAACGACACCTCATTAGTCAAAATCCGTTGAGCCGTTTAGGCTACAGCGACCGATAAATAATATAACAAACATACATACACCCTCAAAAAATAACCTGACTGAAGAGGACTTCAGTCGGGCAGCTCATGTATTCTGTAAACCTAAAACTATGACTGCGGGCCTCGCACGTGATGATGACCACCATGGATGTCCAGCTGCTCCTGCACAGCAGTGTTTTCAGCACTCAGTGTTAAAAATACAGGTGTTTCTCTACGAATTCCAATCTTCCTAATATTGCAAACTCTTATCTAATACTAGCTTCCGGCCACAGCTTCGCTCGCGTTAATGTGGATTTTGTTTTGTTCATTCGCCTTTTCACCCCTTCCTACAAATTTCCTACAATACCTACAAAGTTTCAAAATCCTAACTTCGAAGAACTTTCATACAAACTTTCATCCCCTATTTTACGCCTTACGAATTTTAAGAAACTTCCTTAGTGGATGCCTATCCCTACACTTTAATAGGCGTCTATGTGCAAAATTTAAAGTCTCTAGATCCAGCGGTTTGGGCTCTGCGTTGATATATAAGTACTCGTATTACCCATCCAGTTAGTTTACATATATAAATTACCTACCTATGTTATATGAAATTAGATTATAAAAATTCGAAAGTGAATTTGTTCGTTAAACTGTTGCATACGGGACATGGTATTAGAGGTACAGAAAAGGACAACAGGTTCACCTTTTTTTCCAGAAAATATACTTATATTATTACAGATGAATAAATATCATAAAAGGTTATCTACAATAATGATCGATGAATCGAGCTAAGGACAACACCCAATCAAATCTACGAAATGTTTAACGTCCCCTTACAAACCGGTAGGTTATGAAGCAGACGATTAAACTGGCAAATACCAGGACCTGCAAACAGTAGGTCTTGCTGCCGAGATGCAAAGTGCACCCCGGTACTCAGGTGAGTTACTCGTGCGTTAGCCCACTACCATTTGTCCATGAATGGTACCGGAGCTGTTATGTCGCTCACTACCCGCTAACCACTGAAGGATAAGCTAAGGACAGCGGGTAATGGCGTTTATTAGTTAAGGTGTATTATATCCAGCAGTGGACTGCTGTAGGTGGATGATGATGATATAAGAGCGAGCGAAGCCCCGAGCATGAGCTGGTAAAACATATACCTACCTATCTAGGACCAATCTAAATCCAATCGAAGTTTAAAAGGTTACTTGTAGGTCGTCGAGGTGAAGCGTGGGCGAACGATATTATTATGGTGGAATACGGTGATTATACTTAGATTATAATAACGTTACATAATACATTTATGCTTGGATCACAATGAACGAATCACCATCATCACCATCCACTACCCGACTTTATCCACTGCTGGATATATGCCTTTTGAAGTTTCCAGCTTAATTACCAGTTTCTACTTCAAATAATTTTTTTTTCATCCCTCCATCTAGGAAAGATTATTTTTGCTATTCGATATCTGAGTGCAAAAGCCGTTTTCATCCGCTAGAGGATAAACTAAAATTGAATTTAGAACATCGTGTGCACTAAGTTTGCGAATTCAAAACATCATTAAACCTTTTTACTTCTACCTCCATGGTGCCGAATTTATCATACAACTTTTTTTAATTTGATAAAACCTCAGACTCAGAACCTTCTTGGTGTACATTTTTTTAAAAACTTTCAATGTTATTCTTTTTGTTTTGTATTCGTTTTGTTTTGTTTATCTTTTTTTTTTTGCATTGAGTCATTTCCTGGCTGAGGT
This sequence comes from Horisme vitalbata, assembly GCA_951804965.1. Classification (NCBI taxonomy): domain Eukaryota; kingdom Metazoa; phylum Arthropoda; class Insecta; order Lepidoptera; family Geometridae; genus Horisme; species Horisme vitalbata. The sequence goes on along the minus strand of OX638094.1, from coordinate 26,149,142 downwards.
TGGATTGGGTTGGATGAAAAGTTACGTGTTGCACTCGAGTGCAAAGATTTTTCATCTCGTGCTCTTTTGATTCCCTCGCTGACGCTCAGGATTCTAATTTTAAAATTCTTTGGCTTGCTCGGTCATCAAAATTGAGCACGCGGTTAAAAATTTTCAGATTTACAAGTGGGGGGGGGGGCGAGGGGGGGGATGGAATGTTCTGTCCTGGGCACAGTCCTGGAACACCCTGTGAATGACCGTAGACAAGACGATATTCAAAATGCTCGACGCGCACCGGATGTTAGCGAATACCTTTGTATCCCCAAGCAACTCGTTCTATACATTTTAGGGTTCCTCTTAGTTAGAATTATATAGTTCCTTAAAGTTAAAACAAATATGAGAGTTGCGCTAGCATTATATTGTAAAAAAAACTTGAATTTGAAAAAAAAAACACATCTATCAATAACTCATAATAGACAGGTAAAAGTATACGGGGCATCTCACATAACAACTGATCCCAAACTACACAGGGCCTATGTAGTATATAGAGTATCAGAGACATACATACAGAGAGAGATACCTATTTTGAAAATGGTATGTGAATACTATTACAGGTTACTACATTGACTAAAGAATTTACTGTTCTTAATTTGTAAATTGTCGTTAGTGTTTCTATTAATAAATAAATAAAACGCCCAGACACAAAACAAATAATATATTCCCATACAATAATCCTACTTCTCTCTTTTTCCTTGCTCCATCCCACTTTGGGTGGGGTCGGCTCTCCTAATTTTCTGGCGCCAGGACAATCTGTCCTGGGTTGTCGGGTCGGGCAGTTCTTCCTCCGATTCCTGCTGGTCTATCATGTATCCGGAAGTCATCCTCTACCTCTCTTTTGTTCAGGTAGGCAATGCTTTTTCACTACGTGTTCCTCGTCTCCTCGCATCACGTGACCATACCATCTGAGACGGCTTTCGGTTAGTTTGTCTGCTATAGGGGCGACTTTGAAACTACCGCGGATATGGTCGTTACGTACTTGTCTAGTCTGGTTACACCCCCAGATAATCCTACTTCTCTTTCCCTACTAATATATGTATTTGTAATATTGTGTAGGTATATAATTTATGGATGTCTTTTACTCTTTCACGCAAAAATTACTGAACAGATCAATCAATCAAATTAAATCAAATCATATTTATTTGCGAATAATGTGGTTACAGGTTCGTCATAATTAAAATTAGATCGGCACATTACTATTTCTAGCATGCAAATATTTAAATTATTATATAGTTTTTTCTTTAACTTATATATTTAAGCAAAACACAATTTATTAAGAATTATTAATTTAACATAAAATAAATACACAACCTTGTTATACAAATACCCACATAAGAACTATGATTAATTAAAGTCACAATGAATGTCAAAAAATAAATAAAATAATAAAAATAAAAACAATAATACCTAATAATAATATGTAATGTCAAAATACCAAAGAATGTCAAGAATTCATACCTTATATACATTACTAATTACTAACTTTCTTGTCAAAAAATTCTTTCATTGAATAAAAACAATTCTCAGTTAACCATTTAAATAACTTGTTTTTAAATTGTTTAGGTGGTAAGTTTGTCATTGATATTGGTAACTTGTTAAATATTCTTACACACATAGAGTAGCAGCTTCTATTACAAATATCGGTCTTTATCTTTGGTATTTGAAGTCTATTAGGAAACCTTGTATTAAAATTACAAACATTACCCTTCTCAATTTGGATTTGGATTTGGATTAAACTTGGAATTTATATAGTTTATAACCTGGATTAACACAGGCTGGGTTTACCTGGTGTTTATCTGGCCCGCCCACGGCTAGTTCATGCTATTCCGGAGGTATATTTTATTGTGATGTAAGAATACATGATGATACTTTCAATAAAACTTTGCTTCTTGCCCAATTTCATGATTCAAGGTCAACGGTGAGAACCATTATAGGTTTTAATTCCCTTGCAAGTTGTCAAAATATGCGGCATAAACAGCCGTCTCTTTTGATTGAGATGACTTTTGTTTGTTTTTTTTCACTGCTCCAAGAGATTGCAGACCTGACTGAGTATTTAATATTAATTTCAACTTAAAACCTCCATCCACACCGGCCTATATCAGTCCACTGTGGACATAGGCCTCCCCGAATAAAGGGGATATGCCATAATCCCCACGCCGTGCATGCGGGTTGGGGATCGCAGGCGCAGTATCTCGCACCACTGACGCTGCTACCCGTCGGTGGCCAGGGGATTTAGCTGTACCGATGTAAGCTGCGCTATGCCGCAATCAGCCGCCGCCAGAGCCCCGTTCGTTATTTAGCAGGGTGCACCACGTGCAGGTGAGGTTGGCTTGGGCACCGAAGATGTATGTTGGAACCCCGTACACCCCTATCCTATTAAGGTTCGTACAAAATAATTTGATTTAAAATCGACGGAACCATTTCTACCAGAAATGAGTTTATTCTCAACGTGTTTTTTGCTCGTCGCCTACAAGTTTGGCATTTTAATTACCTCACAAAATTTTGGCTATAACGTGGCAAAGGATATTATACTTGATAAACCCGTTTTTTAACGTTCTTTGGTCTGGCAAAGGGGATATTATTATTACCTACATGGATATGTTATTATAAAATAAGGTCTTGCATAACTTTAATAATAACCTACTTAGCCGTACCCCTAACCATACTAAAAGTCACTGGACATTGGACGAGAAAAAAACCTTGCAAACGCTGTTTGCGCGTGGGTCTACTAGATGATAAATGTTTTTTTAATTGATTTTGATCATAAATCGACAGGGCCACTGTATTTAATACCAAGGTGGTAACGGACCATCTAACCTCAATGCGAGGTCAGTTAGTATTGAGAGAATTACTTAATGATAGAAACAGGTTTAAACTAGGTAGATTTTATAGTGAAGAACTGACAGACAAAATTTGGTTTAGCGATATAAATAGAACAAAAAATTACGACACCATTATCGTACGTCGGGTTTTCTCGCCTCAGTGCCTGAAAACGAAAGTTCTCAATCAGTGTGTCCTATCCGTCAATGACGTATGGAGCCGAAACGTGGACACTCAAAGAACAGCTTGGCCACCAGTTTGAATACGCTCAGCGAACTATGGAACGAGCTATGCTCAGAGTTTCTCTGAAGGATAGAATCTGCAACAATGCTTACTGAACTAAAGTTGTCGACCTAATTCAGAGAATTAGCAAGCTGAAGTGGCAGTGGGCTGGTCATATCTGCCGAAGAACCGATAACCGTTCGGGAAAACAAGTACTTGAGTGGAGACCGCGGCTCGGCAAACGTAGTGTAGGACGTTTTCTGGCTTGAATCTGGAGTGTCGATCTGCGAAAGGTTGCTGGTAGATGTTGGATACTTCGAGCCGAGAATGGGGCGCAATGGCGCTTAGTAGGGGAGGCCGCCGTCCAGCAGTGGACTGTTACAGGCTGATCATGATGATGATGATTATGACTGAACAGAGGTAGGCCTCTAAACCTTTAGTGGGCCTTTATAAAACCCTTCTTTCCCAGATGATCGAGGATTAGGGGCATATACTTCTTCTTTTAGGTGAGGCCTATGTCCAGCAGTGGACTGAAAGGGCTGGTGGTGTGGTGGTGGTATGTAATTCGCATTTTTTTTAAATTATCTAACCGATAGTTGTCCGGCAAATAAAAAACGAGGCTCATCATTGAAATGGTTTCTTTTGGCAGAATAAACAGACCAAAGTAAGAAATCTAAATTTTCAATTCAAGACACGAAAAGAAATGACATCTCTCTCACTCTAGCGAATGAAAAAACGAGAGTCATTGTAATGGTTTCTTGTGTCAGCAAAGTACGAAATCTACCTTTTCAATTTAAGATACGAAAATAAATGACATCTCTCTCACTCTAGCGAATGAAAAAACGATGCTCGTTGAAATAGTTTCTTGTCAGCATCAGCAAAGTACGAAATCTACCTTTTCAATTCTAGACACGAAAAGAAATGACATCTCACGCGATGACGACCAAATAGGATAGATCAAATTAACACGTTAACTGCGGGCCTCAGTCCTAGCTATGTCGTAGTCCTGTGTTAGGTGCGTCGTTGTGTTTTCAGCACTCAAAGTATTTATTAAAATATATTGGTGTCAATTAAAACTTATTCACAAAATCATAATAAACTCGCTATTATATTTATATTGTATCGAAGACCTCTGTGGTGCAGTGGGCGAAGGTCCGCCTGAGGCGCCGAAGGTGGCGGGTTCGATTCCCGCTGCCGGATATGTGTTTGCATTATCTGCAGATATTTGTCTCAGGTCTGGGTGTTTATTATGCACGTATGTATGTTTTTGTACAGTAAATTGTATTTAGAAAAAAAAAGTATTTATGTATTATATCTGTCGTGATCCCATAATACAATAAAATATCTTTTACATTTAGTAACAGAATTTAATTGAATTTAAGTAATAAACCTTATTAGTTTACGATAGTTTAGTAACAGCAGATTATGGATAAAGATTGTTCGAAACATATTTTTCATTTATGGTATTTGAAGATGGATGGAACTATCATATGGCCTACCTGATGTTAAGTGGTAACCATTACCTATAACAAAGCATTGCATCGTAAATCACGTTTTTTTGGAACGTGCTCTACGACGCAACACCCTTGCGAGAATCCTGAGCGTTAGCGAGGGAATCAAAAAGAGCACGAGGTGAAAAATCTTTGCACTCGAGTGCAACACGTAACTGCTTACCAAGCCTGGGTAAAGGCTCGCTCGCACCTGCAAAGCAAGGTCTCGGAAGGTCCGTGAAAAGAAGCGTTTATTCAATACTGCCTCCAAGTCATGTAAGAGGGTATTGCGTAGGGCTCGTACCTTGAAGTTAATGACCTTCTCAGCGACCATCAATACGGTTTCCGCCGGGGACGGTCAACTGGCGACCTTCTCGTGTACGTCACGCATTTGTGGAGGGAAGCCATCGAGAAACATGGGGAAGCAATAGCTGTTTCTCTTGACGTTTCGAAGGCATTTGACCGGGTTTGGCACGCGAGCCTGCTTAACAAACTTCCAGCGTACGGTTTACCTCCTGATTTCTGTGCCTGGATATCCGACTTCTTGAGTGAACGGTCTATCAGAGTGGTCATTGATGGATGCTCCTCGGACTACATTGCCATCGACGCCGGTGTTCCTCAAGGGCCTGTTCTCTCTGCGACTCTTTTCCTGCTACACATTAATGACCTGCTACATACTGGGCATTATTGGGTATGCAGATGACAGTGCCGTCACAGAGAGATATATATCTACGGCTCCTTCCACTGATCAGGAAGTGTGTTCTCTGAGAGAGGCCATGGTTGAGCGGACAAATCGGACTCTCAATCTTGTCTCCCAATGGGGTGACGACAATAGAGTTGACTCTAGAGTCGCCTCTAAAACACAGGCATGTCTTTTTTCGGCGAAAAGAAGTCTGTTTGACCTTGCTCCCACTTTTCGTGGTACACCGATTAAAGTAACCGACAGCCTCAAACTTCTTGGCATGGAGTTGAGGGCTAATCTCAATGGCACCACAATTGAGTCTAAAGCTCAAATTGCGGCCAAAAACTGGGCATCTTAAATGCGATACTTCACACCTGGACAGTTTCTGACCCTGTATAAAGCTCAAGTCCGATCTTGTATGGAGTATTGCAGCCACCTTTGGGATGGTTCAGCCAAGTATCAACTTGCCGCACTAGACTCAGTCGAACGCAGGGCTAAGAGGCTCATTGGTCAAGAGTATCTTGCTAAAGCAAGGCTCGGGAGCTTGAGCCATCGTCGCGAGGCTGCGTGTTTGTCTGTCTTTTATAGGTTGTACTTCGGAGAGTGTGCGCAGGAGCTGCAGGACCTTATTCCGCCTTCATCTTTCTTCCATAGGAGCCATTCCATTAGTATTAGAGTCCATTGCCAGCGTCTGTTTTTCCATTGACCTACGACCCTAACGGCTTCAAAAAGAGAGTTAATAGACATCTTCTGGGAAAGCTCGCCCCGTTGTCGACCTCATCCTTGCCTATGATCAAGAGCTGGCTCATATTAAATATAAAAAAAAACCTAAGTTTAACATTTAAAGTTAAAAAAAAGTACTCCAAGAAGGTTTTGAGACTGAGGTTTTATCAAATTAAAAAAGGTTGTATGATAAAATAGGCACCATGGAGGTAGAACTAAATAGGTTTAATGATGTTTTGAATTCACAAACTTAGTGCATACGATGTTCTAAATTCAATTTTACTTTATCCTCTAGCGGATGAAAACGGCTTTTGCACTCAGATATCGAAGAGCAAAAATATTCTTTCCGAGATCCCCATCTCGGAAAGAATATTTTTGCGCGTGCGGGTGCGGTATTAACTTTTTCATCCCCCCGGATGAAAAAGTTAATACCGCACCCGCACGCGTAATATTTGTCCATATTCGTCCCGCATTCCAAAGTTTTTGTAAGTACGTTATAATGTTTGTACTGGTCAGAGGCCTTCGGGTGGCCTACAAACTCCGAAAATGAAGTTAGTCACTGCGAAAAGGAAGATGACAAGGTGTCCCGGGGTAAAGAGTAATTATAACGAAAGTGACTTTTTCGGATCGCTAACTTTTTATTATACAAAAAAAAAACTATCTAAACTAAAATCCGCGGAGTTACAATGGGCAACCAGTCTCTGACTTGTACATCAAAATGGTATTAATAATATCACATCACATCACATCACACTAATATTAAAAATGCGAAAGTTTGTGTGTGTGTCTGAGTATGTTTGTGGTTGCTTCACTCCGTTACGGCTGAACGGTGTTGGTTGAAACTTGGAATATACATAGTTTAAAACCTGTAAGCTGACGTAAGCTTGACATAGGCTTTTAATCTGGATACCACGCGAGCGAAGCCGCGGGGAGAAGCTAGTTACTCCTATAAAGTTGTAGGTACTTCACCGTAAAATATTCTAAAAACTTTATATTCCAATATCTAATACAATACCATATTCATGATTATTATACTCAATTTTATACATGTTTGACATTTGTGTCATTCTAACCTTGAACGTTGACATTCAGGAGAAGGGATTTGGAGTTCCGTGGGTGGATAGTAAAACGGATGACAATACAATACGTTCTTTATGACTGTTTTGGAATAGCTTGGTGCAAAATAGCGACAGTCGACGACCTCTATAGCACAGTGGGCGAATGCCCACGTGAGATGCAGAAGGTTGCATGTTCGATTCCCGCCACAAGGCAAATATTTGAATGGTCTGTAAATATTTGTATCGGGTTTCAATGTATGTATTTAAAAAATAAATGTAAGAAAGTACTAGCACTATTTGTCTTGTAGTTCCAACAAAACTTGTTTTTTTGACAGTGTTTTATTTTGCTTAATTGCTTTGCATGCTTTTAATGCTGTAATGTTTTTTTTTGTAAATACATACATATCATACATAGAAAAAACCCAGACCCGAGACAAATATCTGCAGAACATGCAAACATTTGTCCCGCAGCGGGAATCGAACCCGCAACCTTCTGCGTCACAGGCGGACCTTCGCCCACTGCGCCACAGAGGTCGTCAAGTTATGTAGTTTTGACGTGAAAGAGGGACAAACTGTCAATACTACAATATTAGGTCTAGACTATCAAGCACCAGAGTTGGCACATACGAAGAAAAATAAATAGTAGATTGTGTCAAAACTCAAAAGGGACCAAAATAATGTATTGAAGGCGAGAGCGAATGTTTGATTCCAGAGCGAAGCGAAGGATTCTAGAGTAGAATCCCGAGCGTAGGGAGGGAGTCAAAGCACGTCGTCGCTTTTGGTACCGTGTGCCACACCCTGCTTTTTAACCCTTTGTGAGAAAATTGTTTAATCCTTCATTAAATTTGTGTGAATTAAAATTGTCTGTGATATTTTGATAAAAAGTAAATAAAAAATAACGGGATAAAGAAATTCCCGCGTATTTTTTTAAATTTGGTTAACCAATGACGTGTCGGCAGGAGCCCTTTTTTATTACCGGCCAGGACTTTATCGAAGCGAATTGCAATCAAACATAGAAATTAAATAGTGTTCCAAATGCAAAAGTAATTTGGTCACTGTTATTAAGTGCGCCGGAATGACCCATTTTGCTCGCACTTATCGAGGAACCCTTCGCTTCTTTTCGAATAGTTGGGATGAAAAAGGATTTTTCTTAGCTTTGTCTTGAACCTCAAGATATTCCCAATACTGAACCCTATTGCAAAAAAGACTGCCAAAATTACCCGTCGCATACCATAGGCAACTGATCCTCTCGTTTTTTCTTTTTAAATCCGGCAACGGTCTAACGTCTACATGCGGCGCGCGTCTCCGCAAATGGTAGAATATAATTATTACCTGTTGCCACAAAACGAGGTTGTATTACAAAAATTCTCTCATCTACGGATTATATCAATTAGAATCAGTTTGAATCTAGTGCGTGTGATATTAGGACGTGTGATAGATTTTTTTCATTTGTGCGCTATTTTCAGTTTCTGGTAAGTTTATTTTTATTTTTTCAGTGGGTGCCTATGTAAAATTATCTGAAATTAACACATTCTCCCTTAGCTCTCTGCTGTAGAAGTCATAGACTAATTGGGTTTTTAATAATTAGATCTATCGACTTTTTTTAAAGTGCAGGTTCACAAAACTTAATAGATTAATCCAAAAAAGTGCATAAAGTTGTACCTATGTTGGGTGCTATATTTTGTGACACCTAATCAATTATTTTATAAATACTATCAATTCGTTCAAAGGTCATGCATTATTTTGAAAAAGGTTTAAGTAAGTTCATTTTTTTTAATATTCTGTCAATTTGTAATATTAAGGATAATAATATAAATAGGCCTTAGTAAAGTAGTAGTAAATAGGCAGAAATCTCTAAATTATCAGATTTCGTTTTTACTAGTTCCCTTTAAAGTAACTACCTACGTCATAGTAAATTAACCATTAATTTTACTATAATTAATCTTCAATGTCTCGTAATAAGTATTATTTAAATAAAATTAGATACATTTCTGTAAAACTATTTTTTTTTTTCAAAATATCGCGTTCCTTTCTTTGCTAGGTATTTGAGAGTAATCCTTTTACACGCTGTATTAACAAAAAAAATTGACTATCTCTCACGCCCGCGCGCGAGGACGAGATGACCTGCTGAAAGAGCACAGTTGTGTTTTCAGCACTCAAAGTGTTAGAAATGTGCTTTGTCCGGTACCCTTTTGCATATTTGACCGTGACCCTAGGGGCATGGGGCATGGCATTCGAAGGTACGTTACGACTTAGAATCACTACAATACCACCAATAGATGTAGTTACGTTATAAACATAATAAAGATATATTTATTTCAACCAAATTACAGTAAATAGTAGTGAGTACATAAGTAACTATAATAAGTTAGGTATAATTAAACTTGGATGACATAAATCTCAATCATAGGTTCCTAAATATGAGAAATGCACTAGAACACTGGCTCTAACAGGACCCTTATTCAGCATATGCAGCATTAGAGACAAAGCTCAGCGGGGTGATCGGCTGACTCTGTTGCAAACAGAAATGATTGATACCGATCCTGTTTGAACAAACTGTGACAGTTTATCAATTGATGTTCATTGAATTTATGTCAATGTTTGTAAAAACAGGATCGGTGTCAATAATTTCTGTTTGCAACAGAATTAGCTGATCACCCCGCAGATGCTGAGGGCTTACCACAGGTTTTTATAGTTTACGAAAACTTTCTAAGTTTCGGTATCTTTCCATACATTTTCAGTACAGCGCCTCTAGGGAAACGTGCATGAACTACGAAAATGTATGGAAAGATACCGAAACTTATAAAGTTTTCGTAAACTATAAAAACCTGTGGTAAGCCCTCTGCTCATATTTGATTGTGTGGCTTTCATGTAATTGCGGCCATGAAGACCTATTGCGATCGCCACTTCTATTTTATGTCGCCCCTTGAGGCGGAGTGTTCATAGTTCACAACTAAGCTCTACTGCTGACAAAAACTGTGGGACCTTTTTGGGTGTGAATTCGCGTAGCTCCTCAGCGCTTAAAGAGGATTTGCCCAGAATAGTTCTACGTTTGTGCATCAGTGGCCCACACTCGTAGCAGATGAAGGGGCGATTCATACGCCTCTCTGCAGAACCTGCAAGTTGTAGAGTCGTAAAGCCTTAACTTGGCCGATAACAACGATGTAGGGTTTTTTTTATATAAAACGTAACGTTTACCCTATTGAGAGCAGCTACCTTTTCTTTTATAGTTAGAAGGTTTTGTTCTTAGCACTATAAGCTTATTTTGAAGAACAACCGTATCTTGGATTTTTGAAAAATTTTCAGTTAGCATAGAAAATTACATTTGTCAAAAAAAAGAAACAAGTCGGTCTCAAATATCTTTCCCAACCGGAACACTTTTCCCAAAGTAACTTACCAAACCAAATCGTAATATATATTTTTTTCGAAATCTCAGTCTTATTTTGATTGTCGCTTTCTCTATGGAAAGGTTTTCTGGAAGAAATCCCTTTCAGCCCTTTGTACTTGTGTTTTTTACATGTTACACGCAATAAGGTGTTCAGTCATTAATTCATTAATTGCCGTGAAGTTCATCCTTTGCTGTCAGTTTGGATTGTGTGGTATTACAGGCTATGAGGCTCACAGCTTCGTGCCTCATGTTGATAGACGCACGTTGCATCGTAGAGCACGTTACATCAGGTGGGCCATGTGCTTATCCCATCTTCAAGTGTTTAATAAAAAAAAGGTTATAGCCGCGGCTTCGTTTGTTCGGATAAAAGTAGTCTTTAACACGTTGAGTGCGGGCCTCGGACAGCAGCAGCAGGCCACCTAGAGCAAGTGTGTTTTCAGTAACTCAGTAACAGTAAAAGTAGATATGACGGAACGCGGAGGGGACTGTCTAAAAGAGTCGAAACGGCGTCGGTGCCGGACACTATCAAGTATCACGTAGCCCCAAACTAAGCAGAGCTTGTATTATGGGAACCACAAACATGACAGACAAACTACATAATATACATTTTTTTGTAAATACATAGATACATACTATAGATGAAAACACCCAGACCTGAAACAAATATCTGCAAATAATGCAAACATTTTACTCATGAAACTAACGTGAATTAAATCATTCATATTGAAAAACGGGAATTTTCACGTACTGTTACATCGGTGAAGGCACCGACGGCGTTTCGACTCGTTAAGAGAGTCTTCATCAGGGTGAGTGAACGCGACGCTTTCCCTCGGCGTCCCGTCTTGCACATTTGCAAACATTTGTCCCGCACGGGAATCGACTTCAGGCGGACCTTCACCCTCTGCGCCACAGAGGCCGTCATTTCTAATATTTGTATTTCATTTACATTACAAATACAAAAATGATTATTTACCAAAAGATACGGGTTACAAAATATCATAATTACTAGTGATCCCCACTCCCCACCATGCTAAGCCATTGTTAGTCCACACTTCAGGGAAATCTAAGATTTATTTATTTTATTTTATTTATTAACAAAATCCTCAGCTGTAAGAGTTAACATAGTTATCTTTAATACTAAACAGACAGCCAAAAACGGATTTAATATATTATTTCATATTTTTTTAATATGACAAAAATGTTGGTACACGCAGGATTTGAACTTGTTAATATCGGGACGCGCTACCGAGTTAACCTTGTCAACATTTTTGGGCAGTTACGGCTAAGCACCGTTGGTCGTCCTCGCCCCGTGGGCGAGAATCGAACCCGCAAGCTTCTGCGTCTCAGGCGTACCTTCGCCCGCTGCGCCACAGAGTTTATATTAGATCTTAGGTCTCGCTTTGAGTGATGAAAACTCTCATTATGGAGCTGCTGGGCCGCAGTCAAAGTGTTAAGCCGCTGGTCGCTGGTTGGACATGTGAACGCAGTGGTATTTAGATCTGAGCGCTTCCGTGCTTCGGAAGGCACGAGATGTCTGCCCTGGCATCACTTATTAAGCCTTAAACAAGTAGCAAAATAATACAATAAAATTATAAAATCAAAATGACTATTAAATAACATAATCAATATATAATAATTTAAGTTACAAAACCAAATAACATTATTACATACATAACTTATTGTTGGGGATCCAAAATGTGAAAACGCCAATCCCGTGTTGATATTATGATTTTTATTCTTCAATTTTATAATTAAACGATGAAATTTTATAAAACTGTGTAACGAACGTTGATTGTATTCGAAAAGAAAGATATGCGTAATCAAAATTGCGAGTAATGACGGCTGTCACCTGTCAGATTGACGCTGACATGACAGTGACAGCTTCCCAATATTTGTTGTGTTGTGGCTTCATAGTGCTAGGGCTTCAACACCTAGGTTACATCTTCTCAATATCTAAAAATTTTAATTAATCAAATTTTGACACCATCATGGTGTGGTCATGGTATCTTTCCATTCACCCGCAAAGATGTCACATTCTGGGTTGGCAATAAGGAGTTTATTGAGGGCAGTGAGTAAGCCATGTCAGAGGCGTTCGGGCGGCCTCCGACTCTAGAGTTGGCCTCTAGCGAATGCTGAAAGAAGAAGCCGCTATATTAATATAAAATCTAAATTTCAAGTAGTTTATTAAAACCTTTTGACTCTGAATCTAAATGTTGAATTTGCATTTTTATAATGCCAGCCACATTAACCTGGCATTTGGTTAGAACAAGTTTTTGAAGGATTTGTTCTTTTTGTGGAGACCTAATTATGCTGGTTCGCCGTTTCTATCTTAGTAACTGTTCAAGGTTGTGTGTTTTTCCATTCTCAGGTGTTTTTAGGGTTCCGTACGTTAGGGATGTGAACGGAACATTTGTGGGGAGATCTCGTATATTTCAACCTATAGTATCGTAAGCGTAACGAAACATTTTGGCCAATGCCAAATTATTTACATTGGCGTTGTTTTGAATCTACGCTTTCTTATTGGTCAAAAGTTTACGTCTGCGATACGATTTTTTTTTCTGGTCTTTGTGATCGAGTCTTGTTTGTCTGTTCGTAACAGGGTTGACCTCAAAATTATAATAGTAAACTCAAAAAGGACTAAAAGCTAAGAATTTCAGATGAAAATTTATGGTCACGTCACGACTCAGTTTCAGGTCAAATAATAACAAAAATATAACTCTTTATCTTAATACATAGCGTTCCCAATTGTAAAGTCAATTGAAAGTAAGACGAAATAATAGTTAGAAATTAGGAGTAAAATTAAGTTTTAAATAACTATGCTTTATACCTAAACTTTACGATTTTTTTATACTTTCAAGCTAGCAAAAATACAAAATGAAAAACCTGAGTTTCGCCTAAAATGATAAATCCTCGCTTGGTTATGAAAACTTGACTCTTTAACAAAACCAACAAATTCTAATATAATAATATTATGTATGTCGCATGCCAAAATGTAGCCAGCTTTATGCTGCTTACATGATTTGCTTTTAACTGGGGTTCCTTTCACCACTACAATATAATTTATGTTATCCTTTTAACTACTAATTGTTAATATTTTCTTTGTTTTTCTTTTACTGAGTTTTGTGGTAAAAAATTGCCTGTACTATTTTAGCCTGTACTGTGTAGTTTTTACATTCAGCTAGCAAGACAAAAAAAAACAGCGTTGGCAAAAGAATGATCAACATCCATGCTTGATTATGACAACTTACTTTTTAACAAAACCTACAACCTACAATATCTACGAATTCTGTATTCTGTCGGAAGTACGGAACCCTTCGTACAAGAGTATAACTCACACATAACCACTAAATTTTTTTGATCTAAGATTCTAAACACATTTCTTCGAATTATTAAAATCTGGTTTTATATATTTTTAGATGTTTCTAGAATATTAATGTGCCAGGTAACATGTCCCGACATATATCCTTGTCAAGATAATGACATTTTATATTATCCTTCTAATGTTAAAGGCGATATTAAAGCCGACTTGTGACTATGGAATGTAATGTATATTACATCTTGAGCTATATATTACATCACGTGATCATTTGACACTTTCATTCAATCAAGCTGAGGGTGAGGCAGGGGGGTAAAGTACACCAATATCGCTCTAAAAAATATTTATAGTTTGGGATGTAATATATATTATAGGACAGTGTAAACGGTCTTGTAAAAAATGTATGACGAGCGATAAAATAATAAATCTCAAGATATCCCATAAAAAAGTCAAAAGCCGGCTTAAAAATCTACTATATTATATAACTATATTTATAATATGTCGGATGTCTACCAATAACCTATAATTACTAATAAAAATTACCCACTAGATACCTAATCCCCCACTTACGGTTTTGTACTAATACTTACCCTAACATATTTGTGGCATTTTGTCTTTTGAGGAATAATTCTTTTACTTATGTTGTTTAAAATATGCAAATATGAGTTTAATTTGCTAAACAACGAACGGGGCTCTGGCGGCCGGCTGATTGCGGCATAGCACAGTCTACATCGATACGGCTTCCCTGGCCACCGAGGGGCAGCAGCGTCGGTGGTGCGAGAAGCTGTGCCCTGCGATCCCCAACACGCATGCCCAGCGTGGGGATTATGGGCATATCCCCCTATATTAGGGGAGGCCTATGTCCAGCAGTGGACTGATATAGGCTGGTGTGGTGAGTTTAATTGTTTTTTGTTATAAAATTTTGGGAAAACTAACAGCTTGATACATACTAAAACTTATTAAATAGGTATATATATAGGTACTTAAAGCTAACTTACTTACTTAAGGCCAATTTAAGGTTTTCGCAGATAGGTAAATTAAAAAAAAAACACTAATGAACAATTACTGTAGACGACGTATACGAAGAATAATAAAGGAAGGTGTATATAATAATCGTGCTGAAATTTTGTAAATACTCGTATGTAGTAGGAACTAGACAAGGAACCACGTATGGGCTACTTTTATACTGGTATCACCTAAGCGGAGCTGCAGGTGGAGGGTTAAATAACATAATTAAGTATGAATAATAAAACTCAACAGTTCATAGCAAACACTTGCGCTTGCGCAACTAGTCGACTATTGGAATTACAAACAGAGTTATGACCGAACCCACATGTCACCTTCAAATAACTAACTATACGTTTATACCTATATAAAAATCAATCGCCGTGCGTGTATCGAAGACTCTAAAATGGCTCGACCAATATGAATATATCTTTTGTTTTGTCGCCTCAGGGAAATTGTCCTTCGGCTTAGGGAAAAATATAATTAAGTAATACACAAAGGAATAGCTGAAAAATCCAAATTGATAATGCAAATACATACAAATCATTGCTAAGCAAGCGGGTTCGCAGTTTGGAAGCAAGACTCCTCCCGGTCACTACTTGGATGGGTGACCGTTTAATGGTTAGATCTAAGCGCTGTGCGGAAGGCAAGTTAAGGTGTTGGTCCCGGTTTTTTCTGTCGTTAAGCCATATCGGAGGCTTTTTAGGCTCCTGACACCAGAGTTGACCCCTAGACGGACTACAAAAATGGAGTGGACCATACCACACCATATAATGGCTTTCAATTCTCCTCATCACATGCTCACATCACTTCTCGCCTGTCGATGTCATCTCATATAGGGAAGAACCTAATGGATGCCTGTTTGGAGACTGGCAGATGCATCAGTTACGCCGACAAAAGCACAGCTTATTTAAAGATACTAGCGGACGCCCCGCGACTTCGTCCGCTAAAGGGGTTTTTTTTCTTATACCGCTGCCCCCTGAAGTTTCCCTTCGTTCAGAGATGTACCTATTAAAGTATATGGTACTTTATGTATTATTAAGTACTGTAATTTTTACCCGACTGAGAGCAATAATTTAGGGTTTATTAAATAAAATAATTTATTCAAAATTTCTGAACTTGATAACATGAAATATTAAAAAGCTACAGAAATATTAATTGAACAAGGTATAAAACATGAGCCTGAACTAGGTATTCCTGTGTTTCAGATGAAGAAAGTTAACAAATATATAATATAATTCATTATATATGTTTGGCTGTCGCTGTAGCCTTTGAACTGGACGGATTTTAATTTGACTAATGAGGTGTCATTATCGCCCTGCACACGTAAATATTGGACCGCGCATCGGGATTGCGTAACAAACCGCAGTCCGATCTGTACTGTGAGATTTGCCTTCGCGTCGACATGCCAGATCGGACTGTCACCCCCTCGCATCTACACGTACATTTCGGAGTGCGGGTTGGAATGGCGCATGCTGTTTCCCGCTTTACGTGTGCAGGGTGCTATTGGATTCGTCTAGATCACAAGAGTGGCATAGGCTGTGATGTCAATGAATCCAATATGGCGACTTTAAAAAGTCATTTTCGATTTTTCATAAAATGGTGTACGTTTAGCGACTTAGTGCAGAAGAGCGAAAAGTACCTTCATAAGGAGCGCGTTGAAATCTTTTAAATGAGAATTATTTTACAAGTGACCGTAGTTCGATGTGAACCCGGTGCTTCCTATCCGACTACTCACTCACTATTCCACTAATGTTCATCGTAATCGCCCGTAGAGAAAAAATAGCAGCTAACCATTGATATACACGATGGTTTTTTGAGAAGTGCGGCGATGGCCAAGTCCGAAACCACGAGAGTTAGGGAAAAGTCGTGAAAGGAGTCATGCCCTCGATTTTTAAGAAAATAGTCCTATACCGAAAAAAAATTGCTATTTCCTTTCAGTTTTAGTAAAACATTAATTTACAAAGATTTATTATTTTCTTATCTCTTATACAGTTATTATTTTCTTAAAAATCGAGGGCATGACTCCTTTCACGACATTGCCCTAACTTTCGTGGTTTCGGACTTGGCCATCACCGCCCTTTTCTAAAACCACTCTGTATACTGTTTCTACAGAAAGCCCTTTAACAAAAAAAAAATTTATATTAGTTCATCTGTTTGAAATCTACAGATATACACATAACATTACTCACTTTTAAAAGAAATAAGTCTTGTATAGGAAGTCGCTAACGAGCCAAAAACTTATTTAACTACTCACATACCCTACCTTAATGTGTAAATGTTGTTGTTAACTACTTACTTGACCTCTACAGTCATTGACCGTTGACTTTGTAGTTTTTTGTATTATGTAAGTAGGTAACTAATTATTGCTATCATCATCATCATCATCAACAACCTGTAGAAATCCACTGCTGGATAAAGGTCTCCCCCAAAGAATTCCATTTAGAACGGCCTTGAGCCCTCTCCAACCACCGACTACCTGCAATTTTGACGATGTCGTCGGTCCATCTGGTGGGGCATCTCCCTACACTTCGTCTTCCAGATCGCGGTAGCCATTCGAGAACCTTTATTCCCCAACGGTTATCGTTTCTAATTATTTCTATACTAAGTGGTATCTCATGCAAAATACCATCACACTTGCGCCAGGGGTCTAATTAAGTATCTTTCATACTGAAATTATTAGCCCACCACGACACCAGCCTATATCAATCTATTTCTGGACATAGGACTACATGAATAAAGGGGGATGCGCGCTATGCTTAAGTCAGCCGGCCGTCAGAGCCCTGTTATGTTAGTAAGCAGGGTTCAGGTGAGGTTGGCTACGGTCCTGAAAATGAAGATTGGAACCTACTGAAGTAACTATAAAATCATGTTCAAAATATCAGTTAAGTACTTTTTTGTTGAAAACAACTTGCTTTACCTACATACCTGGTCATTAAAATCTTGTATACTAAATGTATTTGATGTTGACCAACCTGCGATGTTGACCTTCAACCTGCGATGTTGCCCAGTGACCTGAAATTTTGACCTTCAACCTGGGATATTGTAATCATAAAGTGATGTACAAAATATCAGTTCTGTATTTTTCTTTAGTGAAAACAAATTGCTGTACATACTTAGTCATTGAAATCAGAACTACTGAATTTATTTGATGTTGATCATCCCGCGATGTTGACCTTCAATCTGCTATGTTGACCAGTGACCTGGGATGTTGACCTTCAACCTGGGATATTGTAATCATAAAATCAAGTTCAAAATATCAGTTCTGTACTTTTCTTTAGTGAAAACAACTTGCTGTACCTACATACTTAGTCAATGAAAACTTGACTTGGATAGGCTTGACCTTCAACCTGGGATCTTCAACCTACGATGTTAACCTTCAGTCTACGATGATGACCTTCAACCTACGGTGTTGACCTCCGACTTGGGATGTTGACCTTCGACCTGGGATGTTGACCTAGCCTCTCCTTGGCTTTGTCTGTATTTACTACATTTCAGACATAGCCTGATAGAGGTTACGTTTAGTTCCGTTTTCTCATCGATGGATTTAGAAGACAGAAGATTATCCAAGAAGAAGAGGAAGAGAAAGAAGGGAAGACGAAGCAAGAAGAAAACCTGAGACAATCGAAATGCTTTAGAAAATAATATTATCTTTATATAAGTACTTATTTCATAACAATATTCCAAAAGTTCGTATAGAATAAATTCTGTAATCTACCACCAACTACCCTATATCAGTCCACTGCTGGACATAATAATATATAATAAATTTTAAGTCCAGGCAATACATCTAGGCCTTTCCCCATTGTGCGTGGAGCTGCGGGTTTCTGATGTTTTACTTCATTGCCTCTCGATAAACCGAGCCACCTAAACATGGTTTAGATTTTTGAGCATCACCAGTCTTAACTAAGTACCGGAAAACCCTTGGCTTAATCAGCTCCACACGTGTTGAGCATGTATTTTCATATTTATTTATTTATTACTCCAGAAAAATACAGTCATGTCGTAAACAATAAGACTAAGTACAGAATAGATTTTAGTAGACACATAATTAAGGTAGTTCAGTAAGTACTCATAACTTACAGGATAATTATTAAGAAGTGAATAAGATAAAAAAGGGGATGGCTAAAATAGTGCCTACCTACTTACAAAATATTGGGTATGTCTTCTGTGGTACCGTCTGGCTGATAGTATATGTGCTGAAGCCTACTGCATCTATCCAGTACAGCGTAGGCGGTACAGACTGCTGTAACGTAACATGTAATGTGACATGAAACGAGTATTTCATAAGTGTGACCACAGCGCGCGCACGAACCGAGCATTTGTGCAGACATTCTCTGTTCGTGCGCGTAGTGTGCACAGTTCGTGCGTGCATGGCGTCCACGCTATGGGAATTCTGTTATGGTTGCCACACACGTTACGAGAAATCGATACAGTTTCCTGCGATTCCGTTTTATCTTTTTAAATTTTCAATCTACTCCGTTCGACGGTACAGTTTTTAAAAATCGTAAAAACTGTACAGTTTTCATCACACACACGTTTTGATTATCGGTGCAGTTTAAACGGTACAGTGCGATCGTAACGATTTCGTCGTAGCGTGTGTAATGGATGGCACATTGCAACAATGTGGACGGCAAATTCTTTCATTGAGTGTTACATTGCATATTACATGTAGAGTTAGTAAATGTTAATAATCAACGCTGTCTAAATATTCTAGACTAGCAAACAGGATTTGTTGAAGTCTAAACTACCAATAAAAAATAAATAATAACGATCAATACACGATCGAAAAACCCGATGACTCCACTTTATGTTTATCTATGAGCAATAAATTTATTTCGACCTCAAATCTCGTTTCATGGTCATTTCGAGGTTGTTATTTGAATGTTAGAATTTTATTAATAAATGGTTTTTGAATATTTTATTTTGGGCAGAATCATCTTTATTTACGTATTCGGTTAGTGAGGCCTTCGGGAGGCCGAATTACACTGGCCTTCTTACGAAGCATTCATTATATTTGCTACTAGCGGCCCGTCCCGACTTCGCACGGGTTAGGGCACTTTTTACACCTTGGGTTACGTTACTTCAGTTTTAGTAAGGATCCTTAAACTTTTCTAGCAATAAATATAACCTATGTTACTCAGGGTTAATGTAGCTTTCCAATGGTCAAAGAATTTTTGAAATCGGCACAGTGGTTTTTGTGTTTATTCATTACAAACATACACACACAAAAATACAATTTTTTCCTCTTTATAATATTAGTGTAGAAGTGTACTTACGAGTATATTAGTGATTATTAATCTTATGTTCTACTTGTATAGTTATGTCTGCCAACCGTTAGTTATTAGCTAATACTGCTTATTGTTACTTACCCATGCTGTGTACATGTTTTAGAGTACTAATCTAGACTAGACCTAAAGAAATTTAATCACTCATCTAAGCAAAGGTATATTGATTGTATTCTGTTTTGTGTGCCTAAATATGCATGTTTTGAAAGACAACAAAACTTTTCAGGTTACAATGTGTTTGTACCTACTCGGCTGTGCAATATATTATATACAAATATTGAATTAAAAATACTATAAAATAATTTAAAAAATATGTTAGATGATTATACCTATGGGTAGGTACTTTTAGGTTATTCTTCGTATCCGAGCCTCAGTTATAGAATCAATAAGGCGTAGCCATGACGTCATTAGACAGGTTGCTACCCTTGACACCACTGAATTGGTGCAGACAACCTTGCTTATAGCCTGACTGAGTCTAACTAAAACTAACTATGCCTGTCTTACTAAATAATATTATCCTTAGTAGTTTGTTAGTGGCAAAGTCTAAATAAATTAATTATAATAAATATTTTGAGCACTCTCTCACAGCATCACATAGCTACAAACTAAGCATAGCTTGTATTATGGGAACCACGTGACTGTTATTCTACTTACATACCTACATTTTTTTAAATACATACATATTATACATAGAAAACACCCAAACCGAGACAAATATTTGAAGAACATACTAATATTTGCCTCGCAGCAGGAATAGAACCCGTTTGGGAGTTTTTAGGTCGCGCGAAGACCGGAAAAATAATAGCAGCGACGAACCTTCTGAAGTTCGGAGTAAGCCATGAAGCGGTCACCCGTCTAAATAGTGAGTGGGTGAAGGGCTGCTTTCACAGGGGCAGTAACATACACGAACACAATAAATATTTGAAAGTCACAATTTTTGTGAGGATATTAGCGCCCCTAGCGGAGAATTATTGGTCCTAAAAAATATGGTGGTAAGGTAATTACTTAAATAAAACTATAAATAAAACAGATTTATGTAAAATAATATAAATATTTAAATTTATTTCTATAAATTATTACGATAATCACTGTGGTTCTTCAAGACAATATTTTGGTAACAATATTTCTAGTTCCGCTACTCGTCGCTAGATGGCGGTAAAACAGCCTCTGAGCTAACTTACTAAAATAACTATAAATTAGTCACTACGTATAGGAAATAAAGTTGAAAATGGCATAGTTTAGGAAACAAGTTATTAGCGCCTTACTACAATAGGCGTTGGCAAGGCAGATTGAACTTTAACATATTGGCCGTAAGGTGTGCTTATTGTCTGGGGTCCATCCGAATAAGGTTCTACCACAACATTTATATTTTTAGAGTCTTCATGTGTAACAGGTGAACCGTTTCTGCTCCATCCAGCTGAAATAAAATCAAAATTTATATTATCACTACTTCAGATATTATAAAGCGACATCTATTAGCAGTTTTAAATAACTTCTAGATTTTTGTAAAACGACATCTATGTTTTATTAACTACAACTTTTTCTATCGTGAATTAGTTCGGCTACTCCCCAAAAGATGACAAAAGGGTTGATTCTTGTCAACTTTTCGATAGAGGGCAGCATTTACCAATTTGAGCTATATTATTCATAGGCCTGTTGCGAAATAACTTCGGATGTTTGTATGTATATTATTTATCTGTGCACTGTATAAACTGATTTCTAAGCTGTTAACCTAAGTAAGCTAGTAAATAGATTTATTAGCTCACATCTAAGGAAAGTCTAAGATTTAATAATATCCGAAAATCCCGGTATTTACGGTCGCGGGTTAAATCCCGACTGAATCGATTTTTTTGAGATATTATAAAATGAAAGGCTGTTTCATTCTTAGTCTGAAAAAAAAAATGGTACGATGATATTTGGAAGAGATCGCTGTAAGCTATAAGACTGCCCTAAAAGTACAATACTTTCATGATTGACGGTTGTACGTCCGTGTTTTCTCTATGTTTATGATGAGTTAATTACAGAGTTTTCTACAAATCTATTACTTTATATGCTACCTAGTACCTACCTAATTAAAATCACACTAATATTATAAATTCAAAAGTGAGTAGATATATTTGTTCCCACTCAAATCCATAACGGCTGAACGGATTTGGACGAAACATTTTTTAATGATAGGTACAACCTACCTGTTTAATGGAACTAGCACATGACTTAATGTTAAGTGGAAACCATTACCTATAACAATGTATTGCTTCGTAATCACGAATGTTTGGAATTACCCTACGACGTCCAGCAACTTGAGGAATGAATGAATGAATGAATTTCACCGGCACCACACCCTTCAAACCGAAACACAGCACAGCTGCTTTACGGCAGAAATAGGCATGGTGGCAGTACTTCCTCGGACGAGACCTTACAACATTATTTCATTTTCTTTCTTTCTTTCAATACTTATACATAGGTATAGACCACGCGAGTGAAGCCGCGGACGTAAGCTAGCTCAGAAGTATTTCGGCCAAAAATGGTTCCTTACTATAAGGGCCATGTTCCTCATGTCCTGGCTGACCATTATGTATGTGAAGGTGGATCTCCTTCGACGGATGATGTGGTTCCCAGGAATGATGAGCAGGTTCCCAGGAATGAGGGGGTGCCCAGCCGTGGGCGTGCCCTTTTTGCCCGAAGAGAGCACCAATCTGAAATTGAAATTTTATTTATGGCGGAGGACAAATTGATTGAAATGCAACCTTTTTGACTACTGAGGTAGGTACCACTACATGTAAGTTAGTTTAAGTATAAATAAGTATAGTAAGTTTAAGGTTGAAATCATCATCATCATCATAATTCAAATACGTACCACCAAATACAACAGCAATTATTTGCAGATTATGCAAACATTTAAATACTAAACGGTTAAACGAGCTCTTAAGTGGGTACGAGCATACGTAGAGTAGGACGCCCTCCGGCCAGGTGGAGTGACGACCAGCAAAAGGCTGCTGGTAGAAGCTGGATACGTCGAGCTGAAGACAGGGCGTAATGGTGCCCGTGAGGGGAGGTGTTAGAAATATTTTAATATGGTATCCCTTCTTTGTGATCTAACCAATAATATCTATGTATAAGTTAACTTTGTCTGTGACATATGATAGACTTACCCTGTCTCTGTAATTTGATTGCTCGGTCATGTCCGTCTGTAATTATTGTCCGTCCGTGTTCTACAAATACTCTAATCTAATCATATAATATGCAAGTGTAATTGTACCTGGTTATTTCAGAGGAATACTACACAGGCAATTCAAGAAACTATCTCTGTTGTTTATTTGATGAGCTCCTAGCTTCCCGGAGGCCATACGCCGCATACAATTCCACGCAGCGCATACTTTGTAGAGACAAAGTATGCGCTGCGTGGAGAGCTGTAGAGAGCGCTGTAGAGAGCTACAGGAGGCCTATGGCCAGCAGTGGACTGCTATAGGCTGACGATGATGATACAAACATTTAGCAGCGGGAATCGAACTCGTCTTCCGTTTCAATCGAAAGCTGATTGAAACCACCCACTGCGTCGGCAAGATTGTCATTTTTTACTTCTTCTTCGTATGACCTAGCGGCCAACTCTCGCGTCGGAGTTTTTTAGTCCACCCGAAGGCCTCCGACATGGCTTAACGACTGAAAAACCCGGGACCAACATCTTAACATACCTTCCGAAGCACGGAAGCGCTCAGATCTAAATGCCACTAAACGGTCACCCATCCAAGTAGTGACCGGGCGGATCGTTGCTTAACCAAGATGATCTGATAATAACACTGAAGAAAACCACGCCACGAGCGCTTCTTACTTCTGTAAAGGCACAGAATACAGAGAGGAGTAAAGGTATAATGTAGCTTTAAGCCGGCTTTTGACTTGATGGGATATATATTACATCCTGAGATATAATATATTATCGCTCATCATACATTTGTACGAGACACGTCCCCGGACCCCGCGCCTCCCCCTGCCTCGCCCTCAGCTTGAATGGTGACGTTCGTGTTTGACGCAGAAGTGTCAAATAATCACGTGTAATATATAGCTCAAAATATAATATACATTACATTCCATAGTCATATACACCACACCACACCACCCTATATCAGTGCACTGCTGGACATAGGCCTCAAAAAGGGGGATATGCACATAATCCCCACGTTGGGCATGTGGGTTGGGGATCGCAGGGCACAGCTTCTCGCATCGCCGACGCTGCTACCCATCGGTGGACAGGGGGATTTAGCTGTGACGATGTAGGCTGTGCTGTCGCAATCAGCCGGCCGCCAGAGCCCCGTTCGGTGTTTAGCAGGGTGCACCACGTGAAGGTGAGCTTGGCTTTGGTTCCGAAGATGGGGGTTGGAACCCCGTACACCCCATTGTCAAACGCTGGCTTTATTGTTATTCGCGATTCGCACTTGACCGAATTCTAAGACACAAATACTCAGTGACGTAAATTCTGGAGAAAGTGGCTACCAACGTGCGAGTGGGACGACACCATGTTACATGCATGTGTGAGCGAGACAGATGGATTCGTGCACAGATCACAATGAACTTGACTGATTTCGATCGCGAAAGGACTTTGATTGTTCAATTCTTACATCGCAGACATGCATCATCATCATCAGCGTATAGCAGTCCACTGCTGGACGTAGGCCTCCCCTAATGACCGCCATTGCGCGCTGTCAGCTGGACGCATCCGGCTTCCATCATCCTTTCGCCTTTCGCGGATCGTCACCCACCATTTTTGTAAATACATACATTATAAGTACCTACATAGAAAATTCCCTGACCTGAGACAAATATTTACGGCGGGAATCGAACTCGCAATCTTCTGTGTCCCAGGCCTTCGCCCACTGTGCCAAATAAGCCGTCATAAAAGGCTTATTACACCACGCGTTGTTCAGTCTGTCTTACGGCCGGTTCCTATAATATACCTTTACCGATGACCGCCTCGTTTTCCCCTGAAAAACTGTCAAATTTTCGAAACCTCGTTGTTTATTTTTGACAGTTTTTCATGGGAAAACGAGGCGTCATCGGTAACGGTATAATATAGAAACCGGCCGTAAGTGGCTTACTCTTATTACACTACGCTAAGTGCGAGACAGTCTAACTAAGACATACTGAATACCGCGTGGTGTAATAAGCCTTTAAGCCAATAGATGGGAAGGCATTTTTTTCTATTTAAAATAGTCAACCATTTGCCCACTATCCCACCGGAGACAGGTGAACATCTAGTCTAAGATGGAGCACGCTTGCATGGAAGGAACCGATTCACTCTGGATTTGAAGACTCCGAGATTGTATTGGTCTGGGAAAACAATTCATCAGCAACACAGCAGATCAATGCTGGACAAAGCTCCTAAGGTTCGCCATTGAGCTCGATCCTCGGCTCTATTCATCCACTGTCTGCCAGCTACATTAAGCAGATCTTCACTCGGTCTGGCCAGAGGGCGCCCCACGCTACGCATACCTAAACGCGGTCTCCACTATAACACACGTTTGATGCAACGGTTATCGGTTCTTCGGCAGATATGGCCAGCCCACTGCCACTTCAGCCTGCTTATTCTCTGAGCTACCTATGTAAAAAACTTTAGTTCTATGTCGGATATACTCGTTACGGATTCTATCCTTCAGAGAAACTCCGAGTATAGCTCGTTCCATAGCTCGCTTAGCTACTTCTAACTGGACTAGCCGTACTGTGAGTGTCCACATTTCGGCTCCGTATGTCATGACGGGTAGGACGCACTGATTGAAAACTTTCCTGTACTTTTTTACGTCCAGCTGTGGGCTAATTACCTACCTTCAAAGCACCAGCAATTAGTAATATCTTCAGAATGAAGAGCGTGATCGCCAGTGTCTTGATGCCCACTAGGGCTGCGACCACTGCCCAGGTGGAGGCTGCTCCGAGCTGGAACACCAGCGGTATGAGCGCTGCCATCATCTTCTTGAACGGCCGCCCGAAGGTTCTGCCTGAAACGAAAAAAATCTAATAAAATATAAACACATAATAAAAATATACGTCACACCTCACACACGGTCAATAGGGATGACGACTGGGTAAAAAAATAAATAATTATAATTAGTCCGTCAGATAGATCAACAAAAACCATTGGACACATATTTTTTATTTTATCAAATAAATTAAAATTGACGGAGATAAAGAGCGTCAAAGTTCGGGAGTAGGGGCTTGTGACGTCACGGCTAGTTAAAAAGTGTACTAAGCCGTGACGTCACGCGGAACTTCAACTCACTATATCTTTGTGTTTTTTTTGTTATTTGACAATAGAAAAAATACATGTCTAATGTTTTTTTATAAATAATATAATCTAATGTAAATGACGGACTAATTAGAATTTTTCATTCGTTCCTATTGACCCCAAACTAGGACTGAATCAAACATCTTTTAATTCTTTTTAATGATAATTCTATCTAATATATTTTTCAATTAAGGTACCTACCGATAACCAATATACGAAGCCGCCAGAGACAGGAACTCAACAATAAAACAGTAGGCCTACTTCACTACGAGTACTTAGTACTTTCATACACGAGTGTACGCATGCGCAAACACCCCCCGCTTCACTTTCTTCCAGCGTTCTCTTTACGTGACGCGACCAACGACTGATAAACATAAAAAAAGGTACTTATAATACACCTAGACACAGAACATCCATGTTCATCACACAAATGTTTTTCCTGGGCGGGAATCGAACCCGCGACCTGCAGCTTAGAAGGCAGAGTTACTGTCAACTAAGCTATGAGGCCAGTCGAATCGAATTTAATTGTTACGAAATTACAGGCACATGAGGATTATCACCTGCATGCCTCAACAACAACACCATCATATTCAGTCCACTACTGAACATAGGCCAAGAGGAGCTGGGTTGGGCAGCATTTGAAAAACATCGGGGTTTCTCGTCACCCATACCGCAATGTTTGAAGTTTTCAATCAGTCTGTCTTACCCGTCATAACATACGGAGCCGAAACGTGGACACTCACATTACGGCTAGTCCACCAGTTTAAAGTCGCTCAGCGAGCTATGGAACGAGCTATGCAACAAGCAACTATCCGACATAGAACTAAAGTTGTCGACATAGCTCAGAGAATTAGCAAGCTGAAGTGGCAGTGGACTGGCCATATCTGCAGAAGAACCGATAACCGCTGGGGAAAACGAGTTCTTGAGTGGATACCGAGGCTCGGCAAACGTAGTGTAGGACGCCCTCCGGCGAGGTGGAGTGACGATTTGCGAAAGGCTGCTGGTAGAAGCTGGATGCGTCGAGCTCAGGACAGGGCGCAATGCCGCTGATTAGGGAAGGCCTATGTATAGCAGTGGTCTGCTATAGGCTGATGATGAGGTCCAACTTTGACAAAGTCAAAGACAAAATCAAAATCAAAATTCATTTATTCAGTAGGAACTGTATAGTACACTTTGAAACGTCATTTTTTTTTAAATTTACCACCAATTCGTAACGTGACCAAACAGAGAAGAATTGGCCCTCCGGCCAGGTGGAGTGACGATTTGCGAATGGCTGCTGGTAGAAGCTGGATGCGTCGAGCTGAGGACACGGCTCAATCAGGGCAGGCACACGCTCATTAGGGGAGGCCCAAGTCCAGCACTGGACTGCTAAAGGATGATGATGATGATGACTTTGACTTCACTTGTGTATCTAACTTAAAATTCCAAGAATAAACGACACAAAAAAATAAAAAATAAGTAATTGTCATTCAAGATGAAAAAAATTGTTCCCGTCATTAAATAAAAAAAAAAAAACACGTTTTGTGATTGAATGAAATGTCTACCTACGTGGGAGGAATAAAATAATATTATTCACTTCACTTCACTTCTTTATTAAATGGCTTCTGGGACAGTTATCCACAATTTCGCCAGTATCAAGTATAACAATTGTTCATAATAATATGAGGCAACGTAGTACGGTTTATAAGTCCAGTCGTCCAGTCTTCGGTCAGGTCCTGTTTTCTGCTATAGCCATGGCGACTATAACAAAAGACGATCGACGCACAATTTTCTTCATCAGAGAATTCCCGTTCAATCTTCTTTTATTCCATTTCACTAATACTTGTGTCTTATAACTAACATTTATCGGTTATAATACCATGAAGAATAAACGACATACATTAGAAAAACACTAGAAAATAAAATTTAATAAAATTGACAACCGTCGTTCAAGATGAAAAAAATGGTGTCCCAATAATATTATTGACCATTGAGATAATACCGTGTTAATCAAAGTCAAAGTCAAGTCAAAGTCAAAGTCAAAATTCATTTATTCAGTAGGAACTGTATAGTACACTTTGAAACGTCATTTTTTTTATTTACCACCAATTCGTAACGTGACCAAACAGAGAAGAATTGGCAAGAAACTCTGCTTGGCTTATATTTTTTTTTTATAATATATACAGTTTCTCGAAAAATATAGGTTGATACGCGGGACCAATGTCCCGCCCTATCTCAATGTTAATATACATACATACATACATACATACATACAACACACATATACCTATAGAAGAGAACTAGATGACGTCTTAAATTCACTATGCTCTGAACGTCGTAGCATTAAGACCACCTTTTTGTTACATTTAATGTGCAATAAAGTATAAATAAAATAAAATTAACGTCAATACATCGGCTGATCTCTACTTTCTT
Organism: Horisme vitalbata; assembly: GCA_951804965.1. NCBI lineage: Eukaryota > Metazoa > Arthropoda > Insecta > Lepidoptera > Geometridae > Horisme > Horisme vitalbata. The sequence goes on along the minus strand of OX638094.1, from coordinate 26,120,431 downwards.
ATGTCCATATATCATTTGCTAGAAAGAGATGCATACTTTATCTCAATGCGATTGCTGCGACTTCGTACCAGGGCATTTCTGTGAAACTGCATAGCATTTTATTCAATGCCCTGGTACGATTTTATTTTTGAACTAATTTGAAGTCACAATGAGAGAAGTATGCATCCTTTTCTAGCTAATGGTTAGACATAAGAAAGTAGAGATCAGCCGTATGAGTTGATGTTCAGGGTATGAATTAATTTTAGGACTTCTTCTATTCTTTAGTCATAGTTTTTTGTTACAACCAAAGAGGTTGGATTTTTTATTCTCTAGTAATATACTAAATCTATGGTTACAACACGTAAAAATGACGACTAATCATGAATGATGACGTAAACCAAAATGGCGGTTCATTGGTTTGACAAAAAGCTTATCAACATAAATAACAAACTGTACGTCGGAAAAATCAGTAAAAAGGTGATCATCCTATTTGCTCTAAGATCATTTCCAGCATTTTCACATTGGATGGCAAGGCAAGACTGATGCAAACGGAGTTGCACGCAGTCTTAGACTAATAAAAATACAAATAAAAAAGTTTAATTTCTAAAATAAACCGAGCAAAAAATAAAGATAGATCTCTGCCTAATGACTAATGAGTCTAATGACACAAAACTATCAAATAGCGATAGCATTACTAGCCTTAATGTTGAGAAATTCGCAAAAACAGCACGTAGACGGATGTCCGAGTTGGTAAGCACCTTTATATCTAGGCTAATCTCTGTGTAATACCACAGGTAATACTAGCTTCCACCCGCGACTTCGCTCGCGCCGTAACCGAATACAAAATAATCTTTAACTTTAGCTTAATTTTGGCTCTACCTACTATTAAACTTCCTTCGATTTAACTCTACCATGTCTTATATTTGTGAATAACCGGCATAGCTCTCAGAATCAGCAAGTTGAAGTGGCAGTGGGCAGGCCACATAGCTCGTACGTAGCTTTAATAGTTTACGTATATTTTAATTGTTTTTTTAATGTGTACTAATTCTAATATAGGTAGGTAATTAGTTTTTGTATTATAAGCACCACCGCTCAATTATATTCTTTCCATTCGTGGTTGTCTGGAAGAAATCGCTTTAAGCGATAAGACCGCCCATTGTACCTACATTACTATTTCATTTCTCTGCACTCAACCTGATCTGCAACTCAAAAGGAAGAGCTACTGCCAACTGAGCTATGAGTATTTGTGTAGAGTATGAGACAGTTGGTTTCCATGTCATTCTCCGTAAGAAGACTGCATCCCTGATACGCAGAGTACGTGACAGCCCCAACACTATCCTACAAACTAGAGCTGGCAGGATCACCTCTCCCACGTGGCGTGCTTCGTGCAAAGAGTGATCGTATTAGATAATATGTATTAGTGACTATGACTGACATTAGCCACTCTCCGAAGTACAATCTACTCGTATAAAAGACCGACAAACACGCGACGATGGCTCAAGCTCTCAAGCCTTGCTCTAGCAAGATACTCTTGACCAATGAGCCTCTTAGCCCTGCGTTCAGTCTAGTGCGGCAAGTCGATACTTGGCTGAACCATCACAAAGGTGGCTGCAATACTCCATACAGGATCGGACTTGAGCTTTATACAGGGTCAGAAGCTGTCATTAATAATCATTAAAAACATTACATTTATCATTTAAAAGAAACCTCCAAAAATCTTAATTTCTCTTTGTTGCTTCATCATCAGACCCTGATATCTATATTTTCTATATAAAATACAAGCTTTTTCCCGCGGCTTCGCTCGCATTAAAAGTTATTTTCCTATCCCTCGCGGGAACAATACTTTTTGGTAAAGCCTTTGTCCTTTTCTGTACCCCTGAAAACGTGTACCTACTACTTAAAATCAGGTGGGGCATGTGCTAATTCCATCTTTAGGTACCATTAAAAAAATCCACAGATCTCACACTACGCGCAAATATCAATGGCATTGAAAATGCAAATTAGAAATAAAGCACACGATAAAATTTGACTTTATTTTACTGTCTATAAAGTGAATGCAGCGCAGACTGGCCTCGCGCGTAAAGACCCTTCTACCGCCTAGAATTTTTGCCCGCCCGCCTCCTAAGATGGCTCGAACTGTAGCTTAATTGCCAAGCTGGCACTACCACCATTTTGAAATTTTGGAAAATCTCAAAAAGTTACCGTCCGATTTTCAGAATTCAAATTGCATTTTGAAGCCCTCCGGCAGACGCACATTGTGGCCCATTCGCGTACCTCTCATCTGCGAAACTGCAGGCAAATGTCAGAATTTAATTTATCGCGGCACTATACTCGATCAGGAAAACATAAAGATTTTCAATGTAAACTATTTGCTGTTATGGGAAAGAAAAAGTAGCCGCTTGACGTCATGTGAATCATATAAAATAGACAAATGCGTGTCACACGCGATCTCCTCCACCAATGACTGTTATGTGAATGGCCGTAAAACAATGACCAGCACAGTGCAAAGACTTTAATAAGTTTAACAAGATATGAAGCGCTCCGTAGATAATCTGATAGGAATTATAAATGCGAAAGTTTGTGTGCGTGTGTGTGTGTGTTTATGTTTGTTCCCACTCAACTTAGACCAATGTATAGTAGGAACTCGTCCTGCTTGCATGCTAACACCATGCTAATACTGACTTGAGTTGTAATTTAGTTTAGTTTAGTTTATTTATTGCAACATATAACTTATTGACTAGTACAATTACAGTGTTCAGTTAAACGCACCCTATTTATAGGATGTGGCAAATACTAATCCTAAATTAATCTCTAATGTAGGTATAAGGTAGGTAGGTATATATACTAGGTAGGTACTTATAGTATCAACAACAATTAAGAACAATAATTCGTGTACATGGCCTTAACATTACATAATCAAAAATAAAATATTTAGGTACATTATTAAGTAATATATGTAGGAATAATAAATTATTTTATAATATTTGGTCTACAAAAAAATCCTTTAAATAAATTATGGTAACATTTTTTAATTAGAAGGTTTCTTAGTTTTGTAATAAATGTTTTGTCTTTTATTTGGTTTTATAATGAGATTGTTATTTTGTTTTAAATTGTAATAGACATGTAGTAAGGGCCTTTCTTGTATAGCTCTATGCGTGGTACCGGGAGCAGCAGGTTACTGCATCTCCGTGGGTTTTTATCAAATGTATAAAATAAAATGTGTAAATAAAACATAAACATAACTTCGTAACGGCAAACTGTTTTGGATGAAGCTTTGAATATTGTTAGCACCTACATTGGTTGTGACCTGGATTAACACATTGGGTACTTTTTAGCCACGCGTACCGCAAGTACCACGCGAGTAAAGACGTGGGTAGAATAAGCTAGCAGAAGCTAGTAATAATTAAATAATCAATACAATATCATTTAGCTAAAAACTAAGCAGAGCTTGTATTATGGGAAACACATGACTGATAGGTAAGTACACTACTTATTAACATAATTATTTGCAAATACATATATTTATACATTGACGACACCCAGCCAGACCCAAGACAAAAATTTGCACATCATACAAACATTTTTCTTGTGGAGGGAATCGACATCGAAAACGCGCCGCCGAGCGCAACATTGCCTTTCAAGCACGGAAGCACCCGGATCAAAATGACACATTCACCATTCCTTTGTGATAGGTAATGGTTACAACTTATTATCAGGTGAGCCATGTGCTTGTTCCACCTTCTAGTTCCATAAAAAAGACCTATCTAAGTAGTAACCGGGAGGAGTGTTATTCAAGATGATCTAGGTATAGGTACTAAGAACACCGAAATAAACTTTTTCGACATCTGTGGCGCAGTGGGTTCGATTTCCGTTACGGGAGAAATGTTTAATTCTGAAAATATTTGTCTCTGGTATTTTCTTTAGAACATTATAAGTGTGATTAACAAAAAAAGGTATTTTTAACCGACTTTAAAAAGGAGGAGGTTCTCGATTCGTTGGAATCTTTTTACTAACAGTCACGTGGCAGCAAGGTCTTGGAAAGAGATGGGGGAGACCTTTGCCTTGGACAGTATAGGTTCATTAATTCATTCAGCCCGTTAACACCCACTGTTGGGTATAGGCCTCCTCTTTATCAGTTCTCTCTTTTCTATCCCTTGGAAGCCTCATCTATAGATTCCTCGCAACGTCTACGATGTCGTTCGACCATCGGGCAGGTGGTTGGCCTCTTGACCTTCGAGCAGTTCAGGGCCACGACCTTGGCACCCATTGGTATATATTGTTACTAACTTTTGCTTCATTCACTCTCATCATATTGTTCATACATGATCGTCGGTTTATTATTGCGCCGCTGTTAAAATGATTCCCTTCATCGTTTTGAGTACATGGTAATAATTGCCTAAAAAGAAAACTAGAGAAATCTTATTATTTTTTGCTCGTCATAAGTCGTTATAAGTCGGCTTAATTTGTTAATTTACTTTTCACTATTGCTGCTCTCATTGCAATTATGGCCCTATTAATCTTTCGTTACAATAATGGCTTTCTCTTATTATCTTATTACTATCGACTCTTGCGCAATCCGTTTGCACTGTAATTTTTTGATGCAAACTCTTTGGTTTGCCTTTTTTCTAATCTGTCAAAAACATGGAATTATCATTTGTAAATAGGTACTTCGTACTTGGCGAAAAACAACTTAAATGACCTCTGCTAAAAATATATTAGTTATTCCATAGGAACATCGAGATAGTAGGTACATAAACTCTACAGAAAGAAACGTAAAAAAAAATCCCACCAAATCTCGGCGCACGCTGTTTAGTGCGCCGACATTTAACACTCCAAGCACCGTATGTCTAAATTACTGCAAATATGGCACTTTGAAGTAAGAGGAAATATGTATCTCAAGTCAACGACGCGAGATTCGGACGAATTTTGTCAGTTTCACTTGGAGACTGTGACTCTTTAAAATACTATTTCGAAGCATAAGAACAAGAACAATTTTTTACATCTTGAACGACGGTTGTGTCATTTTTGTTTTATTTTATTTTAAAATGTTTTTCTGATTTATTTGTGTAAGATTTATGGCGTTACCAATCAATGTTAGGAAAAAGACATAGGTTTAGTGAAACAAAATTAATAAGCTAAGCTTACTAAAATAGGTCTAGCGACTTCTTTGAAATGTTGAAGTTATAATAAAGAAAAAAAGACGTGTGGCACTCGGGGACTGCCGCGGTAAAGCTATTTAAAAAAAACCTCACGCTCCGGAGTCGGAGTGGGGAGCGTGAGGTTTTTTTTCGTTACGGAATTTCTGGATTCGGTCCCCGCGCTCAAGGCCGAAGTGCGAGTTTGACTCATCATCTCTATTTTCAACGGCCTAGTTATCTACGGTTCATAAGATACAGCCTGGTTACAGACAGACAGACAGACAGACAAACTTACAGTGGAGCCTTAGTAATAGGGTCCCCGTTTTTACCCTTTGGGTGCGGAACCCTAAAAATACTTAAATATGTATAAATGAATTTGTAATATTAGCGTGATTATTCCGTCCTTTCACTTTTCGTTTAAAAAAAACTTATCATAACTTTAAATAACCTGCTTAATTTTTTTTCCATCCATTAAATTTTTCCCATTTCCATGTTATTAAATTACTTAGAGCGTATACATACATCATTATCATTAACATTGGCATACCTATGCAGACGAGTGTTACAAGTAGCGGCATGAAACTCTAGCGCTGACATTTATAGCGCAGAAATCAAAAGTAAGGTATCATAAGGGAGCTAGAGGCGAGAGAGAGCGAGAGACCCATGCGCAGGCGTTTCGTTCAGCGCTAGACTTAGGTACGTGTCTAAACACACTATAGCCGAAATTACGCGATGTAAGTTCGTCCTGATTACGCCTGCAATGCTATTTGAATTACAGATGACACATTTTGCTGAAATTACGTTACTTTATGGCATACAGCCGAACTTGTCAAATCAGCTGTGGAACTTACGTCGCGTAATTTTCGGCTGTAGGTAGTGTGTTTAGACGCTTACGTGCCGCTAGCTGGTATATAGTGTTCCGATCTTAGTAGTGTTCATTCACTTAATGAATGAATGAATGAATGAAAATGTTTAGAAGCATCGGACAGAAACTTCAAAAAACTTTTAAAGTTTTATCGGGTTCTTGGGTGGTCTTATCGCTTATCTTATCTGTTCCAGACAGAACCAATGACGCACTAAACGGTCATTAATCCAAGTGATGTCACATTTCTTATTACACCGTATAATCACCAAAATAATAATAACAATATTTTAAGCTCAAAAAACCTTTATACAATGCCTGACCGTACCTAGTTCGAGAGCCTATGGATCTATTATGAATTGTGTCATTGCTTTATGTCAATAAATGATTTTGTATCTGTATTTGATTTTGTACCGTAGTAAATTCCCTCCAATACTTCTACTTTTTTGACAATGACAATTAGATGAATTGAATACAGTTAATAAAATCAAATATGGGGAGACAGCACACACTACAACTCTGTAGGGTAGATAGGTTAGGTATCGCCACAACTCACAACCTAACTAATCTAATAAAACTTCAGAGGGACATAGATATAGCAAGCAGCACGTAAGCCCAGCGGTGAACGAAACGCCTGCGCATGGGTCTCTCGCTCTCTCTCACCTCTAGCTCCCATATGATACCTTACTTTTGACTTCTGCGCAATAACGATCAGCGCTAGAGTTTCGTGCCGCTACTTGTACGTTGTGAACTTGTGATTGTATCAAACTTTAAGTAGGTTAGGACATAAGATAATTAATTGACTCAGGCGTGACTTTGCGGAAATCCATTACAAGCTAACTTTAAATCTAACTTTAAAAGTTAGCGGAATTTGTACTAAATATTTTGTCTTGTAGAATATCTTAGGACATAAGCTTAGACATATTAGTAGTAAATAGCTAGCAGTTTATATAAAAATAAATATCTCACCTTCAGAAATATCACCAGATCCATTCAACACCATCTTATTTGCTAAATCACTTTGGTTAACATCTACATAACTTTCATTTAAATTACCTACATTTTTGGTTTGAACTTGAACTACTCTACCCACAGGCTCCGCGTATCCGGTCCGTAAATTAAAAAGTAAAAACAAACAAACGAAAGTCAATCGAGTGTTTCTATTTTGAAAAATCACTAGCAATATATGAAAACAAGGTATGAACCACTTTATTATTTCGCGTAGATCCATCATTATTTTTGATGAATGTTAAATTATTATTTTTATGGTAAAACGCGGGGAATTTGGTACAGAGTCGAACGTCATCGCGCGCCGATTCCAAATTCAAAACTGGTCGGTGTGGCGCGCCATTTCTTCTTTCACTTGCCGCTACACACGGTAAGGTAATGTGGTCATCGCAAGATCTCGATGTTTTTAAAAACTTTCTTTGCTGCATTGTTATTCGTGTCCTGTCCGAAACGTTAAGTCAATTTTCCTTTTCAGTTTCGCCACAAATAAACTAATGTTTAGTGAAAATTAGAAAGTTAGTTGTCATAACTATCGTAAGGTTTACAATAACTTTTTTGTGTAATATTTGTTTGTTCACTTGTATACGTCGCGTCGTTTGAAATTCTTTTGAAGTGCTAATTTCAACATTCAATATTTATGAGTGCATTTGAGTTGAAATGATGTCACTTTCAAAATCTGACATCTTAGAACAACTTCTTACATCTATTTTGTTCATTTTGTCATTGACTTATAATAATAAACTTTTCCATGCTCTTTCTATTTTGTCGGTGAAATCCCAGGATGAATTTTACAAGAACATAGAATTGAATAGAATTATTTTTACAACATAAGTACCTACTAGTAGCACAGTAGGTATGATGTACCTATATCTACTGTGTCGTGCGTGGGTATCATGAATTATGAGTAAGTATCCCATTACAATAACATAGCAGCGGGAATCTAAATCTGCAAACCTTTCGTTTCGGTCGGCTTTTGCCCCAAATACATCTAAAAAAAAGCCAACCAGGTCGGCCATTTTGTACTTTGTCTGTTATTCTAGGCCTTTCTTCTCTCTTCGCAGTTCGCTAAGGGCCAACTCTGCGGAGATTTTAGGCCACCCGAGGGCCTCCGAAAGCCGGGACCAACATCTTAACGTGCCTTCAGAAGCACGGAAGGGCTCCGATCTAAATGCCATTAAACGGTCACCCATCCAAGTATTGAGTGTTGCTTAAACAAGATGATCTGTTAACACCGAAGTGGCTTACACTCCACGGGCGCTTCTACGCATAACGGTCAAGTTCATGATGATCGCGAGACGTATCGTTGACTTGCCTCGTGTATCCGAGCGTATCTCAGTCTCATGTACCGTTACCTAACTGGCTGAGATGAGTTGACCAATACCTACTTGCATTACCAATCTAAACATTAACATTAAGTTAACTAGCTTCCCCCCGCGGCTTCGCTCACGTTATGTGGATTTTGTCAAATATATTCATCCGCATTTTTACCCCCTCGAGTGGGAGTTGGGGTTGGAATAATCTAAAACGCTAAGACCGTATAAATTAGTTTTCCATCGTCAGCCTAAATGTAAAATTTTAGGATTCTAATTACAAAACTGACGGACTTATACATACTTTCATCCCCTAGTTTATCCCCTTGGGGGTGGAATTTCTAAAAATCCTTTCTTAGTGGAAGGCATACACTAATTACAAGGTATTTATGTGCAAAATTTGAAGTCACTAGGTCTGTCGGTTTGGTCTGTGCGTTGATATTTACCGAGTCAGTCAGTTTACCATTCTATATATATTTTAAGTTTATAAATCGGTATTAGCTGACCTATAACTTTTATAAGAACTAAATAATGTTTCTACGTTTTTGATTACTTAATTAGTGTAAAAGGGGTGAAATAGGGTATGATAGTTTGTATGAGAAATCAATGATTTTCAAGTTAGGGTTTTCGGGATCGGGATCCATACCTAAGTATATCAAAATCTAAGTCTATTTATAGAGACAATTGAGAGATCTACCTCAGAAATTGAAAATGTGCTAAATTCCGGTCCTCTTTTGTCTGCTGTCGCCCAGCGAGCTATATAGAACGAGCTATGCTCGGAGATTCTCTGAAGGATCCGCATCAAGACTATCCGACATAGAAGAAAAGTGGTCGCTCAGAGAATTAGCAGGCTGAAGTGGCAGCGGGCTGGCCATATCTGCCGCAGATCCGATAACCCTTGGGTTTTAAAAGAATTCTTGAGTTTGAGACCGTGTCTCGGCAAATGTAGTGTAGGACGCCCTCGGCCAAGTGAGGTGACGATCTGTGGCTGCTGGTAGAAGTTGGATGCGTTGAGCTGAGGACAGGGCGCAATGCCGCTCATTAGGGAGGCCGCAGCAGTGGACTGCTACTGGCTGACGATGATGATGTAAAATGTTCCAAACCATATTCTATCTTCACACAAACTTGTACACTAATAATTTATTCATCTTTCGCATGACCTAGTGGCCAAAGAATAGTTAATGTGTTTTATGGAATGTGTGAAACATTGCCGGAGTAGCTTACTTGAATCTTCTTAACCGACCAGCCCTCTCACTAATTTGCATGGATGACCTCTTAGTGACGTGTGTATAAAACATGAATTCCTGAAGAACAGTCAGGAATTAGTGCTGTTAGTTAATCGCTGGCTCATCTTCAAAAGTTACTTCTTGTTCATTAATGTTGAATCTTCTTCATTAATCTTATCTCAGTAAGCAAAGGATGCACAAATTTGAAATTTGCTGCAAATTTAGCACAATTTAAGAGCTTTTTTTGAGAAATCTTCCATCCCAATAAACCCTATAGAAAAACAACATTCCTCTTGGACGACGACGTTCTGAGGAAATAGGTTTTTCGTGAATAACTCAATAACGCGAACAAATCGTCACATTTACACGAGACGGAGCACGTATTATTTGCCATTTACCAAATAACAATCGGCAGCATTCCGCTGAGGTAACTCACACATTGATTGTTGACTTTCAGGAGTTGATTTACCCATTTTCGGGATAACTAAGAATACAAACTCACCATGTAGATAGTATATAAATATAACTCTTGCAAGCTTTCATTAACAACCTATAGCAGTTCACTGCTGGACATAGGTGTCTCCTAAGATTCACCACTGAGCCTGTCACACCGGCTGGTGGGGGTGTAAGGGGTACCAAACCCCATCTTCGGAAGCTAAGCCATCCTCACCTGCACGTGGTGCACCATGCTAACTAACAAACGGGGCTCTGGCGGCGGCTGATTGCGGCATAGCGCAGCCTAACACCGGCACAACGAAATACCCTGACCGACTGGAAGCAACGTCGGTAGTGCGAGAAATGTGCCCTGGGATCCCCAACCCGCATGCCCAGCGGCGGCATTATGGGCATATCCCCCTTTATTAGGGTAGGATTATGTCTAGCAGTTGGTGTAGTGTGGTTATTGCCGTGGTAGAATCCTACCGGGACCCCATGACCCTTTCAAGTGCTACAGCAGCGTCGAGCCCTTCATCAGGCGATGAATGGTTCGATGATGCACTAGAACTGCGGTAAGTGAAGGGACACGGTCTGTTTTTAGTCGGTAGGCCGCCGAGCTAGTGAGAGCTGGAAGCTGGCGGAGAGCTCGACCGACCCCTTCTCTCCCCGAGCTGGAGGACATGCGTGACGCATTTTAGCAGAAAGAAAAGTGGTGTGGTCATACCAGCTACATTTCGCAGATCGTCACTCCATCTAGCCAAAGGGCGCCCTACTCTAAGCTTACCTAAGCGCGGTCTCCACTCTAACACACGTTTGGTCCAACGGTTGTCGGTTCTACGGCATTCATGGCCGGCCCACTGCCACTTCAGCCTGCTAATAACAGATAACAATTCTGCTTCCTCTGAGCTATGTCGACCACTTTCGTTCTAGTTCACGTGAGTTTGTGATTGTGACGAAATAACAATAACTTTATTTATCTTTTTTTAATGCATGCGGTTTTGCTTTCAATGTATGGAGGTTACAAAAATGTCACATTCTTTGTGGCAAACTTAGATATATAATCTAAAGTGGCAAATGTACAATAACCCGATCATTTATTTCGTAGGTACAAAACACACTTGATTTCGTCAAAAGTTAAATTTCAAATAAAGTAACATAACTATTGTAGTACCTATTATAAAATAGAAAAAAACAGACAAGAACATTATGTAGCATACCCTTCACAGGAGTTTAAATATGTAAGAATAAAACAAAGCATTTTACTCAGTTCTCTGTCAGTTAACTTCATTTCTTTAGCTTTGTACACAATAAACTATGTAGAAAGTTAGTTCTTTAAGCATCTATCTACGAAAATCGTTTTAATAATAATAAAAAAGGCAAGTATCTATACAACGTTAGAAAGTGAACGTGCGTTCGTTATCACATCTAGTACGATACGGTTAGTTAACGTTCAACTTCCTGTTACGGTTAAGGTGCTAACATGTAATGATAGGTATCTATGTAGCTAGCTAATTGGAAAAAGTCCAGCCAAGTGAGAGTTGCATTCGCGCACCGAGGGCCGCTCAAAATTGTAGGTAGGTATGAGGATATGTAACTGCAATTTTACAAATTTCGGTTTTTTTCTATTTATTTTCTAATGTTTTTATAAAATCTAAGTTGTGTACAAAAACAATGGTTATTTACATGTAGGATTTGTTCAAAGCTTCTTAAAAGAAAAACTAATCATATTTAATGCACGAAAATGGTACTTCGAGGTCGGATACTCGCCGCTCTCTACTCTATTTTTCGACTGCGTTTCGAGCGGAGCTTATATACCACCTACCTTCTAGAAGTTTCCAATTTAGAGCTCAATGTACTAAGGGCTTTGCGTCTATTAGTTTAGTATAGCCAGATGATTTATACATCGTCAAGAGGTTACTTGTCCTCACTGACGGACGCTGTAGTACCTGGGACATTGTTAGACGGAGTACGCTTCAGCACCTATACTATACCATCCTCTCAGCCTAGTCTTACCACAGGAGTCATGGTCAATACGATTGGAGCTGACTAACCATACAATCCTTTCATATACACCGTAACTGAAAACGCTGTTTTCCCTTAAAAAACTGACAAAAATTAACTAGGCGTTAAACATTTTTCAGTTTTGAACATGTGCTCCTTACCTTATTACATTGATACGAGCTTGCTAAGTTGCTACGCTTAGGATTCTACTCTAGAACCCCTCGCTACGCTCGGGATTTTACTCTAGAATCTTTCTCTTCGCTCTGGATTCAAACAATCGCTCTCGTCTTCAATACATTATTTTGGTCCCTTCTGACACACGAAGGTTCTTACGAAATGGTAGATCCATTTCGTAATCGTTCCTTATTGGTCGTCGACAACACTACGTGTATGTCAATGTCAATGTCCCGCGTATCAACCTATACTTAACAAAGTGTAGTTAAATAAAAAAAACACCAAAATTAATACAATAATTTATTTCAAATATTATTTATTTATTCAAACGTCCATAATAATTTACAAATAGCTAAAATAGTTTATAACTATCCTAGAAAACTAATTTTATTATTATAAATTGATATAAATAGCTGTTTTGGCGCCACATTTTATTCAACCGCCATTTTGTTTTTGTCCACAAAGCCGGAATGAGAAGATTGAAAGCATTGAGCTATATCTTCCTTAATAAACTGTGCCTGTAAGTAGTTAGATATTGTGTATCTTCTCCATACATAGAAACGCTACTAAATTTAAGTGGCGTTAACCATTACTTAAAGTTAGTCCAGTCATGGTTTGTCATCATACAAAGATGGAATTACATATAGATTTTTATAAGACCTTGAGCTTTAAACCCATAAGTAGGTAGATTTTTTTGATTTTGTGAATTGTTATTTAATAACGTAACTAAGTGTTCTCATTAAGTCCTTACAGATAAAATAAATGAAATGAAAAATATATTGTTTAAACGCCTGTATTGACAATTTTACACTGCCCAATAACATTGGCAAAGATTTTACTGTTCTGAAATTATGAACAGCCATTGGTATGTCTGACAATCTACTCGTATATATAAAAATCGATTGTCGTGCGCGTCTTGCAATAGCTTGAAATCGGCTCGACAGATTTGAATATAATATATTTTTTTGGTTTTGTTCGAGTCAGGGGAAAAAAGAAAGATTATATTTCACTAGCTGTCAGAATAAGTTTCTAAAGGCTGAACAGTTTTTGAAAATGTGACGCCAAACCAAAAATGATACTTATTCCTATGAATTTACAGAAGTGATAACCATTACATTTTATTGATCGTTGCATGAACTGTTAAGAATAAGTTATTGAATATTATTATTGTAGTATGAAGGATGAAATAATAATACGCGTTTTTGAAAATAATTTAACAAATGAAAAAAATTTAAAAATCACACATTATGTACAATTGGCCATAGAGCTCTGACCTGCAGGTCGCAGATTCGATTCCCGTCCAGGACAAACGCTTGAAAATGGATGTTTGTGTGTCTCGGTGTTTAGGGTATAATATCATATTTTATTGGGCTAAGTGGTGCCCCCATTATATTATATAGTTTCCGTTTATTGCTTTCAAATCTATATAATAATATGCATATTATTGTATTAATATGCAGTGATTTTACATAAATATGGGGTCTTATGGACCCCAATATCAAAATTGCTGAGAAGGGTTTAACATAAAAATGGGATTTTAATTGTAAACTGTATTGTATACTTTTAAATAAATACATACATAACCAGTTATATATTCCTCAAAAGACTTAAAATTAGGATAATTTTATAAATGGGGTGTAGAATCGGGGTATTATTCACCCCATTTTATACGTGCTCTGGAGTAACAAGAACAATATAAGCTCTTAAATGGTCATATTAATTAATTTTAAATAATTAATTACATAGGTATTTACAAAATGTCACACCAAAAGTATTTTAAACACAGTATTATTTGAAGTGCCGGAAAGATAATACACACACAAGTTTCACATATTGATTGAAATTTCATATTCTACGGTATTCAAATGGGGTGTGCATTACCCCATGGGGTGATTGATATACACAAAATGCCAGATGGTGAGCCCAGATGATGTAACCAAACATGTTATAAAACAAACCTATATAGCATTTTTTATAAGTCTGTATAACATTGTTACAAGACAATGTCAAACACAGTTATTTATAACACGTTACATGATTTGGACTGACCGTAAAGCTACTATATTCAAACGGGGTGCACATCACCTTGTTATGAGGTGACAGTCACCCCATTAAATTTGCTGCAATAATACTAATAGTGTTTTACAATTGAATATCCTGTACTGTATCCTAATGGGGTGTACCTCACCCCATTCTTTGCTGTGGCGATTGTAATAAGGCGAATGAAATTCCATCCTAAGTTATCCAAACGGGGTGTACATCACCCCATGGGGTTTTTCACACCCCATTCACATTTGCTGCGTGGAATTCCCATTCCATGTGTTATTATCATCATCATTGGCGGCGTCTCCCGGAAGACGGTGGATATTGGTGCGTCTTCTAGGAAGGGGTGCGGCGCGGGGTGCGAGGGGGGTCGTGAGGGGAGGGGGGATGGTGGGGGGGTTAGGGGGGCGGGGGCCGACCGCGGGGGGCGGGAACAGGCGCGTGCGAATCCACGTGTAAAGCACTAGCGATGGCTGGTAGAAGTAGGTTGTAAGGAGTTGTGATAGGAATGCTGGAACAAACAATTTCAAGAATTTTATAATATACCACAAATTTCGAGTCAGGCGGGATTTGAATCGCGACTACCTGGGGGTCTAGTAGGGGCCTGCAATACCTGCGTGTTATATCCATAGAGATGTACATACACGTCAGCGCATTGTTAACATGCCCTATAGTTTAGACTGTAGCAGTTACTATGATTCAAGCCAGTATGGATCGAGCCTCTACCCTCAGCACTTGTTCTTTGTATATAAAGGAGAATGCCATCTGATGTATGGCGCTCGGTACCAAGACTAAAGTGAGTGCGTCAAAAGAATATCCAATAAGTTTTTAGTCGATTCTACTGTCAAAATAATAAAAAATGAGGGTTATTGCCATAGTAACACTTTACATCAATGTTTATTGCCATAACAACGTTTATATTATTGTTTGTTGTAGTCTAATGGCGGCGTGCAACGGAAACCAAATCAACAATTTTTTTACGGTGTGTAAAACTAAAGAAAATGTTAATGTCATTTATAAAATATAATAAATTTTATGGGATACGTTCGGTTTTGACGCAATTGGTACGGGTTCTCGGCATTCTCCTTTCTGGTTTCGAATTTTCAAATACAATATTTTCTTTTTTTTAAAGTGATAATCCGAGTCCTCGGATAACAGTACGATAGGGTACGATAGGGTACGATAGGGTAGAGTTAGCCACTACAATAGGCATGACGACTGGGTAAAAAAAAAAAAAAATTCTAATTACTCCGTCAGATCTATCAACAAAAAATATTGGACACGTATTTTTTTATTTTTCAAATACATACAAATTGTCGGAGATAAAGAGCGTCAAATTTCAGGAGTGGGGGCGTGACGTAAAAAGTATCCTAAGCCGTGACGTCACGCGGAACTTCAACGCACTATATCTATGTCATTTTTGTTTAATTGACAAAAGAAAATATACGTTTTCCCTAAAGTGGTCTAAGTGGGCTAACACCTAAAATACAAAATATCAAAAGATTTCAAGTTAATTTTAGCAAATTAAATAATGGATGCGTCGAGCTGAGGACAGGGCAAAATTGCGCTCTTTAGGGAAGCCCTATGTCCAGCAGTGGACTGCTATAGGCTGATGATGATGATAATGATATGAATAAATAATGCTGGATAACTGTCATGTAGCCCCAAACTAAGCAAAGCTTGTATTATGGGAATCACATGCCTGATATACTACTTATATACTTTTTAAAGTAAATACATACATAATTATTATACATGGAAAACACCAAGACCCAAGACAAACAGCAAATCATACAAACGTTTGTCTCGCAGCGGGAATCGAACCAACAACATTTAGCGTCTCAAGCGGGCCCATTACGCATAAAGGTCATAAAATTTAATTACATTGAATTTAATTTGACTTAATTTTACCCACGGTTTCGCTCTTTGACGCGCTTCACGTTTCACATTGGCGACGCGTCGCCAAGTTAACAAACAGTCTGACTCGCCGCATTAGATGTTTAAATCAAAAATATATTTTGCAATGCTTGGAAAGGGTTAGCAATAAGACCATTCCAGCACTTAGCCAAGCAAATAAATATTTGGTATTGGTATGATAGTGGGCTTACCGTATACACTGAAGTACTGCGTGGGCCCACTGCTGGGCGTCTGCGCTCGTCTGGGCAACACCAGCAAAGCGGCAGAAGGTGCCAGTTCCAATTCGCGCAGTGTAGCCGACGAGTCAGTCAGCTCGCGACGTGGAAACGCCGTCCAGAGTGCGAAGGACGATGCCGATAACTGGAATACAATGTTTTATTGTAAGTAACAAGACGACCAGCGCGCGAACTAAGTTTGCGATATAGCCTACCTACGTCATTAGAGACTGTTATTTTGATTTAATTTTAATTCACTATAATGTACATACCTATTAAATATTTAGTCGTACCTTAATAATAAAATGCAGTAGCTTATTATTTTATTTTAATCACATATTTTATTTCCTGTGTTCTAGTTGTTAGCTCTCTTCGCCTGAAACACAGGATTACCTAGTTCAGGCTCTTATTTTTATTACCTATGTTTAGTTAAGATTTCTGTACCTTTTAATATTTTTATGTTACCAATTTAAGAAATTTTGAATAAATAATTTTATTTATTTTTATTTTTTTATAGCCGTTCTTGAAAAATGGTGATTTTATGAATTAATCACGAAGTTTGATAATTTTTTCTATTAACCAAAAATTCGGCTCCCACAATTCACAAGAACTCTTAAATTTTTATAATCATGACTAATATAAAACACGATTTTAGTTTTAATAGTCATTATGTTTTATTTATTATTGAGTATTGAGTGTTATGTTCGTAAATAAATGATGATGATTTTTGTTTATGTTGTAACTGTCTCGCAACTCCCTCAAAAACACTGTAACAGTTATGAACCAATTGTAAAACAGGCGTTAAAAAAATATAAGCCAAGCAGAGTTTCTTGCCAGTTCACTGTTTGATCGCGTTACGAATTGGTGTAAATTAAAATAGATTGACGACTCAAAGTGTTACTAAGTTGAGTTCCAATTTTCTACAGTCTTTGTTACAATCTCTTTTCTTAACTATCACATCAGGGTGGCTAGTGTAAGTTTTTTACCAGCTCGATCGCGTTTGCGTTTACGCAAATTTATATGGAATCGAGGTAGCCACATCTAGTGAAAAATGGGTGGCACTGATTCCTTTCCATACAAATTTCCTTAAACGCAAACGCGATTGAGCTGGTAAAAAAATCGCACTTGGCACCCTGTTTTGAGGGAGTTGGAGACAGTTTCAACCCAAGCTTTTTGTCATCTCAATAATCAGAAACATAAAAATGCTTTATTAGAGAGATTACGTTAAAAACATTGAGTATTGAGTATCATGTACTGAACATTCTCCTGCCCTTGTCCCACGCTAGGTGGTCGGCACAAGGTATTTTTCTTCCACTCACTTCTATCAGCTGTCACACCTGTGACCACTCCTTTCATTCTCATATCCTCTTTCACACAATCCATCCATCTCTTCTTCGGTCTCACTCTAGTCGTGCATCCAGTCACATTCCGCATATCCATCACTCTTTTGGTAACGTGACTTTCATCCCTTTGATTTTTTGACGATCTCTGCGGCGCAGTGGGCGAAGGTTCGCCTGGGACGCAGAATTTTGCGGGTTCGATTCCCGCCGTGGGACAAATGTTTGCATGTTCTGCAGATATTTGTCTCGGGTCTGGGTGTTTTCTATGTCTGTCTCAATCATGTAGTTCCCATAATACAAACTCTGCTTAGTGGCTACATGATGCTGTGTGATGGTGCAGCATTATTTATTTATTTTTATTAAGCTGGGTACGGATAGCGCGTATATTGGTACGCGTAGTCGGGTTACGCGTACCTTGGAACGCCATGTCTGTAGTCTCATTGTCATAAGACAATGTAAAAAACAAACGCTGGCAGCTGATTGCATATTTTAGCAGTGCGCATTATAAATGATGTTTGGAAGCGCTTAGTCCTGTTAAATGGAACATCAACTTGATGCGGGGGGTAGTTAGGAGTGGGTCTGAAGCTCCTATCAAAGAAAGATTTAGGCGGAATAAAGTCATGTAGTTCCTGTGCACACTCTAAGTACAACTTATAAAAGACCGACAAACACGCAACCTCGCGACGATGGCTCAAGCTCTCGAGCCTTGCTTTAGCAAGATACTCTTGACCAATGAGCCTCTTAGCTCTATAGTCTTTAGTTGTTTGTTTGTGTGTCTGACCTGTAGATTATCGGCGACGTATCTCTGCACTAGCGCCAGCGTGCCGGCGGCGTCGAAGTGCGCCGTGTGCGAGGTCCCGTCCGGCAGTTTGAACTGGACCCGCGCGCTCGTACTGCCGTCACCTGACGCTGGGACATTAGGTACCTCTTAGTTTAACGCGACGATACACCTCAAACCTCCCTCTCGCTCCCACTATTCAACATTTTTGAACATATAAAATCACTGACTATAGTTATGCAAAATAGAAAACTTTACGGCCAAGAAAATAACAACACAATGGTTCAGCAATAATATCAAATCAAATCAAAATAAGTTTATTCAATAAGCACATAAAGTACACTTTGAAACGTCATTTTTTTATTTGAATTTACACCAATTCGTAATGTGACCATGTTGAACTCAACACGTTTTCCTACCAAAAAATTTGCATGATATTATTGCTGAACCTTTGTATTGTTATTTTCTAGGCCGTGAAGGTTTGCTATTTTGCATAACTACATTCAGTGATTTTATATCTTCAAAAATGTCGAATAGTGCGAATGAGACGTTTGGTTTGACGTTTATCGTCACCTTAATGTACAATATAAACAACAGAGAAATTACACTGATATTATATTAGGTTTTTTGGAGGCGTTTTTTCACTTTATTTTTGTGCATATTTTTTTACTTCGACAGTCACATACAAAATTAATTTATATTCTGTACGTAACATTACTGCAAAGATTGAAAATTCAATAAATACTATTTTTGGGGAAGT
Source organism: Horisme vitalbata (assembly GCA_951804965.1). NCBI lineage: Eukaryota > Metazoa > Arthropoda > Insecta > Lepidoptera > Geometridae > Horisme > Horisme vitalbata. The sequence continues at coordinate 26,101,245 of OX638094.1, read as the reverse complement.
TCATCGAAGAAATAAAACTTAAAAACAGTTAATTTCATGTGTTGTCGCTTTTAATGCATAACTTCGTTGTATTTTTTGTGTTAGTTTCTTTTTTTGATAAGGTTACGCACACTTTTCACAATTATACACCAAATTTTAGGGAAATAAGATTTGTAGTTCCATACCAAAATATAAAATGTAGGTATTGAGAAATAAAAATTGTCCACACAAAACGACAATTTAATATGTTCCTAATAAACGCGAAGTTGTAATGCAACCAGTGACCGATTTTTTTTAGGGTGACAATTGCCCCTGTTTCGGGACACCATCTATATCTCAACTTAATATTATAATGATGAAAGGGGCATTGCACGATTTAATGAGCAGCCGGAAAGTGTTTGAAAAAGCACGTCTGGCTGCATAGAGGAGTGTTGGTGTTGACACTATTATTAATGACTATGAGAGATATAGTGCGGGATAGTGTTAGAAGAGAGCAATGCGGACTGAATGAAGATATTGTGACAAGGACTGAGAAAGGTATGCTGAGGTGGTTTGGACATGTAGAAAGGATGGATGAAAGACGATTGACAAAAAAAGGTTATTTATCATTCATCATTTATAAGGGACTAATCACACTTATTCAGCTCCATTCGCGTTTCGCTGAACGATTTTGGTCACACTTATACAGCTCTGCTTCTATCAGCCGCGTACGGAGTCGTAAGAATGAGAAAAGCCGTCATAGCGTGCTATCTTCGCTGAAACGCTTCTTTTTACTACGTACGACGCTGAATATGCTGCGAAGACGGTTAGGCTCCCCGCAGACGACCGACTTTACAACCGATTTTTCGTAGGACAGTTAGGGATAAGACATCATGGACAGAGCGTATTTCAACCAGGTTGGATTTACGGAGAAAGTAAGGCCTTAAGAGCTAAAATGTTAGGATTGGATTGTACGTATTTATATAAGTATTTTATGTTCTATTACTTTTTTCGTAAAGTTCATAGTTGTGGAGTTATAGCAGTTTCAAATATGTATGAGTATTTCGTTTTCTGGATTCAGAGCCTTAAAGAGACGCATTGATAAATGGCAAAGTGCCATAACTCCACAACTATGAACTTTACTAAAAAAAGTAATAGCACATAAAATACTTTTATCAATACGTACAATCTAATTCCAACCATTTTAGCTCTTAAGGCCTTACTTCCTTCGTAAATCCAACCTGGTTGGTATTCGCTCTTTCTTCCTGGTTGGTATGACGTCCCATCCCTAATTGTCCGATTTTCTGTCCTACAGAAAGTCGGTCGTCTGCGGGGAGCCTACAGGTCGCAATTTGTCGACAAGGAGCAGTGTTGCCGTTTTTTATTTGGAGAAAATGCTAAAACTTGTAGAAAATTGCCAAAAAAATGCTAAATAACTTTTAAAAATGTTAAATAAAATGCTAAAATCTAAATGTTAGTCCCGAATAGCAAACTGAAGTGGTCAACTGTTAAAATAGATGCATATTCGCATCTAAATAACGCAAGAGAAGACTGCTGTTTGGGTGTTAAGATTAATTTGCATCGTAGGTTAATTAATTTTCATTGACCCTTCACATTTTGCATGTTTTTGTTCACATGTTGCTTCAGTAAATTTTAGCTTTTATGTTACACTTACAACATTTGCAATAAGTTAAACTCTGTCATCTTTTCCCGTTGTTCGCGCAATATTTTCTCACAAATATGTGAAATATGAGCCGTGAATTAACACATCACATTCAAATTAGATGTAAAAATTAAAAACACTGCACTGATCGTTCGTAACAAATTAACAATCGCTAAGCAAAAAATAAACATAAATTTCGGGGAAGGCCTTTATAGAGAGTTCTCATATTTTAAAAAACTACTTCGAGTTAAAAAACAAAGTGTCTCTGGTTTCTATAAAATCTTTTGAATTCCTTATTAAGTAGGTAACGTTCAAAAATGATATCAATGACATATGCTGAATGCGAATTTTTCAAGCTAACAGTCCCGGAAATATGCTAAATTTAGCATTAAAAATGCTAAAACGGCAACACTGTCAAGGAGTCGCGAAACATCCCTGAGCTGTTCCGCCGCGTTCGACGGTGAATGCGGCGGAACAGCGCTGAACGCGGCGGAACAGAGCTGAACGCGGCGGAACAGCGCTGAACGCTCTCTATAGCATTCGCATGATAAAAACACATTTATCCTCATTTTATACTGGTTTGCCGCGAAAGGAGAATAGACGCGGAAAGCTGAATGGATGCGTACACGTATCCATACAAAATCGTTGTTTTCTATGGACAAAAGCTGAATCGAGCTGAATAAGTGTGAGTAGTCCCTAAGAGGTAGATATAAATAATTGTATATCAAACTTAAGAAGTGAAAATGATACATTATATTGTAAATTAATTGATTGATTTTAATTATTGTCTTCAAACTACGAGTGCATAATCAGGCAACCTTATCAAATAACAATGAAAATGTAAATTATATTTTATTTAACAAAGTATGTAATATAAGTCTATATTTTTATCACACTGGAAGGTACGCAGCACCTACGACACAAGTCTAACAACTTAGTGTAGGTGCTGTAAACCCCTATTTTATGGACAAGCCATTACTAATGTAATAATTATATGTATTGATAGATAATATAATTTAATTTGTGCTTGAATTGAAAATGAATAAAAATAAATTTGATTTGATTTGAATTTCATTATTTATCTTTATCTTCCCCTTGTATAATTCCTCCTTCCTCTGTCCGTAGTCCCTGTATCTGTTCTCGTATACTCACTAGCGAGGTGTGAGCTCGCCTGCTGCGGCAGGGGCGAGGGGGTCGGCAGGGGGGCGGGACTGTCCTTAGCCTTCCGCTCGGCCCTGTCCTGTATCTGTTCTCGTATACTCACTAGCGAGGTGTGAGCTCGCCTGCTGCGGCAGGGGCGAGGGGGTCGGCAGGGGGGCGGGACTGTCCTTAGCCTTCCGCTCGGCCCTGTCCTGTATCTGTTCTCGTATACTCACTAGCGAGGTGTGAGCTCGCCTGCTGCGGCAGGGGCGAGGGGGTCGGCAGGGGGGCGGGACTGTCCTTAGCCTTCCGCTCGGCCCTGTCCTGTATCTGTTCTCGTATACTCACTAGCGAGGTGTGAGCTCGCCTGCTGCGGCAGGGGCGAGGGGGTCGGCAGGGGGGCGGGACTGTCCTTAGCCTTCCGCTCGGCCCTGTCCTGTATCTGTTCTCGTATACTCACTAGCGAGGTGTGAGCTCGCCTGCTGCGGCAGGGGCGAGGGGGTCGGCAGGGGGGCGGGACTGTCCTTAGCCTTCCGCTCGGCCCTGTCCTGTATCTGTTCTCGTATACTCACTAGCGAGGTGTGAGCTCGCCTGCTGCGGCAGGGGCGAGGGGGTCGGCAGGGGGGCGGGACTGTCCTTAGCCTTCCGCTCGGCCCTGTCCTGTATCTGTTCTCGTATACTCACTAGCGAGGTGTGAGCTCGCCTGCTGCGGCAGGGGCGAGGGGGTCGGCAGGGGGGCGGGACTGTCCTTAGCCTTCCGCTCGGCCCTGTCCTGTATCTGTTCTCGTATACTCACTAGCGAGGTGTGAGCTCGCCTGCTGCGGCAGGGGCGAGGGGGTCGGCAGGGGGGCGGGACTGTCCTTAGCCTTCCGCTCGGCCCTGTCCTGTATCTGTTCTCGTATACTCACTAGCGAGGTGTGAGCTCGCCTGCTGCGGCAGGGGCGAGGGGGTCGGCAGGGGGGCGGGACTGTCCTTAGCCTTCCCCTCGGCCCTGTCCTGTATCTGTTCTCGTATACTCACTAGCGAGGTGTGAGCTCGCCTGCTGCGGCAGGGGCGAGGGGGTCGGCAGGGGGGCGGGACTGTCCTTAGCCTTCCGCTCGGCCCTGTCCTGTATCTGTTCTCGTATACTCACTAGCGAGGTGTGAGCTCGCCTGCTGCGGCAGGGGCGAGGGGGTCGGCAGGGGGGCGGGACTGTCCTTAGCCTTCCGCTCGGCCCTGTCCTGTATCTGTTCTCGTATACTCACTAGCGAGGTGTGAGCTCGCCTGCTGCGGCAGGGGCGAGGGGGTCGGCAGGGGGGCGGGACTGTCCTTAGCCTTCCGCTCGGCCCTGTCCTGTATCTGTTCTCGTATACTCACTAGCGAGGTGTGAGCTCGCCTGCTGCGGCAGGGGCGAGGGGGTCGGCAGGGGGGCGGGACTGTCCTTAGCCTTCCGCTCGGCCCTGTCCTGTATCTGTTCTCGTATACTCACTAGCGAGGTGTGAGCTCGCCTGCTGCGGCAGGGGCGAGGGGGTCGGCAGGGGGGCGGGACTGTCCTTAGCCTTCCGCTCGGCCCTGTCCTGAGCTATCTGTTCTAGAATGCGCTGCCTTGCCAGATTGTTTTCTAGCTTCTCGCGTTTTCTCTCTTCCTGTGAAACATAATAAAATATATTATAATATATATGTGTAAACATAATAACCAGTCATGTGACTAAAAGAGTGATGAATATGAATATGACCGGATGCACGAATAGAGGGAGCCGAAGAAGAGATGGATTGTGTGAGAGAGAATAGAGAATGAAAGGAGTGGATACAGATCTGACGGCTGATAGAAGTGAGTGGAAGAAAAAACATTGCGCCGACCCCACCTAGCGTGGGATAAGGGCCGGAGAATGATGAGAATGATGATGATCGGAATAGGTAGGGCTAAAAATTATGGAACAGTGAAAAACTTGTTTAGAACAAAAACAATTCAGGGACCAAATTGACCCCGGTTTTGGGACAACTCACTAAAAATAATGTTACTTTTATAACTATAATAGCTTCCGCCCGCGGCTTCGGTCGCGTGGTACCGGGATAAAAAGTAGCCTATGTGTTAATCCAGGTCATAAACTGTGTATATTCCAAGTTTCATTCAAATCCGTTCAGTAGTTTTTGCGTGAAAGAGTAACAAACATTCATCCATTCATCGATCCATACTCAAAAACTTACGCATTTGTTTGCGAGTATACTTGTGCTTTTTCTAATATTATATACTATCTTTTGCCCACGGCTTCATCATCAGCCTATAGCAGTCCACTGCTGAACATATACCTTCAATGAGCGGCATTGCGCCCCGTCCTCAGCTCGACGCATCCAGCTTCTACCAGCAGCCGACAGCAGATTTAAAGCATTTAAACTTACACAAATGTTTTTAAAATCAAGATTAATAAAATAAAAACTGAATAACTAACTACTACTAACTAAATATTTTCAGCAACCAGTTTGTTGTTCAGTTTGCCCTTCGACATAAGCTTCCCTTAGTTTCTTCCACTCACTTCTATTTCATACAGAATATCATACAATATCTTCAAATTCTGCTCCAAAAATCTGATTTGGTTACCTGTATCTGCTTCATTTCTTGGTCCGCCTGCCATTTCTTCAGTTCGGCGACACCTTGGCCGGTGTTACGACGTTCCAACTCTTTCTGCCTCTCCAACTATATCAATAAATCACATATTAATATTATAAATGAAAGAGTTTATGTGTAAGTGATCAAATAAAACAATTTTAACCTAAGTAATTTCAACACAATAATCTCAAAATTAAGAAAAACCAGAAAATTATTATCTTCTGTCTCTATTTCTCTTACCTCTTTCTCTTTCTCAGCTTTCTCTCTTCTTTTCGCTTCTAAAAGCTCTTTAGCTCTTTCCAATTTCTCTTCAACACTTGTAGTAGACGAAGCTTCAGGAACCACTGAGGCATTCTGAAAAAAAAATAATTTATGCTTAAGCACAGAATAGAAAAGGAACAGAATTTTCACTCCGCAAAAACAAATAGCTACTTTAGCTGCTCCGCAATAAAGTGTTATTGCTATTGTAAGTGCTCGTACCTAATATTTTATATTCACCTACACCTTGCATCCCTTTCACTTCACTTCTTTATTAAATGGCTTCTGGGATAGTGTCCACAATTTCGCCAGTATCAAGTATAATGTTCATAATAATATGAGGCAACGTAGTACGGTTTACAAGTCCAGTCGTCCAGTCTTCAGTCAGGTCCCGGTTTCTGCTATAGCAATGGCAAATATAACAAAAAACGATCGGCGCTTTATTTTCTTCATCAGAGAGTTTCCGTCCAAATCTTCTTTATTCCATTTCACTAATACTTGTGTCATATTACTAACGTATAACGAATACCATTAATAAAAATTGATATAAGTACATTAGAAAAATACTAGAAAATAAAATTTAATAAAAATGACACAGCCATCGTTCAAGATAAAAAAATGGAGTCCTTGCATCGCTTTGTACACGTAACTCTTATCTCTTCTGACGCGTACTAACGTACGGAGCGAGCCCCGCACTCGGGGCCCAAACATGTACTTATAGCGCGATACCTAAAGTGCGGAGTGAGACTGGCCTGGCTTAAGGCGACAATACATGTCAAACCTCCTTCTCGCTCGCACTATTCAACATTTTTGAAAATATAAAATCACTGAATGTAGTTATGCAAAATAGCAAACCTTTACGGCCTAGAAAATAACAATACAAAGGTTCAGCAATAATTTTATTTTGATTCTATCACGTATTCTTACCAAAAAACTGGTACAAATATGATCAATTTTGGTACAAATCTTTTGGTAGGAAAAAGTGTTGGGTTCAACATGATATTCTTGCTGAGTCTTTGTATTTACATTTTACTCGTAAAATGTAAATCCGACTTTGGCTTTTAGTTAAGGTGACAAGTTTAATTTATATTATTCTCAAGAGCTGTGGATTTTGTTTTCAAAATAAAATGAAATAAATAAAATTGTTATTTTCTAAGCCGTGAAGGTTTGCTATTTTTCATAACTACATTTAGTGATTTTATATCTTCTAAAATGTCTAATAGTGCGAGCGAGAGGGAGGTTTGACATGTATCGTCGCCTTAAATGACATGTATATGTACAAATAATATATATGTATTCATTCATACATATGTATGATTATTACCTATCATTTAATATAATATGATAATTTATTCATTAACATTTTTATTATTCCATAATTATGTATTCTTGATTAATGTTATTATGGAATAAAAACGCATACTTTGATTTTTAAGTACTTACAAGAAATTATGCCTTTGTATTAACATATCTAAAAACCATAAATACATACCACAGTGGTCGCTGCCCTTGTTACTGTGGTAACCATAGGAGCAACTGCTACAGGCGTCGCCACCGCCACAGATGTCGCTACAGGTGCTACCGTGACCATAGCTGGCGGCGTGACCATAGCTGGCGGCGTGACCACAGGTGGCGTCGTGACCACAGCTGGCGGCGTGACCACAGGTGACGGCGTGACCACAGGTGGCGACGTGACCACAGCTGGCGGCGTGACCACAGGTGGCGGCGTAACCACAGGTGAAGGCGTGACCACAGGCGGCGTCGTGACCGCAGGTGGCGCCGTGACTACAGGTGCTGCCGTGACCACAGGTGGCGCCACTGAAGTCGCCTGACTAGTCGAAGGTTGGTCGGTTGCCTTCGGTCGTCTCACACACACATCGCCGTCGCAAACAACTTCGTACTCAGTTTTGTTGCCCGATATGTCGGCCGATGTTTTGTCGGTCGACTTTTCCGGCGTCTCTGGCGGTGTGGGTTCGGAGGGTTTCGGTATTTTCGGCGGTGATGGAGTTTCTGGGAAAACGATATAAATTAATTGAACATAGATCGTGTTTTCAATACTGTTTGAAGTATATTTTGAACTAGAATCTGCCCACGGTTTTGGGTGGTACCCAGATAATAAGAAGCCAATATATTATTACTGCTCTAGGAATAGCAGTAGATAATACTAAATATTATGAGATATAAGGGATACCTCCTCGCAAGTATCTAATACCCCTCTTAAACTTAAGCATCCCCCTAAAGTGCAAATTAGCATGTTATGAGTTAAATAAGTTGGTATTGACATTAATTTTTATTTGCATTTTTCGTCCTGTAATTATTTTAATTTGACATCTCCTTTATTGACATGATTTTTATCATTATTAATTACATTATTTTTAATATCAATTCTTGGTTTCTTGACCAATTATTTGTATTATATTGTTATTTTATTCCATATGAATAAAATAACAATATAAAATAAACAATATAATTAAAATAGGCTACAAACCAAATTGCAGTGCCCTAACAGGGTACACATACTAGCTATTATTAAATTAATTTATCTAAGCTTTATAATTGTGTATGTGTGAGAAAATAAATGAAAATGACTGTGAAAAAGTACTTTAACCCCCCCTTAAATTACTCATCGCACATCTGTAGCGTCTTCCCTCCTATGGCCGCCTGTAACATCAAGAGATATTCTCTTGGTGTCACAGGCGTCCATAGGCTTCGGGAACCGCTTACCATCAGGAGGACCATATGCCTGTTTGCTAACTTAGCAGGATTTAAAAAAAAAACTGCGTCTCAGGCGGACCTTCGCCCACTGCGCCACAGAGGCCCTAGATGTCTGGTCTCCACTCAAAGTAACAAAAAACATATTTACTGTGTATATCAGTTGGTTTAGCCGCTTCAGGTACGTTCACCGGTGTGCTGGCAATGGCCTCGGACTGAAGCAAGCCGACAGTCGCGTCCTTCAAGCCTTGCGAGCTTGACGATGTCGACGGCTGGTTTAGTGCTGGCTTCTCGAAATCTGTATAGACAATATTGACATTATAATAACAGATTATAAGGACAGGGTGCCTATTGCGTGAACGGAAACGCGACCGAGCTGGTAAAAAAACTCGCACTAGGCTCTCAGGACGCCCTCTGGGCAGGTGGAGTGAAGAGTTGCGAAAGCCAACTTGTAGAATCTGGATGCGTCGACAGGGCGCAATGGCGCTTATTGGGGGATGCCTATGTCAAGCAGTAGACTGCTATAGGCTGATGATGATGATGATGAACAACAGATTAAAGACTCCCCTACACAGGTGCCTTATTATCGGTCCGGTCTGGTATAATACCGGATGCGTTATTGCAATATTTGTTTTTAGTACATAGATAGAAGCTTGCATTCCTCCGACCTGTTCTAAAACCATATTTTGTTTGGACGCATGCGATCTCGAATTATAGCAATAATAATAAAACGAAGCCTTAATTGCTGATAACAATGAAATAGTAGCCTAATAATATCGTTTCCTAAATTTAACCAAGAATTTCTTAAATATCGGCGATCGGTACAGCCCTTTTTGTATCAGTTTGTACTTTGACAAAGGCCTCCTCTAAAGACTTCCACAACTCTGTCTCTAACCACCCGTATCCAATCCGGGCCAGCGACTCTTTTCATCTTCCCAACATATAGTTTTCTCCTTTGTTCCTTTTGCCATCTCTTGGATACCACTCTGTTATTAATTTAGTCATTTTCTCTTTTTTCTCCCTTATCTCGCAATATTAACGCATCCGGTATTATTTACCGATAATAACGCCTTTACTATTTACAAGTCATCTACCCATCTTTCGTACTGCCTTACTATGCATAAATACTTATTCATTGTAATAGTTTCACTTACGATGCTCAGCTAATATCCTGTCGATCCTCGTGGCAAGGTTGGTAGCTTGCACTCCAGCGCATACCACCTCCAAGGGTGTTCCATTACGACCAATGAAGAACAGAGACGGAACAGGAACAAATTGATCTGAATTTAGCTCAGGAACCATTTATTTAATAAGAACACCAAAAGCTTAAATAACAATACCTCACAGGGTTAGTAATTTATTTATTTATATTTATTAGTTTACTGACACTGATTTAATTAATTTAGTAACAGTTCGTGAGTTTGTAACCAGTTATCCAGCTTATTCTTGACCCAGTTTATAGAGGAAGCAGTTACAACTTCTTCTGGCAAATGATTCTAGTTGTGGACCACTCTGTGGACTGTAGTTGAAGTAAGTTGAATTGTGGTAAACAAACTGTTGTATAATATACATGTGAGTAGTTGTGTACTTGTCAAACCATCTTTGATTATTAAGGTTTATTTAGTGCTGTTTTGGTATTGAATTGACAGCCCAGGTTACTTTTCTTTCTTATTTTCTATAAACATTTGTGATAATCTGCCTGAAATTCACAAAAAATATATAATAACAATAATATAACGTTTATTTGAGGTAACATGACACATACAAAAATATGATGCCAATGACCCATATACGCTATACATACCTTAAAGACTAAAATACATACATTTTATTTATTAACTACAAAATTACTTAATTTCATTTCTGTACCGCTTCACTATAGCGTCCATAGACAATACCTGCTGGCCAGAAATCCGGGTCTAAGAGTAAATCCTTGTGCTTCGCCAGAATCTGGAAAGAGTAGGACTTGAACTGTATGTGCTTATTTAATAAACTTATTTTGATTTTGATTTTTGATTTTGAAATAAGATTATTATATATGATAAGCTTAAAATTTTCTAGGTCTAGGTTCTAGGTTAAGTCAAGTAGAGACAACAATTTTTATAAAATAAGTTGTGCATTATCTAACACAAATACTGGGAAACACTTCACCTAAGAGACAGAGTGGTCCACAACTGGAATCATTTGCCAGAAGAAGTTGAAGTACTGCTTCCTCTAAAAATGCATTCAAGAATAAGGACTGTATTATATATTATTATAGCCTTTTAATCAGATGTATCTATGTAGTTTGTTTTGTCTGTTGTATTTTAAGCTATGTTGTTTTTGTTGTCATCTGTGTGCCCTACTGCAAAGGCCTCCTCCAACTTTTTCCATTCATCTCTATTTTGTGTGATTCTTGTCCATGTTTTTTCTGCTGTAAGCAATCCCATCTTTGAAATAGTCTTCCTTGTTTTATTTTTCCTTCTCTTGTGCTTATACATCTGCTCCATTTGTCGGCCCCCGCATCATGTGAACAGCCCACCGCCATTTTAATTTCTTAAGAGGGGCCTGAAGCTGCGTTTTCCCATACAAAACTTACTTTCGGTATAACTTTTTATTTACATAATTTATTACATCCAAATTTTGTACATACAATCTGATGGAATATATAAAGGTTTGAAATTAGTTTTGGTTATAAAACCATTAACCAATTAAAAGATTAAGTGATTTGAAAATTCGCTCGTTTTGCACACAAAAACATGTCATTTTTGGCATGTTAAAACACGTTATAATATACATTCTATTGCAATGAAAATCAATTTCCAACTTTGCCTATGTCCTGTACTTTGCTACAAAAAAATAAAAATTAAAATATCTGCAGCACAAATCAAATTATAACGAAACTAAGGGTTTGTACTGAAAAATAGGCAATTCCACTAACATTGCTTGCACACTCTCTTTCGCACGCGGGGGCGAACAACACAGAGGGGTACGGGGAGCGTGGTAGCCCCTATGTAGTATGTACTTGCTTGCGACATACGTCTGTTAGTGATGTAAAAATGCGTGACGAATGACGCTATCAAATTTAATATTGAATTTCATTTATTTTAATAATGAATATTTATTGATTGTAAAATATCCAACGCTTTATGATTATCTCTTATAAGCATTAACGGCGGAAATGCAGACTACTAATTGTTTATTTTACGCAATAATAATTATATTATACTATAAGTCGATTTTATTTGTAATTTGACAGCTGTCAAACTTAAATCGACCATATCTCGAGAACTACTTATTTTAGACTTGCCTTTACTAGCTCAAATGATTGCTATTGACATGAATTTAATTTTCGATGACAGCTGTCAAACTTAAATTGACCATATCTCGAGAAATACTCATCCTAGACTTGCTTTTACTAGCTCAAATAATTGCTATTGACATGAACTTAATTTTCAATGACAGCTGTCAAACTTAAATCGACCATATATCGAGAACTACTCATCCTAGACTTTTACTAGCTCAAATGATTGCTATTGACATGAACTTAATTTTCAATGACAGCTGTCAAACTTAAATCGACCATATATCGAGAACTACTCATCCTAGACTTGCTTTTACTAGCTCAAATGATTGCTATTGACATGAACTTAATTTTCGATGACAGCTGTCAAACTTAAATCGGCCATATCTCGAGAACTACTCATCTTAGACTTGCCGTTACTAGCTCACATGATAGCTATTGATAAGATCTTATTTTTCGATGACAGTTTTGAGTTTGACAGCTGTCATCGAAAATTAAGATTTTATTAGTAGCTATCATTTGAGCTAGTAACGGCAAGTCTAGGATGAGTAGTTCTCGAGATATGGCAATTTCAAGTTTGGCATATGTCATTGAAAATAAAGATCATGTCAATACCTATCTTTTGTGCAAATAACGGCTAGTCTAGGATGAGTAGTTCGAGAGATATAAGCATTTACAGATGAATTTGTAGAATGAGTTTTGAGTGGAGCTTTGAGTTGAGTTTTGAGTTTGAGTTTTAGAGTGACTGTGACGGTGAAAATCCAAAATTATTATTCAAAATAGCTTTGAAGGTCATATTTTTTCTTTTTAACACGTTGACTGCGGATCTCGGACATAACGCTACGCAGAATACTCAGCGAAGATGCCCTTTGAAAAGTGATTCAATAACTTTTTTTTATTTTTAACATGTTGACTGTGGGCCTCAGTCATGACACAACTGATGACTTATGAAAACTGAAACAATATTTTTTTTCTTTTTAATACGTTGAGTTGTAATAGAATTTTGTAGCAACAATTTACAGAAGTAAGTATAACAAAAACGTCGCCACGCCGCGGCGCCGCCGGCCGGCCCCGCTGTGAAAAAACAACCTCAATACAACAAAACATAGTATTTGGTACCCCAATAATCATTCATTACATTATTCACTTCAATAATATTGTTATCAGTCGTGCTCGTGAGACCGCTCGTCCGCTCCGCCTCTTGTGTAGCGCTGTCGCATTCATTTAGCGCCCTGTCTCACTCTAGATGAAATAGCAACAAAACAAAGCGGGTTAGGAGTCATCCGAACACGAGAGTACGTCGAGCTTCCAGGGGACTCTTAATATTTAATGGCCTGTATTTCTGTACCATAGTAGATTTTCTGTTGGTGGTGTGCCTGATTTTGTCCACTCTCAATTTCCCCATCATACTTTTTTTCATGCTACATTGTGATGTTAGCAGTTTTTGTTGGTGAGCTTTGGTGAGAGCCCAAGTTTGGCAGCCATATGTGAGAATCGGTAGAATGCATGTGTTGGCAAAATTTCCTTTCACTGATGTGCATATTTTTTCGTCTTTCATGATCTCCTTAAATTACCAGTATTGTTTCCAGGCTTTCCCTACTTTAAATTCAATTTCTTTACTTGTTATGTTTTCTGTTGTTATAACTTGGCAGAGGTAAACATATTCATTTACATATTCTATTATTTTGCTATTATGTTGTGTTATTGTTTCATTTTTGTCTCTGTTAGTCATTTCTTTTGTTTTTTTAATATTCATGTGGAGGTGAACTTTCTTACTCTGTTCGTCCAAATTCTGAAGCATCCCTTGACCAAAACTCCTCATGAGCTGTGGCTGTTTTGGTGACAGGATAATGTCATCTTGCAAATCAGAGAATTGTGAATATGTCGGAAAACCTCCTCTAATACCGCCATGAATAGTTTTGGGGAGAGTGGGTCTCCTTGTCGTACACCTTTTTCTATGTTGATTTTGTCCCCTTCTCTTTCCAATTTTATCGTGGCAGAAGAAGGACTGATTACAATCTAACAAACTGTTATTAAATTATTAAAAATAGGTTAAAATTTACATTAATTAAGACATTTCGAAATGATGAAGACACATCAGCAAAAGCTACTCTTCTACAAATAAATAATAAGTCAAGTACATCTCATCGGGATCTATGCTCCCATGCAATTGATGGATATATATAAAAGGATACAGATCTGAGCAAAATGTGTGTAGTTAGTTGTACCACTCTTCAGTTTTACAGCAAGGAAGTTGGCTTGGTCAGAGAGACGGGAGACCACAGCAGCATCGTCAATTGTGGCTGCCATTTCAGTTGATAAGTCATTGTCACCTGTGGGGTAGATTGTTTTGCTATTGTTCAAAATAATAATACAATAAGTAAGGTACATATTTACATTTATTTCAAGTAGAGGCTAAGTTCAGAACCCAAGTCAACCTGACCTACATGTGGTGAAACCTGCTAACTGACCATCGGGGCTCTGGCAGCCGGCTGATTGCAGCATAGCACAGCAAAATCCCTTGGCAGCGGTGCAAGAAGTTGTATCCTGCGATCCCCAACCCACATGCCCAGTATGGAAAATAAGGGCATATCCCCTGAAGCTTATGTCCAGCAGTGGACTGTTATAGGCTGGTGTGGTGTCATGGTGGGTAAGTTTAGTAAGTAGGTTAATCATCTACTGAGCAAAGGAACGAAAACGACAAGGAGGTTGTCCTTCTTATAAGAACCGATTACGTGGGTGTTTATGAAAGATTTTGTCCTCATTGAATCTGAAATAGCTGTTCGCGTCACAAAGAAAACATTCAGATTATTATTTCGTCATAGTCCAGTTCAATTGGACTGAACATTATTTTACGATTTACATGTTTATGGTACAATTAAATGTTAGCGGAAGTAAAACCGGGAATAACTAAGTGTTTTTTAACGTTCTCTAAGAAGAATCGGCTACGTACCTTCGACAAATACGACAAAAATCGCATTTTTTTGTTTCGATAGAGTCACCGCTTCGGCGATGCTACCGCCGTACCAATGCATGATGGTGGTGAGGAAATCAGTTTTCCAGGTTAGTTACAAACTATTTAAAGCGTTTTCAACACTTTATTGAAGATTTTTTTACAGGATTTTTCAATTTTTATTTCTACACCGACAACATGACACAACAGATTTTGACAGCTGACGTGTTTTTGTTTTTTTGTCACAAATTTGCGTTCGATATCCTCTCATCTATAGTCTAGATGTTGTGCAGATATTTTTAGGTATTGCAAACTTTATTTTTAATAAATATAATAGTTTTTATTGTTTTGATAATAAATATTACTTTGCATTAATGACAGTAGTAACCAAAAATCAATATATAATGAATAAAAGATCTTTGCATATTCTACTTTACATTACCCTACTCTACGTGCTTGTCGTAAGAACGTGGTTTATGAACGACTGTACAGTGCGCCAAATTGTGAAAGGCAGGGTGAGAGGTAGAAAACTCACAATTATCTATATTACTTAAATTGACTGGGTTATAATATTGAGGTTATTGTCTATGTTTTATGACATGTGACCTTGAAATCACTACTCTACACTAGATGGCAGCATCGTTAGATCTAATGATAGGCTAGACGTATAGCTATGGCTACTCATTGTTAGATGTCGTTAGGTATCAATAAAACCTTATATTTATTATCTACAAAGCTATGAATAAAACTGATGACTTGCATCGCATCTTTGCCAAAAAAGCGAAAATCACAACATAAAAATTAACCTAAGAACTTTCGAGACGAACTATCCTATTTATAGCAGTTTTATAAACCTCAGATAGCTAAAATGGCGTTAAAATATCATGTCATCTATTTTTATTTATATATAAATTACAGAGACAAGCTTACTTTAACGAGCTTTCTAAATGATATTGGGATGAGAATAAAGTTTTTTTTTATGGAGATAAAAAATTAAAACAATATTAAAAAGTTTGATTATAATTGTAAACCTAACTTTTTAATACATGATGTTTTAATTTATTCTTATTTCTTTTGACATTCTTTCTTTACTCAAATTATTCGATTTGTAAATAACTATTTTATTATTTTACTGTACTCGCTCAATGTATTTTAAAGTAAAGCTGTCTGTTGCCAATAATTATTTAACACTTAGCTAGTATTTTGCTTTATCTCTATGTGTTTAATGAATATAAATGGTTATATATTATCTATATATATATTATATAAAAATGAAACCCGTTTTCCTTGGTCACGGCATCACGCGTGAATGGCTGGACCGATTTCACTAATTCTTTTTTTGTTGTATTTGTTATTATTAGGAGAAGGTTCTTACGGAAAAAAATATTAAGAAAATCTCTCAGAAATATTGAAAAATATACATTTAATTTTGCTAAGGCGGTACGAAGTTCGCCGGGTCAGCTAGTGTTAAATAAATAAACGACCTCTAAAGCTAGTTCCTATTTTTTCTTAACGGTTTTATTCATCATCATCATCATCATCAGCCTATAGCAGTCCACTGTTATACATAGGCCTCTCCTAATGAGCGCCATTGCACAAACTGTTTTATAAATCTTACCTAATCACCGAAATAGCTTTTTTAGCGTTATCTCCTTCTTACCAAATCGAACGAAATAGACACAAAGAAAGAAGACTAGTTAGGCTTAGTGAGTCACTCTCACAACACAGGTTTATTAGGGTGGGTACTAAGGAAGGTCTCGTAAGAATCGATTTATGTAGAATTATGAAGATTTTTTATTTTATTATGTAGGCCGCTAAGTAGTTTTTATTATTTTTTGTTTTATCTATGAAATGCTATGGTAGGTACCCACTCACTCTCTTTCTATTATTGTAAAATGTTATTTGTTTATCTGTGTCAGCGCCTTAGATCGTAAGCATCTGTAATGTTATTTTTTACGTTAAATAAATGACACTTGAATTAGTGAATTGTAAATATCGAATGTAGTTATTTTTTCAAATATATATTTAAGAATAATAAGGTGATGTAATCGTTTATAATCGTTAATTTGTGTATATATGTGTACTTTTATATTTATTCATTAATATACTAATTATAAATACATGTATGTTTTACTGCATATACAGATACATATTTTATATACATAAATATATTTATACATATATAATATATATTGTATGAGTTTCAAAACTGTATAAATTCAAATTTATTTTAGGTATTAGTAGTATTAAATTTCTGACTTTTTTTTGTTCCCTTCTGTTAATCCTTTAATATTTTTAACGTTAAGTATGTACCTAGTTTAGTTAGCACGCCAACCTTGCTCTTCTACCAGGAAAGGTTGACTAGCAGAAAATGCTTTAGCATTAAGTCTTCCTTTTGTACAATTCTTTGTTTTGTGCAATAAAGTGTTAAATAAATAAATAAGCATTGTTTTATAGTTGTGTTTATTCTTGTGTATTTGTGTGTTGTTTCTCCAAGCTAATTACAGGTTTGTTTTTATTTGGTGAAAGAGTAGGTAAGTAGACGGTTGCATTTATTAATTGGTTGTTCTTTCACTGATTTGCCTATGAATCTGCAAGCGGGAATAGGCGGTGCACACACACACACACACACACACACACACACACACACACACACACACACACACACACACACACATACATACACACACACACACACACACACACACACACACACACACACACACACACACACACACACACCAGCCTTTATCAGTCCACTGCTGGACATAGGCCTCCCCTAATAAAGGGGGATATAGTCATATACACCACACCACACCAGCCTATATCAGTTCACTGGGACATAGGCCCACAGGCTCATCAGACATAGGCCTCAAACAGGGGGATTTGCCCATAATCCCCACGTTGGGCATGTGGGTTGGGGATCGCGCAGGGCACAGCTTCTCGCATCGCCGACGCTGCTGCCTGTCGGTGGACAGGGGGATTTAGCTGTGTCGATGTAGGCTGAGCTGTGCCGCAATCAGCCGGCCGCCAGAGCCTCGTTCGTTGTTTAGCAGGGTGCACCACGTGCAGGTGAAGGTGCGTTCCGAAGATAGGGGTAGAACCCCGTACAGGGTACTTCCGTTTTTCCATTGACTTACGACCCTAACGGCATCAAAAAGAGAGTTAATAGGCATCTTCTAGGAAAGCTCGCCCCATCGTCGACCTCATCCGTGCCTATGCAAGCCTCGAGGTCAAGAGCTGCTGGCCCATATTAAATAAAAGAAAAACTGAAATGTCACAGTAACAACGTTTTTCGAAAGGAAAACATAAGATAAGTGCCGAGATTTGAACCCGCGATCTATGCATCGTAAAACAGCTATGTAACTAGGCCACCACGGCTCAACTGAGCTATTAATAAAAGAGCAATATCCTGATACTTTTTGTCGACACTCAACTAATAACGCATTTACTGTCAACATATCCCTAATTAGAATACCGAACAACCTCTCACCAAGAAACGTTATTTTTACCCACAATTAACCAATTTGTTACTACTTACTGGCAGCACCACGGTCGAGTTACGATGTTTTATTGCTGGCAACATTCTAGCGTCTTTGAGCTTTGAAAATGGAACCGAAAATTGCGTTTTGAAATATCAATGAGGCGCGAAATGCAACGGGTTCGCGCCTTTGGTGTCTAAATATGGCGGCCACAGAGTGATAAAAAAAATACCTATATGTAGTCTATGCATAAGCTCAAAAGAAAATGTCTTTTTAACTTGAATTTTAACCGAATTCAAAAAGGAGGAGGAATCTTTTCGACTTTTTTAAGCAAATATGTACTTATATAACAAACAACACCAGCCTTTTCGGTCCACTGCTGGACATAGGACTCCCTTTGGTGTCGGAGTTTTTAGGCCCTAAGGCTTCCGACTTGGCTTAGCTACTGAAAAGCCGGGACCAACATCTTAACGTGCCTTCCGAAGCACGGAAGCACAAAACGGTCACCAATCCAAGTAATGACCGGGCGGAGTGTTGCTTAACCAAGGTGATCTGCTAAGAACACAGAAGTAAACCTCGCCACGAGCGCTTCCGAACCCTTTTAATAATGAGGGATATACCCATAATGGCGCTCATTAGGGGAGGCCTATGTCCAGCAGTGGACTGCTATAGGCTGATGATGATGATAATAATAATAATAATAAGCCTCTCAAAGTCCAACTCTACGTCCGTGCTTGAACACCTAAGCCACGTGAGAGGCGGACACCCGCAATCAAATAACTAAGTGGGTGACCAACAGAGCAGGGCAAACCCATCATGATGGAGCGTATGAATAATGTATTAAGTTTATGGTCGCTTCCCGGGGGCGATCGCCGGGGCACGTCTGGAGCCGATGCTGGACGTCACAGCCTGCAAGCCATCGGTGGCGAGGGTAATGGGCGGCCCTCTGCCGGGTTACCCGAACAAAGTGAGTCCACTAGAAGATATAATCTACGGTCGCAAACTAGGAGCCGGAGCACACCAGGAGCCGGCACTGCACGTCGTTGCAGCAGAGACGGAGTAGAAGAGCGGCGGTTAGCTCCCATCGACGAACGGAGCCAGAGCCGAACCGAACGAGCTGAAGAGCATCAAGAAGCCAGTTTACCTCTATCGTCGCCTAAATCTCTCTTCTCATCTCTTCCTTCTTCCCCTCCTTCTTATTTGAATTCTATACCTGAATCTTCTTCGCCTTCTCTTTCTTCACCTTCTCTTTCTTCACCCAAATCTTCACTGGCCGAGGACGTTGTGCAACCGACAATAGTCGATGGTGTTGCACCCGCCAAAGCTAAGCGTACGCGTAAAAAATGGACCGACAATATGAACGCTTTTGTCCTGCGTACATACCTTAAAATAACAAAACTTGAAACTGACACCAGGTCATACCTTACTGACCTACACAAAGAATTCACCGAGAAATTCCCTGACATGCAAGTTAGTAAACAACGGTTAGGCGATCAACGTAGAGCTATAGTGCGTAATAATCTGCTCGATACCAGCACGGTGGACCAAATTAGAGCCGAAGTAGAGGCGCTCCTCATGGCAAACCAAAGAATAAATACAGTCCAAAACACTGCGCAAATGGGACAACCACGTATGAAGTGGACAATGGAGCACAATGAAGCTATTATAAAGGATTATTATAGAATCACCCGGTTAGAAACAAACAAAACCGCGTATAGGAAGCCACTCCACCAGCATTTTATACAAAGATTCCCTCACCTTTCTCACATAAGTGAGCAAAGAATAGCAGACCAGAGAAGACTTATAATAGCAAATAAATTTATCAGCGATACTAGACTTAATAGCATAAAACTTGAGATAACAGGTGAATTAGATTTAGCAGACAGCATAACACCCAACCAAACTGAAAATGTAAATACATTACATGAAGAAGATTTATCTTTTAACTTTGAAGCACAACCTACAGATATTTCATTACAGACACAAGAACACTATTCACCTACAGAAACACATAGAAATTTAGAAATAGACGAAACATTTAAAGAAGCTTTGAAATATTTTGAACAGACCAATCCAACGCAAAGACCATTCATACCCAAGCAAAGACCATCAAAAAACCTAAGCCAAATAATAAATTACATCAATTCAACCACCTTACCAGAGACTGTTGATATAAACTCTCCATTTGAGATTCTACAAACTTCTATTTACAGTGCAGCATGGACAGCTGCTAAGATAAATGGAGCGAAGCTAAATATACCTCCAGCTGAAATAGGTAAACGACAAAACCAAGAGCGTAAACAAAACTGGCAAAAACGCCTAGAAAAAAAAGTTGAAGATTTGCGGAAAAAAATAGGTAGGGTAACACAATTTAATAAAGGACATAGAAGTCCAGCTTTAACGAAACAAGTAAATATCATCATGAAAAACTATAAAATACACACAATTCATGAAGAACCCAATAAAAACATGCCAGAATTTTTGGATACACTCAAACAAAAACTAACTGTACTCAGCAGCCGTTTACGTCGATATAAAACATGCACACTGCGTAAATCACAAAATAGTAAATTTCAGAACAATGAACACAAATTTTATCAAACCCTATCCAAAAATACAAGCAACTTGCAAACACCACGGTCTCATAATGAACATTCACCACAAACTGACATAATTGATCCGACAGAACTTAGACAATTCTGGGCTAGGATATGGGAAGTACCTGTGGATCATAATAAAGATGCTCAATGGATTACAGAAGAACAGAGAAATAGTACAAAATATAGTGCGATGCAATTTGAAAACATCTCAATCGAAGCTTTTCATAAGACCCTAAGTGCAACCCATAATTGGAAATCACCCGGCACTGATCACATCCACAATTTTTGGTATAAAAAATTTACTTATATTCATCCATGCTTATATAATCATATAAACAACTTCATCCAAAATCCTAATATAATGCCTGCATACATCACAGCTGGAGTAACATACATGATAGCAAAAGATCCTAACAATAGTATCGACCCGGCCAAATATAGACCCATAACTTGCCTTCAAACCATTTATAAAATAATAACAGCATGTATATCCCAACTTATATACCAACATTTAGACATCAACAATATCTTAGCTGAACAACAAAAGGGATGTAGGAAGTTTAGTCAGGGTTGTAAAGAACAGTTAGTTATTGATTCTGTAATTCTACGTCAGGTACAGCAAAAGAAAAAAGATCTTTATACTACATATATTGACTACCAAAAGGCGTACGACTCGGCTCATAAGAAGCCTAGAGGTATATCAAATTCACCTTTTTCCAAGGTGATGCTCTTAGTCCCTTGTGGTTCTGTCTTGCTTTGAACCCACTTTCCAAAATTCTCAATTCATCCACTCTAGGCTACTCTCTTTATTGCAATGAAACACATACTGACACCCTAGAATATAAATTAAGTCACCTACTTTATATGGATGACATCAAACTGTATGCTTCGACACAGCCTGATTTAGAGCAATTAATCCAAACAACTGAACAGTTTTCCTTAGATATCGGGATGAAATTTGGAATAGATCGTACAAATGTAAAATAAACTCAATCAGAGCAGGACAGAGACACCAACACACTTACGACATGCAGAATGGGGAAACAATCACACCACTAAATGAAAACGAATCGTACAAGTATCTAGGATATTATCAATCTAAATTAATGCTTTACAAAGAAATAAAAAATAAATTAGTAGCTAATTTTAAACACAGAATAAATTCTATACTCAGAACACAACTTTCCTCCAAAAATACAGTAAAAGCTATTAATTCCTACGCAGTCCCTGTTCTGACCTACTCTTTTGGAGTTATAAATTGGACTAAGAAAGACCTGAAAGATCTTCAGCGGACAATTAATGTTTCTATGACAAAAAGTAGAAAACACCATCCAAGAGCATGTATCCAAAGACAAGTCTTACCAAGATCAGAGGGGGGGCAGAGGATTAATTGACATTAGTAATCTTTATAATAGACAAATTAAAACATTGAGAGTATATTTTAATTCAAAATCAGATTCATCCCTTTTACATCGAACAATAGTTGAAAATGACCGGAAACTTACCCCGTTAAACCTTCAAGACAAAAATATACAGAAAAATGAAGAACAGACGGACAGACTGACATTGATGAATGATTGGACCCGTAATTCTCTACATGGAAGATATCCCCACGACTTAAGCCAACAGAACGTCGACAAGGAAGCGTCGAACGAGTGGCTGAGACGAGGGGAACTCTTCCCCGAGACTGAAGGTTTCATGATTGCCATCCAAGACCAGGTGATAGAGACACGTAACTATCAAAAACATATAATGAAGGTATCTAACTTACCATCTGAGTCGTGCCGTAGATGTCATGCGTCATCTGAAACCATCCAGCATATCACAGGGGCTTGTAAAGCAATCGCCCAGACCGATTATAAGCACAGACACGACCAGGTGGCTAACATCATCCACCAAAAACTAGCTGCTAAATATGGACTCATAGACTCAACATCCAGACCAACACCTTATTACAAATACACCCCTGAGACTGTGCTGGAAAATTCTACTCACAAATTATATTTTGATAGGGCTATTCTCACAGATAAAACCATTCATTACAATAGACCAGATTTAACTGTTATTAACAAAACTGACAAAACAGCTCTTTTAATAGACATTGCCGTTCCAAACACCCATAATTTACAAAATACTATAACAGAGAAACTTTCCAAATACATAGAGTTAAAAGATGAAATAATGCGTATGTGGAGATTGGAGCGAGTTTCTATAATACCAATTGTATTGTCATCTACAGGAGTTGTTCCAAAACAACTGCACAAGTCACTAGAATTGTTAAATCTTCCGAAACATACATACACCCTTCTTCAAAAAGCTGTAATCCTTCACTTGCAGGATAGTCCGGAAGTTTCTACAAACTGATACTTCCCTGGATGTGTTGACAACGCACACCAATAGCAACACATCAACTGAACCATCTGAAACACACTTGGCTTAGGCCCGTATGTTTTAGTATCACCCGGGTCTTTAGAACCGAGCTGATTGAAAACAGAAAAACAAATAATAATAATAATAATAAAAAAAAAAAAAAAAAAAAAAAAACTTCACCGCTGACACACGCTTTTTCTCTAATATTTTACCAAAATTTATTTTATATTGCTTTTCCCGATTCATACCGTATCCTCAACAGTTTTAAACCAGTAATACAACCTATTTTCATTTTATTTTTGACATAAAGGCACAAATGCCACAATGAAAAAACCATCATAACATGTTGACCAGAGGAAAAGCACGAGCGGCTACATATGAAGCACACCAAACATCTGCGCCTGTTCCGTCAAGCTCCACATCGTCGTCCGGGGATGAGGTATTCGCCACCCCCCCGGACACCAGCGCGTCGAGCGACGAGAGCAGGCCGCCGTCGCCTCCGCCGCCGCGACCACCTGTGCGGCGTGGGCGCCCCCCGCTGTCGGCCGGCTTGGGGTCTGCGGGACAGTCTGCCCCGCGTCCGACCCCCGCCACCACCAGCAATGTGCGCATTCGCATGAAGTGGACAGAACAAATAAATAGAAACGTCATGCGCGCATATTATAGGGCTACAGACGGAGGAACTAACCGCACCGCGTACATTGCCCGGATGCTGCCTCTGTTTCAGGTACTTGAACCAGCTGTAACTGTTACTGCACAACGGCTATCGGATCAGGTACGAGCCATCCAACGATTAAAATTGTTGGATGATTCGGTACTTGACCGGCTTCGCGCTGAAAGTGCTCAAGTAGCTGACCACTCGCAGCGGGTCCCGGCTGCCACGTCGACGGTTACGACAACTTCGATACCTGTGACGACGCAGCCGGACCCCGCTGCTGACGACGTCAACAACGAGAACACCAGCGTGACAAACCAGGTAAATGAGCAGTTGAGGAGGACTTTGGAGGATACGATTTTATCGTACCGGTCCGCACCTCTTGATGAAAGACCGCGTTTGCCACGCTTGCCCACTCACAGACGAAACTTGGCTATAATGGAGGCCTTGAATCCTTTTCTGGTTCCTTATCTAGAGACTAGCGAAGGTCTAGCCGATACCCATTCGATCCTTTACTGCGGAGCCGTGGCTGCGTGTCGTGTTGCTCGTGTCAAGTTCCCCAACTCTACGCGAGCACCACGACCTGTCAACCAAACTCCAGCTTGGCAAGTACGGATCGAACGGCGGATCGGTAAATTCAGGACCCTCATTGCAAAGCTAAGTTGCTTCAGAGGGGGCAATACCCGCCCTCGAGTGATGCGTTTTGTGACACAGGCCTTTTCTGGGACCGATATTCGGCCTCACGATTATATGGCCTGTGTCACAGAACGCATTGACTTTCTGAAGCAGAAAATCTCTGCATGGGCAAGCCGCATTCGTCGGTATCGAGAACGTGTGGACCGATATTGGCAGAATCGAAATTTCCAAAGTGACCAGAAGAAGGTGTACCGAAACTGGGAGAAACCTGACCAATGTGTGATGGACGGGCGTGTACCGGATGCGGATGCCATGAATAATTTCTGGCGCAGCATCTGGTCTGTGCCCATCCAACACACGGAGGGAGATTGGATGGATGTGGTGAGTAGAGAGTGTGAATCTATCGAAACCATGGGACCTGTAGAGATTAGCCCCATAGATGTCAGATTTGCAATCCGTTCGGCCCATAACTGGAAAAGTCCTGGACCGGACGGGTTGCATAACTTCTGGCT
The DNA here is from genome assembly GCA_951804965.1 of Horisme vitalbata. Classification (NCBI taxonomy): domain Eukaryota; kingdom Metazoa; phylum Arthropoda; class Insecta; order Lepidoptera; family Geometridae; genus Horisme; species Horisme vitalbata. The sequence continues at coordinate 26,076,436 of OX638094.1, read as the reverse complement.
GAAGTGGTTTCGGTGTTCACACTCTGTACTCGCCACACAATTTCGAGAAGCCCTCGAGCTTGGGTCTCTCCCAAGTTTCATGACGACAGGAGTCACCTTCCTGCTCCACAAATCTGGTAGTACCGCGGAAGCAAAGAACTACAGACCCATCACGTGCTTACCTACCATTTACAAGCTCCTTACGTCCATTCTGAGCATAAAAATTAATGCGCACATAGTTGCAAATAATATTTTGGCTCCGGCTCAGAATGGATGTAGGGTTGGGTCCCGCGGTACTAAGGAGCTCCTCCTCATTGACATGACCATTAGCCAGCAGATCAGGCGCAGCAAGGGGAACCTCTCCGCTGCATGGATAGACTACAAAAAGGCGTATGATTCAGTGCCTCATACATGGCTGGGGAGGATCTTAGAGTTGTATAAAATTGATGCAACATTGAGATCCTTCTTAGGTACATGCATGAGACAGTGGATCACAGTTCTTCGTCATCCAGGTAGCGGACGGGATCCCTCTGCTCCGCAAGATCTGATTCGCATAGAGCGGGGTATTTTCCAGGGCGACAGTCTGAGTCCCCTATGGTTCTGCCTGGCACTGAATCCTCTTAGTACTCTGCTAAAGGATTCAGGGCTAGGCTATCGACTTCGGAGAGAGGGTGATATCGTTTCTCACCTGCTGTACATGGATGACCTCAAACTTTTTGCGCCAAGAAAACCAGAACTGCTGACTCTGTTGAATATCACACAGATATTCAGCAGTGCCATCAGCATGGAGTTCGGTGTCGAGAAGTGTGCGGTCATGCAAGTACGGCGGGGGAAAGTTGTAAATACTACAAACTTACAGCTTTCCGATACGATATCCCTCAGATCTCTTTCCGATATCGAAACCTACAAATATCTCGGTATGTCAGAAGCGTTAGGTATAGTAGACAGAGACATAAAACAGTCGGTGAAGGAGCGATTCTTTTGCCGCCTTACTAAAGTACTCAATAGTCTTTTGTCGGGTGGTAACAAGGTTCGAGCCTTCAACGGCTGGGTTATGCCTCTGCTCATCTATACTTTTGGCATATTGAGATGGACTCAGACTGAACTTGACGCCCTTGACTGTAAGGTTCGTCAACTTCTTACGACACACAGAATGCGACATCCACGCTCGTCGGTAATGAGGATGTACATCCCGCGGAAATGTGGGGGCCGCGGCTTTTTAAATGCCAAGACCCTCCATAACCACGAGGTGTGCAAGCTCAGAGAATACTTCCTCCATGCCGACATTGAGATGCATCGTGATGTCGTAGCAGTTGACAAGAACCTTACCCCGCTCTCACTGGCTAAGGAGAACTGGCACAAACCTACGGTGCTGAGTGCCCTCGACCGCAAGGTGGTATGGGAGAGTAAGGAGCTGCACGGACGGTTCTATAAAGCCCTTACAGGGCCTGATGTAGACCTACTCGCATCCGTGAACTGGCTACGTTTCGGTGACCTCTTTGGGGAAACTGAAGGTTTTGTCTGTGCGATTATGGATGAGGTAATAAAGACGAACAACTACCGAAAGTATATCATGAAGGATGGAACCGTTGACATTTGCAGAGCTTGTCATCGTCCCGGTGAATCCCTCAGACATATACTTTCGGGTTGTTCGCACCTCGCTAACACTGAATACTTGCACAGACATAACCAAGTAGCAAAGATCATCCATCAGCAGCTTGCTCTCCAATACGACCTTGTCGGTTCAGAGGTTCCGTACTATAAGTACGCACCGGTACCGGTTCTCGAAAATGGTCGTGCTACGCTCTACTGGGACCGCTCTATCATCACGGACAGGACTATTCTTGCGAATAAACCTGATATCGTCTTGGTAGACCGGTCGGAACGCCGGGCGATACTTGTTGACATCACCATCCCGCATGACGCTAATCTCGTGAAGGCCGAGAAGGACAAGCTTAGCAAGTACCTTGACTTGGCACACGAGATTACCGCTATGTGGGATGTCGACTCAACAATTATCGTTCCGATAGTCGTTTCAGTGAACGGTCTGATAGCGAAGAGCCTTGACCAATATCTTAAGAGGCTCTCGCTAGGCAGCTGGATCAAGGGTCAGATACAGAAGGCGGCTCTCCTGGACTCGGCACGCATTGTGCGGAGGTTCCTCTCTCTGCAGCCCTAGCCACCGACCGTTTGAGCCCTGCCCCGCGGTCGATGGTCTCCCGTTTTGATACATTTTTTACTATAATGTTTTTGATATTTATTTATGTACATAAGTAGTATTAAGTATAATAGTAAAAAATGTATTTTAGACGAGTTTACAATTAAATAAAGTGTCATAATAATAATAATAAAGCCTTTTATTTCCTAAAAAAATATAAAGTTTAAATAACATTGATAAATTGATAGCAAGCAAGTATATAATTCAATAGATTAAATTTTTAAAACTTTCAATTAAAATTAAAAGAAACATGCCTAAAACTACTTAATTAATTAATAGTAATAATTTTAATTTCATTTCATTACATTTTACTTCATTCATTTCAATAAGATAACAAGCTATCACAAAATTATTCTGATTATGAAACATTTATATTTATATGAAATATGTATACAGCTAATAGAATAATTAGAATAAATAATTTTAAAAAGTTGGGTTCATGTATAATTGTTATGTGTTTAAATAATTATTTTAAAGTTCCATTAAAAACTCCGGAACAGCTTAATATAGAATTAGATAACTTTATAAAGCTTATACAGAAAACTGCATGGAATAACACACCAAAAATCCAAAGAAAGGCTGCTAAAAATAAATATCCACTATATATTATACAACTTATAAATAAAAAAAGACGACAGAGAAACCAATGGCATCAATCTAGGTCTCCGCAAGACAAAACAAAATTGAACAATCTAACAAAACAGTTAAAAAGAAAAATTCAAACCCATATTGAGACGTGTACAAATTCATACCTTCAAAACCTTACCAGTGATCGCAGTTCAGATTACTCGCTCTGGAAGGCCACAAAGAACATGAAACGGCCTACGACTCAGATTCCTCCTATACGAACAGGACCGGGAAAGTGGGCCGTCAGTAATGAACAAAAGGCAAAATTATTTGCGGAGCACCTAGAAAGTATATTCAAACCAAATGAATCTCATGCATATCAAAATTTATTTAATCAATTTTGTGAAGATGATACAAGGATAAAACTTGTCACACCAAGAGAAGTCCAACGTGAAATAAAACAACATATAAATCCTAAAAAATCACCTGGATTTGACCTTATATCGGGAGAAATCCTTCATAATCTTCCGAGGAAAGCTTTAGTTAAAACTACAACCCTCATAAATGCTGCACTCAGAATAAGATATGTACCAGACCTATGGAAAGTGGCTGAAGTCATAATGATACCAAAACCAGGGAAACCGCCCCAAGAGACTACGTCATATAGGCCGATTTCCCTGTTACCAATAATGTCAAAATTATTTGAAAAATTATTCATTAAAAGACTGAAACCGATACTCCATCGCAAGAAACTAATACCAGATTATCAGTTTGGTTTTCGAGAAAAGCACTCTACAATAGATCAAGTGCACAGAATTACAAACTTGATTGAGAAAACATTAGAAGAAAAAAAAGTTTGTACTACCATTTTCTTAGATGTAGCACAAGCCTTCGATAAAGTATGGCACGAAGGCCTCATATTTAAGTTAAGAAAATTTCTACCTACAGACTTCGTAGACATATTTAAATCATATTTAACGGATAGAGTATTTAGGATAAGGCAAGAAGACGCCTACTCAGAGATCAAAGAAATACAAGCGGGTGTACCACAAGGAAGTGTATTGGGTCCGGTCCTTTACCTACTATATACCTGTGATATCCCAGACATAGAAAATAGCACCATTGCGACTTTTGCTGATGATACTGCCATAATGGCTATTGGAAACACCCATGAAGAAGCAGCAGAAAAAGTCCAAGTGGCTGTTAACAAAATTTACGCCTGGACAAACAAATGGCGAATCACACTCAATGAATTGAAATCAGTACATATCAACTTTACCAATAAAAAAGAACAGTACCACCCAGTACTCATCAACAACAGGATCATTCCTTATGAAAATACAGCAAAGTACTTGGGCATGACGCTGGATGCCAAGCTTCGCTGGAAAGCTCACGTGAAGAAGAAAAAAATTGAGTTAGAACTACGCTATAAAAGGATGTATTGGCTGATTGGAAGAAATTCTCCTCTGTCGGTACAAAATAAATTGTTACTATATAAACAAGTCCTGATGCCAGTTTGGACATACGGTATACAGCTCTGGGGCTGTACCAAACAGAGTAATGTAGAAATAATCCAAAGATTTCAAAACAAAGTGCTCAGGGGAATAGTGAATGCACCCTGGTACGTAAGAAATGATGACCTCCACCGGGACCTTAACATAGAGTTCGTCAACAAAGTGATTAAAAAATATGCAGAAGCTCACGAACATAGACTTCATCACCACGTGAACGTTGAGGCCATCCAGCTCCTCGACAACACGGACATAGTGAGAAGACTCAAAAGAACTAAGCCTTTTGAGCTAGTGTAGTGTAATTATTAGTAAAAACAGTGCAACAGTGCTTTATAAAGAACACAAGAACAACGTGTCGCCTTAAGTAAATAGAGACAGTAAGAAAGTGTTGATGGACACATTCTTAGAAATACCTTATAATATAAAACTAGGTCAATGTTAAGTTACTTATTAGTCTATCATAAGGCTAGATTGTAATATTTTAAGTGTACATTTCATTTATTAATGTGCACTAGGTAAAAAAAAAAAAAAAAAAAAAAAATATTTTGGGGTGTCCAATTCTGGACGAAGGCCTCCTCCATCTTATTCCACTCTAGTCTATCTTGTGCTAAGCGTGTCCATGTGACCCCAGCGGTGGCTACAATATCGTCCGCCCAGCGGCGGCGCGGGCGCCCTGGCGGGCGGCGCTCACTCCGTGGGTACCAGTGGAGCACCCTCTCGCTCCACCTGTCATCGGTAGTTCTTGCCGTGTGTCCGGCCCAGCGCCATTTTAGGCGACATAACATTTTGGCTGCATCTATTATTTTAGTTTTTCTACGGATATCTATACACCTAACTCTGTCTTTTAATTTTAGTCCCAGCATGCTTCTTTCAGCAGATCTTTGAAAGGTTTGTATTTTATGAATAATTTCCTTCGTAATAGGCCATGACTGACATCCGTAGAGTAGGGTGGGGGTCACGACTGAGTCCATCGCTTTTTTCTTTAAGTTAATTTTAATCTGGGATTTAAATATATGTTTAAGGGACCAGTATGAGTTCCATGCTCTTTTTATTCTCCTTTCAACTTCTTCTATGTAATGATTTTTAAACGATATATTTTGGCCCAAATAAACATACTGATCCACATACGAAATACTTGTATTGTTAATGTTTATCGTTTCTTTCTTTCCGTTTGTCATAACTCATAATACAAGTTTTTTCAGGGTTCATTTCCAGTCCACATTCTCTACTTTGCTTATCTAGAGACTGCATCATATATTGGAGGTCTTTCTGGTTTTCAGATACTACGACGATGTCATCAGCAAAGCGTAAATGGTTTAAACGTTCGCCGTTGACATTTATGCCGAGCTCAGTCCACTGTAACTTCCTGAAAATATGTTCTAAGAGGGAGTTAAATAGGTTTGGTGAGATTGGGTCTCCTTGTCTTACTCCTCTTTTCAGTTCGAATACATCGCCTTTCTTTTCTAATTTAACAATAGCTCTACTTTTTCGGTATATTTCTTTAAGGATTTTTATATAGTTGTATTGTATTCCTTGTTCTTTTAAGGCACTCCAAAGTTTGTCATGTAAAATAGTGTCGAAAGCTTTGGAGTAGTCGATAAAGGCTATATACAGTGTTTTTTCGTATTCGGTATATTTTTCAATGACTTGTCTCAAAACAAAAATGTGGTCTAATGTTGAGTATTTGCTTCTAAAACCAGCTTGTTCTCTTGGTTGTTGAAATTCTAGTTCATTGATGATGATGATACCCATGATAATCATAGCATAAATACTTATATACTATATATACCCAGCACCCAGCAGACACTGGAAACTAAGCAGAGCTTATATTATGGACGTGACATGACGCATATATTACATAGATACATTTATTTTTGTAAATATAGATATTGCATAAAGAAAACAAACATTTGCAGATCATACAAAAAATTGTCTCGCGGTGGGAATTGAACCCGCAATCATCTGCGTCTCAGACGGACCTTCACCCACTGCGCCACAGAGGTCGTCAAAATGTAGTTTATGTAAACTTTATGAGATGAAATGGTACCACATCACACCAGCCTATATCAGTCCACTGCTGGACATAGGCCTCCCTTAATAAAGGGGGATATGCCCTTAATTCCACATTGGGCATGCGGGTTGGGGATCGCAGGGCATAGCTTCTCGCATCACCAGCGCCCGTCGGTGGCCAGGGGATTTAGCTGTGAAGATGTTGGCTGCGCTATGCCGCAATCAGCCGGCCGCCAGAGCCCCGTTCGTTGTTTAGCACGTGCAGGTGAGGTTGGCTTGGGTTCCGAAGATGGGGGTTGGAAATCCGTATACCCCTTGAACCCCGTACACCCCGAAATGGTACAGGCCGAGCTCTATTCTAGGGGTCTAAAGAATAAAAAACCTTAGAAAATGAAATTATTATACAACTGTAGGTTACTAGGAAGGTATATGTACCTAACCCTTAAGCCCCGTCTTCATTGTAAACATTTGTTTATAACCAACCAGCTTCCGCCCGCGCTTCACTCGCATGGTACCCGGTATAGAAAGTGGCCTACCTATGGTCACAAACGATGTATATTCCAAGTTTCATCCAAATTCGTTCAGTAGTTTTTGCGTGAAAGAGTAACAAACATTCATCCATTTATCCATACTCACAAACCTTTGTATTTATAATATGAGAAGGATGTTGAATCAACGTGTTGCTGAGTTGCTGTGAACATGTTGCTGACAAATTGCATGTTGAAAATGTATCGCTCGACGAGCGAAAAAAACAGGTCAACAATGTTTACAATGAATACGTAAACATTGGTTTACAGTTAAAAGTTCCTTTTTAAAAGTCCTTTCTTCTCTCTTTGTATGAGCTAGTGGCCTACTCTGATGAGTTTTTAGGCTTCCGAAAAAGCCAGGAATCATATCGTGCCTTCCGAAGCACGAAAGCGCTCAGATCTAAGCAGTGGCGGATTAGCCACGTAGCAAGAGAAATGCTACGAGCCCCTATGATTAGGGGACAAACAAATCAGTACAAGTTCTTAGTTTTGGTTTTGATATACTAAAGCAATCCAAGGGCTCCGTGATAGAACTGACTACAAGCCCCGCGCTGGCTGAATCCGGCACTGGATCTAAGTGCCACTAAACGATCATCCAAGTAGTGACCGGGCGGAGTGTTGATAAACAAAAAGCTAGCAACCCTTATATAAACCTCGTCACGAGCGTTTTCAGTATACAGTTTAGAACATAATATACTGAACGAACTGTCTACCAGAGACCTAGATAAGAACCAAGAGCTTACACCAGTATTGTCAAATTATCAACACTATAGATGTGGTGTACCGCAGGGAAGTGTTTTAGGCCCACTATTATTCTTACTATACATAAATGATCTTCCAGAAGTAACTGACTATCCATGCACTTTGTTTGCTGATGATATCTCTATAATTGTATCTTCTGATTCTGACATTTATAATCACAGTATTGACATTAATAAAACTATTGATTCTATATTGACGTGGCTTAATAATAATAATCTACATGTTAATGTTTCAAAGACAAACTTAATTCAGTTTAGTACGTATGGTAGGGAACATAAAAAACTCAGTATAAACTGCGGAGGACATAGACTATCAGAGGTAAATGAAACCAAATTTTTGGGAATTATGTTAGATCGTTATTGCAACTGGAAAGAGCATGTCGATCTTGTATGCAAAAAGTTAAACAAGTTTGTTTATGTGCTCTATAGGCTTCGAAAGACATCAAATCATAGCACGGTCATGACAGCATATCATGGGTATGTAGCGTCAGTAATAAAGTATGGTATCATACTCTGGGGCAACTCCACAAATGTAAATAAAGCTTTTATTGCACAGAAAAAATGCGTTCGAGCCACTGTTGGAATACCTCCCTGGGAGTCGTGCAAGCCTATATTTTTGAAGCAAAAACTATTAACATTGCCCAGCATATATATATTAGAAGCGGCTAAATTTGTCAAAGAACATTCGCATCTCTTTTCGAAAGCACAAGATATATACCCTAGATGTGTAAGAAATCCAGAGAGAATTGTCCTCTCCAAAATACCTAGAACAGCGCTCTACCAAAATAACAGTTTTGTTATGTGTGGACGTATATTTAATAAAATTCCTAATACCATTAAAAATCTTCCACTAAGAATGTTTATAAGAAAGTTAAAAACCTGGCTCATCGAAGAATCTTTTTACAGTGTGACCGAATTCCTAGATTGATGACTATTTTATGTAGGTATAGAATCAATATAATTTTATTTAGTTATTATTTTTGAATTTTTGAATCAATGTAATTTTATTTAGTTATTATTTTTGACTTTTTTGCATGCTGTGTATACGGTGACGTATGTGAAAGCGCTAATCATAAATATTATTATAAGACCATTATTGTACCATACTTCAGGCAAAATAAATCATTTCATTAAATCATTTCATTTCATTTCATTTCATTTCATTTCATTTCATTTCATTTCATTTCATTTCCAGTACCAGTATGAACGCGCGTTCTATAGCTTGCTGTTATTGTTCGTACTCCTTTGACAGCTGCTCCCTGTAACGGATGGACGATTGGAGATTGTTTATTATTCGTTTTATTGAGTGTTTATACTTGCTTACTGTTCATACCTAGCAACATTGTGTACACAGAGTAATAGGTATAACCGTGGATTAACTAAAATATTAACTAAACTTTTTCTCCAATATGGATTTCTAATAATTGAGCTTCTTAAATGTAGTAATGTAGCTTCTTAACCTACCTTAAGTAATATACCTATGTGTGTTTATGTTTTTTCTTTGTAAAAAATACAAATACATCTTCACGACTTTTTCCCCATTATGGATATCTTCAGATATTGCTCAGTACGCAAATCTATTGGGGATACCCTAAAGGGGGTAGTCAGAGGCAAGTCCAAACATTAAGTTTGATACATGCCCACTTTTTGCAACTTTTTCCACGTGACGGTTGCAAGCCCATCGCCGCTTTTTTTTTATTGGATCACTAATTTAGCATATGCCTTTCGAACTTTTTAGTTCGAGGGCATACCGTTATCCTCACGATGTTTTCCTTCACCGTTTCGAGCTCGTGGTAATGCGCACATAAATTTTTCGTAACTAAAAATCCATTGGTGCACGGCCTGGATTCGAACCCACGACCTCCAGATCTTAAGTCGGGGTACATCCCACTAGGCCACCACGGCTCTGTTTTTGTCTTTCAATTAAATTAAATTCATTGTCAGGTAACACGATTCATGTTTGTTAGTACATAAATGTCATAAACCTAGTAAGTTAGTAAATTTGATAAAAATAATAATATGATATGCAAATATTTTGTAATAACCCGAATTAAAGATTATTTGTATATGTAAGTTTATGTTTATGATTAGTCTAGGTCCTATGTAAGTACTTCATTTATTGATTACTTACTAATTTATTTAGTCTTTGTCTCTTATTTATTTTTAGAGTGTTAACGGGGACCTCCCCTTAGGAAAAAGTGTTCCGTAATATTTGGTAGTGGTTTATATAAGGGTTTTTCTATAAATATTTTTGTCGTGGATTAGTCAAGTCGTCAGTCTTCAGTCATGTCATGATCTGTTGTATTAAGTATAACAATTGCCGCCAAAAAATCCTTCATCTGAGAAGTCCAGCTTCATTGCACTTTGTGTCTTCTTACTAAAGTAGGTTGGTAAAGCGCCATTAATTTTTTTGTAACATAAATCAGAAAATAAAATATGTAAAACCAAAATTGCACTGTAGATTAATAAAATTCCCGCTCCAGAGTTAGTGGATTGGTACCTTGTAAGTACCTACTTACTTATTGACAACTATAATTATTATCGCCTATTCACCAATATCAGACAACTCACAAATCACACAAAAAATGCGTTTAACAGAGACGCATCGCTTCCCGCGCAAAACAAACGTCAAAACTCCCGCCCATTACCATCTATCAAATTGACAGCTCGTCTCATCACAAAATGGCTACTTTAGCCCGTCTCGTTATACTATGATGACTTTCTTAATTGTTATTTGGCACCAAATTAGATTTGAACAAGATTTAAAGCAGCAGTTGACAGTTAATTGATTGGTATTTAGCCGGCGGTATTTTAATTTGAATTCTCTTGCGGCAATGAGAATGAAGGTTTCAAATTGTTATTTATCTTGAAAAAGGAGGTTCTCTGTTCGGTTTTGTTTTGTCACATTTAGAACGAATAATAATACCTTTGGTGTCTGTGCTGATAATGACACCCCCATTTTTGGTCTTGCGGAGTCATGATGGATGCAACTTCATATCCTCGGGACTGATAATTTTTTGTAACAATGTTTTGGTGTCTTCACTACTCCTAAGTTTATCCTTGGAATTTATAGCAACAGAGCTCAGATTAGGAGGCCGGATATAGGAATTGGTACTCTTTTTTACCATCTCTTTGAATGAGGTATACCTGTTGGTTTGGGTGACTCCTGGATACTTTGTTGCAGATCTTGTAGGCATTCCGCGAGTTCTTGTTTTTCTTTGAGGTCCTTAATGTACATTTGAGCTTGGATGGTCTTCTGCTTAAGAGCTTGGTACTCAACAGCCATTTGGGATGTGCCATGAACAACTTTTCAGCACAGATTCGCTATTTTAAGTTTGTGGTCCGTATTTAGTTTGCCCTCGGTACAAATCGAGCACACTTCACTAAGACTATAGTGGTCATCCAGTTCTGAATCTCCGAGGTATGCACTGTTTCAATGGCAATTTCTTGTGATGGTGGTGGTCGCGTCGGTGGCGGTCGCGGTGGTGCCGACGGCCCAGGTTGGGGGGTGGACGGTAGACTGCGAGCCATTTTGTTACTACGGCTGAATGGGCTGTCCATGTTGTGGTTTATTTTTGAAGTTTAACTTAAAATAATAATTTTCTACTTCTGCTGACTCAAAGCTAGGTCAGATTTCTCAATTCTGTTTAGTGATTTGAGCAATTATTGAACACGTCCGATCGCAACGAGAGCAACAAAGTCGAATGAAGAGTCGAGCATTAATTTCATTCTAAGGTTTTATTAATTTCTAAGTGATACAGTAGTCACGATATATCTGTGTAATATCTAAAGGGGGTTAGACTCAGTACACATCATTATCATCATCATCATCGTCATCATCAGCTTATACCAGTCCACTACTGGACATAGGCTTTCCATAATAAGCGGCATTGCGCCCCGTCCTGAGCTCGACGTATCCAGCTTCTACCAGCAGCCGACAGCAGATCGTCACTCCACCTGGCCGGAGGGCGTCCTACACTAGGTAGGTTCGTTTCAGCCACGGTCTCAAGAACTCGGTTTTTCAGCAGATATGATTAGCCCAGTGCTATTTCAGCTTGCTAATTCTCTGAGCCATGTCGGTATCTTTGGTTCTCTGCCAGATAGTTTCGTTGCCGAATGTATCCTTCAGAGAGACTCTTAGCACAGCTCATTTCATACTACCATAAATAAAGCACCAAATTAAAAGGTTCAAGTTTATAGGCAATCGATCAAAACTATACAAAACAGTTTCTACAAAAGACATATCGAGGGTTGTCTAACCCCAAACTATCAACGAAGCGCAAGCATCCGTAATTGTATAGAACATTTTTTGAATTAGCGGTATAGAGTGTATAACTAAAACTAGAAATAGAATAACAGACGAAACAAGGATAAATCTACACTTCTATCTACATCTACATCTACACTAATATTATAAAGTGGAAAAAAATGTATTTTTGTGTATGTATGTTTGTAATGAATAAATTCAAAAACTACTATGCCGATTTCAAAAATTCTTTCACTATTGGAAAGTTACATTCACCCTGAGTAACATTGGCTATATTTATTGCTAGAAAAGATTAGGGATCCTTACTAAAACTTAAGTAACGTAACCCAAGGTGTAAAAAAAGTGCCCTAACTAGTGCGTAGCCGGGACGGGCCGCTGGTTAGGATATATTTGCCTAAATTTATCCAAAAAGCCGACTTTTGAGTATCGGATTTAATGTAGGTATATTACATCTATTAAAACTAGAAACCGTTGGTAAATCATTTGCAGTCAAACGAGGTGTAAAACAGGGTGATCCTATATCGCCGAAACTTTTTACAACAATATTGGAAACAATATTTAGAAAGCTCAACTGGTCTAAATACGGCATCAATGTGAATGGAGAGCAATTAACCCACCTTCGTTTCGCAGACGACATCGTTATCCTTGCAGATAAACATGAGCACATACAATAGATGCTTAGCTCATTGGATAAAGTAAGCCGAAGCATAGGTTTGTGTATGAACCTAAGCAAAACTAAGGCAATGACAAATGGAGATTACAAGCATATCCAACTTGAAAATGGTGTGGTTGAATATGTGAGCGAGTATATCTACCTGGGACAAACAATATCATTTCAAGACTCTATTATGAAAGAGGTAGATAGAAGAGTTGCTATATCTTGGAGAAAGTATTGGTCCCACAAAGACATAATTAAAAGCAAACTCCCGATCCACCTCAAGAAAAAATTAATGGACAATACCATACTCCCGACCTTACTATACGGGTGTCAGAGTTGGCCACTAACGAAAGATGTTGTTAGAAAAATAGCAACCTTTCAACGGGCTACAGAAATATCTATGCTTGGATTAAAGCTCCGAGATAAGGTCAGAAGTGACAAAATTAGGAGCATCACCAAAGTTACCGACGTAGTGAGCATGCTCTGCAAATTAAAGTGGAAATGGGCGGGCCACGTTGCTAGAGCACAAGATGGCCGATGGAGCGAACGTGTTCTCCACTGGTACCCGCGCGACGCAGCACGCACACGAGGAAGACCTAAGAAAAGGTGGTGCGACGATCTAGTGGAGGTTGCAGGAAAGATGTGGACTAGACTCGCTCAAGATCGACACCAATGGAATCGCATGGAGGAGGCCTACACTCGATTTTGGGTGACCTTGTAATTTTTTGTAAGAAAAAAAAAATTGTTAAGACGTGTTAATTGTAATGTAGATGGGAATTACATCTTAAGCTGTATATTAATTACACGTGATCATTTGACACTTCTGAGGGTTTACCACGAGTTTTGATAGTTTTCGAAAACTTTTTAGGTTTTGGTATCTTTCCATACATTTTCGTACAGCGCCTCTAGGGAAACGTGCATGAACTACGAAAATGTATGGAAAGATCAGTGTTGCCGTTTTTTATTTGGAGAAAATGCTAAAACATGTTGCAAAAAATGCTAAATAACTTTTAAAAATGCTAAATAAAATGCTAAAATCTATATTTTTCTTTTGAATTCCTTAGGAATTTTGAATTTTTAGGTAACGTACAAAAAAATGTTAATCATAAAAATATGCTAAATGCGAATTTCTCAAGCTAACAGACCCGAAAATATGCTAAATTTAGCATTGAAAATGCTAAAATAGCAACACTGGGAAAGATACCGAAACTTATAAAGTTTTCGAAAACTATCAAAACTCGTGGTAAGCTCTCTGCACACGAACGTCACCATTCAATATGATGCTGAGGGCGAGGCAGGGGGAGGCGCGGTGTCCGGGGACGTGTCTCGTACAAATGTATGATGAGCGATAAAATATTATATCTCAAGATGGAATACATATCCCATAATCAAAAGCTGGCTAAATACATTTGGCACAAGTCCTTAAACGAGACTGATAAAAATTACAATTTGATCAGTCTGATAAAAATTACAATTTGATCAGTCTGATAAAAATTACAATTTGATCAGTCTGATAAAAATTACATTTTGATCAGTCTGGTATAAACTTCATAACAATAGCCCTTAAATAATTGTAGACATTAAAAATGATAAAACCTTTCGCATTAAGCCTAAGATCACAGCTCAAGAATTTATAGCAACATGTTATTACTCGATTATCGAATTTTTAAACGACGGAAAAACTTAGCCTGAACCGGAATGTTTTTATTATTATAAGTAACTGATAATTAAGCAATAAGTATTTTAACTTTACTATTACTATTCGAATATGTTCAATTAATCAACTTAAGTAAATAATCTTGTTATATTGTATTGTAATAAGTAGATGAAAGACAGACACAAATTAATTTGCCATGCCTAATTTATGTTAAGTAGTGTGATAAACGATACACATTTATCTTGAGATAATTTGGACTTTATTTTTGCTTTTGGATCCATTTTAGATATTATTGCACAGATGTTACTTGGAGATCATTTTGATCAAAAACTAACGAGGCTTGTGGCTCAATCTCAATTCTCAAGACGACTTGTCGCTACCACTTCACTTTTCGGAATGCCCAAGCCTCGTCATTTTTCGTTAGGTACTCTCAGACAATACCTCCCTCCAAAATCCAACCATCGACAAAACCAGAGACTTGCTCTCTGGTTTTCGTCAGTCAGGTTCTGAGTTGCCATAATATACATGATTAATACTTTTTGCATCCGGTAATTAGGTACTTAGATTTAAGCAATTAAAATCAATGTTCTTGTCCTAATATCCTATTCTAATAATATTATAAATGAGTATAGATGTGTGGCTGAATGGATTTGTTATTCTCACGCAAAAACTACTGAACGGATTTGGATGAAACTTGGAGTATACATAGTTTGTGACCTGGATTAACATATAGGCTATTTTTATACCTATGCAACGCGAGCGAAGCCGCGGGCGAAAGCTAGTATGAACTTAAATTCAGTATGACTTCGGCGTCTCAAGCGGACCTTCACCCACTAGGTACGCCGTACGCCACAGACGCTGTCAAAACGCTACATTTTTTATAATCCATACTCGCCTATTTGGGAATGTCTATAACCTTATTAGCTCTTTAATAAAACAAACATTGTAACTAAGTAAGTACAGTTCAATTTATTAATACTAAACCCCCTAATTTTCTCAATGGCTACCTTCTAGTACCAATTACTCGTTCATTTGGGGTGAAAATACCAGACATTAAGGAAGGGTTATGATTTTAACCCATAATGCTCAATAGAATAGAAAATGTATCAAAATAGGTTCCGCCCGCGGCTTCGCTCGCTTTAAAGTGGTGTTTAGGGTTTCGTACCCAAAAGGTAAAAACGGGATCCTAACGGCGGCAATGGCGCGTTTCAATGCATAGATTTGCATTGGCGCGCCGCTCCCCGCGCCGCCGCCGCTGACTTCGTGACCGCGGCCTAAGATTCCACCGTCCGTCTGAACCGTGATGGCTACACAGTTGGTATTTTCACAGGTGATGTATATCTGTTGCCGCTATAACAACAAATACTAAAAACATAATAAAATAAATACTTAATTTTGGCATCGTTTTTTTGCTCAGATAGACGCTTGAAATATGCACAGAATATTTAGTATTATATTCACTTCAAAAATAAACAATTAAATTAAAATCAAATAAATTAAAGGGGGCTCCGGTACATGTATATAAAATGGAACAGAACCCGACGTGCGCGAGTCCGACTCGCACTTTGCCGTTTTTTTTTCTGTGCAAAGAGTTATCAATCTATCTATCTAGGTAGGTACCTTACCTACTGACAGTGTGTTGCCATAATTCTCACAAACCAGCCCCCCAACTCCCAACAGAATAACTGATCAATATTAATTCGATAATTCATTTGTAATTGCAATAGATGTATAATTTTCTACTAAACTGTATGTTTTGTGATTAGGGGTGATTGCCTAGTAATTTGTGCCGGTAGCCATACACGCACGCACGTTTCAACTTTTAATATACAAACTTAAGGCTCGTATATTGTACCTGCACGCTAAGTAATTTCACTTGTCTTTGCGGCAGATCATAGGACCAATAGGCTAGACTTCTGGAAAATTATATTTAGTCCGTCATTTACATTAAATCCAAAAATATTGGAGACGTACTTTTTCTTTTTGTAATTAAACAAAAAAAAATACGAAGATATAGTGCGTTGAAGTTCCACGTGACGTCACGGCTTAGTACACTTTTTACAAAGCCGTGACGTCACGAGCCCCACTCCCGAACGTTGACGCTCTTTATCCGTGTTTTTTATTGATTTGATAAAAAAAAATCAAAAGTCAGTCCACTGCTGGACATGGACCTCCCCTTGAGAGCCATTGCGTCAGCAGCCTTTCGCAGATCGTCAGTCCACCTGGCCGGAGCACAATCTAAACTACGTTTGCCGAGCCGCAATTCACTCAACAACTCATTTATCCCAACGGTTGTCGGTTCTTCGGCAGATATGGCTAGCCCACTGCCACTTCTGCTTGCTAATTCTCTGAGCTATGTCACTTTTTAGTTCTATGTCCGATAGTCTAGGGTTTCTATCCTTCAAAGAAACTCCGAGCATAGCTCGTTCCATAGCTCGCTGAGCGACTTTAAACTGGTGGACTAGTCGAACCGTGAGTGTCCACGTTTCGGCTCCGTATGTCATGATCACGATGTTTTCCTTCACCGTTCTGGGCACGGGGTAATAAATGAGCACATACATTTTTCGTAACGAAAAATCCGCAGTGGTGCAATTACACTATTTAATAACTAATTACCTACAACAATAAAACCAGCCTATAGGTATCAGTCCACTGCTGGACATGGCCTCCTCTAATAAGAAGGGGAATTTGCTTATATTTCATAGATTGATTAAAGATAGATACAAAGCTTGCACCAAACCATTTAGTATCTTAAAATATCCAAATTGATCATAATATAGATATGAGACTAAGCAAAAATATCCACATGGTTACATACATTCTAGAAGGAACTTATTAACTAAACGTACGTACGTTGTAACGTTGGTGCCCTTAGCGTTGGTATGTTGTTTGCGTGACAGGTCCGCAGTAGGACATCAGAACAGCTGGTGCCGTCGACGCCCATATTATATGCACATATAATCTCCATACGGGACCAGCCGATTGAAGATTACAAAGCGTGGATAGGGAATTTAGCTGTGCCGTTGTTAGGCTGCGCTATGCTGCAATCAGCCGCCATTGATTGTTAGTTATCAGGTGGTACCAGTAAAGTTAGCTTGGGTTCTGAAGATGGATGTTAGGACCTTGCACCCCATCATCATCATCATTTATTTAAGATCTCTTTTCGGCAACTGATGCAGCTCCTTCCATCTACCTCTCTCCAAAGCAGCCTCCTTTACTTCCCTATACGACATGACAGCTACCTTGGGTTCGTTTCGTTGTCCCCCAATCCGTTCTCCTCCGATTCAAGTAAAGTTTATATTAATATTTTAGTCGTTTTCGTTTTTTCTCTTTAATGTGGCTCATATCATTTCACATTGGTCTTCCCCTACCTCTCTTTCCTTCTACTTTTCCCTCTATGATGTTGCGTATGAAGCTGACATGTCGTTTATGGTGTACAAACATCTTTCCTCTTCTCTTTTCTCTATTTTTTTAAATAATTCTCTCTTGGGCGACTCAAAACCAAGTTATGAGGTAGAGTCGCCTTACACTCCATCCTTTTTTAATTAATTTATCAAACATGTCAAGAGTAGGCACTTTAAGAATGTCAACCTCTTTCTAAAAGTATGAAAAATGACCACACTACACATCTACAGATTCGATTCTATTTTCAAAAGCTCGACGCAAGGAGGTAGGAATTATGACGTTCCGTTACACGCAGTAAATCTCGAGGGAATTAATTACAGAATCAGATAAACTGACTAGTCTAAGTTGAACTACGGTTTCACCCAAGCGGTTAAAGAGGCGGGAAAGGTTGTCCGTCCGTAGAGTAGCCACACTAGCCACCTAGCGTTTCCAGTAGGTTTTTTTGTGGTACTTTGATGATGGACCAATAGCCCATGGCCCGTCTGATGATAAGTGGTAACCATTACCAAGCATGGCATCGTAGAACACGTTTTTTTGGAGCGTGCTCTATGATGCAATGCACGTCCATCAACTTGAGTCATGAAGCCTCGTGTGCCTGTAATTTCTCCGGCACCCACACCCTTCAAACCGAAACACTGCTTCACGGCAGGAATAGGTATGGTGGCAGTACCTTCGCACCCGAACGAGCCCTTCACAAAGAACTCTACTGCTACTAAAAAGTTAAGGTAGCTTAGAAACCATCGAGATAATTATATACGACTCATGATAAGAAGTAAACGGTCAACGAGTCGGGTTAACATGTTATTTCAGTGGAAACACACTGTTAGCAAACATTGTTTGCTGGTAAATGTCAGCTAGTTTGTACGATACAATGCACGCATCGAACGCGCGCTATAAGAATGGGATGGAACCTTTTCCAAGTAATTAAAAAATGGCCTAAGTGGTCCACATGTGATACCACACTTTACTGTGCTTATACTCTGTTACCATAAAAAAAATATGATAACAATAAATATGAGTATTGAACCTTGTTTCAGAGTATTATAATTACTTTGCGACTTAACTATGTCTAATAGTTTAGGTAGGTAAGGTACTAGTAGATTTGTTAACTTTCAGTCCTTAATCATTCCCATGTTACTTCAAAGCGAGGGTAGTTCAAGCTACGCTGGACACAGTCATATCAGCGCATTAGCGAAACGGAACGGGAGCCACGCCCCTTCCGGCGGCCTGTCAGTTTGACAGCGCGCCAAATTGTTACCACAGATTATTTATGGGTTGAAGATGCTTCCTGTAATCTATCTACTTGTTTATGGTAGAAAATTCAAAATTCTAAAAGTTGTAATAATTAGTAATTAGTTGGTAGGCATCCTAGTAGTCTGAGGTTGGTAGTATCTACCAAAGAGGTCGGATCATTATCTTTTTCTATTTCTATGGTTCAATTCAAAGAGTTTTTATAGGAGAGTGCCTGATTTTTAAATATGCCCAAAAATGTAACGTGTGTAATAAAAACAGGAAATGAGACAACTTTTTGGGCGAAAACATTAGTACCTATATGTACGTTAGTACTAGTTATGTAGTAATTCCATAGGTTCTTATGGCTTGAGTATCTATCACTATGTTGCCATAAGTACAAAAATTACCATACAACCCCATACCTTTCCACCGAGATTGTAAAAAGCTTACCATTTTGCGCCATTGTGCATTTCGACTTCTGTCAAGCGCATTCTCTAGGGGCTGTCAGAAACGTCAAAACGACAGCGTTCCATTTTCAAATGGGTATGATTTTGATGTGCGGCGCGAATCGAATCAAATGTAGGGTGATATTGCAAAATTGACCCTATTACAATTAGTTTACAGCTGGTTTTGGTGTTGTCTTCTTATTTAGTAGTGTTGTGTGTAATTTAATTAGGATTGAATTGATTTGCCTCTGATCATCCATTACCTTTATTTATTCTTTTTAATTGTATTATATCCGTAAATATAGTTATTAACTTATTTACAACCTACAAACTTAAACTTATCCAATTTTAGTTAGTTAAAAAAACTAGTTCTACCTACACTTAAACCATTATGTTTATGATAATTTTATGTCAAAATAAAAGTATATTTTAGGCTAGGCCTATTTTATGTAAAGACTATAATGGCGTAGCAGGACGGCTACGCCTTGCTACGCCATTTTTGACGTCGTAGAGGCGAGTAGATAACATACATTTTAACAGATTTAGTCAGATATAAACTTTATTTATCTTCATCGTCATCATTTTCATCCTTTTTGATGCTCAGTTGTCCGTCTCTGAGCTTTGGAATTCATGTTTTGTTACCATTCAATGTGCTGCCGTCGTTAGCCGATGTGAACTTTTTACCCCAACACTAGCGGGGTAGGTTTGTCACGGGTATAAGTGCACTCAACTAGTGACGTGACGGATATTTCGAAACAAGCGAATTTGAATTTAGAATTATTAAATAAAAGTTATTTATGGGTTGTGTTAGGTTTCATTAGAGATTTTTATTTTAAAATACCTATTTAAATACTAATTCTTAATAGGTACCTACAGGTTTAACAGAACTTCGTTCGTCCACCTATTTTTTTTTGAAATATTATGTGTCAATTACCACACACTCAAAATTACCAATTTCATTTTATTTTCTATTTTCGGCTGTTTCTTTATTTTTTCTAAAGCATTTAAGTAGTAGGGTGGGTATGGCCAACAAAACAAAAAAAATGAAAACGGTCGAGTCATTTTCGAGTTTTAGCGAGACTAGCTTTTGCCCGTGGCTTCTATCCTGCGGGAGAAGTTTATTCTGGATGAAAGATACCTTTTGTCCTGTACCCTGACAAAGTGTATGTGAAACTTCATGATGATCTGTGGAGTAGGTAGGTACCTAGTTAACCTACCCAGTTAAAGCGTTATAGCATAACATTGCGCATATTGTGTTCTGGCCGCTTGAGTCTTTGCGGGTTTTTGTATACGTTAATTAGCAGACTCTTTTTAGCAGAATTTATGTTCCAGTTGCTAGTTGTACTGCTCGTCCGAAATGTTTTATGCTTACCCACATTACCCACTGTCTTGTTAAATATATTAACCTAATTGATCAGCATTTACCCAATTCGCTAAAAAATTTAATGCCTTAATCAAAGCTTACTTTAACTAAAATTACCTATACTGTATAATTATATCCTCTAAAGTTTCGTAACACGTATTATCTATTCATTATTATTATAAGTTATAAGAAGCGCTCTAGCTTGATTTACGTAACCTCAACTTAATGACATAAGTACGCTCTAGGATATAAATGAACACTGGATTGTACTACTTAGAATAGTTATTTTCTGGTTTATTAAAGAACTTTT
This sequence comes from Horisme vitalbata, assembly GCA_951804965.1. Taxonomy (NCBI): domain Eukaryota; kingdom Metazoa; phylum Arthropoda; class Insecta; order Lepidoptera; family Geometridae; genus Horisme; species Horisme vitalbata. Next base: position 26,055,524 of record OX638094.1, on the reverse strand, counting down.
GAAATTAAAAAATTTAATTGATAGCATAACAAACAAAAAAAATTAACATTTCACACACAGGTTAAATAACTTAGGTATAGTTAATCTGCTGATGACTTCGCTGGCTAAGCCACGAGGTACCTATTGTGGTTCCATGGGTAGGTATTTAAATAATATTTTCTCAAACATGCTTGGAAATTAGAGCATTATTTTGACAACCTTTTTCGAGATAGATCGAAATTGCTGTACCGGCCCAATACATGCGAGCAACGGCCAGCAAAAGTTGTATGAAAACTCATATCTGTCGTGTTATTTAAAAATGGAACGATTTTTACTCCGAAACATGGCAAGCAAGGAGGTAACTAATCAAAGGGTTTATTTAAATTTCGAACTGGCTTGCAAATAGAATGCTGTTTATTGAAAATGTACAAGTTCTGTCTAGGAACTATTTTGTTTTAATTTCCGCGCATTATTTGAGAAAAGTACTATACGTACCTTGGCCACAACTAGACATTGACGGACTCACGTATGTGTGCCCCACATTTACACGTTCGTCCATCAATGCCTCTTGCTGGCCTCTGCAGTAATGTACTATACTTTAAATTTTGTACACTTCATCCTGTTTTACACGTGTTTTTAAGCAAATAAATATCTTTTATCTTTTATCTTATCTTATCTTAAAAATAATACCTAAATTAAAAGAATTAATAACATACAATATGTAATATAATACCTAATCTAATTTAACAGTAGTTTTAGTTCCTACTTTACATGAAGTTTTTGATAACAACGACAGAGAAGTTAAATCTTTGTGTAGGGTCAAGATTTTCTTCAACTATCAAATAAAACATCAATTAGATATGTAATTAACATTTATTATGCCATAATCTGTTTAGTAAACAAAATCCTGGCGAATGCGACAGTCATTTGCCATAATGAAAGAAAATTAGAGAAAATAAAAATTCAAACTTCGAACCCCATTACGACCAATGAGAACCGCGGGAGTTGATTGCGGGGCGTGACTGCACTCATTACTCACTGAAACGCAATACCAAAATCCACCCGTCTCGTTCTAACATATGAAAAACAGAAGCGTAGCGAACATTTGAATTTGGAACAATTTGATCGCGAATACACAGCGTGTTTTATTTAATTTTATGGTTCATAATTATGAATAAGTTTGCTCTGGATTTATGTGGGGGTGAGGTAATGGGCCGTTTACAATGGCCTGATGCGATTTAGGACTATATTGCTCGCTGGGACATTAAATTTTGTTGTGTGCATCGTAATTAGATAAAGCGATGATACTTGTGTGAAATTCGATTATGAGTGAGGGTTTGTATAAAATTAATTCTAACAGCGTTTTATAAATAAAAAATAATAATTCACAGAAAAGGTCGTGGTGCGCCAAGAAAGCAATGGCGGTACGAACTCAAAGCCTTCGTGAGAGGATGGTGGGATTTCTCGAAGTATATATGTATATCTCCATCATCATCATCATCATCAGCCTATAGCAGTCCACTGCTGGACATAAACCTCCTTATTAAGCGCCAATACGCCCTGTTCTGAGCTCTAGTCTAGTCTCCACTCAAGAACTCGTTTACCCCAACGGTTATAGGTTCTTCGGCAGATATGGCCAGCCCACTGCCACTTCAGCTTACTTATTATCTGAGTAGTCTCGTTGCGGATTCTATCCTTCAGAGAAACTCCAAGCATGGCTCGTTCTCTAGCTCGCGACTTCAAACTTGTGGACTAGCTAAAACGTTACGATAGGGATGGTTGTGGTGGAATTTGGGGGAGACCCTTGCTCGGCAGTGAAACGATGCAGACCAGGTTGACTAAATAAAAGTTCTATAGACTTATAAAACCTGGCGGAATTTGGGGGAGACCCTTACCCGGGAGTGAGGCGATGCAATTTGACTAAATAAAAGTTCTATAGACAAGACTTATAAAACCGTATAAAGTCTACCTAATAGGTTTAATACTTAATAAGTATTTTATAAATAAAATATTTTCTAAGAAAATAAACAATAGGTAAAAGAGCTTTTAAAGTAAATTAGGTACTATAAATGTACATAAAACTATAACTATGTAGGTACTTAAGTTTCATTACCCATTGTACTTGCTAAGCGACATAACTATTCTTTCCAAATCCGCATTGATTTGAAATGAAGGTCTACTCAGAAAAAGTATTACAATACAACATCGACAATACCTCCGCTTGTACACCAGTTTGAAGTCGCTCAGCGAGCTATGTAACGAGCTATGCTCGGAGTTTCTCTGAAGGATAGAATCCGCAACGAGACTATCCGACATAGAATTAAAGTTGTCGACATAGCTCAGAGCAAGCTGAAGTGGCAGTGGGCTGGCCAGCCTTATCTGTCGAAGAACCGATAGCCGTTGGGGTAAACGAGTTGAGTGGAGACCGCGGCTCGGCGAACTTAGTGTAGGACACCCTCCGGCGAGGTGGAGTGACGATTTGCGAAAGGCTGCTGGTAGAAGCTGGATGCGTTGAGCTCAGGACAGGGCACAATGGAGCTCATTAGGGAAAGCCTACCTATGTCTAGCATCAAACTGATATAGGCTGATGATGACGATGAAGTAGTACCACAAGCTATCAGATACTTTATGCTAAAAGTATGTAAACGTCCTCAGAGCATTCAGCAAGAAAAGTATACGTACGTAGATACAGAGATAGGTATGTATATGAGTAGGTATAGGTACACACGACGGCAAAATAACCGTCCTATTTATAACAGTTCTATAAACCATTAGCTAAAATGGCGTTATTATGTCACCTCATTTTATTTACATTTGAATGACAGGGACAAGCTTAATTTATCGAGCGGTTATAAAATGATTTTTTTTTTTATGAATAAGGGGTTAAAGTTTAAAAAACAAAATATTGGGTAGCACACACGTTACGAGAAATCGTTTCGATCGCACTGAACTGAACTATATGCAAAACGTACTGCTTTATCACACACACGTTTCGATTATCGGTGCAGTTTAACATTGCGATCGTAACGATTTCTCGTAACGTGTGTGCCACGCATAAGATAAAGATAGTAAGTATCGCGATATATCGTGTTTCGCGTTGCGGAGTAGATCATATTCAAGTCGCAATGCGTTGCACGAGACCGGACTGGCCAAGTGAGCTGTCAGTTAACTGCCATGTGCCAGAGCGTGTGAAATCTAGACAGCTGAGTGTTTGCGGACAATACTTAAACACCTACAAGGTGTTTATTTGTTTAGTTTATTCAAGAGTAGGTAATAGGTATATATCTCTCTTAATTCGTCGTTGTTTTGACTAAATTAGGTAACTGACATTTTGGTGTAAATCTCCTGGCCACCGACGGGCAGCAGCGTCGGTGGTGCGAGAAGCTTTGCCCTGCGATCCGCAACCCGCATACCCAGCGTGGGGATTATGGGTATATCCCCCTTTATTAGGGGAGGCCTATGTCCAGCAGTGTACTGATATAGGCTGGTATGTGTGTGTGTGTGTGTGTGTGTGTGTGTGTGTGTGTGTGTGTGTGTGATATTATAATGCAACTTTAATCTACTTTTGAATATGAACTGATCAATCTAATCGACATAACTGTATCTTCTGCAAAAGTGTCTTAAATGGTTACTTACGACTTTTAGTATATTTAATATATATATAGTTAATATATTCACACAAAAAAAAAACTTGAATAGAGTGTTAAGTGAAATTATTATTTTTAAATGAAGAGTCCTACAACAAATCTTAAACATTACATTAGTTTGACTAAAAGAAATTGCGTTTTTTTTGTAATCCTACTAATATAATAAATGCGAAAGTTTGTGAGTATGTATGGATGTCTGGAGGCTACTTTTTATCCCGGTACCACGCGAGAGAAGCCGCGGGCGGAAGCTAGTAAACAATATTTGAATATCATAATGACTTTTATTTTTAAAAAATCTTTGCGTATCTGACATTATAAAACCGATAATTTTAAATCAAGTTCTAAAAACGTGATTTATCTGCTTAAAGTTTATTTATTTAAAACTAATTGTTAAAATAATAACAAAAACACCTCAAAAAGATTTATTTTAATCCAGCCCGGTTTCAACGAAGCAGAGGTAATAAAAGAGTTTGCGAAGTCGTTAGATGTACCTAACACTAGCTTTGCTACACGCCAATCTTATTTTGTACTGGCATATATCGACAATAAATTAACTAACATTCTCCAATTCTATCCCATGATTAGATCTAAATTTGAAATATGTCTCAAGAATTGGCTGTTTGAACAGAGCTTTGATGTAACTGAAAGTCTGCTTACTATATTGTCTTAACGACATCACTCACTCCAATCACATCACATTTAACACACACTTCCTTTCATGGTCATTCCAGTTGCCCAGGCTCTTATGAAACTGGTGTTCTCAGGGTACCCTTACTCAATTATTTACATAAATAGGTACTAATCAAACCATACTTCCATAACATTATCTGTTTTTTCTCAAACAGTCGTTACCTTCGAAGGATATTTATACCACGGCCAAATATGGCCGTGTGTTGCACTCTTCTTTGTACTACGATTGCGAGAAAATAAAATAATAATCAATAATACAATATTAAAAAGTAAGTGTGTAGTATAGTGCCCTCATGCGATGCAACGCCCTGCGTAAACTTGTGTCATGACAGTCATGATAAGTCTTATGTGCTGTTATGTCACCGGCCCCCACACCCTTCAAACCGAAACAGCATTGTTGCTTCACGGCAGAAATAGGCACAGTAGTAGTACGCTACGCACCCGGATGAGCCCTTCACAAAGAACTCTAGGTCTAGGTGTGGTCTAGGTACCTACTTCTTGGGTGATATCAAATTTGTTTTGAATGTAGTTATTTTTAGCTCTCTATTCTCTAAATTTCTCTTGCTATTTTTGCCCCAGAATCGGCCAAGAGAGTGGCGGATGTTCTTCGGAAACAATAGCTCAAAATAATTTCTTTTACATCTGCAAATTCATCATCTAGTGAGAATGGGGACCCTCCTCATTCTCACTAGATGACGATATTTTCAGTGTTGTAAAATAAATTGCTGTCACCAATATGTAATTAAAGAAAAAATGCCTTATTTCTTGTCTAGGCGCAATGCATAGTCGCCTTTGATTCCATTTTCAAAAATAATATGTGTTTTTTTTTTAAGAAACAGGAACAGTAGAGTTTATTCATGATAACATAATTAAAGTCTTTTTAGTTTTTCTATAGACTCATTGGTAACCAAAGAGTTTTATTATAGAAGTGCGCGCATTGAACAAAAATCTGTCCTAATGTATTCTCTCAAAAAGGGGTTGTGTGTGTCTCGATTCCCCTTTTATGTACCTAATACTAAATATTTTTATTTTAGGTATTTTCATTGAGAAAAATAAGGCACAGTGTTTTTTTCAAAGCGCGCACTCTTTATAACAATTCCTAGTTGGTAACAAAAAAAAAACTTAATCCCCTAAAGAAAAATACCTACGATATTTTACGCCGCTCCGGTACGCTGTAGAGTATGGCGGACTTTTTTGAGTAAGAGGAGTGAGAAAGGTTTTATTTCATTCCTCTTGCTCAAAAATGTCAGGAAAGGTTATATTTTTCTTCAAGCAACATTATTTAAATACCTACCATTTTTTTTAAAACAGACAACATAAATTATCATTGTACGTATAGGTACCTACTATTCAGCAAAAGTCAGATAAATATCCTCACCAACTCATCCAACAATGACCAACTTAGGAAAAAGCTCCAAGTGAAGTAACTTTATTGTCGCACCAATAAATCATACAAACCACAAGGAAATAGCCACAATCAATTTAGTACCGCCATTACTGTATAATCTGTGGTCTAAGTGACGCGGGGGCGATCTAATGACGGCAAGTCTGCCAAGGGCTTTGGGCGTTTGGATGAGACTGAGTACTAAAATGCGACAGTGGACTAAAACGTGTGCTAAATCACAACTTCCATACTAAATCGCCGCTTTTTTTCCGGTCCGTTCAGGTATCTTCAAACCTTGTCAGATCAAAATACTTAAAGCAATAAGGACTAATTTAATGATTTTAATTTTATTTTAAGCTATTGCATAGCTTCTATCGAGGGCCTTGAGCGCGGGGACCGAATCCAGAAATTCCGTAACGAAAAAAAACCTCACGCTCCCCACTCCGACGGGCACTGAGGTGTGGCTTGAAGGCCGTGCATTGTCTAACGTCGTTTCTTTTCGGCAGTCTTCGACACTGTGTTTGTGTGCGTGCAACTAGATGTATTTTTATTTAATAAAAGAAAAAAAAATGTTTTCTTATCGGTCACCACGCTCAAAAAGTGTAACTTGAATTAATATCAAAGAAAAAGAAATACTGCGTAAATAAAATAAATAAATAATTATAATTGCACAAGTTGATACAAAATGCTATGCAATAGCTTTACCGCGGCAGTCCCCGAGTGCCACACGTCTTTTTTTTTTGTACATAATTACCTATGTTCATTTTACGTAAATTATTTTTATTTTCGTTTGTTTTTAAATAAGTGTATGCAATTATTATCTCTTTCGTAGATCTACCATTATTATTTTTTACTTGCTCGTTCCAAGTATATGCATGTCCATCATCTTATCTATACAGTCTAATAACACTAAGTTCAGTCATATCATAATACTTGTTAGCACATTATTTTTTACGGGTGTAGGTATAAATTATGTTGATGATAAATATAAATCCATAAATAAAGGAAAACATGTTTCGGAGAAACTAATCACACTAAAATTATATAAATGTGTGTGAGTGAGTATGTTTGGCTTCTTTTAATCCTTCTCTACCTAGTACTTAGTTATTATGAGTTTATTTCAGTAGGGTGCTAGGTATTTATGAATGACAAAAGAAATTCGTGCAACTTAATTTTGTAGCTAAGTATAATTATTTGGTTGAGTCATATTATGTTATTACTATTATTTTTTAATTTAAAACCATTTTATTGGTTCATAATTTGTGTCTAGTTGCAAATAAAAAAATATATTATTCTTAAACCTTAATTTAGAATTCGGGAAGTAAACTGAACGACGGTTATAAAAAGAAAACTAGATACCTGACGTCTATCGCTAAGAAAATCTTGGTAAGAACCCTTTTTCTGCGGTGTCAGTGAGAGTTAAAATAGGTGTCTAAACGAGGCATAAAACGATGAATTTATCCGGAGTGCTGACACTGGCTAAACATGATCACCACCAATTACCAGTGTACACTGAGTCCACAAATATCGCTATCTCCGTCTCCTTCTAACAAACCCTAACGACTTGTTTCTGTCTCGGTCTAGCGTCTGGAAATTGGTCTTAATCATTCTTTCCTCAGGATCAAAAGACTTTGTCCTCAAATACGACAGATGGATTTGCAATCTTTTGTTGCTATAATAGGGTTGTTTTTGCTATGTTCTCAGTAAATCTGAACTCAAAATGTGGACATGCTACAACTATCTTTGAGGTTTGTAGAATAAGGTTCAATTATGGTTTTGTATCTGGAAGATAAGGCTTTATGGAACGAGAAATAGCGATAATGACAACAATATTATGTCGGAGTAATAGAGCTTATATTCGCTCGGCCAGAAAAGATTAAATTGAAGTTTTGACTACACCCCGTATGGGCGGGACCGTATTGTGAAGTAGTATGTGAGTAGAACGCGGCAGTCCCGGACGCGCGAACGTCTGCGCGCCAAAAATTGACGTTGTCAGTGACAGGATCTGTTTTTAAAAACCATACCTTTTTAGTGAAAATGACTTTGGACTAGAAAATTAATATGAAAAAAAATTAAAATATGTTTTTTTTTTAAAAAGTGAATGAATAATAAAGAGTGTCAAAAATTATGATAAAATCATATTAAAAAGGGTTATGTACTACTACCTATTTATTTAAAAAAGTTAAGTATATAAAAAGAACTTATATAAAAATAGACGAAATAAAAGTGACTAGAACAGTGTGTAAAAGTGAAAAATGGAATCCGAAATCGTAGAAACGCAAACCAAAAAAACGCCTAAGCCGTTTTCGATAGAATCTCTAATAGGGAACACAACAAGAAAGTCACCGGAAATAGACATAGAGAACAATCTAGATAGAACCTCAGAGGACGAAGAGACTGAACGACTAAATAGTTTGAACCGAATGAGGTATTACTTCAATGCGCCATTTTTACAACAAAATGGCAGCTTTCCGTTCCTCCTTGGGTATCCGGAGCCGTGGCTGAGGATGCTGAATCCAGCGCAGAGTGAAGAGAATAGAGAAGAAGAGAAAAGAGAGAGTCCTGTTAGTGTTGGGAGTGAGATGGAGAGCGACGGAGGAGAGGATAATACACAAGGTACTTACCTAGTACTTTAGCATAAGATTTATTTTTAACTGACTTCAAAAAAAGGAGGAGGACCGATTTTCAAAATTCTTGTTTTGTTTTTAAATGTATACTTCACAGGTGGTCCCGTATTAATTTTATTCTTGAGGGATTGGTACTTTTCCCGCAAAAGTCTATAAACTTCATCCTCGCTTGTAATTTTCGCCCTGAGTCGTCTCTCATGCGGACGGCGCCTTTGGTTTACCTATGATGCTATACCCATTTATTTACTTAAGAATAACATCATCATTTTTACTTTAAGAGCTGTGCTCTTGTCGCCAACTGATGCAGCTCCTTCCATCTGCCTCTCTACAAAGCAGCCTCCTTTACTCCCCTATACGACATGACAGCTACCTTCTCTTTAATGTGGCTCTTATAATTTATCCTTGGTCTTCCCCTTCCTCTCTTTCTATTGAAAAATAAAAATAGTATCTAAATTCCAAATTACACTAAAAATAGAAAATAAACAAACGTTAAAAAAATTAAACCGACTTCAAAAAACAACACTAGTTACCTGCTCATTGATATAATATTGTTACTGCCCTAAAAAGCGAAAAATAAACTGAATTTGATATTTAATTCCAGAAATTTCTTTTTTCTCACACATGCTTGGAAATTATAGCATTATTTTGACAACCTTCTTCGAGATAAATCGAAATTGCTGCACCGGCCCAATACATGCGAGCAGCGGCCGGCAAAAGTTGTATGAAAATTCATATCTGTCGTGTTTAGCGGCCAAATAAATTACTATGAAAACTCAAATCTGTCGTGTTATTTAAAAATGGAACGATCTTTTACTCCGAAGTGAAACATGGCAACCAAGAAGGTAACTAATCAAAGGGTTTATTTTAATTTCGAACTGGCTTGCTAATAGAATGCTGTTTATTCAAAAATGTACAAGTTCTGACTAGGAACTATTTTGTTTTAATTTCCGCGCATTATTTGAGAAAAGTTCTATACAAGCCTTGGCCACAACTAGGCGTTCGTCCATCAATGCCTCTTTTGCTGGCCTCTGCAGTAATGTACAATACCAACACACACACACACACACACCAGCCTATATCAGTCCACTGCTGGACATAGGCCTCCCCTAATAAAGGGGGATAAATACAATACCAAGTCTAAAGCGAATCACACCATGCTTTAAAAAGTTCAATACGATTTTTATACACCACTTTTGGTCCTATAAGTGGCATTTCCAAAAATCCATTCTTAGCGTATGGTTTCACACTCACACTCCTTTCAATTTTCTTCCAGAAGTGATTTAGGCAGAAAAAAGGCATTCTCTTATAAATACCTATACAGATTGGGAATCGAACCCGCACCTGTAGCCTCTTAGCTGGCTATTCTTAGATTTAGATTCAGATTCTTTATTCAATGGCTTCTGGCTGGGATAGTTTTCCTCAATTTTGCCAGTATCAAGAATATTTTCCTACTTCATATTCTACTACTTAATAGAGTCCTACTCGCGCACGAAAAGTTCCGTGCCGTTGTATGGGAGCCCGACTTAAATATTTATTTTACTCTATTTTAGTATTTGTTGGTAATAGCGGCAACAGAAATACCTACATCATCTGTAAAAATTTCAACTATCTCGCTATCACGATTCATGAGGTTCCTGGTGACAGACAAACAGACAGAAGGACAGTGGTCTTAGTAATAGGGTCCCGTTTCTACCCTTTGGGTACGGAACCCTAAAAACGATCGGCGAACAATTTTCTTTATCAGAGAATTCCAGTCAAATTAACTTTTTTCCATTTCACAACACTTGTGTCTTTACTTATTACTGACGTCAAATTTCCAAACTTTTTAAACAATAAGTATGAGAAAAACTAGAAAATAAAATTACACAAAAATGACACAGCCGTCGTTCAAGATGAAAAAAATGGTCCCCGGCTATTCTCTTACTCTGAGGCAGATGTCACAATAATCAGCTCGTTTCACGGTACAGATGCAGTAGTACCCGTGAAATTGTATTTCTAACAGAGTTTATAGTGTCAAATAAGTCCAATTGAAGAGTTGACGTTTGAAGTTCTGTCAAATTGTCACCTTTGTTATAACCAAGAAGCCTTTTTTAGGGGAGTGCGCGCTTTTTTATAGATTTGTGCCTGATTTTTCTTATTAAAAGTGATAGCGCACTACCGTAATATAAACTCCATGGTTGAAATTTAATCAACCTATGTAAGAGAAAAAGAAAATCATCAAGCTTATTTTCAAATGTCATTATCGCTATTGGCTATTGGTAAGGTTAGATTTGTAAAAAGAATGCATGTTTCCCATTGATAATAAACTATGGTACTACTAATCGTTACTGGATGCGTATGGTTTAGGCGCTTATGGTCCCATTCGCAAAACGTCTTCTTTGCTAATTATCCCTTGTGCAAAATACCCTTTTCTCAAAACATCCCTTTCTGAAACTATAATCCGGGACTATTTAAGTCTTTTTTTTTTAATTAACCTATACTGTCCCACTGCTGGGCAAAGGTCTCCCCCATCTTCTTCCAAGACTTATGATCGCTTGCTGCCTCCCACCAGTTAGCACGAAAGGCATCGATGTCGTCACGCCAACGCTTCCGAGGCCTGCTCCGGCGCCTTCGCCCATCTGCAGGTAACCATTGGGTGACGATCGATGCCCATCTATCAGGGTGCATACGGCTCACGTGACCCGCCCAATGCCACTTCAGTCTAGAACTTTTGTCGCCTATATCCGCTGTACCAGTTCTTAATCGCAGCGTTGTGTTGCGGATCCTATCTATCCTCTTCACCCCTAATACACTGCGCTCCATGGCTCTTTGGCAGACCTTGAGTTTGGATTTTTGAGACTCGGTTAGTGACCACGTCTGTGCACCATAGCTAAGAATGGGAAGAATGCACATGTCAATGAGTTTTCGCTTCAGTGACATTGGAAGGGTACCCTTCATAAGCTCTTTCATTGACCAGTAGCTTCTCCAGGCATTGTTGATGCGGCGGTCGGTCCTTTTCCTGCCTGCCATCAAAAGAAGCTAACTGGCCCAAGTAAATGTACTCATTGACGTATTTAAGTCTAGAGTGAGATAATAGTAGATTGTTTTACAAGGGACTAAACCATCTCATTATATACGAGGTTGTTATACTCCCGAGCATAGCGAGGGAGTATAACAATACCGAGTTATAATGGGTGGTTTTGGCCCGAGTAAAACACTCTACTTTTCACTTTGATTGCGAGAAAATAAAACAATTTTTAAAATTAGACAATTTTCAGAAATTTTATTAAAAATTAATCAACCTTCATAAAACATCACCAAGACGGTTCTATTTTCAAAAAAAAAGATTGACGGAGCACCAAGAAGTCGAGTTTTTATGTAAGAGAACGAATGCTTTGTACGGGCTGATGATTTTAGACAAAAATTAAAAAGAAAAAATACTTTTTAGCCTGAGGTATTAAACTCGAATTTTAGGCCCGCTAAGTTACACTATTATGATACACTTTTTGAGCAAGAGAAGTGAAAAATCTTTTTTATGTGTCGGATAAAACATACTGTTAAAAATATAGCTCCAATTGCCTTTTGAACCTTCGTGCTCCATCTTAGACAACGTTACTTAATACCAGGTGAGTTCGTGGTCAAACGAAGGCCCATTCAATATAAAAAAATGACTCAATCCCAAAATGTTGTTTACAAATTACATTAAAAGGTTATAAACTTACATAATAATAATATATTACAAAATAAACGTTTATTCATAGTATTTTATTTATGATAAGTACTAAAAAAACTTATAATATTTTCTGTAATTTTATTGAGAAAATAAGGCATAAATTTTTGTTCAAAGCGCGCACTCCCCTATAAAAACTGCTAACTCACCTCACCTCAAATATATCAATGACCTCAAACGTCAAATGTTAAATTGGACACGATGTTTGAGTCTAAGCTCTAATGGAAGTATTTTTCACGAAAGAAGTCTCGCGGTAATAAGCGGAACTAAAGCCGAAACTCCTTTAAGTACCTTTAGGTAAAAACACTGAATATTTATCGAGAAATTCTAGACAGAACAGATTATTTGCATCATATTTTAGCGGGATACGTATTGATTTTGTTTTTGTTTGATTTTATTTCCATTACATTTAAATTTTCACAGGAAACGCCGCGCCGCGTCTAAGTCCCAGTTTTTAGTGAAGTGAAAAGGACTCAACAATATTTTACGGTACTTTTTTTTAAGAAATAGGCATATGTTTGAATACATTCCGCCTGATAGTAGGTATGCGAAGATGCAGAAGTCATGATTATAACCATCGGGGAATACACATTCGGGTAGGGCGTTCCACTCCTTGGCGGTGCGCAAGATAATATAAAAGTGGAAGTACTACAGCATCTGTTCCGTGAAATGAGCTGATCAAAGGTCACACATATCAGTGAAGTCAACGGCAACATGTCCGCTCAGTTCAGTATCAGTGCAACAGTATTGCGTCAGGGATTTAATTCTGACAAGTGACGTTGGAGAATGTATGAAAGAATATTTCGCACTGTGCCGGTACTATGTTGCCCCATAATAATATGAAAAATTATAGGTACTTAATACTCATTGATATTGGCAAAATTGCGAAAAACGATCCCAGAAGCCATTGAATAAATAATGTGCACCAATATTAGCATGGGATCAAAAATTCGATATTAAGTACCTACATAAAGAAAGAAAAAGTTGTCGGATTGGAAATAAAATGGCAGAACTATGATCGCATGTAAATCGGGTATATTCAGGTATTTAAGATTATGATAAGTACCTACTGATATCAGTCATGTCATCATCATCATCATTGGCCCATAGGTCGACTGCTGAAATTAAAGACGACCCCTAATGCGCGGCATTGCGCCCCGTCCTGAGCTCGACGCATCCAGCTTCTACCAGCAGCCTTTCACAAATCGTCACGCCACCTGGCCGGAGGGCGTCCTACACTACGTTTGACACACGCCGCCTCTACTCAAGAGTGGTCTTTAGCGCAACGTCTATCGGTTCTTCGGCAGATATGGCCAGCCCACTGCCACTACAGCTTGCTAATTCTATGAGCTATGTCGACAGGTTTGGTTCTATGTCGGATAGTCTCATTGAGGATTCTAAACTTCATAGAAACCGAGCATAGCTCGTTCCATAGCTGGCTGTGTGACTATAAACTGGTGGACTAACCGTACTATGAGTGTCTAGCTCCGTATGTCAGGCCGGGGATACACATGCTAGTAAATCTAGAAAGTGGCTGGCATACAAGTTACGGGCATGTACGAGTAACTGGCACACTGCGGATACATTTGCAATTAATACTGGCGTGCAAGTTGTGCCCTTGCATGCCAGTATTCCCATCGCGTATAAACAGGACACGTGAGAGTCATTCGTACCAATTCTTGCGCGAAACAAAAAACGTGCACCTACGTCAACAACGAGTCAGCTACTGGTATGCCCGTAGCTGTCGCGTCTGTTCACACGTGCCAGTTTGGCAACCCTCCGCGGACTCTCCCTCAACGGGCATGCAAGTAAAACAAATGTTGTGCTAGCTACATGTATGCCAATTACAGGCATGCCAGTTAGCGTACGTATACACATGAAAGTAGTTGGCACGTGCAAGGAGCTGGTATGCTAGTGTGCAAGCTACAAGCATGTGTATCCCCGGCTAAAGACGCACTGATTAAAAACTTCTGTCATGTCATGTGGTTCGCACAATACAAGCTCTGCTTGGTTTGGGACTACATGATGCTGTGTGATAGTATGCAGCAGTATTAACTCGTTGGCTGCTGGCCTCGCACATGACGCTCCGCGCCATGCACGATGAGGATGACGACGTGCAAAATCACATTTGTGTTTTCAGCACTCAAAGCGTTATACATTAATAGGTCCTTACACATGAAATTGGCGTTCTTCACTGTTTTATTTTGTACATATTATTTTAAATTCAATTGTCATATTAATTTACATTGGAAATTCAATAAATACTATTTTTGGGGAAATTCATCCCCAAAAATTCAACTTAAAAACAGTTCATTTAATTTGTTGTCGCTTTCAATTGGAAATGAAACGGATATCCGGTAAGTATCCCGCATCCGGCCTATCTCGCCTTGTGTAAAATTCAAAAAATTCTCATTATTTTATACAAGGCATAAAATACCACAATAAGTTATTGACACCGTTTATTTTTACAATCGTTATCGTCACTGTTTAAATCAAAATATTGCCAAATTGGCGATCGTGATAATGACATTTCTTGTTATACAATCAAACATAAAACCACGACGACAAGTGAAGAAACAAAAAACAAAAGAACTGAGAAACAAACACAAACTGACACGCGCGATAAAACGCGACCGCCCGAATATTACCTATATCGTTCACCGCGCCTATATTCAAATCAAACTGATCGCGTCGTGTAACGTGATAAGGGGCCGAATATCCAGTAGACAGATATTCGGCGATCCGGCCTCGTAGCTTGCCGAATTTACCAAACCAGTATCCGTTAAAACACTACTTTCAATACTTAACAAAGTGCTCGTGGTGTAGTTTACTTCGGCGTTCTTATCAGATCACCTTGGTTAAGCAACACTCCGCCCGGTCATTACTTGGATGGGTGACCGTTTAGTGACATTTAGATTTGAGCGCTTCCGTGCTTCGGAAGGTACGGTCCCGGCTTTTCAGTTGTTAAGCCATGTCGGAGTCCTTCGGGCGGCATAAGAAACTCCGACAACAGAGTTGGCCACTAGCTCATATGAAGAAGAAGAATGCTTAATTTCGTTGTATTTTTATGTTTTTTCTTTTTCATATAAAGGCTACGCATACTTTAAAAACTCTACAAAAAAGTATGTATTGAGAAATCAATTTTCTCGAAATTCTCCGTACTTTGATCGAAGCGTACAAAAACTCCAATTTTATATGTTATGTGAGGACCTTACAATATAATATAACTGAGCATCAAGGAGCATTAAGGAGGAAGCATATTAGAGTTGAGATTCTTTTAAGTTGCACTGAATGCTCTTAAACTACAAGAGTACAGATGCTCCTCAAAATTTGGAGCTTCCTTCAAAAATAACGCCTACGTACTCGTGAAATCAGTGCAATGACTGTCAGCAAATGTGATGTTAGCTGACTTATAATTATATCAAAACGAAATGATAGCGCGATGCAGAAACCGACAGGAATTAGCAGCGCCATCTATTGAGTAGATGGAGTGAGTAACTCAGACGAGTCAAAACATAAAAAAAAACAATTAAAAAAAAACTAATTAAAAATAGTTTCTCCACGTCACAAGAGTTTTTTGATTATAATTAAGCCATAAGTTACAAAAATGTTAAAGTACATTATGTTAGTAAAGTTGGTACATAAAAGTACTTATACAAGGACATAGGACTTATAGAAACAGTAGGAGTTAATAAGTTTAATATAAGTAGATACGAGTATAAATAAATAAATATAAGCTGTATTTTCATTAATTGGATGGGTGACCGTTTAGTGGTAGAACGTAAAATCTAGCATGGTATGGGCATGTGATGAGGAGGGATGAAAACCATGTGACTAAAAGAGTGATGAGTATGAATGTAACTGGATGTACGAGTAGAGGGAGGCCGAAGAAGAGATGGATGGATTGTGTGAAAGAGGATATGAGAGTGAAAGAAGTGAGTACAGAGTTGAAGCCGATAGAAGTGAATTGAGAAAGAAAACATGTTGTGCCGACCCCACCTAGAGTGGGATAAGGGCAGGGAAATAATGAGAACGTAAAATCCAACACTGAGAAAATAGGTAAAGAGCATCAAACGACACGTCCGTACCGCACAAGAGACAGATAAGACTGACTTTTGGCCTCACAGCTTGCCATGCTTCGGAAGTTCCCTACGTTTTCAGTCGTCAAGCCATGTCGGAGGACCTGGGCTGGGCATGGGTTGGGGATTGTAAGGCTTCTCGCATTCGACGCTGCTGCCCGTAGGCAGTCAGGGTATCTAGCGGCTTGACGGCCCCTGTGGCACAGTGGGCGAAGATCCGCATGAGACGCAGAAGGTAGCGGGTTCGATTCCCGCCACGGGACAAATGTTTGCATTGCAGATATTTGCAAATAATTTATAATTTGTCTCAGGTCTGGGTGTTTTCTATGTAAGTATAATAAGTTTTTATTTACAAAAACAAATGTATATATGTATTTTATCAATCATGTGGTTCCCATAATACATGCTCTGCTTAGTTTGTGGCTACATGATGCTGTGTGATAGTGTCCAGCATTATTTATTATTTATTTAGCTGTACCAGTGTTAGGCTGCGCTATGCCGCAATCAGCCGCCGCCAGAGTCCCATTAGTTAGTTAGCAGGGTGTACCACGAGCAGGTGAGGTTGACTTGTTTTCCGAAGATTGGTAAGAATTGTAAGAATGTACACGCCATTTTTTTAACCTTAAAGGGTAGAGCAAGAAAAATTACTAGTAAAAGAGAAGCTTATAAAAGTGGGCCTTATTTTACTTGAAATCGTTTTTGAGTGTCAAAGGTGCTAAAATATCGCACAATAAAATATGTAACAATAACATTAGTGTCGGCTGCTTGACATCGCGATGCATTCCTAATTTAATTTCACGCGCCAATATTTGAAGGGAGATTGAGGGAGAGCTTTATTTTGTTTTGGTGTCGAACATTACATTAGGAACTTTTTTGTTGAACCTACTTATTCGGCCTATTCTGAATGATCGAATTTCTGGTGTAAAATAAGGTTAAATTATTATTTAAAAAAAACAGTTAGATGATGTATTATTTTGGGACAGGGCGCAATGGCCCTCATTAGGGGAGGCCTATATCCAGCGGTGGACTGCTATAGCTGATGATGATGATGGTGGTGTATTATTTTTAATCAAATGAATCCTTACCTCAATACCACAACGAACACACCAGCCAATATCAGTCCACTGCTGGACATAGGCCACCCCCAATAAGAAGGAAATATGTTCATAATCCCCACGTTGGGCATGCGTCGTCGGTCAGGGCATGTAGCTGTTCCAGTGTTAGGCTGCTCTATGCCACAATCAGCCGCCGCCAGAGCCCCGTTTGTTAGTTAGCAGGTGCACCACGGGCAGTTGAGGTTGGCTTGGGTTCCGAAGATGGAAGTTGGCACCCCTTACACCCCATATCCTTAGCTCACCTGCTAGAAACTTCATTTGCGTGTGTAAAAATTACCAATTACGATTTTACAGCTGTTTGTTAGATTATTCAAGGTTGTTTTCCTAATTTTAATTTCCACCCACAGTACGTATCAAGGCGAACAAAATAAAAAAAAACCGTCGAGCTTTATTCGAGTTGTTTCGAGAACAAACGGAATTGTTATAGCTATTACTAGTGAGCTGCCCTGGCTTTATACATTTGCAAGTTATACATAATAGTAGATTGTTTTACAAGGGACTAAACCATCCCATTATATACGAGGTTGTTATACTCCCGAGCTTAGCGAGGGAGGATGACAAGACCGAGTTATAATGGGTGGTTTTGGCCCGAGTAAAACACTCTACTTTTCACTTCGATTGCGAGAAAATAAAACAATTCCAAATTAGTCAATTTTCAGAAATTTTATTAAAAATTAAATGTGCAGTTAGAGCAATTTTGAATGTTTAGTGATATGTTTTTCCCGGGCAATTTTATTTCGGTTCTCTGTGATTGGGATGTGATAATATTTTGAGTTGATTGTTGTGGAGTAAAAGTTGGAGAGACTCGAATCATGCTTGAGTTTCCTGCATTATTAAGATCTGAGTGCGGCTTCAGCTGAGTTGACATATTCATCCAATCCCGCGATGTAGATGCTTGGGGTTCTGTAATGTTTGGTAGAATATTGATTCCTTCCATAATCCGCTGCGTGACGTGATACTTGTTTTGTATAGAGTCCTCTATATAACCTTCAGCCACTTGATCGGACCTCCATCCACCGTGGCGTTTTAATATCGTTATATTCGCACCAGAGTCCGCCAACAGAGTCGCGGATGTTCTGCGGAAACAATGGCCCGTGTAGAGTTCCGGATTTGGTAAATTTAGATAAGTGGCAATATCTTTAGGCATGTTACCAAATTTATTTTTGCCTATGACTTGCCTTGTGCATTTACCATTTTGATAATTTAGAAAAAATCTTCTCGTTGAAACATTAGTGGGACGTAACTCCTGATAGGCTTTAACTATATTAAGGTATTCTCCACTGATGACAAATTTACGCTCTTTGTTTGTTTTCGTGTTCGGCAGACTCACAGCTTGTAGGTTTGTATCCGTTTCTACGTCTTCTAGCGTTATATTGGCAAGCTCTATTCCTCTGCATGCACCGCTGATTCCATAAATTAAAGCAACCTGTTGAAAAAAAAATAAGTGTGTTAATAATCGTAATAACCTAGGTACATAATTTAGGTATGTAGGTAGGTATCTATTTATTTAGTTTGAGTAGAGTACATAAGTAGGTTACCTTTGTTGCCAAGTATTGTTTATTTGGAGCGTTATTTAAAAATGTTTCGATTTCTTGTGTCGTCAAGACTTTAGATTTTTTTGCCTTGTATCCAGTGGACAATTTCTTCAGTAAAGCCGTTAAATTTACATATTTTTTAATATCGACGTCGTGTCTCGTTTTTAAGGTCATTCTTAACATTGAATATGTGCTCCAAAGAGTCGACGATTTGAATTTTTTCGATAATTCATCAAAATAAGTGAGAAAAACCCCTTCTGTAAAAGAATCCACACATTTCTCATCACTCCATTTCATAAAATTTTCGTAACTCTTTAAATATATTTCACGTGATTTTGTCGGCAACAGATTCATAATTATTTCTTTGCCCTTTTTTTCCATTTGCATATTAGCATCTTCACTATCACTTGATGACATTTTTCACGTTCACAATTTGAAAGTTAAAGTCAGGAAGTTAAACGTAAAAGTTTGTGATTTGGAATGAAGAAAATTCTAGAGATTTAGCGCCAATACCATCTTTTTTTTTTTAAATCTCTATACCTTCAATAACCCTCAACGAAACAGTTCGCATTCTACCGTGAAGGGAAGAATCAACCTTCATAAAACATCACCAAGACGGTTCTATTTTCAAAAAAAAAGATTGACGGAGCACCAAGAAGTCGAGTTTTTATATAAGAGAACGAATGCTTTGTACGGGCTGATGATTTTAGACAAAAATTAAAAAGAAAAAATACTTTTTAGCCCTAGGTATTAAACTCGAGTTTTAGGCCCGCTAAGCTACACTATTATGATACACTTTTTGAGCAAGAGAAGTGAAATAGTAGATTGTTTTACAAGGGACTAAACCATCCCATTATATACGAGGTTGTTATACTCCCGAGCTTAGCGAGGGAGGATGACAAGACCGAGTTATAATGGGTGGTTTTGGCCCGAGTAAAACACTCTACTTTTCACTTCGATTGCGAGAAAATAAAACAATTCCAAATTAGTCAATTTTCAGAAATTTTATTAAAAATTAAATGTGCAGTTAGAGCAATTTTGAATGTTTAGTGATATGTTTTTCCCGGGCAATTTTATTTCGGTTCTCTGTGATTGGGATGTGATAATATTTTGAGTTGATTGTTGTGGAGTAAAAGTTGGAGAGACTCGAATCATGCTTGAGTTTCCTGCATTATTAAGATCTGAGTGCGGCTTCAGCTGAGTTGACATATTCATCCAATCCCGCGATGTAGATGCTTGGGGTTCTGTAATGTTTGGTAGAATATTGATTCCTTCCATAATCCGCTGCGTGACGTGATACTTGTTTTGTATAGAGTCCTCTATATAACCTTCAGCCACTTGATCGGACCTCCATCCACCGTGGCGTTTTAATGTCGTTATATTAGCACCAGAGTCCGCCAACAGAGTCGCGGATGTTCTGCGGAAACAATGGCCCGTGTAGAGTTCCGGATTTGGTAAATTTAGATAAGTGGCAATATCTTTAGGCATGTTACCAAATTTATTTTTGCCTATGACTTGCCTTGTGCATTTACCATTTTGATAATTTAGAAAAAATCTTCTCGTTGAAACATTAGTGGGACGTAACTCCTGATAGGCTTTAACTATATTAAGGTATTCTCCACTGATGACAAATTTACGCTCTTTGTTTGTTTTCGTGTTCGGCAGACTCACAGCTTGTAGGTTTGTATCCGTTTCTACGTCTTCTAGCGTTATATTGGCAAGCTCTATTCCTCTGCATGCACCGCTGATTCCATAAATTAAAGCAACCTGTTGAACAAAAAAATAAGTGTGTTAATAATCGTAATAACCTAGGTACATAATTTAGGTATGTAGGTAGGTATCTATTTATTTAGTTTGAGTAGAGTACATAAGTAGGTTACCTTTGTTGCCAAGTATTGTTTATTTGGAGCGTTATTTAAAAATGTTTCGATTTCTTGTGTCGTCAAGACTTTAGATTTTTTTGCCTTGTATCCAGTGGACAATTTCTTCAGTAAAGCCGTTAAATTTACATATTTTTTAATATCGACATCGTGTCTCGTTTTTAAGGTCATTCTTAACATTGAATATGTGCTCCAAAGAGTCGACGATTTGAATTTTTTCGATAATTCATCAAAATAAGTGAGAAAAACCCCTTCTGTAAAAGAATCCACACGTTTCTCATCTCTCCATTTCATAAAATTTTCGTAACTCTTTAAATATATTTCACGTGATTTTGTCGGCAACAGATTCATAATTATTTCTTTGCCCTTTTCTTCCATTTGCATATTAGCATCTTCACTATCACTTGATGACATTTTTCACGTTCACAATTTGAAAGTTAAAGTCAGGAAGTTAAACGTAAAAGTTTGTGATTTGGAATGAAGAAAATTCTAGAGATTTAGCGCCAATACCATCTTTTTTTTTAAATCTCTATACCTTCAATAACCCTCAACGAAACAGTTCGCATTCTACCGTGAAGGGAAGAATCAACCTTCATAAAACATCACCAAGACGGTTCTATTTTCAAAAAAAAAGATTGACGGAGCACCAAGAAGTCGAGTTTTTATATAAGAGAACGAATGCTTTGTACGGGCTGATGATTTTAGACAAAAATTAAAAAGAAAAAATACTTTTTAGCCCTAGGTATTAAACTCGAGTTTTAGGCCCGCTAAGTTACACTATTATGATACACTTTTTGAGCAAGAGAAGTGAAAAAACCTTTTTCTTGAATCAAACAATCTTTTTAAAATCCGCATCAAACTCCGTTGCGTAGTTTTAAAGATCTAAGCATACACACGGACAGACAGATAGCGGGAAGCAAGTTTGTTTTATACAATCATGTAGTGATTGTAATGTTGATTTATACCATTAAAAACATTTTCTTAATCTTTAGATCAATTTTATGTTTCTTTATATTTTTTAAAAGGTGAAGTTTAGTCTAGACCAAAATAGGTACCTATGTACCGATAAGAAAAATAAATTTCAATCGCTCAATTTAAAACTATAACCAGCAAACGATTTATGAATCATTTTACCCCTACATTCTACGAGGAAAATAGTGTGAAAATTTATAAACGTGACTCACATAATAGTGTACTTATCGATAAATATCTATCGATAATCGCGTCCACTCGATTTAACTTCGCCGCGCAATTCGAATAAAATTTTAAATTCCGAACGCGAGTTGGCGGGAATGCTACGTCTGCAAATTAACATTTTGCTGTACCAATATGAACTTTATTGTAAAGTGTTAGAGTCGGTGATGATTATTTTATGATTCTCTTTATGAATTCGTTGTGCGATGTCGATAACTGTCAATTGAAGTTCGAGCGGCCATAAGAAATGTGTTATTTTGTTAAAGGATTTTCGTGGAAGCTATAACGTAATGCCTTCTAATAAATCATTAATGTAGCTGTAGAAGTACTTGCAAAGAATATAGGCCCCTCCAAATAGGTAAACATACCTATATCCTTTCGTTTCGTAAGAATTAATTCTACTAATATTAAACACGTGAAAATTTGTGATGATGTATGGATGTTTGTTACTCTTTCACGCCAAAACTACAAGACTAGACGGGTAAGATAAAACTTGGAATAATAATAATAATACTTGACACCAATCAAACAGCATCATGTAGCCCCAAACTAAGCAGAACTTGTTTTATGGGAGCCACTTGGCTGATATACTACATATATTATTATAAATATGCATTTTTTTTAATACATACATGTTGTACATAGCAAACACTCTGGGTGTTTGCTATGTACAACATGAAGACAAATATTTGCAGAACATGCTAATATTTATCCCGCAGCGGAATCGAACCCGCAACCTTCTGGGTCTCTGGCGGGTCTTTGCCCACATCGCCACGGAAACAGTTAAACTTAGTAGGATACGGTACCCACTAAATATCGGTTATGTGAAAACTGTAAAAACGTGAGGAAAGTGGAAGTGAAAGTAAAAATTTATTTATTCAGTACGAACATTACAGTACACATTGAATCGACAATTTTTTTTAATACACACCAATTCGTAAAACGACCAAAAAGAGAAGAATTGGCAAGAAACTCTGCTAGGCTAAATAAACATGCAATGCCTTCTTTGAAACAAAAAATACAAAAATAAAAGCATGTGCTCTGTTGGTATTAATTCAATATAAGCGACGATGGACTTGCAATGCAATCTGTCAAGTGGAATCACGTGGAATGCTAACCGCTTGCGAAAAGTAGTTAGTAGGAATGTTAAGAGCAAAAAGTGGGCCCGAACCGTATGTTTGGACTTGCCTCTAACTATCCCATAAATGGTAACCTCAATAAAGGAGAATGCCGAGAACCCGTATCAATTGCGTCAAAACCGAACGTATCCTATAAAATTTATTATATTTTATAAATGAGATTAACATTTTCTTTAGTTTTACACACCGACGGGATTAATAATCAAGTAAAAAAATATTTTGTTGATTTGGTTTCCGCCGCACGCCGCTATTAGACTGCAACAACCAATGCCATACGCTACTATGGTAACAAACATTGATGTAAAGTGGTACTATGGCAATAACCCTCATTTTTAATTATTTAGCTGTCTAAATATGTAATCCAATAAGTTTTTAGTCGATTCTACTGTTAGAATCGAAGATCCGTTAGAAGAATTAGAATAAAAACTTATTAGATGTTTTTTTGACGCACTCACTTTAGCCTTGTACCGAGCGCCATATATCAGACGGCATTCTCCTTTGCATACTGAGCTGCATCTGCAGTAGTATTTTAGAAAAAAAATAAAACCGAATTGAGAACCTCCTCCTTTTTTTTGAAGTCGATTAAAAAATCATGGTACCTACTGATGGAACTAGCACATCGCCCACCTGATGTTAAGTGGTAACCATTACCTATAACAAAGTATGGCTTCGTAGGTCACGGATGCTTAGAACATGATAAAGATGTTAAGCGTCATGTGCAATTGCACATGAGGCTGGGTTTGAAGGGTGGGGGTGTCAGTGAAATTTCACTGACACCCCCACCCTTCAAACCCAGATACAACAATGCTGTACGGCAGAAATAGGCATGGTGGTAGTACGCACCCGGATGAGCCCTTCACAAAGTACCTTCGAAAAACATTCGAAAAGTAAACGAATCGAATCCGTTAGTTTTTCTTCAGTTGTCTATTCCAACGAGTTTTTAAGATTTTAAAAGCTGCTGATGGTGATGTTAAAAACGCAACATCACGATGACGCATCACAACACAACACGCCTCGATACAATTATGTAATTCTGGCTCAATCGACACTGTCGGATAATTCAGTGGACGTTTGAAAGGCTCGAAAACGTTTCGAACGTTTGAAAATACCCCTGCTTAGACCGACTGAAAATATCGATATTGCGAATAAAGTCAGAAAAACATATTAACTCCGTAGACCTCTTCGTAGAGGGTCTACGATTGAAACGCGTTGAAATCTTTTGTATGAAAAATTGTTTTTGTAAACACTAGTAAACATTTCCATCTAATGACGGCCTCTGTCGCGCAGTGGGTGAAGGTCCGCCTGAGACGCAGAAAGTTGCGGGTTCGATTCCCGCTGCGGGAGCAGTGTTTGCATGTTCTGTAGATATTTTTTTCGGGTCTGGGTGGCTGCGGGACCAGTGTTTGCATGTTCTGTAGATATTTTTCTCGGGTCTGGGTGTTTTCTATGTAAGATATGTATTTATTTACAATAAAATATATATGTGTAGTATATCAATCATGTGGTTCCCATAATACAAACTCTGCTTAGTTTGGGGCTAAATGATGCGGTGTGATTACGTCCCGCATTATTTATTTATATAATATTTTTTCAGTAAACAAAGTGAAGAAATTGTCACTCAAACATAGAATATAAAATAGTAATCATGCTCGAAGCTAAATCGATTACCCACCCCACTAAATGACGGTCCAGCCATAAACGATCGCTAAAAACGAGTGACGGCCCATGACGTGTTATTTCGAATGGAAGTATCGATAAAAAACTATCGCATCGGACCGCTGCGTCAGCGGCCCGCCCTACGGCCAATGAATTTTATGTTTGAACTAGCGGCCAGTCCTGGCTTCGCACGGGTTTTAATAAGGCTCCCTAATCTTTTCTAGCAATAAATATAGCATAAGTTACTCAAGGTGAATATAGCTTTATAATGGTGAAAGAATTTTTGAAATCGAGTCAGTAGTTTTTGAGTTTATTGATTACAAACATACACACACACACACACAAAAATACAAATTTTTGCACTTTATAATATTAGTGTGGAAGTGTAGATGTAGATTTGGAAGAAAATCAAATCGATCTCTCATACAATTGTGCCAATTAGTTTTTTTTGACGTGCGTGAGTGAACGTTAATATTGTATTTTTTTTTCTCCTTTATTTGAGCTTTTTCGCTTAGCGAATATCATCATCATCATCATCATCATCAGCCTATAGCAGTCCACTGCTGGACATAGGCCTCCCCTAATGAGCGCCATTGCGCCCTGTCCTGAGCTCGACGCATCCAGCTTCTACCAGCAGCCTTAGCGAATATGCCGATCAATATTGTATTTGTATCTAAACCCAACGGCATTGCCGCGTTTTATTCCATCTATGTGATCTAACCATATCAGACTTCCTCTGATGATTCATTAGCAAATAGCTCTACGTTAAACAAAGGTTTTCGACGTACAAAATAAGAAAACATCTTCACTAAGTACTTTCTCTCCTGAAAATCTTTAGATTATAATTCACTACCTACTCAAACCTATTGATATTGTGCCAAAAAAACTCTATAACAGCCTGCGCACATTGGACGACAAACGTCAGCGATTAGACGCTACGACAAGCAGCGGGGGACAATTTTCATATATTTTGTTCAAAGCTCCGCAGACACAGCGACAATCGCGACAGCAAGATATGACAGACGCTCGCGACTAAGCGCGACGACAAAGCGTCATGTTATTGAGGTCTGTAACCGTCATTTGAATCAATTGACAAGCACGTTATCATAAGCTTTCTAGTTTGACATATACTAAATTATAGAGATCGCAGGTGACTGTACGTTATTACGAAAACTACGTTGAGTTTTCTCGTCGCCCATACCGTGATGTTTAAAAACGAAAGTTTGCAATCAGTGCATCCTACCCGTCATGACAAACGGAGCCGAAACGTACGGCTAGTCCACCAGTTTAAAGTCGCTCAGCGAGCTATAGAACTAGCTATGCTCGAAGTTTCTCTGAAGGATTGAATCCATAACGAGTATATTTCGACATAGAACTAAAGTTGTCGACATAGCTCAGAGAATTAGCAAGTTGAAGTGGTAGTGGACTAGCCATATCTGCCGCAGAACTGATAACCGTTGGGTATACGAGTTCTTGAGTGGAAACAGCGGCTCGGCAGATAAAGTGTAGGCACGTGTAGGTGAAGTGTCGATCTGCTGTCGGCTGCTGGTAGAATCTGGATGCGTCGAGATCAGGACAGGGCGCAATGCCGCTCATTAGAGGAGGCATAGGGCCAGCAGTATATTTATATTGTTGTCATAACTTAGCTCGCATTTCAACTTTTTGAATTAGTGTAATTCTCATTGTAAGTGAAATTGTTATTCTAAATGAGAATAATGTGATTGTTGCTGTATTCAGGTGACTGTACGTAATTATTTTTAACAAAGTGCCGATGCCGGTAGTAAGTATGTCTTAAACCTAAATAACCACAGTGTCGGGGGTCGATCAATAATGTCTTTGTGTTCTCCGTCCGTCACTGGACCCCGCCCCCTATTTGTACGCGGGATAATTTTAGGGAGACTCTTTCAGAGAGAATGGACAGATTTCTGCAGATTTATAACAAAACTTGCTCCCGCCTGCAGCTTCGCTCGCGTTAATGTGGATTTTGTCAAATATGTTAAGCCCCCTTTTTACCCCTTCGGGGGTAGAATTATTGAAAACGCTGAGACACGTAGGTATTTATTATTTTCATCGAGATTTTTATACTCTGGAATGGAAAACGTGGAAAGTGTCTGCACCAAAACTCTGTGCATGCTGTCAATTGCGCGTACTTTGAACACTTTTCAAGCGACATAAGGTCTAAATTAGTGCAAATTTGGTAACATCAAAATGTTTATTTATGTCAAATACGCTAGGACGATTATTGACAGTTTTAACTTAAAGACTGTCACTTTATAGAGTTCTTTATAATTATCTCGATGATTATCTATAAGATTTTCAATCGTCAGCCTAAATACAACATTTTAAAATCCTAACTTCAAAACTGACAGACTTTCATACAAATGCTTATTTGACTCCTTTAGGGGTGAAATTTCGAAAAGTCCTTCCTTAATGCATGTCTACATTAAATAAATCAATCTATCTATGTGCAAAATTTAAAGACTAGGCCTGCGGTTCGGGCTGTGCGTTGATTTAACAACCAGTTTACCATTTTATATATTTAGATAGCGTAAGATTATTATAAGGTACCAAAAGCACGTTTTCACAAACGTTCTTATATCAGAAAGATAGGATGATATTATTCGGATAGGATTTGACAGGTATATTTACACAGGACTAATTAATAAACAACTTACCCCCCTACCTAAAAACGCTACTTCATTTTACCCATTGCTTAAGCCCTGTCACTGTTTGTCATGATCCAACGCTGAGAGATATCAATAATTTAAGCTTCGTTTACCTTTTGACAGTTTTTTATAAGTAAAGCCATTATTTTCCCCCAGGCAACGACTCCGAGCCGGACCAAGAAGACACCGACAACACTCGTGAGTCCAAGGCGCGAAGACGGCGCACCGCCTTTACCTCCGAACAACTGCTCGAGTTGGAGAGAGAGTTCCATGCGAAGAAGTACCTCAGTCTCACCGAGCGGTCCCAAATCGCAGCAGCCCTGAAACTCAGCGAAGTACAGGTGAGCTAAGCGAGTCTAGCAAGCAAATAATTGTGTGATAAGCGAAGCGAACACTTAAAGTCTCTACAAGCACAAGACCTCTGGTTCGGACTTTATGCATTCAGAATTCGCACAGAATAAAATAGTTACTAAGATACAACAGCAACAATACCAGCCTTTATCAGTGCTGAACATTAGGCTTCCCCTACAAAGGCATATAGCCTTTTCGGATTTAAGGAGCTTTTCTCTACACAGCTACAACAACTGAGGTGCCAAAAGCTGTGCAACGTTAGGCACGCGTGGGGTTCATGGGCATATCCTCCTTCTCATTTAGGGGTTGCCTATGTCCAACAGTGAACTGATATAGACTGTTGTTGCTGTTTGTTGAAGATTTTCGGATTCGTCGCCAACTAGAATGGTAAAAAAAAGATAATGATAAAGAAAAATGTATTTGAGTTCACAAAAAATCAATAGTAAAATGCTTAAATCTAATACGAGAAATAGTGACACAAAAAGGTCGCCACTCAGCATATGCAGCAGAACCTGGAAGCTACTGCAGCGCTGGTTAACAGTGACGCCACCGAGCGCAGTCAAACTAATAATTAAAGTTGGTAGTGTAGAACAACATGGATTGAGCTTAAATCTGTAAAGCTCATATCTTTGCCTTTTCGGTAGGTATAGTATTTAATAAACGTTCCAATTTCAGGTCAAAATCTGGTTCCAAAACCGTCGGGCGAAGTGGAAACGCGTAAAAGCCGGGCTTGCGTCCGGCAGCCATGCGGGAAAATCTTCCGGCACGAAAATCGTCGTACCGATTCCCGTTCACGTGAACCGCTTCGCCGTCCGAACACAACACCACCAGATGGAGAAACAGAATCTACAGTACAGACTGGATAGAACCCAGCCTCTCCCGGGCAGTCTAACGCAGTCACAAACATCGGCTTTCCTAAACACGTCGAAAATCGATAGAGTTCCAGACCTTTCTAGAGTTCCCGATCTTTCTAGAGTTCCAGATCTTTCTAGAATTCCAGAAATGGCGGGTATTTCACGCAATATGTACGATATGGCGGGAAGATTGGCGTTGGGCGCGAACGCAAGGAATTTTCCTAATCAAAATGGCCGACTGAGTTAATTCTACTTTTGGTTGGTTGTGTTGTAAATAAATTGTAGGAATGATTCGATTAAATAATTTCAAATAAGCATTATTGCTCTGCGTTATTATAATTAGCATGTTCAAGTAAGAATTTCGTACATATGTTTACCCATACTCTGCCTAATTATAATTACCATGGTCAATTAAGAATTTCGTATGTTTACCCATTTTAAAAAATCATTGTTTTGTAAAAACAATTTATTATCTACCGAATATTTTCAAAAACATTTTGCCTTGTATTTATAATTAAGTAGGATTTACCTACCATAAGTAATGTAATTTGTTTAGTGTATATCCATTTCTAACATTTTATGATATCCGAAACGAACCCGTGGCTTTCCCTAATGCTTATTTGAGTCGAATCGATATTACCCATGCCTAAAATGTAAACTATAGTTATAATTTTATTTCTATATTAAATGTGTGATTGATTACAATGTGTGTGTTTTTAGTTTTTACTAGTACCTAGTCGCCCCGCTACTTCATCTGTGTAGAAGTGTTTCCCTGTTTCACCATTTTAGGGGTTGATTTCATTCAGGTAATATCTCTTATTGCATTTACACTATGCTAAGGCTTTTGGCCTAGATGCTGTTGAGGAAATTGATGGAACGTCACTAGAACTTGAAGTAAGGCTCAGTAAACGGTTTGACCAATCCTAGTAAAATCCTACCCAGTCGTATTTGCATACTTCAAGAGGGATATGCATTCAATGTGATTGTGAGTATTGTACGACGATATATCTATAGTCGACTAGATTGTCTTTCAAAAGGAATGTTCTAGATCGATTTATACGTTGGTACGTGTGTCATTCCGTGATCAAAACTCAAGCAAAGTGGTCGTTTAGTATTTTATATTGAACATAAATGTTATCGGAAAACGTAGCCACCGCCCACCGGCCATGTGGAGTGACGATCTGCGAAAGGCTGCTGGTAGAAGCTGGAGGCGTCAAACTTAGGAAATGTGCAATATAGCTCATTAAAAGACAGCAATCGCTTACAATAAAAATTATCATCATCATCAGCCTATAGCAGTTTTTTTTACTGCTGGACTCGACGCATCCAGCTTTTACCAGCCTCTCGTAGATCGTCATTACACCTGGCTGGAGAGCGTCCTCAGGTTCACTCAAGAACACGTTCACCTCAACGATTATCGATTCTTCGGTATGGTAACAGTTTACATTGATACTCCACAACCTATTAGGGAGGATTGCCTACTTTACCATCAAGGGAACATACCCTCTGTCAAGTCTCTAGGACTTATGGTGGCTGTTGGTTATATTGATTGTCAGTCAGCTTCATTGCAGTTTTATTTATATAGCAATTATATAGCAACACCGACGCTCCTGCCTATCGGCGATCAGGGACTTTATGACTATGCAGCCAATCAGCCAGCCGCCAGAGCCTCATTTGTTAAACAGTAGCACCACGAGGTGGTGAGGTAGGCTTGGAGATGGAGGTTGGATGGAACCATTTACAAGTAATTTAAAACGTATTTTCTATGCTATTTAGATAGATAAAAAACTCTTTATTGTACTCAACAACACCAGCCTCCAGTTCCTATACATATAGCCAGTTCAACAGTTGGAAATCGCAGAGCACAGCTTTTCGCACTATCGACGCAGCTCTCCGTCGGGGATCAGGGGATTCAGCTATGCCAGTGTTAGGCTGCGCTATGCCGTAATCAGCCGCCGCCAGAGCCTTGTTTTTATTCAGCAGGGTGCACCACGACCATATGAGGTTGGCTTGGGTCCCAAAGAACGAGGTTAGAACCCCTTACACCTCACTGGGGACAACAATAATAAAAGCTCAATGGGTGGTCTTAACCGCACTTGAAGGTGAAACAAGCCAATGGCCCACCTTATTTTAAGTGCTAACCATCACCTATAACAAAGACGCAGCGCCCTGCGTCTATTAACTTGAGACATGAAAGACTCTTATGACGCAGACGGCCTCTGTGGCGCAGTGGGCGGAGGTCCGCTTGAGACGCAGAAGTTTGCGGGTTCCATTCCCGCCGCGAGACAAATGTTGGTATGATCAGCAAATATTTGCCTGGGTTCTCGGTGTTTTTATGTATTATGTACCTATGTAGGTACTTACAAAATAAATTATATAAGTTATACATCAGCCATGTGGTTCATATATGTATAAACTCAGCTTAGCTTTGGGCTAGATGATGCTGCGTATTTTCAGCATTATTTATTTATTCATGCTTAATTGTGTCCTTCAAAATAAACTCCATACGCCATTTTTTTATTTATTCTAATCAAAATTATGTTATGCGTTTCGTAAAAATATTAAAATAATAAAACAACATAACCAAATTTAAATAGAATTGGGCAGTAGGTACACCTGGCAAGGCGAGGTGATGACAGGTGGAGTAAAACGATTACCGAATGGCGTCCAAGAACCGCCCTTGTCAAACTCAACTGTTAAACATCAATTCAAATGACACTCGAATCTCAGAATGAAGTCGCGCACAGGTGCGTAGTATCGGCGATAATATCACATGCGTTATTGCGATAACGCGTCATTCATTATGCCTCCCAATACTTTGCACACGACTGCGTTATTGAAGCAGTGTATAACTTCGTAGCCGTCATAATACATATTGTACTAAAAACCGACTTCGCAATAAATAACGCATCTGTGTGGGGGAGGCTTAAATGTGGAACATGCTAGGTCGGCGTTTCTCATTTCATAATAATAATTATTTATTTATTTATTCAGACAACATGGCCCACTGGGTTAGTAAAAACTTATCATTAGGGGTTAGTACTTAATAAACAAGAAGAGATTTGGTTCTTTGGGATAGGAATCAGATTTATGGGATATTGTATTCAGGATACTGTATACTATGTTCATATACCGGGCCATCAAAAAAACACCGGGTCGCAACAATTCCACCTTGTTTTAAAGATAATACCTACTATCGATCGTAGCATCCTAAATATTCGAAGATAAGATATAAAAGCTTGGATAAGAAACCCATTTACATTCAAGTTAGATTCCCAAACTAAGCTTCTAGATTCAGATATCGACTCGTTAATTGAACTGTCAACTGACACAGCACTGATAGTCAACTGATACAAGACCATTTCTCAGATTTTTGGGTAAATGGTCAAGTTTATACAAAATAAGATCATCGAACAATAACTTTTTTAATGCAACACAACTTATAAATGTGAACCTGGGTTTTCAACAATAGTTTACCCTAAAAATACTTTAATAAAGAAACTGGCTTGAAGTGGAACCAGACTTTAGGATATAATTTGTTCACTTTCTTCTTCTTCTGATTCTTTGGTAAATAATAATCAGCAGCTCCATACTTATCACTAACCTTTAATAGGCGATACCAAAATATGCATACTAATATGTAGGTAGTACTAATAAAACATTTTAACTTTTTTCAAAATGTGTATTATTTTACCTGATGGTTTTAGTTTTTTTTTATTTGGGTTAAAGCTTGGGTTTAAAATAATAATATAATAATATAAAACGTTTATTTTCTCTTACAAAAGATTGGGTACAAGTAGGTATACAAATATTAAAAATAATAGGTTCTATACCAATTTTGCAAGAGACTGGTGCCTGAGATAGGCTTTTTTAAAAAGCCTATCTCAGGCAAAGTTTTAAGTAAGTGGGTCACGAAGGGGCAGTGTAAATATTATTGGACCATGGCAGAACAATGTTTGGGAAACACTGTGCTAGGTGATATCAAACTCATATAAAGAAAAAAAACAGCTACAAACGCACCTCTTTGAAACGCATATATTTACTAAGGAGGAAACGATCCTCTTTAGTGTCACACAAAAGGGGAAATGTGACTTCTACAGGCTGATGATGATTTCAACATCAATGTTTGTTGGTCAGTCGGTATATTAAAGAAGTACTATCGAGGTAATAAACGTAACACGCCTTACGTATAGTTTGTCACGTAACCGCGCCCACAGATTACCGATACATTATCTGCAGCTGTCGCTGTAGCTAACTGCCGATTAGTACAGAAAAATGGTTTACAATACAATAAATTGCCTGCTAACCCACGATATCGGAGTTAAGTGGAAATAAACACACAAACAATTTTGGCGTAGACTCATTCGCTTAAGTTGGTTCACGTGATGGGCCGGCATGTAGTCTACAACCGACTTCCTAACAATATTAGATATAGAAAATTCTATAATGCACAAGAAAAACAAGTGAATTTGCGAACTTAATACTAAATTACAAATTCTTCCAGATAACCTTTATGTAGTGTGGAGATAGATTGATAGTGCTACAATGATAAATGAAATATTAAAATATAAGCTTTCGTGTTTCTATTATTGACCACGCTTCAATTAAGTCCGAAAGTTCGTGATTTAAAGATTTTTTTTGTCATAGATTTTGCTCAGTTCATACTTATGAATGTAAAGTTGTTGTAAAACAGCTAGGTGGATGGACGACATCGTTGCCAGGGTATTACAGAGAAAGACCTTTAGGGAAATAGCGCAATTAAAACCGTTTACCTCAATTAAGTTTCGTGTTTCTATTATTGACCACGCTTCAATTAAGTCCGAAAGTTCGTGATTTAAAGATTTTTTTGTCATAGATTTTGCTCAGTTCATACTTATGAATGTAAAGTAAATCATTAACCTCAAACCGACACCGACAGCTTCGGTGTTTGAGTGAGGATGCCCAGCAGTGGGTTGTGATAATCTGAAAATCATGATGATTGACAAAATAAAAACAAGCTATTTTTCGTCGCGTTTGCGACATGAAATCGCAGTAAAAACAACGACAGCTGCAGATATAATTGCTAATCTGTGGGCGGGGCGGCGTGACAAACTATGCGTAAGATGGGCGTGAGCGTTTTATTGTAAGTATTACCCCGACAGTACTGCGATAGTGCCACCGTATGGCCAATTTTATTATTGACGAACTATCCCGCCCGCAACTTCGTTTGCGTGTGCTTGCTCACGTGATTATGGTTATATTACTCAGAATCCTAAATAAATATGTAGTACGGAATCGAAATAGACTAGCGAACGACTTCGTTTGCGTTTGCTTACTTGATTATGGTTATTTAACGCTGAACCTGAAATAAGTTTGTATACCTTTTACGGAATAGAAATCGGCCAGTGAAAGTCCCAGCTAAGGCCAGTACCATCACATCACACTTAAATGCGAAAGTTTGTGTGTTTGTGGGTATGTTTGTACCCACTTAACTTCGTTACGACTGAACGGATTTGGATAAAACTTGGAGTGTACATAGCTTATGACGATGGATTAATATATAGTCTATCATTTTTATTCGGGTACAACATGAGCGAAACCGCGGGCGGAAGCTAGTACATACTATTTTGGATTCGATTACGCGTTCTATTTTTAAATTAGGTATCTGTCAGATAGGGTTACTATCTGACAATTTCATGCACGCCAATTATTAGCTATTTAGGTATCCTTTGAAAATAAAATACACCTTATGTTTAACACTGGTTAAGTAACTTCGGTAAATTGGTTAAGTAGTTAGACTTAGGCCCAGTTTCACCAAATTCTTTTTAATCAGTGATTAGCTAATTAGTGTTTAAAATTAACAACGCTGTTAAAACATTTCATGTCCCACTGTGATAATCTAACAGACCGTTACTAAATCTAGCATCTAACCGAATGACTCATTTATCATTCACTCACTTTCTAAAACGACCAATACAAAATGTCATTATTTGTTATTTCTTTGACGCAAACATGTGCACTATTTCAGCTAGTTGTTTAATACGTCACGGGCTATGTGATGTGACCAAATTGAAATATCGTTGACTCTCTGCATTTAACATGCAAGCGGGATACCTCCTCTGGTGTCCTTGGGTCTTCTAATGGCATCATTATATATGGTTGATTCATATCCACTATCAGTCAAAAGAACTGCATCTCCATACCGGTTGCTTTCAAATATGGCATTTCTGTATGAGGCATTCCATATAGTCTGATCTTGACTACTGCCTGGCCATCTTGCTACCAAATCTAATATCTCTAGGTTTGCACTTCCAATGGTTTGCAAATTAATGGACATATAGCCTTTTGATTTCTAAAATACTCTCCATTTTCTCCACCAGGTGATCTAATACGTACATGTGTACATTCAAGAGCACCCAAAACCTTTGGGAACCGCGCTATATTATAAGATTCTAATTGTGCTTTCCTTAACTCGTCCCCTGACTCAGGGAACTTGATAAATTCACGGCTGAGGGAGGCTATTGCTGCGGTTACTTTATGTATAATTCTGTGAGATGTTGACTTGCTTGTTCCACAATAGTCTCTTACAGTTATTTGCTGCGAACCAGTTGCATAGTATTTTAATGTCAAAAACAATTGATTTATAGATTCATTCCTGTAAACAAATAGAAGTTATGTTCAATAATTATGTAGGTGAAACTAGTAAAATAAGTTAGTGTATAATGTCATATACCTTTACAAAGTACCTACCTACATAGGTAAAGCAAATTACGAACTTACCGATCTCATGGGTATTCAAGCTTGTCTTCAATTAATTGTAATACATCCAAAACAGATTCTTTCAATAAACGAAACCTCGTGCAAAAATCAATGTCATCGTATTCTTCGCCGTTCTTTGTAAATTCTAGGACGTTTTACTAAATTGTCCAAATCATCTAAATTGTCTAAAATATCTTCGTTTTCGAAAATAAAATTATACGCCATGTCCATCTTGAATTCTTGACTGTAATAATAATCGTCTGTTAACAATTTAACGGACCTGTGGGGCAGCCGTTAAGTTTAACAACTGATTAAGAAAACTAATCAATCGTTAGCACATTGTGGAACACACGTTAACCTTAACAATCTGTTAAAACAATTAACAGGGCATTTAATTAACTAACAGAGTATGGTGAAACTGGACCTTAATCAAAATTGAACAAACATGCAAAAAACAAATCATTCCTCTTGACAGACGACGACTCTAACGGCCGGTTTCTATATTATAACGTTACCGATAACGCCTCGTTTTCCCTTGAAAAACTGTCAAAAATTAACAACGAGACGTCGAAAATTTGACAGTTTTTCAGGGGGAAATGAGGCGTAATCGGTAACGGTATAATATAGGAACCGGCCATAAGACAAATTCAGCAAACATAGAGTAGGACGGTCAGGTGGAGTGACGATCTGGGAAAGGCTGCTGGTAGAAGCGTCGAGCTGAAGACAGGGCGCAACAATGGCGCTCAATAGGGGAGGCCTATGTCCAGCAGTGGGCTGCTATAGGCTGCTGATGATG
Organism: Horisme vitalbata; assembly: GCA_951804965.1. Lineage (NCBI taxonomy): Eukaryota > Metazoa > Arthropoda > Insecta > Lepidoptera > Geometridae > Horisme > Horisme vitalbata. The sequence goes on along the minus strand of OX638094.1, from coordinate 26,019,485 downwards.
ACGATGTGACAAATTCTCGTAGGGACCAAAAACAGCCTAGGCCTAGCCTAGTTCACTGCTGGACTCAGGCATCCATAACAAGGAGAGACCACGCTGGGCATGCGGGGTTCGGTATAGCAGATTCATGCACCATTGACGCTGCTTCCCGCGAGTACAGTCCAACGTAGAAGTGGCCACGACCCACAAAGAATTGTAGTGCCGAAGAAAGTAAGTAAACTTAGTAAGGCAGGTACGTATTCTTTACGCGGGTCGCGGTTAGTATGATGCACGTGCGGTCGCGGCTACGGTAGGTTGGCTAATGTACGTTGAAGGGTAAAGGTTGAAGGCTTGCGCCATTTATCGATGCGCGAACGTCAATCCATAGATCAAAAATTATGCGCCAAAAAAGCACATAAATTTTTCAATTATTTGCTTCTAAGATAAACGATATTTCTCCCGTTTTAACTTTAAACTATTAACAATAATTTTACTTCACGCCTCCAAAAAGGCCAACAATTAAATCACACAAATCAATGCGCAAATCCGCTCAAATGAACACCCCACAGTCATGGATCAGCAGTCAAAAGGACAACCACACCCCCTGGGATAAAGGGCCACCCGGCAGGAATCAGGGGTAAGGAGTACGTAATACGTTAGTCAGCAGTCATTCATGTAAAGTAGTCACGACGGATTTAATATCACTCTGAAATTAGGTTAGGCTCAGCAAACTATTCTACTAGTCTTAATCTGACACAAAACCGAGTATAATGCAAGACTCATGAAATGACTAGATACTTACTAATACTAACGTACAATCAATGCGCGTTTGGAATAAAGATTTGTGCCTAATCTCGTCCTAATGTAATCTCCTAAAATGAAATGAAATGAAATGAAAATTTATTTATTCAATTGGAACTTTAACGTACACTTTGAATCGTCATTATTTTATTCTACACCAATTCGTAACGCGACCAAACAGAGAAGAATTGGCAAGAAACTCTGCTTGGCTTATATTTTTTTTACGTCATTGTTACAATTTGTATCTAACAGCCTGCGCACATTGGCGACAAACGTCAGCGATTAGACGCTACGACAAGCTGCGGGGGACAATTTTCATACATTTTGTTCAAAGCTCCGCACACACGACGACAATCGCGACAGCAAGATATGACAGACGCTCGCGACTAAGCGCGTGTTTGCGAGGTCTATTGCATTGTTTTTGAGGGAGTTGAAGACAGTTTCTTCCCAAGCTTTTTTGTCATCGTAATAATCAGAAATTTTATAATAAGCTTTATTACAGAGGTTACAACATTTTTGAATTTATTTACAGATAAATTAATCACGTCATTTGGGATTTTGTTAAAGAAACGTAAACTTTGCCCTTTATATTATTGAATAGTTTATGGAGCCTTACATTAGGAACAGCTAGTTTATCTTAGTTTAGCTAGTCTATTTCTAGTGTTAACATTATGATTGTCGCTATTTTTATTTTGTTTTCGGACATACATAAAGTTTTCATATATATATTGGCAAAAGGGGGTAGTATCTCGTTTCCTCTTCAATGTTACACAAAAGAGGAAACAACTCCTCTTGGGAATTTTAATTGAGTAAAACAGGCACCTATAAAACCTCTTTGTTTATAACTTTACGCATGTAAAAATGACAAGATTCAAAATTTGGCTAACTTTAAATTAAGGTTAATCTTTAAACAGTAAAAAATATAAGTATTTATGTACCTACTTATTACACAATTAAAATAACTGATTCGCAGTAAAGCAACCTAATAATTACCTATTCATATTGGGGTCGAAAATATCTAATTCAGCATCATTAGACGCTAGTTCGTTTTACAATCATGAGTGAGCTACCAAGCAATACCTACTTAGTTTTAAGAAAGGGATACCACTTAACATCAAGTGAACCATGAGCTAGTCCCATCTTTAGGTAGCTAACAATAAAAACTAAGAAGAAAAGAAGAAAAACCTATTATTGGAATGAAGTTCCTTATTAATTTATAAACAGTCGCTGCACGGAGTTTATCTAAAGAATAGAATCCACAACGAGAGTATCCGACATAGAGCTAAAGTTGTCAACATAGCTCAGGGAATTAGCAAGCTGAAGTGGCAGTGGGCTGGCCGTATCTGCCGAAGAACCGATAACCGTTGGGGCAAACGAGTTCTTGAGTGGAGACTGCGGCTCGGCAAACGTAGTCCTCCGGCCAGGTGGAGTGACGATCTGCTGTCGGCTGCTGGTAGAAGCTGGATGCGTCGAGCTCAGGACAGGGCGCAATGTCCAGCAGTGGACTGCTATAGGCCGATGATACGAGTTAAAACTGATGAAAGGAATACATTCGATGCAAGGTTTAAACTACCTCTAATCTTGTAATCTCATACTATCATTTTCATTGCGGCATAACCCATTGCTCGTGGGGTCCCTGCAAGGCCCGCAGTCAAAGTGTTAAATCTCTAAACAATTGCATTACAAATTCATCAGGCATTACAAAGTAAGCTCCATTTATTTATAGCCATTATTTCATTACCACCCACAGGGGTTTCTACCCCCGAATGGGGTAGCTACCCTAAGCCACAGACTCAACGTCAAAATACAAAGTGATACGCGTGTCGTTTTAAATCTATTTTCGTGTTTGCTATGCTAATGTGAAAAGCTCTTGATGTGTAGGGATGGGGTGTGTGATCTATCGATAAATATATATTCATTTTAACCTATATTATTTTTATTTTTTTAAGTACTTTGACCTAGTTATTTTTTTACTACTACCAAAAAAACTACGAGCTTTAGGGCCTGCCTTGCCCTTGCATTTCAACATGCTAATTCCGAAAGCTGTATAAAAGCCTTGGTTTTCAAATGCAAGGATCTCTTCATTGCGTCACGTTTAATTTTGAAAACATAGCGGTACTTCATGATTTTATTTTAAATTTTGAATATTATCTGTTTTACCTCTTTGTTAGAATTCAAAAAAATTATATTGCCCTTATACCACTCTAAGTGGGGTCAACACATGTTTTTCTCTTACATTTTCTTCAGTCACCCGTCATCTCAACACTCACGATCATTTGAGTAAGAGCCTTCTTACTCAAATCGTCTTTCACACAATACATCGGTAAAAAAATTAGTTTAAGTTACCTAAATTATCTACGTTAATCACAATTATTAAATATTATACAAAATTATTGTGTGTATCGATATTGATTGTGCCGTCGCGTTGGTCCCCTCACTAGCCGGAAAGGGATCATTGACGCGCGAAATTCATGCCGCTGCTCCCCCGACGATGAACGCAAAACGCAAATCTCAGAGCATGAATATTGTTATCAAATTCATAGCAAAGAGGTTTGATTTGAAAAACTATTGAAATCGTCGATGGACTTTTTTGAGCCTAGACCTAGAAACCTAGTAGTAGCCATTTTTTTCATCTTGAACGACGGTTATGTCATTTTTATTTTAGGTACCAATTTTTTTTAATGATGTTCTGATTTATGTCCTTTATCATTATTGGTATTTTAACCGTTATATACGTTAGTAATAAGACACAAGTGCAGTGAACTGGAATAAAAGAGGATTGGGATTGCAATTTTCTGATGAAAAAAATAATTCCCATATAGTTTTTTGTTATAGTCGCCATTGCTATAGCAGAAAACAGGACCTGACTGAAGACTGGACGACTGGACTTATAAACCGTACTACGTTGCCTCATATTATACTTGATACTGGCGAAATTGTGGAGAACTATCCCAGAAGCCAATTAATAAAGAAGTGAAGTGAAGAAGTGCTAATAGTTAGTAAATCATTACTTTTTAAAGTTAAATTTAACAAATGTAAATAAAAAAACGAAATATAAGTATAGTTAGTAATGATGGATATAAATGTGTAGTTCTACGTTATACTGTTAATAGTGGCAGAAGTAAATAGAGGGAGAACATAAGGGAGATATACGTGGGATAAGGAAGATGATGGTGATGATGAAAACAAATAAAAAACGTGAATGATAATGACAATATACCTAAGTTATTTTCATCACGTAACTGGGTAGGTAAGGTATAGGCGCCATGTTTATCAAAAAACATTCAAAAAACATGATTCCGGCGGATTCACTCAAAAACAACACAATAACTTATAAATTTTTATGTAAAATTAAACACGGCGCCAAGCCGCTTCACAAAAAATAAACAATACACACCTTAATAATATTGTCTATGGTTTTACATTTTGAATCTCGAATACGTTGGTAGAGGATGGCGCCAAGATCGCTCTTTCCGCGACATTTTAACAAGACAAAACCTACTTCGTCAAAGAAAAAGAAATCATTACAGACTCTTTAATCAAACTAGACTTTGTAACCACAGTGCGAATACGTGCCTACCCTACAAGCAAAGAAAAAATTTGGCATTGACCATTTTAATTTTTCAGACACCCGTGTGTTTACATTGTACCTACCTATTTTTTTCACTTGGTAGGTACTTAGGTACTTAATTAAATAATTACTTACATAAGAAAACTGTTTTAACAGGGATCTTTTCTCTATATTCTATAGCTTTGTGAATTTGTGATAGAGTGTCCGAGGCGAGTGTGACCCCGCTGTACAGGCTCAAGAGATCTAGTGCGGGGAACATAGCTCATCTAAGTACATCTTCTCATACTATTTAACAAGTAACTAATTACTATAATCCATCTTCTGTTTCAGAGGGGATAGTAACGAGTTGCACGATTCGAAAACTTTTATAATATAGGTACTATATCGAGCTCAATTTTGAAGTACCTTTTTTCGTTAATTACCGCACCGTTTTGAGTGATAATTATTGCAATCTGTAAGAAGATTAATATTGCCTACGTTGTTCGATCAGTTTTATGTTGAACCAGTTGCGTAATTTCCAAAAAACGTACATTAAATATGAGCTCGATATCATATCCTATAAAAGTATCTCTACTCCTCAAAACTCCATCTCATTCTTCTTGCTGCTATGGTGAGTCATTCACTATTAAGTCAGTGAGATTATGGAACGCCCTTCCTCACTCTATCCGTGACAGTTCTTCTCTTAATATCTTTAAATCGAAGTTGAAAGAGCATTATTTATCTCTACAATCTTTGTAGAACCATAATATTATAGTTTATGTAATTATTTATATGTTAAGAATATGTATGTAGTGATGTTTATTAAATTTTTTTTTTTATGTAACTATATAAGTAGGTAGTACTATTTTCATATAGGTTAGTTGGTATTTTTTATGTAGGTTTATTCAACTATTTGAATGTAGGTTTATGTAAATATGTAGGTTTAAGTTTAATCTTAAATTTATCTTATCCATTATACATAAGTACACATGTATCTATCCTTCTCTTTTTATTTTCTCCCAATACCACAAGGTTTGCTGTATGAAAACTCTTTCAGGGTTAAGCTCGCCTTTGTACATAGCATATAAGTAAAATTATTCCTGTATTATGTTTTCGTGTACAATAAAGAATTAAAGAATTAAAGAATAAAGTTTTCGAATGGCCCTCTGACCATTGCTTTTGCCCACATAAACATTATAAACGTTATCTGCGGGCCATTAGTGTTTGTATATTCTCCATAGCATAAAAATTTGACGTACCTAAGTGATCACTAAAGAAAGTAATGAAAGGATAACTCAATTCAATCCATAACAAAATACAATCGCCCCAGTCGCCATTAGTCACGAGCGTAATCACAGATTATGAATTCAGTAAACAAACTTCTTTGTCGGCTCATAATCTATGCGGCCAGTGTTGTCTATGCTCCTATTTCTTTTTAATTTCTTTACAATGCCGCGTTCGTGGAAACATTGGACGATCGTGCTTAGATTCTTTATTCAAATCTGTCAATCAATATGGCGAATAATGGGGCCTTTTTCCCTTAGCTATTAAAAATTTGAGTAACCGAGTAGCTTTTTATTCTAATTGCCCGACAATTAACATTGAGTAAAGGCCTTAATATCCGTTGAATCAATTCGAAAATGCAAGTAATAACCTTATCCGTTGAATTAACGGTCACCCAAATAGTGTCAGGGTGGATTGTTACAAAAAATGTAGGTATACTTACATATATGTAGTATAATGTGTTACGAATTCATCATCATCATCAGCCTATAGCAGTCCACTACTGGACGGCAGCCTTCCCTAATGAGCGCCATTGCGCCCTGTCCTGAGCTCGACGCATCCAGCACGAAACTAGGAAATGTACGATTCAAAGTGTTCATAAGTAAAGGCTCTTCTAATTGAACAAATTATATATTTTGAAGTTTAAAGTTTATCAGTCATGTGGTCCCATAATAATACAAGGTCTGCTTAGTTTGGGGCTACATGATGCTGTGTGATAGCGTACAGCATTTATTGTTATAGCATCCAATACAGACGATGTAGGTATAAAGCGTCAAGTGATAACTTCCTCACTGTCTGACCCTGTAGTGCTTGGGACATTGTTAGGAGTAGGCTCATTTGAGCTGGAATTCTCTGATGAAGAAAGTTGTGCGCCGATCGTTTTTTGTTATAGTCGCCATTGCTATAGCAGAAAACAGGACCTGACTGAAGACTGGACGACTGGACTTATAAACCGTACTACGTTGCTTCATATTATTATGAGCAATTTTATACTTGATACTGGCGAAATTGTGGAGAACTATCCCAGAAGCCATTAAATAATGAAGCGAAGTGAAGTGGAGTAGACATGTAGACATAGGAGGAAAGACTTGGTCCATAACATAAGTATAGTTTATTTCATTTTATTTTTGTGAACATTGTTATTTAATTGTTTTTAATTTATGTTATGTTTTATTAAATTTTAATCAGTATGTTTTTGTTTTAATTTAATATTTTATTTCAAATACGATTGCTTATAATATAAACTGAAACCGAAACTAGTCAATACGTGTGGTGCTAACTAAGCAATGGATTTACTAATTTATATCCTCACCTTTAACTGTAATGTATATGAAAGACATTGAAGCATGAATAAATGAAATGAACTGGAATGAATAGAACGCGGTTACAAAAGGGCTGGGCAGACAGCTTCGCATTGGGTATACGGAGGAGTAGGCTTCAGTATCTATATAACCTCCCAGCCTAGTCGGTCACAGACATGGTCAATACAGGAGCTGACTAAGCAGCGGATTTCCTTGTACCTACCTATTTAATCCTCACCTATTTTAACGCGTTCACAAAAGGCCTAAGCAGACAGCTTGGCATTCGGTATACGGAAACATTAAGTCCTTTATCAATTTAATGACTTGCCATGAATAGAGTGAGTCATCATGACAGGAAAACGTAGGCCATTATACATTATTGAATGTTTATTAAGTAGGTAAGTATTAGAAGGTGCATCCTCATCACATAGCAGTTTTAGTAGAGCAACGATTCTAAGACACCTTTATGATGCAGTGGACAAAGGCCCGCCTGAGACGCGATATGCGTCGCCAATACCAAAAAGGTCACCAGTGCGAGTGAAACCGCATGGGTTGGCTAGTCTAGGAATATAGATTTGTATTTTTGTGTGTGTGTGTGTGTGTGTGTGTGTATGAATAAACCCAAAAACTACTGTGCCGATTTCAAAAATTCTTTCACCATTGGAAAGCTACATTCACCCTGAGTAACATAGGCTATATTTATTACGAGAAAAGATTAGGGATCCTTACTAAAACTTAAGTAACGTAACCCAGGGTGTAAAAAATGGGCCCTAACCCGTGCGACGACGGGACTGGCCGCTAGTATTATAGATGATAGATGCCTGTTTACTTATAAAAATAATAAACATGATTGAGTACCTACTTAAATTGAGTTTGAGTTTAAGGATTGAGTATATGAGCAGAAGTGAAATTCAGATACTAAAATACAAATCATTTTACTTCAATAAAACATGTCAAAACTTTCCTTTATGTTTATGCAATTAGGGGTAGAATGTAATTTTACAAAATAACCTTAAAATATTGTCAAGAGGCCGAAAAACATATTCAAGTTCCTTAGCTCATTTTACAGGAAATGGAGGTGTAGTCAAAGCCGAATAATATCGACAGGGTGCAGAGCGGGACGTCTTTCCCTTCTCGAAGGTCGAACCAGAATCACAGAGTACATTTTTATACCCAGAATGTCAGAATCCACTGCCTCGGACTCCCTGACTACCTTCAATACACTTCCCCTCCACTTGTATACCTCTAATAAAATGTTATTAAATCAGAAAAATACCTTTGAAAAATAATAACGATTTAATTTTATCTTCCAAGTACAATTAACATGAATTTCAGTTTTAGGCTACTTCAAAATAGCTTCCGGTATTAATTATTTTGTGTTATTTATTTAGAATATATTACGAAAAATTACATAATTAATTATTAACCTAATTTGTCTGTAAAAATTTTAATAATTTTAGACTGATTTTAAGGAGGTTTTACTAATTTCAATATTTAATTTGAAAAATTACTTACAACAGAAACTGCTATTTTATTCATATAAATACTTATTCATTCTCACAGTATCTGATACGTACATATTGATCCCTATGACACGGATCAAGGGCGTATTTACTAGCTAAGCTATTTAGTCACGTTTAGTAGTAAGAAATTTTCTTGTCCCATTTCAAATTACTACTATTTGATAGGTAGCGCTACCTGCCAATTGAAAAATAGGGCATTATTTACCTATATTATAAATTTATATTATATATATATCTTTATCTATCTGATTGCACCAGGTCATTTTGGTTAAGCAACACTATAGTCAATACTTGGATGGGTGACCGTTTAGTTGCATTTAAATCTGAGTGCCTTCGTGCTTCGGAAGGCAGGTTAAGGTGTTGGTCCCGACGACCAATGGTAACAATCATTATTAATAATTGTAATCCCTTGCCATGCTGCCCCGTTCTGGCCTTAAGCCATGTCGGAGGCCTTCGGGCGGTCTAAAAACTCCGACACCTGATTTGGGCTCTAGCGAACTACGAAAAAGAAGAAAAGATTGCAAAATAGGCTCGATGCAGTTTTCGACTAGCGAAAAAGTATTCGTATCGTAGACGTAAAACTTTGGCCAATGAGAGAGCGTAGATTTGAAATGACGCTTTGTCTTTGGGCAATTTTTTTACGCTTAGGCCCAGGTCACTTCTGTATGGAGTCGCGCGCGGACATGGCATGGGCGCCATTTAAATTTCAAACAAGGGAAATGGAAATAAAGCACAATTTAGGACACACGGTATGTCACTCGAACGTGGTTATGACATGGCGCGTCATAATCACGACAATCATAAATCGTACTTTATTTCCATGTATTTTGTGTGAAATTTAAATGGAATAGGAAACCGCCCGTGCCATGTCCGCACCCGATGCCATACAGATGGAGCCTGCCCTTACGATACATTCATTTGGGCGAAAAAAAGGGTTGCCTAAAAGTTTTCCGGGACTTTTGAAAATTGATAATTTTATATTTTAAAATCTTAACATGAGTCTGAAAGAAGATATTGTTAAAAAACTATTTTTGCTACCATTTTTCCAATATGGCGGCTCGAGTGGAAAAATACGAGATGGCTAAGTTGAAATTCGGAAAGAGAACATCGAAATCTATGAAATTACCAATTTTCAAAACTTCCGGCTAACTTTCGGACTGTAAAAACTGCCAACTGACTGGAGTAATAAGTCAGTTTGAAATATTTGTTATCGCCCTACAGGTGACGACCTCTGTGGCGTAGTGGGTGGGCTAAGGCCCGCCTGAGACGCAGAAGGTTGCGGGTTCAATCCCTCCGCGGAACAAATGTTTGTATCTTCTGCAAATATTTTGTTCGGGTCTAGAGTGTTTTCTATGTACCTATAATATGTATGTATTTACAAAAAAATGTACCTATGTATGTATAGTTTAACCGTCATGTGGTTCCCATAATACAAACTTTGCTTAGTTTGGGACTACCTACATGATGATGTGTGATAGTGTCCAGCATTATGTAATAGGTATCTATATACTGTTTTACAGGTATGTTTGTAAGTAATATGAAACAATTGAAGTGATTATAGGCTGTATGTAAGTATTCCGTTGCCAAACTCGTCTTGTTTATGCTAAACGGTTAACGATACCATCATTATTGTCTATGACTTGGAGAGTTCCAATTTCGAAATGCAGATTGAAACAAAAAGATGTGGAGTTGACAAATATAGCGTACGTTCTAAGTTAGAAAATATGTTTTTAAGCTCTAAGAGTACTTATTATCACGACAAGTAATCAACTATGTATACCTACCCTACGTTAGAAAGTTTTTTTAACTTTAAAAGTCTCATCAAAAATAATTTTGTAGTTTGTGCCTAATCATGGAACCATTAATTTTGACATACCTAATTATTAATAACAACAGAATATTTACCATGATTTTGTAAGTTCTATCGTATTTGGGAGTTATATTGTGGAAACAATAGAACACAAAACCATGATAAATATCGCGTTGATATTAACTATATTCACTATTATGATATTTTTGAGTCCTGGGCGGGAGTCGAACCCACCAACAAGCTCAGAAGGCAAAGCTGTTACCAACTGAGCTGGCCTTATAGAGCTCAGTTGGTAGGTCGCAGGTTTGATTCCCGGCCAGAGCAAACCTTTGTGTGATGAACATGGATGTTTTTTCGGTGTCGTCTTCGTGTTTAGTAGGTATCTGTATATTTATCAGTCTCTGGTACAGAGACAGAGTTGTTAAGGCTCTGCCTAGTTTAGGATTGACCCTGCAATCCTCAACGCGCATGCCTAGCGTGTGGATTATCCCCTTTCTTATAGGGGAGGCCTATGTCCAGCAGTGGGCCGATCACGCTGGTGTTGTGTGACCGTGTGTGGGATGAAAAAAAAAAATTTATTTACCAAAAGGAAATTGATAAAAAATTAACCAGCGGCCTCCACACTATAACAATAACAATAATAATAATAATGCTGGACATTATCACACAGCATCATGTAGCCCCAAACTAAGCAGAGCTTGTATTATGGGAACTACATCACTGATATACTACATAGATATATTTTATTGTAAATACATACATATCATACATACCCCAGATCCGAGACAAATATCTGCAGTAAACATTTGTCCCGCAGTGGAAATCGAAGCCGCTACCTTTCCTTCTAACACTAGACGCGCTTGTATCGTGGCGTGGAGACAAAAGGGATGTCTCGTATATTTATTATTTATTTGGCTATGAAGCCAGTCAAAAGTCTACCTACTCTATGGATTTCTAAGTTTGGAACAATCGTTAACGACACAGCCCTATGCAGTGATACCAACTACAAATTGGTTCGGTGACGCGGCAAAACCGCTCAATAATAGTATTTACATATTGTTTTGTCACTTTCCACTTAACTATTAAAATACAACATTCAAATATGATTATTTAATGGGAACTATAAGTTATGTAACACTTTTTAATATTTTTATTTTTTAACAGAGAAGAATTGGCAAGAATCTCTGCTACACAATTAGCACATTAGCTCTGCTAAACGTATGTCTATGTCTATGTATATGTCTACGCTAGATTTATATTAATTTATTTTAACGTCTCTGTCACAATTATAGGCTAGATGCCTGAAAAATTCTAATTAGTCCGTCATTTACATTATCAACAAATTTTGGACACGTATTTTTTCTTTTGTCAATTAAACTAACAATGACAAAGATATAGTGCGTTGAAGTTCCGCGTGACGTCACGGGTAAGTACACTTTTTATGTGTACCTATCTTACAACTCTTACCTACATATCTTTGAATATACTTAACTTCTTTATTAAATGGCTTCTGGGATAGTTTCCACAATTTCGCCAGTAATTGTTCTTAATAATATGAGGCAACGTAGTACGGTTTATAAGTCCAGTCGTCCAGTCTTCAGTCAGGTCCTATTTTCTGCTAAAGCAAAATAGGCACCTAGCCATTTATACCGGTACAACGGAAGCTGACTAGATCTTAAATATATGATTGTATGACTGACAGTCATTATTTATCCTTTAATAAGTATTATTGCCATTGGAAAACTGTGGTACACTTGAATTCGTCAAAATTTACACATTTTTGAAAAACGGCAGTAGATACATACATATAGTCCTTGTCAATTTAAGCTTATTATTCTAAGCACCTACTTACAGAATGATAGTTTTTATTTGAAATGTCAGTCTACTTTTGTCGTTGAGAGTACTTACCATCTTATTGAAACAAGGCACTGTTTAATTGTTATTTAACTCTTAACTGCTCAATAAACATTAAATAGGCTTAGGACAGGTGGTTGGAAGCCATTATTACTATTGCTTCCGGAGTTGTCATCAGCGTACACCCTGCATTCTAATCTTATTCTAATATAGTTACTTTGGTTACCATAGAAATTTATACCTTAGGTACTAGTTGACCCGGCAAACATTGTTCTGCCATATCAATTATCAATGGAAAGGTGGGGTAGGGGGGTTAAATTTTGAGGTAATAGAATTTTTGGAAGCCAAATAAAAAAAAAAACAAAAAAAATATGACAGAAAATCAGAAAATAGTTCTTGATAGGGATAAAACTCTTCAATTTAGCGCCGAGTGGTATCTAATATATACTATACTTTACGACCTATTCTCATAACTACAAAATATACATTAACAAAATCATAACTTATATCCATTGAATTAATAATAGTTCCCTGACTGCTGACGGACAGCAGCGTCGGTCGTTGCGAGAAGCAGCGCCCTGCGATCCCCAACCCGCGTGCCTAGCGTGGGGATTATGGGTATATCCCCCTTCTTATTAGGGGAGGCCTATGTCCAGCAGTTGACTGATATAGGCTAGTGTGGTGGTATGGTGTGGATCACAGCAGACCATGGTCGCAGTATTAAAGCCATGATTAAAAAAAAATAGGAAGGTACATTTTGACTAAGGAACTCTACAACTGGACTCTACATTGAAAGGTATTTTTTTTAAATAATTAGTTGATACTATGTACGATTTTTGTTTAATTTTATTTTCTATTGTTTTTCTAATTTATGTTGCGTAAAATTAATGCCGCTTTAACCAACCTACGTTAGTAAGAAGACAGTCCAGTTTAACACTTTTATTTCATTTCACTCTGTGATTTCACTACACTTTCTTTATTCTTATTACTAATGTAAATTGGTTAAAATGCCAATAAATTTTACACCACACAAACAAGAAAAACATCGGGAAATAAAATAAAACATAACTGTCATTTAAGATGAAAAAAATGGTCCCCAAATAATCATCTCATTGCCACTGGATGTCGTCATTATGGTTTTTGACGCCATGTCACGGGCTATGTTGATGAATGGGTGATTTATCAGAATTCAGTTTCGCTACGTGACTAGATTGAAAAATTTATAGACTTCATTGAGCTATAATGATATTTTCGTATCAATATTTTGTCAAGGAATCGACAACCAAAATGAGTTTTTGAGTGGAGACTGCGTCTCAGACCGCGTCCTCCGGCCAGGTGCAGTGACGATCAGTGAAAGGCGTGGAAGCTGGATGCGTCGAGTTCAAGACAGGGCGCTCTTTGAAGGCCTATGTCCAGCAGTGGACTGCTAAAGATGATGTTGATGACAAAATACTAATATATCAGGCAAGCACATATTTCTTGGTATCAATAAATAATGCTGGACACCAATATCACACAGCATCTTGTAGATCCAAACTACGCAGTTTCTACTAGGGATACCACATGACTGATATGTTAGCAGGTAAATAATACTGAAATACATCATTTTTGGTGAAAACATACGTATGATACATAGAAAATACCCAGACCCGGGACAGATATTTGCAAATCTTGCGACGGGAATCGGACACGCAAACTATATGATATCTAAATGATAAATAAATACCTAATACCTACTTTTGCGTCTCAGCCTCAGCCGAGCCTTCGCCCACTGCGCCAAAGAATAATAATAAAAACAAATAAATTGAAAAAATATACCTACCTATCTAATACCTACCTACCTACCTATGACTTCGTTATGTAAATAGGTAGGTACGTTACCATTTCTTACTAATTCCCGCTCTCATTTGACATATCCTACAGGATATTACGTTGTCTACAGATTGTATGCTAAGTGTATGGTCTACATCGACATAAAACAAGAATATTATTCAATTTGTCGCTATTAAAAACCAATATCCCATCGTAAAAATGTATTTCTAGAATTCGATTACAAATCGATTGCCATTTATTTGCATGCAGACCACGTGAGCCAGAGTTATTCAAACTGTTAGATTTTTCTGAAATTTCCAATAATCGGATACCTTATAAGAAAATGCTGAAGAAGTGATAACCACTGGGGTAAGCGAGTTCTTGAGTGGTGACTGTTGCAAACGTAGTGTAGGACGCCCTCCGGCCAGGTGGAGTGACGATTTGAAAGGCTGCTGATAGAAGCTGGATGTGTCGAGCTTAGGACAGGGTGCACTGATGCTCATTAGGAGAGACCGCCGTCCAGTAGTGGACTGCTATAGGCTGATCATGATCGTGATGATTACTTACAATAAGTACCTATATATTACTTTATTAGTATACATAAACGATGAAGTTTTGAGATGATGGCATCTACAAACTTCTTCATATAAATTGACGGCCTCTGTGGCGCAGTGGGTGAAGGTCTGCCTCAGACGAATAGGGGTTCGTTTCCCGCCGCGGGACAAATATTTACATTGTTTTCAGATATTTGTCTGGGTCTTACAACATGTATATATTAACAAAAAAAATATATAAGTAGTATATAGTAGTCATGTGGTTCCCATAAAACAAGCTCTGCTTAGGTTGGGTACTGTGGTTTGGGGCTACATGATGATGTGTTACAGTTTTCATCAGCATTATTTATTTATTTATTTATATGTAGACTTTTCTTTGTCCCGTGTTGGTTTAGATAGGTAGGTACGTTGGTATAGTATTACGACTTTCACACATTGGAAAAGTTTCGCTGGTCTTTTTGTAGTTTGTTTTGTGATGACTTATTTTCGTCTATTTGCACGCCGAGATCGCAGGAGCCTCTTCTTAAATTTTATAACGATGACGTAATTTTAGATTTAAACCCGAAAACTTTGAGAACCATAGCAATCAATCAACAAAATGCAACGTAGTTTGCATACAATTGATCGCATTCGGCGGCTGAAGTAATTGTCCGCCATATTGGATCCGTTTCGCGCCATTTCGATCGCATTGTCTATGGTCTAGCTAGTAGGACAATGGATTGAGCGCCCAATTAATTTAATAATTAGCATTGTTTAAATTAGTATGGCCAAAACTGAGTAGAGTACTAGTGGGACGCCCCGCGTCTTTACTCGTGTTGGTTAAATTTTCCAATTCCTTTCTTACGGCAAACCTACCTACTGCTGCTACTGATCTATTGAAAAATTTGCCATAAGATAAACAACAACGTTTTGCAGCAAATGTGCCTCAAAAACCGACTAAATAAATTCAAAAATGTTGTTAAACATAATCTCTGTACAAAAGCCTATTATTAAATTTCTGATTATCTAGATAACAAAAAAGCTTGGGATGAAACTGCCTCCAACTCCCATAGAAGCAATGTTATAGTAGATAAGAACAAAGAAGTAAACAAATAAGCCAGGCAGAGTTTCTTGCCAATTCTTTTCTGTTTGGTCGCGTTACGAATTGGTCTAAATTTAAATTTAAAATGATTCAAATTGAACTTCGTACCTACTAAATGAATAAACAGATTTTTACTTTTATTCGAATTTTTTACCGATCTCAATTCTAAGTGCAACCTCGAGAGATGACAAATACCGTTTACTGCCTGCGCACATTAGACGACAAACGTCAGCGATTAGACGCTACGACAAGCAGCGGGGGACAATTTTCATACATTTTGTTCAAAGCTCCGCACACACGGCGACAATCGCGACAGCAAGATATGACAGACGCTCGCGACTAATGGCAGTAGAGTTCTTTGTGGAAGGCTCGTCCGGGGAAGTACTGCCACCATGTCTATTTCTACCGTGAAGCAGTTGTGCTGTGTTTCGGTTTGAAGGGTGTGGGTGTCGGTGAAATTGATGACGATGATGATGAAATTGGTGAAGTTGATGGACGTAGGGCGTTGCATCGTAGAGCACGTTAAAAAACGTGATCTACGATTTAATGCTTTGTGATAGGTAATGGTTACCACTTAACATCAGGTGGACCATGTGCTTGTTCCATCTACAAGGATCATAAAAAAAAAACTAAGCGCGACGACAAAGCGTCGTGTTTGCGAGGTCTGTTAGTGTTGCAAAATTTTGATCTCTGTTGTAACCACGATCCCAGAATCTTCCGTGGACCTCCGCTCACCAAAACGCCAATCCAACGTTTGTCAACAACAACAACAACAACAGCCTTTTCTGTCCACTGCTAGACTTAAGCTCCCCTGTGAGAAGGGGGATATGTCCATAATCCCCACGCTGGGCATGCGGGTTGGGGATCGCAAGGCACAGCTCGCACAGCCCTAGTTGCTGCCAATCGGTGGCCAGTGGATTTAGCTGTACCGTTATCAGGCTGCGCTGTGCCGCAATCAGCCGCCGCCAGAACCCCGTTAGTTAGCAGGTGCACCACGGACAGGTGAGGTGGACTTGGGTTCCGAAGATGGGGGTTAAAACTCCTACACCAGTATCGTGACTGTCTTACTGAAACGTTAGTCACTCTATCGATAATTCCAAACTCAAACTCAATTATTCTTAATTCAAATTCAATAATTTCCGTTTTCCGAAAACAATGCGCGCGGGCGTGATCAATTATCATAATAAAGGGATTTGTTACCGCGCAATAGTTGGGACCGGACGCTGGCGCCTTGGACCGTCAGCAACAAAAGTACTATAGTCAAAACGGATTTGGCTCAGCTTTAGGCTCAGTAGGCGATTCAACCGGTTTAGCAATTTCGATTCGGCGTGAAGACCTACGCTTGGTTGGTGCTATTACAGGCAACTGTGACCTAAACCACCACCTAGTAAGGACAGGAGCTACAGACAGCAGCAGATGAAGAAAAAGTAAAGCATCTTACACTTCACTGCTGCAAACGTAGCCAGAGTAAAATCAGGGATACAAAGCGGCTTGATAAAAACTCACAGACACAGGCAGCATCGGGAATTTTAGAGCAATGTTGTCACCAAGCCAGATATCTTCTCCGTTACTTTAAGGAGTTGTGCTGACTGGGGCATTGCACAATACACCCAAATGCGACCAATCTCGACCAATTTCGACCAATCTTAGTTGATGCAGTCTGTCCCAAATATAGGAACTACGTCGCAACTAGCAGCCAACTTCAGAAGGACATGGATACGTTGTGACTATTAGTAGTCGACTGCAGGCAGCAGCTGGCGACGTGTCGCCACGACGCTACCTTCGGCTTTCTATGTAATTCTATACAGGCGACGTGTCACCAGCTACAGATCATTTTCATATAATTAAATAATGCTGGAGCTTGTAATAAGAGAACCACACATGACTGATATACTACTTATGTTTACAACAACACCAGCAGTTGGACTGAATGAGTGGACTAGTAGTCCACTGCTGGATATAGGCCTACCTTATAAGAATTATATACATTGAGGGATATGCCCATAATCCTCACCCTGGGCATCCACAACTTCTCGCAACGCTGCTTATCGTCGGGGTACAAGCTGTGCCGGTGTTAGGCTGCACGGCTGCATGTCGGCTGGCCGCCGCCAGAGCACCATGGGTTGATGAGGTTGGCTTGGGTTCCAAAGATGAAGGTTCGATAAGCGGTTCGATGACTGTACGGTATCTTGCTAACCAATACACCTAGATTGTTGAATGATAATGCGTTTAGTATGGCAATAACTTGATTTATTGTCAAAACTGGTAATGAGTGAACTGTAAACTGATGTTGATGATGTTAGCGAGAACGCGCGCCCTTGGTGGCTGAATGCGAACTGATTGATTTGTCAATAATTTGAATAAAATAAAAATGTTGTAATGATTAAACTGTGTCACACGCCCAGCGCCTTTCTGCTGACCCAGGAAGATGCACGGTTGCTTGTATCGTACAATGGTTCACCCCATACAATATTATATTATAACATAGAAAAGACCCAAACCCAAGACAAGACAAATATTTTCAAATCTTAACACAATTTGAAATTCGTATGAAAATGCTGCATTTCGTGTGTCGTATCGTGATACAGTGCCTTTATAAAAATATTTATATAAATATGGACCTATATTTTTTATTTGCTAACCCTACCGAAAAATGTGAAGGCATTTCAACTGCTTACAGAAATAATCAATTACATACATATTAAGTACTTCTTAAACTTATTGTAACATTTTAAATTTTATGTGCAGGATCTAACGAATAAATTACAATTTGACAACAATTTTATTCTAAGCGCGTAAAATTTATCGGGTAAAAAGACTAAAAAAAAAAATATAGGTATATAGGCGAACTTAATGCCAAGTAGCATTTTCTACCAGGTAACCTTTGTGTATTGTGGATTAAAACGTAATATGTGGTGGCAGTACGTGAGGGTATTTAAAAATACTTAGATACCTACCTACGTCAAAATGACACATACAAAATATTTAATATTAATTAAATAATCCTTAGACTAGCGCAGGATCGTGGTGGATGGCACAATAAGGGAGGCCTTTACCCAGCAGTGGGTGAAATCGGGCTGTGGATGATGATGATGATGATGAAATAATCCTTTATGACTTACATATAAAATATTAAAAATTAATTAAATAATCCAAAACGAGCTGCCGCGCTGGCCGACTCAGAATGTCGAGCGTAGAGAAGGGTTACCAAACTCTAGAGAAAACTGACATTTGGATGTAGACATTGAATTATGTCTTCTGTCTGGTACATTTTAGTTCTTTAAAAAAATCCAAACTGGTCTGTGGAAAAGCGATCGCTGAAATTTTGCGCATTAATGTTCCTATCTAATTCTAGAACGTGACTAAGGGATAGGCTTTTATTCAGACTTTTTATCCAGATAACATCATCATCATCATCATCAGCCTATAGCAGTCCACTGCTGGACATAGGCCTTCCCTAATGAGCGTCATTGCGCCCTGTCCTGAGCTCGACGCATCCAGCTTCTACCAGCAGCCTTCCGCAGATCGTCACTCCACCTGGCCGGAGGGCGTACACTACGTCTGCCGAGCCGCGGTCTCCACTCAACAACTCGTTTACCCCAACGGTTATCGGTTCTTCTACAGATATGGCTAGCCCACTGCCACTTCAGCTTGCTAATTCTATGACCTATGTCGACAGCTGCGATGTCCAGATAACACGCGAAGAAATCCGCGAGTGAGCGAAAATCGATTCAATTTACTTTTATCGAGTGATCGAACTGAATATTTTCCCATGCATTTCTTCGAAAATGGCTACGTGCAAAACAAACTATACCAAACGCACTTTGTCTCACCGCCAGACAGGGTTCCAATTATTTAATTAGCATATTCACAGTGCAGGACACGGCCGCCATTTTAATTTAATAAATACTAGCTCTTGCCCGCGGCTTCGCTCGCGTGATACATTGATAAAAAGTAATCTATGTGTCTTAAACTATGCATCCAAATCCGTTCGGCCGTTACTGAGTGAAGCGACCACAAACATACTCACACACACACAAACTTTCGTATTTATAATATTAGTGTGATGTTATATGTTAGACGACCTCTGTGGCGCAGTAGACGAAGGCTCCCCTAACACGCAGTGGGTTGCGGTTTTTGATTCCCGCCGCAAGACAAATATTGATGATTTGTATAATTATTTCTCTTGGGTCTGGGAGTTTTCTATGTATTGTATAGTACAAAACAAAATTATCTATGAAGTTTGGGGCTACATGATGATGATATGTAATAGTGTCCAGATTTATTACAATAAATATATATAAAGTAGTAGGTAGGTGTAACAATCATATTGGTTACCATAGTAAATACAAGCTCTGCTTAGTTTGGGCAACTGTTGAAACCAATCTTTGAACTCAAGCCCTTATAAAAACCTCTGGAGATCTATAGATTTTATACGGGCTTATAATACTTATATATAGGTAAGGACTTTTATATGGAAGATTATCTTATTTTAATTGAATTTGATTCAGCGTAAACATCATTCCGCGCTTGTTTTTCTTGTTTTGCTTCCGTATTTATCTTGTTCATTCCATAAGCTCTTGTCTTGTCACCTTATTCATAATCATAATCTTTAGCTTAAAACAAGTCATATTTTTGTCAATAAACGTTATCTATCTATGGTTTCATGTGGTACATTGTCTTTGGATATTTCGGCATTACGTCATGCGTAACACGGCCTTTCTAAGTACCTATAAATTCTTAAGTTCCCCTATTTTAAGACCTAAATGTACCACATGAAACAACAGATAGATAACGTTTATTGACAAAAAGATGACTAGTTTTAGAGGCACCTCTGAGGGGTTAATTTTAAGACCTAAATGTACCACATTAAACAACAGATAGATAACGTTTATACAATATAAACTTAGGAACTTAAGAATTTATAGGTACTTAGAAAGGCCGTGTTACGCATGACGTAATGCCGAAATATCCAAAGACAATGTAGCTATACGTGACGGCACTGACAGCCAATCAATTAAATGCATTGAAATGCAATACGCACCCGCACGTCCCTTTGTATGACCGCGGAACGCGCAGGGCATAGCGCAATGCCAATAATTACGTACCTTTCCTACTCCCTACTACTTCAATAGAGTCACAGTCTTCAAGTGAAAACTATCAAAAATCATCCAAGCGCATTTGACCTAAATAAACTTCAAAATGCCAAATTTGCACTAATTTAGACCATATATCGCTTGGAAAGTGTTCAAAGTCCGCGCAATTGACAGCGTGCGCGGAGTTTTGGTGCAGACACTTTTTTCCACGTTTGTCGCTCTAGCTAGAGATAATTTCTCGATGGTACCTACCTACTACTATTTAAGTTTAGAGAATTATTTAAGTTTATATCCCGTATTCTGCAATAGTTTGAAAGGTTTGCTGTAAGAAAACTCTTTCAGTGCTAAGCTCGCCTTTGTGCATTTGAGTAAACTTATATTTTTATGTTTCTGTACATATTAAAGATTTTATGTATATCTGCTGAAAACAGAGCGGGGTCCAAATAAGGTCCTCTTTTCTCGTTCATAGTTTTCTGCGCCACTTAGGTCCGACACCCACAGTCAAAGTGTCAAAACTAGCTTCCCTACCTACTATTATCTTATATTCAATGACATGAAAGGTACCATTTGTAAGATGGAAAATATGATGTAGCCTAAAAATAATAAAATACAATGGTAGTGTTCTGCCTCGCTTGCTGAGAATCATCGCCCGGTTTTAAAGTTTAGCTAAATTAAATTCAAAGTTATGAATGGAAAGAAAGGTTCAAATTCCACCTGAGTCGAAATTTTTGGGATACAATAAAATCTAAAATTCTAATTTTAAATTAAGTTAGGATTCATAGTTACGATTATTGTAGGAACTAGTAACGCCATCTAGCGGCGAGTAGCAAAACTATCCGTCTATTTATAAACATAACCTTGTCTATGGCATTTGGCAAGCACTTCATTGAAGTTCAGTTTTTGACAGTTGTAATGTAACAGCAGTGGTCATCCGATTTTTTATACCTCCTTGCATTTTGATACCAAAATATTAGTTATTCCTATTCGTAAAGTGGTATTACGTGAACAAGATGAAAATACGAGCCCACGCATTTCGAGGCAGGTGGAATGCAGTTCGCTAGCATCTGTAAGTGCTAATTTACTGGTATTTGAATATGGCACTGGCCTGTATTTTTAACTGATTGAAAAAAACCGTAGTCAATTGCTTGTTAACCTTTTAACTAAAAGCGGGAGACGCGTAATTTGACGCTCTGCCGTGTATAATTTTATTACTATTAGTTGTCGCCGCATACATTACCTAGCTTCGCTCAGTTTCTGCTGATCTGCATCTATAAAAACACTAATCGGCTTTTATCTGTAATTGTTTTGTTATCAATATTAGTATAAAATTAATATTTAAACCCTTGATTGACTAAACTACTTGATAAAATAACTGGTCACATTATCTATGAATATTTGAAAATAATTTTGTGACTGGCCGGTTGTGTTTGTGATAAAAAAAAACTATTTTGGTATGTATGTAAACTCTTTTGTTTATTCCATTCTGAATTTAAAATCATTGCTTTGTGTATGTTGCCAATATTTTAACTCCAATTCAGAGACAAAAAAAGATTTTTGCTGATCGATTTTTGTAATTATTCTGGTAAGAATTATATTACTTCAGTAGTGTACCTACTGTACTACCAATCATTATAGAAATTATAATTATTAAATTAACTGAGTAGGTACTTTTTGGTACCTAGTTATGTACCTACACACTTAAACATAAAATGAAAGTGTATGTATAATTCCTACTTCTAATATTCGAAAGAAGAACCACAAAAAACTTTAAATTGTTTATTTGCATGCCTATAATATGGTAGGATTTACAATAGACTAATATTTATTTTAGACCTAATTGAACTTGCATTAAGTTACAAATAAACAATTGATAAGTAAAATAATTGAAGAAAGAAGAGTAGTGTCCACATATTTATTTTAAAAGTATGTATGTAGTATATCAATCTGCAACAAGCTCTGCTTAGTTTAGGGCTATATGGGTGTTTTCTATGTATAATATGTATGTATTTACAAAAAAAAAATATGTGTAATATATCAATCATGTGGTTCCCATAACACAAGCACTGCTTAGTTTGGGGCTGAATGATGCTGTGTGATTACATTCAGCATTTTTTTATTATTATTTAATTGTTATCAGTGAATACTTTATTTTCAGTCTTCTATTTACTTATGTTCAGTCTGATATCTGTTTGTATTCCATCACAAAATAAAATTAGGGAACTTAATATATGTTTGAAATTATATAAAAATCTTTAGTTGAAAAAAGGCGTATAGGTCTGTTCCAAACTGAAAATATAGTGCATAATTCATAGCTGAATTTATCTGACAATAATTATTTTCAAAGTGTTTTAATTATGGAACTCACTTTTGAGCTTATTTTAAAGATTTGCATCATCATCATCATCATCATCAGCCTATAGCTGTCTACTGCTGGACATAGGCTTCCCATGAGTGCCATTGATTTGCATACTTTTCAATTAATCCGTCTTCCTACTTATAATATTATAAAATGCAAAGTTTGTGAGTATGGATGTATAGATGGACGAATGTTTGTTACTCTTTCACGCAAAAACTACTGAACCGATTTTTATGAAACTTGGAATAACACAGTTTGTGACCTACATTGACACAAAGGCTACTTTTTATCCCGTTACCACGCGAGCGAAGCCGAAGGCGGAAGCCGGTGTTATAATGCACTTTATACATTATGAAATAATTTCTTGTTTACCTACCATGATTTAAATAATAGATTTTGTTGATCAACTTAAGTTGCTGACTGTACAAGTACATTCACTGTAAGTGGGCCTCGTTAGGAGATCTAGTTTAAAAGAGTTTAAATTTACATAGCACGCTACAAGCGCGTGATTTTAAAATAACGGTCTTTAATTAAATTTTGATTTTATGCTGTTTGAGTTGTTAGATTTTGCACTTCCTAAAAGGCTCCCTAGACGGCCAAAATTGCTTGACAAGCGCGTGAATTTTTCATACTTTTCAAGCAATTTTGACGATTCAGAACCATTTTATTCAGTAGGAACCTAAATCACCTCGGTATTTACATATACTAATCGTACTTTTTTTTATTTACACCAATTCGTAATGCTACTAAACAGAAATACAACAACAAAACTCTGTTCAGCTTATATTTATTTTAAAACATCTTACTTATAATTGTTCTATTACATTGTTTTGGAGGGAGTTGAAGACAGTTCCATCCCAAGCTTTTTGTCATCGAAATAATCGGAAATATTGTAATAAACTTTATTACAGAGATTATGTATTTTTAACATCATTTTTTAATTTATTTACATACAGGTGGGGCACAATTTTACCTCAGAAGAGGGCAGCTACCCTTTCTTTTGTGTTATAAGGTTTTAAAGGTTTTTTTGAAGAAGAAAACAAAGGCTTTTTCACAATTTTGAAAAAATGGGCAATCAGCCTAGAAATTGTCATTAAACACCTATAGTTTTCTCAGAACAAAACCTTCTTACTACAAAAGAATAGGTAGCTGCCCTGAATGAGGTAAAATTTTGCCCCACCCTGTATAAATTAAGCACGTCATTTGGGATTACGTTAAAAAAACCTATCCCATACACATTGCCTAACTACAACAACTCAACAACAGCAATAGCCTATATTAGTCCACTGCTTAAAATAAACCTTCGCTAATTTTTATTGCGATGCCTATAAGGTTATGCCTTCAATCCCCATGCTGGGCATGCAGATTGGGGATCCATGGCACAGCTCTCAGCCGACGCTGCTGTCCGTCGGTGGTCAGTGGAATTAAGCCGGTGGAAGGCTGTGCTATGCCGCAATCAGCCGGCTGCCAGAGCCCCGTTAGTTAGTTAGCAGGTGCACCACGGGCTGGTGAGGTTGGCTTGTGTTCCGAAGATGGAAATGTAACGAAGTAAACTCCACCAACGAGTCTAACTCATAGTTTTTTCATAACTTTTAGTTTTTACCTTAGTGTTTGTAAGCCTGGTAGGTTGGACTAGAGATGCACAAATAGCTATAAGATCATTGTAATTAGACCTAGTTCCACAGACAATAAATATCATTTATCATTATCATTTATCATTTATCAGTTTGCCTACACCACGGACAAATAAGCCAATGGAAGGGCAATGCGCGGTAGGTAAAGTGGAAGGTGCCACCACGCTACCTTCCGCTTCGTGTAGAACGGACACAGTTCGCGCGACTCCGTTCTGTCCAGCTCGCGGCCGCGTGTTTACATATTTTATTTGAAAGTCTGCTCAGCTCCGCTCGGCTCCGCATTCACTGTTTCCACTGACGTGGAGTGGAGATTTCGAGCATTGTGATTGGCCAACTCACCGTCCGCTACTGTACACTCCGCCCAGCTCGGCGTCAATCAAATAAATATAATATAATAGGGCATCTAAGTCCCCTTAATTCAGAAGGACATAGATCCGTTGAGACTACTGTAAGTTGGTTTCGCCTACATAGAACGAAGTTTAAACACAAGAATTACAAGAATTGAACATCTTAATAGCTAGTTCTCTCATTGATTTACTTCATTGAATATATTAACTTCAATAGCCTAGCAGTTAACTACTGCGCTGCCAATGATTGAGGTCGGGTTCAATTTGCAGGTCAAATTCCGCGTTGGCGTGAAGAAGAGTCTAGGATTCGCGCGTATTCCTAAAGAACATAAGAACCAGCCCCCTTACCATGACGTTTTATGTCTAATCCACGATCGTGAAAACAACGTACTTTTCACCCCCGTTACCACGTCGTTTTTAGGGTTCCGTACCCAAAGGGTAAACACGGGACGTTATTACTAAGACTCCAGTGTCTGTATGTCTATCAGTGGCTGCTATAACAACAAATACTTAAAACAGTATAAAATAAATATTTAAGGCTGGCCTCCCATACAACAAACATGATTTATTTGTAGTTTTTTCTGTCACCGGGCTGTATCTCATGAAATGTAGTTAGACATTACTAACGGCAACAGACGCTTGAAGTATTCACAGAATATTTCATTATATGGGTATATTTACTTCAAAATAAATAAATTAAGGGGCTCCCATAGATGTGTGTGGGTAATGGTACGAAACCCTTCGTCCGCGAGTACAACTCGCACTTGGCCGGTTTTATTTGATAACTTTTATTTTGTTGTGTATAGTAAATAAATTTTATGAATAAGTCAAGCGCATGCAAAACCGCGCGGCTACAACTTGTGCATAACTTATGCTAACAAAACCTAATAAAACAAATAGGTAAAGTAGGTTTAATTTAAAACCTAGACAAACACGTCTACTGTCAACCAGTTAATAAATAGCCGAATCCATTTGAAAGTAAGTTTATAAAGTCTAAATGTTAAAATAACAGGTCCAACCGAACTTGAGTTATAAAATTTACATTTGAGCTTATTTAGAAAGAATAGAGTTGGGATTGTTTTGCCGAAAATTGTTGGGGTAAACGAGTTGTAGTGGCGATTGCGGCTCGGCAAAAGTAGTGTAGGTGTAAGGGGTTCCAACCTCTGCATCTTCAGAACCCCCTTTTTTTGTCGATGTGAAAATGCTTTTCGCGTTTCCTCAAACTCGGGGAGAGTTTGTCTCTCCGCCAGCTACAAGCTCTCGCTAGCTCGGTGGCCTACCGACTAAAAAACACACCGTGTTCCTTCACTCACCGTAGTGCTAGTGCATCAATTTCAATTCAATTCAATTTCAATTTATTTATTTACTTTAATTAACATGGATAATAAGCCAATGACATTAATTAAAGAGCTAGAAAAGTCACAAAAAATACAATAAAATAAAAAATTAAATTAAAAATTATTCAGGTAAAAATAAATTCATCATTCAAAAGTCAAAAGTCAAAATTCATTTATTCAGTAGGAACTGTAAAGTACACTTTGAAACGTAATTTTTTTTAATTTACCACCAATTCGTAACGTGACCAAACAGAGAAGATATGGCAAGAAACTCTGCTTGGCTTATATTTTTTAACGTCATTGTTCTTAATAACTCACGCTGCAGTAGCACTTGACGGGGTCATGGGGTCCCAGTAGGATTCTACCACGGCCCCAAGCCCTCCTGCCCGTGGTGCACCCTGTTAACAGACGGGGCTGTAGGGACCGGCTGGTTGCGGAATATAGTGCCTTACGAGGCACGGAAGCGCTCTTAAATGCCACAAAACTGTCACCCATCGAAGTAGTGACCGGACGAAGTATTGCTTGACCAAGATGATCTTTTCAGAACAACTAATTAACCGACGCCACGAGCGCTCCTAAAATTTAAATAAAAAATCTTCAAAATTATATATATGAGTCCCGCTTCAAAGAACTAGGCCTAACCTAAGAGTAACGTAGAAAACGCGGCTATCTAATAGAAACCTACAAAATATTAACAAAGCACTATAATTTATCAGGACTATCTAACGTGTACAACATGAACAATAATAAAAAGCTGAGAGGGCACTCACTGAAGCTGCTGAACCAGCCAGGTGCAAGCAACCCAAGAATGCACACTATGCACAGCCGTATTGTACACGACTGGAATAGGCCCCCAGAAACTTTACAGTAGTTAGTGCTCCATCAGTGAACTCCTTCAAAAATAGACTGGAAGATTATTTAAAGTGCACTGAAAAATAACCCCGATAGCACGCTGTGTAGGTATAAACAAATAATAATTCGGCCTCAGGCCGACGATATTAGTACAACTCTAGTAAAAACAAGTAGGTACACATACACCGTTTTAACTTCAAGTTTGACTTTTATAAATGCAGAAACGTTATTTTGTATAATAAATTGTTATTTTGAGATAAAATAAGTGATTTTGCTATTAAGGATAAGTACTCACTTATCTTAATATGCAAATTTGTTCTGTTACTGACTGATTATATTATTAATGTAGAACCTAACATAGCTTAGGAGACTTATTTTTAGTGTATGTTAACTGGTGTAAAGTTAACACGTTGACTGCAGGCCTTCCTGCTCGATGTCGACAGTTGCGTTTTTCAAAAAGCATTTAATTAGATACTTTTTAATTTAAAAAAAAGAATAAAAATAAAAATTTATGTTATCATAATTATAAGTCCCTTGGCAGAAATGTGGCCAACAATAAGTACTTTTTTGGGAAATAACCTAACACAAAAAGCCGTTGTGTCTATCAGTGTGAGAGAGAATGCATTAAGAAAAAAATATTGCAAATATGTGCATTGCACAGCGAAAGTTAATAGTTATTTGTTTTATAGTTATACAATAGTGCAAAGTTGCTTTGTGCTCAATTTTGATGATCGAGCAAACGAAGGATTCTAAAATTTAATCATAAGAGCACGAGGTGAAAAATCTTTGCACTCGAGTGCAACACGTAACTTTTCATCCAACCCCAGCGAGGAAATGACTAAATGCAAAAAAAAAATTACAATCACAAAGGTTCTGAGTCTGAGTTTTTTTTTAACTTTTTATAAAAAGGTTGTATGATAAATTCGGCACCATGAAGGTAGAATAAGTAAATTAGGTTTATTGATGTTTTGAATTCACAAACGCACACGATGTTTTAAATTCAATTTACTTTATCCTCTAGCGGATAAAAACGGCTTTTGCACTCAGATATCGAAGAGTAAAAATACTTTTTCCTTGATGGGACTATTTCAAGTCTGCTTTATGGTTCCTCTTATGGTCAGGTAACTTATTCGTTGGGTCATGGTTAGATGGAGTGCTTCAGCACCTATACCATCCTCCCAGCGTGGTCGGTACCACTGGAAAGACATGCTCAATACGAGTTGAGCTGATTCCACAATTCCACTAGTAACAACAAAATACCTACATCATTTCACATTTTAAGTAAAGGTTTTAAGATTTGGTATTTCGAACAAGTTTAGTCAAAAATTCTAAATGCTATCTATAAGTTCTCATCCAAATGTCATGAGTTTATACCTATCGAAATACCAATCCAGTTTTCATAATCGAATAATAAGAAAACCATTCAAAACAAACTTATATCGTTCGTTTTTTGAAGCCCGATTGTTGAATCGCGAGTTAACTTTATCCATTGGTTAAATTGTAAAAAGAATCCACTATCAGTACCAGCCAATATCAGTCCACTGCTGGACATAAGCCTCCCCTTATAAGGAGTTTATGCCCATAACCACTCAAATCGCCCACGCCGGGCATGCTGGTTGAGGATCGCAGAACACAGCTTCTCGCACTGCCTATGCTGGTGTCGGCAGCCAGGAAATTTAGCTATGCCGGTGTAAGCTATACCGCCAGAGCCCCGTTTGTTAGTTAAGCAGAGTGCACCACATGGCGGTTGACTTGGGTTTTCCGAAGGTAGAGCTTAAAACCCCTGACACCCCAAAAAAATATTGCATGATTTTATTTGAAACTAGCTGACCCAGCAGATGATCTGTCTAAACTCTTAATTTTATACAATAATCTTGATTAAAAAATCAGTTTTTCTCGTAATTTCCAATTTGAACCTGTCACCATGCCTATTACGTCGTAAGGCCACGCTTCTTTGCAACGTGCCCTACGATGAAACGCGCAGGGCGATTCCTCCATCAACTTGAGACATAAAGGTGTTAAGCCTCATATGCCTGTAACTTCACCGGCACCCACACCCTTCAAACCGAAGCACAGCAATGCTGCTTCACGGGAGAAACAGGCTTGGTGGTAGTACGCTACGCACCCGGATGAGCCCTTCACAAAGAACTCTACTGCTTCAAATATCGTACATAAGTGTATTACGGGTACCGTGTTAATTTGGTTGTCCTTGTTACTTCTTCAAGTATTTATATCAGCTGGACCCGATTTGTTGCGGTAGCAAACATAATTCATTTTTAACCGACTTCAAAAAGGAGGAAGTTCTCAATTCGACGGAAACTTTTTTTATGTATGTTCACTGATAAATCCGTCAATTGTGGACCGATTTTCAAAAAAATTTTTTTTTTAAAGTGTATACTTCACAGGTGGAGGGATTGGTACTTTTCCCGGAAAACTCAAAAAACCTCATCCTCACTTGTAATTTTCGCCCTATGATCACCAATATCTCCGTCAATTGTGAACCGATTTTAAAACTTTTTTGCGCAAGAAGCAAGAAGTGGTTTATTTGAATTCGGTTTATTTTTTTTTAAAAGTCCTACTTGTATTCCATGTAGTTCCCATAATACAAGCTCTGCTTAGTTTGGGGCTACATGATGCTGTGTGATAATGTCCAGCATTATTAATTATTTACCTACGAACCTACTGCCTTTTCATTGATTGAATTGTATATATATTTATTTGTATTATTTGTGTGTGTTGAAGCAACAAATAATAATATGTTTTATCTAGGATCGCATACGCCAAGTGTGAACTCTAGTGCTAATCACATTTGCCTACATACGCATAGATTCATTTAACCGGTCGTCATTTAATACGAGAATTAACTGTTGACCATTAACAAGACTGGTTTAAGACCCAATTCTGATATACAGGGTATAACAAAACTAATCAATATAAATCAATCAATCTCCATGAACTGATTTTATTTTTATTGTTCGTTATTGTCAGGACAAGGTTTAAACAAAAGATTTTTTTAAATCCTCTGGTTATGTCTGAAACTATTTCTAAATAAATCAAATGTTAAACTGAACGCAGTTTGGTTAATCCGTCAGTTTAGGCTTGATTCTATTTCGATTTCGACGGATTTCTAAGATCTGAAAAGCTTCTGATTGAAGAATATTACGACATGATGGTAACGCGCCAAAACACGACATACCCCGCTCGAGATAATAATAATTCCAGCTCAATTGCATGCCACTGAAGGATTCGACTCCAAATGTTTATAAATGTTTGAAAATACCCCTAGCTAATAAACTTTGCAGTCAAACCTTGGACACCATAGCGGATTACTCAAGTAGGTAAGTGCGGGGAGCAGGGGTTGGCGCGGAGAACAGACTGCGAGGTTCCCGCCGAACTCGCAGGGTGCGGAATGCGTCTAGATCTGTAGTTTATTTGGCATAAAGAAGGAACAAATGATATTTTTTGAGCGGAACTCCGTGTCTTCTTTATTGAGGGATGAAAACAAATTTTGTATTATATCTAATCTAAAGAGCTCTTTGGATTCGACTGCTAGGTCTATGATTATCATAGGAAAGAAAGGGATCATATAATCCCTCCCTCTTTCCACATTCCTGTCAAGGGCTTCTAACTGCTAGCTAGAGAAAGAGAGAGATCGTATTGAACTCTTATTACACCCTGTATATAACATAGTACAGTGCGTGGTCCACCACCTATGCAAACATGTTATGTAATGAATTATTTTAGGAAACATTAATATGACATTTAATTATCTACCTACATTATGTACTGACACAAAATATATAAATTGGCAAGGCCAAATTTTTCTGGACATTTTGGCTTTCGGTTCATGATTCGCGTAGATATCGCTAATTCTAGTTCTAATTTGAAGTGGCGAGGGGTGGTGGGGAAGTTTTGCACTGGCGTCCCGCATTGGGGTGTATTGTGCTGTGCATTGCCCCTCTGCTAACCTGACCCCAGCCAGCCTTATAATAACGGAACTCCTTAAAATTTTTACTCCCGTAAAAAATAACGGAGAACTCTGGGTTGGTGGCAACATTGCTCTAGAATTCCC
The DNA here is from genome assembly GCA_951804965.1 of Horisme vitalbata. NCBI lineage: Eukaryota > Metazoa > Arthropoda > Insecta > Lepidoptera > Geometridae > Horisme > Horisme vitalbata. Next base: position 25,988,245 of record OX638094.1, on the reverse strand, counting down.
GATACTGCCTGCGTTTGTGAGCCTTGATCAAGCCGTTTTTGTAACCCGGAGACTATGTAAACTGCACAACTCTTTTATTTAACAATACAACGTGTTTTTGGTGAAATCGTGCAAATATAATACTGGATGCCATCGCTTAAAAATAATAAGTTAGGTGGGGTACGTCTCCTGTCCCTTCACCCAGGGAGTTTGAGGCCTTCCCAGATGGGCGATTTAAGCGCGAATTGAGTCGCACGATTGTTGCGTGTATCAGGATTGCTAAATGTCACATGGTATGTCATTTCACGTGACGTGCATGTACATGCCACTCAAGCGACTGAACTCGCGCGTAAATCGTCCATCTGAGAAGGCTGTTAGTTATGTGATCCGCCTTCGTTATCGTATGAGATCGTGGCCAACTCTGGTGTCGGAGTTGGGCTGCCTGAAAGCTTCCGACATGGCTTAACGACCTCTTACGAACCTCTTAACGTGCCTTCAGCAGATCTAAATGCTACTATAAACGGTTTACCATCCAAGTAGAAATTGGACGGTGCGTTTCTTAATGATGATCTTCTAAGACAACTAAAGTAAGTCTTGCTACGAGCGCTATCTTGACGGCCTCTGTGGCGCAGTGGGCGAAGGTCCGCCAGAGACACAGAAGGTTGCGGGTTCGATTCCCTCCGCGGGACAAATGTTTGCATGTTCTGTAGATATTTGTCTCGGGTCTGGGTGTTTTCTATGTATGATATGTATGTATTTACAAAAAAAAAAATGTGTATTATATCTATCATGTGGTTCCCATAATACAAGCTCTGCTTAGTTTGGGGCTACATGATGCTGTGTGATTACGTCCCGTATTATTTATTTATATTTATTTATCATTAACATCATCAGCCTATAGCAGTCCATAACTCGGGATTTTAGGCTCTTCTCGGGATTGGTGCCGGATTTTGGAAATCCCAAGATTTTTGGAATTTTTAATAAAATAAAGTAGATTTTTCTGATATTTTTATTAATTGTCCAAAAAAAATTTTTTTATATGAGAGACTAATTAAAAAATTAACTTCGGTCATGTGAATTGCATAAATAAAATCAACACTAACAGAACTCACAAACACGACGCTTTACCGTCGCGCTTAGTCGCGAGCGTCTGTCATATCTTGCTGTCGCGATTGTCGCCGTGTGTGCGGAGCTTTGAACCAAATGTATGAAAATTGTCCCCCGCAGCTTGACGTAGCGTCTAATCGCTGACGTTTGACGTACAATATGCGCAGGCTGTTAAAATCTATGAAACCTATTCTAATAATCTGTTTTATCGTATTTAATTTGCGATGATACCTTTTCAAATAAACTATAGTCTGCTGTACCTAATAAGCTGTAAGCTGTGAATTACGTTTACGCGATAATTCGTTAAATTCCAGTAAATCTTAAGATTTTTCAATGGAAAACAAGATTTTTCTCCGGACTTTTAAATTTTCTATTTTACGATGCAATATTTGGAACGTGCTCTTCAATGCAACGCCCTGCGTCCATCAACTTGAGGCATGGAGCCTCATGTGCCTATGGTTAATTATTTCAGGATATGTCGACCCGCAGTGGGGCCGGCATCCGCGCTCGTCGCGGGCACAAGGAGCGCTCCAAGAACTTCACCGAGCTGGAGAAACGGACAGTCCTCGAGCTGATCGCACGACACCGCGACGTTCTGCGCCAGGGACGGTCCAACAACGCGACCAACCGCAGCAAGCAGGTATGTCCTATTATATCGACTGTTAAAAGACTTCAACCGAAAACGAAAGGTATAGGAACTGACAGTTTGTGAGGTTGTGTGCGCAGAATATTGTCTATAAAAGCGGTTTTGTAGATAGGATCAATTCTCTATTCTCTGGAATCAGAATCGTAATGGATATGTAACTGTCTACCTTTATTATTTTATTGTTTTCTTGTTAGTGTGACTGTTATTTGGTTATCTATGCTTATGTTTTTATCTACCTATCTCGAGCATTTTTTCAGCCTCTTTTTGTCTCTTTATTGTGTTGTGTGTGTCTTTCTAAATATATTATTTCTATTTAACGAAAACCCAGCCAAATTAAATCTGTTGTCTGAAAAAAAATATGTCCGGAGAAAACAATGTTTCAAGATTTCAAAACTGTACGGGCAGACTCCTTCCTATTTACAATTCATTACTGTTAATATAAATGAGATAGTTAGTTAATATGATGTTATTATGTTGTGCTAAATGGTGTATGTAACTAGAAAAAATAATTAAAATGACGTAGTCTATAAAATTGCGTTTTTATATTTTTGCTAAATATGTTTAGATATCATTGTCTGATTGGAGGTCTCGGTAGTAGTAGCATTTCAGTTTTCGGTAGTTGTATTTTTACACCCTGTATCATATTATATATACTACAATATATAGAAAGAAACATGCACATGCTAGACAGAGGCACAGTGTTCCCACAACCACAAAAGCGTGAAAAACCTTAATTCACTCATTCACTCAGAAACACTAGCTTTTTTAGTTCACTGCTAGATACAGGCCTCTATAAAAAGGGGGATATGCCCATAATCATGGCAATCAGCATGGTACAGCTTCTCGCACCACCGACGCTACCGTGGGCAGTCATGGTATTTATAACTGTTCCGGTGTTAGGCTGCGCTTTGCCGAAATCCGCTGGCCGCCCAAGCCCCATTTGTAAGTAGGCAGAGTGTACCACGTGCAAGTGAGGTTGGCTTGGGTTCCAAAGATGGAAGTGGAACCCTTTACATTCCTCTTCAGTGATTCTTCATTCCGATTTGTTATATAAAAGTTACTAGAAATTAAAACATAGTGTTTTTTGAATTGAAAAGAAACTTACAACTACCGAATAGGTCCCACAACACATGACGAAATCGATGCCTAATCTCTTATTTATCAGTCTGAAGACATAGACAGGAATGTATGGAAAGAATGCTTTCCCTTCTTGACCCAGCAATGGAACCCGACGAGCTCTTTAGAGTAGCTATAGGTAAAAATGGAATTCAAACCCTCATTCGGGGAAATATTTAAGAAATGTGGGTTGAGGATTACATAGCACAGCTTCGCGTGCCGCCGACGCTGCTGCCCGGAGATTTAGCTATGCCGCAATCAGCCGCCGCCAGAGCCCCGTTTGTTAGTTACCAGGGTGCACCACGGTCAGGTGATGGTACATGGGTTCAAAGAAGGAGGTTAGAACCACTTACACTCCCATAACGTGGCTTGGCGTTCATTGAAACTGAATTTTGAATTTCTCATAGCAATAAAGTTACATAGCCTATTCATCAAGATATACGGAGCCGAAACGTGGACACTGGACGGCTAGTTCACCAGTTTAAAGTCGCTCAGCGAGCTATGGAACGAGCTATGCTCGGAGTTTCTTTGAAGAATGGGATCGCATGCAGTTCCACCTCTTATTAGGGAAGGCCTATGTCCAGCAGTGGACTAATAGGATGGTGTTGTGGTTGTGGTGGTATAGTGGGTTCTTTCCCGGACGAGTCCTATAGTTAGTAGTTGAGTCGAGTCCTGAATGAAGATTAAGATACGTGTTAAACTATTTTGTTAACTTTTCAGTTATCAGATATATACTATCTTATCAAATGTTACCGTATCTTCAGTTAATTGATTGGTATGTTATTGTTATATAATACATAGCTATGTGTGTATATAATTTATGATTATAACCGACTAGCTCGTAACTTCGTTTGGACCTTATTACTTTTTATCAGCCTATAGCAGTCCACTACTGGACGTAGGCCTTCCCTAATGAGCGTCATTGCGCCCTTTCAGCTCGACGCATCAAGCCTCTACCAGCGGCCTTTCACAGATCGTCAATTCGGCTAGCCGGAGGGCATCTTATGCTGTTTGCCAATACGTGTGTAGTAGGATATAGCCTTCTATATAAATATTTGGCTACCGCGCGAGCGGACTAGTAAATACATACACTCCCATATTAGATTGATGATGACTCTCTCTGACAAAGCCCGTTTTCGGCTACAATGCAGCTTTGGGCTTTGGGAAAAGGCTTTGTTACGTTGTTATTGTTGTAACAACTAAAGGTTTATCTAACGTACCCTTTACTAAAATATTAGATAATCTTTAAAACAGTGTTATATTTAATGACGTTGCCAAGTGTTCTTATAAGTTCATATTGTTTTGAAAAAAAAATAATTTAAAATATATATGTATTTATTACTAACCCGCTAGGCCCGCTATCAACTGATCCCAAACTAGGTAGAGCTTTTACTAGATACAAGTAGCGGCACTAAACTCTATCGGTGACCTTTATTGCGCAGAAGTCAAAAGTAAGGTATCATATGGGAGCTAGAGAGAGCGAGAGAGCCATGCCCATGCGCAGAAGTTTCGTTCAGCGCCAGACTTACGTGCCTGTATGTACCAGAGACTGATAAACATACATACATTATTACTTGATTAATTTGCACGATTTAAACTAGATGCAAAAAAACTGGTTTAGCTTTCTGTTCTTATTACATTTTAAACGAGTTGTTTTTAACGGTTCTATGTAGACTTAACATTTTAGACGAAATCAATAAAAATATTTGATTTTATAGCTCGATCATGTTGGATAATAAAACAAAATACTTACCATATGTAACTAGCGAGCGCTTGCGGCTTTGTCCGCGCCTTGCTTTAGGCTCAGACTTTTTATGTTACAGAGCACAGGCCCTATTGTTAAGTGGTAACCATTACTTATAACAAAGTACTGCTTCGTAGGCATGCTTGCAACGTGCCCTATGATGCAATGCCCTGCGTCCAAAAACAATGTCATAAAACTAATCATCATCATCATTAGTCTATAGCAGTTCACTGCTGGACATCATTTAACTGAAGCTAATCAGAATTTTAATTATTTCAAATTATCTAATTAATTATCTCTTATTCTAATCTATTTAAATATAATCAATACTAATCACGTCCTGCCCATTTGTGTAACTAATAACCTTGAATACGCATTATTATAATATCTAAATACAGTTAAAAATATCCGCAACGAGACTAGAACTAAAGTTGTCGACGTAGCTCAGGGAATTAGCAAGCTGAAGTGGCAGTGGACTGGCCATATCTGCCGAAGAACCGACAACCGTTGGGGTAAACGAGTTCTTGAGTGGAGACCGCGGCTCGGCAAACTACGTTGTACGGATGCCCTCCAGCCAGGTGGAGTGACGATTTGCGAAAGGCTGCTGGTGGAAGCTGGATGCGTCGAGCTCAGGACAGGGCGCAATGGCGCTCATTAGGGGAGGCCTACGTCCAGCATTGGACTGCTATAGGCTGATGATGATTATGATGAAACGTACAATTTAATAATATATTACTAAAAACACGTTTAGTTATAGTATTTTATTTATGATAAGTATAAAAAAACGAGTTGTTTAAAAGGCTGCTGGTAGAAGATGTGTGCTTCGAGGTGAGGACAGGGCGCAATGGAACCCATTACGCCAGCGCCGTCATTAGGGGAGGTTAAGTCCAGCAGTGGAGTCCTATAGCCGTTTTGTTATATTAAATCAGTTATGTTGTTTTTGAGTTTATTCATTACGAGCTGAACCGCCCGATCATGGATAATTTATGCGGAACCATAGCTACTATGTATGTACGAAGTAAAAAGTAGGCAGGCTACCTACCAATAAATAGTAAGCAAAACAATCGTGTACAGTTAATTCATGTACGCTTTCTTTTCACAAATATCTGTCATCTTTAGGCAAATTCTTCATACAATAGTGAAAAAATATAGAGATATCTTAGTAATCAAAAAATACAGCCTATGCTTTAACCCTGATAATGTAGTGTGTAAAAGAATTTAGTTTAACCATTAAAAACGAACTAATACTCTTTATAATATTAGTGTAGATAGAGGCATAAAAGTTGCACGTACTTGTCTATCAAGTTATTTTATTGATAGCTGAGTTCGTGCAATACGAAACGAAAACGAGCTACCTAAATATTATGAGCTTGCGTTATATTAGCTAACAGCGTCGTATGTCAAAACAACCTATGAAATGTATGTGTTACCGGCGATCTGTATACATCATTTAATTTAGTTGACAAGTACACAACAAGACCAGCGTATATCAGTCCACTGCTGGACAATTGGACATAGGCATCCCCTCTAAGAACAGGGATATAAAATAAAAAATAAAATTCGTTTATTTCAGTCTTAAAAACCATACAAATACAAGTAGAAATATAAAAATACACTGAAATAATTAAGGTAAAATAATAATGAATGCAAAATGTCAGATTATACACACGCATACAACACAGATACACAAAACAAATAAAAACAACGACAATAGATAGTACGTGGACATGAGGAACCCTCGGCTACCAGGGCAGTGCCCCTTAAAAAGTGTTGTAGGCCTATCCAGTGCCCAGTAAACGGAGAGTCCCACCTGTCCGCCAATGTTTTTAGAATGGAAAGATATGCCCATAATCCCCACGCTGGGCAAGTTGGGGATCGCAAGGCACAGCTTCTTGCACCGCCGATGCTGCTGCCCGTTGGCGGTGAGGGGATTTAGCTGTGCCGGTGTTGAGGTGTGCTCAGCCGGCCGACAGAGCCAGAGTTATTTAGCAGGATGCAAATCGAGCATGTGAGGTTGAATTGAGTTCCGAAGATGGCGGTTGGAACACCTCCCACTACCTAGGGGCCTACAATTACGTTTAATAGCTGCATACCTACTTAGTTCTATTATCTTTGTCCTTCTGAAGGCTGCAAGTAGCGACGTAGTTCCTATATTGGGTCATATTGTCTACTGACGGTTGTACGGTGTTCCACCTCCATCTTTGGACCCAAGCCACACCTGCCCGTGGTGTACCCTGCTGTATAACAAACAAGGCTGTGATGGCCTGTGTAGCACAGCTAAATCCCCTGACCTGAATCCGCCGACGGGCAGCAGCGTCGGTGGTTCAAGAAGCTATGCTCAGCGAGTAATATGGGCATTCTTATAAGGGATGCACATGTCCTGAATAGGCTGGTATTGTACCGTTTGCCTAATGTGCACACACACCCTTCAAAACGACTGCAATGCTGCTTCACGGCTGAAAAGTTCATGTGATAATCATCATCATTTTCAGCCGTTTTTGACCCACTTCTGGGCATAGGCCTTCTTAGGTTTTGCCACTCGTCTGATGATCATTAATAAATAATGCTGGACTATATCACACAGCATCCTTTAGCTCCAAACTAAGTAGTGTTTGTGTTATGGGAACTACATGACTATTAATACTTACTACTTATAACATATATTTTTGTAAATAAATATACATAAAAAACATCCAAAGCCGAGACTAATATTTGTAGAATTTGCAAACATTAGTTTCACGGCGGGAATTGAACTTGCAAACTTCTACGTCTCTGGATGGCCTTTGTCCACTGCGCTACCAGACGTCATCAAAGTTTTTTTTTTCTACTAAGTTAGCAAACAGGCATACGGTCCTCCTGATGGCGCGCGGTTCCCGTAGTCTATGGACGCATGTAACATCAAGAGGTATTACATACGCGTTGCTGACCCTATTAAAAATTTTATAACGCTCTTTTTGAAATGCTGCATAAGAAAAATCAAATTGAAATGTCTCTGGGGAAAACGTCGACATCATCTGGGAGACCATTCCACAGCTTGATTGTTTGCGGAAGGAAATTCCTCTGGAACCTCATGTACGAGAAGATATAGGTGGTCATGTATGTGGATGATACTTCAGCCGATATCGAGCGGTGCGAAGATAGAAAGAAGCAGCAGGCACCGTCTCAAACAATTCTCCGTTTGCAGTTGGTGTGGGGCACAATTTGCGAGGAGGTAAACAAACGGTGCGGCGGCGAGCGACCCAGAACTCCTGCGCAGGTCAAGATGTGGTACGAGAATTACAAGAAGAAATGTAAAATGCGCGCGCACGATACACAACCAGTGAGTATAATGGTTCGTGTTATATTACACACAGCTCGCCAGTTCAAGCTTGAACTTGGCTTGACTAGAACTTAATGTCGCTTTTAAACATGGCACGGGTAGGCGCGAGTGACGAGCTCGTACAAGTCAAATATTCAATTCAAATATTTTTAGTATTCAAATTAATCTAAACAATTATGTACAACAATAACGTCAAATTGAGGTATCATTAAGAACTGTGTTTATTGTACGTTACCTAATTATGTTAGTGTTTACTTTGTTGGTGTTACTAAATCTCTCTCTCTCTCTCTCTCTCTTCCTGGCTTATAAGCCTTCCTACAACTTTTCCACTTCGCTCTATCTTCGACGTCTGCATCAGAAACATTACTTATTTTTGCAGCCACAACACCCTCCGGCCGACCCGCCGGGTCTTCTAGACGGCATGCTCTGGCAGAGTATACATCCTTTAGATGTCAAAGGTAAACATCAACGACAACAACACCAGCCTTCAGTCCACCATTGGACATAGGTCTCCCTTAATAAGAAGGGGGATATAAATATCCCCACACTGGGCATGTTTGGGAATCCCAGGGCATAGTTTCTCGCATAACTCTGCTGTCTGTTTACGGTCAGGGAATGTATCTGTGTTGGTGTCAAGCTGCGCTATGCCGCAATCAGCCATCGCCAGAGCCCCGTTTGTTAGTTAGCAGGTGCACCACGAGCAGGTCGGGCTGGCTGGCGGTTGGAACCCGTAATACCCCTAAAGGTAGAAATCAGCTCACAGTAATCAACATCTGTGGCACATTGGGCCAAGGACACAGATGATTGCGGGTTCGATTCCCGCCGCGAGACAAATGTTTGTATTCTACAAATATTTGTCTCTGATCTGGGTGTTTTCTATGTATACGAACAAAATTAATTCATGAAGCTTATCAGTAATGTGGTTCCCATAATACAAGCTCTGCTTAGTTTGGGACTACATGCTGTGTGATACTGTCCAGCATTGTTTATTTCTTTCTAATTAAATGTAAAGATATTTAACCGACTTTCAGACGAGGAGGGTGATGCCACGACCAGCGCAGACGCACATAGCCTTAAAGACGATGACTGCTTACCTGTTAACGTGAGTTTTTAACCTAACATTCAATAACACGGGGGTGTTATGGTATAGAATTTTGTTGTTAGGGGAAGGGGTCCCCCACCCTCCTTATTTTACAACGCCCTCTCGCCCACCCTCCCCATTCTAACCCCCCCACCACCTCCCAATTTTATTTAAGAACACATACCAACCTCCCCATTCCAGAACCCAGAACACCCTCCTCCCAAAGTGTAAGGGGGTTCCAACCTCCACCGCCAGAACCCCAGACAGCTTCACTTTGCCGTGGTGCTGATTAACGGCCAGGCTCCGGCGGCGGCTGACGGCGGCATTATTATTATTTATTGCGTGGGTTTCATATCACTGCGGTCATGAAGACCTATTGTGATCGCCACTTCTATTTTAAGTCGCCCCTTTAGGCGGAGTGTTCATAGTTCACAACTATGCCCTACTGCTGACAGAAATTGTAGGACCTTTTTGGGTGTGAATTCTCTTAGCTCCTCAGGGCTTATAAAGAATTTGCCCTGAATGGCGCTACGTTTGTGCATCAGTGGCCCTCACTCTCCTAGCAGGTGAAGAGGCGTTTCATCCGCCTCTTTGCAGAACCTGCAGGTTTTAGAGTCGCAAAGCCTTAACTTAAATATGTGCTTGTTGAGGCGACAATTTCCAGTCAAGGCTCTGGCCATAGTTGCTTCTGCTTAGCGGCGGCACAGCACAGCCTTTGACGAGGTGTTTGTTTGGGCCAGATTGTGCTGGAATCCAAAGATATAGAAGACAACTAGATGAAGTCTTAAGATTCACTATGTTCTGAGCATCAACTCAAACGGCTGATCTCTACTTTCTTATGTCCAATATCATCAGTTAGAAAAGGACGCATACATATCAACGCGACTTCAAATGAGATCAAAAAGTTAATCTTACCAGGCCGCTCGAACCAAATTCTATGCAGTTTCATTGCCTGGAATGCGAAGTCGCAGCAATCGCATAGAGATAAAGTATGCATCCCTTTCTAGCAAATGATATATGGACATAAGAAAGTAGAGATCAGCCGTATGAGTTCACGTTCAGAACATAGTGAATTTTAAGGCTTCCTCTAGTTGGCTTCTATATCTGTGGTCGAATCGTTTGTTGAGCGTCACTTCAGACGGACTAAGATCCGTAGTGCATACTGTAGTCTGTGCGTGCGTGTGTGTGTGTGTTTCTAAATACTGTTCCCGCTCAATATCTGTGTGTGTGTCAGATGTCGAACGGTCGACTATCGAGTACGAACGACAGCGACGACACGATGGGCAACGTGCTGGAGCCGCACGTGCAGATACACCCCCGCTCGCCGGGGGCCGAGCTAGAGCACCGCCCCGTCTCTATCATGCACAACCCGCTGCAGGCTATAGAACAGGTAACTCACCCCCACGTGCAGATACACCCCCGCTGCAGGCTATAGAACAGGTAACTCACCCCCACGTGCAGATACACCCCCGCTGCAGGCTATAGAACAGGTAACTCACCCCCACGTGCAGATACACCCCCGCTGCAGGCTATAGAACAGGTAACTCACCCCCACGTGCAGATACACCCCCGCTGCAGGCTATAGAACAGGTAACTCACCCCCACGTGCAGATACACCCCCGCTGCAGGCTATAGAACAGGTAACTCACCCCCACGTGCAGATACACCCCCGCTGCAGGCTATAGAACAGGTAACTCACCCCCACGTGCAGATACACCCCCGCTGCAGGCTATAGAACAGGTAAATCACCCCCACGAGCAGATACACCCCCGCTGCAGGCTATAGAACAGGTAACTCACCCCCACGTGCAGATACACCCCCGCTGCAGGCTATAGAACAGGTAACTCACCCCCACGTGCAGATACACCCCCGCTGCAGGCTATAGAACAGGTAACTCACCCCCACGTGCAGATACACCCCCGCTGCAGGCTATAGAACAGGTAACTCACCCCCACGTGCAGATACACCCCCGCTGCAGGCTATAGAACAGGTAACTCACCCCCACGTGCAGATACACCCCCGCTGCAGGCTATAGAACAGGTAAATCACCCCCACGAGCAGATACACCCCCGCTGCAGGCTATAGAACAGGTAACTCACCCCCACGTGCAGATACACCCCCGCTGCAGGCTATAGAACAGGTAACTCACCCCCACGTGCAGATACACCCCCGCTGCAGGCTATAGAACAGGTAACTCACCCCCACGTGCAGATACACCCCCGCTGCAGGCTATAGAACAGGTAACTCACCCCCACGTGCAGATACACCCCCGCTGCAGGCTATAGAACAGGTAACTCACCCCCACGTGCAGATACACCCCCGCTGCAGGCTATAGAACAGGTAACTCACCCCCACGTGCAGATACACCCCCGCTGCAGGCTATAGAACAGGTAAATCACCCCCACGAGCAGATACACCCCCGCTGCAGGCTATAGAACAGGTAACTCACCCCCACGTGCAGATACACCCCCGCTGCAGGCTATAGAACAGGTAACTCACCCCCACGTGCAGATACACCCCCGCTGCAGGCTATAGAACAGGTAACTCACCCCCACGTGCAGATACACCCCCGCTGCAGGCTATAGAACAGGTAACATACCCCCACGTGCAGATACACCCCCGCTGCAGGCTATAGAACAGGTAAATCACCCCCACGAGCAGATACACCCCCGCTGCAGGCTATAGAACAGGTAACTCACCCCCACGTGCAGATACACCCCCGCTGCAGGCTATAGAACAGGTAACATACCCCCACGTGCAGATACACCCCCGCTGCAGGCTATAGAACAGGTAAATCACCCCCACGAGCAGATACACCCCCGCTGCAGGCTATAGAACAGGTAACTCACCCCCACGTGCAGATACACCCCCGCTGCAGGCTATAGAACAGGTAACTCACCCCCACGTGCAGATACACCCCCGCTGCAGGCTATAGAACAGGTAACTCACCCCCACGTGCAGATACACCCCCGCTGCAGGCTATAGAACAGGTAACATACCCCCACGTGCAGATACACCCCCGCTGCAGGCTATAGAACAGGTAAATCACCCCCACGAGCAGATACACCCCCGCTGCAGGCTATAGAACAGGTAACTCGGCCAATGATAGGCCGTCAGTACTGTATGTTTACTCGCGATTTTGGAGAGCATATATAACGCATACGACAAACGACTTAGTTTTTCACACACTTCCTCTGTATGAACTCTCCATGATTTTGAGTCAATATGAAGTCTAAGTTTGGTGTTTGGAATGTCATTAATTTTTTTACCACGTTAATTGATATTGAATGTCAAATTTTTATTTTTAAATGTTAAAATATTGGTTTTGTCAAGTTTTATTTTTATTAAATTAAACCATATGATGGTTGACTGAGGTAGGAAGATCGTTGATATAAGTTATAAATAAGAGAGGACCTAATATGCTTCCTTGAGGTACGCCATACTTGATTGATGATACTTTTGATAAGAATCTTGTCTTAACCTTAGTTTTTGGACATATTTGGTTGATTTGAGTAATTTGTGTTCTGTTTTCAAGATTGAATCTTATTAGACTTAGGATAATTCCTCTGCCCTCGTGTATTCAGCTTATCTATTAAAGTTGAGTGGTCTACAAAATCAAACGCCTTAGTTAGGTCCATATACAATGCACAGACGGGAATATTTCTATCACAATTTGTGATAACCGTTTGTAGAAGTCGAAATATAGCTTATACTTTTTTTATTATTAGATTTATTTATTTATGTTCCAGGCCAGAATCCAACAGAACATACTACAGAAACTGAATGAGCTGTCCAATACACCACTAAACCTTAGCAGCCTAGACGACGTGCACAGAAACAATGGACACGACCGGACAGAGAGACTCGAGCGAGAGAGAGAGCGACACGAACACAAACACGACTGCAGCTCCAATACTGAAGAGGAAAGGTAAGAGTGTGATATGAATCATCATCATCATCATCAACCTATAGCAGTCCACCGCTGGACATAGATCTCTCCCAATGTTCGCCAGTGAGCTCGATCCTCGGCTCTATTCATCCACTGTCTGCCAGCTACATGACGCAGATCGTCACTCCATCTGGCCAGGGGGCGTTCCACGCTACTCTGAACTAGACTGAATACCGCGTGGTCTACCTAAAAAGGTAAACCTGTAAAAGGTTTCCATACCTAACGGGTAGTGGAGTGGAGACTGCGTTAAGGTAAAATAAGCATTTTACCTAAACTTAGTCTCCACTCCAATACCATTTAGGTATAAAAACCTTTTACATCCCAATTTTTTACCTAGATGTCTAGAAAGCACCAATATTGCACAAAGTTATTGGAGTAATCAGAAGTTTAAAATCATCTTTGTGTTTTTACATATTGGAATATCAACATTATCAGCCTATAGCATTCCACTGCTGGACATAGACCTCCCCTAATGAGCGGCATGGCGCCCTGTTCTGATCTCGACGCATCCAGCTTCTACCAGCGATCTCCACTCAAGAACTAGTTTACGCCAACGGTTATCGGTTCTTCGGCAGATATGGCCAGCCCACTGCCACTTCAGCTTGGTATTTCCCTGGGCTATTAGTACAGTTGTTACAAACACCAACCACCATACCGTTTATATAATGGGGAGTATTCTGGAAAATTGTTTGAGTCGATGCCTGCTGCTTCTTTCTATTTTTGCACCCCTCGACATCGACAGAGGTATCATCCACATACATTGCCACCTATATCTTCTCGCAATGTGAGGTTCCAGAGGAATTTCCTCCCGCGAACAATCAAGCTGTGGAAAGGTCTCCCTGCCGAGGTTTTCCCCAGAAACTACAATACGCAGCATTTCAAAAAGGGCGTTTTAAAATGTTTAAAAGTGTCAGCAACGCGTATGTAATACCTCTTGGTGTCACAGGCGTCCATAGGCTACGGGATCCGCTTACCATCAGGAGGACCGTATGCCTGTTTGCGAAGTAGAATTAAGAAATGTATATTTACAGACTATATTTCAACGCGAAACGTCAACACGCGGTGTGGGAGCACGAAGCTAAAATGAAAATCCTAAACATGGAGTTGCGACAGAAAGAAGAGATATTCTCGCTGCAAAAACAACTGTTTCTCGTCGAGTTAAGGCTCAAAATGGACTTTTTGGAGAAGGCCGGTGCTAAATGAGAGTGTAAGTATTTTTTTAATGCTAGCTTCTGCCCACGGCTTTGCTCGCGTGGTATAGCACGCGTCAAGTAAATAGAACGCTGGGGGAAGTGGAGTATACGGGTGAATACCGATAAATCGCCTAATTACCTTACCGCCAGCGTTCTTTTTACGTGACGCGACCTGTCCCCTATTATAAAGCAGCCTATGTGTTAATCCAGGTCACCAACTATGTATATTCCGTAATAATCAAGTTTCATCCAAATCACAACGTCATACCATTCAACAAACATTCTCATGCACACACACAAACTTTCAAGTTTTTAATATTAGTAGGATTTTTTACGGGTACCACGCGAGCTTTATGTTAATCCAGGTCATAAGAGTTTCTTCAAAATCCGTTCAGTAGTTTTTGCGTGAATGAGTAAACAACATGCAGCCATCCTCACTAAGGATTAGGATACTTAGTATATAGTAGGCAGTAGTAGAGCTCTGCCTATTTCTGCCGTGGAGCAGCATTGCTGTGTGTCGGTTCGAAGGGATGCCGGTGAAATTGCAGGCACAAGAGGCGTATCATCTTCACGCCTCAAGTTGAAGGTCGCCCGTTGCATTGTTCCAAACATGTGTGACCTATGACTGTGACGCAACACTTTTCACCCCTTTAGAGTTGGAATTTCTAAAAATCACTACAAAACCTTCAAGGGGGTCAAATAATCGCCAAAATCACCTCACGTAATTAAAAGACGATCTAACTGCCCTCAATGAGGAAAAATTTTACCCCATCCGGTATACAGTATGTATAGGGAGGCGAACTAGGGGTAAACAGTTAGCCGCTCACAGTTCGCCTAATGGGGCCACGGCCTAAGACTATTATTTTGTCTGGCAAGGTCTGTATAGTTTGATTTTTTTCCGGTAATATACAAAATTAATTGTATAGATATGAATCAAGCACATCTAAACAATGTCACAGACGAAAGCTAGTTACCAAATTTATTTCACAGATGGCGCTGCACAAAAAGTCGAAAATCTAAACGCAGTGACGTTGTGAAATCGTATTGTCTGCGCTAAAATCGTCGCGTTACGTTGCCGTAACGTTGTAATAACGTACGGCTTTCATTCTAGTTATAAAGTGCCATCTTATTGTAGTTTCAGAGTTATCATTTTAATTTTGTATTGGACGGTGTTATGTATCTGAACCAAAATCTAAAAAAATCACCATAAACATACATAAAAGTGATTTTGTAAAGTTCTTTCAAAAATATTGTGACATTTAATTCAAAATAATTTTTATACGTTTCATATGATAATAATGTAATAAATAATAAATGTCCAGCATTATTATTATTATATTGGATAGTATTTTGTAGATGCTGCATAACACCGTCAAAGAACGGCAATTTCTAAAATTGCCTAACGCAGGGTTTAATAAGATTACGCCTTTGCAATTTGCTTTATTAAAAATACATTTTGCCATAATTGTGATTAATATTATATTTTTGTATTCATTATTTTTCGCTATGACAGCCCTAATTTAGGGTTGTCAACGTTACTTAACTCATGCATAAAACTTTTTATGATTTAAACAGTCTCAAGTGGTCAAAATCGAAATTCGACATTTTGGCAACACTTACAGTTTGTTTAATATAGGTTGATACGCGTGACATTGACATTGACATACACAATGATGAACGATGACGAAAACCAAAATGGCTTTTCATGGTGAAAACCAAATTGGTTTTTCGATCAATCAAGGTCATAAACACTTCAACTCTACCATCTTGGTTAGGAAGTGCGGGTAAGAATCGAACGTTCGTTCTTTGCTCTGGCGTCAACTTCGTGAGCAACTGCTCTCGAGTCTTTTGGTATTGCTCTGGGTGCCATCCTAGCTCATGGGTTGGCTTCCCGGAGGCGTTACGTTATCCAATTTCTGGCTACGGAGGTGGATTCTGGTCCGGAGAGTTTGTTGTATCCAGGAGCTCGCGAGGTCGCCATGGGAGTTTCGTTCATCATTGGTCGTTGTCATCACTATATGTATGTCACTGTCAATGTCCCATGTGTCAACATATATTTATCAAACTGTAGCTTTAAGATCGGTTACGAGTATCTGAAAAAAGGTTAACAGTTATCATGATTTAAGTGACGTTTATAGTCCGTATTCTAAAACTCAATGAGTAGTTAACGCTCTTTTTTTCGCTACACTATTTAAAAAACCGGTCAGGTGCGAGTCGAACTCGCGCATAAAAGATTCGTACCGTTGTATGGGAGCCCCACTTAAATATTTGTTTTATTGTTTTTAGTATTTGTTATAGCGGTTTCAGAAATACATCATCTGTGAAAATTTAAACTGTCTAGCTATCACGGTTCAGACAAGTAACAATATATATCAATGGTTCAGACAGTCATCAATCACCAAGAAGTTTATATTACAGGAGTGCGCGTTTTATGCCTAGTGCCCTCTGTGAAATTCAAATTTGACCAAGACTGCGACAGATTTTCTTCTATATAAAACTCTATTTGAGCATCTTTAACATTTGACTCAATCATAAAACTTGGGTTTTAGAATACGGGCCAAATATAGATTGTAAACGCCTTTATTGAACGAAGTTATTTTTGTAAAGTATTATTTTATCATGGCAGCTCATTTTTTTTTATTCATCATAATGTTATTGGATTCTGACAAGAAACTGCCAAAATATTGTGAATTTTCGCGTAATATAATTTTAGTGTAGTCGGCCATAGGCAGCCTTAATTCAAACGGTCCGAGTTAGACGAGGCCAGTAAAACGAGCTAGTAATAGGATAGTAACTAACAGTCTACTCGCCCTAATTTTTACAAGCTTTTTTTTATCAACTGTTTATTTGGTTATTGAAATTAAAATAACCCAACTTTAAAAATAATTAAGGAAATTAATAGATTTGAACATAAAATTAAATAACCATGAGCAATCAAATTTTAACACTATATTTTTTTACGTCAAAAAACAAATTCAAAGTTTCTTTATTGCTTGAAACACATAAGAATAACTGTCTTCGTATAACTCGGCTAAGGGCGACGATGGACGGGTTTAGTACGTAAGCCAGTCATTAGACTTTACTGCCTTGTTAGATACATTAGGTCATAACAGAACCGACATTTTAGTATTACTGGACTGGCTTATGTTCTGTAGCTTGTACAGGGGAAGTTACACACATTAAGCTGCGGACCTATTAGACACTAGATTACTGACTGTTTGCCTCCCAAATATTTTTAAATTTTCGTTAAAGTATTCATACTACAAGCGACTCAGTCAATCAAAGGCCGATTTAGCTTTCATAGGCGAATCAGCTAGCCGACAGCGATTTTCCTACCTTTTTATTTTGCTTGCATCCAATTCGCAGCTCAGAGTCAGTTAGCTGACAGTCAGTGACATATTTGTTTAAGGTTCGCAGCTTAACTGATTGTTAAGATGGTTGAGAATTGAAAGTGTCGAAATTATATTTTGAAATGAACAAATTACGTTGTTTTATACGATACTTTAAATAAGCATTACTAAAAATATAATGGGTTTAAAACTATAAAAGGTTACCTTTTTATTGATTGACAACCATGTTACACTCACACCAGAGAGAGTCAAAGGCAAGTCCAAACATGTTTTAGTGATAGTTTTTAGTAATGCTTTTAGTAGCGGTTTATGTAAAATCGTTACAAGTGTAATACCACCCCTAGTCTTAAGTATGTTGTATTGTGAATTTTGCAGTAGTTATTGAATCGGTTAGTTTTAAGGAAGATTTTTTTTGTTACAAGAAAAATTAGTAATAAGATTAACTTATTTATTTTTGACACAAAATGGCAAAGTCTTTGTTCAATAAATTTACAGCGCCAAGTGATAACTTACTCACCGACGGAAGCTGTAGTGCCTGGGACATGGTTAGATGCAGAAGGCTTCAGCATCCAAAACCATCCTCTTGGCCCAGTTCATCCGCGAGAAAGGCTAGAAGGCGAGTGGTAGAAATCTTTAGATTTTTTATTAGTCGAGTTGCAAGTTCTACTGTCTCCATGTGAAAAAACCTTTAGCCAATATTTTGTGTCAAAAAAGTATTGTTTGCGTTTGAATTATATATCGCTGGGATATAGGTACTCTTAACGCAATGCTGAACCGTTTTTGATGAGATTCAATAAGTACTGCATAATCCACTGAAAAGTCAGTGATGTGCCAATAATAGCCATTGTTTTTAAATAGGTATTATATTAAGCATATTATATACATTATATTTAGATTCTTTTTAGAGAATATAAAAATATACGTAAAATTAGACATTTTGAGATAATAATGAACATGATATTAGTAATTTTAGAATTACCTGTTGCGAGTCTTCAAACTGATTTTATTACACAAATAAATACAATAAGAAAACAAATAACAAACTCTAAGTCTTATATTTAAAAACGTACCTTCTAAAAATCTATTTAAGAAAAAATCCTGTTATACATTTAATAAAAAAATCAGTTTGAAGATTTAAAAAAGTTAGACAAGAATTAACAGTACAAAAGTTTAGAAAACATTACCTCAATAACAGTGTATGTAAATAATAGATTTAAATAGATTTTAAAATTTTTAGAAAGATTTTTATGAGGGCAACTTACACCTTCGGTGTTACCAGATGAAGACAAAGTAATAATAAGCTAACACTTTAAATTTAAATTACCTGTAATAGTCTGTTAAAAAAAGTAAACCGAACAGTCAAAACAAAAAACACTTGACTGCATCAAAAAGCGAAAAATAAACTTTACAATTCGTTTGAACTTTACAATTCGTTTGAACACAATTACAATTCATTTCTAAAGGTGTTACTTAATAGTTTAATTATTCTAGACAGGCAATGAAAACATTTTTTTTTTAGATTCATTAACTACACAAATTATATTCCATTTGAATTATTTATGAATCTATTAATAAAAAAAACACAAAATTTCAACATAAATGCTTATTATTACTTTGAGCAGCTCGCAAAAATTTGCTCAAACACTGGCAACTTTTTTTAACGGTGTAAGTACCTCGAAATGGCAATACTTTAATAATAGCAATGTTTTGTGATGTATAAATGCGATCTCATCGACTAAATTTATTTCTTACCCGACGATGTCACCGTGTATTCTTTTATTCCTGCGAAGAATTAAGTTAATCTGATAAAATTGGATATTATTATTGAAATAAAGAATTTATTTTCTGTTTTAATGTTTATTATTTTTAGATAAAATAAAATATGTGTAGAACAATGTCCCTGGTATTCACAGGTACAGGCTTGTAGCTCAGAAGTTTATTTGGCACCTTAATGATTAACTTCTGACTCGTCTTTTTAAAGGTGGAGATAATAGGGATGAAATTACTTTTAGTTTAACATCATCATAACATGATCGGCCTTTAGCAGTCCACTGCTGGACATAGGCCGGAGGGCGTCCTACACCAAGTTTGAGCTTGTCTCCACTCAAGAACTCGTTTACCCCAACGGTTATCGGTTCTTCGCCAGATATGTCCAGCCCACTGCCGCTTCAGCTTGCTAATTCTCTGAGCTACGTCGACAACTTTAGTTGTATGTCGGATAGTCTCGTTGCGGGTTCTATCCTTGAGAGAAACTCCGAGCATAGCTCGCTATGCGACTTAAACTGGTGGACTAGCCGTGTTGGTAGTGGTGTAGTTTAATGTAAAACTACCTAATTTTAGAGATAGACAGTGTTATTTAGAACCCCTGCCAATTATCACACTTGCGATCACCATTAGGTATACTTGGCACGTGAATAAAAGAGAGGGGACGTCATAGTTCTGTACAGATCGGGTCACGTAAGAAGAAAGAAGCAGCGCAATAGGCGATTTATCGGTAGGTATTTATTAACCCGTGCGCAAACCCCCTCCACTTCTTCCAGCGTTCTTTTAACGTGACGCGACCTATACAATAAAGTTGCTGCATATCAATTATCTGCTATACCTACCTACTGGCTCAAGATGTAAGATCTCTTTGTGACTTATGCTACCCTGGTCCTTCAGGAAGAAAACCTTATCTAGCCTGACCGGAATTGAATTTTTTCTCGTCACCCACACCGCAATGTTTGAAAACGAAAGTTTTCAATCAGTGCGTCCTACCCGTCATGACATACGGAGCCGAAACGTGGACAGTCACAGTACTGCTAGTCCACCAGTTCAAAGTCATGGAACGAGCTATGCTCGGAATTTCTCTGAAGGATAGAATCCGTAACGATTAAGTCAAAGTCAAAGTCAAAGTTATTTATTGCGTTCATGTGTAGGTACAAAAAGTTCTTATATATATATATATATATATATATATATATGTATCAACATGAGCCCAGGAAGGGCATGGCAACATTTAGGTTTACCTATGTAATAGGTACTTTTATACAGCTTTTTATGCAAGTATTAAATTTAGTTTTAAACTTTTATTATAAATGTTATTTACAGCTTATTCCTTTAATACTAATAATAATATAATATCTACCTAAATAATACCCATCTACTGCTTCTATTAATTTTCTTCTTAATTAAATAATTAAGTTATGTATCACTATTTTGCAAGATAAAAAAAAAACAATAAAACATTTAATATTTCGAATAACATTGCTAATAAGTTCCTACCGCACTCTTTACATACAAATTATGGAAAGTAATAATAAAACAATAATAAAGTGAACATTTTAACATTTTTGTAAAACATATACCTAGCTTATTTATCATCAAAAAACTCTTGCAACGAGTAGAAACTATTTTGAATTAGGTAATTTTTTAAAAGTGTTTTAAATTTATGAAGGTTTTCTTCGTTTAGAATGACTCGGGGAATTTTATTATAAATCTTGATTGCCATGGCGTGAGTACCAGAATGAAATATTTTAAGATTAGAAAATGGAATGGCTAATTTTGTTTGGGGTCGTAAGTTTTGTGGCCTGGAGTATTTTTCAAAGAAATTTAATTTTTTTTTTACAAATAGTCCTATTTCTAGTATATAAATACCAGTTAATGTTAAGATTTTTTCTTTTATGAAGTATGGTTTGCAGCTCTCTATTGTATCCAGGTTGTAAATTATTCTTAGGCATCCTTTTTGAAGAACAAACAGTTTCATGGCATCAGTGCTATTTCCCCATAAGGTTATGCCATATTGAAGCCAAGCATTTGCATATGCATAGTATGCAGCGGTAGCTGTTTTTACATCTGTTGTTTTCTTTAGTTCATAGAGAGCGTATGTGAATCTTGAAAGTTTGGAAGAAATTTTTTTGATGTGGTTTTTCCTATTTATAAACGAGTCTATTTGTATTCCTAGAAGAGGATAGGTGTCAACGAGTTCTAACAAGTTATTTTGATATTTATAATTAATAGATAATGGTTTTTTTGGTACGGATAAAATTGTATAAGTTTTGTCTTCTTTAAATTTAACTGAAGGTTGTGTTCCTCAAGCCATTCTACGATTTTTAGGATGGTAGTATTTAAATGTTCTTTTAGGTTACAGCCAGATTTGCTAGGGATTACTATGGATATATCATCTGCAAAAAGAGTACAGTGATAGTCTATAATTTTAGGGAGATCATTTATATATATTAGAAAAAGTATGCATCCGAGGACGCTGCCTTGAGGTATTGATTGGTTGACAATTTGTTTTTGTGATTTTATATTTTTGATGTATCCTGTAGAGTAGTCGAAATGCTCAACTTCAACATATTGTTGCCGGTCCCTAAGGTAAGAAACAAACCAATTGTATACAAGGCCTCTAACACCTATACCGTAAAGTTTATTTAATAAAATGTTATATGTGACTCTATCATAGGCTTTGCTCATATCTAACAGAATTCCAATGGCATATTTTTTGTCATTTATTATTTTTAAAATTTCATGTATGTATTTATAGACAGCTAAGGATGTTGATCTTTTTTTTCTAAATCCATTCTGAGAGTCGTTAAATATTTTGAATTTTTCACAAAATGAGTAAAGGCGGGTTGACATCGCGCTTTCATAAATTTTGGAGAAAGTTGGTAACAGTGCTATTGGTCGGTAGTTGTTAAGATCACTGTGATCTTCTTTTTTATGTAGAGGTTTTATTACTGAAATTTTTAACAAGTCTGGAACAATTCCCTCTGTAAAAGATTGATTAATCAGAAATTTTAGAGGTGGGGCTAATTCTTGTGTGCATTTTTTAATAAGCATAGGTGGCAGTTCGTCGTATCCAAAACTTCGTTTGTTTTTCAATGTGCGAATAATTTGAACAATTTCTTTTTCAGTGACTGGTTGTAAGTACATTGAATTTTTAGAAGGGGTTATGACAGGACAACCAACTGTTTTTTGTAGCAAATTACTGTCTCCTACTGATAAGAAAAAGTTATTAAAAGAATTTGCCACTTCATTTGGATCCTCTGTGAGCTTATTGTTTACTTTAAGTTCTAAGTTTTTCCTATTTTTTTGTGATAATTTATTTGTTTGCTCTTTTACTATATGCCACATTGATTTAACTATGTTATCTGAGTTTTTAATTTTCTTTATGTTTTGAAGCTTTTTTGATGTAATTACAGTTTTTTTTAGGATTCTCGCATATTGTTTGTAGTTTTTATTTATTATAGGATTATCCAACTGTGATGCTAAAATTTTTAAATTTCTTTTATGTTTGCAAGATGTTTTAATGCCAGTTGTTAACCATGTTTTATTATTTTTATTTTTTATTTTTATTTCTTATTTAGGTATACACATATTCAATAAATTGTTTATAGTTTCACTAAATATATTATAATTTTTGTTTGCACTGTTTTCGTTTTTTAAGATTAGACTAAAATCAATTTTACTTAATTCAGTTACAAATAATTGTATGTTTTGTTCATTAAATATTCGTTTTTCTGTCAACCATGTCATTCTTATTTCCTGTTTTTTCGTAGGTATAATAATATTCACTCCCCTATGATCACAAAATCCATATTCTTTAACCACTACATTTAGTTTTTTATGGTGGAAGTTAGTGAATATAAGGTCTATGCAAGAAGATTTTATTGAATCAGTCTTTTTTGAATAATTTATTCTAGTTGGTTCATTAACATGTTGGAAAAAATTGAAACCCTGCATTAAATTTAATAGTGTGATTGAATGAATATAGTCGAGTATATTAACATTAAAATCTCCTCCGACAATAATATTTTTTTTGTTATATTTTGGTTTTTGCAAGAGTTGCATAAGTTTTTGTAAGGTTTGATAGAATAAGTCTGGCATTCTTTTACTATTTGGCCAGTATAAATAAACTAATATTATATCTAGTTTTGGTATTTCTATTGCACATAATTCAATAATATATTCTATAGTCAAACTAGTTATTTCTTTTAGTTCTAAATAGTCTATTTGGTCTCTGAGAAGAATGCATACTCCGGCGCCTTCATGGTTCGATCGACAATAAGAAGATGCAAGTTTAAAGCCTTCCACACGGAGTAAGTCTTGTTTGGTTGAGGTTACCCAGGTTTCTGATAGGCAAAGAATTTGGATATTTTTGTCATGTTCTGTAGCTGCTTCTATTAGATTACTTAAAACTATTCTCGGAAATAAACTCTGTGGAGGATTGTCTGAATTTGCAACATGATGTGGATGAGATGTACAAATGGGGCGAAGCAAATAGAATGGAGTTTAACCCGTCTAAATGCTATGTCATGACTTTCGGTCGGATGCGGCACCCTGTTTCTTTTCAATACAAGCTTGAGTCTAATCTTATCGCAAGAACCACAACTGTTAAAGACCTCGGTGTCACTTTCGATCGTAAATTAACCTTTCATGATCACATTACTGCCGTTAGTAAGGAATCTTTCCGAAGGTTAGGTTTTGTGCTAAGAAACTGTCGTGATTTTCAGAGTGACCACGTCATAAAGCTTGTCTTTGGCGCGCTGGTTCGCAGCAAACTCGAAGCGAGCTCATGTGTATGGCACCCGCACGAAAGCACGTATGCTCTTCTGTTGAAAAAGGTGCAAAAGGCTTTTCTACGCTTCATATATAAGCGCCTTTATGGATATTATCCATACAAGTACCCAACAAAATTTCTCCTGGGCTGCTTGGGGTATAATAGCTTAGAAGTCCGGAGAGCGAATGACCAGCTAACAACCATGTTAAAAATTCTTCATGGAAAAATTGACTCCCCTGATCTTCATGACGAACTTTGTCGGCTTTATGTTCCCCCAAACTACCTTCGCTGTAGGAAACACAGGTTGTTCTCTGTGCCAGCTTGCCGAACTGTTGCACGCGCTCTATCTCCCATTCCGCGAACTCTCTCCGCGCTCAATGCCCTCCTGGACGCAAGCCCTGACTCTGATGTATTTGCGAACGGATGGAAGGTGATTTTGACTGACTGCCTGAACTTTTGTGAGAAGTGTGTGTAGAATTTTTATCTGCTTTATTTTTTTTTGTTCGACATGTGATTTGACTATTAAGTATTGGAATTTATAATTACTGACATTATTATTATTATTATTGACTATGTACTAAATATCTACTAATTTAATTCTGACAGAAGTGTGTATGAGTTTATTGATAGTGTGTGTGTAAGTAAGATATTGATTGATTATTTGACTACATACCTATTGAATTTGTTATTACTGACTATTTTTATTGAATTTTGACTATGTAGAGATGTATAGATGTAAACTCAACCAAATTTTTATAATTAGAGTAATTGGCGCAAGCCGTTCTAGTTATTAAGTCAATAAACAATTATTATTATTATGACACTTTATTTAATTTTAAACTCGTCTAAAATACATTTTTTACTATTATACTTAATACTACTTATGTACATAAATAAATATCAAAAACATTATAGTAAAAAATGTATCAAAACGGGAGACCATCGACCGCGGGGCAGGGCTCAAACGGTCGGTGGCTAGGGCTGCAGAGAGAGGAACCTCCGCACAATGCGTGCCGAGTCCAGGAGAGCCGCCTTCTGTATCTGACCCTTGATCCAGCTGCCTAGCGAGAGCCTCTTAAGATATTGGTCAAGGCTCTTCGCTATCAGACCGTTCACTGAAACGACTATCGGAACGATAATTGTTGAGTCGACATCCCACATAGCGGTAATCTCGTGTGCCAAGTCAAGGTACTTGCTAAGCTTGTCCTTCTCGGCCTTCACGAGATTAGCGTCATGCGGGATGGTGATGTCAACAAGTATCGCCCGGCGTTCCGACCGGTCTACCAAGACGATATCAGGTTTATTCGCAAGAATAGTCCTGTCCGTGATGATAGAGCGGTCCCAGTAGAGCGTAGCACGACCATTTTCGAGAACCGGTACCGGTGCGTACTTATAGTACGGAACCTCTGAACCGACAAGGTCGTATTGGAGAGCAAGCTGCTGATGGATGATCTTTGCTACTTGGTTATGTCTGTGCAAGTATTCAGTGTTAGCGAGGTGCGAACAACCCGAAAGTATATGTCTGAGGGATTCACCGGGACGATGACAAGCTCTGCAAATGTCAATGGTTCCATCCTTCATGATATACTTTCGGTAGTTGTTCGTCTTTATTACCTCATCCATAATCGCACAGACAAAACCTTCAGTTTCCCCAAAGAGGTCACCGAAACGTAGCCAATTCACGGATGCGAGTAGGTCTACATCAGGCCCTGTAAGGGCTTTATAGAACCGTCCGTGCAGCTCCTTACTCTCCCATACCACCTTGCGGTCGAGGGCACTCAGCACCGTAGGTTTGTGCCAGTTCTCCTTAGCCAGTGAGAGCGGGGTAAGGTTCTTGTCAACTGCTACGACATCACGATGCATCTCAATGTCGGCATGGAGGAAGTATTCTCTGAGCTTGCACACCTCGTGGTTATGGAGGGTCTTGGCATTTAAAAAGCCGCGGCCCCCACATTTCCGCGGGATGTACATCCTCATTACCGACGAGCGTGGATGTCGCATTCTGTGTGTCGTAAGAAGTTGACGAACCTTACAGTCAAGGGCGTCAAGTTCAGTCTGAGTCCATCTCAATATGCCAAAAGTATAGATGAGCAGAGGCATAACCCAGCCGTTGAAGGCTCGAACCTTGTTACCACCCGACAAAAGACTATTGAGTACTTTAGTAAGGCGGCAAAAGAATCGCTCCTTCACCGACTGTTTTATGTCTCTGTCTACTATACCTAACGCTTCTGACATACCGAGATATTTGTAGGTTTCGATATCGGAAAGAGATCTGAGGGATATCGTATCGGAAAGCTGTAAGTTTGTAGTATTTACAACTTTCCCCCGCCGTACTTGCATGACCGCACACTTCTCGACACCGAACTCCATGCTGATGGCACTGCTGAATATCTGTGTGATATTCAACAGAGTCAGCAGTTCTGGTTTTCTTGGCGCAAAAAGTTTGAGGTCATCCATGTACAGCAGGTGAGAAACGATATCACCCTCTCTCCGAAGTCGATAGCCTAGCCCTGAATCCTTTAGCAGAGTACTAAGAGGATTCAGTGCCAGGCAGAACCATAGGGGACTCAGACTGTCGCCCTGGAAAATACCCCGCTCTATGCGAATCAGATCTTGCGGAGCAGAGGGATCCCGTCCGCTACCTGGATGACGAAGAACTGTGATCCACTGTCTCATGCATGTACCTAAGAAGGATCTCAATGTTGCATCAATTTTATACAACTCTAAGATCCTCTCCAGCCATGTATGAGGCACTGAATCATACGCCTTCTTGTAGTCTATCCATGCAGCGGAGAGGTTCCCCTTGCTGCGCCTGATCTGCTGGCTAATGGTCATGTCAATGAGGAGGAGATCCTTAGTACCGCGGGACCCAACCCTACACCCATTCTGAGCCGGAGCCAAAATATTATTTGCAACTATGTGCGCATTAATTTTTATGCTCAGAATGGACGTAAGGAGCTTGTAAATGGTAGGTAAGCACGTGATGGGTCTGTAGTTCTTTGCTTCCGCGGTACTACCAGATTTGTGGAGCAGGAAGGTGACTCCTGTCGTCATGAAACTTGGGAGAGACCCAAGCTCGAGGGCTTCTTGAAATTGTGTGGCGAGTACAGAGTGTGAACACCGAAACCACTTCAGCCAGAAGTTATGCAACCCGTCCGGTCCAGGACTTTTCCAGTTATGGGCCGAACGGATTGCAAATCTGACATCTATGGGGCTAATCTCTACAGGTCCCATGGTTTCGATAGATTCACACTCTCTACTCACCACATCCATCCAATCTCCCTCCGTGTGTTGGATGGGCACAGACCAGATGCTGCGCCAGAAATTATTCATGGCATCCGCATCCGGTACACGCCCGTCCATCACACATTGGTCAGGTTTCTCCCAGTTTCGGTACACCTTCCTCTGGTCACTTTGGAAGTTTCGATTCTGCCAATATCGGTCCACACGTTCTCGATACCGACGAATGCGGCTTGCCCATGCAGAGATTTTCTGCTTCAGAAAGTCAATGCGTTCTGTGACACAGGCCATATAATCGTGGGGCCGAATATCGGTCCCAGAAAAGGCCTGTGTCACAAAACGCATCACTCGAGGGCGGGTATTGCCCCCTCTGAAGCAACTTAGCTTTGCAATGAGGGTCCTGAATTTACCGATCCGCCGTTCGATCCGTACTTGCCAAGCTGGAGTTTGGTTGACAGGTCGTGGTGCTCGCGTGGAGTTGGGGAACTTGACACGAGCAACACGACACGCAGCCACGGCTCCGCAGTAAAGGATCGAATGGGTATCGGCTAGACCTTCGCTAGTCTCTAGATAAGGAACCAGCAAAGGATTCAAGGCCTCCATTAGAGCTAAGTTTCGTCTGTGAGTGGGCAAGCGTGGCAAACGCGGTCTTTCATCGAGAGGTGCGGACCGGTACGATAAAATCGTATCCTCCAAAGTCCTCCTCAACTGCTCATTTACCTGGTTTGCCACGCTGGTGTTCTCGTTGTTGACGTCGTCAGCAGCGGGGTCCGGCTGCGTCGTCACAGGTATCGAAGTTGTCGTAACCGTCGACGTGGCAGCCGGGACCCGCTGCGAGTGGTCAGCTACTTGAGCACTTTGACTTTCAGCGCGAAGCCGGTCAAGTACCGAATCATCCAACAATTTTAATCGTTGGATGGCTCGTACCTGATCCGATAGCCGTTGTGCAGTAACAGTTACAGCTAGTTCAAGTACCTGAAACAGAAGCAGCATCCGGGCAATGTACGCGGTGCGGTTAGTTCCTCCGTCTGTAGCCCTATAATATGCGCGCATGACGTTTTTATTTATTTCTTCCGTCCACTTCATGCGAATGCGCACATTGCTGGTGGTGGCGGGGGTCGGACGCGGGGCAGACTGTCCCGCAGACCCCAAGCCGGCCGACAGCGGGGGCCGCCCACGCCGCACAGGTGGTCGCGGCGGCGGAGGCGACGGCGGCCTGCTCTCGTCGCTCGACGCGCTGGTGTCCGGGGGGGTGGCGAATACCTCATCCCCGGACGACGATGTGGAGCTTGACGGAACAGGCGCAGATGTTTTTTGTGCTTCATATGTAGCCGCTCGTGCTTTTCCTCTGGTCAACATGTTATGATGGTTTTTTCATTGTGGCATTTGTGCCTTTATGTCAAAAATAAAATGAAAATAGGTTGTATTACTGGTTTAAAACTGTTGAGGATACGGTATGAATCGGGAAAAGCAATATAAAATAAATTTTGGTAAAATATTAGAGAAAAAGCGTGTGTCAGCGGTGAAGTTTTTTTTTTTTATTATTATTATTATTAGATGTTTTTTATTACATAAGCTTTGCATGTTTTGGAAAAGAATATTTAAGTTATTCTCGAAAAAACAGCCCAGGTGATCTTTGAGATTTGTCAATTTTTGCTTTCTTGTTGATATTATTGTTTTGGCTTTGTTTGTTCAGATCTGAATCTTTAGCAGCATTTTTTTCAGTGTATGATGTATTTTTTGATTCATTTATTGGAGGCTCTATTTTGTTTATAGTATTAATTTATTGCCTATAATATTTGCACGGTGGCCATTTCTTCGGGCTTCAATGTACTTCGCTTCAAATTAGTAGTTTTCTATTTTGTAGTGATTCTTGATCCAAGACTTCTGAGATTGCTAATCCAGTTTTTTTGAAGTAACTGCGATTTTCCAATATGTATTTGGTCATGCTTTTACTTAGCAGTTCAATAATAATAGGCCTTCGATTTCCTCTTTTACCTAGTCTCTTTAGGTCTTCTACGTATCCCGACAGGTTGATGTTGAGTATGTCTTGAAAGAGGTAGATTATTTTATTGTGTAGGTCATAATTATCTTCATGCATGCTCTCCTGCAAACCATATAGGACTACGGTTTTAGTGTTACTTGCATTTTCTGTGACTTTTTTTTCAGGCTGGCTTTGATTGTTTTCAGGTTCTTTTGCTATCTGTTTTTGTATATCTTTTTTCAATTTGAGATGTTCTTTTTGTAATACACTTAATTTTTTGTTTGTCTCTTCGAGGGATTTTTTTAGTTCGTTTTGGTCCAATTGTAGAGTGCTTGTCTTTTCAGTAACTTCTTTCAATTGGCTTTTGGCTGCTGTAATAATTGCTGATTTTAGTTCGTTTAGCAATGACATTTTAATGTGTTCAAGTTTTTTGTCCAGAAGTGCTTCGAACTGGTCAATAGCAAGCACATTGTTTGCTTGTGTTACTTGAGGGCTTTTTCTTACATTATATCCGATATAGAACTAAAGTTGTTGACATAGCTCAGAGAATTAGCAAGCTGAAGTGGCAGTGAGCTGGCCATATCTGCCGAAGAACCGATAACCGTTGGGGTAAACGAGTTCTTGAGTGGAGACCACGGCTCGCGGCAAACGTGGTGTAGGACGCCCTCCGGCCAGGTGGAGAGACAATCTGCTGTCGGCTGCTGGTAGAAGCTGGATGCGTCGAGCTCAGGACAGGGCGCAATGCCGCTCATTAGGGGAGGCCTATGTCCAGCAGTGGACTGCTATAGGCTGATGATGAAGATGACCGGAATTGAGCGTCCGGCTAAGGCTTGGAAAACCGTGCACTAGCACAGTACCGACCGGTAGGTCGCACTGGTAGGAATAAACGGGTAAAAATTCAACGTTTCCAATCTGTGCGACAGATCCGCAGTCAGACAAATTGGATTTTTTTTTGGCAATTCATTCCCAGTAGTCCTATAGTCAGACAACTGCTACCAAGTACAGTTAGGAATAAACAAAGCGCATCTGGTATGTTTGCGGATGCAGTGCCTGGCCGGAAGGCGTCCTACACTACGCCATCATCCGCAAAATAGAACAACATCTATGATGCGGCGGGTGCGCGGCAGCGCCAACGCGGATTTCCCTTCATGAGACGAAAGTGCACACTGTGCACTCTTGATCTAGTGCTCCATTGATGTACATTCTCTTTTTATTGTTTTAGTTGTGTGCATGTAGTATCTTTTTATTTTTTGTGTCTATTAATATGGCTGTAACGTGTAAACTGTAATAACAATTTTGATTTGATAGAAATATATTTATCTGGCGCATACGCAAATAGAGAGTGGAGATCAATTCTCAACAAAGAGATGTGGTGGTCGGTTAATGGGGAGACGCCAATCTAGTCCTTGGTGCACTCTGACTGCGGCATAAGACAGCCTACCGGCGCAGCTACATTGCCTGACTGCTGACGGGCAGCAACGTCGCCTACGAGAAGCTGTGATATGTTGTCCGTAACGGGCCCTACCCGCATTCCCAGCGTGGCGATTATTTATTAGTTTATAGACGAGCAGCTATCTCTGATGTGTCTACATCAAACAGTGTCGAAATTTTCTAATTTGTTTATGGAACTGTTTTAGCACTGATTTATTTAATTTAGTAACAGTTCATGACTTTGCCATCCAGCTTATTCTTGACCGAGTTTATAGAGGAAGCAGTAACAACTTCTTCTGGCAAATATTTCCAGTTATGGACTGTCGTGAAGAGTATAAGGCTCACCTGGATCTCCTTCCACGGCCTCGCGTTCCGTCAGAGTTGTTCGGCGATGGATCAGGGTTATAGTTGAAAATCCTTATTTTAGGGCATGACAAAAATGAAATATGACACAGGGCGCTTGGTGCTGATCCCCGGGTTATGGTGGTCACAAACACTCGAAGTTATCACTCAATTAGCTAGGGTTTTTGAATTTTGTTGTAAGGAGCCGGACGCTTGCGCTTTCGAATAAAACGACAACACATAGTGCGCCTGCGTCGCGTCATGCACATACAAATTGCCTGAGTTTGAGGATTGCTCAGCGCCCGAAATTTGAAATAAGGATATGCCTCAAACTCTCACGACCCTTATGATATCTGGTTGTCTCCAGAGTAAGTTGTCACAAATTTAGGCAGATACCTATTTGAAATTCAACTACGATAATATATAATGAGGAAGCTATTCCGGTACGGAACATGGATCACTCTGTTACTGAGGAAGTGTTTCCCAGAATTGGTGTTAATTTGTGCATGGGTATTTTATAGTTGTGGGCTGTAGAAG
This sequence comes from Horisme vitalbata, assembly GCA_951804965.1. Taxonomy (NCBI): domain Eukaryota; kingdom Metazoa; phylum Arthropoda; class Insecta; order Lepidoptera; family Geometridae; genus Horisme; species Horisme vitalbata. The sequence continues at coordinate 25,956,686 of OX638094.1, read as the reverse complement.
ATTTCAAGCTTTCCTTCATTATAAAAATTTTGTGAATTTCGATTATGGGCATATCCCTCTTTAATCCCCCTAATAGGGGAGGCCTAAGTACAATAGTGGACTAGGCTGGTAGTGATATGTTGGTTGGTGTGGTGTGTGGAACTAGGTAGGTAGGTAAATAAAAAATCGAATAGATAGCTAATGTCAATATTTATTTAGATGTTAGGCGTTGCTTTTATTGACTGTACCTACAGTCGACTGCAATAACATGTATACACTTTAGAACCCTGTCAAAAGAGCACTCGCTGACAGACAGTACAGTCAGCGACAAAAGTTTATAACCAAAATGTGTTGTACGAAAAGTCTTAACATAAAAATTACCTTTAATAATTTTCTAAACGAGAACATCACAAAGCAAACTTTCAAATTAGGCTTATATTCATATTCACTTAAATTTATGGCATAGGTAAAAATTGTTTTTTACTAAGGGGCATATTTTATTTACTTAGTAAGTACAGTGTCATAACGCAGCACATTATTATGAGTTTGTCATCAATTTCAAAAAAGATGACTAAAGTATAGTTAAATCATTGAATTCAAATCAGTCAAGTTAAAATATTGCCAAATTATCAGTTACTTAAAAGAATTAAAAAAATATACTAGGCTAAGTTTATATCGATTTACGGAGTAATAACAATAGTAAATCAATTCAGAAGTTTGATAGTCACAAAATTATAACAGTTTGAAAAATCTCGTATTAATCTACTTCTATGGCTAACGGTGACTGTACGCGGTCTGCGAATAATGACAAGGTCCTTAATGCCTATATACATAATTCATATTGAAAATCAGGAATTTTCACGTCTTCAGAGAAACTTCGAACATAGCTTGTTTCGCTGTCGCTGCCTCTCTTAATGAGTCAAAACGCAATATGAAACAAGATATGCTCAAAGTTTCTCTGAAGGATAGAATCCGCAACGAGACTATCCGACATAGAACTAAAGTTGTCGACATAGCTCAGAGAATAAGCAAGGTGAAGTGGCAGTGGGCTGACCATATCTGCCGAAGAACCGATAAACGATGGGGTAATCGAGTGGGCGAAACCGCGGCTCGGCAAACGTAGTTTAGAACGCCCTCCGGCCAGGTGGAGAGACGATCTCCGTAAGGCTACTGGTGGAGAATGGATGTTTCGAGCTCATTAGGGGAGGCCACCATTCAACAGTGGACCGCTATAGGCTGAAGATGATTATGATGATGATGAAGAGCCTTCATCAGGGCAAGTGAACGAGACAGCCTCCCTCCGCGTCCCCTCTAGCACTTCTAGCTTCATTTTTTTTTATTCAGTTAGAACCTTATGAAACACTGAATCGTCCATTTTTTTTAATTTACACAAGTAATGGTAAGTAAAAATTCCCGTTTTTGATATGAGATATTTCACGTTAGTTTTATGTATATATACATCGTATCGCAGTTTCCTTTAATATGAATGAGTTACTTCACGTTACTTTTATGTACACATCTTATCGCAGTTGACTGTACCTATCTACAAAGTTAAAGCTTATTTATAAACACACTCATAATTATAATATCACACACAAATAATACATAATATAAATTAAAAACAATACTTTTATACTTAATACTTGATTTAAAGCGAAATCGTTGTAATCTTAATATGCTAATGGTCCCAATGAGTATTAATATTTCATCTTATAGCTAAAATCTATTAATTTATAATAAGTAATTTCTACAGGTGGGTTTTTCTTTACATATGAGTGATTATGGGGCATGGATGTATAAATAAATAAAAATATATTGGACATCTCACACACAGTCAACTGATCTCAAACTAGGCAGAGCCTGCACTATGTACCAGAGACTGATAAACATACATAGATACAATAACACCCAGACACAGAACAAACATTCATGTACATCACACAAATATTTGTCATGGGCGGGAATCGAACCTGCGACCTGCAGCTCAGAAGGCAGAGTTACTAACAACTGAGCAGTGAGGCCAGTCATTCGGGTGTCGGTTTTTCGTAAACATTCTTACAATATACGAATGTTTGCGAGCATGTGAGTAACCGGAGTAATAGGAACATGGTCTATGTTTGATTTTAACATTCGAGATATGATGCACAGACAAGATAAGTCATTTTTATCAGCGATCAACTCTGATGTTAATCAAATTGGATCCTTCTACTTTTGAACGATTCTCCCATCGAAAACACCGATCACTGTTTATTACTTTTTGCTCTCGGTAAAAGGTTTATGACACTAGCATGTACAGATATTGGCACAATTGTGTCACAATTGTGTTGTGTAGTGTTGTGTTTGTTGATTTTTGATTTTAGATAGAGTCAAAAGCTAGAAACAAGAACTGAAGTGAAGAGAACTTTTATGTTGGAGTTTTTAGACCCATTAAAGGAATATTTGGAGGTTTATAGGGCTTCAACCTCAATCTTCTGAACGCAAGCCTACCTCACCTGCCCATGGTGTTCCTGGTACCTAACCGACGGGGCCTTAGCGGCGGCTGAATGCAGCATAGCGCAGCCTGAAACCAGCACGGCCATCCCTAAACACGCCTCATGCCTAGAGATCCATGAAATGACATAAGCCGAAAGGAATCTATTACTATTCCCGCCCCCCATTCAATATAACCCCATGCATCCCCGGCAAGTCTTTCCCATGCATCTTCAAATGCGCTTTCAACCCAGCTGCCTTCCTAAACGCTTGCCCGCACTGGCTACAAATATACGGTCGTTCCCCAGTATGACACCGAATATGAGATATAAGATCAGTGCGTTGAACAAATGCTTTTTCACACAGCGAGCACTGGAATGGTCTTTCACCAGTATGGGTCCGTCTGTGGTTCTTCAGTGTGCCTGATGCAGCAAACCTCATATGGCATAGGTCACAGGCATAAGGTCTCTCACCGGTGTGGGTTCGACGGTGCTTGACCAGTGCGCTGGATGTGGTAAAACCGTTTCCACAATCGTCACAGACGAACGGATGGGCACCGCTGTGTTTTCGGGTGTGAGCGTCCAATTCGCCTTTTGAGACGAAACTGAAAGGAGATTTTTATTAAGTATCATCATCATCATAAGTATCAGCCTACAGCAGTCCAGTGCCGTACATGGCCTCCCCAAATGAGCGCCTTAGCGCCCTGCTCGATGCATCCAGTCTCTACCAGCAGCCTTTCGCAGATCGTCACTCCACTTGGCCGGAGGGCGTCTTGCTCCACGTTTGCCGAGCCGTGGTCTCCACTCATGTACTCGTTTACCCCAACGGTACCCCCCACACTCGTATATAAATGCGAAAGTGTATGTGTGTGTGTGTGTGTGTGTGTGTGTGTGTGTGTGTGTGTATGTTTGTGGTCGCTTTACAACGTGACTGCTGAACGGATTTCGATGAAACTTAGAATATACATAGTTTCAGACCTGAATTAACACAGACTTCTTTTTGTACGGGTAACACGCGAACGAAGCCGCGGGCGGAGCTAGTTAGCTAGTTAAGAAATTAAATGTAAGGTGGAGTGACGATCTGCGTAAGACTGCTGGTAGAAGCTGGATGCGTCGAGCTGAGGTAGCATTTCGCATACACTTGGTCAGGGGTACAGAAAAGGGCATATGGTACCTTACATCCAGAAAAAAGTTCCTTAGGGATAGATAAAGAACTATAACGCGAGCGAAACCGCCAGCGGAAGCTAGTAATATTATGAATATAAACGGGTCTGTTACGTTTTCACGCCTTATTACTGAACCAATCATCATGAAATTTACATGATGCAGGGGTATAAAAAAGAACATAGGGTACCTTTCATCCAGACAAAAAGTACTGTTTGCAGGGAAAAGCTTATACAACTACATAACTACAGCCAACATTTGTCCACTACCCTAATCCCCACGCTGGGCATGCAGGTTCGGGATCGCAACGGCACAGCTTCCCGCAGCCGACGCTGCTGCGGCAGCCAGGGAATTTACTGAGCCGGTGTTATGTACTTTTCCGACTTACCGGCACGCGTCGGAGAGCATGTGAGCACATTTTAAAACATGCTAGAGGAAATTGAAACACAGCTACGCAGCTAATAGATCCGTAAGTAGATAGAGTAGTAATAGATGCGTAAATTGCATGCAAATAAGGAACTTAACTGCTTTGTGGATGTTTCAATTTCCTTTAGCATGTTATAAAATTCTCTCGGACGCGCTCCGACGCGCGCTGGTCAGTGAGAATTGTACATTCGGCTGCGCTATGCTGTAATTAGTCAGCCACCAGAACCCCGTTTGATGGCAGGGTGCACCACAGCAGGTGAGGCTGGCCTGAGTTCCGAAGATGGAGAATGGAACCCGTTACACCCTCATGTATGTAATAAAGCTTATTATAAAATATCTGATTATTTAGATGACAAAAAAGCTTGGGATGAAACTGCCTCCAAATAGATATTAAGTACAATGACGTTAAAAAAATATAAGCCAAGCAGAGTTTCTTGGCAATTCTTCTCACTCTCTCTGTTTGGTCACGTTACGAATTGGTGGTAAATTAAAAAAAAAATGATGTTTCAAAGTGTACTATACAGTTCCTACTGAATAAATGAATTTTGACTTTTGACTTTTTTGACTTTATTAGTAAATAAATGTAGTCCAAAAATGTCTTACCATTTAGAACATATATTACATTTGAACGGCTTCACACCTAAATGCCGTCTTGTATGCTGAGCTAAGTTAGTCTTCTGGCTGAAGCCTTTTCCACACGTACAGCAGAGAAACGGCTTCTCACCCGTATGTTTTCTCATATGGTCTTTTAAAGTACATAACATAATAAATGCTTTACTACATATGTTACATATATGCTTCTTTTTCTCTTTGTGAGTGTCGATATGAGCTTCTAGGGTTTGTTTGGATTTGAATTTCTCTTTGCAAATGTGACAGTTGTATTCATTATGCATATGGACGGATATAACATGGTTCTCGAGAAATGATTTGTATTTGAATTCGCGTTTACATCTGTCACAAGAATATCTGATGTTGTCCGTCTGTTGGTGCAGTTTCATGTGTTTGGAGAGTGTTTTCTTTGTTTTGCATTGACGGAAACATAGTGAGCATTGATACGATTCATCTTCCGCTTTATTTATTTTTGTGTGTCCTTGTAAATGATCTATGCTTAATTTCTCATCATCGAAATCGAGGTTGCATTCCTTACATGTATATCTGAAGGGTATCTTTGTGGTTTTCTTTTTAGATTTCCATTGCTTTTTGTATTGTGAGTAGTTTGTAGCTTTTGGTTTTAACGGAGGTTCTTCTTTTAATTCTATCGGCAATTCTAATTCTACATCATCGTAATCATTTTCCAAGTCTTGGTCGTTATCAAATGCTTCTTCCTTAACATTGTTTAAGTAGTCATCATGCTTCTGATTATCCTGAACAAACAAATCTGAACCAAAATCCTGATTGTTATCAACTATATCTTTCTTTTCTACCACTTGGATCTCAAAATCTGATATTTTATCGAAGAATAATAGCTTACTTTTAACGTCTTCTTCGTCTACTTCGTTTCCAGCATGATTAGCGTCATGCTCATGTGTTGAAGTGGTAAATAATTCTTTTAGGATTGTATCAGATTGTAAGCAGGTCTTTCTGAACTCCTCTGCTTTGTACAGGGTAAGTTCACAGTCACTACAGACCTGTTTCGGTAGTCCATCTTCAGTTCTAGCGGTCAAATTTGCAGCTAAACTGAATAAATCCATTAAACTCTTTTCGTCGCCGTCGAGTTTTGTAAACAGTGATTTCATGTTCGTCGATGAAATCAAGCAAGCCCTGCATATTTGGTCAAATGTTTCTACGCTCAGCTCCATAGTTTCATTGAATTTGGAGCTGTTTTCCTAATAAAAAATCTAGATTTTATTCGTAAGAAATTTTAGTCAACAAACTTTAGAATGACCTTGTTTGTTTTTTTTTTGTTTATGTTTGATACAATGAAAAGAACTGACTGTTTGCTACGTCATTTGTTGTTTCATTTGATTGATTCATTGCATTAAGATTGATTGAAATACCATTTTGTACGTGGCGTCATCTTGTGGTGAGTAGCAATACTAAGTCAGGCACAACGGTGTTTTCTTGGTCAACCAATAAATTTTTGGAAGTAGGTAGTATTTAGGGCTCTTCGTGAAGTGCTCTTCCGGGTTTATCGCTTGTTTTGGATTGAAGTCCACCTGAGACGCAGAAGGGAAGGCAGAAGGTTGCGGGCTTAATTCCCGTCACGAGAGAAACGTTTGCATGTTTATCCAGATATTTGTTCCGGGGCTGGGTGTATCTATGTAGTTTAACAGTCATGTGATCCCATAATACAAGCCCTACTTAGTTTGGGACTAGGTACATGTTGCTGTGCCCAACAATTATTTATCCTACTAATATTATAAATGCAAAAGTTGGTGTGTATAGATGGATGTTTGCTCTTTCACGCAGAATCTACAGAACTGATTTTTATGAAACTTGGATTAATCATAGTGTGTGACCTGGATTAACACATAGGCTACTTTTTATCCGGGTACCTACCATGTGAGCGAAGCCGCGGGCAGAATCTAGTTATTTATAAACTTCGCCGGTGGAATTACTGCATACCTACCTAACCTAAAGATGGACGCAGGAGGGTCTCTTGCATATTCCATCTTCTTCGTGTATGAGCACGTACAATGAAAGAAAGAAAGAAATAAAGAATGTATTTAGTTGACACACAAAAAGGAAGGTTCACAAACAAAAGAATGGTAGTGTAAGCTAACAAAACAGTAGTAAATACACTATAAAAACACATAACAACAATCATTTTAGCCCCTCCCTGTTGCGGCCTAACAGGCTTAATCTCAGCAATATGCTGCTACCTACATGGGATGCAAGGTGGCAGAGCTGGTTTTCAGACTTTACATAAGTGACGTCATAAGAAGAGAACCGTTCACTACAAATAAATACCTACACTATTTTTAAACATAATACAAGCAAATAAACTAAGGTATGTTGATAAAACAAATAATAGAGCTAGAATATACAATATAATATACGAATGACTTAAAATTCTGGACCAATATCTTGACGTCCCTTCCGAAGCAGCAGCACAGAGGGCTTACCACAGGTTTTGATAGTTTTCGAAAACTTTATAAGTTTCGGTATCTTTCCATACATTTTCGTAGTTCATGCACGTTTCCCTAGAGGCGCTGTACTGAAAATGTATGGAAAGATACCGAAACTTATAAAGTTTTCGTAAACTATAAAAACCTGTGATAAGCCCTCAGATCTAAATGCCACTAATCGGTCACCCATCCAAGTAGTGGTAGAATGCTGCTTATCTAATGTAAGCTGCTTTTAAGCCACTGACTAAGTATTTAGAGTTTTAAGCCCGCTGTTAACGACTGAATAGGCCGGGACCAACAACGTAACGTGCCTTCCTAATCATGGAAGCGTTGAGATAGACAGCCTCTGTGGCGCTGTGGGCGAAGGCCCACCTGAGACGCAGAAGGTTGCGGGTCGATTCCCGCCGCAAGACAAATATGTTTGAAAGTTCTGAAAATATTTGTTTTGGGGTCTGGGTGTTTTCTATGATAAGCACTTATGTATTTACAATAAATATGTATCTATGTAGTTTATCATTATCAGTGATGTGGTTCCAATAACACAAGCTCTGCTTAGTTTGGGGCTACATGATGCTGCGTGATAGTGTCCAGCATTGTTATTTATATTTATTTATTTAAATGCAACTAAACCACTAAACGGTCACCCGCCATCAACTTTGTAATATTTTTGATACCTAGCCCTTTCCTTTAGCCACGAGGGGGGAGGGCGCGTGTTAGCTACTAGCTTCCGCCAACGGTTTGGCATACATTGGTAATGGGATTAAAGCAGCCTACCACAGTATATATTAATAATAGTAATATACATATTATTTATAGCATAGTATAAGTTATTCCTGGAAGTGACAAAAAAAAGTATGTACAAAAATTAAATCGACTTTAAAATTAAGAAATAATATTTTTATATTGTAGGCGAAATTAACCAACAAAAAGGAAATCAACAGTATTTAAGTAACAAATTGGGGCCTACAATGTTTTAAGAGTTCTGTGCCAGCATAACTTCCGAAACTGAAGCCGAATACGTTTTTAAGTTGACTATAATTTTTATTAAATGTAGGTACTAACGTGCATACCTACCTGTGTTATGCACTTTTTACTTTATTGATATTTCGTTTTTTTTTCTTTCAAATTCGACAGATAAGTACTTTTCATAAAGCCTGGCACAGACCTCAAAAAACATTCTAGGCCCCTAATCTGTTTCGTAACTACTGTTGATTTCATTTTTGTTGGTTAATTTCGTGTACAATATAAAAATAATGTATGTCATAATTTTGAGTTAATTTCTTATTGAAGTCGATTTAATTTTTTTAAATTTTATTACGTAATATTTATTTTTATGTAAAAACTTGAATACGGTATGTATTCAAGTGTGTTTGTTTGTAAAAAGGTAGTCAGTCACCTAACTGTGGCAGTTTCGGCTACGGTTACGACGTCCGAACTGGGTGCCTAGTGCGAGTTTTTTTACCAGCTCGATCACGTTTGCGTTTACGCAAATTTGTATGGAAAGGAGTCAGTGCCACGCGTTTTTCACTAGATGGCGCTACCTCGATGCCATATAAATTTGCGTAAACGTAAACGCGATCGAGCTGGTAAAAAACTCGCACTAGGCACCCTGTTGTGTATTATAACATACCTACCTACCACTCCCTTCTGTATTCTGTGCTACCACCTTGTAGGTGCCTTACCTACCATCAAGTACCTGGTACATAACAGCTAATGCCTATGCGCAACTCCACCCAATTAGGTAGTAGCTAGATAATACGTACCTATGCAAATCATGATCTTGAAAAACAGAATGTGTAGAGAAGTGATCACTAGGTACCTCTAAGTACTACATAATTATATTCAGAGAGAAATTCCAGTTGTAGGTATATATATACCTAAGGCCAGCTTAACCGCCACCACCACACCAGCCTATATCAGTCCCTTGCAGGCCTCCCTTTCTAAAGAAGGATATGCCCATAATCTCCACGCAGGGCATGCTGGTTGGGATCGCAGAACACAACTTTTCGCACTGCTGACGCTTCTGCCCATCTGCGGCCAGGAGATTAAGCTGTGCTGCTGTTAGTCTGCGCTATGCCGCAATCAGCTGGCCGCCAGAGCCCAGTTTGAAGGTGCACCACGTGCAGGTGACTTGATGGCTTGGGTTCCGAAGAATAAGCCATAACAGTGGAGCCAAAATAACGATTTTTCATGTTAAACATTTTAACTTTCACTACCACAAACTTTCGCATTATCCTATCCTACTTCCTACTACTCTAATATAAATTCGAAAGTTTGTGAGTATGTATGGATGAATGTTTGTTTACTCTTTCACGCAAAATCTACTAAACTAACGTAGGTACTTACGCCTCGGAACCTGTGGTGCTGCACACGGACGGTTCTGATACTCAGCACTCAAAGCGTATACAATAAACTAGACACTATTTTACAATCTTATTTGAAAGTTGGCTAAAAAAACATGCAATTATTTAGGCATACTATAGTACAGATAATTTCAGATTAACTAATTATTATAAAATCATGTTCCTGTAGTATGATAAGCTTTAAATGAATATTCAAAGTATAGTGTTTATCTACTTAGGTATAGGTTTAAGTAAATTGTACGGTACTTTAAGTACATAGATACCATAAACAAATAAAAAAATGCTGGACTATCGCACACCATCATGTAGCCCCAAACTAAGCAGAGCTTGTGTTATGGCAACCACATGATTGATATATTACATGTATATATATATTTTTGTAAATACATAATACATAACATACATAGAAGAGACAAATATCTGCAGAAGATGCAAACATTTATGCGCATGAACCCGCAACCTTCTGCGTCCCAGGCGGACATTCGTCCACTGCGCCACACAGAGGTCGTTAAGTATTGCTACATCCTATATAAAGTGCGCATAGAAAGTCTTATGTTGCAATAAATAACTTGAATACCTACACTAGCAGAGAGATGTACTTACCTTTACTATAAACCTAGTAACTAGTAAATTCGGGCTGTTATTATGATAAATAGCAAAGTGTACCTAACCTACCTACTTGTTCGCCAGATGTTTTCAATAAAACACATTAAAGTATTCAATAGTCTATTATTTAATAACTTACGTTATAGAAAATACAATTTATGACCGTAATAATGATTTTATATTAGGATAAAACTAGGTATTAATTTTGTGGCTCAGTGGCTAGCTTACAAAGGCAAAGACTATTTTAGGGTCTTTTTTGAGAGCATGTTTACTTTATGGACTTTAGCTGTCATCTTTTATGTTGTGATGGACATAACATAAGAGGGAGAAAATATGAAAAAGTGCACTCTCAGTCCACTCCTACAGCTTGTTGATACGCGGGACATTGACATTGACACAATGATGGATGAACGATGACGAAAGCAGCAGGATTTCTACAAGCAAGAGCTTGCTTCAAATACTTTTAAAAGTAAGATGACGAAAACCAAGATGGCTTTTCATAGGTGTTTTTCGTCGTTGATCATTGGCTGTCGTCATCACTATGTGTATGTCAATGTCAACGTCTCGCGTATCAACCTATAATTAACCAACTATAATCTATCGTTATGTTACATAAACCTTAACATACCGCTGTCATGTTATTTCGATTCGATAAGACTGATAGAGGAATGTCGTGCATGAGAACACATATAAGTTTAAGTCGGTTCGCTTTGCTCGAAAATGGCCAATCACAGCATAGCAAGCGGGAAAATGGCGACACGGACTATTGGTAAGTCTTTCCACAAGGTCCCGTTAATCCGAATGACTGTCTATTTATCGAAAAAATATTGCATTGATTTTGGATAATAATTTACATTTCGTAACTAGGAACTATGCTAAACACAGATAGATCTATTCGAGGTGCTCGCTGCGCTTGCCCTTTAAGTCTTGAATCCTGCTACATCAAAACATCGATCATTTTACAGGAATGCCATAACAAAACGTTACAAATTTGCTTAATTTGATGTTTGACGTATTGATTTTGCTTTAAATTTTATTATATTCAAATCAACGCAAAATCCACACGACATACACCAAAATAAGTTTCTTCTAGCAAAATTCATGTTCATACCTTTCCTGAGGCTGAGAGGATGGTATAGGTGCTGAAGCCTCCCAACAATGAATAAGTTACCACTTGATTCGAATCAAGATTAAATGCAAAGACCAATTAATAGCACGTTTCGTATAGGCATTCCTATCAAATGTAAGGTGTTTTAACGTGAAAACCTACGTTCTCCTACATAGGAGTTACGGCTTTGCTTCCTCGCCATTTCCCTATGCCTATGCCTCACTTAAGCCAGCCACTGTCAACCACGTTTCAATCCATCAAATCAGCGTCATCCAGATCGTCATCAAGATTGGAATCCAGGGCTATATCATCTATCTCTCTTTCTATCTCCTCCAAATCGAGGGAGTCTTTGCGTTTCGTCACTTCAGGCGTCGCTTCAGGCACTACAGGCGCATCCCTCACAGGTTGTGATTGTGGCAATACAGGCCCTTCTCCTTTTTCCTTTTCCAAGCTACGATCCACGTTAGACACTTTTGCGTTCGCAGCTATGTTGGCGAGATTAGTGCTGTTCGCAAAACCGAACTCCATCTGATACCTTTCAAGATCCAGCGATTCCTGGAACTCTGGGAATAGATTCTCGTAGTTTACCGGATCAGCGAGAGATTGCCCCGTTTTATTGCCGAGAGAATTGCGCCATAGGCCCACTACCTCGTTAATCTTAGAAGGAATGTATGATCGGGCGAAAAACGCCGCTTCTGGCAGCTTATTTCTCGCTAGCAATAGTTGGAGACAGTCGTCTAGGCGGTTCAGTGTGAAGTATGAAACGAATGCTATGTTGTTCTCGCCCGCTTCGGCTGCTAAACGGGCAACGTCTTCAAGGAGTTTCTTGTCTCCTGTTGTGCAGGCGAAAAGTAGTAATGCACTGTAGTCTTGCGCGTTCTGATAGCATGTTTTTGTTAGGTTCGTGTCTGCTGCTGCCGCCGCGGCTGCTCCTAGACGCGACCATCTCGCCGCGCCTGTTCGCGACGAACCTCCTTCAGCGATTGCAGCTTCCTCAGCCAGCTGGCAAGCCCTACGCAGCTCCCCTAACGCCAAAGCCAACTCAAACTTATGCTCTGGGTCTGTCGATACCGCTAACGCTTGCTGCTTGAAGCCCTGCTTTTCTAAGAAGTGCGCGACCCGCGTGCGATGATCCATCGGTACTGTGGGTAGCACTCTGTCAGCTGTCTCGAAATCCCCTCGCATTACTGCCGTCTGGTACTCCAAAACTGATAGGAGCAGCGAGTACGAAACGACATTCAACTCTTTATCGTTCAGATAAAGACGATTCTCCTTCGCCACATAACCAAGGATATACATGGTGTGATCCAAATGGGAGATAGTGACGATCTCTCCGCCGACGTAGTAGTTGATTCGGTTCAAGGAATTGGTGTAGATGAAACAATCGCCGACCCATAGTCCTGTTTTGACAGTTTCATTGACTTCTCCGACTACATCGAATGCCTCTTCAATGCCGTCTTCACCAATATTGGCATTGGTCTCTCTCGCATGTGTGACCGCTGCACTATTGTACTTTAGTACGTAGTACGCTTCGTCAGTGGCAAGGCAGACGAGATTGCCACTCTCAGCCCAGTAGACATGACGGGGTTGTATCTCGATCCTTCGTATCAGCTCGAGTTGTTCCCAATCGTAGAACGAAAAGGCCATGCCACTGATCGACTTGACTCCCAACATTTGTCCCCCAAAGATGCCTTCTGCTCCATATTCTGGCTTGAAGCTCTTTCTCTCCTTGAAGTTTTTGAAGACTTTAATTGTGCTAGAGTTCTCAAGTGTCGCATATTCAGAACTGTCGGATGCCCAGACGAATTCTTGCGCATTTCCAAAGGCTTTGTTCCTCAAAGCCATAGCAGTGTAGATAATGTACTCTCCATCGCCACATACAACTACAAATCTTCCATTAGGGTTGTGGGCGATGGTTTGAGGGTAGATCTCACAGGAACCCATCTCTTTAGCGACTACTGGGATCCGTTCACCATCTTTTATCTCTGTGCCTTCAGGGAAAGCCTTCAAGTTGACTTGCTGCATCTCAGAATGCTTGGCCCAGATAATCTTGCCACCTTGCACATCCATTGAAATAGCCGGTTCTTCACGGCCGACTCCTATCATGATTGTGCCTTCATCGTAACCAATAGCCACATTGTTGGAACCATGGACAGAGGATATAGTCCACACTCGTTCAAAACCATAGTTTAGTGATGATTCAAGTCTGTAAGTACCAGCATGCCAGAACCTGACAGTTCCATCTTCAGAACCGGTCAGCAGGATTGGGAGTTCAGGGTGGAATGATACAGCTGATACATTCTGCGCATGGCCTTCGAGGGTTTGGACACAGGTCTTGTTCTGGTAGTCCCAAATCTTGACCATTCGGTCATCGGCACCGCTGATGAGGTACGGTTTATCACCTCCATGGTAGTAGTCCACACAGTTGACTCCTTTCTCGTGACCTTCAAGAGTAAAATTTGAGTTTGAAGACCCTAGCTGCCACACTTTGACTGTGGTATCCAAACTGGCACTGGCGAATGTGTTATTGTCCTTAGGGTTGACAACAATCTGCATAACAAAGTGTGTGTGGCCTTCGAAGACTTGCTGGCAAGCCCAACTGCGGTCCCAATTCCACAGTTTGATGAGTAGGTCATCGCTGCTAGTTAGGATGTAGGGCTGGGTGGGGTGGATAGCGATACACCGGACGTAGTCTGAGTGAGCTTCAAAAGCGTGAACTCTCTCTAAAGTGTTGTAGTTGAAGACTCGAATGTGCATATCATCGGAACCGGTTATCACCCAGTTCTTTCTCGGGACGAACTTCGCCGCCCTAACCGGCAGATTACATACCTCGAATCGCTTGATCTGTGCGTGTGTCTCATAATTCCATATGTTTACGTCACCGTTGTACAGCGAGCAGAGCAACCAGGGCTCTGTAGGGTGCTGGTCGACGCATTTCACTCGGTCCGACCGCGCCGTCAACTTCCTCTTAATTTCCAGGCGGAGAGGCATTTTTTATCCCTTACAACATAAGATAACAAGACCCCGATACGTGTAATTTGATGGGTGAGTCGCCCCGACACTAACAACTTTTTACTGGACGAAACGAGCCGCTGCGAACGTTGTAAGCGTGGATATATTGTCTTTGAGCGAATAGTTCTTCATTTCATACACTTAGACATTGGAATACAAGTTTCTAGCGTAAAAATCCTCAATTTGAAATTGCACTTGCAAATGCTGATTGACAGCATAAATTGATGATGAAATGACAGAGTGACGTGTATATCTGTGACAATGACTTTTGTACAGTTTTGAGTGATTTTGAGAAAGTTGTGATCCAGGGAACACGTAAGCTTTTTACTATTTTTAGCATGTCTTGCTCTATATTTTTTAAGTTAGGATGTAAATTAAACCATATTCTGCGTTAATATAACCAAACACTTTTTATTGAAATGATTGATTTGATTTGTTAGTTAAACTTGTTTAGATCATGAATGTTAGTTGAAACTTTCGTGTCACACACTGCGCTCGCTCTGGAACACTGTCTTTGACAGATCTGCCAGCTGTCTCTCTCTGTCTGTCTGTCTTGTTGTCGCTTTGTTGTGGTGGTTTTAGGTTAGGTGAATAAATATTGATTTTATACGGTTTTCTATTAGAAAAGTGTGCAAAATGAAGATCTATACAAACAAAAATAACACCTCGACGCTAAAATTGCTCATAGCGGCAAAATTGGCTGGAAAAAAGTTAGAAATAACTGAAGCTAATTTCGAAGGTAAAATATTTTGTTACCGTGCTTATTTATCTATTAAATTCACTGTAAATTCTACCATAACTGGCCCCTGTATTTTAGTTTTATGGTCTAAAGGACTTAAGCAGCCTTTTAAAGCATTAGAATAGCATATTTACAATTATATTGCGGCATAATGCAGTTTTTATAATAACTTACCCTCTTTTTCTATTTAATTTTTACTTTATTATTATTGAAGGACATAAGTACCTATTTACTTATCTTTTTTTGTCTACTTTCTGTTATCATCTCCAATGCAAAAAATAAGTATATAATAATAAAATAATAATAATATTATTATTTTATAATATTATTATTTTATTATTAAATACTTATTTTTTTACCATAAGTAACTTCTTTAAAGCTGGTATTACTCAGCTACTTATTATTACAAGCTTCCGAGTGTGGCATTTCTCGCGTGGTACCTGTATAAAAAGTAGTTTATATGTTAATCCTAGTCTAAATCAACATACATTTAAAATTTAAGCTCAATCTGTTCAGCAGCATTAGCTTGATGAAGGAACTAACATAATGTTCTCATTCACATTTCTGAAGCTTTCACCTTAATATTTAAACTAGCTTCAGCCCGCGACTTCGCTCGCGTGGTATGGATAAAAATAAATAAATAAATAATGCTGGACATTATCACACAGCATCATGTAGCCCCAAACTAAGCAGAGCTTGTATTATGGGAACTACTGGGATTGATATATTACATATATACTTTTTTTTTTTAAATACATACATATCATACATAGAAAACACCCAGACCCGAGACAAATATCTGTAGAGCATGCAAACATTTGTCCCGCGGCGGGAATCGAACCCGCAACCTTCTGCGTCTCAGGCGGACAGCAAAGTAGCCTATGTTAAGTGTAATGTAAGTTTCATCCAAATCTGTTCAGTAGTTTTTGCCTGAAAGAGTAACAAACATCCATCCATCCATTGTTACAAACTTTCGCATTTTTCGCATTTATAATATTAGTAGGATATTTGTTAGCAATGCACTTTTCACCACACTGGTTCATTCACAATCAGTTTCAAGTTTTTATGGAACTATCTAACTAGCCCAACATGTACCTATCTAAACAAGGAAAAATTAATCACTACATGTTCTTAAAAATTGCATCATGCTATGAACAAGAGTCAAGTTTAAAAACCTCCATGGTTGATATTACATAGTTTGTAGCCATTGTCTTATAGAAATATATAGAAAAAGTTTTTTAACATGTCTTTGTAATAAATTGTCAAAAGAATTTAAAGTTTTAGATGGAACATTATTCAAGAAGAAGTTAAATAATTGGTAATTTAGGTTAGGTAATTTATATTGGTAATGTTATTTATATAGCCTAAATAATATTTAAAGCACTAGCATCCTCTCCTGGCTTCACTCGCATCCCGGTCACAAACTATGTTATATTCCAAGTTTCATCTAAATCCGTTCGGCTGTTACGGAGTTGAGTGGTAATAAACACAAACACAAAATTTCGCATTTATAATAATAGTGTGATTTGTCCAATATTATTTTGGGGTAAATGAGTTCTTGAGTGGAGACTGCGGCTCGGCAAGCATAGTGTAGGACGCCCTCTGGCCAGGTGGAGTGACGATCAATGTGGCTGCTGGTAGAAGCTAGATGCGTCGAGCTGAGGACAGGGCCCTCTGTCGCTCATTAGGCCGCGGTCTCGAAGTCAGCGATTGCGGGACGGCGGCGGCGATAGCGCGGGGAGCGGTGCGGCAACGCAAACCCGGTCTGGAAGCCAGCAGGCAGATCGCGAAGCGCTAGAGCGGCGAACTGTTGTTTTAATGCAGACGCGCGCATCGCTCGTACGCCGCTTCCCGCCGCTCCCCACGCCGCTGCCTTCGAGACCACTTCCATATAAATCTATGCATTGCAACACGCCGTTCCTCGCGCCGCCGCCGCCGCCCCGCGCCCGCTGACTTCGTGTCCGTGGCCTTAGAGGAGGCCTATGTCCAGCAGTGGACTGCCTTAGGCTGATGATGATGTTGATCTAATGTTTCAGATGACATATTCTCCGGCCCGCGACAACTGCCTATCCTATCGCTGGATGATCAGTTGACATTCTTCTCCAGCAATGCTGGTCTCCAGTACCTGTTGCCAATTCTAGACCTTTCTGAGAACCGACAATGGTATGTTACGGTTAAAGAATTTTTTAATACATGGGTTGTGAGGGGTTCCAACCTCCACCTTCAACTCAAGCCAATCTGACCTGCCTGTGGTACATCTCGCTAACTAACAAACTTGGCTCTCCCTTTTTATTAGGGGAGGCCAGCAGTGGACTGATATAGACTGGTGGTTGTGTTGATGCTGTTTTTTGGGACATAGTATATTTTTGCCTAGATTTTTAAAAGAATAAATTATCTTAGAAGAATTAAGAATATATTATAAAAGATATCTAATTAACAAAATAAATATTCTTTTATTAACTTAATTATAATTATCATTAATTTTCTTTTCTTTTAGAGTTACTTGATCAGAATACAGGGCTTTATTATTATTATATACACCACACGATATACTTTAAACAAAAAAAAAAAAATATTTTATTTGATCTAGTAATTCTAAAAGTACCTACCTACAAAAAACACAAATTACAAAATGTCTAGTTCGGCGTCCCTATTGGCAAAATCAAGCTTTTGTGTGGTGTATAAAATTAATTAACAGGGGTCATAGACGTACGGAACGGACATCAAGTACGCGGTTTTTAAGATCGCGAACTTACTTGGCTCGACGTTAGTGACTCACGTGAAGCTTGCTCCCACTGTATCGTGATGTCGTCGAGAGAAAAAGCTTTGTTTTATTTAGGAATTATATCAAATCACATTTTAAAAACTATAAAAAAGACGAAATTGAAAAGTGTGGGTAAGAAACTGGCTTACGAAAAGAGGGAAGCTCAAAACAAGAACAAAATGGTGGCTCGCAGCTCGCCAACGATTTTACTCGGCGGTTTTAAAGTACGCGTACTTAGGGTGACACACCAGCGAAAAAGTTGTCGAGCCACAAGTTCGCGAACTTGCTCGCACCTCTATCACCCCTTTTATGTAAGCATTCACTGTGTTCAGCAAAGAGGTTGGTTTTTTTTTCTTTATGGTGTTCAGTCGAAAAACGCTAATAATTTTGACAGCCAACAGATCCAAGAGTGGGAGGCGACTAGACTCTCGCCTGCGGTATCGTCTGCGCTCGCCGGCAAAATAACATCTGATCTCAAACAAGCGCTCATATCGCTGTTACAACATTTGGACACTTTGCTTAGCAAGCTCAACTATATACTAGGGGTATGTATTATTAAACAACTAGTTTCCGCCCGCGGCTTTGCTCGCGTGGTATACCTCCTGTATAAAATATATCCTATCCAGATCACAGAGTTCATCCAAATACGTTCAGTAGTTTTTGCGTGAAATAGTAACAAACATCCAGCCATACATAGGACGCCCTCTGGCCAGGTGGAGTGACGATCTGCTGTCTGCTGCTGGTAGAAGCTGGATGTCGAGCTCAGGAAAGGGCGCAATGCCGCTCATTAGGGGAGCCTGCCGTCCAGCAGTGGACTGCTATAGGCTGCTGAATCAGATGTTTCGTCATGCAAATAAGCATTTGCAGGTAGAAGCAGGATAGAGGTCGCGTCACGTAAAAATAACGCTGACGGTAAGCTCCGCATTATGCGATTTATCGGTATTTTCCCGATAGCGTCCGGAAACACACCCCCTCCACTTCTTACAGCGTTCTTTTTACGTGACGCGTACTATAGAAATACATGAATTGATGAATTATATAGAACCAATGTCTTCAAAAGACAGCTGAAGATATTCTTGCCTTTATTGATATTCTGGCCCTGTCTGAAAATCAGCGCTGCCTCACAAGCAGCATTAAAGCTGAGACAGGACCAATTTGGCGGCACCCAGCACGGAGCGACCTAGGTATATACTATACCTACTTATTTGTCTTTTTGTGTTTAGATAGTGATCCTACCTACCTAGTACCTAATGTATATGTTGAATCATTTGTATGTTATTTTATACCTGTCTACTACTGTCTTCGTATTCTAATGTATTATTTATATCTTATATTTTGCTCTGTTGCTGTGTGCTTGTCAAATAAACGATTTCTATTCTATTCTATTCTATTCTTGCTTGTGATGTGCTTATACTCCTTAGATGAACCTTAAATTTGACCAATGTGTACTCTTAAATCAAAATATGGACATTACTTAATTAAATTTTATTTATACATTATTTAACTTGTCATTTATATAATAAGATTGACAATTTAATTTAATTAATAAGTGCATGACTATATTTATTAAATAGGAACTAATTCCACACACAACGTATTTAATGGAAATAAATGAAATTAATGACATTAAAATAATCTTCTCTTTTAGGAGAAGATTTCGGCGGCAGATATAAGTGTATTCGCTACGTTATATCCAATACTATACAATGATGATCTCAAGACTCAGTATTTGAACGGATGCCCGCGTATTACTAAGTGGGCGGAGTTATTGAACACACCTTCTGTACAGGTAAGTTATTTAAAGTAATTAGTAATTTTAATCCCTATATATTCAGCCTATACCAGCCCACTGCTGGATGGCGGCTTCCACGAATACGTGATTCACGTGGATTTATAAAATAATGGCAAAGGACAAACAAAAAGACTGGCTTTGTAATTTTTTTAATGTAAAAACTTATGTATGTATTATAATGTTTTATTTATAATGTGCTACCTCTTGACCTCAAGGCTTGCATGGCAAGGATGAGGTTGACGATGGGGCGAGCTTCACCAGAAGATGCCTATTAAATCTCTTTTTGAAGCTGTCGTAAGTCAATGGAAAAACAGACGCTGGCAGCCGATTCCATACTTTAGCAGTGCCTTATAAATGATGTTTGGAAGCGCTTAGTCCTGTTGAATTGAGTATCCACTTGATGTGGATGGTAGTTAGCAGTGCGTCTGAAGTTCCTATGGAAGAGAGGTGAAGGTGGAATAAGGTCAGTCAGGAGAGTGTAGCTCCTGTGCACACTCCGAAGTACAATCTATAAAAATCCGACAAACACGCAACCTCGCGACGATGGCTCAAGCTCTCGAGTCTTGCTTTAGCAAGATACTCTTGACCAATGAGCCTCTTAGCCCTGCGTTCAACTGAGTCTAAATACGAGTCTGAGTATAAATTTGTAATCGAGTAAAAATAAATGTTTGCAAAAAGGCCTTGTCAGAAAATGTGTAATGAGTATAATGAGCGCTATTGCGGCCTGTCCTCAGCTCTACAACAACAATAACAATACCAAAACCAGCCTATATAAGTCCACTGCTGCACATAGGCCTCCCCTAATAAGAAGGGGGATATGCCCATGATCCCCACGCTGGGCATGCGGGTTAAGGATCGCAGGGCACAGCTTCTCGCCGACGCTGCTGCCTGTCGTTTAGATAATTAAGCTATGTCAGGCTGCGCTATGCCGCAATCAGCCGCCGCCAGAGCCCGTTAGTTAGTTTGCAGGTGCACCACGGACAGGTGACGTTGGCTTGGGTTCCAAAGATGGAGGTTGGAACCCCTTACACCACCTTACATTAGTATTCCTTTCTTTTAACTCGAGCGAAGCAAAAGCTAGTTTCATCATTATCGTCATCAGCCTTTAGCAATCCACTTCTGGACATGGCCTCCCATAATGAGCCCCATTGCGCCCTGTCCTCTGCTCCACATCCAGCTTCTACCAGCAGCCGACAGCAGATCGTCACTCCACCCGGCCGGAGTGCGTCTTACACTACGTTTGCCGAGTGAGACTCCACTCAAGAACTCGATAACCCCAACGGTTATCGTTACATCGGCAGATAAGGCCAGCCCACTGCCACTTCAGCTTGCTAATTCTCTGAGCTATGTCGACAACTTTAGTTCTATGTCGGATAATCGTAAAAGCTAGTACTTTTAACAGATTATTAAGTTAGATATTTTAATGTAAAAGTTGTTTTATTGACAGGTAGCGATCAAGGAGTGGGGCGGCTCGGCCCAAGGTCCGTTCGGGGCAACTTCCGCCCTGGGCATTCCACTACTTAGCAGCGTAGTCTCACCTGTGGGGTATGACGTTTTTAATTTTGTAAAACTGTTAGTTGGAACAAGCACATGACCCACCTCATGTTAAGTGGTAACACCACTCTATAACTCTAACCTTCATAATATTTCTATAACCTCAGATAGCTAAAATAGCGTTAAAATATCCTGTCACCTCTTTTTATTTACATTTAAATGACAGGGACACGCTTACTATAATGAGCGTTATAATATGACTTTTGGTTATGAATAAATAAATAATCCTTATTTGGAAGTTAAACATAATTTACAAAAACTAAGATTAAAAACGATGATATCTGATAGCTGGAGTAAAATATTACTGTGTCGCGGATATCAATGCCCTCCTCTGAAATACGCTGCAAAGCTCTGCTTCCCCATGTGCCTGTAACACCGACACCCCTTCAAAACTTCACGCTTTGCTTTCACTACCACCTGCTTAAACCAGTCAAATTATTTGACGCCCAACCCGCATGCCTAGCGTGGGGATTATGGGCATACCCCTTTCTTATTAGCAGAGGCATTTTCCCAGCAGTGGACTGCTGTAGACTGATGATGTAAATACAGTCACGCCTTTTTCCCAAAGGTGTAGGCAAAGAGCACGGATCTCCACTTGCGACGAACCTGACATACCTCTTTTGCTTCATTCACTCTCATCACGTTGTTCATACATGCTCATCGGTTTAGGGTACTCCTGAACTGAACTTTTTCCAGCACGTCTACGTTTTGATCGCAAAACGTACTTCGAGGTCTTCCCCTTCCAACTGTCCTATTCACACTCGCCTCTTATAGTTTATTCGTCAAACTGACGGCCTCTGTGGCGCGGTGGGCGAAGGTCCTCCTGAGACGCAGAAGGTTGCGGGTTCGATTCCCGCTGCGGGACAAATGTTTGCATGTGTTCTGTGTGTGTCTCGGGTCTGGGTGTATGATATGTATGTATTTACAAAATAAAAATGATATGTGTAGTATAATAAATCATGTAGTTCCCATAACACAAGCTCTGCTTAGTTCGGGGCTACATGATGCTGTGTGATTGATTACGTCCCGCATTATTTTATTTATTTAATCTTCTTTCATCCTTCTTATTAGTGGAGGCATATGCCCAGCAGTGGACTGCTATAGGCTCATGATGATGCTATAGATTATGTATTATTTCAGATCGCCAGATGAAAGCATAGAGACTGGGCCGTCGGCGGAGGAAATAGAAGCGGCTCGGGAATCTTGGAGGAACGGGCTGTCCGAACTACAAACGCCTTTGAAACAAGACAAGATTGTGTAAGTACCTATATCATAATAGCGGGTAGAAAAATAATAATTTTAATTAGTCCGTCAGATAGACAACAAAAAATATTGGACACGTATTTTTTTATTTATCAAATAAGTAAAAAATTACGCAGATAAAGAGCGTCAAAGTTCGGGAGTGGGTGCTCGTGACGTCAAGGCTATGTAAAAAGTGTACTAAGCCGTGACGTCACGCGGTTTCCAACGCTTTTCTTTGTTAATTTACAAAATTATTTACAATTATTACAAATGATTTGTGATTTGTTGAATAAAGTCATTTTCGCTTAAATAAAATGGCTGAGTTTAAGCGATAAATTGTAAATTTATTAACGGGAAATTATCTCTTTTATTAAGTTTTATAGTCAAAAAATGATATGAAATTGCAAATTTCAAGTTATATTAAATATATGTATTAAGGCTTAAAGGAATATTCTTTATATATAATTTTGAAGATTATTAGTTTAATTTAACAATTATTTAGAAAAATATTTAAAAAATACGTGTCTAATATTTTTTGATAATGTAAATGACCGACCTATATATGTATATAATTTTTCAGTCGTCATCCCTATAAGAGGTGTGCCGACTATGATTTTGGCCGAATAGCTGACTAGCCGATTAGTCAGCTGTAAAGAGACCGACTAGTCGGCCAAGTCGATGGTTTCGAGAGTTTCCGTGACGCTTCGTTTAACCCCTCCGCTCGCCGTAGCTTTATAGCCACCTATTTGGCTATAACGAGCAAAAGAACGAAAAAAATGAGATAAAGGATAGGAGAACGCGAGAGAGGAAGGGGAACAGCGCGAGCCCGATGTTGTCCGATCGAAATTTTAGCGTGTTCCGCGCACATTACATCAATTTAACGCCAACTCAACTCAGAGTATGGCATTGAAATGTAAGCTTTATGTTATGTTTCTTAAGAGTGAATTTGTCAACTTGTAAGAGAAAGGTATACGACGCGTGGTCCACACGTTGTTCAGCTATTGACGTCACCGACCCGTTTGCAAGTCGTTGTCGACGATTCGGGCACGAGTCGACAATGTGCTTACGACTAGTTCCGTTATGACATACGGAGCCGAAACGTGGACACTCACAGTACGGCTAATCCACCAGTTTAAAGTCGCTCAGCGAGCTATGGAACGAGCTATACAAATATCTGCAGATAATGCAAACATTTGTCCCGTGGCGGGAATCGAACCCGCAACCTTCTGCGTCTCAGGCGGAATTTCATCCACTGCGCCGCAGAGGTGGTCAAGTTATGACTTATCGCATGAGGGAGACAAACAAAAACAATACAACCGATATAAAACCTCCTTTTTGGAGTCAACACGATATATTCTATTTCGGTCACAGATATAGGAAGACAACTAGATAAAGTATTAAAATTCAATACGGCTGATATGTACTTTCTTATGTCCAATATCATCAGTTAGAAAGGGATGCATACATATATATCAATGCGACTTCAAAAAGTTAATCTTACCAGGGCGCTCGAACAAATTTCTATGCAGGTTCATACAAATGCCCTGGTACGAAGTCGCAGAAATCGCATTGCGATAAAGTATGCATCTCTTTCTAGCTAACTTAAATGGACATAAGAAAGTAGAGATCAGCCGTATGAGTTAATGTTCAGAGCATAAATGAATTTTAAGACGTCTTCTATGCTTTAGTCCTATTTCTTTGATTTCGGTGAATTATTAATAAACACCTGACTGTATTCGTTCACATAGAAATTCCTGAATTGGGAACTTTCCGTTAAAAATTTAGAATTCCCTAAAGTACTTTCCAATCTATCAAAGGTCGAATTTAATTTAGCATTGCAGACGCAAGCGCCATCTAGCGTCGTTTAATTCTTAGCAGCGCCATCTAGTGACGAGTAGCTACCATTATTTGTAAGAGCTGCCGGACTCTGCTTCATTACAGTAAAATACAATAATAACTGTAAAAATATAAATATAATATAAAGACTTGAGTATTTTTAAACATACATCAATAAATATTTGTACAAATATTTTGTAAACGCCCTAATGGAAATGTCACACTGTCCAATAATATTTGTTATAGATTTGTGAACTATCGTTGGTGTTTCTAACAATAAATAAATAACTGCTTTCACAAGGTGTTAAATTGCATGTTACAGGTCATAGGTACCTCACATGAACCCTGTCTAGGGTATAGCAATATGGTAGGCGAAACGATGTTTTGTAGGTACCTAGGCGTACCTAGGTAACAATTTGTCATTGCGTTGATTAATAGACAGGTAATTATTATATGAAATTGTATAATAAAATTTCAAACTCCATCTGTCTGTCTGTCCGTCACCAGGCTGTATCTCATGAACCGTCATCGCTATACAGTTGAAAATTTCACAGATGATGTATTTATTAAAGGGGGGCTCCCATACAACAAACGTGATTTTTTTAGCTGTTTTAAGGGGAGGCTCCCATGGTACTGAACCCTTCGTGCGCGAGTGCGACTCGCACTTGGCCGTTTTTGTTAATAATAATACCTAATCGATTGCTTAGGTTGGCAGTCATAGTCAACAGTCAGTAATCGCTGACTGATCAGAGTCGAGAACTGATTTTCATTGCAATAGAATGTATACTATAACGTGTTTTAACATGCCAAAAATCACATGTTTTTGTGTGCAAAACGAGCGAATATTCAAATCACTTAATCTTTTAATTGGTTAATGGTTTTATAACAAAAACTAATTTCAAACCTTTATATATACCATCAGATTGTATGTACAAAATTTGGATGTAATAAATTATGTAAATAAATAAAAAGTTATACCGAAAGTAAGTTTTGTATGGGAAAACGCAGCTCCAAGCCCCTCTTAATGCACTTCGTTCGCGAAGGACGTTGTAAAAGTAACCTAACTTATCTCTGGTCTAGAATAACACAAGGTTTTTTATTATTAATAATAACTTACTCTGAGAAGGCTAAGAATTTGAGAGACATTTTCGACAGCACATTGTCTTGGTCTTTTCATGTTAATGAGATCAGCAGTCATCAATTTCACTTTTCAGTCCCTTAAGCGCCTTCAGAAGTTTTTACCACTCGATATCAAGATAACCCGTGCACAATCTTTACTTCTTCTACGCTGATGTATCTTTCCTTGATCTCACGGAGGAGCTTCTGAATAAGTTGGAGCGTCTTCAAAAAACTTGTGCATCCGATTTATTTTTGGTTTGCGCAAGTTTGATCACGTCTCCCAGTTTCGAACCCAATTGAAATGGCTTCCTATACGACGTCGTCGTGATCTTCATGTTCACAACCCTCTCTCACCCCCTTACCTCCGTGAGCGCTTTGATTTTCTTGTCCCTCGTAGTGTGCCCTGCAGATCGACTAAGTCTCTACTTCTCAAAACTCTTACTCATTCTTCTTGCTGCTATGGTGAGTCTTTCTCCCTTAAGGCGGTGAGACTTTGGAACTCCCTTCCACATAGTATCCGTGATAGTCCTTTCTCCTCTCTCTCTTTAAGTCGAAGTTGAAAGAGCACTTGCTCTCCTCCAAACTTAATAGAACCGTATTATATCTAAATATTTATGTAGGTATATGTATTTATAATAATTTATATATGTATACCATCTGTACCATCTGTAATAGTTTTATGTAGGTTTATTCTCAATTTCTCATCATTTTTATGTACACATTTATCTATCTTTTTCATTATAACTTTTCTTTATACCCAAAGGTTTGCTGTAAGAAAACTCTGTCACGGTTAAGCTCGCCTTTGTACATAGCTTTTAAGGAAACTTTTTCTGTATTTGTTCTGTAATTCTCTTTATTTTTTATTGTGTACAGTCAGCATCAAAAGTAGATGATGCGTTTCAGAATTTCAATACAGCTGATAGAAATTTGCGTCAGAATTAGATAGCACTAAAGTGTTCCATAAATAGGTGATTGAAAAATATGCCAACAATAAGCTGATGACACTAGCCACCACATGTACCTGATGACTTTATGGTTCAAAAGTATCTGATGTAAAATAGTTTTATAATTATATGATTTATGTTACTTTGCAATATTTTGGCAATAAAGTTAGAGGTTCAAAAATAACTGACTATCTATCATAGCAAAAATAACTGACTATCTATTTTAAGTGGCCTTTTAGCTCTGTTGATAGTAATTCTTAATGTTGATAGTAGTTTTATTTTTATTTTTATTTTTATTTTTATTTTTATTTTTATTTTTATTTTTATTTTTATTTTTATTTTTATTTTTATTTTTATTTTTATTTTTATTTTTATAAACACTCCTCTCTCCATAACCACTAAACACATTTAGATGAAATTTAGTACGTAGATAGTTTCGGTGCCAGAATAACATATAGGATATTCAAATTTTGAAAAAAAAAACAGCCTCAAAAATGGTAAACGGGGATGGCAAAGTTTGTATGGGGAACAAAAAAAATCTTTACCAATCAACTTGAAATTTTGCAAAGAGACTGTCTACTAAAAATAAACTGAATACGCGTTTCAGGATTTTTCGAGATTCAATCCCTAAGACGATTAACGGGAGTGGCAAAGTTTGTACGGGGAACAAAAGTTTGTGTGAATGTTTGTTAGTTTAGCTTAGTGAATAATACAAAGGCTTATCTAATTTTGAAAAAAAATCTCTAAAGTTGTAAACGGGGTGGCAAACTTTGTATGGGGAACAAAAAAATACCAATCGACTTGAAATATTGCACAGAATCTCTCCTCTAGAAATAAATGTCCTGTTTCAGGATTTTTCGCACTTCAACCCCTAAGGTGGTTAAAGGTAATCAAATTTTATTTAAGAACTTTGATTAAAATTGATTCCTAAAAAGTACATTAAGAAAATAAAACTTGAACAGGGTATGATAGGGGATGAAAGTTTGTATTGGGAACCAATCATTTCTCAAGTTAGGTTTAAAATTTATCATACTTAACCGGCTGTTGAATTGGTGATCAACGGGAACAGGAGCGGGAACGGGAACGAAAAAGGGAGTGAGAGTGGGAATGAGAACGGAATGTGTACGGTTATGCATTAATAATATGTTAGTACTTTTTATTCCGCGCAAAACGTGGTAAAAATAAACCTTTATGTAAATAATGAAACACATTTTGACACATACATTTCCACGCGGGCGAAGCCGCGGGGTGCATGTAGTATATTTATAAAACTATTTTACATCAGATACTTTTGAACCTTAAAGTCATCAGGTACATGTGGTGGTTAGTGTCATCAGCTTATTGTTGGTATATTTTTCAATCACCTATTTATGGAACACTTTTGTGCTATCTAATTCTGACGCAAATTTCTATCAGCTGTATTGAAATTCTGAAACTCATCATCTACTTTTGATGCTGACTGTACAATAAAGAATAAAGAAGAATTAATTTGTTCGCAGATTGCCAGTTAAGGGTCGCAAGAATGTCCTGATCACGTCAGCGTTGCCATACGTGAATAATGTACCCCATCTGGGGAATATTATTGGATGTGTTCTTTCTGCGGATATTTTTGCAAGGTACGATATTGAGTGCGAACTGAAATAAGCTTTGCGTCTGTGCCTTGTGATCCCCAACCATGCCCAGCATGGGGACTATGGGCATACTTTGTTGCTTGGACAAATTTACAGATTTCATACTACGCGCAACTATCAAAGGCACTGAAATTATAATTTAGAAATAAAGTACACGATAAAATTTGACTTTATGGTACTGACGATAAAGTGAACGGAGCGTATAGGCCCTTCTACCGCCTACAGTTGTCCGCCTGCCTCCTAAGATGGCTCAAACTGTAGCTTAATTTAATCCCAAGGTACGATGTTTTCCGTTTTTTGAATAACGAGCTCAAAAAAAATTGAAATTTTGTCAAATTTTGGAAAATCTCTAAAAAAGTTACCGACCTATTTTAAGAATTCAAGTTGCACCCCTGCTCTCTGAAAGACGCACATTTTGACATATGACGATATGACCCATTAACGTACTTCTCATAACTGCAAAACTGCAGGCAAATATCATAAATCAGGTCACTATACTCGATCAGGAAAACATAAACATTTTCAATATTAAAAGTATATTTTATTTTGCTAAATTAAATAGGCAATGGATTATTCTGTAAGGTATAATTAACAAATTTGAATTTGTATTTCTAATGGTAGTTCTATGTTCAGCTGTGGACTGAAAAAAGATTTTTACACATCAATTTAGTGTTTATGACTTTCATATTTATGAGAACTCTTTGGTATAAAAAATAATATCTTTGAGTATCAATTGAGGCCTCTTATGTAATATAACTCCTTTTCGTACGGAATCTCTTGGTGCTCTTGTCAACTCACACTTGTCCGTTTTTTTTAATTGTTTCAATTGATTTGATTTTCTTTCAGATATTGTCGAATTTGTGACTACAATACCTTGTTTATTTGCGGCACCGATGAGTACGGCACTGCTACAGAAACAAAGGTAACAATCAACTCTTTTTTTTTCACTTATGTACAGCCTTAGTATTTGTTTTTCTCTTAGTAGTTGATATTCTACAAGGCAAAATATTTAGTACAAATTCCACTAACTTTCTCTGACAAGTTCCACAAAATGCATACTCGACAATGTTTCGCCTTCCCGTAACAGAACATTGTCGAATTTCTGTTGAGTTTTTTCTTGTGTATTTTGTGTGTGTTAAGCTAATTACAGGTTAACGTGTTGTTTTTATTTGGTGGAAGAGTGAATAGACAGTTGCATTTATTAATGATTGCATGTTTGCTTGTTGTTTCTCTGATTTGCATGAGAATCTGCGGGCGGGAGGGCGGTGCATGCGTATGCATTTTGTGGAACTTGTCAGAGAAAGTTAGCGGAATTTGTACTAAATGTTTTGCCTTGTAGAATAACTTGTAATGGATTGCCGCAAAGTCACGCCTGAGTCGATTAATTAGTAGTTGATTAAATTAGTAAATTATGTAATTTTTTTATAGCAATTTTATAGTAATCTTTATTATTGCCTCACCAAATAAGTCTTGAGCTGAAAACCAGCGCTGAGGATTCGTTCGCAGCATATGCTGAGCTCAGGGCTTTTCGTGCTGATCTGTACATAGGCGCTACGTCCTGCACACCTGTAAAATTTTCTTTTTCTTTTTGATATTACGTCTGTGTATGTGCTATAGGTACTTGTCCACTTTTATTCTTGTTGTGTACAGTTTTTATGAGTTTTTATGTTATACAGTTGTCTATGCCTATGTCTACTCTGCCCTAAAGGTCGATTCACACATATCAGTAAAGTCACAGTTCCGGTAACGTGTCCCCTCAATTCAGTATCAGTGTTAGAGTGTCGCGTCAGTGATTTAATTCACACATGTCAGTACTCAGAGCGACAACGTGTCCGTCGTCAAGTATCGTGATTGTTGCTATGGCTATATTCATATTCAATACTACGTTAAGCTAGTGATGATAGTTATTGCTTTAGACGAAGCAGAAGAGCATAGTTAGCATTTCCATACAATTTCTATGCCGTAACGCAGTGCCACAACACTGCGACTTATTACAAAAATCTGCGTCGAACAAGGCATACTGGAAATTTGCATTATATAAGGTTTCTTGGGGTGTAAGGGGTTCCATCCTCCATCTAAGCGGAACCCAAGCCATCCCCACCTGCACGTGGTGCACCCTGCTAAACAACGAACGGGGCTCTGGCGGCCGGCTCATTGCGGCATAGCGCAGCCTAAAACACCGGCACAGCTACATTCCCTGGCTGCCGATGGGCAGCAGCGTCGGCGTTGCTAGAAGCTGTGCCCTGCGATCCCCAACCCGCATGCCCAGCGTGGGGATTATGGGCATATCCCCCTTCTTTAGGGGAGGCCTATGTCCAGCAGTGGACTGATATAGGCTGTTGATGTTGATGTTGAAGGTTTCTTGTGGCGCAGTGGGCAAAGGCCCGGCTGAGACGCAGAAAGTTGCGGGTTCAATTCCCGCTACGAGACAAATGTTTGTATGTGCTGCAAATATTTGTCTTGGGTGTTTTCTATGTATAGAATGTGTGTATTTACAAAAAAAGTATTTATATCAGTCATGTGGTTCCCATTAATACAAGCTCTGCTTAGTTTGGGGCTACGTGATGCTGTGTGATAACGTCCAGCATTATTCATCTACTGAGTGATAGTTTAAGTGGAAAGTGTTCGAATTACATACATGGACTCAATGTAGTGGCTAGGGCTTGCAAATATTCGAAAATATTCATATTCGAATTTTTTTCGGGTACTATTCGAATTATTCGAATATTATTCGAATAATAGAAAAACACTATGATTTTATTAAAATCACATCTTATTTTGTTATTTTGAGTGTTATTTTCATGAAGAAGTTTAAAATATCAATTTATTTTATTCTTAAACGCGTTTTTTCCATGAAATAATTTTAAAAAAATTACAAAAAGGTATGTCATCGTAACGAGACATTGGTGAGTTACACGCACAATCAACCACAAATTAAAATTTTCTTCTTCATATGAGCTAGTAGCCAACTCTAGTGTCGGAGATTTTAGGCCACCCGAAAGCCTCAGACATGGCTTAGCGACTGAAAAGCCGGGACCTTCATCTTAACGTGCCTTCCGAAGCACGGAAGTGGTCAAATCTAAATGTCACTAAACAGTCATCCATCCAAGTAATGACCACGCGGAGAGTTGCTTAACCAAGGTGATCTCTTAAGTACACCGAAGTAAACCACGCCATGGACGGACGGACGGACAAAGCAGCTCCAAAGGGTTCGTTTGACTGGCTTGGTAATGTCAATCTAAAAACAGTCTTATAAATCTAGGTTAGTTGTTATTTTAACAAAATCATGAAAACATACATTCACGTTAACGACAGAGACGAATGGACAGAACAGTCTCGTCAACTACGCGAATGCACTACGCGACACTTCCGAGTGTATCCGAACCGTGTTCCGAACCCGATAAAATTTATTGGGTTTGGATCGGATCGTTCGACATGTTGTTTACCCGAACGACGACGTAAACTTATGTGGCTTTTTTCGGTTCGGATTAATTTAAATCGAATATTGAAATATCAGTATTCGAATATTCGAACAAAAATAATATTCGAATTATTCGAATATTCGAATATTCGAATGCAAGCCCTAGTAGTGGCGAATGACGCTTCATAGAAATTTTATGGACAACCTTTTTTTGAAATTTCGCGAATACTTACGATTTGAGTTAGTAAGTTACTTTGGGAAAAATGTTTCTGTTGGGAAATAGAGTCGATTGAGACCAACTTTCACCACGTGAACGTCGAGGCCATCCAGCTCCTCGACAACACGGACATTGTGAGAAGGCTCAAAAGGACTAAACCTTTTCGAGTTAGTGTAGTGATAACGATAGTGTAATGTAGTGATAGTGCTACATATAAAGAACACATGAACAAAGTGACTTCACCTTAAATAGAGACAGTAAGAAAAGTGTAAATGGACACATTCTTAGCAATAACTCGGTATATAATCCTGGACGTTATCACACAGCATCATGTAGCCCCAAATTAAGCAGAGCTTGTATTATGGGAACCACATGATTGATATACTACATAGATACATTATTTTTTTTGTAAATACATACATATCATACACAGAAAACACCCAGACCCGAGACAAATATCTGCAGAACATGCAAACATTTGTCCCGCAGCGGGAATCGAACCCGCAACCTTCTGCGTCACAGGCGGACATTCGCCCACTGCGCCACAGAGGTCGTCATAAATCTATTTCAATGTTAAATGACTCATTAGCCTACAGTAAGGCTAGATCGTATTTTTATTAGAGAATATTATTAGATGTACACTAAGAAAAGGAAAAAAAAAAGATTGAGACCAACTTGTTTTGTTTTTGACAAATTTCATTTTCTGGTCAGACTGTAAATTTTTTCAAAGATCCAAAAATGCCATTAGATTTTCCTTCTAAATAAACCTATAGTTGCCTTATAACTCATAACATAGTTGGCTTAGTTTGGGGTTACATGATGCTGTGTGAACTAGCAAACATTATTAGTCCAGCATTATTTATTTATTTATTATAACAAAACCTTCTAACTGCAAAAGAAAAGATAGCTGCCCTCAATGAGGTAAAATTTTGCCTCACCCTGTTTAAGCCACTTAACAAATTATTTATTTTGTTATAACCAACAACTTGTTGATGATGTTTGTAATAACAGGCGTTGGAGGAGAAGTTGACGCCCAAACAGATTTGCGACAAGTACTTCGAGATACACAACTCAGTGTACCGCTGGTTCAACATTGGCTTCGACTACTTCGGACGGACGAGCACTAAAGAGCAGACTGAGTGAGTTACCTGTGGAAGATTATGGGGTTCCTGCTTTTAATGAAACACAATATTAGGATTTGCAATGTGACTTTGTATTATCCTTTTATATATCGACCTTTAGAAAGGTGTGTGGACAGCGCAAGGACCAAACGAAAAATCAATAATTCAAAATTGGTATGTCTTCCAAAAGACATATAAAACCATAGATTACTTCAGCGATATTTGTATTTGTATTAGTTTTTGCAAGTAGGTGCATAAATCCAACATTACCCCCTATTTACCTAAATAGGGAAAAATAAACCCCTCTCATATTATTAATATAATTTACGAGCCTAGCTCTTGTTGGTTCTCTTTCTTTCTAATTATCTTCATTTAGCTCTGTCTATTGCTGTCTCGTTCACCTCCTTATACGACATGACGGCGACCTTCTCCTTTACCTGGCTCATGTAGCTTATTCTTGGTCTTCCTCTTGCACGCTTTCCTTTTACCTTTCCCTCGATGTTTCTAATGAAGCTGTCTTATCGTATAAGGTGTCCAATCATTTTCCCTCTTCTGTTTTGTATGGTTTCCATCAAGAACCTTTTCTCATCCACTCGTTTAAGAACTTCCTCGCTAGTAATCTTCTCAGTCCAACCGATCCTCTCCATCCTTATCCAGCACCAGTTTTCCAAAGCTTCCAATCTTTCTCTAAGACAAAATTTGAATTTGTGTAATGTTCTAACGCAAGAGGTTGTTTATCTGAATATTAAATAGTTGTTTTGTTACAGGATATCACAGAGAATGTTTCTGAAGTTGAGAGATAACGGCTTCGTCAGCTCACAGTCGGTGGACCAGCTGTTCTGCGAGCACTGTGAAAGATTCCTAGCTGACAGGTGAGGCCTTTTGTACAAGCTTTTATCTAGTTTCACCTGTCCCGTTGTGTGTAATCAAATGTTGCAAGTTTTTGACACACTTCCCGGTTTCCGATTGAGCTGAAATTTTGCACGATATATATCGCGTTACAAACAATATTGGTCGCTTGTTTTACATAAAGTATTCAACTGCTAACTGTACGTGTAAATAGTTTGAATATATGACGATAATTGTTGTAATTGATAGAATATAGACAAAAAATATCGATTTAAGAATAGGCATGACGACTGGGGAAAATAATAATAATTCTAATTAGTCCGTCAGATAGATCAACAAAAAATATTGGACACGTATTATTTTATTTATCAAATCAATAGAAATTGACGGAGATAAGAGCGTGAAAGTTCGTGACGTCGCGCGGAACTTTAACGCACTATATCTTTGTTATTTTTTGTTTAATTGACAAAAGAAACAATTCGTGTCCAATATTTTTGAATATGTAAATAACGGACTAATTTGAATTTTTCAGTCGTATAGCCTGAATATTTTCATTCATTGTTTCTTTTTTCCGTAATAGAGTCCAAATAGTTATTCTTTTAATTGTTTATTTGTTTTAATTTTTTTTTTGTCTGTCTACCAATTTATTTATTTTGACGAGTATGTTAGATTCGTATAAGTGGTCACTTTATTGGGTTTGGAATTATTTTAATTTCATTTTGTTTATACGAAGCATTGTTTTTTCTGTTTCCCAAAAAAAAAATACATTTTCAATATATCTGTTTGTATTGGCTGATATGTTATGTTTAAGTTCGTTGCTCAGGTTCGTAGAAGGCACCTGCCCACACCCCGGTTGCCTGTACGAGAGTGCGCGCGGCGATCAGTGCGACAAGTGCGGGAAGTTGATAAACGCCGTCGAGTTGATCAGCGCGCGCTGTAAGCTCTGCTCTAGCGCGCCGGTGATCAAGCCGAGCGAACAGCTCTTCATAGAGCTACCACGGGTGAATATACTATTAACAATATAGTAATAACATCCTCACACACATGCATAGACACCTACCACCACCACCACCACCACCACACCAGCCTATATCAGTCCACTGCTGGACATAGGCCTCCCCTAATAAAGGGGGATATGCCCATAATCCCCACGCTGGGCATGCGGGTTGGGGATCGCAGGGCACAGCTTCTCGCACCGCCGACGCTGCTGCCCGTCGGTGGCCAGGGGATTTAGGTGTGCCGATGTAGGCTGTGCTATGCCGCAATCAGCCGGCCGCCAGAGCCCCGTTCGTTGTTTAGCAGGGGGCACCACGTGCAGGTGAGGTTGGCTTGGGTTCCAAAGATGGAGGTTGGAACCCCGTACAACTACACTCATAAAATAATTCTATGATATCACATACAAATGTTCATACCCTTGTATTGCATGTATTGTAACTACCGAATAGTGCATAATCTAGATTCATTAGTTTCATAAGTTTTAAGTTTCTATTATTTCTAGATTTAAGTACAACATTTATTATCTTTGTTTTTGTAAGCCAGTGTAAAGTGTGAATAGAGTTTATTTTTACTGATTGACCCTCACGGACGTTTCTGTACATTGTGCACATAACTATGTATATGGAAGAGCAACGACACCTGCCGTCATACAGTGAAAACTAGTACAGAGGGTTGTCACTTGACCATTTAAGCAAGTATGTTTGTAAAATCATATTTATCTGAATAAATTATCTAACAGAAACAACACTATACATTGTGGGGCAAAATTTTATCTCATTGAAGGCAGCTACCATTTATTTTGTAGTTAGAAGGTTAGGAAACTATAGGTTTATTTTGAAGAAAAAATAATTGGATTTGTGAAAAAACAGCCAGCCTAGAAAATGACATTTGTTAAAAAAACCATGTTGGTCGCAATCGACTCTCTTTCCCAACAGGAACACTTTTCCCAAAGTAACTTACCAAATAAATCGTAACATTTCGTGAAAATTAAAAACAACGTTTTCCATACATTTTTTATGATGCGCCATTCGCCACAACATTGAGTCCATGTATGCCATTGACATTTCATAGAATATGTATGGAAAACTTTATTTTTTTAATCACATCACACTAATATTATAAATGCGAAAGTTTGTGAGTATGTATGGATGAATGGATTAATGTTTGTTACTCTTTCACGCGAAAACTACTGAACGGATTTGGATGAAACTTTGAATATACATAGTTTATCACCGGGATTAACACATAGGCTACTTTTTATCCCGGTACCACGCGAGCGAAGCCGCGGGCGGAAGCTAGTTAAATATAACTATCAAATCTTGTAAGAACCGCGGTGTTTATCATTTCGGTGTGCTACTGAGTTAGTAAATTCGGCCTCAGGTGCCTCACCCGACGATATGACTGACACCAAAAAGAGGACATTAACTACAGGAGGTGTAAACCGATAGATTTTAATTTTGAAGAGAACAGCTCGACCGATTTGGCTGTTTTTTGTTTTGTTCGTAATTTTGACAGGTTTCTATGAAATAAAATATTTTTAAAATTCACCGTAAATGTCGGAAATTTGTGTGATAATTTGTCACGGTACCACAGTGTGACTTGAGAATATTATGAAAAATCTTTGTTAAATCTAGATAATTATACGCCCTATAGAAAAAAAAAATACGTTGTGTTTTTACTGAAAATTAACCCCGCGGTACCACGCTGTGTTAACGGAAACCACGAAAGGTATCAGAAAACGTTTTTTTTGCAAATAAATGTAAGTTAGGTATTAATGTACTACCCTGTTTTCGAAAGATGGCATTTTTTTCATACATAAATCAAGTCTTAAACAAGTCATCATACCGTGGTATCGTACCGCGCTACGCTACGAAGTTATGCACAGAAATTTTGATGCAATTTTCGTATCAAATCATAATAGAAGTTTCAAATGTTTCAATTTTAATGTGAGGTAATTTTTGTATTTACATAATATATTACTAGAAGTTTTTGTAAAATGTAGATATTAGTTTCGTTATATCTATAGAAAATACTTGCTTCTTGCTTGTATTTTCTTCCAAAACTTTATATTACATAAATAATTAAATATTAAATCATATCCACAAAAGTTGCTGTCTGAGAACTCATTTCAACTTGAAAACGCAACGATAGCGCGATCTAGCATCGTGTTACTTTTAGCAGCGCCATCTAGTAGTGGCACTATAAATAATGCAGGACGTATAAATAATGCAGGACGTAATCAGTAATCACACAGCATCATGTAGCCCCAAACTAAGCAGAGCTTGTATTATGGGAACCACATGATTGATATACTACACATATAATTTTTTTTTGTAAATACATACATATCATAGATAGAAAACACCCAGACCCGAGACAAATATCTACAGAACATGCAAACATTTGTCCCGCAGCGGGAATTGAACCCGCAACCTTCTGCGTCTCAGGCAGACCTTCGCCCACTGCGCCACAGAGGCCGTCAACGTCAACTATAGAGTTAATATTATATATTTTTTATACTAGCGGACCAATTGACCCTACAGAATTACTGATAGTCAAATGTAATTATATAAAGTAAGCTTGTCCCTGTAATTTAAATGTAAATAAATGTGGTGTAGAGAACTATCATGAATTGGACGGTTAGAGTTCATACAAGAATCCCTCAGTTAAAAAGCACTCAGAAAAATATACCTACCCCTTAATAAAGGCGAAAAAAAAGCAACTGTGCTGTGTTTCAGTTTGAAGGGTGTGGGAGCCGGTGAAATTACAGGCACAATAGGCTTATCATGTTCATGCCTCAAGTTGATGGACGCAGGGCGTTGCATCATAGAGCACGTTCCAAACAACGTGATCTACGATGCAATGCTTTTTAAAGATTAAAGATTAATTTATTTGCTTCAACATAATGTACGTTACAGTTGTAGGTCTTAATTATATTTCTTGTTTCAATTATCTTCTACCTTTAAATTAATAATATTTAAAATTATAATTATACAATTGACATTCAAATATTAAAGATTATATTAAAGGAATATGAATTATATTGTTGCGTAAAATGTAAATAAAAATTATAAGGTCAAAGTTTCAGATCGTCAACAAAAAGTAATTAACACTAAAGTAGCACTTACTTACTAATAATTGCTTTATGATAGGTAATGGTTACTCAACATCAGTTGGGCATTGTGCTTGTTCCATCTTCAAGTATCATAAAAAACCATTAAACCTGTTAATATTGCCTTCCTAAGTCCCTACTCGCTATTTCCGTTCCGTCCAGCGTTTATTTTATTATAGGTACGAAAACAGTTTCAAATCAAAACTTATACAGTACTTATGGTAGTTTACAGTTAGCAATTAGATTAAATAACTAAGAAAATAATAATAAAGCTGCTATTCAATAAAATGTAGGTACACAGCTTTTCAAAGAAAAAAGGAAGAAGGTAAACTACCTAAATATTTATTTAATTTATATAAAATTTATGTTATGTTGCATGTATCTCCAACTTAATTATATAGTTGAATTTCCGTTAAAAACGGGACGGGGACTGATAAATCGGCCGTTTATCAGTCCGCTAGAAATCGTCTTTCCTCAATTTGATTATTAATATCGGTAATGGTTATTCTTTCCCCGTTACCATAGTAAATAATATTACTTATTCGGAGAGTCTACTTCGAAAGCACGATGTGCTCTCCTCTCCTCTGAAAAATAGTTTATTTATAGTTCACACATGACTGATATAACTATGTCGAAGTATAAAGCATAATACTCATTTGAAGTGAAAACGCATCGATAGCGCGATCTAGCATTGTGCAAAATGTAGCAGCGCCATCTAGTGATAGAAAACAATAAACTTTGACCCGGTTATAAAATAACCAACAGTTACATACCTTTGTCATACTCATTTAATTTAACTATAAATTTATTATTATAAATATTAATAAATGTATTTTTAAATTATTTAAAACAAAACAAAATAGCTACATAGTATAAAACAAAGTCGCTTTCCGCTGTCGGTCTGTCCGTATGTATGCTTAGATCTTTAAAACTACGCAACGGATTTTGATGCGGTTTTTTTAATAGATAGAGTGATTCAAGAGGAAGGTTTATATGTATAATCTGCACCCGTGCGAAGCCGGGGCGGGTTGCTAGTAATTAATAAAATGCTATTTTTTTAATAAATAATAAAAATAGTCATAATAGTCATTTATTCCAATAAATTAAATTAAACAATAATAATTGTATGCGGAATGAGTTATCCTATACTATAATTAATAATATTAGGTCACAATAAAAAAAATCAATAAATGTCTAGGTCACAAACACAACTACGCGTAAAGTAAAAATTATATAAAAGCAAAAAAAAAAAATATCATACGAAAAACAAACAATTACAATATTTTAAAATAATAATTAAATAAATTTATAATAACCTAATCAAAGGGCAGAGATGGCTCTCGACGAGCTCTGTCGTGCAGTGGACGCAGAAGTAACGGGTTTGATTCCCGCAGCGAGACCAAGACAATTATGTTTATTTCTAAACCAATAGATACCTGCCTACTCAAATAAAATATAAAATTGTATACAAAGTTACATTAAACTAACTTCCACCCTAGATAAGCGAAGCGCTCGTGGCGTTGTTTACTTCGTTACCGTTTTGTAGCATTTAGATCTGAGCGCTTCCGTGCTTCGGAAGGTACGTTAAGAGGTTGATCCCGGCTTTTACAGTCGTTAAGCCATGCCAGAGGCCTTCGGGCGGTCTCACTCCGAGACTAGAGTCGACCCCTAGTTCATACGAAAAAGAAGAAGAAGACAATAGATATACCTGTGATATGTAGAATAGAATAGAATGTATTTATTTGATACATACAAATGAAGATTCACAAACCAAAGAATCATCGTGTTAGCTAAGAAAAAAAAACAGTAGATATGAAAAATGAATAAAACATACAATACACATACCAACAATCATTTTAGCGCCAACAACGGGTGGGGTAGGGTAGTTGTTATTGTTTATAGGTAACCTCCTTCTTTGTTGGTTGGTTTGATTGGTTTGCTTTGTATTCATGTTTGTATATCAAGCTAATGAATAAAGAGAATTAATATTTATTAATATTATAAATGCGAAAGTTTGTGAGCGTGGATGTATGGATGAATAGTTGTTACTCTTTCACGTAAAAACTACTGAACGGATTTGAATGAAACTTAGAATATACATAGTTTGTGACCTGGATTAACACAGACTTTTTATCGCGGTACCACGCGAGCGAAGCCGCGGGCGGAAACTATTATTTATAAAACTCAGATAAAGTCATATAATTATAAGTGAAGTACACACTGAAACAGGTTTGCCGCGTTTGTTATACAAGGTTCACCTCGGGCATGTGAGGTTTGCTTGAGTTCCGAAGGTTGAGGTTGGAATCCTAATATAGTAGATAGTTTACATACACATAGCCTTAAGGCCGCAGTCTCGAAGTCAGCGATTGCGGAACGGCGGCGGCGGCGTCGCGGAGAGCGGCGCGCGCGGCCACGCAAACCCTCAAAAACGGTCTCGAAGCCAGCCGTCAAATCGCGCGGCGTTAGAGCGGCGAAGTGTTGTTTTAATGTGACTATGTCATATATGATATATGACATGTCAAAACTCCCTCTCGCTCGCACTATTCAACATTTTTGAAGTTATAAAATCACCGAATGTAGTTATGAAAAATAGCAAACCTTCACGGCCTAGAAAATAACAATACAAACGTTCAGCAAGAATATCATGTTAAACCCAACACGTTTTCCTACCAAAAATTTTGCATCAAAATTGATCACATTGATACATGCGACCTACAGCTTTGTCTTTCTTTTATGTTCCCTAATATCCGTACAAGCTTTTTTTTGGTTTATAAAGATATCGTTGAAATTAACACTATCTCCCCATATTACGATTGAATAGTTAAACCAAGAGTAGGCATTGGCATAATACGCTAACAGGGCGGTTTGGTAGTCACTGTTACATTTAAGAATACTTAGGGCGTATGTAAATCTAGAAAGTTTTGTCTTTAATGCATCAATGTATGCTTTCCAATTTGAATGGGTGTCTAATATAGGGCCTAACATTCATTACATTCTTCAACACCTAAAGTGGTGGTTAATTTGCCTAAACCTTGGGGTGATCTTTGGCTAATTTTAAATTGCATTATTTTAAGGTCAAATTTATTTCGAAATAATTGCCATGAGGCCATTTTTTTGTATTGTCTATTGAAGGTGTCTTTTATATATTTAAGGTCATATTTTTGAGCACTTTTAAACAGCAGCTAGACGTCGTCTGCAAAAAGGGCACATTTTGCATTAATAGCTTTAGGTAAATTATTAATGTAAATCAAGAAAAGAAGGCATCCGAGCAAACTGCCTTGGGGAATTCATGAATTGGTTGATATTATGTCCGAATTAAAGTTGTTAATTTCACATAGATCTTTATTTTTATTTAAATAATCGATCTGTGTGTATTTCTATTGTGTAGGTAGGTGCGAAACCAGTTGTAGGCCGGATCCCTTATTCCTAAGTCATATAATCTGTGTAAAAGGACTTTATGGGAAACTTTGTCATATGCTTTCGTCATATCAAGAAATAGTCCTATCGTTCAGACAATTATAAATATCTTGTACGTATTTGTAATCTGCCAGTGTTGTGGAATAGTTTTTGCGGAAACCGTATTGATTCGAGTCAAATATATTATTTTTTTCGAGATAACTGTAAACTCTGTTAGCCTAGCCATAGCCTTTTCAAAGATTTTTGATATAGTAGGTAGGAGTGCTATCGGTCTATAGCTACTAGGGTTTTTTAAGTTTCCGCCTTTTTTGCTATTGGTCTGATCTTAGCAATTTTTAATTGCTCGTGAAAACAGCCTTCACTGAATGACTGGTTAACAAGAATGGTTACTGTTGGTGTTAATTCTGATATGCATTTTTTAATTAGTACTGGAGTGATTTCGTCCGCTCCGTAACTACGTTTATTACTCATTCATATTGAAAAACGGGAATTTTCAATTACCGTTACATCGGTTAAGGCACCGACTTACACGTTTATTACTCATATTTTTTAATAATAGTAAAATAAGTATAACTTTTGCTATTCCGCACGCACGGCTAAATCATCCATCAGCTAAACAGAGATAGCTATATCTGGAGCAGTCGAATTGAACCCCGCCTCGAATTGAAGTTGCGAGCGAGGGTCGCCGCATTCTTAAGGGTATAAATTTTTACCACGGTCCAAACTGAGCTTGTAAGCCCGTGTCTCTTAATATATGATATACACACATATATATATATATATATACACACATATCCTGAATGTATATTATATTATTTTTTCACATGCTAATCTCGTTCTTGATGAAATCAGAATCACAAGAGAATACGATTCTCTTCGATACATTGCGCACATAGTGTAAATAGTAATTTTTACCAAGACATTTCGTATTTTCAACGTGAAAACGCTACAATAGCGCGTTCTATCATTGCGAAATTTCTAGCAGCGCCATCTAGTAACTGTATAGAGTAAACTTGTGACTACTGTTGGAAACCACTTCATCCTTCTTCAGTGCTACAGTTTGTCAGTTTGTTATCTATAATCTTAGACCTATATTTAAAAGAGAAAAAAATGAAAAATAGATGAAGAGAAATAGATGAAGTCTTAAAATTCACTATGTTCTGAACGTCAACTCATACGGCTGTGAACTGTGACAAGTTTATAAACTTGTTAACTTGTATATCAACGCACTGCTCAAACTGCTGGACCTGGAGTTAAGTCTCTACTTGAAATTTCCTGCCTAAGGGGGGATAAAAGTGCATAAAAACCGTCAACGCACTGCTCAAACTGCTGGACCTGGAGTTAAGTCTCTACTTGAAATTTCCTGCCTAAGGAGGGAAAAAAGTGCATGAAAAACCGTCAGACTCGAAATTAGAATTTTAAGGCTGACGATTGAAAATTAATTTTTACGTGTCTTAGCTTTCTTGTCTATGCTATAGGGATGAAAAGGGGGATGAAGTTGTGTATGTTGTTATTTTAATTTTGAATCATATTCAATTTTCTCACGCAGTTGGAGCCTTCAATACGGTCCTGGATAGCAGCGAACGAGCAACACTGGTCAGCCCCCGCCAGGGCCGTAACCAGGACGTGGCTGAAGGAGCCGCTACGCGCCAGGGCAGTCACTAGGGACCTCAAGTGGGGGGTGCCCGTGCCTATAGAGGGGTTCCAGACCAAGGTACGTAGCAACAGTCCTATTGAGATTATGATGTTTAGATTTATCATCCCACTTTGTCTTATCAAACGATTCGCTTCCACGTTTTTTATTAGTACTACAATCTCGGAGTTTTCAAATCCAGAGTGAATCGCTTCCTTCTAGG
Source organism: Horisme vitalbata (assembly GCA_951804965.1). Lineage (NCBI taxonomy): Eukaryota > Metazoa > Arthropoda > Insecta > Lepidoptera > Geometridae > Horisme > Horisme vitalbata. The sequence goes on along the minus strand of OX638094.1, from coordinate 25,913,882 downwards.
CAAGCGTGCTCCATTTTAGACCACATCTTCACCTGTCTCAGCTGGGATAGTGGTCAAACGGTTGACAGTTTTATGTAAAAAAAATATTTAATAACTTAAGCGTGACTGCGGAAATCAAAATATGTAAAGACAAGGCATTTCTTTCTGGTATTCAACGCATAGCCTATGCCACTATTTAATGTAGAAAACTGAAATTTGGAGTGTTGCGACCTTTTATAGCGAAAATACCTTGTGTGTGTGGATGGTATTTTTGGAAATTCAACCTCTAAAGGGTCAAAAGCGGGGAAAAGTGTTGTATAAAAATAGTATTGAACTTTTTAATGCGTGACGCGATTTGCTTGAAAGTTTGAACATTTTATTACAGAAAAGACAGATATTTTGCACCTAACTAATTATAGTTCTAGCCCAAGAACAACATAAGGTTGCCTGGAAGAGATCGCTTTTAGCGATAAGGCCGCCCATTGTACAACGGCGGATTCGTTTTATAGTTTAATTAGTTAATTTAAATACTTGTAATTGTTTCTGGTGCACAATAAAGAGTTATCTATCTATCTATCTAACATATAGGCTATTTTAATCCGGGTACGCGAGCGAAGCCGAGGGCTGCAGCTAGTAACTACATAACTGTTGCAGGTGTTTTACGTTTGGTTCGATGCGCCTATCGGATACCTGAGTATTACACAGAACGCGACCAAGGACTTCGAGCAATGGTGGAAACCTGACAAGGAACATGATGTAAGTCTATTAATCAAGGGGGCTCTAAAGGGAGGGGAGGGGGTTTGGCAAAAATCACAAAATATCACAAGGGGGGAGGGGGGTGTAGTGAGATATCACATGTATTTATCTTTTCGTCGAACGCGCGATTTCTTAACCGAAAAGCGGCGTGTAGTGTGACCTTGACTCGCCGTTGCCAACGAACGAAGTCAGTTTCAGAATAAAATGAGATAATTGATAATACTTACTTTATACTGGAGGGGGGAGGGAGGTTGGTTTTAAACCTCACCAAGTATCACCAAAGGGGAGGGAGGGGTTAAAAATGAAAAAAAATCACGTGATTCATGGACGCATATTTATGCCTCTGAAGTTGGCTGCTAGTTTTTAATTACGTCCCCTTTATAAGGGGAGGGGGGTGGCTATGCCCAGCAGTGGACTGATGTAGGCTGATGTTGTTGTGACCCCTGTGCATGATTTTTAAATACTGTTCATTGTTTTTGCAGGTGAAGTTGTACCAATTCATGGCGAAGGATAACGTACCATTCCACGTGATAATGTTCCCCGCTACATTGTTGGGAGTGAACGAGGGACATGTACTAGTGAACAACCTGTTTGCGACCGGTATGTTAATATTACGTTTCCCAGTGCTGTAATGGTACACAATGACCCAGCATGTTAATAGTACAAAATGTCCCTATCCCAGTATGTTCATGGTACAAAATATACCAGTTCGATTTTTTTATAAAATAGAGTAGAATGTTTGTTTTCAACAGACACAAAGGTACATATAATAGTTATGATAAGAAATCTTCTTCTTCTAAAAGGGTTGTTTATCGCTGCAAATCGGTACCAGTCGAAGAGTTTGGATTTTTTTAAAGATAGATATACAAACAAGGATGGCTTTATATGAATCATTTATGAGTGGAAAAGAGAAAGATAAAGTTTTTGGACATGAAAAAATTACAAGCCAAAAAAAACTATCTGTGGCCGCCAAAGAAATAGGACTAAAACATAGAAGAAGTCTTTAAATTCATTTATGCTCTGAACATTAACTCATACGGCTGATCTCTACTTTCTTATGTCCCTATATGTTAGCTAGAAAGAGATGCATACTTTATCTCAATGCGATTTCTACGACTTCGTACCAGGGCATTTGTATGAACCTGCATATAAATTTGTTCGAGCGCCCTGGTACGATTAACTTTTTGAAGTCGCATTGATATATGTTGGACGGCCTCTGCGGCGTAGTGGGTGAAAGCCCGCCTGAGACGCAGAAGGTTGCGGGTTCGATTCCCGCTGCGGGACAAATGTTTGTATGTTCTGCAGATATTTGTCTCGAGTCTGGGTGTTTTCTATGTATGATATGTAAGTATTTACAAAAAAAAAGTATATTATGTAGTATATCAATCATGTGGTTTCCTTATTACAAGCTCTGCTTAGTTTGTGGCTACATGATGCTGTGTGGTACGTCCAGCATTATTTATTTATTTTTGCATCCCTTTCTAACTGATGATATTGGACATAAGAAAGTAGATATCAGCCGTATTGAACTTTAAGACATTATATATATATATAATTGTCTTCTTCTTAATTTATATAGTTGTCTTCCTTTATCTGTGGTGGCCGCTGAGTATCAACTAAACTTCACTAGTTCATCACAGATGCGCATGTGCAAACACTAAATTGTCAATCCAAAAGTTGTTTAATTTTTGAGATCTCTCAGGTCATCTGGTAATATACTAAATGTATGGTACCAGTATGTTAATGGTACAAAATATACTGCTATGTTTATGTTAAATAATGCCCCTGCGAGGAGAGGTCATTATTTAGCTATTTGTATTGTTTACAGAATATTTGAATTATGAAGAGGGCAAATTCTCGAAATCAAGAGGGGTAGGCGTTTTCGGTACCGACGCTCAGGTAAGAGGTATTAAGGCTAGCGCCCCGACTAGAGTCTAATCGACTCGAATCGAGTTTACACCAATTCGTAACGTGACCAAACAGAGAAGAAACATATACAATACATATAATATTTCAGGACACAGGGATTCCATCAGACGTGTGGCGTTTCTACTTGGCTAGCATTCGTCCGGAGACGTCAGATTCCAGCTTCAGTTGGACTGAGCTCGGTACTAGGTAATGTTAACATTTATTTATATACTAGTTACTTCTCTCGGCTTCGCTCACGTGGTACCTAGATAAAAAGTAGCCTATGTCAGGCCAGTCTCCGCAGTTTAGGTACGAAGCTATAAGTACATCGGCGGGCCCCGAGTGCGGGGATAAGACTTACGTATAGAAAGGGATGCAAGGTGTAGGTGAATATAAAATGTTAGGTACCAGCTCAATAACACTTTATTGCGTCCCAGCTAAAGTAGCTATTTGTTTAATCGTTTTTGCGGAGTGAAAATTCTGTTCCTTTTTCTATTCTGTGCCTATGTGTTAATCCAGGTCACAAACTGTGTATATTCCAAGTTTCATCCAAATCCGTTAGTTTTTGCGTGAAAGCGTAACAAACATCATAGATACAAACTTTCACATTTATTATTATATTTCTACTAAATCAGTTGTGTAAATAAATGCTATTCATAATTTTCGGTACAGTTGAAAAAAAATGGAAATATTATTGATACCGAAAACATTGAAATTGGAAAATATTTGATAAAACATGAAACAGAAATGGAAATAATTTGATTAGATAGAACTATAATTTTTGTTTTTTATATTACTATAACAACAACATAAGCCTTATCAGTCCACTGCTGGCCTCCTCTAAGAAAGATGATATGCCCAAAATCCCCACGCTGGGTATGCGGGTTGGGGATCGCGTTGCACAACTTCTCGCCGACGCTGCTGCCCGTCAGGGGATGTAGCTGTGCCGGAGGAATGCACAATCAGCCGGCCCTTAAATTCATAAAATATGTTTTGTAAAATTCTTGGAGGATTGTAATACACTAAGTTCTTAAGAACTTAAGTTCTTTATAACTTAGAAATGCGATGCGAATAAACTCAAAAACTACTGTGCCGATTTCAAAAATTATTTCACCATTGGAAATTCACATTCACCCTGAGTAACATAGGCTATATTTATTGCTAGAAAAGATTAGAGATCCTTACTAAAACCCGTGCGAAGCCGGAACGGGTCGCTAGTATACCCTTAAAGTACTAAGTTCCTTTTAGTAATGGCCGACTCCTATATTATACCGTTACCGATAACGCTTATTAACAACGAGGCGTCGAAAATTTGACAGTTTTTCATGGGACAACGAGGCGTCATCGGTAACGATACATTTTAGGAACCGGCCGTTAGTGTACTAGTGTACCTCAGGGTATCTAACTAGTATTTATGATGTATATATACCTACCAACCTGAAACTGTTTACATAAAGTTTTTTAAATAAAATTATTCATAAGACCATTTATTAAACTTTAAAAAACACATTTTTTTATTACAAAGTTATATTAATCTACTAATCTACAAAAATATTAATCTACTATGTACAAAAAATATTCAAAAATATTATAGTAAAAAAATATATAAAATGGGAGAGCATTGACCGCGGGGCAGGGCTCAAACGGTCGGTGGCTAGGGCTGCAGAGAGAGGAACCTCCGCACAATGCGTGCCGAGTCCAGGAGAGCCGCCGCCTCTATCTGACCCTTAATCCAGCTGCCTAGCGAGAGCGTCGCTAGTTGTTCAATTCAATTTATTAAAACCATAGGAACTTAAAGTACTCATAGTCACGTCAATTTTCTCATCAAAATGTAACATTATTAAAAGTCTAATTATACAGAACATGTGTTTCAATAAAATAATTTGCAGCTGTATAATGGCTTTGTCAAATTATAAATGTAATATTTAAGCTAAATACATCACAAAAAAGGTTTAAATAATTTATAACAAAGGTACCTATTACTATATTTTTAAGCGGCTGTAAAGGGGCCTTGTTATGCTACCTTTATAACAATCGTGTGTAAGGTTGCAGCTGTATAGGCTTTGTCAAGTGTATTGGCAGACACCAAGCGTTTTTGTCATTCAAATAGTTATTGATAGAATAGTAGACTTTGTTGATTAAATTATCCTTGATACATTGTTTAAACAGACTTTCCTTAAGTTGGTCAAGGTTGGTATTTATTGGTCGAGGCTCTTCGGTATTAGACTTATTCTTAAATATTTCAGAAATAATTCCGAACTCCTGAACAATCTCGGCAACTTCTGCCACCGCTCGCTGAGTTTCTGCGCGAGCGCATTCAAGGGGCAGGTGCCTGACGTCTCACTCGCACTCGCCGACTGCAGCCTGCTCGCACTCGTCAATAGAGATGTACACGGTACGTATCTCACTCGCACTCGTCAATAGAGATGTACACGGTACGTATCTCACTCGCACTCGCCGACTGCAGCCTGCTCGCACTCGTCAATAGAGATGTACACGGTACGTATCTCACTCGCACTCGTCAATAGAGATGTACACGGTACGTATCTCACTCGCACTCGTCAATAGAGATGTACACGGAACGTATCTCACTCGCACTCGTCAATAGAGATGTACACGGTACGTATCTCACTCGCACTCGTCAATAGAGATGTACACGGAACGTATCTCACTCGCACTCGTCAATAGAGATGTACACGTTACGTATCTCACTCGCACTCGTCAATAGAGATGTACACGGTACGTATCTCACTCGCACTCGTCAATAGAGATGTTAACAGTATGTATCCTACTTCATATGAACGAAGTAGTAGTGCATATGTATGACCTATCCCAGCATACATGGTTTTGTTATATCTCAAAGGGCGTTTTCGAGAAAAGCTCCCAAGCGGCTTGACTTTTTCTGACATTTTCAACAATTATCGTCTTATTTCAATAAATTTACACAAAAACTTAACAAATTATATACCTAAACGTTCCTCATGAATCACTCTGTCTATTGGTGAAAACTGCACGAGAATCCGTTCAGTAGTTTTTGAGTTTAAATGAAACATACAGACAGACTTTTAGGGGTACTTTGTTTTATAATTTGTAGTGATTCATTTCATATTGTCTGTTACAGCGTACGTCCAGCATATGGAGAAGGGCCGGCTACGTGAAGCCCTAAGACAAGTCCTGTCTATATCCAAGCGAGGGAACCAACACATGCAGAGCGAACAGCCATGGGTCTTACTGAAGGGATCCGACGATGACAAGTAAATACCTGATCTATATAAAATACATATGTGATATTAGTGTAATGTATATTCTAATTCATTTCACTATTTTATTTTTTTGGATTGTTATTTAACTCATCTCTAAACGTTGAAAGGTCTTCACACTAACCAATTTAGATTTAGTTTTTGTTGTGTAAGTGAATTTATTATAATTCTTAAGAGAATAGTACATTGTTCACCGAGAGGAGAAAGTGACCGATTACCGTCGAGGGTGTCGTTTGAAGCCCGACTTTGACTTTGACTTTGACTAGCCAGTGCTTTTTTTTTAGCTAGTGGCCAGTGTCATTTTGCGAACTTGGAGATAAAAACTCACTGTAAAAACTTTTTGGCTTTTGATATTTAGGTTACCAACGCATAGTCTTACCCAAAATTAAAAAAGAAAAACCACGTAAGAAATGGATTTTCATACACTTTTCTCTCCCGCTCAGATGCGTTTTCTCCCCGCATATTTGTTCGATATGCAATGACGTACTTTCTACCGTAAATTTGATAAAGTATCAAGGTACTTTCCGAGCAGGTGTAGTATAAATAAATATTTATAAACCGTAAACCGTAACTTTCGTCCAAATACAATCAGCCTTTACCGAGTTGAATGAGAAAACTTTTGAATTTTAAATAGTAATGTGATTTTCATTTTTTTCTTGAATGTTTTAAGAAAACGTTGCTTTTACTGATAAAGGCTAGGTCAATGTTGTACTAGCTGACCACGTACCGAAAGCTGACCAAAACACGAATAACATCCTATTGTAAGAAATTCTTAGCATATTTTACCAAGCATCACGGCAACATTGCTAAATAGTCAAGTAATGGTACATTGCATGATCAGGCTTTGGATTTGGCTGGTCATCTATTGGTATAACATATATTTTTTAATAAATATTATTGCATACCTAGAAAGATAATTAAATTAGTAATAATTTGTATGTCATTTAGTAAAGTAAATGTCACACGAACTTATGCTTCATAACAAAATTGGGTTCATATTTAAATAATCAGACTATATGGTAAAGTAGCTTAGAAATCTCTTAAATGGTCCACTATTGGAACATTGACCCTATCTTATTGAGTCGAAATACCGTTGATGCCTTCACCTATGCAACGGTACACAGTCATATCGGTGTTAGGCTGCGCTATGCCGCAATCAGCCGCCGCCAGAGCCCCGTTTGTTAGCTATCGGGGTGTACCACGAGCAGTTGAGGTCGGCTTGGGTTCCGAAGATGGAGACCTTACACCCCCATCGATGCCCTCATTGGTACGTGAGAAATCCCATTTTTTAATATGAACTATCTTATTTTATTACAGGGTCCGCGGCGCAACTGCTATTGGCTTGTGTTGCCAGCTCGTAGCATTACTCTGTGCGTTACTAGCTCCCTACATACCTGATACTTGTCGGAAACTACGAGATCAACTTAATGTTGACAGCGAAGCGCTGAGGATTAACCCCAAGTGAGTTTTTATTGTGGTGTAGTTCCCATAACACATGCTCTACTTGCTAGACTAGATGATTTTGTGTGATATGTATGATAAGTATTTATTTACAAAAAAAATGTATATATGTAGTTTATCAACCATGTGGTTCCCATGTTAGTTCTGCTTAGTTTGGGTCTACATGATGCTATGTGATAGTGTCCAGCATTAAATAAATAAATAATGAATAAATAATGTTGCACACTCAAACAGCACCATGTAGCCCCAAGCTAAGCAGAGCTTGGTATGGGACCTACATGATTGATATACTACATAGTTTTTTTTGTAAATACATCATCATCATCATCATCATCATCATCAGCCTATAGCAGTCCACTGCTGGACATAGGCCTCCCCTAATGAGCGCCATTGCGCCCTGTCCTGAGCTCGACGCATCCAGCTTCTACCAGCAGCCTTTCGCAGATCGTCACCCCACCTGGCCGGAGGGCGTCCATATGTATACATATATATATGTATATGTGATACATATTATTCATAGAAAATACCAAAACCCGAGACAAGTATGTGCAGAATATACAAACATTTATCGCGCGGCGGGAATCGAACCCGCAACCCTCTGCGTCTCGGCGGGCCTTCGCCCACTCCGCCACAGAGGCCGTCGCTATTCAAAAAAAGATAAAATATATTTATTCGCAGCAAAAACACAATCTAAAAAAAGAAAACCAAGAGAATTGACTAATAATGTCTATACAGGTAAATCAGTGTGGTTTATTGCTATTTGCAGGAAGCCATCGTTTCTGCAGTACCTAAAGCCAGGACACGTGATCGGCAAGCCAGCGCCTCTCTTCACAAAGATAGAGCAGGCCACGTTGGACGAGCTCAGAGCTAAGTACGCCGGCACGCAAAGCGAACGTGCTAACAAGGTATTTCAAAACAAACATCTTCACGACTTTTCCCTATTGAGGTTCCCGATTGGGGAGGTCCAGCTCTTCTCGGTGAATCACATCTCGGTGTGACCAGATAAGTGCTTGTCTCAGCCTCAACAGCTGTGAATAACAGTTCCAAAATTCTATGTTTCGAGCGTTTCGCATGTTATTATGAATGTCTGGGTACGGCTTGTTTCCAATGCCCAGAATGATGATAATGATGATTGCTTGCTTTGATGGGACCGGTATGATAATGAGTGAAACGACTGTTTGTCACCAATGTGAGGTTTCAACTGTTTTATTATGGAAAAATTAATACTAACTATGCACAATTTGCTTAATGTTTGGAAAGGCTGAATGTGCGGGATGCGCCCGAGATATTGTTCAGTATGCAAATCTATTGAGGATACCTTAACGGGGGTAGTCAGAGGCAAGTCCAAACATTACGTTCGATACATGCCCACTTTTTGCAAGCAGCTAGCATTCCATGTGATAGGTTTCAAGCCCATCGCCGCTTTTTATTGGAACATTAACCTAGCACATACCTTTCGAACTTTTTAGTTCGAGGGCATGCCGGTTTCCTCACGATGTTTTCCTTCACCGTTTCAAGCTTGTAGTAATGCGCATATAAATTTTTCGAAACAAAAATCCATTGGTGCACGGCTGGATTCGAACCCACGACCTCTAGATAGTCCAGTTAGGGTACATCCCACTAAGCCTAAATACCACAGCAAGGTATTTACTTATAACAATTATACTTATAGTTTCAAATTGTGGGCTCTCAAAGTTCGCATACTTTTTTTGACTACCTGTGAATGCATAAGTGTTTAATGTTATAAGTTAGATTCAACAAGTAGGTAAGTATTATAATATTAACGGTGTCATGCGGAATTTGGTATGATATATCATTTGCTAGAAAGAGATGCATACTTTATCTCAATGCGATTGCTGTGACTTCGTACCAGAGCATTTCTATGAAACTGCATAGCATTTTATTCGAGCGCCCTGGTACGATTTTCTTTTTGAACTCATTTGAAGTCGCATTGAGAGACGTATGCATCCCTTTCTAACTGATGATATTGGACATAAGAAAGTAGAGATCAGCCGTATGAGTTGCTGTTCAGATCATGAATGAATTTTAAGGGTTCTTCTATGCTTTAGTCATAGTTCTTTGCGTTACCTTGAAAAACTGTCAAATTATTGACGCTTCGTTGTTAATTTTTGACAGGTTTTCAAGGGGAAACGAAGCGTCATGTAACGGTATATTAAAGGAACCGGTTGTTAGTAGACTTGTGTATTTGATAATAATTTTACCTTTATAGTTTTACTTAGCTCTTTCCATTGCTGTCTCTTTCACTTCCTTATACGACATGAAAAAAAAAAATGAAAAATCTTTATTGCAGCAAAAACAAGAATAAGTAGGTAGTAGGTACATTAGTTTAAATTAAGCCTTAAGTTAATGGAATGTACTTATTACTGTTAATGTACTTAAGTTAAGTTAAGACATTGGTATAAGTAACAGTAAAATATGTCTAACAAAAAAAAAATTAGTTATGTAATAAATATGACAAAGATTATCCTGTTTGCTGAAGGGAATCATAATCCGGTTTCCTGTGATACCCACACTAGATTGAAATCTGTGTCGTGAGTATCCATACGAATTACCAGTATGGTTTTAGGTCACGGTCAGGTTTAATATAATAATAAATAAATAAATAATGCTGGACTATCAGACAGCATCACATATATATATATATATGTTAATGGTAAGTATGAATATATATAATAATATTAAACAAAATAATAGGATATACTAACTTGATTAATATAATACGGTCAAGATAATGTTAATAATAGAGATTCCGTGCAGTCATAAGATAATGAAGCTAGCCATTGGGTTATAATGTGTTTTGCTTTACGGACGGAGCAGTTTCTAATTTCACAACTTTTAACTACTTTATTGTACAAATAATTTGAAACAAAGGGACTAAACCTTTTCGCAAATGCCGAGTTTACGGATGTAGTCTGGACTTTAAAAACTCTGCGACATAACAAGTCTTGATAAGAATCACTGTTGATAACTGATTGGTGGACCTTAAGGGACACTTTCAGGACAAAGAGTTTACGCAAACTGAGAACACCGCTTTCAGCATATACTTTTTCTGTAGAGTATCTAAACGGTTTTTTTAGCATTGTTTTGAGTACCGATCTTTGCGCTCTTTCTAGTTGAATTAATGTTGTCTTTGCGGCGCTGCCCCAACAGCAGATACCATATGTGAGGATGGATTGACAAAGAGCTAAGTAGGTGGACCGAAGTGTGTCAAAGTTTGCAGCATTCCGAAGTAGTCTCATAACGTTGATTAATTTGCGAGTTCTAGATGATAAATTGATAATGTGGTCCTTGAAGTTTAGATTTTGGTCCAATAAGATTCCTAAATATTTAATCGAGTTAGTTCGGTTTATCTTTTCACAGCTGCAGTTTGAGTTTGTTAGACTGCTGCATCTATGGAGTTTGATATCGGTCAACGACGCTGGAGGTGATGATGCTTTAGTCTTGTGAAAGCATAAGAATTTAGTTTTTTGAGCATTGAGGGTCAAAAGGTTCTTACGGAGCCGATGGTTCACCGTCTGCAGACCCTGTACTGTATGCGCGACCGCGTCCTGCCAATCCGATCCATGAAAAATGATCGCAGTATCATCTGCATGGCATACTATATCTGCGTTTGTCAGATTAAGATTGTGAATGCTATTTATATAAAGGATAAACAATGTGGGTCCCAGAATACTACCTTGTGGTACTCCAAATCCTACACGCTGTGAGGAGCTTGTAATACCGTTAACACTTAGACACTGTTTCCGATCTGAGAGGTAGCTCTTAAACCAGTTTAATGCTGTTCCTCTTATACCTGTGTGTTCCAGCTTCTTTAACAGAATCGGGATTGAAACAGTGTCGAAGGCCTTAGCAAGATCTAAGAATACCCCTACACAGCTCTTATTTTGGTCAAGATAGGGAACTACTTTTGAAAGTAAAAGAGCTAAGGCGCCCTCTGTATTGTACTGATTGGCCTCGTCTGAACCCAAATTGTCTATCCGATAGTATGAGGCGGGATTCAAGGTATTGGACAAGTCTCTTATTTACCAGTTTTTCCAGAAGTTTTCAAAATACTCCTAACAGAGAAATTGGGCGGTAGTTGTCTGGTAAACATTTCGGCCCAGCTTTATGTATAGGTATAACAGTGGCAACTTTCCAAATTTCAGGGAAAACGCCAGTACAAAGACTTTTATTAAATATAGAAGTAAGTGGCACGATTAGAAGATTTCTTAATTGCTTAACAAGAAGGTTGGTTATGCCATCTATGCCAGGGGCTTTGTCAGTTTGCAAATTCAGAATGAGTTTTTCAACCTCAACCTCATCAGTTGGGTGCATAAAAAATGATTTAGAGAGGTGATTATTAGGAGTAATTTCCCTGGCCAGGTTTTCTTGTGTCGTTCCTAAATCATTTAGAATTTTTTGAGCTAGTTTTTCACCCACAGTAGAGAAGTATTCATTACATGAATTTAGCGCTTGTTTGGAGTCGGTGTTCCCATAGGCACGGAGCAGTTCAAGGGGTTCACGTTTTATGGAAGATAGATGGCATATACCTTTTATTGTTTTCCATAGTTGTTTTGCATTATTTCTATTAGATTCTAGTTCATTATTTTCATGTTCCTTTTTAAGTTTGTGAAGCAATCTGTTGCAAAAGTTACGATAGCGGGTGTAAACTGAGCGTTGTATAAGATCCTTTGGATTAAGATTGGAGATAGCGTGGAGACGATCTCTATGGCGCATGCAACGCACTAGGCCCGGCGTAATCCATGGTTTTAAGATACGCTCAGAGCGTCTCACAAGGGTCTGTTTTGTATGTTTGTTAATTATGCCTTGCAAGGTCCTGTTAAATACCTGTATCTGATCGTTTATACTGTCCCCATCAAGCAATTCTTGCCAATTTACAGAGGTCAGGTCTGTTTTTATGGATTCTAGATCTCTAGTAACTTTCCATTTACAGGAGAGATTATGTTTTTGTTTTGAAAGTGACACTCCAGCCATAACTAATTTGTGATCTGTTAGATCTGAATCACAAACTATTCCAATTGTTTTACTTTTACTTTTAATAAATATATGATCTATACAAGATCCATCTCTAGTTGGGAGGGTTATGGCCGGGAGTGAACCATGCTCGGCCAAAAGGCACAAGTAGTCAGCGTTAGGAATTTTTTCACCTGAGTAATTTATATTTATATTTATATCACCCGCTATTACAATATCCGATTGGTTTTTATAATTATGTAGGATCGTATCAAGTGAGGACATAAATATGTCGGTATTTTGAAAAGACGGAGAGCGATAGATTCCCAAGAGCGTTATAACATTAGGAATTGTGAAAAGTAAGCAGTTGGCGTCATCGAATTGGGGCTCTGTGACCGAGGGACTCCATACGTTTCTGATGTAAATAACTACACCACCATGACGGCGACCTTCTCCTTTATCTGGCTCATGTTGCTTAATCTTGGTCGTCCTCTTGCACGCTTTCCTTCTACCTTTCCCTCGATGTTTCTAATGAAGCTGTCATGCCCAATGTGTCCAATGAGACAGCAATGTAAAGAACTAAATGGAGAGAATTGCATCAATACACCGACAAGAGATAGGCTTTAAAGCTTACTCTTAAATTACAATAATAATAAATACTTTTACGCGTCTTGAGAAAAATTATCTCGACAAACAGACAGACGTACAACAAAGTTTACTTTCCTCTTGAAGCACGAAACCCTAAAAACTTAATTAAATCTTTTGACTTTTACAGGAGAAAGGTGGTTCGGTGGCTGAGTTAGAAGCGGCGATCGCTCAACAGGTATTATTTGATTGCACATTCTTTCAGTTACAATTTGAATTTACTGACATATAGAGCTATGCCTCATTAAGACGCCATGGCGACCTCCTGGCATCCGAAGGTCGCCAAATCGAGCCATGGCGTCTCGACAAGTCAACAGTCAGTTCGTTTTCAGTATCGAAACTCATTATTTACAACTTTATTACGAGCGAGCGTCCAAAATGGCAGGTGACTGGCAACTGAGTGAGCGTGGTGCAGTTTACTCGTGTACATTATAGTGGCAACGTCGCCAGGTCGCCAGAGTATCCAGAAGCCACGTAGGGAGCTGTAGCTCGTGGCCACGCTTCCGACTTGGCGACGTTGGTTTAGTTAGTTAGTTAGGTACCATACATTTTGATATTAACTGCTTGGATATGTAGCCGGCGACGTCGCCATGGCTTCTTAATGAGGCAGAGCTCATACAACAGTTGTGGCGCAGTGGTTCCGCTTGAAACACTGTAGGGTGCGGATTCGATTCCCGCCACGAGTCCACGACATGTTATAAACGCTTTTTATAGATATCTCTGTGTGTTTGTACATTATCTACTATTTTCATGTAGCTACCTAACTTATTGGCAATAAACTAGTCGCCGAGATACAGTTCTCAGCTAGTTCTGCGACCAGGGCTAGTCCAAATCAAGCACTAGACAACAACAAAATATATCTACCTACTGCATCGAGATATTTATACTCTAAAGTGGAAAACGTGGAAAAATAGTGTCTACACCAAAACTCAGCACACGCTGTCAATTGCGCGACTTTGAACAGTTTTCAAGCAACATAAGGTCTAAATTAGTGCAAAGGAGAATGCCATCTGATGTATGGCGCTCGGTACCAAGACTAAAGTGAGTGCGTCCAAAAAATCTCCAATAAGTTTTTAGTCGATTCTACTGTCAAAATAATAAAAAATGAGGGTTATTGCCATAGTAACACTTTACATCAATGTTTGTTGCCATAGTAACGTATATATCGTTGGTTGTTGCAGTCTAATGGCGGCGTGCGGCGGAAACCAAATCAACAAAATATTTTTTTACTTGATTATTAATCCCGTCGGTGTGTAAAACTATGGAAAATGTTAATGTCATTTATAAAATATAATAAATTTTATGAGATACGTTCGGCTTTGACGCAATTGGTACGGGTTCTCGGCATTTTCCTTTGGCATTTTGAAGTTTATTTATGTCAAATACGATTTTTGTCAGTTTTCACTTGAAGACTGTCACTCTATAGAGTTTTTTATAATTATCTCGATGACTTACTGCTTACAAGATATGTACCTCTTTTATAAACATCACACACACACCAGCCTATATCAGTCCACTGCTGGACATAGGCTTCCCCTAATGAAGGGGGACATGCCCATAATCCCCACGCTGGGCATGCGGGTTGGGGATCGCAGGGCACAGCTTCTCGCACCACCGACGCTGCTGCTCGTCGGTGGCCAGGGGATTTAGCTGTGCCGATGAAGGCTGTGCTATGCCGCAATCAGCCGGCCGCCAGAGCCCCGTTCGTTGTTTAGCAGGATGCACCACATGCAGGTGAGGTTGGCTTGGGTCCCGAAGATGGAGGTTGGAACCCCGTACACCCCCTTTATAAACATAAATGCCTAATTTACCTAGCTAAGTTTACTCATAGTTCGTTCCTTAATTTAGTGGTTGTAATGTACTTAAAGTGCACATGACATTTTTAACAATTGAATTGTGTATTCATATCTGTAAATAAATGGTAAACGTTTATTCAAATCTGACATTGCAGCGCCCTTACAGGGCACATGTACTTATAAGCTCAATCTTATACCTAAGCTAACCAATGGAGGTGTACGCAATAAATGGATATGAATATGAATATTAAATAATGTACCAAATTTTTGCCGAAATAAATTCGAAATTGTTCTATTGTAAATCTTCAGGGTGAAAAAGTCCGGCAACTCAAGTCTTCAACCAAAGACAAGTCAGTCTGGCAGCCGGAAGTGGACAAACTACTAGCACTGAAGAAACAGCTGTCGGCTGCGCAGGCGCAAGCGCAAGCGCAGGTCAACAGCGGCAATGGAGACTCTGCACAAGATCTGGAGAAGGCTGTAGCTGAGCAGGTGAGATGGAATATGTCTTAATTCTTTTTTTTTATTATTATTAGTTATTACTTCTGATGATTTGCCTTTTCGGTGATAATGCGAGGTAAAACTATGTATTTTTTTATAACCAAAAAAAACAGTCACTTTTATTTGTAAAAAAAACACTATAAAACCTGATAAAGGTTCGTCTTAGTGCTTCTATACCTACACTCGCTCAAGCTAAATTTCGCTAAAAGCAATGCAAATTTATGCGTATCTACATTTAAATAGGTATCTACAAAAACATACGTAAACAATAGCTTAACTATTTAAATAAAACCGGTTTTGCACTCGACCCCGCGTCGTGCCAGAATAGCTATTAGCTGTTGGCTGAGCCGAGTAATTTCAATTTTCAAATTTATTTATTCATTTCAATTCAAGCACACATTAAATTCTCTTATCAATCATTACTTATTATTAACCTTTATTATTACTACCTTTATTACTTATTATTATTAGTAGCCGATGCATTGACAGATTACGGCGTCATACCTGGATAAAAAGTAGTCTATGTGTCAATCCAGATCACAAACTATGTATATTCCAAGTTTTATCCAAATGCGTTCAGTAGTTTTTGTGTGAAAGGGTAACAAACATCCATACATCCTCACAAACCGCCGCATTTATAATACAAGCTTCCGGCCCCGACTTCGCTCGCGTGGTACTCGGATTAAATAGACATTTTTCATTAAATTTCAGGGTGAAAAAGTAAGGCAACTTAAGTCTACAACCAAAGACAAGTCGGTCTGGCAACCGGAAGTCGACAAATTACTCGCACTGAAGAAACAGCTGGCTTCCGCTCAAGCGCAAACGCAGGCGAAGCCGCCGTCTGGGGATAGTAAAGAGTCCTTAGAGAAGGCTATCTCTGAACAGGTACAAATATTTATTTGCATAAATAAGTGTAAGTAGTAGGGTTTCTTATGGCACTAGAAGATGTAAAAAGCGCATGGCCCACCTGATTTTAACTGGTAACCATTACCTATCACAAAGCATTGCATCGTAGATCACGATTTTTGGAACGTGCACTATAAATAAATAAATAATAAATAATGTAGGACGTAATCACACAGCATCATGTAGCCCCAAACTAAGCAGAGCTTGTATCATGGGAACCACATGATTGATATATTACACATATATATATTTTTTTGTAAATACATACATATCATACATAGAAACACCCAGACCCGAGACAAATATCTACAGAACATGCAAACATTTGTCCCGCAGCGAGAATCGAACTATGATGCAACGCCCTGCGTACATCAACTTGAGGCATGAAGATGAAAAGCCTCTTGTGCCTGTAATGTCACCGGCACCCACACCCTTCAAACCGAAACACAGCACGTATGCAGTCCACTGCTGGACATAGGGTTGTGTGTCGTATGTACAATATATGATACTGTTACTAAATCTATGGCTAAATGCCGAGGTGTGCTTACACCACACTTCAAGTGAAAACTGTCAAAAATCGTCCAAGCCTATTTGATATAAATAAACTTCAAAATGCTAAATTTGCACTATTTTAGACCTTATGTCGTTTGAAAAGTGTTAAAAGTCGGTGCAATTGACAGCGTGCTCCGAGTTTTGGTGCAGACACTTCGATTTTTTGCACCCGCCTTGCGAGGGTCGCCGGATTCTTAAGTCGCTCCGACTTCAGCGGAGATCTTCGGGCCTTGCCGTTGCAAACAACGAACGAAGTCTAAACACTATTTTGAACACTCCAATAATAGCAAGTTTGGTCTATCGGTGCGACTTATGGACTTGTGTTGAGAGGTCGTGGGTTCGAATCCCGTGTCCCCCGCATCCCGTTGGAGACTTGCTATAGGTTTAGCCAACTGCGTACTATCGGGGGTATAATGAATTAGCATTGGAAGCGTCATGTCCTTAAATGGACAACGACGTGCCGAAAATGTTAAGACAGTTTTTACAATTTTTATGTTATTCAAATTTTTATAGGATTTAAAAAAATAAATATACATTTCAATAATTTTCTTAGTTTTTAACAGTTGATTAGTTTAAAGTTGTATAAAGTATTGTGATCAAATTTTGTATACCTTTTTTTGCTTTTAGACGAAAATTTTAAATGTACTTTTTGCATTTTTTTTTTATGTATGAAACTTCAAATGTACTAAAGGCAATGAAACGTGCGACAAAGCTATTTATAATTATTATTATAGTTTTTCATTTGTAAACAAGTAAATGACATTGGTATTTTTTTAAATAATTTTCTTAATAAATTATTATTAATATTGAATTTACTTACATTTGCTATTATTTCTTAGATTTACAGAAACACTGTACTTTTTTAATATCATTTGGATTGATTTAAATGATTTTGGCTTTTTCTGTCGTGAAGCAGGATTGCTGTTTAGGTTTGAAGGGTGTGGGTGCCGGTGACATTACAGGCACATGAGGCTTAACACCTTCATGCCTCAAGTTGATGGACGCAGGGCGTTGCATCGTTGTGCATTTTCCAAACATGCGTGACCAACGATGCAATGCTTTGTGATAGGTCATGGTTACCACTTCACATCTGCGAGGTGATCGGCTAACTTCACTTCATTTCTTGGTTTATGGCTTTTTTGTCATTATGTCACAATTCTGCTAGTGTCTGTATCATGCTAGTGTCATAAACCTTTACGGAGACCGGTATGCTAATAATATGGTCGGTGTTTTATTGGGAGAATCGACCAAAACATAGAACCAAATTGATTATTCTAAAAAAAGAAAAAACAAAGGACAACACAACACAACATTTTAAGGAAAAATCATTACATTTTAGTTGGAAAACACATAAGACAAAGATATGAAGCATATGAATATTTACAATTTTATGTTATTAGAATGTACAAATTTACAAAGTATATAGTTAATAGGAGAGGAAAAGGTAAGGAATAATAGGCATTTAAGAGAGGTAGGACGAGGGATGATCGGCTAACTCTTTTGCAAACAGAAATGATTGACGCCGATCCTGTTTTAACAAACTGTGACAGTTTGTCAATTGACGTTCATTGAATTTCGACGGATGAAATGTCAAAGTTTGTAAAAACAGGATCGGTGTCAATCAATTCTGTTTGCAACAGAGTTAGCTGATCACTCCGCAGGTCAGCCATGTTCTTCTTCTATCTTCAAATAGTATAAAAAATTTACTCCATCATCATCATCATCATTATCATGTGCCTATAGCAGTCCACTGCTGCACGGCGTCTTCCCCTAATGAGCCCCATTGCGCCCTGTCCTCAGCTCGACACATCCAGCTTCTACCAGCAGCCTTTCGCAAATAAAAAAAATATTTTACTTTACAATTTGAATATACCTATAATCATCATCATTATCATCGGCCTATATCAGTCCACTGCTGGACATAGGCCTCCCCTAATGAGCGGCATTGCGCCCTGTCCTCAGCTCGACACATCCAGCTTCTACCAGCAGCCGACAGCAGATCGTCACTCCACCTGGCCGGAGGGCCAAATATATTTGTTTATAATGTTCCATTTTTATTTCAGGGCGAAAAAGTGCGTAAACTGAAAGCGAGCACCAAAGATAAGGCTGTATGGCAACCGGAAGTGGCAATACTACTGGAACTGAAGAAGAAACTAGCATCGTTGCAAGTTTAACACCTTTGGCATAGTGTCTAGGCTGAGGTGCAAGTTCGATCCCGTAACGGGACAAATTTTGAACCAGAGAAGCTTAGTTATTTAGTTACTTCAAGAAAACTTAAATAAGCTGAATAAAATCTATTTATTACTTGCATTTATCGTTTTTTTAAACATGTGTCACTTTAACATTATTATAACTTAAGTCAAGTATGTCAAGAACGAATTTTGAATTCCGCTTGAACTTATTTTGAGTTCGTAATAAAGTATAGTAGTTATTTATGAAATGTTTGGACCTGCCTTTGACTACCCGCACTATATGGTATCCAATAAAATTGCGCTGAGTGACCATAAATCTCAGCAATATCGGCTGAATGCGGCATAGCGCAGCCTGGCATCGGCACAGCTAAATAGGGATGACTGTGTAAAAAATAATAATTCTAATTAGTCCGTCAGATAGATCAACAAAATATATTGGACACGTATTTTATATTTATCAAATAAATAATAATTGACTGAGATATAGAGCGTTAAAGTTCGGGAGTGGGGGCTAGTGACGTCACGGCTAGGTAAAAAGTGTACTAAGCCGTGACGTCAGGCAGATATATATCATTGTAATTTTTTGCTTAATTGACAAAATAAAAAATACGTGTCCAATATTTTTTGATAATGTCAATGATGGACTAATTAAAATTTTTCAGTATTCCCAGGTCGCCGACCGGCAGCAGCATCGGCAGTGCGAGAAGACCTACAATTCCCGACCCGCATGCCCAGCGTGAAGATCATGGGCATATCCCCCTTTATTAAGGGGAGGCCTATGTCCAGCAGTGGACTGAAAGAGGAGGCTGGTGTGATGTGGGAGAGATTTCCATTTTTTGGGAAAAGTCGTGATATTTGATAACGAACTCATATAATTAACTTCTTAAGAAATTCATCATTCATAATTCTAGTGTGGAGCAAAGTTTTACTTCATTAAGGGCAGCTACCTTTTCTTTTGTAGTTGGAAGTTTTTATTCTTCGGAAACTACAAGTTTATTTCGAATAAAAAAACAACCACATATTCGTTTTGAAAAATGACAGGCTTATTAGAGATTTTTCAAACCCTTTTCCTCATATAACTTAACAAAACAACCATATGATTTTGCAAAACTTTTTTTTTCATATCTCCATTTGTTTCTTGCGATCTGCCTGTTGTGGGCAACAAGAGTTGAGTGGTTGCTGCACGCTCGACATGATTGGAGTAAGCTCAGTGGCGGTATCCATATTCCTTCTGTTCTGTGATTTTATATGAAGTCTCGAGGGGCTCTGCTCTTTATCCTTTTGAAGGTTATGTTTGTTAGCAAGGGTATTGGGGTGTCTCTAATCTCTTGGCATAGGATTTGAGCTTATTTGTGATGTCTTGTTTGACTGTTGGCACCCCCAGATCGCGGTGAAGATGACAATTTGAGATGTATGGTGCGTTTGCTATCATACGAAGCATCTTTGATTGGAAGTGCTGGAGAATTTCTTTAATACGCTTTCTATGATGCGCCATTCGAGTCCATGCATGCCATTGTGACATCCCCAAAAATGCGGTTGCTTTCTTAAATAAAGCTTCTTCAAAATGAATGTATAGTTTCCCAACAACAAAATATTCTAACTACAAATATTGGGATGAACCATAAAGTACAACAAATATTGGTTGTTAAATACAGGAATTATTGATCTGTGCAAAACTGTTCCCTGTACAAGATTTTGATAACCAATGATAAATAATTACTTAAATTCATAAGTTAATAATAATTAAGAAACACAAACAAAACTTGATAAGCTCAATGAGACTAAATGTTCTGTATACTGCATAAACCCCATAATCTTAACCCTGAATAAAACAAATATACAATGATATCTAAAAAGTTTATTGTAAAAATTAAATATCTATCTACATCTAGATAAGTTACTAATTACATAGAACAACAATTTTGGAATAAGACTTAACAAAGAAGAATAAAAATGCAAAATGAGTAGATTTCAACAATTCACAGGTACAAAAATTCTTCGAAATATAAAAGAAAACTGATTTGTTTACAACTACGTTTTACAAAAACAGCAGAAAATGTACAGGTTAATTAATATAGTGTTAGAATAAGTAATAATGTCACATATCAATTTATTAAATGAAGGTTGATACGCGGGACATGACATTGACATAACCGAAGTGATGACGACGACCAATGATGAACGATGAAGAAAACCACTTCACTTCACTTCTTTATTAATTGGCTTCTGGGATAGTTTCCACAATTTCGCCAGTATCAAGTATAATGTTCATTATATTAAATGGCTTTTCATTGGTTTGACAACCCAATTGCCGTTATCACTACGTGTATGTCAATGTGAATGTCCCGTGTACCTATTAACAAACTGTAAATAATAGTTATATATTAACAGTGACAGTGACATTTAACATTTAATCCGTGTGACAAAATGACCGCTACACCACAGAGGCTATAAATAAAAAAAAAGACTTGTTATGTACATTATAATAGCTATTGTACTTTGATTAGTAGAAAAATATTTTACTTAAAAAAACTGCAAAAATCGTTTAAATCAGACAGACAAAATGCATTTTAGTTTGCTGTTACTATATTTAGATTATATTGGCCACTTTTTGAATATAATGCCTAAAAGAGAAATAACCAGTGATACTGAAATTTCATACACAACTACACTTTTATAATAATTATTATAACATTAAATAATCAACAAAAGATATCAGTTATACTGCCTTAAAACTATTTATAATATTGATATTTTTGTTAACACAAAATTCTAAAATTTAGATTTTTTTAAATATCTCCTTATAACAGCATGAATTCAGTGAAAAGTTATCTAATTTAGATAGTATACAGCGTCAGTGGCAACTATTTGCATCCATCTTTTACGATTTAGGTGCACAGCAACATGGCAGATATCTGCTAGTGTAGTTGTCGTGAAAGTACACAACTTTTCATAAATCTATTACGAAGTTAATGAAATTGTGGATGAAAACAATCTGTTTTTACAAAAAATGCTTAAACTGACAAAAACTAATATTCATTTAAAGACATTACGTTTTGAAAACTAAACGTGGTACCCGGATAAATGTGTTAATCCAGGTCATAAACCATGAATATTCCAAATTTCTTCCCAATCCGTTCAGCTATTACTTAGTTGAGTACAAACATACTGACGCAAATACAAACTTTCGTATGTGTATTTTTCTACTGAATTCATGATGTCAGCGCTCATTCAGTCCATTTGAGTCCAATTTCTCTAAATTCACCTAAACCAAGTATCACAAAATATAATTTTAATCTAAAAAAAAAACTAAAATACTAAAACGCTACTCAAGTATTTGAGATTGTCTCAAACATTTGAGACGGTGAACGGTCAGAATCTATACTTACTGAAACCTCAATTTGATAATTACATACAATCTCAAGGAATTGAGTAGCGTTAGCAACGAAGCCAATTAGTATTCTAAATTAAATATTCATAGTTCTAATAACACTTGTACATAATTCACATTCAGCTAATAAGAACGGATAAGTAGGATCACTGTTTTCTTGAAAACTATACACAAACACATCTACAACAGGAATGACGACTAGGTAAACAAATCTAATTAGTCCGTCAGATAGATCAACAAAAAATATTGGAAACGTATTTTTTTATTTAACAAATAAATAAAAATTGACGGTTATATCATTTGCTAGAAAGAGATGCATACTTTATCTCAATGCGATTGCTGCGACTTCGTACCAGGGCATTTCAATGAAACTGCATAGCATTAAATTCGAGCGCCCTGGTACTATTAACTTTTTGATCTCTTTTGAAGTCGCATTGATATATCGCACCCCTAGAACAACACGGAATTATGTCGAAAAATCTCAAAATCGACTTTATTGCATATTCGAATCCGATACATAAGCAGATAACGGTTTTTCAACGATTCTGAAAAAAAGTAGTTTTTCGACATAATTCCGTGTTGTTCTAGGGGTGCGATATGTATGGGTCCCTTTCTAACTGATGATATTGGACATAAGAAAGTAGAGATCAGCCGCATGAGTTGATGTTCAGAACATAGTGAATTTTAAGGCTTTATCTAGTTCTCTTCTTTAACTGGTTAAAAAGCACAGATTTAGAAGAGAACTAGATAAAGTCTCATACAAATGCTCTGGTACGCAGTCACAGAAATCGCATTGAGATAAAGTGTGCATCCCTTTCTAGCAAATGATATATGGACATAAGAAAGTAGAGATCAGCCGTATGAGTTAAAGTTCAGAGCATAAATGAATTTTTAGACTTCTTCTATGCTTTAGTCATATTTCTTTGGTAAAAAGTGTACTAAGCCGTGACGTCACGCGGAACTTCAACGCACTATATCATTGTCATTTTTTGTATAATTGACAAAAGAAAAAATACGTGTCCAATATTTTTTGTTAATGCAATTGACAGACTAATTAGAATTTTTCAACCGTCATCCTTAATCTGAAGTTGGCTGCACGTAGCGACCAACACCACCACTACACCAGCCTATATCAGTCCACTGCTGGACATAGGCCTCCCCTACTAAAGGGGGATATGTCCATAATCCCCACGCTGGGCATGCGGGTTGGGGATCGCAGGTACAACTTGCACTGTCGGAGGGGATGTAGCTGTGCCGGTGTCAGGCTGCGCTATGCCGCAATCAGCCATCACCAGCGCCGTGAGTTAGTTAGCAGGCCACGAACAGGTGAGGTTGGGGCAAGGCTTATGATGTAGTATTATGAAAAACATTTGATAGACCAATATAAAAATGTCACTTCATGACACATAATAGCGCCAGACACACGTTCATTTCGGAACGCGGTAACAGCACGTGCGTTCATACCCTCACTCCGAAACGAAGACGTACAATAGTCACGACTGTATTCTTAATACGAGTTGCACAATACGAATATGTTCATAATTTTCGATTTCGGACTAAATTTTAAAGTTACTTTTTTCTACAAATACCTGACTGTTTTGAGTGTAAAACATTGGAACTTGCAAGAAAATTACATTACCTATATCGTTTGATCAGCAGGAGCAACGCACACTACACTACCTTATATGTATTTTACCGTCAAATATCTGTAGGCACAGACCTTATCGAAAGATGGTTAGATGTTATCTGTGTATACAAATATATCGGCAGTTTGAAGGATTCCGCGTGAATGTATAATTTCGTATATTACCGTATTTGCGTAGTGTGTGACTCGCATAAGAACCTAAATAGCAAGACAGTTTGATGCGTAATCGGAACTGCATGGATCTGCCTTCGATTTGGAATGCGTTCGAAATGTCCAATCCAAACTGTACGTGTGGCAGGCGCTAATATATATCAATAACAATTAAAAAGTATAGATAGCTACTAATTTGATCTTTATTTCTAAATTTGATCCTAACTCCTTTCTTATATTTTATCCTAACAGCTTCGCAAAATTTCTACGAATGTTTTACGTCGTGCAATTACGCTTCATTCTAAGGACTTTTCTCTTATCCTAATAGCTTCGAGAGATTGAGAGCGTCTACCAAGAATGTTCTAACATTCGTTCTTTTAAACCTATCCTTCGTCCTATCGCCCAAATTCTAAGAGCTTTAGTAAGAGGGTTTAAAACCACATTTTTTCTAGAATTCATTCGTATATCCTATCCTAACGCCTTTAACTCCTGTATGACACAGACTGCATCCTAACGCC
The DNA here is from genome assembly GCA_951804965.1 of Horisme vitalbata. Taxonomy (NCBI): domain Eukaryota; kingdom Metazoa; phylum Arthropoda; class Insecta; order Lepidoptera; family Geometridae; genus Horisme; species Horisme vitalbata. The sequence continues at coordinate 25,889,251 of OX638094.1, read as the reverse complement.
TTCATCCGACCATTTCCTTTGCTTTGATCCTACCACGTATATTATTTATCTCATCTTCATTCTTTATCCTATCGCCTAACTCTTTTTTCCTATCTCTCTTATCCTACCGCCTTTCACACTAACGCCTATCCTACCTTCATTCTCTATCCTATCGCCTATCTCCTTTTTCCTCTATCTCTCTTATCCTATCGCCTTTCGTACTAACGCTTATCCTATCACCTTTTCGCCCTACTGGCTTCGTTCTAGCGGCGTCGATAGAGGCGACACCTTCTCCCTGTTCTTGCATTGACTCGCGTTACTGCCAGTGTTGAGTGAACCCGACCAGTCTCCTAGCTGTGACACCGGCCGGTAGAACTTTGTAGACGTGCGGTTGAATATTGGCAGCAGTTCGTTAGCTTCGTTTGTTAGCGCCTGTAGGTTAAAACATTTTTATTAGATAGCTTTAGAGATATTTATTCTCATACAAACATTAAAGTTATCTTACAATGAGATATAAAACGTGCTTCAATATATGATTACGTTATTTTATATTGCCTCCAGCGCTGTAGATATCTAACAACTAATAGGTTGGTATATTTCTAAAGTTGAATGTGTTAGATCATTGAATAGCTTTACATAATTAATATTTTTATTAGTTTTATAAGTGAAAGCAACATTTATGAATACCAAATGGAAGTCGATAAAAATCTAAAAACTAATGTAGGTAGTGAATATCTGTAGAACTGTGAGTAGTTGGGTGGTTCCCGGGAAATAACGTAATTTGGGGTGTTGAATGAACGCCAAAATTACCTCACGCAATTAATGAACGACCCCTAAGTATGTTATAGCTTCTAGCAGCCGACACTGCTGCCCGGCGGCGGTCAGGGGATGTAGCTGTGACGGTGTTAGGCTGCGCTTTGCCGCAAACAGCCAGAGCCTTGTATGTTATTTATCAGTTTGAACCACGAGCAGTTAACTTAGGTGTTCATAGCAGATCACCTTGGTTAAGCAACACTCCGTCCGGTCATTTTTTTTTTTTTTTAATTTGAGTGCTTCCGTGCTTCGGAAGGCACTTTAAGGTGTTGGTTCCGTCTTTTCAGTCGTTAAGCCATGTCAGAGGCCTTCGGGCGGCCTAAAAACTGCGACACCAGAGTTGGTCACTAGCTCATACGAAGAAGAAGACGCTTTTGGAGTTGTGAAAGATGTAGTTACCTTGAGGTATATGACAGCATCTGTGCCGTGACCCTCGCACGAGAGCAGGCTCAGGTCGCCGTGGAAGTAGCGAGCGTACAGCCGCGATATAGGCAGACCATAGCCGTACCCTGAAAAACAGTAACGACAAACTAAGTACATTTTATTACAGTAATAATCCTACTAATATTATAAATGCGAAAGTTTGTGAGATGTATGGATGAATACATGAATGTTTGTTACTCATTCACGCGAAAACTACTGAATTGGATTGCGGATTTGGATGAAACTTCGAATATACATAGTTTATGACCTGGATTAACAAATAGGCTACTTTTTATCCCGGTACCACGCGAGCGAAGCCGCAGGCGGAAGCTAGTAATACATACATTAATAGTAATAGTGTTTACTGCAATCGCCTCGTTCGAGTTAAGGTATCCTCAATAGATTTGCGTACTGAGCAATATCTGAAGATATCCATAATGGGGAAAAAGTAGTGAAGATGTTTGTTTGGTTTGTTTTGTCTCGTTCGAGTTCGAGTTTTAACATTGAAAATTTATGTTTTCCTGATCGAGTATAGCGCCCCGCTTTATGAAATTGTGACATTTGATTGTATGAGAGCAGATATGAGGGGTACGCAAATGGGCAGTATGTCAAAATATACGTCTGCCGAAGGGCTCCAAAGTGCAATTCGAATTCCCAAAATATCATTCGGTAGCTTTATGATTTTCCAAAATTAGTCAAAACTTTTTGTTGACTTGGATCGAGAATTTCCCAATAACTTTTTTCAAGAAACGGAAAAAGTGAGATCTTGGTATTGAATTAAGCTACAGTTTGAGCCATTTTAGGTGGGCGGGTCCCTTACGCGCGAGTTCAATCCTTAAATTTCATTTTCAAAACCTATGATAGTTGCACGTAGTGTGATCTATAGATCTATAGATTTTTAGGCCTTCACCTTTCTTCCCTATGAGCTTCAGACGCAATGCTACCTACCATCCGCATCAAGTTGATATTCCATTTAACAGGACTAAGCGCTTCCAAACATCATTTATATAAATTTAATGGCAATCGCCTGGTTCGAGTTAAGTTATCCACAATAGATTTGCGTACTGAGCAATATCTGAAGATATCCATAATGGGGAAAAAGTCGTGAAGATGTTTGTTTGTTTTGTTTTGTCTCGTTCGAGTACGAGTTTTAACATTGAAAATTTGTGTTTTCCTGATCGAGTATAGCGCCCCGCTTTATGAAATTGTGACATTTGATTGTATGAGAGCAGATATGAGGGGTACCCAAATGGGCAGTATGTCAAAATGTACGTCTGCCGAAGGGCTCCAAAGTGCAATTTGAATTCCCAAAATATCAGTCGGTAGCTTTATGATTTTCCAAAATTAGTCAACATCGATCGAGAATTTCCCGATAACTTTTAATCAAGAAACGGTAAAAATGGGATCTCGGGATTGAATTAAGCTACAGTTTGAGTCATTTTAGGAGGCGGGCGGACAAAAATTGTAGGCGGTAGATGGTTCCTTACGCGCGAGATCAATGCTTAAATTTCATTTTCAAAACCTATGATAGTTGCACATAGTGTGAGATCTATAGATTTTTAGGCCTTCACCTTTCTTCCATAGGAACTTCATACGCACTGCTACCTACCATCCGCCTCAAGTTGATATTCCATTTAACAAGACTAACCGCTTCCAAATATCATTTATATAAATATGGAATTAGCTGCCAGCGTCTGTATTTCATTGATTTACGACCCTAACGGCATCAAGAAGAGAGTTAATAGGCATCTTCTGGGAAAGCTCGCTCCATCGTCGACCTCATCCTTGCCCACGCCAGCCGAGCCATTCAAGAACTCTATGAATAAAAAAAAGGCTGCTCGAAGGTTCGAAACACATAGCTTAACGGATAAAAAACCGGGAGCAACATCTTAACGTGCCTTCCACTCGTGATAATTTCATTGCGTTGGTATAACTTACCGGCTAGTGGTACAGTGTGCGAGTCAGATTTGGAGGGCTGAGGCGCCGTACTGTACATGTACTTGAAGAGCAGATCGGAAACACTGCGCGGGATGCCGCCGCCTCGGTCAGACACCTGCAAATTATTATATATTATCTACATCTACACTTCTACACTAATAATATTAATATTAATATTAAAAAGTGGAAAAAATTGCATTTTTGTGTTTGTAATGAATAAACTCATAAACTACTGTGCCGATTTCAAAAATTATTTCACCTTTGAAAAGCTACATTCACCCTGAGTATTTATATATTGCCAGAAAAGATTAGGGATCCTTACTAAAACTTAAGTAACATAACCTAAGGTTTAAAAAAGTGCCGCAACCCGTGCGAAGCCGGGACGGGCCGCTAGTTAAGATATAATACACCATCGTTTATGAGTAGGGCTGGTCTCTCCTTATAAGGAGGATATACATATATTCTAATAAGGTGGACTTCGTGGCGTATCTCACCTTCTTCATGGGCATGTTTGCATAAGACATAAGACATAAGAAATTTATTGGTAATAGAAAAAATTACATGTCAGAGGCACTTACAATGTGTAGGTGCTTTTCGCATCGATAAAAAATAATAATAATATAATTAAATTAATATCAATAGTTCTGTAGTCAATTAGGTACTTAATTAGAATTTATTAAATATAATAATTTAAGATAATACAAATACTGCTCGTACGTACGTGGGTAATCGTACCTACAAATTAAAAAACTCTTCACAACTGTAGAAAGTCTGATCGATTAGCCACCGCTTAAGCTTTTTTTTGAAGCCCGAGCAAGTGATGGCTGAAGTAATGGTCTCCGGCAGTCTGTTGTAAACAGCTGGACCCATAACATGGCTCAGTTTGGCTGACTTCGCTAGGCTGTGGACCACTGCCGCTAGTTTGCCCTTGTAGCGCGTGTTGTGCGTGTGCGTTTCACCCAGCCTTTTAAAGTCGTCTAGGTTATTCCTGACGTAGATTGTCACTTGCAATATCACCACAGATGGTAGTGTGAGAATCCCTAGTTCTTTAAAGTAGGGTCTAGCGGAAACGTCGCGTCGGATTTGTACGAGCGCTCGGACAGCGCGCTTCTGCATACGGAACGCCCGCCCCCAGTCTGCAGCGCGACCCCACAGCTCCACAGCTCACCACCATATTGTAGCTGAGAATGTACGGTCGCGAAGTAGCAGGAGCGAGCTACTTCCGCTGGCACTACGCGGGCTACTCGTCTGAGCGCGAAGCATGCGCTTCCTATCCTGCCGCAAAGTTTATCAATATGGCTTTCCCATGTCAGCCCCTTGTCTAGTTCAAAGCCCAGGAAAGTAGTCGTCCCGGTTTGTCCTATATCAACTCCACCAACCCGGACAGACATTGGCCTTGATGTGTGACCCGAGAGGCAGAAATGCATAAAGTGTGTTTTCTTCAGATTAAGTCCCAACCCATTCCATCGGAACCATTCCGCTAAGTGGGTTGCGGTCTCGTTCAGCTTCTCTTCTAGCTGATCCTGTGATTTTGCGGTGACAATCGCGGCCACGTCGTCAGCATACATAAGGATCTCCGCGGTTGTTATCGCTTCGGGCAGGTCGTTTAGAAGGAGAGAGAACATTATATTAGAGACCGAAGAACCTTGTGCTACGCCCATCATTGGGGATAACGGGTCTGATTGCACATCCCCACCCACAACTACCTGAGATCGATCGCGCATCATATCCGTCAGGATGGCATGTGCTGCCCCATGGATCCCATAGTGCCGTAGTTTAGCGGCTAGCACATTATGGTCCGCGACGTCGAAGGCCTTAGAAAGGTCACAACAGAGTACGGCCACCTGCAGCTTGCACCTGGCATCTCGAGCGGCTAATACGCGTCGCACCACCTCCCGAGTCAGTGACGTCGCTGAGCGTCCGGCACGGTACGCGTACTGTCGCGGAGATAGGGCGTCTGTCGCCGTCAGATACTCGACCAGCCGGGAGCTCAGACCATTTTCAAGTACTTTGGCGATCGCAGGTATAATTGAAACCGGTCTATAACCATCCATATTCCCCCGCGTACCTCTTCCTTTGAAGATGGGCGATATTTTGCTCACCTTCAGCGAGCTGGGGTACGTTCCCTCCGCAAGACATACATTATACAGGTGAGCTATAATATAGGCGAGAGGGTTGATCGCTGACCTTAGTATTTCCATGGAAATACCATAAATATCCTTGGACTGTTTGGGGACGCATACCGCGTGTAGTTTTGCTATCAGCTTACAGGGATTCATTTATGAATGTAGTGCATTGTGTATGAATATAAACTTATTAATGCTCATCTTCACCACGCTCGGTATGCAGGATCGCAGAGCAGAGCTTCGCGCATCGAGGTTGGTGGTTGGTCAGGGAATTTAGCTATGCCGATGTCAGGAGCCGTGGTGGCCTAGTGGGATGTACCCCGACTTAAGATCTGGAGGTCGTGGGTTCGAATCCCAGCCGTGCACCTATGGATTTTTCGTGTCGAAGGATTTATATGCGCATTACCATGAGCACGAAACGGTGAAGGAAAACATCATGAGGAAACCGGCATGCCCTCGAACTGAAAAGTTCGAAAGGTATGTGCTAGGTTAGTGTTCCTATAAAAAGCGGCGATGGGCTTGCAACCTGTCACGTGGAATGCTAGCTGCTTGCAAAAAGTGTGCATGTATCGAACGTAGTGTTTGGACTTGCCTCTTGACTACCCCTGTTAAGATATCAAAAAAAGATTTGCGTACTGAGCCATATCTGAAGATATCCATAATGGGGAAAAAGTAGTGAAGATGTTTGTTTTTTTGTTTCGATGTCAGGCTGCGCTGTGCCGCAATCCGCCCCGATGTCCGTCTGAGATATTCTTACGATTTTATTTGTTATGTACGAGATTCGCAATGTAATGTATTAAGAATCCTAGATTGACCGAGATATCCTCGTACATGCACGAGATTTACAGTGGACTAGTAAGAATCCAACGTTGACAGACATTCAGTATGAATCCTACCTTGACCGAGATATCTTCGTCCATGCACGAGATTCACAGTGGACTATTGAGAATCCTATATTGACCGAGATGTCCTCGTCCATGCACGAGATTCACAGTAAGAATCTGTATTGACCGAGATTCAGTGTGAATCCTACCTTGACCGAGATATCCTCCCGTCCGTGCACGAGGTTCACAGTAATGGGCGGCGGTGAGCTCTCGTGCGTCTCCATGACAGCTCGCATCGCGTTCTTGAACAGCTCAAACAGCATGTGGTACAGATGTGATGGCACGTATACTATTGGCATAGGTTTTTCACTTGCAACTGGAAAAAAAAGGGTAAAGTATTTATGAGTCCTCATCATCATCATCATTCTCCTATAGCAATCCACTGCTGGACATAGGCCTTCCTTAATGAGCGCCATTGCGTCCGATCGACTCGACGCAGATCGTCACTTCACCTGGTCGGATGGCGCCCTACACTACGTTTGAGCCGCGGTCTCCACTCAAGAACTCGTTTACCCGAACGGTTATCGGTTCTTCGACAGATATGGCCAGCCCACTGCCACTTCAGCTTGGTATTTCTCTGAGCTATGTCGACAACTTTAGTTCTATGTCGGATAGTCCCGTTGCGGATTCTATCCTTCAGAGAAACTCCGAGCATAGCTCGTTCTATAGCTCGTTGAGCAACAGTAAACTGGTTGGCCTAGCCGTACTGTGAGTTTCGGCTGTATTTCAGGCTCCGTATGTCATGACGGGTAGGGCGCACTGATTGAAAACTTTCGTTTTCAAACATTGCGGTATGGTTGACGAGAAAACTCGACGTAGTTTTCCAAATGCTGCCCAACCCAGCTGAAACCTTCTCTTGGCCTCGAAGTTGTTTCTACCCAACTGCAATATCTGCCCGAGTTATGTGTGTAAAACAATTTCGAGAAAGTGACCATCGACGACAGGTTTCGGATGAATTCGGTCATTGACCATGACTTTGGTTTATTGTTTTTTTGTAACCCCTGCAAAGCTAACAATGACAATCATTCTAGTCAAAACATAAATACTAACCTCCATGCTGCAATAGTTCCAACTCAGGCGCAGCTAAGTAGTACCTATCGCAAAGGAACCGTGCATTCTCGTAGGCATCCCTGACGACAGCGGCGACGTCACACGCCGGGTCAATGGACCCGATGTGTCGGCCTCCGCTGCCCATGCCGTTCACGGAGGCCTGACGACTGCCTAGGGCTTGCTCGCCGAACAGTAGCGCTGGAAGGAGTAAGGGTAGCCTTAGCTATACAGTGGGGTATGCGGTAAACAGTATTAACCCAGTGAGGTAAGTATTAGGAGTCAGGAAGACCTTTTAACCCTACAGTGGGGTAAAACAGTATCTTAGTGGGGGTAAGAGAGATCTCTACCCTACAGTAAGTCAGTATTAGGGGTAAATAAGATCTTTTCCCTACACTGGAGTGAAAACAGTATTCGGGGTAAGGGAGACATATTTACAATATAATGGGGTAATGGAGTGAAACAGTATGAAGGTTATATTTTGTATTGTAACGGTGTGCTTACCGCAGGCTTAGGCCTGGGAGAAAGTTTGTCGTCATCATCATCATCAGCCTATAACAGTCCAATGCTGGACATAAGCCTCCCCTAATGAGCGGCATTGCGCCCTGTCCTGAGCTCGACGCATCCAGCTTCTACCAGCAGCCGACAGCAGATTGTCACTCCACCTGGCCGGGCGTGCTTCACTACGTTTGCAGAACCGCTGTCACCACTCAAGAACACTTTTAACACAGCGGTTATCGGTTCTTTGGCAGATCACTGCCACATCAGCTTGCTAATTCTCTGAGCCAATATGTCGAATAGAGCATAGCTCGTTCCATAGCTCGCTGAGCGACATTAAACTGGTGGACTAACTGACATGACTTAAAATCTATGGTAAAGGGGCATTCAAAAACGAGTGTTACCAACTCACTGTGTTGGTTAATAAGCATCCTGATGGATATTCTGCTCATGTAGAATCGATCCAAGAAGTATTGTATCGAGTTCTCGATCCCGGCGTCGACCTCATGCGACTCCTTCAGCTCGAGCACTCCTTGTGCCATCGTCTGCACCACGTCCGCGTGACGGTTGCGTATGTGGACTAGGCGTTCACAGAATCTGTAACATTATATTTTCTTATACATTTACTACAGCATGATACAACATTTGTTTAATTATTTGATCTAGTTTCCGCCCGCGGCTTCGCTCGCGTGGTACCCGGATAAAAAGTAGCCTATGTGTTAATCCAGGACATAAACTATGTATATTCCAAGGTTCATCCAAATCCGTTCAGTAGTTTTTGAGTGAAAGAGTAACAAACATTCATCCATACATCCATACATACTCACAAACTTTCGTATCTATAATATTAGTGTGAGTGTGATGTGTTTTTTTTTTTTGTTTGTTTGATAAGATGAAATTGTCAATAATAGATTTTTATTTTCTCGCCTGTAACACATTATTATTACCTAGTTCATGTGTTACCCTTACCTGATGTTTTAAACGTGATCTTGTGTTTATTTTATGAAACATGTTATAGTTTTGAATATTTTTTTTATTATTTATTATTTTAAGATTATATTTTTATGATTACTGACAAGTAGCTCTACTCGTGTGTTCATTTAATGTCGCCATTGTAGCGGCAGGTGGTATAATTTTTAGGAAATAAATATAGATAGATAGGAAATTCTTTACAATATAAAACAAGTACACAGGCGAAATTAATGCTAAGTAGCATTCTTCCTGATAACCTTTGTCTAGTATAGAGATTGGTAGAGCTATTCATTTTCTAAATGAAATAGCAGAATACAAATACAATAAGTTACCTTATATAAAAATCAAAATCAAAATATTTATTTGCAAACACGGGTTACAGTCGTATAAGGTTGTTTGTAGAAGTCCCATACAATGTCTAATAACAGATGATGATTTTCTTTATAACAGCTGAAGATGGAACGAATACCTGATGTTAAGTGGTAACCATTACCTATCACAAAGCATTACATCGTAGATCACACTTTGGAATGTGCCCTATGATGCAACGCCGTCCATCAACTTGTGGCATGAAGTTGATATAAGCCTTATGTGCTTGTAATTTCACCAGCACACACACCCTTCAAACCGAAGCACAGCAAAGCTGCTTCACGGCAGAAATAGGCATGATGATGATGATAAAGATAATGATACTCACTGGCTCAAAACAGGCGGCTCTGGATCCATTTGCTCAAACTGTATGATCTCCTCGAAGGAGCGCTCGTACCACTGGTTCACCAGCCCCACCGACGGCATCTGAAGTAGGTTCTCAGGCAGGAGAGCGATCTCCTTCATTATGTTCGCCAGTCTGGGGAAGAGTACATTTATATTGTACAGGGTGAAGCGCTCGTGACATGGTTTATAATACAGCAGCTAGAGACGATATTACATCAATCGTGGGCCGAAATCTAAGAGACGAGCTTTGAAACGTGGGGATTGGGACATACAAAGGGAGGCCTATACCCACCAGTGGGTGAAGTCAGGCTGTGGAGGATGATGATGAGCATGATGTATATTTAAATAATAATATTGCTGGACATCACCTTTGAATTGTTATTTTCTAGGCCGTGAAGGTTTGTTATTTTGCATAACTACATTCAGTGATTTTATATCTTCTAAAATGTTGAATAGTGCGAGCGAGAGGGAGGTTTGACATGTATCGTCGCCTTAAACATTGTAAAATCTGTGTATATATAATGTAGTGTATGTATAATACAGCAGCTAGAGACGATATTACATCAATCGTGGGCCGAAATCGAAGAGACGAGCTTTGAAACGTGGGGATTGGGACATACAAAGGGAGGCCTATACCCACCAGTGGGTGAAGTCAGGATGTGGATGATGATGATGATCATGCTGTATATTTAAATAATTAGTTACATCCTCGTTAAAACAAAGGATGTTGTATAATTGCATACAATTGCTTATTTAATTGTTCGTTTGTCATTGTATTATTTACATTGAGATAAATAGTAACAGTATATATAGTTCAATGATTATTTACTTATGTTGGCCTGTTGTGTATCGCCAACCTATACTCTTGGCGAGAATGCTCGCGAGAAGTTCACTGATACTTCTCGCGAGATCACTAGCTCTTTCACACTCTGTCGAGAACATTACTGAGGCCAAAGCACGAATATTTTCATGATATTTTCATTACTTGTTGTATAGTAAACTATTATGGAAATTTTATCAATTTCATGAAATTTCATCGCCCTAAATAAGAAAGTCTGTGTGTTGTATGTCTCCATCCATCCATCACCAGCATATTCAGTCCACTGCTGGACATATGCCTGGCTGCAAAGCCGTGACGGATGGGAATGTTTATATTTTAGGACCTGGAGGACATTATTCATTCATTGTTGATTTCTTAAGTGAGTTATGTTATATCACGAGTTGATAGGAGTGAATGGAGAAAGCACATATGTTTGTTTTCTTTCATCTATCTGACTTTTTTGATCTTCTTTGTTTTCTGCTTGCAAACAGAAACACCGATCCTGTTTTTACAAACTTTGACATTTCATCCGTCGAAATTCAATGAACGTCAATTGACAAACTATCAAAGTTTGTAAAAACAGGATTAGAGTCAAACATTATGAACAATTATTATACTTGATACTGGCGAAATTGTGGATAACTATCCCAGAAGCCATTTAATAAAGAAGTGAAGTGAAGTGAAGAGTCAAACATTTCTGTTTGCAAAAGAGTTAACCGATTACCCCGCTGATCAAACGACAGGTAGCAATGTTTTTCACTCAAAACAGTCAGGTAATTGCCGGAAAAAGTAACTTTAAAATTTTACTCGTAAACGAAAACTATGAACATTTTCGTATTATGCAACTCGAACTAGGGGTACCACGCGAGCGAACCCCAGCACGGAAGCGAGCGTTAACTATAAGCATATTAAACAAAGCAATCATAATATTAAACATGAGACCAAATTAGGACACAGATGGCTGAGTCGGTCACATTGACTGCTAATGACTGAATTATTAAAACTCGATTAACTACTCAGTGTGGTGGATTCTAAATAGTGTAACTAAATAAAAGTCATTTCGTTTCTATTTTCGCTTATTTGTTGTTATAGCGGATATAGAAATATATACAGTGAACATTTCAACTTTACCTATTACGGGTCAAGTGGTACAGTTCGCTGACAGACAGACAGACGGACAGCGGCGGATTAGTAGTAGAGTAAAGTTGGGCATCCTTTGATGATTTGACTGATTTGTAAATATGTAAATACTGATGTAAATACTCGTAAATGCGTAACAGACAGAAAACCATTCTGTATTCATCATCATAATCATCATCATCATCAGCCTATATGAGTCCACTGCTGGCCTCCTCTAATGAGCATCATCGTCCTATCCGGAGCTCGACACATCCAGCTTCCACCAGCTGCCTTTCGCTGATCGTCACTCCACCTGGCCGGAGGGCCTACGTTTGAGACGCGGTCTCCGCTCAAGAACTCAATTACCCCGACGGTTATCGGTTCTTCGGCAGATTTGCCAGCCCACTGCCACTTCAGCTTGCTAATTCTGAGCTATGTCGACAACTTTACTTCTAAGTCTGATAGTCACACACAACAACGGATTCTATACTTCAGAGAAACTTCCATAGCTCACTGAGCGACTTTAAACGTAATTCTGTATTCATCATCATCAAAAGCCTATAAGCAGTCCACTGCTGGACATAGGCCTCCTCTAATGAGCGCCATTGCGTCCTGTCCTGAGTTCGGCGCATAATTCAAGTACATAATTCTGTTTGATTCAATACCAATACCTACACCAAAAAGCGGAGTTGCACGCGGGTTAGTTATAAATGAAGCAGCGTTCCGCATTTTAAAAATATTCACGTTGACCTGATGTAAATTCTCAAACGAAACGATTTCATCCTTAGCACAGATGCAAGTCTATAATTATACATGCAAAATGCACCCAAAGTGCAAATTTCTTGGTAAATTCAAACGTACACGAAAACATTATTATTTTATCGCTATACTAGTTTCCGTCCGCGGCTTTGCTCAGGTGGTACCCGGATAAAAAGTAGCCTATGAGTTAGTCCAGGTCACAATCTATATATGTATTGTTTATTCCAATTTTCATCCAAATCAGTTCAGCCGTACATTTTTTGTGTTTCGTGAATGAAGTTCAGAATATCTCAAAAAGTTAAATGCTTACTGCCCCGTCCCCAAACTCCACCCTGTAAGTATATTAGGTACCTTACTTAAGGTAGGCCTGAGAAAGATCGCTTTAAGCGATAAGCCCGCCCATTGTACCGTTGGAAGCGCTCGTGGCGTGGGTTAATTTGGTGTTCTTGGGAGATCACCTTGGTTAAGCAACACTCCACCCGGTCGCTACTTGGATGGGTGACCCTTTAGTGGCATTTATATCTGAGCGCTTCCGTGCTTCGGAAAGCATTTTAAGATGTAGGTCCCGGCGTATACCCTTTATAGATCTGGAGGGCAATTCTCAAGCCAGAGACATTGACTTCTACTAGACTTAGGTAGAGTGATCCGCCATTTTGTCTCTCGAAGCAGAAAAACAGTATTCTCGTGAAATCACCAACAGACAAAAGTCGACTCAAATTAAGAGACATGCAACGAGTGGTCCCGAGCACACGACATGGCTTGTCGTAGGATTTGTCGATGATATAGTTGATGAAAGCCGCCATATTTACATCGATGTTTCCAACATTGATATTTAATTTCGATATAACATTTTTTTTTAAAAAATGGGTGTTAATGAATAGGTGGCGAAATAACCACCGAATACAACTTAGGCAAGAATTAACAATGAGTAGATATACAGCAGACTAATTTAAAATGTATCTACGTTTTATTGTTGTTGGTACGTCCCACAAGAACTGACATAAACAAGGACATAGGTCATGTTATGTGTATTATTAATAAACCGATATACCGAGGTATATATTTTCTTCTTATTTTTATTTAAGTTTATTAAAAGTGTAGGTAGGTAAGTAGGTATTTATGTAGGTATGTATTTGAATGATGCTTATCTAAGTTGTATTCAGTCATGTAGTAGGTACTAAACCTACCTACCCTTCTAGCTCTTAGCTGATTAATAAACTAGGTAATATTTAGTACAAGTACAAGTTCTGATTACTTTTGGCACTTAGGCTAACATGTGTAAAAACGTCCGGCAATATCTACTTTTAAAGATTGACTCCGACTTAGTACCTACATACCTATTAATAAGTATTTGTTTAATTAGTATTTGTATAATATTTTATCATATCATTGGCATATTATGCAATGTGTACTTTTTTATGTAATACCTATTCCAGTTCGAATATTCATTCAGAAACAGTATTACAATCGATACCTAATTATTATTCCTGATAAATTGATTAAATCTAACGAATCGGCTTCAACGCTGAAATAATTTATTATTTGGGCAATGTAAAGTTTTTACTACATTTATAAAAAAATAAGTTTTTACCGACCACCGGCAACCCCCGCTTTGACTGATACTTGCTTGACAGCGCGTAAACAAACAAACCAAGCATTTACGTTTCGTTTCAAGATAATAAAGTTGTCTTAGTACCAACCTAAAAAATTTTTTTAATTCTATCAATAGGCCTCAATAGTTGCATTTTAAGCATACTATGGTTAATATAAATCAAATGCATTTTTAATTACTATTTTTGTATGGTTTTAAGCCTAAAATTATGATGTACGAAATCGGCCAATTTTACCCCAACTACTGTAAATTTACCCGTGTAAAACGAAACGTATTTTAGCCATGTCACGGAAATGTCGCAGCGACTTCAGTCGAGTGGCCGTAAGAATAGCTATTTTTATGAATCGTGACTTTAGAGTAGACACAAACCCTCGACCCAAGTTGGGAGACTCTTAGTCGATACGACTCTGTTTCGAGTATACCCGTGAATTGCCCTCCTGAGCGCTTCCGTGCTTCGCAAGTCGGGTCCCGGCGTTCTCGGATCGGAAATCGAACCCGCAACCTACTGCGTCTCAGGAGGAGCTTCGCTTACTACGCCACGGAAGTCACCAACATAGCATATTTATATTGGAACGGTATTTTTACGATCTTAACTAAACAAGCAACCTATTTCTATCTCATTTGATAAAGATAACATGGTGACAGGAATAGTCTCGAAGCGTCTCTAACGACAGCCAACTATAATTTTACTGTGGTGATGACGCATTGTTTATAAGTTTAATCAAGGTCGGAAGTAAATACTGCTATATTACAGTTAAACTCAGTATTCGAACATAGCTATGAAGGTTTATTTGCAACTTCAATCACACTCATACAGTACAATTGTTAAGATAATAAAACAAGAATTTTGACATTATACATAATAAATTATTATACAAGGTGAGTTTTGAATTCGTAAGGGGTTCCAACCCATCTTTGGAACCTAAGCCAACCTCACCTGCTCGGTGCCGGAGTGTGGATTGGAAAGGCTATTATTGGCGCGCGTCTGAATACATTACGTTTACCCCGTGTCGGGGTGAATTCGTCAAAGCCCGACCATATCAGTTTTCATTCATAAAGCCCACCGATGTCCGCTGGTAGCCTAAGCACAGTAACCGTTGTAAAATAAACAAACACAACCGTTCAGTAAACATATAAATCCTTATCTCGCTGACATAATGCTATTATCATCGTGTTATCTGTTTTTCACGTATGTCTCTTGGTATGGCCATGAACACGTGTTGTGACACGGAAAAGTTATTGAACAGTATGGATCGCAATTCGCATTTTATTCATAATCAAATTCACTCTTAAAAAGCCTGATAGAGCTCATCTGCTCCTGTCATGCACTCAATATAGCCATCTATATCCCACAGCTGAGCAAAGGCCTATTTACACCAAATTTACTAGGAAAAAATATAGTTTCAAAAAAAAATTATGTACTTAGAATTATTCTAAGAATACGAATACGTAATCTCACAAAAAAAATTGACAATTCAATTACACCCTGTATAGGGTACAGTCAGCGACAAAAGTCTATAAACAAAATGTGTTTTAAAACTCGTTATATCTTTAAAATGACTTCATGAATAAAACGAAAACAATCCATAATCATAATCTTCATAAGCAAACCTTCAAATAAGGCAGTTTGAAAAATTTCAAGTGTTAGTGTTGTGGTGTGGCTGACTACATAATCCCGACTGGGTGCGGCTCCAATCTCCAACCTCAGAAATTAACATCACATGTGGTTATTCTGACACTCTTTATATTTATTTATTACTAAAAGTTATCAATATAATAAATACCCTGTTGGAATCGACTCGATAATTTTTCGAGTCTGAAAATTTCCCTGCTTCAAGATTTTTTTATCTTTATTGTACTCATAAATCCAGTAGGTAGGTATACCCAACTCATGTTCGTATCTAGTTAAGTAGGTAGTCTTTGTTTGAGGCTATTGAACTGCATACATAACTATCTACTACATAACATGTTAATTGTTATGTATTCACTGTATTCGGCAATTTTGCATAATGATAATACAGTAGTATAGTTCTTTGTGGAGGTCTCGTCCGGGGAAGTACTGCCACCATGTCTATTTCTGCCGTGAGCTGTGCTGTTTTGGTTTGAAGGTTGTGGGTGCCGGTGACATTACAGGAACATGAGGCTTATCATATTTATGCCACAGGTTGATAGACGCAGGGCGTTGCATCGTAGAGCACGTTCCGAAACAACGTGATCTTTGATGCAATGCTTTAGTAGGCAATGGTTACCACTTAACATCAGGTGGGCCATGTGCTTGTTATATCTTCGAGTCTTTACTATAAATAAATAATGCTGGACATCTCACGATTGATGACTCTGTGACGTAACGGGCGCACCCCTGAAACGCCGAAGGTTGCGAGCTCGATTCCCGCCGCGAGACAATGTTTTCATGATCTGCAAATATTTGTCTCGTGTTTACTATGTATACTTGTTTTTCCAAAAAAACAATATTAGTCATGGGGGTCCCACGTGTGTGTCAACGAGAAGTACCTACCCAGGTACTAGTAGTTTTTAATTCTCTTGCTAGTTTCAAAATATGCGGCATAAACGGCCGTATTGTTTGATTGCGTTGAATTTGAAGTTTGATTTTTCACAATGCCAAGGGATTGCAGAAGGGATTGTATTTGGTATTTCATCTTGACATCTCCACGCGTTCCTGAAAAATGATCTTCACAAACAGACGTACAACGGAGTGATCCTATAAGGATTCCTTTTGACGTACGGAACCCTAAAAATACCTAAGTTAAGAAGTAACCACTTGATTGACGCTGTTATGAATCTAGATTAAAATTATGTAAATTCCTAAAATTCAAATTGAAGTTCAGCAGTGGACTTTTACGGGTTGAGAATGATGATGATTTGAACAAGCACGTGCCAGCTATCATCCAAACGTGTGCGACCTTTGATCAATCGTCATTTATTTAACAATAATATTTTTAACTTTACATTTTTATCTTTTTGCCCGAACGCGCCAAATTGGCGAATAGTGTGACGCATGAGGTTGGATTCCCGATGCAGGACAAATGTATTCATGGCTACCTTCCGCCCGAAGCTTAGAAACCGGATAAATGGTAGCCTAAATGTTAATCCAGGTCCAAACTATGTATTGCACCAGCACCAGCTGTTTGGATGTCCTACTTTGCGGACCTGTCACGCAAACAACATACCAACTCTTAGGGCACAAACTATAATTAATAAGTTACTCCAAGAATGTGACCATGTAGATATTTTTGCCGATAGTCTCATATCTATAATAAGATCATTTAAGATATTTCTTAGTTTTTTTAAGATACTAAGTGTTTTGGTGTAAACTGTGTAAACTTTGTATCTTTATTTTATAAATCTATTAAATCTAAATCTATATTCTCTATGTCAAAATACGTTAAGTGGTTTTTGTGTGTAAGTGTAACAAACATCCATATATCCTCACAAACTTTAACATTTATAATATTAGTAGGAGAGGAAGTAGGATGTCTGGTCTAGAAGTAGACTACAGACACAGTACAGGGGCTGCCTAGTTTGGTATCGACCAGTGGGACATCTCACACACGGTCACGGCTCTACGTGTGCAAGGAGTTTATCACTCACCTGACTGGGAGCTCTTTCCTTAGGAAAAGGAATGATTTACTCTCGCACGCATTGAGTCCTGAAACAAGAGAAAACTGGTGTTAGAAGAATCTAGATAAAGCGGTCAAGTAAAAGTCGAACATACAGGGTTTTCTTATTAACTATTATACTTGAAGATGAAATGGATGGGGCTTGGTCCAAAGAGAAAAAAAGTTTCTAACAAAAGTTACATACCCTTTCTGATGGCATCAAAAACAATTTAATTTATTAAAATCCGACTCTAAGGAAATCGATTCATAGGATTGTTTTATGTAATTTTTTTTTCTTTAAATTCAAATGGGACCAAACGGGAAGTAGGTTTTACTTATATAGTATAGGTAACTACCCAAACGAAATTTATAAATGACGGAGTTTTGAGGTAACAGACATCGTCGCGTCGCGTTAAAACTTCAATCCATGACTCATCTGTAGAGTGATTAAGCTGGCAGTGTTGGTGGTTGGTGGTTTATACAAATACAACACCATCAGTAAGTCAGTCAGTTCAGTAAATGGACGCCTAAGGAAAGTCATCGCAAATTGAAAAAGGTTAACTAGAATTATTAATGTCAAGTGCTTCATTGTTTCGCGGATGGTATCGCCAATTTTCGATTCCCGCCGCGAGACAAATCAATAAATAATGGTGGACAGCATAAGAAAGCAACATATAGTCCCAAACTAAGCAGAGAACTATTATGAGAAACATATGATTGATATAAATAAATAATGCTCGACACTCAATGTTTCGCCTTCCTCATTAGGCATCTTCAGGAAAATCATCGACTCGCTGTCCGCCTTCGGCACTCCGCAGAACTCCGCAGACGTGTTGCTTCACTGAGCGCCAAACAGAAAATAGTCTATGTTTGAACTTTTTTTCAATAAATTGAACTTCACATCTCCCTCCTTTTCCCTCTGTCACTCGTCATCTCAACACTGCTTTCTCATGTCATCTTACAGACAATCCATCCATCTTTTCTTTTTAGTGGTAATCTTAGCGCGAAGGATGTATGACCGCGCAGACAATAGTCGCCACGTGCATCTTACATAACGCCATCGCGCCTCTACACGCCCGACCTCAGATAAGCGTGATAACAACATCCCATGGCGACCTCTACCTCGCGAGCTCCTGGAGACACCAAACTCTCCGGACCAGTATCCACCTCCGTAGCCAGAACTTGGACAACGTAACGCCTCTGGGAAGCCAACCCATGAGCTAGGGTGGCACCCAGAGCAATACCAAAAGACTCGAGAGTAGTTGCTCACGAAGTTGACGCCAGAGCAAAGAACGATTCTTACCCGCTCTTCCTTAACCAAGATGGTAGAGTCGAAGTGTTGATGACCTTGATGATGATCTTTTCTTTGGCCTAATCAAACCCAAATAAGTTGTTGTTGTCACCATAAATAACGTTGGACTTTGATCGGCTTCCCGCCATACAGACAAGTGCAAAGTCCGCACTATCTCCGTCTTGTAAACAAAGAATTTAGTCGAAGCGACCTACCATTAATAACGATTTCCATATAGATAGATAGATAGATTATACCAACATACACAACAAAACGGACAGTTACAAACTTAATAATAAAAAAAATAATTTACAGGATTGTCTTCAATAATTTATGGCTAAAATTATAAATTTAAAATTATGGTTGATATGGCTAAACTGGTTTATTATGTTTATGTATATTGATTTGTTTATAATAATTGAATGTTTTTTATATTATACACTAGCGACCCGCCCCGGCTTCTCACGGAGCAAGTTATCTATTAAAAAAACGGCATCAAAATCCGTTGCGTAGTTTTAAAGATCTAAGCATACAGAGACGGACATCTGGGAGACTTGGTTTTATACTATTTAGTGAATTAGAGTTCATTAGGTGGGTTATTCTTTATTCTAATTCTGGACGTCATTCATAAGTCTTGTTCTATTAGTTGTGAAGAAAGCTGTTTTTTGTTTTCCATGATATAAATAAACACGGAACTAGACAACCAGGAGGTATGTCTACTATAATTTACCAAAGTACAAAACAACGTGCGTCGATATTCAATATTCATTTATTTATATCAGTCTCTGGTACCCAGAGTACAGGTTCTGCCTAGTTTGGGATCAGTTGACAGTGTGTGAGATGTACCGTAAATAAAAAAAAAACGATTTGGTACATGCAAAAAAAAACATGTAATATGGTAAAGCCATGACGGGGTTTTAGAGCAGGATGCGACACGATTCATCGTTTGTAGTTTTGCGAAGTACACACCCTATTCCTGTAATTCGTTTTTCAATAAAACGGCTCGGTGGCCTGAGTCTGATATGAAATCAATTTTCCAAACCGTCGATTTAGAAAATTATTTTTAAGATTAGCTGAGCAGTTGATAATTTGATTGACGGTACTTTTATAGCTAGGATTAGAACCTAATACAAATATTAATTTAAACTGTAAAGGCCTTAGTAGGGTCGGCGCAAACGGGCCACTCGCGTCCCAGTAGAGCGTAGCACGACCATTTTCGAGAACTGGCACCGGTGCGTACTTATAGTACGGAACCTCTGGGCCGACAAGGTCGTATTGGAGAGCAAGCTGCTGATGGATGATCTTGGCTACTTGATTATATCTGCACAAACATTCAGTGTTAGCGAGGTGTGAAAAACCCGAAAGTATATGTCTGAGGGATTCACCAGGGCGATGACAAGCTCTGCATATGTCAACGGTTCCATCCTTTATGATATACTTTCGGTAGTTTGTCTTTATTACCTCCTCCATAATTGCACAGACAAAACCTTCGGTTTCCCCAAAGAGGTCACCGCAACGTAGCCAGTTCACGGATGCGAGTAGGTCTACATCAGGC
The DNA here is from genome assembly GCA_951804965.1 of Horisme vitalbata. Taxonomy (NCBI): domain Eukaryota; kingdom Metazoa; phylum Arthropoda; class Insecta; order Lepidoptera; family Geometridae; genus Horisme; species Horisme vitalbata. Next base: position 25,869,084 of record OX638094.1, on the reverse strand, counting down.
CCTGTAAGGGCTTTGTAGAACCGCCCGTGCAGCTCCTTACTCTCCGATACGACCTTGCGGTCAAGGGCACTCAGCACCGTAGGTTAGTGCCAATTCTCCTTAGCCAGTGAGAGCGGGGTAAGGTTCTTGTCAACTGCTACGACATCGCGGTGTATCTCACTGTCGGCATAGAGGAAGTATTATTATTATTATTATCAGCCTTCAGTGTCCCATGCTGGGCAAAAGCCTCCCCCACTCTCTCCATTTATCCCTCTCCTGTGCTAAGATGGTCCATTCGTCACAGAATTTAGCGAGCTCGTCCCTCCATCTCGTTCGCGGCCTGCCGCGACGTCGACGCCCTGTGCCTGGGCTGGTGTGGTGGTCCCTGTGATTAACTTCTCGATGGTGAAATGATTTAAATGCGTGCGTTGAGTATATTGTTGTGTTTTGACCTTACGCAAATCTTTCCACGCATTATTGTACTGAGACCTTGATCTTTCGAGAAAACCTTTTTTTAATTTAATTTTATATTAAACATCTGTACAGACAACATTTTGCATAACAAAATAAAGGTCCGATGCTCACGAAGCATTGATTACAGCATGATTGTTGATTTCACAACACTATTAACACGAAAGTAATTTTAAAAGTACCGAAACTAGTGTCATGATAATAATTTCGTCATGCTTAAAACTTATTTCTTGTTTATTTTTATTTTCTTATTATATATTTAAATTCGACTTTTTAGTTTAAGTCAAGAAACTAATGAACTAACGGCCGGTTCCTATATTATACCATTACCGATGACGCTTCGTTTTCCTTTGAATAACTGTCAAATTTTCGAAAATTTGATACGGTATAATATAGGATTCATAAAGTGTCCCAGAGAAAGATGTGTAGGGCTTATAAGATTTGAATCTTTTAAGCACTACACATCTCTCTTTCAGTAGGGTCGGTTATCTCTATCGCTTTTCTTGCTCCCTCAATTTAACTTCATAGCTGTGCTCATAGTCACCTCATGCTACGATAAGTGTAATATTACTTAAATGTCATTATCATTATTTCAGAATCGACGGCCCAGTATAGCCTTGTGCGGGCGAAGAGTTATGGCCTGCGCAGACCGGGACGGCATGGCAAGGGATTTTAATTTTTTACCAACGGACATTCAAACCTATCGATATAGAAATACGATACAAAATCTTATACTTTGAAATAATCCCGCGGCATCGAAAGGGACGTTGCTAAAAAGAGGCCTAGAAACTCCCAGAGCTTTTTCATTTCCTATGCGTTTCCACCGATTTCTCCGTGAATACGAAACCGATTTCTATGATTATTTTATGAATTATAAATATTTTTGTTTAGTATATATTTTCACGTGCCCGAAGCACGTACAATCGATAAGATAATGATCTATTATGAAGGTGTTTACGTATATTTATTGAACAATCGTTATGATTTATGATAATGATGTTACATTAAATTTCGTTTAGTTACAAGATAGATAATGGTTCTCTACCGTTACCTACCTATTATTACAATGGGTACTAAAACTCACATTATTTTATCTTAAACGATCGTCACGATAGAAAATATCACTTAACTAATTGATGAACCTAGGAAAATACTACGTACGTAGGTTTAACGCATACCTATAGCCTACTTTTTATCCTCATACGGGGTTAAATATATAATTGATATGTGTCCCTAGTCCTAAAGCCATTCCTAGGTTAAGGATGGCTTTAGGAGCGTGGGGCGTCCGGCTGCAAGACGGGCAGACGATATTGTCAATGTCATTGTTCATGGGTTAGACTAGACCAGGATCGTGGTGGATGGCAAAATTGAAGGCTTATTTATAATATTTATACGGCTGTGGGAACTTGGCACCCGACTTTGGAAAATCGATTGTTTTTTATTTGATTCATATAGATATTGGTTTGTAGTTGATTGTAGTAACAATTTTTTCGTTTGTAATTACTACAAAAAAAAATTGGAGCACTTTGAAAAATACTTGGCACCCGACTTTGGAAAATCAAAATTTTTTTTTTCGATTCTTATAGGCTTTCGTATGTAGTTGATTGTAGTAAAAAGTATTTCGTTTGTAGTAGCTCTGAAAAAAAGTTAGGAGACTTTGAAAAAAAACTTTGCACCAATATTTGAAAAATCTATGTTTTTTATTTATACTTAAAGATTTTGGTTAATAGTTGATTGTAGTAACCATTTTTTCGTTTGTAAATGCTCTAAAAATGAATCCGAAGATTTAAAAAAATCTCACACAGGTTTAGTCGACACGCGGCAACGAATTGTTTGTATGAAATGAACGCTACTGTAACAATATAAAGTTAATATAAACGAAATTAACGCTACTACAAACGTAATAATGTTACTACAAACGAAATGAACACTACTACAAACGAAATAATGTTACTACAAACGAAATGAACGCTACTACAAACGAAATAATGTTACTACAAACGAAATGAACACTACTACAAACGAAATAATGTTACTACAAACGAAATGAACGCTACTACAAACGAAATAAAGTTACTACAAACGAAATGAAAGCTACTACAAACGAAATAAAGTTACTGCAAACGAAATGAACGCTTCTACAAACGAAATAAAGTTACTACAAACGAAATGAAAGCTACTATAAACGAAATGAACGCTACTACAAACGAAATAATGTTACTACAAACGAAATAAAGTTACTACAAACGAAATGAACGCTACTACACACGAAATAAAGTTACTACAAACGAAATGAAAGCTACTACAAACGAAATAAAGTTACTACAAACGAAATGAACGCTACTACAAACGAAATAAAGTTACTACAAACGAAATGAAAGCTACTACAAACGAAATAAAGTTACTACAAACGAAATGAACGCTTCTACAAACGAAATAAGGTTACTACGAACGAAATGAAAGCTACAACAAACGAAATAACGTTACTACAAACGAAATGAACGAATGTTTGTAGTAACTTTATTTCGTTTGTAGTAGTGTTCATTTCGTTTGTAGTAACTTTATTTCGTTTGTAGTAGTGTTCATTTCGTTTGTAGTAACTTTATTTCGTTTGTAGTAGTGTTGATTTCGTTTGTAGTAACCTTGTTTCGTTTGTAGTGGCGTTCATTTCGTTTGTAGTAACTTTATTTCGTTTGTAGTAGCGTTCATTTCGTTTGTAGTAACTTTATTTCGTTTGTAGAAGCGTTCATTTCGTTTGAAGTAACTTTATTTCGTTTGTAGTAACTTTATTTCGTTTGTAGTAACTTTATTTCGTTTGTAGTAGTGTTCATTTCGTTTGTAGTAACATTATTTCGTTTGTAGAAGCGTTCATTTCGTTTGTTGTAACTTTATTTCGTTTGTAGTAGCGTTCATTTCGTTTGAAGTAACTTTATTTCGTTTGTAGTTACTTTATTTCGTTTGTAGTAACTTTATTTCGTTTGTAGTAGCGTTCATTTCGTTTGTAGTAACTTTATTTCGTTTGTAGTAGCGTTCATTTCGTTTGTAGTAACTTTATTTCGTTTGTAGTAGCGTTCATTTCGTTTGAAGTAACTTTATTTCGTTTGTAGTAACTTTATTTCGTTTGTAGTAGCGTTCGTTTCGTTTGTAGTAACTTTATTTCGTTTGTAGTAGCGTTCATTTCGTTTGTAGTAACTTTATTTCGTTTGTAGTAACTTTATTTCGTTTGTAGTAGCGTTCATTTCGTTTGTAGTAACTTTATTTCGTTTGTAGTAGCGTTCATTTCGTTTGAAGTAACTTTATTTCGTTTGTAATAACTTTATTTCGTTTGTAGTAGCGTTCATTTCGTTTGTAATAACTTTATTTCGTTTGTAGTAGCGTTCATTTCGTTTGAAGTAACTTTATTTCGTTTGTAGTAGCGTTCATTTCGTTTGAAGTAACTTTATTTCGTTTGTAGTAACTTTATTTCGTTTGTAGTAGCGTTCATTTCGTTTGAAGTAACTTTATTTCGTTTGTAGTAGCGTTCATTTCGTTTGAAGTAACTTTATTTCGTTTGTAGTAGCGTTCATTTCTTTTGTAGTAACCTTGTTTCGTTTGCAGTAGCGTTCATTTCGTTTGTAGTAACTTTATTTCGTTTGTAGTAGCTTTCATTTCGTTTGTAGTAACTTTATTTCGTTTGTAGTAGCTTTCATTTCGTTTGTAGTAACATTATTTCGTTTGTAGTAGCGTTCATTTCGTTTGTAGTAACTTTATTTCGTTTGTAGTAGCTTTCATTTCGTTTGTAGTAACCTTGTTTCGTTTGTAGTAGCGTTCATTTCGTTTGTAGTAACCTTATTTCGTTTGTAGTAGCGTTCATTTCGTTTGTAGTAACTTTATTTCGTTTGTAGTAGCGTTCATTTCGTTTGTAGTAACCTTATTTCGTTTGTAGTAGCGTTCATTTCGTTTGTAGTAACTTTATTTCGTTTGTAGTAGCTTTCATTTCGTTTGTAGTAACCTTGTTTCGTTTGTAGTAGCGTTCATTTCGTTTGTAGTAACCTTATTTCGTTTGTAGTAGCGTTCATTTCGTTTGTAGTAACCTTATTTCGTTTGTAGTAGCGTTCATTTCGTTTGTAGTAACCTTATTTCGTTTGTAGTAGCGTTCATTTCGTTTGTAGTAACATTATTTCGTTTGTAGTAGCGTTCATTTCGTTTGTAGTAACCTTATTTCGTTTGTAGTAGCGTTCATTTCGTTTGTAGTAACTTTATTTCGTTTGTAGTAGCGTTCATTTCGTTTGTAGTAACATTATTTCGTTTGTAGTAGTGTTCATTTCGTTTGTAGTAACTTTATTACGTTTGTAGTAGCTTTCATTTCGTTTGTAGTAACATTATTTCGTTGGTAGTAGTGTTCATTTCGTTTGTAGTAACTTTATTACGTTTGTAGTAGCTTTCATTTCGTTTGTAGTAACTTTATTTCGTTTGTAGTAGCGTTCATTTCGTTTGTAGTAACATTATTTCGTTTGTAGTAGTGTTCATTTCGTTTGTAGTAACATTATTTCGTTTGTAGTAGTGTTCATTTCGTTTGTAGTAACTTTATTACGTTTGTAGTAGCGTTGATTTCGTTTATATTAACTTTATATTGTTTATAGTAGCGTTCATTTCGTACAAACAATTCGTTGCCGCGTGTCGACTAAACCTGTGTGAGATTTTTTTAAATCTTCGGATTCATTTTTAGAGCAGTTACAAACGAAAAAATGGTTACTACAATCAACTATAAACCAAATTTTTTAAGTATAAATAAAAAACATAGATTTTTCAAATATTGGTGCCAAGTTTTTTTTCAAAGTCTCCTAACTTTTTTTCAGAGCTACTACAAACGAAATACTTTTTACTACAATCAACTACATACGAAAGCCTATAAGAATCGAAAAAAAAAATTTTGATTTTCCAAAGTCGGGTGCCAAGTATTTTTCAAAGTGCTCCAATTTTTTTTTGGAGTAACTACAAACGAAAAAATTGTTACTACAATCAACTACAAACCAATATCTATAAGAATCAAATAAAAAACAATCGAATTTCCAAAGTCGGGTGCCAAGTTCACACAGCTTATTTATACTAAATAATTTTACCCACTCGGACAAGTTACCTTACTAAACAAATGTTACGGGGTCATTCATCTCAATTCACTAAGTCAATCGCGCGCGTCATAAATTAGTCCTCAGCTAAATTCACTGTTTACTAAACGAACGGACTTAGCACTGAGTGTGTAACGTGCTATTTTGCCTACCCCAACCTATTTAGGTAGCTAGATTGAAAATAAACAAACTTTAACAGTTAACAATTATATTAAATTAATAAGTAGGTAGGTTCAGGGTCGCGATTCTAATTCGGTCCGAATACGTAGCCTAACTTAATAGTAAAACCACTGGCCTTGGCAGGAGGTGAGATTGGCCGGTGGTGAGATTCACCGGTGTAGTTCAGGGTAGGGCGCACGGCTACAGTTCTTCCCGAAGCGGAAGCAGAATGCTCGGGTAGTACAGCTCGCTCGTTGATCTGGCTCGGCAGCAATAGTGGCCGCACTCAAGCCGGTAGAAGGAACCCCAATTTGGGGTTTGACACGGCACACGATAGTAAGTTTATTACTATTTTGTAGAAAATAAGGAAGCGTAATTATAATTTTGGTCGCGATACAAGCAGTACGTGTACTAGCGATGAGAGTCGAGTGACGCTTCGCAAGTGTCAGTTAGAAAAACCGTTATCTCGAGTGACGCCTCAATGCAGCCAACCTATTATTACTTGACTTTTTATCTGCGTACGCGCATTGACGAAGATAGGTGGAGTAACTATCTATGGTTTGTATGAGACAACATTAGATCATTCAGATAGACTGTCACATACCCCTCTTTTTAGATCAGGATTTTTCCTGGGAAAAATCCACTTTTGAAAAGAAGCGTACTCATGGCGCTATGTCAACTTAAAGTCTTTGACATGCCAATTACCTAGATTGTGACCTGTCATGTCCTCCAGCTCATAAACAAGTTTTGATTTTTTATTAATGATTCGGCATTTTATAAACTTGGGTGCTAATTTTTTTGAAAACCTTTTATCTTTGTCACTTAAGTAGAAAGTACGTTTCCATATTATATCTCCTACATTGAATTCAACATTCTTACGGCGCAAATTATAGTTGGAACTGTTCCGAGAGTGGGCTTTGATTAGGGACAGTTGGACTTTATCGAAGATTTTTTTAAGTGCTCCGAAATTTTCCGCATAACTATCACGGGGAGTAAATATAATGTGAGATTGTAGCTCTGGATCGAGGTAGTGCGATCCACAACTCACCAATTCCCGACCGAATACTAAAAAAGATGGAGTAAAACCAGTAATCTATCTATGGTTTGTATGAGACAACATTAGATCATTCAGATAGACTGTCACAAGTGTCTACTCCGCAAAACGATAAGCGATATCGCGCTAATAATCGTGCCGAACTCTACTCACACTGGCGATTTGCGAGCGAATTCAGAGCGAGGCAAGAGCACAGCGGGCCCGACTAGTACTCGCAGCGAACACACTGGATGCGCAACGTATTCGCCGCCTGTACGCAGCGACCATCCGTAGCGCTATTATCGGTGATTTATAGAAGCGAGCTAAAATAGTTGTAATACGAGCAGTATTACAACTAGAACAAATAGACGAAACAGTCCATACAAAATTGTGAAAATGTGTTCTGGGCATTCAAAACCAAACCTATAAATTCGTGCCGCTGGCTGTACGTTGCGCACACGTGGCGTGTTCGCTGCGCGCTCGCTGTGAGAAAACGTGGCGAGCGCAGCGCGCATAGGTTCGGACTTTATGCGACCGGAATCCGGAATTCCAGTAAAAAAACAAATTGGTGCCGGAGTGCAAAATTTCAACTCAATCCGTTCAGTAGTTTTGGCATGAATGAAGTACAAACATTTCACCTAACAAACTTTCGCGTTTTTATTATTAAAAACTATAAATAGCTGTCATTTCGTTCAGCCTTTTAAAATTATATAAAAACACGGTGGAAATCTAGAATAAATAGTGGTTGGTTCTAGAAAGCATTTTTTTCTACAGGTGTAATGTAAAATAAACTTCTCTCATCTGCAGCGTGTCAAAGCAGCGAGGTGAAAATTGACGTCACTCCAGCACTAATTTCATATTTTATTATAATTTATTATTAGATAAATGCGCACAAAATGTTTGTTTACGTCAACCAATTATATTTGGCGTCCGTAAAATATGTTACACTATATTATATTGAGTATTGACTCAATAATTTATTGCGTTACAGGTTAAAATACAGGTGTTCACGGCTTTTAAGATCATTATATTTATGTATAGTGTACCTGTTGGACACAACACAACAATAATAAAGAGCAGAGAGGAGGACGTCAGATCGCATGGTTAATATAATAATAGCGAATAGAATATATCTGACTGGTGCTGTAATTGGCTTCTTTAGCAGAACAAAATCTCTGTAAACCCCAGCAATGTGTAGATATTTTGGAGTTCCTAATTAAATAAATAAATAGTTACTGGAGGTAGATAAATAAAATTTGAATAGGTAAGTTAAAGTCAATGTTTACATACATTTTGTTAAATCACAATTCGTTTATTAAATAGGTAGGTATTATAGGCAAGTTACGTTAGTCATATTGCATGGTTATAATTTTATTCCTTTCTGATTTTGTTAATTAGAACTTGTCAATAAAATAATCGTTGGTTGAAGTAAATTAGCACGTCACGTCAACGTGACGTGGTAATGGGGACAAGCCCTTATGACGCAATCAGCCGCCGCCAGACCCCGTTTGTTAGTTAGCAGCTGCACCACGGGCAAGTGGGGTTGGCTTGGATTTCAAAGATAGAAAGAGGTTGGTTGGAACCGCATAAACCCCAGTGGATACGGACTATGTTTATTATTATTGATATAATTATTAATAGACTTAGTTCTGAAACATAGTCTACGTTTATTATTGATCAAATGGAAAAGGAGCAAACAAGGATGTTTAGTTGATTACATTTTGCAAATGCAGGACCACGTTTGAGCTTGTGATATCCACGCTTCAAGTAAATGGTCTTTATCAAGAGCTGATCGTAACCTTAGCGAATATAAACTATACGCTTATCACTTATCGGCAATAACCTCAAGGTTAGTGTGCTATCTGTAAAGGACATTATGCATACCGAACAGTCATCTAAATGTTTATTCCGGCTTTTGTAGCGGACCATATACTCAAGCCAATCTTTGGGTATGTGCGGGGCGCGGGTGTTGGTGTGAGGAGCGAGGTTGTCCTCCGCCCGTTCCCTGCCTTTAGCAGTCCACTGATGGGCATATTCCTCCCTTAATGAGCGCCATCGCGCCCTGTCCTCAGCTCGCTGCATCCAGCTTCTACCAGCAGCCTTTCGCAGATCGTCACTCCAAGCCGGAGGGCGTCTAGACTACGTTTGCCGAGACGCGGTCTCCGGTTAGCCTTGTCAGTTATTTCATGTTGTCTTGTAACCAGACTGTCATCCATACAAATTAATATTGACCTTTAGGATCTGACCTGCATGACAACAACCGTCATAAGCGCTACAACTTACGTATCAGATAGTAAGTTTGAGTGATTGATTATTGTATTATCATCATGATAACTTACCTACGAATAACGTCATAGCACGCAGGAAAACCAAATAAACTGCATAGCGAATTAGCGATACCAAATCAAATCACGACAAATGAAAAAAAAAACAACGTCACGACGTTTTACCTCAGTAAGTACTTCAGATATATATGTGTATCAGATCAATCAATCGCGAATACCATATAGGGAGACGGTAGTTGGAGGCAAGTCCAAACAACACATTTAGTACATGCCCATGTTTTGCAAGCAGTTACAATTCCACGTAACAAGACACAGCTTCGCAAGCCTTGGCAGTTTGATCACTAACTTAGCATATCACATGCCATCTTATTGAATATAACATACTGTCCGTCCAATTCATAAATTCATAATCCATAGTTCTATAACCTCAGATAGCTAAAATAGCGTAAAAATATCATGTCACCTCTTTTTATTTACATTTAAATGACATTTGACTATAAACCCCTGTAAAGGTCTTGGCACATTACATCGACTGAACGCCCCGACTCAACTCCAACTCAACTCACAGTATGGCATTGAAATGTAAGCTTTATGTTATGTTCCTTAAAAGTTAATTTGTTAACTTATAAGAAAGGCATAAGACGCGTGGTCCACGCGTTGTTCACCTATTGACGTCACCGACCCGTTAGCCACTCGTTGTCGACGAATTGGGCACGAGTCGACGTCGACAATGTGCTTACGACTAGCGGGCGACGCATTGCCAACACATTGACGCCAAGTTGTCCACTTGTGACAGACGCGTTGATCGCCTAGTTGACGACTCGTTGATACCGGATCGATAGTTCTGGTTGGAAGGTTGTTTGATTGGCGTCGAGACGGTGTAATGTGCGAACAGCTTAAATCATGCTACCGGTTTTCTTAACTGTTTTTCTTTTTGAGCACGTAGCGAACAATAATTTTAATTAATCGAAAATCCAAGCTTTTAAGCCTTGCTCTAGCTTCTTTCTGATCGGTGGTTTATATATTGGAAATGTTATTTGTCAGACGCGCAGTTTCTTACTGCGTAAACATGTTTTTTAAAGATTTTTTATCGAACTTTGTACTCATAAAGTCATTTTAAATGTCGTCAAAATACATGTAGGTGAGAGAGTTTTAAGGCGAAAGAAAGAAATAGAAAATCTTTATTCAGAAGGTTCATTCAGTACAATATTTATTCAATATTCCATGGATCACTTTGCCACGTAAATTATATAGAATTTACACCAATTCATAACGCGACCGCCTAACAATGAAAATTGAATATTGTTCAGCGGACTTTAACATCTATGTTCCATAACAAACAGCTGATGGGCAGTAGGAAAGTAACCCTGAGTGACCAAAAAAGCAGAGGCACAACAAACAAGGCTATTTATTATATAGTTCCAAGGCTAGTCGATAAGAATCTAGGTAAATAAATTACAACAATACGGGTACTTCATGTCGGACTGTTAGCATTATTTAAACGTAAATAAATATATTATATCTTGAATAACACTATTCCTACTAATTCTACTCCCTTCGTACTAATAATATAAACGTTTAAACGACAGTTTATGAGGATGTATGGATGTTTTTTACTCTTTCAAAAATTGTTTCTACCTACTTATGTCCGTAATGGATTTTAAAACCATCCCGATGTGCCCCAATCCTCAAACGGTTCATTCGAAAGGCAATAATGCGATGATGGTTTTAGTCCATTAAAACAATGCATTAGTAACACTCTGTTAAAAATTAAGCGTGAAGACCTACGCATACTGGTTGGTGTTATTAAAAGAAAGAAAGAATGTATTTATTTTACACACAAAAAGGAAGGTTCACAAACAAAATAATGATAGTGTAAGCTAACAAAACAGTTAAGACACAATAAAAAACACACAACACACATAACCTACAATTATTTTAGCCCCTCCCTGTTGCGGCCAAACAGGCTTAGTCTCAGCGAAATGCTGCCTAACATGGGATGTAAGGTGGCAACGCTGGTTTTCAGACTAGACCTTAGAGGTGACGTCATAAGTCGTATTACTGGCCACGGTCACTTGAATGACCCACCACCTAAGAGCTACGGAACCTGTCGGAACCTGTCGCGGCTGCTTTCAGGATGAAGAAACAGTAGAGCATATCCCTTAACACAGTACTGTAACAAACGAAGCCCATAGCCAAATCCGGGTTAAAAAAGCTGCTTGATCGAAACTCACAGACACAGTAGGCATCGGGAAGAGCAATAAGCATGGGGGCAATGCACAATGCATTAAACAGAAATTATAATTAGAATTAAACACGCCAGGTATCCGCTAGTCCACTATATGGCTGACAGTACCAGTATGTACTCTCTATTTGAAGGTAAAATGACAATCAAACAGATAATAGCTACAATAACAGATAATACGCAATGCGTGGGTCCGTGGGATTAAAGATACTACCCATTATCAAACATATACCACTTGAGAATATTTTTCTTTGTTTAAAATATAAGGCGTTGTTTTTAACATAAGAACTGATATAAAATAGTGTATAGGAAATATTGAGGGTCGTATTAAAGTGTGTCCTCCACGAGTGTGTATCGTGGAAAGGCAATATTATCGTGCTGACATTTCATTGTATGTCATCTACTATAATGGGCTTTCTATGTCTTGGAACCAGCCATCAAATGAAAAATATTCGAGGATTGTTTTTGTGATACCTGCATACCTGATACCTGATTGGGTTCCGGAGATGGCGTTTGGAAACCCTTACAGCCCTGACAAACATTTGCAGATAATTCAAAGATTTGTCTCGGTGCGAGAATCGATCCCACAACCTTCTGCGTTTTAGGCGGACTTTAACCACTGTGCGATAGAGGACGTCGAAACTGAAAAGTAGTAATGTTGTTCACGGCAGAAATAGGTATATAGAATGTAGCTTACTTAGCTATCTTATATCAAGATCCACGTCACATCCAAACACACCACAATACAACCTACCCATACTTACATTAGATACTTTATCATAACACAAATAAACATTAAAAATAACATGATAATGACGGAGGTCGTAAAACCGCTAAGTGATGCCTAAATAACGTAGTTTCCAAGGTATTAAACGATATAGTTACTACGGCACCACATAGGTCAATGTAATGTCGAAGCAATCAAAATCAGATTTAGACAAAGACATAAATGTAGGTATTCATTTGCAACTGAATACAGAATATAAAAAACAATTGAGAAAAGGATAACATGAAACGTGGTGGGATGTGTACTATAGCAGCAAAATGGCATCGACTCAGCATAATATGCACTGTTTTAGCAACAAAAGCTGTTACTCTGCCATGCAATAAAAAAAATACAGCATATATTGACACTTCAAAGGGAATCAAGACGTATAGTGTAATTCCCGTTGACCTAGAATTAAAAGTCTTATTAGACCTGCTGTATTCAGTCTGTCTTACTGACTAATAAGTCAAGCTTAAGACCGACTTAGCGGCTTACTCTTATCATACTACACTTAGTGTAAGACAGTCTTACTAAGACAGACTAAAAAACGCGTGATCTAATAGGCCTTTCAATTTGGCAAGAAGCAATGTCTTGTAAAAGTAAAGTAAATAATCCGAGAACCTTTTTGTAGTTACATCACAAAAAAAAACCAGATCCGAGTCCAATTGGCCGGTTTTTAAGATAGATCAAGCTCATGACCCACCATGGTCCATGTCGCCGAAAAATGACTCTTATACTTTGACGCGATTGAACAGGCGTGCATCTGATCATCATCATGTCAATTTTTAACCGACTTCAAAAAGGAGAAGATTCTCAATTCGTCGGAATCTTTTTATCTCAATGCCTTCAACAATACTGACGAACAGACTAGTTTCTGAATTACAAAACAATTGAATTAATGAGATATTGCAACCATTTTACAAACAGAGATATTCTGTTCACTTTCCAAGATTTGCAGAATTGATTCAAATAACATGTTATGTTAATTTCGATGAGCTGTTTACATAACACAATTTCACGGTCGTCGAGTTTATTCATAGTTTGCGAAGAAATTTCTAAATATTTTGGATTCTTTATTAATATGATAGATCTGGTGAAATCCATGCCTATTTTTGCCGTACAACAGCATTGCTGTGTTACAGTTTGAAGTGGTTGCCGGTGAAATAACATGTACATGAGGCTAAACACCTTAAAGTTGATGAAACACAGGCAGTAGACAGTAGGGTTCCAAACATGCGTGACCTACCATGCTATACTTTGTCCTACATAAGTAATGGTTACCACTTAACATCAGGTGGGACAAGTGCTAGTTCCATCTTCAGGTATCATAAAACAAAATCTTAATTTATCTGCGACAGGATTGTTGTCGATCAATATCAGCCTATAGCAGTCCACTGCTGGACATGGCTCTCCCCTTATAAGTTGGCTGCCTAATCCCACTGGACATGCGATTGCCGATTTTGATTCTTTTTCTTCTTTGTATGAGCTATGAGTGGTCAACTCTGGTGTCGGAGTTTTTAGGCTAAAGGCCGACATGGCTTAACGAGTGAAAACTCGGGGCATCTTATGAACGTGCCTTTCGTAGCACGGAAGCGTTCAGATCTAAATGCCACTAAACGATCACCCATCCAAGTAGTGACCAAACAGAGAGTAGCTTAGAACACCTAAGTAAGCCACGCCACGAGCGGTTCTCTTTAATTCTATTTTTTTTGATTAGTTTTCATCGGTTTTTGAAAAAGACCTTACAAACTGTGTTTGCGCGCAGGCTAGTTTGTTTATGTATTCAATGTATTGTAATGCGAAACGTATAATAAAACTAACAACCCACCCATGACGAGAATTATAAGTGTTTGTAAACATAATTGCCACGTCCTTATTTAAAGGTAGTTGAGTTCATTATTGAGGATAACAAATGGGCTTCTAGAGTCATGCTTTTCCGTTCTGTCGAGGTCAAAATGATACCTAAATCAATATTGATATGCTGGATTGTGGTTTCGCCCGGTATCAGAGATTCTTGAATGTTTTTTTTTGTAGAAACTGTATAAAAAGCATAGGTCTCCTGAGTGAGTTTGAGACACTCGAGTACCCGGCCATTACATGGTAGGGAAAAACACTGAACCTAGCTCATGTTTTTTTAACTACTAAAACTAAACATGACTAAACTATAGTTTGGAAAATCGAAAATCGTCATCGTCTCAACCCAAACCGAGCGGAGATATTAGTATTTCTCTAAAAAAACCTGCCACCTCCTAATTTTGATTATAAGGTTTTTGTCGTTTGAGAAGCGCTCGTGGCGTGATTTCTGTATTCTTAGCAGATCATCTTGGTTAAGCAACACTCCGGCCGTCACTACTTGGATAGGTGACCGTTTAATGCTATTTAGATTTGAGCTCTTCCGTGCTTAGGAAGGCACGTAGATGTTGGTCCCGGTTTTCAGTCGATAAGCCGGAGCCGGATGTCGGAGGCCATCGAGCGGCCTAAAACGTTCGACATCAGCGGTGGTCACTAGCGAACTACTGGAAATGCGAAGAATAAGAAAGCGTTAGGTAGTTTAGCGCTTCTGTGCTGCGGAAGGCACGTTAAGATGTTAATCTCGACTAACAATAAACTGTAAATGCACGCAAGCGAATCTAATCCTGATAAGGTTTTAAAAGAGCGAAACGACAGGTATATTATCTGCTCCATTGATGGAATTAATTTCTTTTACTTTTTTTTATGTTAACTAGTTTTTGCTTGCGGCTCCGCTCGCGTGGTACCGGGATGAACAGGTAACAGTAAACAGGCTGTCCTATAATATGAGAATCTTGTACCATAGAACTTAAGAACCTTGTAACCATATTTAGCAAATAAACCATTTCTATGCTCAGTACTATACTCGGCATCAAGCTTACCGTATTCCTAACGTCGAGATTCGAAGTCGAACAAAGGTCAGACGTTGGGAACCGCATAACGGAATTAAAATGGAGTTGGGCAGTACACCTGGTAAGGCGAGGTGATGTCATGACAGGTGGAGTAAGGCGATAACCGAATGGCGTCCCAAGAACCGGGTACAGAAACGTCCGTCGTCCAGCAGCTAGATGGACACATGATATTGCATCCATCGTGGGCCGAAACTGGATGAGACGAGCTTTGAACCGTGGGGACTGGCACATACAAAGGGAGGCCTATACCCAGCAGTGGGTGAAGTCGGACTGTGCTTGATGAAACCATTTCTATTTCCTTCCATAATGTTTGTTCTATACACAAACTTACGCATATATTGTTAGTGTCATTAAGATAATTCAAGCAAAAACATGCCTCGAGCTGAGGACAGGGCGCAACGGTGCTCATTGGGAGCAGTGGAATAGACTAGCTATTATGTTGATGATGATGAAGCAAAAACATGTTTTATTATAATTTCAGCAGAGTGCAAAAACTCATAAAACCAACACAAAAACAGCTGATGTAGCGGCGGCCATTTTACCGAGGTTAAACGTCAGGTCAAGGTCAATTGTCGTTTGGGTCAAGTTATTTTCTTCGAGGGTTAAATCGACACATGTTTCTACTCGCTCTTGTTCACCCTGAATAGAATATATATTGAGTTATTGTACATCAGTTTTTTAATTAAAAAAAAGATACTTACAAATTCATTTTTTCAGATAACGAAAGAGGCATTTTACAAAGAGTCACTTTGTTTTCAATTTGAGTTATTGAAACAATCGTTTTTAAAGTAAAAAGATAAATTTTAATTTCGTTTGTTCAGATACTTATCAAAAGAGGGATTTTAAAAAAAAAACACATTAAATTTGTTTTATAAACAATTTGAGTTCATATATGGTTTCGGAGTTCGATGATGCCCGAGAGATTCAGACATGGAATTACCATTTAACTGTTAAAAGAAGATTACGAAGCGCTCGTGGCGTGCCTAAAGTACCTAGTAACAACAATAAAGCAACCACCGGGTCACTGTTTGGATAGGTGACCGTTAAGAGGCATTTAGATCTGAGAGCGAGAGCTTGGCTTGTTAAGAAAGTCCTGGCTATTCCAAAAGCTAGGCCCAAAAACTGCGACACCAGGGGCTCACCGAAGTAGGTACGTTTCGTGTTTCAGTCGGGCCAAAGAGCTCCCGGTGCCGGTGTCGTCCAACAGCGCGTTGGGTTGACGACAGTGCGAAAGCCGCTGGACATACCTAGATGAGAGACGTTCAAGCTGGCAAAAACTAAGGGAGGCCCATACCCAGCAGTGGGTGATTCCGGACTGAGATAATGATAATGATGATGGTAGAGTTTTATCGTCAATTCTAATATTGCGCTTAATAACCGCACGAAACGAAACACGTAATTTCGTACTTCGATGACTGTAGCTCCAGAGGACAAAGCTAACAGAATAAGGGCATTTTAATTCAGAGATTCGAAACAAACAAGGTCCAAGTCCAAAGTTCATATCGAGTAATCCAACAGTCATATAACCAGACATGTTAGTCACTACTGGTTCTGAGTGGAATTTCCTTGAGGAACTCGATGTAAACAAACATAAGAACCGTAAACGCTGGCAGATGGCCAGGTTTTCTTTGTTTTACTGAAATCAGCTGTTTTTGTGCTCAGAATGTATTCTCTTGTTCATATTTCTTGGTTTTGACCACTTGATTTTGTATTTGTACAAGAAAAATAGAGACTCATATTCATTTAGTTGCTTCCGCTCGCGATTTTGTTTGCGTGGTATGTCACAAAATAATATTATATTATGTATATTCCAAGTTTCATCAAAATCCGTTTAGTAGTTTTTGCGTGAAAGAGTAACAAACTTACAACACACGGCAAACACACATACTTAATAATAACAACAATTTACAAAAAGTATTTACACTGATACAAGACTGAAAATTATTTTTTCACTTCTCTTGCTCAAAAAGTGTATCATAATAGTGTAGCTTAGCGGGCCTAAAACTCGAGTTTAATACCTCGGGTTAAAAAGTATTCTTTCTTTTTAATTTTTGTCTAAAAGCCCGTACAAAGCTTTCGTTCTCTTACATAAAAACTCGACTTCTTGGTGCTCCGTCAATCTTTTTTTTTGAAAATAGAACCGTCTTGGTGATGTTTTATGAAGGTTGATTAATTTTTAATAAAATTTCTGAAAATTGTCTGATTTTGAATTGTTTTATTTTCTCGCAATCGAAGTGAAAAGAGTGTTTTACTCGGGCCAAAACCACCCATTATAACTCGGTCTTGTCATCCTCCTGTCAATCTACTATTACGTGTGTTGCAGTAATATAAAGGTATACTTTTAATGCTGCGCATACTTTTAATGCTGGACCAATAATTTTTGCCTATTGGGTCAGCAGCTAGCTTGCTTTAGCTCTTCTACTTGTGCAAAAAAAAAACTCTGATTCAAGACTCCATTCATTTCATTCATCACCAGCAGATCCACTCGCAAAGCTCCGTTTCCGTTGTCTTCCTCTCCCATCTATCAGTGTTAATTATTTTCCACCATCACGAAATCCAAGACAGAACTAATGACACGAAGTTAGACCGGGTAAGCGATGGTAAATTGGTAGCCGCTTTCAAAGAATCAATTGACAAATACCACAAAGAAACTTTTCCAATTTCTGGTGACGACACAGAGAATTAATTTTCTCCGAAGAAAATGCGAAATTGGAAATTCCCTGAGCAGGAATGTCAAGGTCAAACGCTGATGTCTAACCTCAAGGCATTGAGGAGAGAACTTTTTCATTTTACCACTAAATTATATGAGAATGATTTAGAATTTTAAGAACCTAGCTTTTGTCGGTGTAGTGATCTGGCTCATGTTTGTTTGTAGCTTATTCTTGATCTTCCTCTTCCACGCTTTCCTTCTACCTTTCCCTCGATGATGATTCTAATAATTTAGAAGATTTTCTGCAAGGTTTTTTAGAATAACATGATTCTTCCATCAGGTAGAAATAGGCGAGGCTGTGACGACACTATGACGCAAACAACCCCACGTTTCAAGGGTATAACGTTCTAATTGGATTTTTTCTGTTTGACCAACTGTTTAACGTGGCTACTAAAGTATATTGGATTTGTTCGATAAGTCCTCATTATTCTTCTTTACCAAGTTTTTATTTTTCGACTAGAGACCAACTCTGTTTAGGAGTTTTTAGGTCACGCCTCTGTCATGGCTAGAAAAGTCCGGGACCAGTAACATGCTATCCAAAGCACGGAAGCGCTCAGATACTATGTCACTAAACGGTCACCCATCCAACCAAATAGTGACCCGTGGCTTGATATGATATGTGATGACTTGAATGCATTCACAGAACATTCTTGAGTGTGATATGTGATGGTTTGAATTCACTCAAGAACGCTTATATGCAATTTTCTTTTCTCTTGCGAAAAGCTGTGCCCTGCGATCCCCAACCCGTATGCCTTGCGTGGGGATTGCCCATAATCCCCATTCTTATATCTGTTCGTCAACATCACACATAAGTAATAATCTATCTTCTATCTTTAAATAAAAGAGAAGGCCTTTTTCTGGAATCAACGCACCCTAAACCACTGAATATAGAAAGTTAAATTTTGGAGTGTAGCCTCCTTTTATAGCAAAACCACCGAATAAGAAGGGATTTTTGGAAATTCAACCCCTATGGGGGTTAACGGGGGTGGCAAAGTTAAGAAAAAAAAAACACCTATTAACTTGAAATTTTGCACAGAGACTAATAAAAATAAATAAACACATATTTGAAGATTTTTGGAAATTCAACCCCTAAAGGAGATGACGGCGGTGGCAAAGTTTGTATGGGGGACGAAAAAAAATCCTCGCCAGTCGACTTGAAATATTGCGAGACTAATGAAAACAAACAAATACCTGTTTCAGCATTTTTCTCAAATCAACTCCTAAGGGGTACAAATGGGGTGGCAAAGTTTGTTTGTGTATAGAGGACAATTGTTTTTGTCCCCTATTGACTTGAAGAAATAAATAAATCTATTTCTGCTTTTTTCAAAATATAACCTCTAAGGGTGTAAACGGGGATGGCAATGTTTTGAGGGACCAAAAAATCTTTACATATTGACAATTTGAAATTTTTCATAGAGACTCTTTATTAAAAATAAATAAAACCTATTTCAGCATTTTCGCAATTCAACCCCTGAAGGTGTTAACAGGGAAGGCAAAGATTGTGGGGGTGCAAAAGCCCCTTGTATGGGGTGCAAAAAAAATATTACTTATTGACTTGCATTTTTCCACAGAGAACAATTAAAATAAATGAACTTATATTTCAGCATTTATCGCAATTCAACCTCAAAAGAGGTGGCAAAGTTTGTATGGGGTCAATACGGGTTTCAAAATTTTAGGTAAACATATCTGAGAATCTGAGAAAAATAGTTCTAGACCAGGAATAACAAAATAAGCTACTTTTTATCCGGCTACCACGCGTGCGAAGCCGCGGGTGGAAGCTAGTCGTTTAATATACCTAAACATCATACAATATTGTATGAAATACTTCCTGAACAGTCACGTGTATTCTCGTCTTCCTAGTGTCGCGTGACCTTAGTAGGGCCATTAGCGTAGGCAGCCTTATGCAAGTCTCGTGTTACGTAGTTTAAATGTCGAGTAGGCTATTGTCTCCGTAGACCAATAAAGACTTCTCTTATTAAATTCAAAAACAAGTAAAGAAAAGAAGCATCTCTGCTTCAGGTCTGGCTAAAATTCGCTTTCGTCTGTTACTTGGTACTCCAGTAGTTTACAACCGATCTGGACAAAAATACATGTTTTACGAATTTATAGTACTTCTCGTTGGGGTTTTTTGATTGGATGGGAAATTCCTCCAAAAAGAGACAAAGGGGCTGCTGGATATCTCCGCCTTATGAGATCCGATTTTGATGGTTTTTTTATTTATTTCCAAGGTAGATAAGTTGGTCTCATAGAAATTAGGTAAAAATCTCAGGATTTTCAGCGTGATGAGCAGAATAGCTTCTCAAAATGCAGTATATTGCTCACTTTTAGATATCTCACAGTGGAATCGGTATTTTATCAACTAGGTAGCGATTGATGGAGGTATTTTAGTAATAGGATTTTAAACTGACATGGTTATTTTCACTACCAAAGATAATGAAATTGATCCCGTTTTAAATCACCCTTTTTATATTAGTTCCATAAAACATTGTCCTTGGGAGGTCTACTGTTGGCAGAACTACGAGTACTAGAACCGTTTAACAATTGTTTTTACTTATTTCCTATTAATATTAAATGTTACATATACCTAATTGCATACCAGGAATAACATTTAAAGGCAATTTTCTCTCCATCCAAAGGTTACCTGGAAGAGATCGCTGTAAACGATAAGGTCGCCCGTTGTTACATGTTTTATAAGTACCTAATTTACTGTTAACTTTTCTTATCTAATAGTAGTTATGTACTTAGGTATCAAACCGTAAACAATGCTAATGTGTGTGCTTATGCAGTAAATAAACGTTTGTCTATGTCTAATTTGTAATTCGTGGTATGGTAATTCATCAACATCATTTCAGCCATTTTCTGCCCACTGCTGGGGATAGGCCTCCCTCAACTTGTAACCTCTACTTGTTGTGTTGGTGATTAATAAAGTTATATCCATCTGTCTGTCTTTGTATCTGGGTATGGAGCGTGTAAAGCCGCGAGCGAAAGCTAGTCACTGCTTAGACAGTTTAACAATCGATAATGCCTGCCAATCGAATAAAATTATGTAAAATTGTCCATCTGTTGAATGTCATGCAATGCGAATATAAGTTTTCATTCCGACCGATGGGAGCTCATGCTTCATGCATCATAATAGATGCAATTTTGTCGTTAACGGGTGACATAAATCTATATTTAGCTGGTTTAACTGACATACTGACTTCTTCCTTGTTCGCTAGGAAACTATGGTTGCGTACTAACGCAAGGCAACTTTGGTGTTGGAATTTTTAGGACGCCCGAAAGCCTCCATGATGGAAAATGTCGGGCCTAATATCTTTAGCTTTCCGAAGCACGGAAGAGCTCAGATCTGAATGACTAAACGGTCACCCATCTTTATGACCAAACGGAGTGATCTGATAAGAACAACGAAGAATTTTAAAACAAAAATAATGATTTTAAAAAAAAGGCGTTTTTATTTATGAAACGAGCTGAGGACAGGACGCAAATTGACGCAATGGCTCTCATTAGGGGAGGCTTATGTCCAGCGGTGGACTACTATTCGCTGTTGATGATGATGATTCATGAACCAGTATCAAGGTTCAATCAATCCCTAACAGTAATCTAATCAGTGATATCTCCCTTCAAATAGGGGAGGCACATAGCTGTTGTACATTTTTATTCACGTTGTAAATACATCCTGTTTAGATTTACTAAATCACTAGGATTTTATATTGATTAAGCACTATTTCTGAACCAAACATAAATCACACTAATATAAATGCGAAACTATGTTGTGTGTATGTTTGTTCCAACTCAACTCGGTAATGGCTGAACGGTTTTGGATGGAGCTTGGAATATACATAGTTTATCATATTTATTCGGGTGTCACACGTGCGAAGCCGCGGGCGGAAGCTAGTATTAATATATTTTGTTTATTTATAAATCCAATGAACGATGAAATGGAGGCCTTGTGGACGATCGCAAAAACCATAGAACCAACACACTCAGAAACTCAAAATGCAATAGGCCTGTTTCTACTGCAAAAATAACAAATGCGCTCTGTGTGCCGCTAAGCAGCAGCACTGACTAGTAACCAACTATATTAAAACCCGGGCACTTGTTAAAATAAGTGTACCTAACTAAGTAGGAACGGTACACCTGTATCTCAGTTAAAATATACAGATTTGATTTCAACCACCAGCAATGCTGCTTCACGGCAGAACTAGGAGGTGGTAATACTTTCCCGGACGAGCCTACTACTTCACAAAGAGCTCTACAACTGATAAGGCATACGTAGAGTAGGACGCCTTCCGGCCAGGTGGAGTGATGAACGGAAAGGCTGCTGGTAGAAGCTGGATGCGTCGAGCTCAGGATAGGATGCAATGGCGCTCATTGGGGGAGGCCTATGTCCAGTATGTGATTGTTGTTAAGTTTATGTTTAAACAAATTATCTACCTGACGATGCGCCCAATGACGTAAACCGAAGAATCCACAATATTTTGGCGCTATTTCCTGGCAAACTGCCATAGCGTCTAAGGTCAATGGCGTAGTAATACCGCTATACTTAGCGCTTCCTGTCAAGGCATGGTGTTAATTTACTTTTATGGGAGCTTTTGAAGGTCACCATGAACAGCTCTTTTCTACTTCTTCATCCTATTTTAGCCTATTTATAAAAGATGGGTTTAAATTCGTCTCGAAAGGGAGTTATTAGGAACATGATTGTCCACAAGCTGTGAGAACCACAGATAACACATTGAGTGCTAAAAACACACTTGTTCTAGGGCGCGAGCTGCTACTCCACCCGCTGCTGCGAGGCCCGCAGTCAACGTGTTAAAATTATATACTTACGTGATTGAAAACTTTATGTTTATCTTTGTGTGGTGTATCGCTGCCCAAAAATCAAGACAGAGCTACAGTTATTATCATCATTAAGTGAAGGAAAAAGTTTAACAATATCAGCTGCAATAGGGCTGGCTCACAAGCCTGAGTGAAATTATGGCGTCACTTTACAAACCAATTCTTCAATGAAAAACTACAAAATTCGAAAAATCTTAGAGTACTACTGTTACTACTGTTTAGCTTTGTGTTCGTTTCTTATTCATTACTACTGTTGAGTTTCAGGAGTAGATATCATTTTCGGGATAACACACGAATTCAAACTCACCGTGACCTATGTGTAATAACAATACAAAGGTTCAGCAAGAATGTCATGTTGAATCCAACACATTTTCCTACCAAAAAACTTGCACCAAAATTGATCACATTGGTACAAGTTTTTTGATAAGAAAACGTGATAGAATAGAAATGATATTATTGCTGAACCTTTGTATTGTTATTTCCTAGGCCGTAAAGGTTTGCTATTTTGCATAAATACATTCAGTGATTTTATATCTTTAAAAAAATATTTGAATAATGCGAGCGACAGGGAGGTTTGACATGTATAGTCGCCTTCGAGGACTAATGTTTGCATGTTTCGCAAATTCTTGTATTCTTGTACTCGGACATGTGTATATAAAATAAGTAATATTGAACACTATCACACAGCATCACTTAGCTCCTAACCTAACTAAGCAGAGCTTGAATTTTTTGGCCCCGGAACCACATGACTGAATACTACTTATATTTTTTTTTGTTGCATATACTCTTCCTACAATAATATTAAGCGTAAAATTTGTGAGTATGTATGGATTTTTGATACTCTTTCACACGAGAACGGCTGAACGGATTTGGATGAAACTTGGAATATGTACATAGATTGCCTGGATGAACATATAGAATACTTTTTATCAGAGTACAACGCGGAAGCATGTATTACTAATACATAGAAAACATCCAGACCCGAGACAGAACATAGAAACATTTTTCTAGCAACGGGAATCGAACCCGCAACCTTCTGCGTCTCAGGCGGACGATTATGTTCGTGTTTTAATTACCAGTCAGTCAGTTAGTAACAGAATTTTTATATATTTTAGATTATTGTGATAATGAGAGCTCTGCCAAAAATTTCGGTAGTTTTCCTAAACTATCGCTTATTTAGATTTTCGTATAATTGCATAGCAACTGATCAAAATAAAATCGGGACTTCATACGTTCTCGAAAAATGTTAGGGGTGTGTTAATGTTAACCTACATCTTTGGAACCCAAGGCAATCACTTTCACGTGGTGCACCCTGCTGTTAACAAACTGGGCTCTGGGGGCGCCGGCTGATTGCAGCATAGCGCAGCCTAACACCGGCACAGCTAAATCCACTGGCCAATAACGGACAGCGGCGTCAGTGGTGGAAGATATGCCCTGCGATCCTCAACCAACATGCCCAGAGTGGGGATACTGAATGTAAATATTCGGACTGGAATTATCCGATGAAGAAAATTGTTCGCCGATCGTTTTATGTTATACCTACTCACCAATTCTATAGCAGAACAGGACCTGACTGGACGACTAGACGACTGGACTTATAAACCGTACTACGTTGCCTTATATTATATTAATTATATCTGATACTGGCGAAATAGTGGCAATTATCCCAGAAGCCGTTGAATAAAGAAATGAATTAATATATAAGAGACAACTTGTTCGCAAGTACGTAAAATGAGGGCGTATGTACATAAGGATATCACGTTCCATGTATTAATATTACATTAGGTAGAACGCGCTGTATCCAGGTCAAGTAATATGACTCAGATGCACTTTACAGGCGTATTGCATGTTTTATATTACATTACGCCCGCGGCTTTGATCGCGTGGTACCTTGATCTTCACAGTTCGATAGTGCCAGCTCTGGTGGTATTTTTAGGCCGTCCGAAGGCCTCCGACTTGAACAAGCCGGGACCAACATACTTCAACAAATTTACTTTATTCTTTCAACAGCTTCAGAAGGCATGTGCCTTACACACACCTACACACATAGAAGTGTCATCATCATCATCATCACCATTATCATCACCATTATCATCATCATCATCATCATCATGATCAGCAGTCAAACTCAAACTCAAAATTCATTTATTCAGTAGGAACTGTATAGTACACTTTGAAACGTAATTTTTTTTTCAATTTACCACCAATTCGCAACGCGACCAAACAGAGAAGAATTGGCAAGACACTCTGCTTGGCATATATTTTTTTTAAAGTCATTGTTCTTAATAACTATTACATTGTTTTTGATGGAGTTGGAGGCAGTTTAATCCCAAGCTTTTTTGTCATCTAAACAATCAGATATTTTATAATAAGCTTTATTACAGAGATTACGTTTAACAGTCTTATATATGCAGTCCACAGCTGGACATAGGCCTCCCCGAATGAGCGCCATTGCGTCCTGTCCTCAGCTCGACGCATCCAGCTTCTACCGTCGTCACTCCACTTGGCTGGAAGGCGCCCTACACTACATTTGCTGGGATGCAGTCTCCACTAACAACTCGTTTACAACGGTTATAGGTTCTTTGTTAGATATGGCCAGCCCGCTGCCACTTCAGCTTGCTAATTCTTTGAGCTATGTCGACGACTTAAGTTCTATGTCAGATAGTCTCTTTGCGGATTTTATCCTTCAGAGAAAACATTACTAAATGGTTAAGTACAAATCTAGACTATTTTTTCAACAGTGTCTGTCACTGACACTGTTGATAAAAGTTTGGACACACATAAATGTCGAGCGAGCAAAACAAGATAACAGAGCATGACATGAGGTTCCCACTGCACCAAATTCAATAAAAATAAGCTATTTTAGTAATATATCTCAAAATAAACAAATTCTGTGTTGAGTTGCATAAAAATTTACTGATAGCTCAATTCGTGGTAAACAAGAGTTTGTATTGAATCGACAGGACAATTGAGCCTTGTGCGGGCAAAGACACACACATATATTTATAGAGAAAAGTTAAACCAATCATGGTTGTATTTAATTTGACTCCTTAACCATTATAATCAGAAAAATTAGTTTTGTGACCATCCAGCCAAAACATTGAAAAATTAGTAAATTGTTTATTCATCCCCTTAGACATGCGCCTATCTATACCGTATATAAAAATCTTGTGTCACAGTTTTTGTGATCGCACACCTCCAAAATGGCATAACCAATATTTATGAAATATTTAATGTATTTTGGTAAGTATGAGAATAAGTCGTAAAGTATATTAATACCGCTATTGGCTAGGTTATTAGGGCTGTCCCTATCAGATTTTTTTTTCTACTTGTGACAAAAACTTTTTTTTTTAATTGGAATCATAAAATTCCTACATCCTTATATTTTCATTTTCACCCCTACGCCCACCCTCCCAATAATAATTTATATGGCAGAGCAATGTTTGCCGGGTCAGCTAATATCCAATAACATGACATCTTTGTATTATTGACTGATCAATGCACATTGCACAGCGTAAACTGAAGGTCCTGGAGAAATTACATTTGGAGGGTACGTACATTGAATAGTGTAGGGGTGCAATATGAAAAAAAAACTTGAAATGTAGATTAAGACGCATACATTTCTTCCGCGGTGGGAATCGAACCCGAAGCCTTTTGCTTCACATGCGGACCTTCACCCACTGCGCCACAGAGGTCATCGGTGTAACGGAGGTAAACCTCTACGTAGCAGTCGCGAGGCGTCCATTAATTAACTTTAAAGGGTAATTAGGTACTTCGTAAACCTGACGATTGTATTCGAAGTAACGCACTGCAATCCAACACTTGGATAATACGAAATCACTTCCAATATGTTTAGAGGTGTTTAAACAGTAAATGGTATCATAATTATAATAATTTACATTATGCAATGTTTGTTTTAAGTTACAGTTGTTAAATGAGGTTAAAGGTTACCGTAGCCGCTCTAAAAACATACAGAAAATTATAACTTTGGTCAAAACATAGACATTTTGTTTTAACATGAAGACTTTTGGCAAAAAAAAATGCAACAACAATATGCCAATTTTTTTGGCGTATTTAAAGTAAATTACTTACCAAAATCGATGAACTGCTTGATGGACAGTGGCGATGGATTGAATTGGGAGTAGAAATCCAACATTTTGGTAACGTTGGAGAATATCGCTCCGGCTAACCTCATCTTGGTAATTTTAATGCGACTTTAACAACGAATTATTTATTTCCACAATTGTAAAGTCCACAATCACATGAGATGGTTACACATGTTATTAAAACGAAATGTAAATAAAAAATCACACACACGAACTTCCAAGATTTCGCAAAAAATTCGACTGAAAGAAAAAAGAAACTAGCTATAGAATGTTTATTTTTTTGTCTTCTTCTTTCTTTAAGCAATGGCATTTGGTTTCACACTTCCACAATTTCTTTTTAATACGTGACATCCGCTAAATGTTGACAGTAATACCTCATAGTAGGTTTTATTACGAACATTCTTTTGTCCAGTTATTACTTAATTATGTCCAGTAGTCGTCATAGAAAGTAAAATGCAACAAATAAATACATAATCTTGTTCTTAAAAGCGTCGCGCGCGTCATTGGTTCAGGGTAAAAAATAACATACAAAATACATAAAATATAAAGTCACGAACAGTTATATATATAGGAATATACTAAATATGTTACTAAATAATAACTGTTACATTTATTGGTTAAAGTTTATTAAGTATTCTTTAAAAGTTTTTAATTTTTAATGTTTTAAATAGTTTAAGTTCTAATAATACATATTTACCTATTGATCTCTTAGTTACCATAAGTACCTACTACTTAGTTATATTATTATTATTATTATGAATGCTGTGTCCGCCTGTAATTGGTTTCTATATCAGAATGAAAACTTTGTCAGTGTAACTCTACAATGAATTGATATTTAAGCTGTTGGCGTTCCTATTAAATAAATAAATAAATAAATAAGTAAACAGTGGTAGTATTACACGAACGGCATGGGCTACTGGTTTCTTTGCTTTCTTTGTGATTCTGTCTTTGTGAAGCGAGTAGTCGGAGCACCGGAGAAGAAAAATCAAGACTGGTTCGACGACTCGAATGTTAAGATCTCAGTATCTTTTTTCAATTTCTTAGATCTGTTTTTGGCCCTCGTTATAAAAAGACTTCCCCTATTTTCTCAAGCGATACATCAATAAAAATCACTGACCGTGATGACGTGCTAGGCTGTTGGGTCAGCCGAACACTTCAACGAGGTGCTTAACCCGCCCGGCCATAGTGCTGATCATAACTAAATCCACTCAATTCCATTTTCACCTTTGTCTGTGGAGCTTGATGCTCCTCCATCTTTCGAAGAGTTTATCGCTGCGGTCAATAGACTCAAAAATGGCAAAATAGCAGGCTCAGACAGTTTACCCTCTGAACTTTATAAGTATGGAGGCCCTAAAATAAAAAATGAGCTGTTCAGGCTCGTGCTGCGTGCCTGGTAAAGTAGCAAAATTCCCCAGGCCCTGAAGGATGCTACTATCTGCAAACTTTATAAAGGAAAGGGATCATATAGAGACTCATATTGCGGGTCATTTAAAGGTATCTCGCTTCTCAGTTCGGCTGGCAAGATATTAGCCCATATTATAAATCGTCAGCTTGGAGAGCTCACTGAGCGATCTTACCCGAGAGCCAGTATGGATTCCGTCCAAGCAGAGGTACGATGGATGCTATCTTCATCTTCAAACAGCTACAGCAAAAGTCACTTGAACAATCGACCACTGAATATGTGAATTGTTGACTTGGAAAAAGCATTCGACCGCGTACCGAGTTCTGCTATACGTTAGTAATAAGACACAAGTATTAGTGAAATTGAATCAAGAAGATTTGCACGGAAACTCTCTTATGAAGAAAATTGTGCGCCGATTGTTTTTTGTTATAGTCGTCATTGCTATAGCAGAAAACAGGACCTGACCGAAGACTGGACGACTGGACTTATAAACCGTACTACGTTGCCTCATATTATTATGAACAATAATACTTGATACTGGCGAAATTGTTGAAACTATCCCAGAAGCCATTTAATAAAGAAGTGAAGTGCACCAGCACGCGGTACTCCACCAGACCCAACGCCGATATCTTTGAACGGAAAGACACTTGAGGAAGTTAAATCTTTTCAATATCTTGGCAGCTTCATTCGTGATGATAACCGCCTTGAAACTGAAATCTCCTCACGAATCGCAAAGGCAGCTGCGTCATTTGGGATGCTTCGTAAAAAAGTTTGGGATTCGCATGACCTTCGCTTCGTCTACTACACATTAGATTGGATTAGATTACATTCTGAACGATTTTATGAATACCGGTAAGATGGAAACAGAAATGAAGAAGGAGCAGATAATGATGTGATGCTGATGACAATGTAATTCCTTCCTTCTTTCTTCATATGAGCTTGCGACCGACATGGCTTAGTGACTGAAAGAGCCGGGCATTGAGATAAATGACGAGCCGGGACGTCTTAGTCTTCCGAACCACGGAAGCACTCAGATCTAGCCACTAAATGGTCATTGTCTTGCACATAAAATAACATTAACGAAATATTGTACTTATAGATTTATTAGATATAGTTTTGTATGTTATTTTATTAATTGCAACGATATTATTGGTTAGTTGTATTACGATAGTCAAGTCGTCACTCGTCAGTCTTATACAAATTGAGGAAACGTTATTCCAGATGCCTATAAATTAACGAAGAAGAAGATAACTATTTGTTTGGTTGTTTACGTTGTTTGTTTGTTTCGTTCATCAAGCAAGGGTCAAGCAAGGGTTTCGTTCTTTGTTTTGTTTTTTGGAGTGATTTGTTGTGTGATGATGAGTAATTTCCACAAAGTGTGATCTAATTCTTGGATTCACTGGTTACAGAACCAACTTTTACATCTGATGTTAATAAAATTAACACCATTATTACAAGTCAGATGCGTTTTTCTGTCAAATAGAAATGTAAGAAGCCACCAAAATAATTACTTCAGCTAATCTAAGTTTTTCTTGTAAAATAACGATTGCAAACTTATGTATTAGAAAAGGTAGTTAATTATCATTAATTGAAAATATAAATTAATAAATAATGAGTACCTACTTAGACCTACCTAATTTAATATAGATAGGTAGGTATAATATAGCTATTTGGGTTCCTAGGTAAACTTTTTTACCTAGGAACCCAAATAAAAAATAAATATGGATAGCAAACTTTTTTTAAAATCAATAAAATATTCCTACTATCACCATAATTTTGAAATTATTTACAGATGAGCCACAAAGTTTTTGTTTACGGGACACTGAAGCGCAATGAGCCAAACCACCACTGGCTCACGGACCCAAAGAATGGCTCCGGCAAGTTTATTGGAGAAGGCACAACCAAGAGTAAATATCCGTTGATAATCTCAACGAAATACAACATTCCATTCCTGCTATACAGTCCTGGAAACGGGAGTATCGTAAAAGGTAAGATTAAGTGATACGACCTACGCATACTGGTTGGTGTTATTACAGGCCACTGTTACCTGTAAGCCAATCATGTAATTCTGTTGCTATCAATGGTTTCATACTAATAAATAAATGATACGGTTTTTATTGCAATCCAAAATTGACAGCTGCGACTAGGTTTTGAATGCAAGAATAGTAATGCGATCGGCCTACTGAACCACCATCTAGCCACCAACGCAGAGTCCTTATCCATTACTTTAAGGCTGGCTGAGGTCAGCAGGGGAGCAATGTACAAACACCCCAGATGATTTGTCCCAGAGATGTCAGTGTAGAACTTTTTCCCCCCACTCCAAATTAGAATTAGAAGGTAAAATTAATTAAGATAAGACAAGGATAAAAACCCCTTTTATTCTGAACTGCACAGGTTACACAAATATACAAAACAGTATTGTTTTTTTTATAAAATGTCCCGCAATAACATTTTCCACTGGGTCCATCTCTCGCTACCCTTCTCCTTAGTCGCGATCACAATAGGTCTTCATGGCCGCAGTGATATGAAAGCCACGCAATCAATAATAATTACCCTTCTCCTTGAAAATTAATTATCTTTAGTTTTTTCAAAATTATGGGCAAACTCTTGACCTTGCTTGCTCGTGCAGTTTTTTTATCTGCGATCAGTCTTCAGACTATGAGCAGGTTTGGTATTGGCATGTAAGAGAACTGGTCCAGCAATCATTTCTCCTTATTCATCATGAAACAAGTTCCATGATGTGTTGTCTGCGCAGCCTCTTTGGCTAGCTGATGGTGGTTGGCTGTGAAGCTAAGTGGTTAGTGTGAGAGGATCGTGCAGAAATGTGGTCAACAATGAAGCTTTATTTATTAGATAGATAGATAGATAGATACATTTTTATTTGCAACAACAAACACACACATACATAATAATAACAACAATTTACATAACTACTTATAACAAGACTGAAAAAAGAAAAATATTAATTAATCTATGTGTGTGTTGCAGTATGACAAAAAGGTCATAACTCAGCGCATAATTTTGCTCGATGAGCAAACACTGATTTTCAGTTATAACCCGCCGAGGTAACAACAAGAACGAGATGCTTTACAACAACAGTTGGTAGGTTGGTATAATGTACATAATCGATACCTATGATATATTCAGTGCAAAAGTGGAAGCTATTGAAGACTCAAAGTGAAGATGATGAAGTTTTAATTATTGACCGGATATTGAAAATGTACCTGACATGTGGTTGCTAAGCTCAGAGTTGGCGAACAAAGCGCTTTGGAATACCTTCCTTTTGTTTTTGTAATAAAAATGATTTGAAACGTATTTTGAATGTATGTTTGGTATTTAAATTTCGTATTGGAGGTGGAATATTATTCCAGCACTTCGTTGCCAAATATCTGAAACTACCTGTAAACGCCGCAGTTTTATGGTCATGGTAGAGAAGCGCTGATCTAATGGGCCGTAAGGCTCCACGATTATTGCTGCAAGCGAACTTTAGCTTTGAGTGTAAGTATTCAGGCTTTTTAAATTTAATAACATCAAAAACTAACCCACCGAGATGTAGTTCTCTACGAGAGTTCATATTAAGCATGGACATATTGTTTAAATAAGGAGTAATGTGACTACGAGGTGGGACATTAAAACAAAACCGGCAGCATGCATTTTGGACTCGCTGTACTACTAGCTGAGTCCTAACGAGCAAGCGGGGTCCATAGACTATGTCTCCGTAATTAAGTTTAGATAAAATCAAAGCTTCACATAGGGCTATGCGAGATGCTTCTGAAAGTTGATTGCGAATTTTATAGAGGATCTTTAGTCGGTAGAAACAGCTTTTTACTAAACTAAGAATGTGACTCTCAAATCTAAGCTGGCTATCAAAAATGACACCAAGATTCCTCGCCTCCTTAACAAGCTCCACTTGAATCCCATCAACCTTGACATCCAGATCAGGCTTGATTTTTGAGATTTGCGACTTAGTGCCCAGAACCATATATTTGGACTTTGTGGGGTTCAATACGAGGGCGTTGCGAGATGACCAGTCTGCAATCGCATTCAGATCATTATTTAACTGTATAACAGCTTGTGGGATTCTAACTGGCGCCTCTGACACATATACTTGTACATCGTCTGCATAACAGTGGAATAAACTATGTTTTATGACCTCTTTCAAGTCCGCACTATAAATAATAAAAAGAAGAGGTCCAAGTATGGAGCCCTGAGGATAACCACGATTAATTGGCAGTAGTTGTGAACACAAAGTAGTGCCGTCATTTTTTACTAATTTAACTGACTGAAATCGGTAGTTCAGATAGCTTTCAAACCATTTTACAGACATTTGACTTAAGCCGTAATATGTTAATTTGGCAAGGAGGAGTGGTATATTGAGACAGTCAAATGCCCGAGAGTAGTCAAGAAGAGTCAATACTGTACTGTGGCCCATGTCCTGGTTTGCCAATACATTGTCTGTAACGTCGAGAAGAGCTGTCATTGTACCGAGACCCCTACGAAACCCAGATTGCAAAGAAGGCAAAATGTTATAAGTTTCTACATATTTGGTCAACTGAGCACTAACGGCCTTTTCAAGCAGCTTTGAGAGAAATGGTAAGATGCTTATAGGTCGAAGATCATTAAATTCAAGAGGATTGTCATTTTTAGGTATAGGTGTCACGAGTGCGTTTTTCCATTGGTTAGGCACTATACCTGATACTATAGATTTATTAATGATTGCCGTGATAATATCCAACGTGCAAGGGAGTGAAAATAAAATCATATCTTTACTAATACCATCCGCGCCAAGTGCATTAGATTTTATAGACAATATCATTTTAGATATCTCAGTTGACGTGATTGGTTTTAGATCCAATGATTCAGTACCAAATTTATTTTGACTAAAGAAGGATAATTCGGTTAAAGGCACCGTATTATCTCCCGGTATATTTAAAAAGTGTTCATTTATTTTATTCGGGTCATCAAAGAAAGCAGGCAAGGACTTATCCTTGCATGGGTCAATCAAGATTTTATTTTTTAAATTACTCCAGAATTCTCTACTATTACTTACTTTAAAATTTACAATATCATTAAAATAAGCACGTTTCTCACCAGCTATACTCTTTAAAACTAGACTTTTCATTTCTCTATAATAATTACCATCTTGCTCAGTGCCAGACTTTCGATACGCCTTATGAGCTACATTACGTTCGTCGATCATCATTTTGCATACATCGGTAACCCACGGCAATGAGTAATTATTCCTAACAGTTATAGATTTAATAGGGGCATGCCTGTCGAATAAAGAAATAATCATTGTGTTAAATTTATTAACCATCGAGTCTATGGTAGGTAACAAATTAATTTCATTCCAGTCTATGCCATACAAGTCATTATTAAATTCATTAAGATTAATTTTATTGATAGGTCTAAACGTAATTTTTTTTGGTAAAGATTTAATTTTTTTTAATGATCACAATAATCATTGCGTGTCCATTATCGCCAGTAATATTATCTACTGTAATATGATGCATAGGTGCGTTTGTACATACCACATCAATAAGCTTCTCACTATGCGATGTGAAGTGCGTCGGTTCTGTGACATATTGATGTAAATTCATATAGTCAAGGAACTGATTAAATTTAATAGTTTCAGCTTCGGATTCCACGAGCATATTAATATTGATGTCTCCCAAAAACATAACAAAGTCAAAGTTGGAGAAATTATTTATTGAATCAGAAAGTGCGTCGATAAACGTGTCTACTTTTACCCACTCAAGTCTATACGCTGTTCCAACAACAATACGAAATCCATTAACACGAGTTGATAACCACATCTGTTCAATCATATCATTAGGTCTAGATAAATAGCGAACATTTACACCCGTTTTAATATAAAAACCCAGTCCACCACCTTTTCCCTTGCGCATGTGCAGGGGGCGCGGGGCGAGGCGTAGACGGTACCCAGGCACGGCTGGCGCACGCGCCTCCTGCCCACTCTTTATCCAGGTCTCATTAATTGCGATAATATCCGCGCAGTGCCGTACCATTGCAATGATAAAGTTATCCTGACCTGTGTTTAACGAGCCCGCATTGTAAAGTGCTAACTTTAGTAGCTTTGACTTAGAACCTATAAAGCCAAGGGATTTATCCCAGTGAACAAATGTAAATTAAAAAAAAATAGTTTTCTAGCGGGCAGCTTTGTGTGAACATAAATAGTGATGCAAATGTGTAGTGTAAGTGTAGCTATGTTATGTCGTAAAGCATCTCGTATCGAATTAAGTCCACTGCAACACTCACATTTTTTTGGTATACATAAAATACACAGGGTAAAATAAACTGTTGTTGTATCAAATAGGCAACAAAAGTAACTGCTAAAAGAAAGAACCTGAGACAAATATATAATCATAAAACAATTGCTTATTAAAAAGTAGAATAAGTAGGTAATGAACATTTCCGGATATAAAATATAAATAAATTCTTTATCGGACTTTAAAGTAATAAAATTAGTGTAATTATAAGGTTTAAGTATAAATGTCAATGCAGTATAAAAGTTTTTGAAATAAAAGCTATACGATTGTAAGATAACAGATGGGTAAACATAATCAACTAGCAGGCAAAACAAAAATATTAACAAACACAAAGAAAAATTAAGCAAAATATCAAAGAAAACAAAATAATACACCAATATTTGAAGATTGGTAGTATACACTACCAAGGTGAGCTCATACAAGCTTAGTTCAATAAGCCTAGTTGTTCTGGCTGCTAGCGGTGCCAACGGCTTCAGGCCCAAAAACCCGACGGAGGTCACCTTCCGAACGAATACGGTGTCGAGGAGAGTCTGTTCCCTGTAGCCTGCGCGCGTAGATCTTCCCATCTCTAGTCCATACGAATCTCCAGCCCAGTCTATTTCCAATATCCCGTGCTTGCCGGAACAACAGCCGATTTGATTTCGTCAACCTCTCGTTGATGTAGAATCGTCGGTGCGGACCGGGTAAGCCCGTGTCCTAAGTTGTGATGCCGCGGCGAACCCGAGCCGCATGCATCAGCTGGTCACGAGATGTACGTCTGGCCAGTCGAACCACAACGGGGCGCGAGCGAGGCGCTGGGGCCGATTCAGAAGACTCAAAGCTCCTTCCGACTCGTGCGGCGCTAACTAGATCCTGCTCAGTCAGCTTGACACCCAATTTAATGCTCAGAGTATTTACTAGATGAACAAGATTTTCTCCTTTCTCCTCCGGTATATTAGTGATTTCTAAGTCGTTACTCAACAGATCTTGATCACGATCATTAATCTCTCCCCTGAGCTGTTCAATGGTTTCTAACAACGAGCTACTATTAGGTGCCATGCCCCCATCAGCTAGACGTGCCTCAATGTTTCCTACACGCGTATCCAACTGGCAAACTTTTCGGTCACATTCGTCTATCCTGAGAGCTAGACTAGACATAGTGCCATTCAATGTTTCCAT
The DNA here is from genome assembly GCA_951804965.1 of Horisme vitalbata. Lineage (NCBI taxonomy): Eukaryota > Metazoa > Arthropoda > Insecta > Lepidoptera > Geometridae > Horisme > Horisme vitalbata. The sequence continues at coordinate 25,833,615 of OX638094.1, read as the reverse complement.
TTGAAGACGCGTGGCTCTCATTTCTTCTTTGAAAAGACGGACCTCCTTGACTAGAGTTTGTATATCCGACAGATCCATAGACTCATTGTGGGCTGTGCTGTCACTTAATAAATCTTGAGGGCTCATAATAGCTGCTCCACGGTTGCAGTTAACACCAACAATAGCTCCACGGACCGGAGTGTTGGTGTTGTCCCTCTTAGGCCGATTGCTCACACACACCACACATTTCCAAGCTGCTCGGCGATCCGCCGTCATAAAACCAGCAAAGTGGTTCTCCGTAACGTTCGCACAATCAAGGTCATAAGACTCATTACACTCGCCGCATGTTAGTTGACTCCCCACAATTAATTTCTTGCACCCAGCACATTCCGTGCGATTATTATACATGTTGATTTCAAAATAAATTTAAATAAAAAAGTTCAAGTCGCAAAAAGTCCTTCTCTGGAACGGATTTGAACCCGGGCTAGCCGGTACGCCAATCTCTGCGTGATACTATGACGCCAACGAAGATATACAAGATTGGGCGAAATTAGTCAACCAAACTGAGCGTCCGGATTTAATCACAAAGTAGGAAAGCAGGTAGTTAAAAAACTGGTTCAATGCTCGGAGTCAAAATGACATAGCTCACCCAGCTGTTCAATCAATTATTCACAAGATTACGGCACAGTCACTAATCGCTCAGAGCTGCCACATGCACCAAAATTTAGGAAATATTACAAAGATTACACTGATGTATAATTCACTCAAAGTGACACAGTTTTACTATGAATTATGAATAGTTTTAGATAGGTTAAAGGTAAACTACGTGTGCTCGGTAACTCGTTCAACTTGCTACTCCATTTATTTGTTTAATGGGTCGCCGACAAGAGATCTTCATAGTTCTCTAGAGGCCAACTCTGGTGTCTCTGAAGTTTTCAGGCCACCTGAAGGCCTCTGACATGGCTTAACGACTGAATGGCAGTAGGCAAGCCATATCTACCAAAGATACCCATTGGAGTAAACGAGTTCTAGAGTGAAGACCGCTTCTCAAACGTAGTGTAGGACGCCCTCCGGCCAGGTGGAGTGACAATCTGCGAAAGGCTGCTGGTAGAAGCTTGAGGCGTCGAGCTGAGGACAGGGCGCAGTGGCGCTTATTAGTGGAGGCCTATGTCCAGGTCCAGCAGTGGCAAGGTCATGTTATATTGACTAGTAGGTACTATTGGACGTAATTATTGTTTTCAGGTGAGGTGTATGAAGTTGATGATACAATGCTTGGCAATCTGGACATTTTAGAAGACCATCCTAATTACTATGTCAGGGAGATGGATGATATTATTGTTAAGATGTGAGTTAATTATCATCCCTTAAGACGGGGGATTGTCCATAATCCCTACGCTGCGCATGCGGGTTTGGGATCCCAGGGCACAGCTTCTCGCAGCCAACGCTGCTGCCCGTCAGGGGTCAGGGAATTTAGCTGTGTTGGTTACTATGCTATGCCGCAATCAGCCGCACGAGCCCCATTCACTTGTTAGCAGGGCACCACGGGCAGGTTAGGCTAACTTGAGTTCCAAAGGTGATGGTTAAAACCTATGATGAACCTATTACCTAAACCTACCTCAAAGTATACTGAAATGTTCCTACTGAATAGAAACATTTTTTACTTTACTTTTACTATGGGCACAGAATACAGAAGGGACAGAAGCGTCACTCCGCGCAATCATTTAAATAAATAGCGACTTTAGCTGCTACGCAATAAAGTGCTATTCAGCTCGTACCGAACTCAGTGCCTAACATTTATATTAACCTACACCTTGCATCCCTTTCTATCGTATAGCTCTATCTCTACTGACGTGGCACGTGTAACGTTAGGGTTGTCTTGAGAATTATTCTGTGACGAATAATAAGAACCTGGCCGCCGACGGGCAGCAGCGTCGGCGGTGCGAGAAGCTGTACCCTGCGATCCCCAACCCGCATGCCCAGCGTGGCCAAAATTTTAGTAGGTAGGTACCTACCTAGATATTTGCAAGAGAAAAAAACAACATTTGGTTTGTAGGTAACCTAGTTATCTAGTTTTAGTTGTTAGTACGCCTACCTTTAGGTAACTTACCACATCGATTTGTCTACCTACACCTACCTACCCGACTGTTTTTAAGTAGGTAACCTACACTGCCTACTTAAAGTTAAATCAAATAAAAATGTACCTAGGTTGGGTTTCTAATCTTGCTCTCAGTCTACATAATCAAAATCATAATACCTACTTACTACAGCACTATGTAGGTAGATACCTACCAATGGCACAAAAATTGTCTATGAAAAAATACCTACATTATAATATTACGTTTATTTATGTAGGTAGGTAACGCATTCAAATAGAACTTGTACCTAAGTACCTATCTACTTAAGTAAATACGGGAGACTTTGATATCTAAACAACGCATTATTTGGTAGAAAAACTTTCAGTTCTGTACCTACTATTGGTATTATTTACATTTTCTTATTATTATTCAGGCAACCAAATGCTATGCAGTATTTTTTTGCCTTCATTTGGCGTAAAATATAGGTACATTAACAAAAACAAAGTAAAATGCCGCGGCTGCTCAAAGACACTTTCGTTCCGGGCAGAACTCGGCAACCGACGTAACGAACCATGCTAGGAGGGCCGGCGATGCGTAGGTATATTTTTATACCTATTCTGCGGAGTGAAAGAGGCCTGCTATGGGATTAGGGCTTGCATTCGAATATTCGAATATTCGAATAATTCGAATATTATTTTTGTTCGAATATTCGAATACTGATATTTCAATATTCGAATATTCGATTTAAATTAATCCGAACCGAAAAAAGCCACATAAGTTTACGTCGTCGTTCGGGTAAACAACATGTCGAACGATCCGATCCAAACCCAATAACTTTTATCGGGTTCGGAACACGGTTCGGATACACTCGGAAGTGTCACGTAGTGCATTCGCGTAGTTGACGAGACTGTTCTTTCCATTCGTCTCTGTCGTTAACGTGAATGTATGTTTTCATGATTTTGTTAAAATAACAACTAACCTAGATTTATAAGACTGTTTTTAGATTAACATTACCAAGCCAGTCAAACGAACCCTTTGGAGCTGCTTTGTCCGTCCGTCCGTCCATGGCGTGGTTTACTTCGGTGTACTTAAGAGATCACCTTGGTTAAGCAACTCTCCGCGTGGTCATTACTTGGATGGACGACTGTTTAGTGACATTTAGATTTGACCACTTCCGTGCTTCGCAAGGCACGTTAAGATGAAGGTCCCGGCTTTTCAGTCGCTAAGCCATGTCTGAGGCCTTCGGGTGGCCTAAAATCTCCGACACTAGAGTTGGCTACTAGCTCATATGAAGAAGAAAATTTTAATTTGTGGTTGATTGTGCGTGTAACTCACCAATGTCTCGTTACGATGACATACCTTTTTTTAATTTTTTTAAAATTAGTTCATGGAAAAAACGCGTTTAAGAATAAAATAAGTTGATATTTTAAACTTCTTCATGAAAATAACACTCAAAATAACAAAATAAGATGTGATTTTAATAAAATCATAGTGTTTTTCTATTATTCGAATAATATTCGAATAATTCGAATAGTACCCGAAAAAAATTCGAATATTCGAATATGAATATTTTCGAATATTTGCAAGCCCTATATGGGATAGGGGTGGAGGGGGGGTGTACATCCCCGTAATTACCCCTAACCCCTTACATTACACTGTTAATGATTCCTCTAAAAACGCATTGAAGAATAATCTGTATAACTGGTTACAAACTAACAAACTGTTACTAAATTAATTAAATCAGTGCTAAGAAGTTACACTAATTTAAAATTTTTGACATGTTGTGATGTAGACAGATCAGCGAGAGCTCGTCTATGAATAAATCATCACCATCATCTCAGCCCGGAATCGCCCACTGCTGGGTATAGGCCTCCCTTAGTTTTCGCCAGCCTCCTCTGTCCTGTGCATATCTCGTCCAGGAATGCCCAGCGACCTTCGCAATGTCGTCGACCCAACACGCTGTAGACGACCGGGCGCTCTTTGGCCCAACCTTGAATAAACAAAAAAAACAAAAAAGTATCTATTTCAACCTTCAGCTCATATAGGAAGAAAAAACACAAATTAACCTAAATATTAACTAAAAGAATTGTTGGTAAGGTAGTGTTCACAGCAGTGCCTGGTGTACGGACAGTCCACCCTCCCAGATATCATTGCCAGGACGGTGTTGGAGCTGGCCCGCAACTTTTGCACCAGAGAGGCGGCGCCCGCCCGCATGGTGGTATGAAAACAGTCGACCCACGCCGCCGCAAATAACCCTGGACCGCTACAGTAGAGCTGCAGTGTCAACACCTCTCTTCATCATCATCGGCCTATAGCAGTCCACTGCTGGACATAGGCTTCCTTTAATGAGTGCCAATGCGCCCTGTCCTGAGCTTGACGCATGCAGCTTCTACCAGCAGCCTTTCGCAAATCGTCACTCCACCTGGCCGGAGGACGTCCTACACTACGTTTGGTTATCGGTCCTTCGGCAGATATAGCCAGCCCACTATCACTTCAGCTTGTTAATTCTCTGAGCTATGTCGACAACTTTGATTCTATGTCGGATAGTCTTGTTGCTGATTCTATCCTTCAGAGAATATCCGAGCATAGCTCATTCCATATCTCGCTGAGCGTCTTTAAGCTGGTGGTCTAGCCGCACTGTGAATGTCCACGTTTCGGCTCCGACTCCGTATGTCATGCACTGATTAAAAACTTTCGTTTTCAAACATCAACACCGCTCTCAGCGCATTGATAAACTGAACGCGAATGGCGCTGTACGTTGCCAGCGTATACTTTGCCCACAGAATAGAAAAGAATAGGTTTTTCACAGAAAACGTCTTAAATCTATTAAAAAGATATATTAATTAACATTTCAAACAGTACTGAAGTTGCAAAAAGGTCCATTACTCAGCGTAATGCTGGTTGAGACAACCAGCGCTGATCTTCCGTTATGACCTTTTTGTTTCATTAAGGCGACTAGTAGGGTCAAACCTCCCTCTCGCTCGCACTATTCAACATTTTTGAAGATATAAAATCACTGAATGTAGTAATGCAAAATAGCAAACCTTCACGGCCTAGAAAATAACAATACAAAGGTTCAGTAAGAATATCATTTCGAACCCAACACGTTTTCCTACAAAAAAATTGGCACCAAAATTCATCACATTGGTACCAGTTTTTTGTTAAGAAAACGTGAAAGAATCAAAATGAGATTATTGTTGAACCTTTGTATTGTTATTTTCTAGCCCGTGAAGGTTTGCTATTTTGCATAACTACATTCAGTGATTTTATATCTTCAAAAATGTTGAATAGTGCGAGCGAGAGGGAGGTTTGACCCTACTAGTCGTCTTAACATGCGGAGCGGACGTTTACTTATATCTAATTTTTGTAAATTCACAAGAATTAAACAGCATAAATATAAACGGAAAAAACAGCACAACACAGGGTGTACGTATACAGAGAGGTGCAGTATGCTCTGAAGAGAGCTAAAGTTAGCTCTCTTCAGAGCATACTGCACCTTCTCTGAGCTACGCGCAAACCATAATCGCCCCACACCACCACACCACACCAGCCTTTATCAGTCCACTGCTGGACGTAGACCTCCCCTAAAAAGGGAGCATATACCCATAGCATAATCCTCACGCTGGGCATGCGGGTTGGGGATCGCAGGGCACAGCTCGCACCACCCACGCTGCTACCCGTCGGTGGCCAGGGGATTTAGCTGTGCCGATGTAAGCTGCGCTTTGCCGCAATCAGCCTGCTGCCAGAGCCTCATTCGTTATTTGGCAGGGTGCACCACGTGCAGATGAGGTTGGCTTGGGTCCCGAAGATGGATATTGGAACCCCTTACGCCCATCATATTCGCCCGCACATAAATAAATAAAACAAAATTTCTTTCAGGTCTTCAAAAGATCCAGAAACGATGCAATGCTGGGTTTACTTCCTGAAGGCGTTCAAGCCTGATCTCCTCTCATTGCCACAAATGGCCGACTACTCTTCGAAGGGCCCTCACGGTCTGCCTTACATGGAAAGGTCTAGAAGAGATCCTGCTTATAATTTTAGGGCTGAGCTTAAAGACTAGACTAGACAAAGATTTATATTTATTTTCAACTAAACACAGGACCCAACACAAAAATACTATATTAAACGAAAGGCATACGCCCTTCAGGGTGTCCAACATCCGACTTCAGTACCCCAGCCAACCTCACCTACATCTGTTTTAAGGGCATAGAAGATATGCCCATAATCTTCGTTTAATATTGTTTTAAGGGCATTTTCCCTTAATCCTCGTTTAATATTGTTTTAAAGGCAATATGCCCTTAATCCTCGGCCGTTTTTTAAAATTTCGGTTATAATGTGGAAGCCTATGTCCAGCCGTGGGCTGAATATTCATGCTATTTTACTGGCCCTATTCAAAAACGGGCAGTTACATGCCTTGAATAACTACATAAACTTATACATTGCGCCGAGCAGGTCAGTTAGTTATAGCTCTGCTTCCGAGCTGCAGGTCGCGGGTTCGATTCCCGCCCAGGACAAACATTTGTGTTTGTACTATGTCTGGGTGTTCTATTAGTATCTATGTATGTTTATTCGTCTCTGTTACCCATAGTACAGGCTCTGCCTAGTTGCCTAGTTTGGCTTAGTTTGGGATATGAAAAACTAGTGAAAAATAAATATAAAATATCCTTCCTACTTCCTATTCTATCCTACTACTATTATAAACGTGAAAGTTTGTGAGTATGTAATTATGTATGGATGTTTGTTACTCCTTCTCGCAAAAAACTACTGAACGGATTTGGATGAAACTTTGAATACACAGTAGTTTGTGACCTGGAAAAGGCTACTTTTTATCCGGGTACCACGCGAGAGAAGCCGCGGGCGAAAACTAGTTTATAATAAAAATGGCGCTCAATATGATAGGCCTGGATCCAGCAGTGGACGGCTACAGGCTGATGATGATGATGATGATGTGAGGCAATCAATTTTATAATAAAACTTTTTTCATTATTCTTTTGCAGTTGTAATGAGTCCACTATAGATGATTTGGATGATGTATTACGCAAATAGATCGACTATTATAAATTTATTCGTAAGTATTTACTCAAAACATGTTATATAATATAATTTTGTTAATTTACTTTGTGTTTTATTTTCTGCATGGCTGTTTAAGTAATTTATCAAGTGAGCTGTGTATTTTAGGTAATTTTTAATATAAATTCTGTAAGTTAAGTTGTTGTTACATTAAGTTGTTGCTTTGTAGATGTAGCACAAACGAAACGTATTCTAAAGACAGCTTTGTCGAAGGAAATGTCATTGTCATTATCTGTCACCGTTTTGCCATGTGATTTTGATTGACGTAAACATTTGATTTGATATTGCTTGTTTTTGAGGTTATGTATTGTTTTGTTCAGTGATTTTTTTGTGACCTTGTATTTTACTAATAAAAAGAAGGAAGTATTTCTTGTTCTGGTGTGCAATGGACTTTGCCAGAAAACAGCTGGAAAAATACGGCTGGTCCGATGGTAAAAACACGATCAACCACTGAAATTTCGGATTTTTTTGTAACTAAACACAAGGGCAGACAAAGACAAGACAGGGCGCAATGGAGCTTATTATGGGAGGCATACGTCCAGAAGTGGACTGATATTATGATGATGATGATGAAACAAAACAAAAAGAAAGATAAATTTATCCACAAAACTTTACCTGTCTTATTCCAAAACGAAGACTAGATCTATATTTAAAACTGGTATTTTGTATACAGTCAGATTTAAATTTAATCTATATTTAGTATTCGTTTTGGAATGAGGGGGGTACGACTTTAGCTATAATTTGTAACAAAATATCACTGTCTAGTTTAACAAATTAAAATCACAATAATAGATTTAGGTACTATCAGCGACCAGTCTACCTTATCAATTTTAAAACAGTTTCGCTCAACCCCGGACCCCGGTTTGACCAATCGGAGATACTACATCTGTTTCTATTTGAAAAAGCCCTTTGTTTTTATGAATCTTCGAATTTAAGTACCTATAAGCCTCTAGTTTACGTTTACTAGTATTTAAAACTTGACGAGGCGGGGCTAGCAGCTAGTCGCTGCACAGAAAATGCACGCTTAAGATGGTAAAGTAGACTTGTAGCTGATAGTACTTCCTTAAAAACTATAATAGACTACCATATACTAGACTTATAAGACTAACACATTCATAAAGCCGTTTGTGCAGTCAAGTGACTACCCTCTGTGCTAGTTACTCCTTATATTTTGCTTTATTTCAGGTAAAGGTCTGGGCAAACATGAAAACGGTATAGCAGAAGCTCTGAAGCCGAAGATAAAGCGCAGTGTTACAGGCGTCGGCCATGATCCAGCATCAGAGTTCAATGAGCACTGGTGGAGCGCGTTGTATGATAAAGCTTCCAAAAATGTTGAGGTATGTTTATTTTTACTAAGAAACTACTAGCAGGCATTAAATAAATGAAGCTGGACATTACCCCACAAAGTCATCATCATCATCAGCCTATGAAGTCCACACACAAAGGCCTACAACATCTATCGCCAAACTAAGCAGGGCTTGTCCTAATGGGAAACACTTCACTTGTACTTGTATACTTTTTTGTTAATACATACACATTTTAAATAGAAAACATAGGTATAGGTTGACCTATGACAAATATTTGAAGATAATACAAATATTTTGTCTAATTGTGGGAATCGAAACCGTTACCTTCTGTGTCTCCTATGGGCTTGCGCCCACTGCGCTACAGAGGTCTTAAAATTAATGAAATTACTATAATAGGTAGTAATATGGTAGTTTGGACTATTAACACCCATATTGACTTTTTAGTTAATATTCGGGCACTTTCGAGAAACAAAGGTGGATGACAAATGGAGATTTTGGGGGCTTGAGCCCCATAGCCCCCCTGGATCTGCTAGTGCTATACTTTTGTACTTTTCTGTACCCAGTTTTGGGATGCCATTCTAGGCTTTTTTCCCTCCATTTTTTTGTGAACCTCTGTTGATAATGACAATGTCTGTTTCATTGTACCCTTAATGTATAGTACCTAATCAGCTAGAGTTTTCAGTAACTAACTCATTTAAGGACCTGTAGAGAACATTAGCTGCGTCTGATGTTTGCGCAGCTAATATACTCCATCTGTCAAGTTCTCACCTTGTAAGATGTCCAACTCCATTTAAAATACACAACATAATTTAAATGATTAATTACTTTTCTTCAGGTTGAAGAAAAAAATGGCAAGACAAAAAAAATAAAGACAAAAGACAGCGACAACTTCATTATTACGAGTAGCACATGGAAAATGAACAAGAAGTCATCATCAGCAGATGAGACAGAATACTCGGAGTATTTTGTTCGTACCGCTGTTTTGACTAACGATAAGGGAGGGAGGAAGACAGAAAATGTTAAGAGTGAGTCGGAAGATGAAGTTGAACAGAAGGATGTGTTTAAAATGACTGATGAAGAGTTGTTTGCGGCTTGTGAAGGAAGAACGGCACACAAGTAAGTAATCCAAATAATGTAATTAATAAAACAACATCGGGAATTCTAGAGCAATGTTGCCACCAACCTAGAGTCCTTCTCCATTGAGGGACATTTAAGGAGTTGGGCTGGCTGGGGTCGGGTTAGCAGGGGCCAATGCATGATATACCCCAATGCGGGATGGGACGTCAGTGTAGAACTTCAAATTATAAATTAATTTGTTTATTTACTAGCTGACCCGGCGAACTTCGTACCGCCTTAGCGTAGCGTAATGATGCACTACTTTATTTTTTTGTGATGTAATTTTCTTAATATTTTTTTCCGTAAGAACCTTCTCCTAATAATAACTAATACAACAAAAAAAGAATTAGTGAAATCGGTCCAGCCATTCACGCGTGATGCCGTGACCAAGGAAAACGGGTTTCATTTTTATATATATATATAATTAATCACACTAATATTATAATTGCAAAGGTTTGCGTGTGTCTATGTTGTGTATGTTTGTTTTCACTCAACTGCATAAGGCTGAACAGGTTTAGATGAAACTTGGGATATACATAGTTGGTGACCTGGAACACATAGGCAGGCTACTTTTTATAATTTTGTTAAGTGGTAAGCATGTGTCACGCATGTTTAGAACATGGCCTGCGATGCAACACCCTGCGTCCATCAACTTGAGGAATAAGGCGACGTCCTAATTGGCAACGCCAACGATCGTACGACGACGCGATGCGTTTTCGTCGTGCGATGAAAATTTTTGTCCGCGCTTGTGCGACGGTTTGCGAGCTCTAATTAGGACACTCTGAAGAAATCTGTTTGTTTGAACTCATCGCACGACTAGAACGCATCATGTCCATCCTATTGGCCGACCCCTAAAGTTGTGTGCCTGTAAATGTCACGGGCACCTGCTTTACGGCAGAAATAGGCATGGTGGTAGTACGCACCCGGATGAACCCTTCACAAAAAACTTACTTCAGTTATGTATAAATAAGCGTCTGGAACGTACAGTTACAAGAAAGAAGATCGGCCAATTTCATACAACCTGTGACCTGAACATAAAATGTCGCGACTAGAAATGACCTATGTCTTAATTGATAGTTCTTATTGCAGGATATCATGTGCACTTAATAGTTTTTTTTATTAAAGCTGGAGAATTTTGCTGAATTTTTATTTTATACTTTTAGGTTAGGATCGATTAGGACAGTCTCAGTTAGTTAATTTTTCTAAAGTAACAAGTCCTTACGTATTATATACTGGTGGTTACTTCGTCAAAAATAACAGCTGAATTGTATCTTTGTAAAACTGAAAATAGTACTAGAATTGGCCTAAAAATGGCAACACCACCAATAAACGCGTGTTTTGTTAGTGACAGTTTTGTTTTTGATAGTTGACATTGGCATAACGAGAGATGCACAATGTTAGTAGCGTTCAATAACTATGATATGGTACGTAGGGCGTATTGCGATCAATATTGAACATGTTTTACCTAAAAATAAAACATACATTAAAAATACTTACCTTATCCGAGGTCAAATATTAAATATAGTGAGATAAAGCTATCGCTTTCGCTTACTTTAGTCCATATTTCAAGTATCTGTGTGTATTTTATCCTCTTTGCCTCACTCACACCACCACAGGCAGCCCGCTCTCGAGGAGCGGAGCTTCGACTTGGATCGTCATTACGCTTGTTGTTTTTGCAAGATTCACCAGGCAGTATTAAAAAAAATATTTGACCTCGGATAAGGTAAGTATTTTTAATGTATGTTTTATTTTTAGGTAAAACATGTTCATTAAAAAACTGTACCGTTATCCGAGGTCAAATATTAAATATAGTGAGAGATGTTTGTTATCGCCTGGTGGTGGTGGTCAACGTTAATGTGACATGAAAAATAAATAGAGACTATGACTAAGAACTTGCTAAGTAATGCATTAGTGTTTCTTCTATACACCTCTGTCATATACCACAGGATAATGGATAGCAAGTAATTTAGATCCTTTATGTTCGACCTACTATAAGGAGGAAGTCAAGTTGGTAGGCACCTTCTTAGGTTCGTACAGTAGATAAGATCTTCAAATAAAAGAAAGAGGTAGGTACAATAATTATGATTTACTATAGAACATTATCCCTAATTTACTAGGTAGGTTACCTATTTAAGAATGATTATATAATATGATTAATTAACTGCCTGAAAAGATGGCGTAACATTATGATTAGCTTTTTTATTTGACTGCTCTATCTATCTACAATAAAACTTTTTAAAAGTATGTTTGGATTTCCAGTTGCCTCTTGAAATAATATCTTCAATTTTCGTATTCTCAACCCAGCTTTTAGAGGCAACTGCAGCTCTGAAGCTACCAGCCGAAGCTTCTAAACCAGCGTCTTTTAAAAGTGATTTAACCCACCCAGAGATAACACATCTAGATGCTGGCTTGGGCTGACCACATGTAGTAATGAAGAGATTTGTACAATCAGCAGATTTTCGTCTACTATCACCAATAGAAATTAATCTTTTTATCCAAAAAACTGGATCCAGACTTTTACAATCAAGATTTACATTAAGTCTCCAGCCAGGCTGATGATAATTTATTGAATCAGTTTTAGAGCCAACAATCGGCCATAAAATAATATAATCTGTGGTCAGGTTCAAGAGGCCTTGTGATTTTGAGCCCCCCTCGTTGCGTAAGTAAGCTACTGCTGTTTTGTTGTCGGATTGTAGGTGCACGGAGGAGGATTGTAGGTTCGGATCTTGCTCTTTCAAGGCTTTCAGGACAACAAGTAGCTCCTTTTTGTTCGAATGCATGCCTTTTTCTGCAGGTAGCCAATCCCCTGACAGTTTCTCGTGGTCTATTTGGGCACCCCAGGCTATACCCGAGGCATCTGTCACCATGTAATGTGTGGGGTGAGACAGATGAATTTGAGAATGGTCTATCAAATGACTGAGCCACCAGAGCAAGTTTATTTCCGATCTTTCGTTTAGAGTCACAAGCTTTGAGTCTAGTTTGTGATGTTTTATTGTCAGCTTTTGTAGCTGCCGATAATTGAGCCTTCCCCGAGGGATTACAAAACTGGCGAAATTCATCATGCCCACGAGGCTTTGGAAATCGACAAGCTTTGCAGTACGATACTGTAGAAGTTTTGATATCGCGTTCCGTATCTTGCGACACTTTGGTTCTGGGAGATACTTGCGATTTAGCCATGGGTCCCAATGGATACCTAGATATTCCATGTTCTTTCTTGGTATCAGAACGGATTTTTCGAAGTTTACTTTCCAGCCTAGATAGTGCAGCATATCTAGAGCAATGGCAGCGTGCTCTTTCAGAACAACAGGATTTGTGTTTGCGATCAGAAAATCGTCTTAAGTAAACGAGAAGTCTTAGTCCTTTCTGGCGAAGAATTTGGGCCATGAAGTTGCTTACCGTGGCGAATGTTTTGGGTGCCGATCTTAGCCCAAAGGGTAAACATCGCATTTCCAGTATTTCTTGACAATATATCAGGCGTAGGAACCGTCTGTGTGACTTTTTGATTGGCACATGAAAATATGCCTGTGACAGATCTATTTTTACTAGCCAGTCGTTGGGCTGTAAGAATGCTGGGACTTTGTGGACATTGATCAGTCTGAATGGTGCCGTCGAGACAAATCGATTTAACGATCTCAGATCGAAGATCGGCCTCATAGTGCCGTCTGTCTTGGGAACGAGAAACATTCGTGACAGAAAACTCTGGGATGCACGAACAGTAACCAGCACACCTTCTGTTTTCATTTTCTTTATCACAGCTGACATTTCTCTGGACTGGTGAGTGATTTGACGATTTATGTACCGGTCCAGCAGAAGAGAAGGGCGCTTCCAAAAAGGGATACGATAGCCTGAAATGATTTTGAATATGTAACGTGACGCACCCATATCCTTCCATCTTGTTTGATAATGCTTTAGCTGACCGGCACGGAAGAGACTCGGTGAGTCAGAATTTCCGGTAATGTCCCCTATCCCGGTGGGATGAGGGAGACATGCCTCTAACATTTTTGCGCGTTGTCGATCGTTCCTGGTCGATTCGTTTCTGACCTCTTGATGGAACGCCTCTTCCTCGAAACGACCTGTTAGCATTGGCTCCACGCGATCTCGAGTTATTTCCCCTGTATGTTTGGTTCGGGTATTGATATCTGCTAGATGTTGTTACAGTCTGAGCAGTTGCGTTAGTACCGGTCTGCGTAGCAGGAACGCGGTCTTTAGTGCGTGGCCAAAAAACTTTTCGAACATCGCCAATTGTACCGAGGGTAGACGAAAATTTTTCTGCGTCGAAAAGATTGCTGCATGACGGTGGTATCTTTCGTAACATGCTTTTATGCAATGGATCTTTTACGGATGCCAAAATGGCTTCCCTTCTATGTTGTATAATCTCAGCTCTGTGGCCGCAGACCAACTGAAGAGCATCATTCGAGATTTTCGAAAATTCTCCGGTTACAAAAATGTCTTCGATCTTTTTATGAATCTCATCATAGCTTAGGTCAGGCGTAGCCTTAGCCCAATATAAGAAGTTACGAAGTTCTTTTTCTAGCGTGTCGTTTGTTTAATTAAAGCGTAGCTTATAGTAGCAAACGCTTTGTCAGCATTTGAAGTCGTATGAGACGTTTCATATACTTTAATTTCTTCGTTAGGTTCAAGGTCAGTAAAACCGGGAGAATGCCGATAATTTTTCTGAACATCCGCATACCTTACATTCTGCCAGTCAGGGTTATCTAAACGTTGAATGCCTTTCAGTATTTCTAGGTATGATGACGGAGTCTTCAGTACCTCGGGTTCTTTTATTTTGGTTCCGATCGACAGTAAAAAAAGCGGTTCATCGGCTGCGCTGGAGATATTGTCGCTATATAGAGCACCACTGACATCGCCTTCGATGTAATCGTCGGCGTAGTTATTCACACAGTCCCGGTTGGAAACACGCGGTTCGTGTGAAAACCGTGATTTCAGATCACTAACTTCTGCGATCAACTTGTCTAATTTATGATTTTTATGCCTACGCTGCCTACGACTTCGCTTACTGCGTCGGTGTCGGCGAGAACGTTTGGCAGACGAATCTGTACTGGAACTACTACTTGAGCTACTAGAGTCATCATCACTTTCAGAGGAAGACGATTCAGACTTTTTTCGCTTCCTCTGTTTTAAATTATCATTGGGCATATTCGCGCCTTCTCTCACGTCCAATACAAAACTATCATTGCTTACGTCCACTGTATTATTATCATTTTCGCTCATTGTCTAAACAAGTTGCAACAATGTATTTGGAATCTACAATAAAAGAACGAAATAACCTTTGTTAGAATAAAAACTAGATGCTACCTGCTTTGCTGCAAATAAGTACGATTATCACAAAATCTATTGATTTCAACAAAAAGAAACACGAAATCAAAGGGAACACACAATAAGCATACAGGAAAAACCTGATCGAACGGTCACACCGTTTAGATTTGGACTACCTTAACGGACGTTAAAATCAATAGATAACACACGAAATAAAACACTTACCGAGCAATTTTATTCCTTGAAAAAAGTTATCGAACAATTAGAGAAATTTTCCACTAACTTCGTCATGGTACAAAATAACGTGGGTAGGCTTTCTAAAAATGTAGTGATGGGACATGTACATAATGTTCGATCAAATAAGAGAAAATATTTTCCCTCTATTTAGTATGCAAATATGTAGGACGAAAATTTTAAGATATGAAAATTTTATATAACTAGCACTCACCGGTGCACGTCCGTTCGAAGCGAAAACAACAACGTCAATGACGATCCAAGTCGAAGCTCCGCTCCTCGAGAGCGGGCTGCCTGTGGTGGTGTGAGTGAGGCAAAGAGGATAAAATACACACAGATACTTGAAATATGGACTAAAGTAAGCGAAAGCGATAGCTTTATCTCACTATATTTAATATTTGACCTCGGATAACGGTACAGTTTTTTAATTAATATTGATTTACTGAGTGTTCCGGCTCTAATAAATAAAGTTATTAGTTATAATTTCAATACACCATTATCAAGAATATTTTTACATAATTCGCATTTTTAGTCACTTCCATTTATGGTCAGGTCTGAAATGACCGGCCTTCTTTGACGACCTCTGTGGCGCAGCGGGCGATGGTCCCGCCTGAGTCGCAGGAGGTTGCGGGTTTGATCCCCGCTGCTAGACAAATGTTTGTACTGTGAAAATATTTGTTTCTATGTATAATATGTATATATTAACAAAAAAAAAAGGTATTTAAGTAATATATCCATCATGTGATTCCCATAATACAAACTCTGCTTAGTTTGGGGCCATATGATGCTGTGTGATAGTGTACAGCATTATTATGTTATTATATTTATTATTATTATTTAAGAGCTTAGCTCTGGTCGGTGTAGTGATGCAATTCTCTCTCCACTTAGCACTTTCCATTGCTGTCTCTTTCACTTCCTTATACGACATGACTGCGACCTTCTCTGTTATCTGGCTCATGTTGCTTATTCTTGGTCTTCCTCTTGCACGCTTTCCTTCTACATTTCCCTAATGAAGCCGTCATGTCGTTTATGGTGTCCAATCATTTTCCCTCTGCTGTTATGTTCTGCTGCAGGTTCCAAAAGAGTTTTCATTGAGTGAGTTTCTCTTACAGTCGTCAAGTTATCAATATATACTAAAAACTATAAATATATATATATATATTCTAGGTCTAAGATATTTGGAATCCTGCAGAGATCATTTTAGGAAACTATCAATTATAACAATGACAGGTGAATTTATTTATCAAAATATAAATTATGTACGAGTATATATTGATAACTTGACGACTGTAAGAGAAACTCACACTAGACATAATGACCGATTAGCCACTCGAAAAACTAGGCTAGCAAAAATCTCAAAAAGTAACTGCTGCACATCAATTAAACTATATAATCAAAATCCCTCTAGAGATAAAAAACATGAATGTCTGTAACTTAAAAAAATATATAAAAGATCAATTAATTAGAAAGAGTTATTATGACATGAATGAAGTTACGGCTGACAGAAATATATTTACATCAGAACATTAATTTAAGGCGACTATAAGAGTCAAACCTCCCTCTCGCTTGCACTATTCAACATTTTTGAAGATATAAAATCACTGAATGTAGTTATGCCAAATAGCAAAACTTCACGGCCTAGAAAATAACAATACAAAGGTAGGGGTTACATATACTTAATTTAGATTTAAATTGTATACTTATATGATTAACTGTATATGTGTAGTATATCAATCATGTGGTTCCCATAATACAAGCTCTGCTTAGTTTGGGGCTACATGATGCTGTGTGATACCGTATAGCTTTATTTATTTATTTGTGATAATTATTATAACTTTTTTTATACCAGTTTTTTATTTATGTATTATATATACTTTTGTTTGCATTTAGTATGTCAAAAGATAAATAAATTGAATTTGTACGGTTTCCATCAAGACCCTTCTCTTATCCACTCGTTTAAGAACTTCCTCGCTAGTAATCTTTTCAGTCCAACCGATCCTCTCCATCCTTTTCCAGCACCACATTACAAACGCTTCTAATCTTTCTCTATCCCGTTGTGCCATCGTATTATATTTAAAGATACACAATTTCTTTTTACAGAGGTGCCCGCCATGGACTTAGATCTATAGGTAAATTAGCAAGAATAGCCCAACAAGAAGAAATTCTACTAACCCAGCCACAGTACCAGAGCTATACACATGCCAAGAAGTTGAGGCAAAATGTAGAACAAATGAACTTGGAAGATATTGTGTCAAATGTTCATAAAAAGAAAAAGAAACGTAAACACTGCAATAAAAGCTCTGAAATGGCAGAAAGTTGTTCTTTGCCAGATAATCCCAAGCTGGCAGAATCAGATATTACTTTGCCAATCAAAGTAAAAAGTAAAAACAGGGATGTATGCGAAAATTATAAAGATGTCCAGAAAAATAAAAATAAGAAAGGCAACAATAATAAAAACAAAGAGGTGGAATTAGATAGTTCAGTGCCAGAAACAGTGGAATGCGAAAATGAGCTTTCGGTTGGATTAAATACAAATGAAGATGGAACAGTTAAAAAACCAAAGAAACGCAGAGTTCATGATATGCAAACTGATTCAGTTAGTGTGAACTGTGATGGTTTAGAAAGTAAAATCAAAAAGAAAAATAAGAGAAAATCCAAGAATGATTAAAATAACAATTTAACAGAAGACAGTTACATTATTGATTGTATTGATGAATTGTATTTTGTAAGTAATTGGCCTTAAACCATTCATTTATATTTATGATTAAACTATATTTATTAATATAATTATCTAACTTCATACCAACTCTTTCGTTATACCACAGACTAGGGCAATCAAATATCAAATTAATTGTTCCGTTTGCACCGCGTTCCCGTTAGCCCGCGCTTCTTAGGCTCGCGCTCCTTAGAACCGCGCTCACCATAGCACCGCGCTTCTAGTCCCCGCGGCTTCTTTTCTTGCGCCTCATAACAGTGGGCCTCTTATCCAGTGTTCTCGAACGTCAAAGTGCGATATCGGTAGAGCTGTCCACAAAAATCGGTATATTTCTACCCAAAATCGGTATATGACAAAAAATATAGAATATTCAATCAAATTTGTTTAAAACCGAGTGTGCTTGTGATGAACTAAGTTTCTTAGGAGCGTCTTTCCCTGATATAATGTTATTTAACTCTGACAATTGGCAAAGCTTACGCCTTTACGACTATCTTGCAGTCAGACTGAATTTTTTTCTTCCCATTCTTTTCAATATTGTAGAACTTTTATTCTTTTTGAACTCGTGCTTGTACACGGTTCCTCGTCAGACGACATATTATTAACTTTTAATCATAATAATATTATATTTTTTCTATATTAAGATTATGAAACTTTCTCTTCGAAGAAAAAATAAAATCTGAATTCCTGTTTCTATATTGAATGACAATGAATTTCCGAGCGGGAAACCCCTGATAACATCCAGTTGTAGTATTCCTTGAATATGTATTGTGATCCCTACGTAATATATTAGACTACTTAACAAATAAGGGATTTCCCTAAATTCTCTAAGGGATTTCCCGTAACATAAACCATAAATGAAGAGGGCTGCCAACTTAAAAGTGTACAATCGGTAGAAAAATCTGTATAATTTCCACGTATTCTCTGAAATCGTGGAAAAATCGATGCATTTCGTTATTTCGGTAGGACAGAGCCCATATCGGTAGAAATACCGATAAATCGGTAGGTTCGAGACCACTGCTCTTATCAGTGAGCCCTTTGAAGTCGGGGCTTGCTTTTCCTCGCAAAGTACATTCAGAGAATTCAGACTAGGGCTTGCATTCGAATATTATTTTAGTGCGAATATTCGAATACTGATATTTCAATATTCGAATATTCGATTAAAATTAATAACACCGAAATCGGAACTCAGATGTGCATGAAATGCCACTTATGAGTTCGCGCGTATATCCATACAAGACAATACAAGTTTACGTCGTCCTTCGGGTAACCAACATGACGAACGATCCGATCCGAACCCAATAACTTTTGTCCAGAACACGGTTCGGATACACTCGGAAGTTTCGCGTAGTGCATTCGCGTAGTTGACGAGACTGTTCTGTCCATTCGTCTCTGTCGTTAATGTGTATTTTCATGATTTTGTTAAAATACCAACTAACCTAGATTTTTAAGACTGTTTTTAGGGTGACATTACCGAGCCGGTCAAACGAACCCTTATGGTGCTGCCATCCGTCCTTGGCGTGGTTTACTTCGGTGTACTTAAGAGATCACCTTGGATAAGCAACTCTCCGCGCGGTCATTTCTTGGATGGATGACTTTTTAGTGACATTTAGATTTGACCGCTTCCGTGTTTCGGAAGGCACGTTAAGCGGCCTTCGGGTGGCCTAAAATCTCCGACACTAGAGTTGGCCACTGGCTCATTCGACAAAAATATTAAAATTTGTGGTTAATTGTGCGTGTAAACCGCCAATGTCTCGTTACGGCAACACAACTTTTTGTAATTTTTTAAATTTGATATTTTAAATTATTTCATGGAAATAACGCTTTTAAGATTAAAATAAGATGATATTTTAAACTTCTTCGTGAAAATAACACTTAAAATAACAAAAAAAGATGTGGTTTTAATAAAAAACAGTGTTTTTTCTGTTATTCGAGTAATATTCGAATAATTCGAATAGTACCCGAAAAAAAATCGAATATTCGAATATGAAAATTTTCGAATATTTGGAAGCCCTAATTCAGACTCAATAATTATAATGTTTTTAGGTGAGGTAAGGCTGAGCGCAGACCATAGACAAGTCTGTCTTAAGACAGACTGCCGCATGACAAATAGTATGAAGCCGCGCACACTGCGACAAGACGTCTGATAGTCAAAGACGTCTGCAAGACAGCACAACGACAAGTCTGACTCCGATAGGAGTAATAGTGTTCTGTGGTTGCTAGTCTCATACATTGAAACACCAATAAAAGTAATATTTTTTTAAGTTTATTTTTAGTTAGGGCTCCCTAGTAAAATTGCTTTCTAATATAAAACACAAAACTAATTTATAAAAAAATCACATTTCACCTTGAGTCGAATTAACAATTGAAGACCCTTAGTCTGAGGTTGAAGAGTAATTTTTTTGGACAAGTTTTTGAAGTCAGTTTTTGTTCAAAACTAGTAATATCTTAGAATAATAAATTGGATTCTATGTTGTATTGCTACAAGTATTTTTTTATGTTCTATTTCTTTTTTTCGTAGTTAAATACTCATTATATCACAGAAATATAGGCTGTGCCAAGGAGGTTTACATATATTATTTCCATGGGCTGTGCTGACTCCACATTGTTTTACACTATGTATTCCTCTCTGTATTCTGTGACTATGTCAGTATCGGGTCAGCAGAGACTTGCTCGAATTTGGATTTAGTCATAGAGAAAATAAACGCTACACTAGAGAGTCATTATCTGACAAAATCCAACCTCTTTGTAACTGAGTTAAAGTCGGCTCCCCCTCCCCTGTGGAGTAATAGTGTTCTGTGGTCATCAATGTATGTAGATAGTCTATTACTGTACAGGGTGCGTACCACCGAGCCAAATCGAGAACGGGATTAGGATTTGACTTCTGTCATTTGGTAGTTTTGAAAGCCTGCCTCGTACTCACACAAAAAATGACAACTTGCGGAATTTGAATCGAGATTAGGATAGACTTGTCTATTTTTGACACTGTTGACGTCGATAAATTTGAAATTGATCGAGTTTACTATCGAGCTTTTACAGTTTTGTGAAAGTAACTTTTTAGCGATCGAGGATTTTAATCATGATGAAGTTTGAAAAAACTAGGTAAAAAAATTAGGAGATAGTCTAAGACAAAACCAAACATTATTTTGGTACATAACTATGTGCTTGTGCGCTAAATTAATAAATAATCATCTAACTAGGTAGGTATATACAAATTATCTGTTATTAATATTCACTGGAATTGCTACCTATTACAAAAACTTATTTCCGAGGTACAAATTAAGATAAATACTGAAATATGCTGTTGTGCGTTTGCAAGACAAATAGCAATCTTACCCTCTTGACGTTAAATCTGGCGGGACACTTTTCAATGTCGGTTAATTATAATAACGTTGAGTTATCTATTTTTAAATAAAATATGAAATATTACGAAATTTATCTAAACAAAGAAAATATAATTAATGGTAATAATTTTCGAGTATTGCTCACGTTATTTACAGGTCGAAAAGTTACAATATACTAATAAAAAATATATATTTGTGAGGATGTGGCTCCGCCATCTTGACTTTCGAGTGACATAAATCCAATTCTATTCCCGTTCTCTTCTTCTTCTTTTTATTTATGGCCTCTGTGGTATAGCGTCCACAACTTTGCCAATGTCGATGTCGACAAGATTTAACAATAAAAAGGCGACGGAGGTTGAGTGTGATAAAAAAAGGTTTGTGTTTCCAGAGGGAGACTCGACCAAATTTGGGCAACAACAAGATGACTTTATGTGGCTGACAAGAAAATTTTAGAACGGCACATCTACAATAAAATAAAAGACACACGCATAAAAGCACATACAATATATACAGACAATTTGGTGTATATACACCACACGTTGGGGTTATAGGTAGATAATATTTACAAACTTTACAGCTTTATTTTATTTACAGAAATAAATTTACATAATAACGATATAAATGGGGTAAACACAAGGGATAGTAATGTTTTAGAGAAAAGAGGGCGAGGAATTTCAGGAGGGGTTATATCGTACAGGGAAACACGGAGCTTGGGGCAGGAGAAAAGGAGATGCTCGACATTGCCTTCGTCCAGTCCACATTCGCATAGAGAGTGATCCCTGACCCTTATTTTGTTGAGAAAAACTGGGGTACAGGTGTGACCTAACCGAAGACGGCAGATGGTAGACGTCGTTATTTTGTTAGCTTTGCGATACTTGAAGAACCAGGGTCTTGGGGGAATTTCAGGTTGAATATCACCAAAGTGTTTACCTTTAAGGGTTTTAGAATGAACCCACATTCGAGACCAGGATATAGCTAAATGAGAGTTGGGGGCCAAGCATAGGTCGTGGGAAAAGATTTTAAGGTGATCTTGTGTACCCGTCTGAATGGCCAGTTTCGCGCACGAATCAGCTGTTTCATTACCTGGAATACCGGAATGACCCGGTATCCATGCCAATAATACTTTTATTCCATTCTTGTGGCAGCTGTAAAGGGATTCGCGGATTTTAAGAATGATGGGGAATCTGGATTTGGATCGGAAGGGGTTGGAAAGTATAGCCTGTAGTGAACTTTTGGAGTCAGTGAATATGATAGAGTTATTGAGTGAATGAGATTTAACAAAAATAATACTTTCTAATAAGGCTATAGATTCAGCAGTAAAAACAGAAGAAATAGAAGGACATTTAAAACTTAATATAATTTTGGTAGAAGGGATTCAGACAGCTGCACCCACAGGGTTTGAACAGTTAAGTTTTGATTCCCTTCCTGAAGCCAAACTGAAATTTTGATAGAACTCCTTTGCTCTCAACTATCCATTCTAATCGAAATTTTAACATATGCTCCATTATTTTAGCAAGGACGGAGGATAAAGCGATAGGTCTGTAGCTGCTTGGGTCTGAAGAGCATTTTCCGGGTTTGAGGATAGGAATGATAACCTGGGTCTTCCAATCATCTGGTACAACTCCATATTCGAAAAAATAATTGTTTAGCTTTAAGAAGTACTTCTTTATGATGTCGGGAGATTTTACTATAAAGGAGTATGGAATACCATCAATACCTGGGGATGAATCTTTTAAACCATCTAAAGCCTGTTTAAGTTCATTTAATGTAAAATATGAATCAAAAGAAGAAAGAGAGGGGAGGTAAGATGGAGGAGAAGGAAGGGAGTCAGAGAATGGGACAAACGGCGGGCATAATCTGTCACTGAAGGCATCGACCCAAGAAGAAGTGTCATTAGAGAATGTATTTGGGGTATTAAAAGATCCCCGGAAGCGTTTAATCTGTTTCCAAACTAACGATGAGGGGGTTCGTGGAGATAGATTTTCACAAAAGTTTATCCAACCATGTTTCTTTTTGAGTGAAAGGACTCTTCTGGCTTTTGCAGCTAAGCGTTGGTATTCTATGAAATTAGCAAATGTCATAGAAGAGTTATATGTGCGTTCTGCATTTTTTCTATCTTTAACAGCTGCAGTGCATTCTGAATCTCACCAAGGAGTGAAAATTTTAGTAGGAACATGTGATTGTTTTTTGAGAGGGATATTTTCATTGGCACTAGTAATAAGGGTCTCTATTAATTTTGAGTAAGCCATAAAATTATTGTCAGAACTGCCAGTCTGTAAAGGGGGAAGATCGTTTGCACATCTTTCTAAACGAGAAAAATATGATGACCAATCTGCTTCTGAAAGTCGGTACTTTAGGCAGGGATTAAAACTATACTGCGGGGAGACGCAATTAGGAATTGTTATAATAATTGGATAGTGATCACTGCCGTAAGAAGTAGACAAAGTTTTCCAGGAGAGGAGAGACGAGAGAGAAGAACTGATAGTGAGATCAACTGCACTCCTAGGATTCTGAGTAGGAAGGACCCTGCGGGTGTTAGAACCATCGTTCAGAACACAAAGATTCATATCATCAAATATTTCTAATAGTGATCGTGCAAACATATCACAGTGGCTAGAACCCCATAATGTGTGATGGGCATTAAAATCTCCTAACACAATTATAGGGGAAGGAACAGAAGAAATTACATATAGAATATCAGGGATTAAGGCAGAACTAGGGTGGGGGATATATATAGAAATAAATGATATATCAAAGACTCTAACAGCAACTACGTTAAAATTAGGGGAGTGGGATGGGAGGGAAATTTGGGAGAAGGGAAGGGAGCGCCTGACGAACAGGTTACTTCCGGCATACCCGTCAGACCTGTCGTCTCGGTGACAGGAGTAGCCTGGTACCCGAAACGGGGAACCTGGAGCAAGCCATGTCTCCGAGACGGCAATGACAGACGGGTGGAATTTAGAAATGATGTGGAGAAGTTCAGGTTTCCGTTTTCGGAGACTTTTGGTGTTCCACTGGACAATGGATACTGGATCCATTATTACCAGCTAATGAGATGACCTGGGAAAGTTTTTCGGCAACGTTGGACGGTAATGGGGAACTGGATGTTGTGAATAACTCAATTATGAGTGTGAGAAGAGTTTCAATAAGGAAACTCTGACGGGACACAGACTCTGCAGGCAGAGATTGAGATGATATGGCATGGCCATTTGAGAAAGATGATGGTGGTTGAGAGATGATGGCTTGATGAGCCGATTTGTCATAAGATTTTCCTAAGGGAGCCCTAGGGCGGGTTTTAGCATACACGTTTTTCACATATGAACGGGAAGCATAAGAATTTATGATATAATATATAATATATAATAGATTATAATATTTGGAGGTGGAATATTTTGAGAAACGGGGAAAGGGGGAAAAGAACATGGTCTGAGCGATTTCAGAGTAGGATCTTCCGATCTTAGGGAATTGTAAAGATGCATCTTCATAAGACATTCCATTTTGGGTCATGACACTCTCGATAGATCGTTGCCTTTCCTGTTCAGGGCATTGTTTGTTGTTGGCGAAATGTGATCCAGAACAGTGTAGGCATGTAGCTTTAGACTCTTCTGTGTCACAACTTTCACCTGTGTGTTCCTTAGTGCACTTGAAACACCTTGGTTTTGATCGGCATTGGGCTTTAACATGCCCAAAACGGCAGCAGTTCAGGCATTGGATGGTAGGAAGTTGGTAATATTCAACAGGTAGGGAGGTGTGGAATGAGTATACACGTTCCGGCAGTACTTGGCCTTTAAATGTGAGGACTACTGTTTGAGTGGGGACCCATGAAACTTTTCCATCGTTAATGGTTTTTCTGTTTAGTCTGCGTGCTTTAAGGACAAAACCACATCCATCTGGTAATTCAAGGCTCTCCGCAAACTCATCTAGGGATAAGTCAACTGGAACTGTCCGAACTAGACCCATACGTGTGATATTGTAAGTGGGGATGGTAGCAGTGTATTTACACAGTGATAAGACTGGGTTGTCCAAAAACTTTTTTTTTTTTTTTTTTTTTTTTATTTATTTAATGATTTAACATTTACAATATCATAACAGTATTAGACCAAAGCGATATTGAAAATTACAGTACCAAAAACTTAAGATCTACTTAATAATATGAGGGCCCTTTCTGTGAATTTCGTCAAGGAAATAACAAACAGATCAAAATCATTTCCTTCGCATAATTTATTAATTGTACGAAGGGCTCTTGTAAGCGGTGCTTCTTTCATTAAATTAGTCCTAGCTTTGGGCACTACAAGGAGTTTGTGTCTCCGCGCACGTAAGTAGTTATCGGGCACATATAAGCCGACCGCCATTAACACCCGCGGGTTATACACTATACCTCTCAAAAGCTTGAAAAAATATGTTACCATCATAACTTCTCTTCTCACTTCCAATTTGTAATAGCCTACCATACCCAAAACGAACAGAGTAGGATACATTAGAGGGAAAAAAGGATAGACCCCATACAATTTATGATATAAAAATCTTGCAAACTTATTTTGAATTTTTTCAACCATGCTGCTGTATTTCTTTTCATACGGATTCCATACTACAGCGCTGTTTTCAAGCCTACTTCGCACCAATGCATTATACAACGCTTTAATGGAGTTAATGTTTTGGAAGCTGTTACATTGCCTCAGTATGAAACCTAAATTACGGAAAGACTTTTTACATATTTCTACGATATGATTTCGAAAAGATAACTCTGGATCCATGCGAACACCAAGATCTTTAACAGAATTAACCCGAGTCATAGTGTCAGAGTCCAATTTATAGACATGCATCACAGGGTTAACTGATTTGCTGTATGTGATGGTGCAACATTTGTCAATATTAAAAAATAATTTATTATAATGGCTCCATTTCAGGACACTATCAATGTCACACTGCAGGCGTTCGCAGTCTGATTCATTTTTGATCCGCAAAAATAATTTTAAATCGTCTGCGAAAAGAAGACAGACTGAGTTTTTAACGATATCCGGCAAATCATTAATCATGATCAAGAACTCAAGAGGGCCAAGATTACTACCTTGGCTAACTCCTGAGTTCGTGAAAAACGGGTCGGATTCGTATCCACAGTATTCTACATACTGCCTTCTTCCTCGCAGATAACTTGAGAAAAACCTTAGAAGATCCACGGTGAATCCAACAGAGGCCAGCTTTTTTAACAATACGTCATTGTCAACAGTGTCAAAGGCTTTTCGGAAGTCAAAGTATGCAGCATCCACCTGCACTCCTTCGTCGAGAGCTGGAACTGCGTACGTGGTAAAACAAAGCAAGTTGCTGTCCGTGCTTCGACCAGGACGAAATCCGTGTTGCGCGTCCGTCAACTGTGTGCACACTTGGTTATAGATATACTTATGCAGAATTGACTCGAAAACCTTTGCCACTGATGACAATACCGCTACGGGTCTGTAGCCATCTACTGTTGGACCCGCACTACCTTTTGGTACTGGGATCACTCTAGTGAGTTTCCATTGCTCTGGGTATGTGTGCGAATTCAAGCTTAGATTAAAGATATACAGCAGCGGCTCGATCAGTAATTCTCCACAATCTTTTATAAGAAACGCAGGAATACCGTCAGGGCCAGACGACTGCTTAGGCTTCAAGCGCTTTAAAGCTAACATCACATCATTTTTATTTACATGTGTAATAAGACCACCTGCTGCGTCCCCCCCGCCCCCGCCGTTCGTAGTGCTTCCTCTACGTTGAGCCTAGGCGGATTTTCACTGTAGACAGAATGGAAATAGCTCGCAAACTCCTTAGCACAACTTTCAGGAGACAGCTTATTGCCATGTTTCGTGATGCAAGTGGGATTTTTTCTTGACCTTTTATTTTTTATGAAGGCCCAAAAGGAAGTGGGGTTATTTGCAAATTGAGTTTGCAACCTGGTTATATATAGGTCATATGCCTCACATATTAACGATTTTACAAGTGTCCTTTTTTCAGTAAAAATATCATAATCCCGTTTTAATTTGCTCGTTTTATATTTTTTATGTATAGCTGCCTTTTTTCTTATTTCGAAAATAATCTGAGCTGTATACCATTCAGGATAGATGTACCATTCATTTAAAGTTTTAGGCTTCTTACGCGGTGCATAACAATCTATGGTGTTGTTTACCTGGGTATAAAAATAATCTAGAGCCTCACCTACTTCCATAAAATCATACAAAGGAGTCCAATCTATTACGCCCATCCCTAAATAAAGCAAGGGAAAATTAGCTTTCCTAAAATTCCACCGACACCGTTGATGCGCGGGGGACGAGGAATAATCACCCCGTTTCGAAGATGAAACCGAGTTTGCAAGGATGGTATTAAAGTATACTATCAGCGGTGGATGTTGCGGGTCTATACCTACGATGGGATTCGAACTATTCTTCACCGACAATCCATCTAAACAAAAATTATCCATAACCAGATCCAATAACCTATTATTACAGTTAGTAATATTATTTGATTGACGAAACTCACAGAAAGCTAAAAAGTATTCATAATAGTTATTTGTATTGACTGAAGCAGAATATAAATTAAAATCTCCTAAAACCAATACTTTGCTATATTTTGTACATAATGCTTCTATTGTGTTAAATAAAATCATATATTCCCTCTCCGAGCTGCCTGGAGGAATATATACAACACAGCAAAGGAATAAGTAATTATTCGTATTATTAACATGAATTGTCGCACAAACCAGTTCAAAAGTCATTAAATCAACATCTATAGGCACTACTATGCGCTTTATCTGCACTCGCGGCGAAGCCGCCAGCAGTGTGCCGCCGTGCTTCCTCCCGTCAACACGATCGCAACGCAGTATGCTAAAGCCCGTAGGTATCAACTCCCCGTCATGGAATGATTCGTTTAGTCCTGTTTCCGTGATAGCAAACAAGTCTTCCGTTGAACATAACAATCCGAGTGTGAATGCTTCTAGTTTAGTTCTCAATCCCCTCGTGTTTTGATAGTAGATATTGATAGATCTACTTATTGAGTTATGATTATTGTGCCTTGATTTAGTTGGAAGTGATTGTGGCTGATTTACGAAACCACTGCCATTCGCTAAATTCTGCGTGTATCGGCCAGACAGCGCCGGTACAGATCAGTTCGTAAGTATTCTCTGGAACCCCTATTATGAAGGATGAGTAATCCCTCTGAACTTTGGGTTTAATCTTATCAACCTTAATATCGCTCGAGTTACAGATAGATTTAACATATTCAGACAATTTTTCTACCGTAGTATCAGGATGGAGAAACCAAACATGTAGGTATCTCTTTTTCTCAATAGCCAAAATTGAATTTAATTCCTTATTTTCTCCCTTTCTGACTTCTGTAAGCCTGATAGAATCGTACCGATTGCCTTTTCTATTCTTGACTAATGTCCAGTTTTTATCGTCCCCATTGTAGTCCTCGCATATTTTTAATTCATTTGTTTTCAATGAATCATTCTTCGGCGTTGTTGTCAAAACAATCGGAGATTGAATCCCAGAGGTTGCTGTCTCACTCATATGTATAGACGGACGAGCTGCATTTCGGTGAGACAAAACATCTGTCTTATTGCCTGAGCGCGCAGTTGCTCTGCGAGTTCGATCCGTCATCGATGTCAAAGTCGGCGTAGGACGACTTTGGCTCGTTTTAGAAGTACTCTCGGCCAACTTCACTTCAGTCGAAGCCACTTGCGGTGCACACATTGAAGAAGCAACTGTAGTTACTTTGGCGGACAGCTCTTCAATTACCCGCTTTTGCTCATTTATGCTTGAAGATAATGTTTCGATTACCTTATGACAGTCATCGAGTTTTTTGTTTTGTGCTTCAATAACCAATGTTTGGGATGTAACTTTTGCAGTAAGAGTAGTAAGTTTCTTCAGTACTTCGCCCAGTGAACTGTCAACTTCCGGTTTCGGCATTTTTATCCGTTTTCTCAATTATACTTGTCGGAGACTTTAGCGACACGTCTTACCGACACAACACACACACACACGCAGTGTTACTTACAGTGTTACTTAACTTATTCGCATCCTCAGCTGTTTTAAATTCCACAGAGATTCGGTTACGTCCAACCTGTTTAACACCGTCGCAACAAATATTTTTTACCTTATGGGTGGTCAAAAATTGACCAAATTTAATGGGGCGAATAGATGTGCCTGCTGAAGGGTCAGGTTCCGCCCTAGCGACGTGAACTAAGAAAGGTCCTTTGTCTTTTGTCGAGTACTCCTTTATACCTATAACCAACATGGGATGATGGTATATTGTTTGAATAGAGGCCGACGCCATATCCGGAGATATGATTGTTTTTTTACCTTGTTGAGGTATGTCTACTTCAGATATACATAAACGGCGTTTAGATGTACGGCTTGACTCGGAGGGTGTCTCAGACGAGCATGTATTCATGTGATCCGGAGGATCGGGAGGGGGGTCCGGCGGGACAACCTCCATCTTAGAAACCAGTTAGTACTTTGTTTTTTTGTTGCCGGCTATATTAGCGAAAAAAACCTATGTTAACACATAAACTACGCTTCTCACCAATACAATCACCAACCCACAACCACAACACACAGAAAATCTCTTGTTGGCAGTGTAATAACAGCCAAAAAAAGGTTTAAATACTCAAAAACACTCTCTTACACGCGTGTTATTCCAAATCCCGCCAAAAAAAAAAACTGAAAAATTTTTTTTTTTTTTTTAATCTCGTTCTCGATTTGGCTCGGTGGTAAGCACCCAGATAGGAATCGGACCAATCACAGTCGAAGACGCTAATTATAGTTCCAACTTCCAAGTCGACGTCGCTAGGGAGCTTTTTTTTTTTTTTGGCGTCGCACGGTTTGTTCATTTGCCAAAAAGTATTTAGTGAGCTTATGGAAAGAGACAAAATATATCGTGCCATCACTGTCTTTTGCTAGTGATGTACCACTATTATCGATAAACATACCTATTAACGTGCTACATTTAAAGAACTTGAAATAAAACAATTAAGGATTCTATACATGCTTATTTTTTTATTATTTACACATACCTAATATATACTAGGTACACAAACCATACATGACTTTATAAAAACTGATACTTACATGGTAATTATTAATGATTAAACAAACTGTACGTGAAGTTCTATCATAATTATTCTCGTGATCCGTCCGAAGACATTAGTACACCTGCCCTCCCAGTTATCCCTATAAAGTTGCGGAAATATTCTCTAAACGAAATGACGAATGAGCGAGCGACAGAGCTTGGGCGTCGGGGATGCGTTGGGTGGGGGTAGCAGGTAATATTGAAAAATTATATGTTTTAGAGTTGCTATGGAAGGCAACATTTTCTAAACGTATGCGCTGAAGTGGTGTCACGATTATGCGTATACATAGTGTTGAATAATTATTATAAGGTACTAATGCTGAGGAAGGAGCACGAGTATAATTATTTGTGTGTTGGATTCTGAGTGACACTTTTAATCTCTTAAAAACTAAAATATATACCTACTAGTTATATCACACAAAATGTCATTTATTCTCTTTTTATCTCCATCTAAAAAAAGGGCCACTGTTACTTACTATAAATGCAATTTAAATATAAATTATAACAATCTAGGTACTTATTCATGTAAAGGAACTCAATTGTAATGTATGTATATAACACTTTTTAATTTGCTGATTGATCACTGTTCTAATACATACAATATTTAGCATTCCGTTTTTACCCGTTTTAAAAATAAAACAATATATAAAAACATTATTCAATAGGAAGTTTAAAATCGTCAATTTTTAGGGTGACGTTACCGAACCGGTAAAACGAACCCTCATGGTGTCGCTTTGTCCGTCCGTCCGACCGTCTGTCACACCTGATTATTTCAGGAACTACAAAATGTACCGACTTGGAATTTGGTATAGATTTAAAATGCACTAATTGAATAAGATTGCAAATGAAAAAAATATAAAAATATTTTCTTCATCCCCAAGTACTAATCTTAATACTAGTCTTCCACAGAAACAAAAAGCCAGGGGACGAGACTCGAAACACGGAGGACACATTTCGATAAAATTAACGAAGTTAAAGTAGTTATAAAATTTTAATACATTCATAAGTACTGGTTTACAACTAGTCGGTTGGGGTACAAACTAGGGCAAAGATTAGTTTCTTATATTAGAGCTTATTGTGACTAAACTACGTATATTTCTGCAACAAAACTTGGAGTTTGGTATAGATTTAAAATGCACTAATTGAATAAGATTGCAAATGAAAAAAATATAAAAATATTTTCTTCATCCCCAAGTACTAATCTTAATACTAGTCTTCCACAGAAACAAAAAGCCAGGGGACGAGACTCGAAACACGGAGGACACATTTCGATAAAATTAACGAAGTTAAAGTAGTTATTGAATTTTAATACATTCATAAGTACTGGTTTACAAATAGTCGGTTGGGGTACAAACTAGGGCAAAGACTAGTTTCTTATATTAGAGCTTATTGTGACTAAACTACGTATATTTCTGCAACAAATTTAAGTGACCACGTAGAAAACATTTAGATTTTAAGTAATAAATAGGTTAATTATAAAGTAAATATAACAAAGTATTTTTTTTCCCGGCCATGGAAAGTACCTTTTGACTTAGAATGAACCTTATATTTTTTACAATCTGTTTTCTTAACAACTAATACATTTTGAGGGAGTTGGAGACAGTTTCATGTAAAGCTTTTTTGTCATCTAAATAATCAGATATTTTTTAATAAGTTTTATAACAGAGTTCACATTTAGCAACATTTTATTTACTGATAAATTAATTATGCCATTTGGGATTTTGTACACATTGCCTTGAATGACCGTGAAGACTTGACTAACTTTATGGACTAACTTAATCGTCAGTAAGTTGACGGATTCTTTTGACTGCGTATGTTGCAGAACTGAGTCTGTTCGACAAGCCATCTATGTAAGCGCCCCATTGAAGCTTATTATCTAAGGTTATACCTAAAAATACAGTTGTATTCACAAGATTTAAATCGTCATAATGTTAAATTTTCTTGTTGTTGTTGTTGTTGTGCCGAGCCCAAATAGCGGCGGGGATAAGGGCAAGGTGATGATGGTGGTGTCTCTCTGAAATCATTAAACATAACTTAGGTGAATCTTGTTCTTATATTATAGTATAATATATTTAGTAAAAATGTCATGCATGTGACGGGTAAATTATTAGCCTTAAATAATAGCTTTCATTAAAAACTTTTTGTTTGTCTGTATTAGAAACTTCATTCTGTTTATCAATCAAGGAATTGTGGTAGTCATTGTTTAAAAAGTAAATGTCTAAAATTCGGAATGCAGTATTATCTGTGGTAGTAGGTATCGAAGAAAATTATGGAGTAAAATTATTACTGTTACATTTTAAAAAGTTTATTTATGTGATATTGTAATGAATAAAGCAACAATGATTAATCAAATAGCTATAATGCTTTAATTTTGATTAGTTTGGTTTAATCACATCATTTGTTATTGATTTTACTGTTGTTCAAAGATAAGTGAGCTAGAACTTATCTTGTATGTGATTGGTCAAAATGGTGGACGGGCACATTGTCTTGGTAAGGATAAAAAATGGAGATGTAATGCTGATTAAGGGATTATTATTACCAGTGAAACAGCAGACTACCTAAGTTAAGTACCACTTTAGTAACTTTACTTTAAACTCCATGGCTATGTACCTACTCACATTATTTCTGTGTACCTACTTCTTTTTGTGTATTTTTCATTAATTGAATCATTTTGGAATTTAATTATTTTGTGAAGATTTCTTATGCTTCATATTGTGTGTACTGAATATAATTGTGGTAAAATAGAGTTAATCAATGTTTTCTTATTTGTTTTTAGAATCATTCCCATAAACAGAGTAGGCAGCTGTTTAGACCGAGTTAGAGAATAACCTCACCAGTTTTTATAAAATTACCTTTCAAGGATTCCTTTCATTTAGGTATTTTCTTTTAGCTCTTGGTTAGGAATATTACTTTTATTAGGGTAGGTAGGATGATAAATTCTCAACGATGCATTGAGATATTATAATACTCTAGAGTGGAAAACGTGAAAAAAAAGTGTCTGCACCAAAACTCCGCGCGCGCCGCTGTCAATTGCGCGGACTTTAAACAATTTTCAAATGATATAAGGTCTAAGTTAGCGCAAATTTGGCATTTTGGAGTTTATTTATGTCAAATACACTTGAACGATTTTTGACAGTTTTCACTTGAAGAATGCCACTCTATAGTAGGAGATATAATATCTCAATGCATGCATTTCATAAAAAATAACGTAAGTTTATAGTTGAAGAATGACATGTAATAAAGAATTTTACCTTGATCATCTATAGGCGATTCATCAGTCTTGCTGTTTTTGTATGGCGGCTACTTATCAGGATCTGTTTTCGGTTGATCAATTGGACTAACGATATTTTAATATGTATGGTCTCTCAGACAATTCGGTAATTAATTTACATTATATAGTTCATCACCTGAAATATAATGTGTTGAAATATTATTTACAAAAAAAACCTACTTCTATTATCTCAAGAGTATATTATAAAATAAATCCTTAACATTTTATTACAATGAAGAAGATAAAAGGGTTACAATATTACATTTTTACGTACGTAGAATCAAAGTCTAGACCGTACACATTATTCTAGTTTTTATTTCAAAAAGAAGGATTTCAAAAAGACCAATGTAACAACCTTCCCATAGTTCACGGTCTGATGGTGGCAGAATGTTTTTAAAAAAATAAAGAGATCATTAACCTTGGAATGGTTCAATAAACTGCGAGTCGCGTACCCTACATACGACATACCTACTAATATACATGTATCGGGGAGCCCCCCTCAATTAATTTTAATTTAATTTAATTATTTATTTTTTAAGTACCTAAATATATAAACAAAATATTCTGTGAATATTTCAAGGGTCTACCTATACGTGTTGCCGTTATTACCATCGAGCAAAAAAAACGGCAAAAAAGTGGCAACAGAAATACATCATCGGTGAAAATTTCAACTGTCTAACTATTGCGGTTCTTGAGATACAGCATGGTGACAGATAGACGGACATACAGACGGACAGCGAAGTCTTAGTATCTAATAGGGTTTCCTTTTTTACCCATTGGGTACGGAACCCTAAAAAGCATTTTACTAGCATTAACAAAGTACCTACCTAGTCTACCTACTAGGTCCTTAGTTAGTGTTTCACATGGCAAGGTTAAGTACCTACTACTTAGTATTTCACATGGTATTTGAATAATTACATCGACATGATCCTCACAACAATATACTCTCGCTTTTGGCCCTAACGGGGGCTCTTCTCATTGCATTTATAATTTTTTTTCTGATTTTTGGATCTTTAGGAATGTAAAAAAACTACTTTTCGAGTGTTTTTTTGGCCGTATTTTTACACCGAGGCACGACACAGTATTTATTAGATGGACTCAAGTTGTTTTTATTGTTTCTTATTTAAAATAAAGAAAGTAGTTCCGCACGCGACGGGCACATTCAGGTAAACGCTTTGAATCCCCGAGTCGTTCGCACGGAGATAGGACGCGTGACGTCAGCAACGATATCGCGCTCGGTCCGTGGCTTAGACCGAATAAAATATTATGTATAATGTATTATACTTGTAAATAATCCGAGTATGTAGTAGGTATCAAACTTATATAAGTAAGCATACACACATTTCGTCCATAGATGTTTGCCAAAACATCGATAGTCGATAAAATGTAGTTAATAGGTGTTTTACACAGCCCTATTCTTACCTACATAATTTTTGAATATTCAAAAACGAATGAAATTGATGATTTCGTTTCGTACGATGCTTATTTTACTATGTTTGAAATAGTATATTAAAAGTACATGATAATCTACTCACTTTGTCTATCTTTTGGAATCCCACTGCAAATTTCTGCCGCCGTAAACAGAGTTGGTCACGCAATAGTTATGCTTAGGTATAAGACGACCGTTTTCGTAAAATTTACGCACAAAATGTTTGGAACAAACTTTTTTTTCCATTAGTTTATTAATTTTAAGTGAATTCAAAAATGTAAAGTTTATTTGACTATGCCACAAACTTTGCCTATAGGGCGTTTGCAGAAAACAGTGTATTATGATACCAATATCATTTTTTGATTCACACGTAGGGACTAGGGCTTGCATTCGAATATTCGAATATTCGAATAATTCGAATATTATTTTTGTTCGAATATTCGAATACTGATGTTTCAATATTCGAATATTCGATTTAAATTAATAACACCGAAATCGGAACTCAGATGTGCATGAAATGCCACTTAAGAGTTCGCGCAATATATCCATTCAAGACTATACAAGTTTACGTCGTCGTTCGCGTAAACAACATGTCGAACGACCCGATCCAAACCCAATAACTTTTATCGGGTTCGGAACACGGTTCGGATACACTCGGAAGTGTCGCGTAGTGCATTCGCGTAGGTGACGAGACTGTTCTGTCCATTCCTCTCTGTCGTTAACGTGAATGTTTATTTTCATGATTTTGTTAAAATAACAACCAACCTAGATTTATAAGACTGTTTTTAGAGTGACATTACCGAGCCAGTCAAACGAACCCTTTGGTGCTGCTTTGTCTGTCCGTCCGTCCTTGGCGTGGTTTAATTCGGTGTACGTAAGAGATCACCTTGGTTAAGCAACTCTCCGCGTGGTCATTACTTGGATGGATGACTGTTTAGGGACATTTAGATTTGACCACTTCCGTGCTTCGGAAAGCACGTTAAGATGTTGGTCCCGGCTTTTCAGTCCTTAAGCCATGTCTGAGGCCTTCGGGTGGCCTAAAATCTCCGACACTAGAATTGGCCACTAGCTCATACGAAGAAGAAAATTTTAATTTGTGGTTGATTGTGCGTGTAAATCACCAATGTCTTGTTACGGTGACATACCTTTTTGTAATTTTTTTAAAATTAGTTCATGGATAAAACTCGTTTAAGAATAAAATAAATTGATATTTTAAACTTCTTCATGAATATAACACTCAAAATAACAAAATAAAATGTGATTTTAATAAAATCATAGTGTTTTTCTATTATTCGAATAATATTCGAATAATTCGAATAGTACCCGAAAAAAAATCGAATATTCGAATATCAAAATTTTCGAATATTTGCAAGCCCTAGTAGGGACACTACATTTAGTAGCACCCATTTTATACAATTTCACTTAAAATTGAAACACATAAACATCAATAAAAATTCCAAAGAAAAGATTGTGATGACAGAAATTTCAAAACAAAACTGAAATTAGGGTGAAAAACGTCAGACGTCAGTTCGTGTCAGAGGCCAATCATGGACGTGTAGTTAACTTTACTGTGTTGAACACTAGCGCAGCGACGTTAAAGGGAAGAACTAATAGAATAGAAAAGTTTGAATATGAACGCTATTTCCAAGCCACAGATTATAAAATTAAGTAGAAAATTTAAAATTGACTTAATATTTTTTATTGTCTCTCGATTTTTTCTCTTCGATAACCACACAGATAACCAAGCGTGATGTAAATCTGCCTTTTACACAACTTTTACCAACGGCTTTTCTATTTTTCACAGAAACATGAAAATAATTTCCACATCCATGTTAAGAAAGAGAAAGTGGGTTCTTATTGCATTAGCTACTTTGATTACAATAGTCTTGATTCAAAAATTTCGAGAATATGCCTACCAGCGTGCCAATCGTAGAGTGGTGGACGTCTTTGAGCGTTTTGTCTTAGATTACAAAGCTACTAATGAACAAGTGCAGGAGCAACTCGAAGAAATACTAAAGATCGAGAACCGAACAGGTTGCGTGATGCCAGAGCTTGACCTTTATTCAGAACAGGCATTGCAATACAACAAAGAAATTATCCCCACAATAACATGCACTGGCCCCGACTGGGTCAGTTGCTACAAAACAAAATGCTCTGTAAAACAAGAAATTTTGAACCAATATAAAAATATAGAATGCATTTACAAAGACATAATTTACGTGAGGGATGACTACTATTACATCGGGGAGCCTAGCAAGGTTTTGGGAGGAGATGATTATATACTGAACAAAAGCGATCTCGTCAAGGTTTCATGCACAGGTATAGATGTCAACGGCTTCGGATTGTTAAAGTCCCATTGGTCGAGAAATAAAGTTGGTTTCAGAGATATTGAAACTACTCAAATAAATGAAGACTCTTTAAATATTCTCGTCTTAATCTTTGATTCTACATCAAGGAACGGTTTTCTAAGACGAATGCCGAAGAGTTATAGAACACTTACAGATCAGTTACAGGCAGTTGTTTTAGAAAGCCATAACGTTCACGGTGATGGAACTGTTGCTGCGGTATTCCCTATTCTGAGTGGTCATCATAACCGGGAATTAGAAGACTGCAGGAAAAAGAATGCGATCAAAAAATACGTGGATGTGAAACCGTTTCTGTTCCATCTTTTGAAGAGGCACGGCTACAGAACAGCGTATTACGAGGATTCACCAGAGACAGGCACGTTCCAAATGAACTTTAATGGGTTCGAGCACCAGCCTGCTGATCATTACCTGAGGGCGTTCTTTTTAGAAGAGGCCAATAGTAGAAGACAGAGATACTGTGTAGGCGATCAGCCAGGACATCGGTTCCTGCTGAACTTAACCAAACAGTTCTTTGAATTGCAAGGCAAGAAGTTCTGTTTGACCATTATAAGTGAAATATGTCACGATGATTTTAATATGATCGCCGCGGCTGATGATGACCTAGTCTCGTTTCTCATGACCTTTAAAAGTGACAAACGGTTGGAAGATACATTGCTCTTTGTTATGGGAGACCATGGATTTAGAATTGGATCATTCAGAAACACATATCAAGGAAAAATTGAAGAGCGTCTTCCGTTTATGTCTGTAGTTCTTCCAGAAAAACTCAAACGTAATAGACCTAATGCCCTGATGAACTTACGAGCCAACAAGGATGTCTTGACCACACACTTTGATATCCACACTACGCTGCTCGATGCGCTTGCATTAAAGGACTATAGAAATAGTTACAAAGTTCCAGGGTCAGGTACAGAAAGAGGCTTGAGTTTTCTAGAACCGATACCGAAGTTGAGAACGTGTGCGGAAGCGGGCATCATGCCGTATTGGTGCGCTTGCACCAAATGGCACAACGTGACCTTTACCCATCCTATTTACAAAAAAGCTGCTGAAGCACTGGCCAGATACATCGACAGCATCTCTGAAGAGATGCGACCAAAATGCGCTAAAAGAAATCTGCTCGCAATAAAATGGGTGATGAGCCAAAGTCCTAGTGAACAAATGTTTGCTTTAAAACCATATGAAAATGTAATAGACCGATATATTGAGAGATTTTATCAAAGTAAGCACGTGAGACCAGCAAGCGAGTACTATCAAGCGAAGATAGTGATGAGCCCTGGCAGGTCGGTGTTCGAAGGCTCGATGCAGTACATTGTGAAGGACGACTTCTTCGTTGTCTCTGAGAAAGATATCACGAGGGTGAATGCGTACGGCGATCAGCCTAAATGTGTGATTTCTACACACCCGCACCTACGCAAATACTGCTATTGTAATAATTTAATTAAGACTTAATTTGGTACAGTTATAGGTACCTACATACATAGTTGTATAATATCACTACCTACATAAGTACTTCACTATATCTATAGGGCTTGCTAGTCCAAGCGCCAATTTAAATTTTTCAATAAACTTAACTTATATGTAGCAGAAACGCTTTTTTTACTTAATCCTTCATTGCACTTAACGTGCTAGTGTATTACGCTTTGAATGCTGAAAACACAACTGAGATAGGTACAGGAGCCGGTCGCCCTAAAGACACTAGAAATAAAGATAAACTTGCTGTTCCTACTGTAAGGCTCCATAAAGTTAATCAATCATTTAAATTTATCTTATCGTATCTTATCGGGCTTATCGTACCTTATTTTAACAAAATTCCAAAACGTGATTAATTTATCTGTACCTTGATAAATTAAAAAATGTTGATAATCGTAACCAGCTTATTATAAAGTTTCTGATTATTTCGTTAAAAAAAAACCTTGGGATGACACTGTCTCCAGCTCCCTCAAAACCAAGAATAAAAATGATATTATAAAAATATAAGCCATGCAGAGTTTCTTGGCAATTCTTCTCTATTTGGTCACGTTACGAATTGGTACGGAAAGAAGGCCGGTCATTTCAGACCTGACTATAAATCGAAGCCAATAAAAATATTAAATATGTATAAATATTCTTGATAATGGAGTATTGAAATTATAACTAATAAATTTATTTATTAAGGCCGGAATACTTAGTAAATTAATAATAAATATTGAATGCAATACGCCCTATCATAACGTATCATGGTTATTGAACGCACTCTCACCCACATTGTGCATCTTTCGTCTCGTCCCAATGACAACAATCTAAAACAAAACTGCCATTAACAAAGCACGCGTTTGGTTAGTTTTTGTTTAATGGCGCCAGTGTCCTAACCGATCGTAACCTAAAAGTATAAAATAAGTACCCAGAAAAATTCTCCAGCTTAAATAATAAAAATGATTAATTGAACATAATATCCTGCAAAAAGAACTATCAAT
Organism: Horisme vitalbata; assembly: GCA_951804965.1. Taxonomy (NCBI): domain Eukaryota; kingdom Metazoa; phylum Arthropoda; class Insecta; order Lepidoptera; family Geometridae; genus Horisme; species Horisme vitalbata. The sequence goes on along the minus strand of OX638094.1, from coordinate 25,793,885 downwards.
TAAGACATAGGTCATTTCTAGACGCGACATTTTATGGTCAGGTCAGGTAGATTGCGCTACCTAAATTCCATATAAATTTGCAAACGCAAACGCGATCCAGCTGGTAAAAAACTCGTACTAGGCACACTTGTATTCTCGTGGTTAGCTGGAACTAGGGCTCGGCCCCTTCTTCTTTTTCATTTATGGGCTCTGTAGTATAGTGTCCACAACTTTGATAATGTCGCCGTCGAAAGCCCAAAAAATTCTTGAAATCCACGAGGTAAGTAAACAATTAAATCTAAACTACAAAGGGTCATGCATGACATGACAAGTTTTTGAAGAACGAGATAGATTGAGAAACTGAGTTAGAGGGAGGGAATTATATAGTTTTTACTCACTCTCACACGATGTATGAAGAGGGGTAGGACTTTTTTTACCCCTCTTGATACTTCGCTTTTTTAAAAGTAGTTGCATCACGTGGCTGACCACCATCATTTGAAACAGTAAGTGATGGAATTATCTAGTAGTTTTAAAAAAGGAGGAGGTATTCAATTCCGTTGTATTCTTGTTATTAGTAAGTTTTGTTCGTAGTTTAAAAAACTAATAAAAACCTGTAATAGAATAGAGAAATCAAGGCCTTTCGCTCTACCTCAGATACCTTACACTCTATTAACCATGTAACTTGTATAGCTTGACTACTGTTTTACATTTATATTTTTTTCTACAAAATCGTTTAAAATAGAGACTTCACTACAATTTTAGAAGGGGGAAGGAGCGGTCATTGTTTGGATGTTTTTCATCATATCCCAAACGGTGTATGATAAAAACAAATTGTTTGAAGCTGTTCAAATCAAGCCTTTTTATATGATACCCCACTCGACCAACTAACTAACCAACCATTTCGCGGCTCGCTGCGCTCGCCAATTTTATTTCTGTAATAAGGGACGGAGCTCTGCACTGAGATGTCAACCTTAGGCTTAATAACGGTGATAGTCCCAAGGGTGGTAGGATACAGCAAAAGTTGGCAAACCTAGGTAAGCCAAGCAGGTATAGCGCATCGGGCGCGTAAAATGCTATTTAGGGCACTGACTGTGTCCATACAAAAAACAAGTAATTAAACGTTATCCGGTTTCCGATATGAGGATTATTCACGTTTTTTTGTTAATTATGCAGATTTGTAGCTATAAAAACCAATAAATACTATGTTTTTTTTATAATAGTAAAAAAAATTACCACGATACAGAGGTATTAGTGTAAAAATTTCGCAGCTCGCTTCGCGCGCCGACTTCGTTCCTAGCTTTTGCATTTACAATTTCCTATAAATAAATAAAAAATCGCAGTTTTCTTTTTTATTTTATAATAATTATGACACTTTATTTAATTGTTAACTCGTCTAAAATACATTTTTTACTATAATTATACTTAATACTACTTATGTACACAAATAATTATAAAAAACATTATAGTAAAAAATGTATCAAAACGGGAGACCATCGACCGCGGGGCAGGGCTCAAACGGTCGGTGGCTAGGACTGCAGAGAGAGGAACCTCCGCACAATGCGTGGCGAGTCCAGGAGAGCCGCCTTCTGTATCTGAACCTTGATCTAGCTGCCTAGCGAGAGCCTCTTAAGATATTGGTCATAGCTCTTCGCTATCAGACCGTTCACTGAAACGACTATCGGAACGATAATTGTTGAGTCGACATCCCACATAGTGGTAATCTCGTGGGCTAAGTCAAGGTACTTGCTAAGCTTGTCCTTCTCGGCCTTCACGAGATTCGCGTCGTGTGGGATGGTGATAAATATTTTTATTAAACCTAGGTATAATTACACATTTTCTTAAAAAATTTAAAAATAAGTAAAATCATCTCCAAACACAAAAATTGCTCCCTCCCACCCCCTAAACGAAATCCTGTATCCGCGCCTGATTTATATTATTATGGCGCATCTACACATTCGCCGATTACTGACGATTACCCACGAGCGCGATCGTGTAGAGGGCCTGATCGCCTGTAGTCGCCGATCATCGTCTATGATCGCCAACGATCCGTGAGTTGTCGGTTTTTCAGGCACGCATCAAAGGGAATCGCGTGCGATTGCGTGTATGTGTCCACACGATCGCCGATCATTCATTCACCGGCGGACAGCGGAGCATTGCACACGTGTGTTGGTCTAGTGTGTCCGTTATTAATTATTAAAATTTGTGTGGTAAAATGACCACTGGGTAGACAGGTTTTATTTGACATTCAGATTCATAGAACTTTATCAAAACAATCAAGAAATAATAATAATATTTGTGGATTATTATGGATGTATGGATGAATGGATGAATGTTTGTTACTCATTCACGCAAAAACTACTGAACGGATTTAGATGAAACTTGGAATATACACAGTTTGTAACCTGGATAAACACATAGGTTACTTTTTATCCTGGTACCACGCGAGCGAAGCCGCGGGCTGAAGCTAGTGCCCAAAAAAAAAATATCAGTAAAAATATTGTCTTACCTTTTTTAATATTGTTTTTTTTTTATATTTCCATGTATTTATTTGTTGGAATTAACGACGCAAAGTAGATACGATCCTACCTACGTGCGTACCTAAGCCTATGCAAAATGTACAGCAGTCAGCAACATTCCTTTAGTTTATGTGCTACTACATATATCTAGGTTCCTACGTATATATGGTACCTATGTTCCTGTCACCCCAGATTGTTACGAGTTATCTTGGCAATCAGTTGTTATATCAATTAATATCTAATAAAGTTGTGCAAACATAACAAGAGTCTCGGGTATCATTTGATACTTATTTATTTTCCTTTAATTAACACGTATAATAAACCAATTATATTAACTAAAGATCTAAAAAATATACTATAAATAAACATTATATAACAATAGACTAGGTAAGCAAAAAAAAACGAAAATTATAACTACATAACTATCATAATAATTGAACACACAGTCACACATCCCGCTCAAAATTTTTACAAACATTCACATTTAATTTTGACATACGTTCAAATAATGATTATAATGCCGAAATTAAATAAATGTTATATATTGTCTCGACGTCTATGTTCGACCGACGTCTATGTTCGACCGACGACGATCAACGACTGTGGTTGCGCCGATCGTGTGGACAGCTGCACGATGATCGTGACGATCATCGCCGATACCGTGATCGCCAATCATCGCCGAAAGTGAAGAGGCGCCATGATGCGTGCCCGAAAAACCGACAATTCACGGATCGCTGGCGATCATAGACGATGATCGGCGACTACAGGCGATCAGAGGACTTACCACAGGTTTTTATAGTTTACGAAAACTTTATAAGTTTCGGTATCTTTCCGTATCTTTCCATACATTTTCTTAGTTCATGCACGTTTCCCTAGAGGCGCTGTACTGAAAATCTATGGAAAGATACCGAAACTTATAGAGTTTTCGTAAACTATAAAAACCTGTGGTAAGCCCTCAGACCCTCTACACGATCGTGCTCGTGGGTAATCGTCAGTAATCGGCGAATGTGAAGAGGGGCCATGAAAATATTAACCGAAAAAAAAATGTCGCAGGCATTATACCTTCTGGAATGTTCATTTTATAAGATTTTTATTGTGTTAATAAAACTACGAGAAATAAAGTGACTAAACATCATAAATTGTATTGAAAATGGTGCATACGACGTGAGCTGTGGGTAGTTGTAACAGCATCTCGCACAAACAAATATTATTTATTTGTGACAGCTCTGGCTTTCCTTCACTGTCGCGTCACTTGTCGGCATTAACCGTGAGCTCAAAGGCGTCGGACGGAGACCATTATTTTCATCTTGAACGACTGTTATCAATTTTAATAAATTTATTTTCTAGTGTTTTTCTAATGTATGTCGTTTAATATTCATGGTATTATAACCGATAAATGTTAGTTATAAGACACAAGTATTAGTGAAATGGAATAAAAGAAGATTGAACGGGAATTCTCTGATGAAGAAAATTGTGCGCCGATCGTTTTTTGTTATAGTCGCCATGGCTGTAGCAGAAAACAGGACCTGACCGAAGACTGGACGACTGGACTTATAAACCGTACTACGGACTTATTGCCTCATATTATTATGAACAATTATTATACTTGATACTGATGAAATTGTGGATAACTATCCCAGAAGCCATTTAATAAAAAAGTGAAGTGAAAGGCGTCGGACTACTATATGATCTACTGTTTTGACTTAGGATTGTAGTCTGTGCTACCTGCTACGACCATGGAATTAATCTAAACTTACGTACAGAGGCTACGCCTACGACCCAATAAAACGCCAAAAAAGTATTAGCGCTGTAAAACATAGATAGCTAGTCACTTCACTTCACTTCTTTATTAAATGGCTTCTGTTGATAGCTAGTCTCTGTCTAGGCCAACTAGGCTGTCAAAAAAAATAGCACTTTTGATATTCTCTTTGTTTTTTTTCTTGGCGTCGCCAGGTAAAATTGGTTGTTCTCTTTGGTTGGCTCAATTTCTTAGAATTATGGATGTGCTTGATCCGATCGGATCGAATGTGGATCGTAATGGAACGTAACGCTTCGATCCGATTCGTGGATATCGGATTTTGATCCGATTTTCAAAAGATCGATCAAAAAAATCGTACTGGAAATAAACATTGTAATAGATTACATTTATTTAAACATATTACAACATTTATTTCAAACAAAAAGCTAACTGCAATTAAAAACCTAGCAAAAATTACGTGGACTTAAGAAAAGACCAATTTTTATAAAAAATGAACATATGACCTTAAAGAAAACACAAATCAAATTAAAATGTAACGTAAGTAGTGATGTTGTGACTCGATCTACCAAACCGGTTAAAACCAGTTAGAGCTTCAAACCGTTCAAGTCGGTTTGAACCGATATCAAACTGATCTGGACGAGCTGAGATGAGCGAGTGGTTTGTTGATCGCTATCCCTCTTTTACTCAAGCGTGGTGCGGCGCGGCCCCGCGAGTCGGTACTTCGGTCGGTTCGGTAGCAAAAAATATATCCAAATAAAGAACTTTGATTTGAATTTTGATTTTTATTTTACCTCCCCCAAGGGCTCTGAAAAGGAATATGAAAAAGAGATTGACCTGATAAAGTTGATTTTAATTAGTTCTCATTTGTTCGATTTTCGTTATTCTCTACTAGAAACAAATGAGTTAAATTTGTATAAAAAACGGTTTCTTTATCATAAAATTCTAGCATGAGCTAAGACCACAAAAATCAGAGTCGAAATTGAAACCGAGTAACAAACTGAAATGATAAAGTTAAGTCGGTTTGCATGTTCCTTCAACCCGGTTTGAGTCGGTTTGAAAAATTTCGAGATCGTTACATCATTAAACGTAAGTTCCTACCTACATACCGACTCTTAATTAATATTTGAAATATAATATGAACCATAGTTCCAGACCTAACATTGACTTAAAAGTGATAACATTTAATATGGTCTGAAAACCACAATGATTGGAAATATGATCCGATTTTAATGGAATTGCACCTTCGATCCGAAAGTCGATCATTGAAAAAATCGGATCGGATCGGCGCATCCCTATCGATCTCTGTTATTACTTTGAGAATTCTAAATTGTGGATTTAGAAACAAAGGTGAAGAATGTCACTTGCGAAGTATTTAGCGCTTGATAAAGTGGCAAATCTCTTCAATATTGTCCGCCAAAATGGTGGTATAAGAGGATGTCTGTACAAACTGTACAGGTGAGTGAATAATTATATTATGTAATTTTGGAGTTAGGGTTATGTTTTGGTTATTGATAAAGATTAGCCCCAAATAGCCTTTAATGAAGAAGCAAATAGTAGGTAGGTGCCTTTAAATTTCCAGGAAAACTCCTTCAAATCGTTCAGTTTTTTTGCGTGAAAGTGTAACAAATGATGTTTGTGTGATGTAGATGTTTGTTACACTTTCACGCAATTTATGTGAGGATGTGTGGACATCCTCACATACTTTCACGTTTAGTTTGTTAGGATATCTAAACTGTAATGTACCTAACTTAACTAGCTTCCGCCCGCTGCTTCACTCACGTGGTACCCGCATCCAAAGTAGCCTGTGTTAATCCAAGTCACAAACTATGTCTGATCCAAGTTTCATCCCAATTCATTCTGTAGTTTTTGCGTTAAAGAGTAACAAACATCCATACAGCTTTCGCATTATATTAAGGCGACTATACATGTCAACATAATATTCTTGCTGAACCTTTGTATTGTTATTTTGTAGGCCATGAAGGTTTGCTATTTTGCATAACTACATTCAGTGATTTTTATATCTTCAAAAATGTTGCGAACGAGTTACGATATGTAGATGGTAATTTTTTTGTTAATTCCCGGCAAGTTGAAATCAAAGATGGTGTTCTAGTTGGTGAAGATCATTATCATTAATAATTGTTTATCATAGATTATAAATAAAGGTCTTACTTATTAATAGTTGTAGCTATCTCTATGTTACCAACTTAATGGGTGTACAATATTCAGTAATCATATTGTTGGTAAATTCCAGGCAAGATGAAATCAAAGATGGCGTTCTAGTCGGCGAAGATAAGTATGGCAATAAGTACTACGAAAACCCTCGATATTTCTACGGCAGGAACCGATGGATTGAGTACAATGAGAAGTACCATATGCAGTATGATGGAAGCCAGGTAAATACATTAAGTTATTAAATGAAATATATATTTATACAGGGTGGGGTAAAATTTTACCAATTGAGGACAGCTACCTTTTCTTCTGTAGTTAGAAGGTTTTGTTATGACTAGTGACTAGCCGTACCTACTGTAAGGCCGCGGTCACGAAGTCAGCGGGAGCGGGGCGGCGCGGCGCAAAGGAATGGCGCGTTTCAATGCGTAGATTTGCATTGGCGCGTCGCTCCCCGCGCGGCCTATGTCTTCGTGACCGCGGCCTTACTGTCCTCGTTTCGGCTCCATATAGATAGTTAGATAGATAACATTTTATTGATCACCACATTCATACAGGAAAGAGTAAGAGAGTAACTTAGTTTATGCAATATTAAGGTAACACAATTGGCGGCCTTATCGCTGAAAGCAATCTCTTCCAGGCAACCATATTACAAATAGGAAGAGCAAAGCTTTAGGGATGGTGGTGCACTAATACAAGATTGTACAATTATTACATTTGAGGAGCTCTGGAACAAAAACTGATAAATCCACTTTGACACGTTCACAGTCCCGTGGGTCCACATTGGACCGACGCATGATTATACTCATACGTTCGTGGACCCACGTTGGACCCACGGTATAATACAAAGATAGTGCCTCGTTTTAGTGTGGACTTGTGAGTAGAGTCACTCAGCGAGCTATGGAACGAGCTATGCTCGGAGTTTCTCTGAAGGTTAAAATCCGTAACGAGTATATCCGGCATAGAACTAAGTGAACTGAAGTGGCAGTGGGCTGGCCATATCTGCCGAAGAACCGATAACAGTTGGGGTAAACGAGTTCTTGAGTGGAGACCGCGGCTCAAACGTAGTGTAGGACGCCCTCCAGGTGGAGTGACGATTTGCGAAAGGCTGCTGGTAGAAGTTGGATGCGTCGAGCTCAGGACAGGGCGCAATGGCGCTCATTAGGGGAGGTCTATGTCCAGCAGTGGACTGCTATAGGCTGTTGATGTTGATGATGATGATGATGTGAGTAATGACCTTGTTTTCTTCATGAACTATTAAAGGGTGAAAAAATCTACCTACTAGATGATATTTTTTCCAAAAATTACTGTTATGTAGACTTGTTATTATCCACGTTAATAATGCAACAGTCTCTTAATAGACCTAATTATATTTTCATTCATACACACAAAGAATCCTTGCAGCGATAACTATCGTTATAGCGAAGTGATGTCTGTACGAAGCCACCACTATGATTGTCCAAGTACCGGACCAGCAAAAGCCATAAACTTCATCTAAGCCCATCAAACTACGCCGAGGATTGAGACAGGAAGATGTCATATCTCCGAGACTTTTCACAAGCGCGTTTAAGGATATGTTTAAGACGCTGGGCTGGAAAGGTATGGTCATAAACATAAGCGGCGAGCACATCTCACTTTCGATTCACAGATGACAGTCCTATTAGCGGAGTCGCTGGAGGAGCTGCAACAGATGCTGGACGGCCTAACATCAGCCTCGCGAAAGATAGGTCTCAGTATTAATTTGGTTATGACCAAAGTCATAGTCAATGACCGAATTCATCCGAGACCTGTCGTCGTCGCCGAGCCACTCAAGAACCCGTTTACCCCAACGATTATCGTTTCTTCAGCAGATATGGCCAGCCTACTGACACTTCAGCTTGCTAATTCTTGCTTTGTCCACAACATTAGTTCTATGTCGCATAGTGTCGTAGTGGATTCTATCCTACAGAGAAACTCCGAGCATAGCACGTTCCATTGTTCACTGAGCAATATTAAACTTTCGTTTCAAACATTGCGGTATGGGTGGCGAGAAAACTCGACGTAGTTTTCCAAATCATCGATATAAGAATAAGATTGCCACTAAAACTGTAAGATTGTACAGAATATAAAATACTTATATCAATACGTTCAACTAATTTCAACAATTTTAGCTCTAAACTTTCTGAATCCAGTAAACGAAACATATTAAAGTTTCGTTTTCTGGAATGCTGATCTGAGAGGTTCAAAAATGTTGAATAGTGCGAGCGAGAGGGAGGTTTGACATGTATATTCGCATTAAGTTGTTCCTCCTCTGTGAGGTCCAAATAACAAGCATCAGCGTAATCGAGCACGGAAAGTAAAAGAGATTGTGCTAGTGTGATTTTGGTAGCAGTAGGAAGGAAGTTCCGTATGTCATGATTAAAAACTTACTTTCGTATAATATTTATATTCATATAATGTTATTCCAGGTTCCCGCCGAGTGGTTTGGCTGGCTTCACTACAAAACTGACCTACCCCCACATCATGTAAGTTTTTTTTTGTTACTTAAAGATGGAACAAGCACATGGCCGACCTGATGTTAAGTGGTAACCATTACCTATCACAAAGCAAAGTGTCTAAGTAAGTAGTATCTATATTATACACTAGCGACCCGCCCCGGCTTCGCACGTTTGCAAGTTATACACATAAACCTTCCTCTTGAATCACTCTAACTATTAAAAAACCGCATCAAAATCCGTTGCGTAGTTTTAAAGATCTAAGCATACAGACGGACAGATAGACATATAGAAGTGACTTTGTAGTGATATAATATAATACTGGACACTATCACACAGCATCATGTAGTCCCAAACTAAGCAAAGCTTGTATTATGGGAACCACATCACTGAGGGCCTACCATGAATTGCACGATACGAAAACTTTTATAGTATACTATATCGAGCTCAATTTTAATGTAATGTACGTTTTTTGGAAATTACGCAACTGGTTTTTAGTTAAAATTGATCTAACAACGTAGGTAATGTAATCTTCTTGCAGATTGCAATAATTATCACTCAAAACGGTGAGGTAATCAACGAAAAAAGGTATTTCAAAATTGACCTCGATATAGTATTCTATGAAAGTTTTCGTATTGTGCCACTCATGGTAGGCCCTCTGATATACTATTTGTAATATATAATATTATAAAGAGGAAAAATTTGTTATTTTGTGTGTGTGTATGTTTGTATTGAATAAACTCAAAAACTATTGTGCCAATTTCAAGAATTCTTTCACCATTGGAAAGCTACACTCACCCTGAGTAACATAGGCTATATTCATTGCTAGAAAAGATTAGGGATCCTTACTAAGACCCGTGCGAAGCCGGGACGGGCCGCTAGTAATATATATTTTGTAAATACATAAACAGTCATTATACATAGAAAAAAACCCAAACCCCGAGACAAATAATAATAAAATAGACAATTTGTAAATCAGATTCACATTTGTCTCGTGGCGGGATTCAAACCCGTAACCTTCTGGGACCTTCGCTCACTGCGCCATAGAGGTGGTAAAATTATCTATTTGAAAAGTGTTATCGGTGGCAGACGCGGTAACGGTACTATTTTTATGGTACCTGAAGATCGGACAAGCACATGCCCACCTTATGTAGGAGCCATTACTTAGTACAAAGCATTGCATCTTAGGTACGTATGTTTGGACCCTCTACGTTGCATTGTCCTGCGTGGAACAAATTGAGACATGAAGGTGACAAGCCACTTGTACCTCCACATCCACCACGTCAGCCTACATCAGTCCACTGCTGGACATAGGCCTCCCCTAATAAAGGGGGATATACCCATAATCCCCACGCTGGGCATGCGGGTTGGGGATCGCAGGGCACAGCTTCTCGCACCACCGACGCTGCTGCCCGTCAGTGGCCAGGGGATTTAGCTGTGCCGATGTAGGCTGTGCTATGCCGCAATCAGCCGGCCGCCAGAGCCCCGTTCATTGTTTAGCAGGTGGGGTTGGCTTGGGTTACGAAGATAGGGGTTGGTTTCACTTGTACCTGTGAAACAGCAATGCTGCTTCACGGTAGAAATAGGCGTAGTGGCAGAACTTCCCCGAACGAGCCAAGTCCTAAAACAAATATTTGGTTGTTATTTCGTTTTTATTTACAATAATTATGCTCTTCTGTAAGAAGTCTTATTCCGGACATTTCGCAGTCAAAATCGCTCAACAACACCAGTCTATTAGTCCACTGCTGAACATCCATTAATAAGGAGGGGGATATGCCCATGATCCATGCTAGGCTTGCGGGTTGGGGATCGCAGGGCATAGCTTCTCGCAGCCGACGCTGCTATCCGTCGTCGTGGGAATTTAGCCGTGCCTGTGTTGGCGCAATGCCGGAGCGAGCCCCGTTTGTCATCCATCAGGGTGCACCACGGGCAGTGGTTGGCTTGGGTTCCCAAGACGGAGGTTTGAAACCCCTTACTGTCTCCAACTCCCTCAAAAACTATGTAATAGTTAAGAATAAAGAATGTAACAAATACTTTAAAAAAATATAAGCCAAGCAGAGTTTCTTGCCAATTCTTCTCTGTTTGGTTGTGTTACGAATTGGTGTAAATTAAAATAACTATTTAAAGTGTTCATATTGTAAAACGGGAATTTTCACGTACTGCTCACCCTTATGAAGACTCTTAACGAGTCGAAACGCCGTCGGTGCCTTCACCGATGTAACGGTACGTGAAAATTCCCGTTTTTTCAATAGGAATGAGTTAATTCACGTTAGTTTCACGATTTAAAGCAGGGTTGCACAGACATATTGGGACCAGGGGCCACTTGGGCATATTATGAGCTAAAGCTGGGCCACAGAAAATAAAAACAACTGAATTAAGTTTCAAAAAGATTAACGTTATAATATTTTCTTATCAATTTAAGTATTCTGACTAGTAGATGCATGACATTGCATGGTGTTAACAATTTTTTTTATATTTGGTTCCAAATTGCTTGTCGCCACACGTAATATTCCCTCCAGGTTTTCGTTTGCTAGGCGGTTTCTATTTTTTGTTTTATTCAGGTTCATAATCGAAAACGTTTGTTCGCAAATATAGATAGATCCGAACCAACTCACGCATTTTATGGCCGCACGTACATTGACAGAGGGCCGCATGCGGCCCGCGGGCCGCGGTTTGTGCATGCTTGATTTAAAGTGTTACTTATGGTTCCAACTAGAATAATGTTATTTTTTTTACTTTACTTCATCTTACACCCTCACACAAAGTCGTCTTGAATTGAGTTTATTTTCAGGATACAAGCCGCCCAAAATACAAGTGGATGGTTGATTTCACCGAGAACATGTCTGGTACAACAGGACAGTATACTCCTTACAGTACAACGCGCCCTAAAGTTGAGGCATGGGCGCCGCCTAAGAGCTCCTAAGTCCTTGCTTAACTCCTGAATACTGAAACGCTTCTGAACCATTTGAGATCGTCTCAACCTTTAACGCTATCCTTTAGGATCTGTACACTGAAACTTCATTTTGATCATGATGTAACCGCTTCAATATTTGAGTAGGCATTTCAGTATCTGGGCGTAGATAATACCTGAATATGAAACTTGACACTTCGCTTTCGTGTTACTCTCCCGTCTGCTAATTATGGAAATGAAAGCATTATGTATTTAGATGTATGTATTATAATAATTTGAACTAGGCACACTATTGTTTTAAGTTTCGCTCCAAAAGTTACCTGTAAAATATCGATGCGATATATTATATGTATCTATTTATATGACATTCAGGATAATTAATTTATATCCCTGAATATTATAGCTATTCCATAAAATTAATTGAATTTTTGGTTAAGCCATTTTCAGAACAGGATCAGTAGTTCCATAGATATCTACCTACAAACAAACATACAATACAATATTTTATATATAAGCCTTATCAATTAATTATGTCGGGTCAGCTTCATTACCGTCTAACGAGTGAGGTTTATTTGTTGAGGTAAATTGATTTTTTTTTTAGTTCTAAGTAGAATGTTAAATAAATCATTTAAATGAATACCCAATGTTTTTTATTTGAATAACTGATGTAACCTCTAGGCTTGCTAAAATGGCGGCACCTAGTTTCGCGTTTTGAACTAAGGAGTTTGGCTGTCAATAATAAATGACTGACGCGAGTGGGCCGAGCGCGCGGTCCACAGTTAAATGAAGAGAAGACTAGATAAAGTCTTAAAATTCAATACGGCTGATATCTACTTTCTTATGTCCAATATCATCAGTTAGAAAGGGATGCATACATATATCAATGCGACTTCAAAAAGTTAATCGTACCAGGGCGCTCGAACAAATTTCTATGCAGGTTCATACAAATGCGGTACGAAGTCGTAGAAATCGCATCATCTCTTTCTAGCTAACATATAGGGATATAAGAAAGTAGAGATCAGCCGTATGAGTTAATGTTCAGAGCATAAATGAATTTTAAGACCTCTCCTATGCTTTAGTCCTATTTCTTTGGCGCGGCCCATTAGCGAGCTGGCGCCGGCGCCATCAGCTTCGCGAAAGATAGGTCTGGGCATGAATTTGGATAAGACCAAAGTAATGGTCAATGACCAAATTAATACGAGACCTGTCGTCGTTAATGGACACCTTCTCGATATTGTTTCGGTTACACATACCTCGGGCAGATATTGCAGTTGGGTAGAAAAAACTTCGAGAAGGAGGCCAAGAGGAGGATTCAGCTGGGTTGGGCAGCTTTTGGAAAACTACGTCATGTTTTCTCGTCACCCATACCGCAATGTTTGAAAACGAAAGTTTTTAATCAGTGCGTCCTACCCGTCATGACATACGGAGCCGAAACGTGGACACTCACAGTACGGCTGGTCCACCAGTTTAAAGTCGCTCAGCGAGCTATGGAACGAGCTGTGATCGGAGTTTCTCTGAAGGATAGAATCCACAACGAGACTATCCGACATAAAACTAAAGTTGTCGACATAGCTCAGAGAATTAGTAAGCTGAAGTTTCAGTGGGCTGGCCATATCTGCCGAAGAACCGACAACCGTTGGGGTAAACGGGTTCTTGAGTGGAGACCGCGGCTCGGCAAACATAGGACGCCCTCCGGCCAGGTGGAGTGACGATTTGCGAAAGGCTGCTGGTAGAAGCTGGTTGCGTCGAACTCAGAACAGGGCGCAATGGCGCTCATTAGGGGAGGCCTATGTCCAGCAGTGGACTGCTATAGGTTGATGATGATGATGATGATGAATCGAATAGATCAGGAAAAACTGTTCAGCTGTTTGAAGATCTTCAGCGCTTTTTTAATAGTCAGATTTTACATAAATGGTGATTATGATCTGATGATGGAGAACGATAGAAAAATATTGGCTTTTTTGTCGGGGGTTTTAAAATTTGTCATGTCAAAATGCATCATTTATTTGGCAATGACTACCAAGTTTTAGCTCAATAAAATACCTTAAAAATTAACATAGTAGTTTTTTTTCTTAACATGAAACCCGGCGCCGATTTCCAGCCGAGAGAAAACACGCCGCCGCCGATACTTTAGGATCGGCGCACACGTCTAGATATACTACCTATAGGTACGATGGTTGTGTCATTTTGTTTTTTTTTTATTTACTAAGTCGTGATTTTCTGATATTGGGTAATAATAAGATAACAAAAGTTCAGTGTAGGTTTCCACCCACACCACTCCAGCCTTTATCAGTCCACTGCTGGACATTGGCCTCCCCTAATATAGGGGGTTATGCCTCACGGGCGTAGCCAGGTTTTAGTGACGGGAAGGGTACAAGAAAATAAAACGAATAAAAAGTACATAAAATAACCAATAAATTTATTCATAAGAACATTATGTAATAAACAGATTCAGAGAAAACTTCTGGAATAGAAGGAATCGGGGGAGACCTTTTTCAAGCAGGGGGACAATATAGGCGTGATAAAAAAATCCATAAATATCCCAGGAAGAGACAGAAAATGTCAATAAACCAAGAAGAAACCATAAGATCTAGTAACGAGAACATGATATAATATAAAATAAGATCAGGGAGAGAAGTAAAGCAACCAAAACATTTGTCAAATTATTACATAGAACCAGAAAAATGAGAAATTATATAAAATATATATGATTTTGGAAGATTTCGATTAAGACTCAGATTTTGAGCCCTTTTCATGACCAAATTAGCTATATCCAGGCCTTTCTAGCTTGTCAAAATGCCCTTTTTCAAAGGTTAGGCACTGGGCGCGGTGCGGCGCGCCGTAGGGAATCGCACATATTTTTCAGTGTAATAGTTCATAATTTATTTAAATTATATCTTAACTTTTCGGGTGGGGGGGTTGAACCCCCAAAACCCTCCCCCTGGCTACGCCCGTGATGCCTATACCCTACGCTGGGCATGCGGGTTGGGATCGCAGGGCACAACTTCTCGCACCGCGGACGCTGCTGCCCTTCGGCGGCCAGGGAACTTAGCTGTGCCCGTAATCAGCCCCGTTTGTTAGCAGGGTGCAATACGTGCAGGTGAGGCTGGCTTGGGTTCCAAAGATGCGGGTTGGCACCGCTTACACCTCAATGCTATGATTCTTGCAATAAATCAACTAAAAAAAGACACTGAGCGATACACTTCACCACTACAATAAAAATATATATAAAGTAATATAAAATAAAATAAAAATAACCAAGGACGATAGCCGCCTTCGTGAGATAGAACAACTGTACCCTCATGCGACACTGATGCCACTTTGACCCTAAGCCTGATATGGCCGTAATACCACCTACATAAAGGTACCCCTAAAATTGTGCAATGAGTAGTAAAGCGTTGTAGGATAGTGCACGATTAATTCGTAGCCGTTATTATAATGTACTACGCCTAAACCAGTTCTGTGGCCCGGCTGCTGCCCAGCGGTGCCCAAACTTTGATTCTCCAAGCTCAATACACTAGCACCACAGATTAAAGAGCTTTGTGCTAGCATGTTGACTGCGGGCCTCGGAAATGACATACGCATGGCGCGTAGCGTCATTTCCGAGCCTCGCAGTCCTGCTCAGTGAGAGAGGTGATCCTGCCAGCTACAGTTTGTAGGATGGTGTTGGGGCTGTCACATACCTACTCTGCGCATCAGGGATGCAGTCTTCTTATGGAGAATCGCATTAAACCCGTCCCACGTCCGTCTCATACTCTGCAAACATCCCTGATGCACTGCAAACGTGGCAGTCCCAACATCATCCTAAAATAGTATTGTATTGCACTCGTAGGGTCTCCAGCGGTCGCTTAGTGTAGGTAGTTCACCCATAGGTTGACTAATAGGATTAAGCCAGCGCCGTCCTGTAGCAAGTTCTATCAAGGGGCCCTTGGTTTGCTGTAGGTTATCAAGTTTATGGTATTAAATAAACTAAGACTAACGAACTACACTAATTCGTCGCCTGTCCTCGTAATCATCTGCGTAAGCACTAACGATGATTGAAGATTTTATTCAAAACCTCTTCTGTTGGGAGAGATTTTGCTGTCGGAATAAAGTAATCCAAAAACGCCAGTAGGTGTATTTTATACTAAGGAAACTACCCTAGGGTCAGTGTAAACGGGACACTATCAAAAATAGGACTTATTATTTTGTGTGCCAGGTACCTACCTAGATACTCGTATATACCTAGTGTTGAGACAGACATATCGATGCAAAAAAACAAACTAAAATCGATGTTTTTCGGCTCAAACATATTTTCATAATATTCATCCATAATTACAAATTAAACAATTTCATTTGTTTTATTAATAATAAGCAATGTTACCTATTTAAATTAACCTTATTCAAAAGGCGTCTTTACTAAAAAAAAAAGACGTGTGGCACTCGGGGACTGCCGCGGTAAAGCTATTGCATAGCATTTTGTATCAACTTATGCAATTATAATTATTTATTTATTTATTTATTTATGCAGTATTTTTTTTTCTTTGATATTAATTCAAGTTACACTTTTTGAGTGTGGTGACCGATAAGAAAACATTTTTTTTTCTTTTATTAAATAAAAATACGTCTAGTTGCACGCACACAAACACCGTGTCGAAGACTGCCGAAAAAAAACGACGTTAGACAATGCACGGCCTTCAAGCCACACCTCCGTGCCCGTCGGAGTGGGGAGCGTGAGGTTTTTTGTCGTTACGGAATTTCTGGATTCGGTCCCCGCGCTCAAGGCCCTCGATAGAAGCTATGCAATAGCTTAAAAAAAAAGAAATATAAAAATACCGAATTATTAATAAAACATCATAATTTTAAAGTTTTAGTGCCATTGGTTCTGACCAACTGCCCACAAACACATCTACAAGCGAAGCTGAGCAACAAGGAGCTTTCGTGCCAATGCTATTGAAAAAACAACCTTATTCCAATTATTTAAGCTTTAATTCCTTATAAGTCTCTTCACGGTTACTACCACACAAATGCAATTTAGACTCACAAACAATTATAAACCTTAAATACTTTAACATGGACGCTCAAATGCTTTGTGAGAAAAGTTAAGCCATAGTGAAACAAACTTTTTTTGCCAAGCACAGGTAAAAATAATCTTGGGTCGTCTCAATCCAGTAAAAATGCGACGCTCTGCAAACCGAACGTGCCACCAAAAAGTTTTAACTAATTCTTGACCAAACCTTTTGGTTAAAAACTTCAATGAAAAGTTCTTACGTTTCAGTGCAGTGTGCTACGCGTTGGTGTAGTGTTGTCTATTGTTTTTAAAAGTTTTTTGTGCGTGCGAAAGGATTCGTGTTCCACCAACGGAAGGATTTAGTGAATTCTGATTTTATGGTAAGTCTGTTACTAAGCTTGCTTGTCTGTTTGTAGGAAAGTAAAGCAGAAGTAGAGTTGGTTATATTCGTCGGGAGAACAAAGGCCAGTCAGGATAAACTAGTTTCGAAAGTGTGCTTCTTAAATTTTGTTACCAAACAGAATGCTTGGTCCCGTTTTTTGTTGCAAAAGTTTGCTAGCACCAGCCACCCCTAGTGTTGTGAGTGACGCGTGGGGTTTTATCGATATCGATTATTTATTTTTAAAAGCTCATTTATAATTTACCTACTTACAGAATATAATTATACTATACCTAGGTAACGCTAAGTACCTACCTACTTGTTATAGGTACATCAATTGTTCCTACCTATACAATAAGAATGTTATCTGCCCTAAAATTTATCGCTATGCCACGATGCCGAGGAGCAAAGCCGAATAGATCTAAATCTAAATAAAACGTGACCTAACTCATAATTGCAGTATGTATGTATCAAAACTAGTCCAATAAATAAATCTAGAGCTGCCAGCCTAAGTATGTAGGTAGGTAGAATAGATCTTTATCTATTATATTCCTCATGTGAATATAATAAATAATAGATACATAAATTACTTATTGTATCTACTGTACCCACAATACCTAACCGACCTACCATTGTAGCTACCGTAGCTACGTATCAGTAACTATCCACCGAAAGTAAGTAGGTAGGTATAGTGAACAGTCACTATCATACTATAGAGTGACCTGTCCCGGCTTCGCACGGGTAGTAAGGCGTATTATACCTACATGTTATTTCTGTCCCTAGCTATTGTATACGAGTTTATTTGCGCTACTTTACACAAAACCTTCACAAAATATTTCATGAGGAAGGTTTAGGTACCTTCCTCATGAATCACTCTATGTATTGGTGAAACCGCATGAAAATCAGTTTGTAGTTTTTGAGTTCCCTTTAACTTCCATAAACGACATGGCGGTGACCTTAACTTTTATCTGGCTCATGTAGCTTTTTCTTGGTCTTCCTCTTCCATGATTTCCTTCACATTTCCCTCGATGTTTCTAGTGAAACTGTCATGTCGTATACCTGAGGTGTCGAATCATTTTTCCTCTTCTGTTTTGTAGTATCCACCGACACCTTTTTTCATCCACTTGTTTTAGAGCTTATTCGTTAGTTAGGAATTTTCTCAGTCCAACTGATTCTCTCCATTCATCCAGCACCACATTTCAAACGCTTCTAATATTTCTTTAAATCATCTAGGTCAGCTTAATTCTTTCTTCATCATAATTGAAACTAGCAGTAAAGCAGTGCTAAAAACAAATTCAATCTGTAAATTTGAATCAACTTTGTAGGTAAATACCAAATTAGCTACGGTTTCATTCAATTTGAAGGCACCTTGAGCGATTTGGTTTGGTACCTACTCCATTGATGAACTGATACTAAAACAAATCGCCCAAAGTAGGTTATGGCTGTCTTTTCATGGATCAAAGACATTAAATAGGTACTTTGTACTGAATTCCGTGGGAAACAATGTTAAAATGTAATAGTCAAGTTGTTATATATCATCATCATCAGCCTATAGCAGTCCACAGTTAGACAAAGGCGGAGGATGTAAGGGGTTCCAACGTCCACCTTCGGAACCTAAGCCAACCTCACCTGTCTGTGGTGCACCCTGCTAAATAACAAACGGCGCCTTGGCGGCGGCTGACTACGGCATAGCACGTCCTTACGCCGACACATCTAGATCCCCAGGCTGCTGACGGACAGCAGCGTCGGCGGTGCGAGAAACTCTGCGATCTCTAACCCTCATACCTAGTTTGAGGATTATGGGCATATACACCTTTTCAAGAGAGGAGAGGGAGGCCTATGTCTGGAAAAGAGCTGATGTAGTCTGGTGTTTTTGTTTGTGTGCTATTTTGTGGGAGGTAAATCAAGTTATTATGTCTATTATCTAGACTATGTCTGTCTATTTTATTCATAAACAGAGTAGGTAGTACAGGTAGGTACTTGGTCACCTACTCGGGCAGTCATTTGACCTCATACAATAGGCTTAGTCCCTACCTTCACAGTAATCAAAAGCCTTAAAACTACTCATTCAGCACTAAAACCATTATTAGCTAAGAATTTCTCCCACAGTAGTCATGCTCCGTATCAAGTTGCCTGTATGAAGTATGCTGTCTACTAAAGTCATACAGGCCAAGCGTGGAATGTTTCTAATGCAATTATTCTATAATCATTTGGAATTCTATAATCATTGATATCTCAAGTTTCATCCATCTGTTCAGTAGTTTTTGCGTGACAGAGAACAAACATCCATACATCTATCCTCATTAACTTTCACATAAAATGTAATATTAGTAGATTTCTCCTTATATGAGAGATGGACTCATGTCGAAGGCCCCTGTCGCAGATCTTGATAAAAATACAATAACGAGTTAGTTTGTTTCTTACGCGAAAGCGTAGCGTTCACAGCCAAATTTTTAGGTACAGTTTTGGCAAAAGCGAAAGCTATTTTTTTTCTGGATACCTCGCAAACGCGCTCTCATTGATGCAACTGTACGGATGCTGGTAAAAATCATAATCATAATCATTATTTTGCTAGAAGGTCTTACTTTATCAAATCTACACACTTCACCGTTTATTATGGTAAAATAAATTGTGAACGCCTCAGTGGCCAGTCGGCCTAAGATCAACGCCTGCATATTAGTGTAGTGATAATTGTCGGTAGTTATCGATACATTATCGACATCGTAAGCCCATCACTAGGCTGTTAACTTTAGACGATTTAAATAGCGTTAAGCATTATTTTACCGAAGTCATGTTAACGGGTTGGATAAACGCCTGAATACTTAAACGCTTCTCAAACATCATTATCAGTAGCATCATCGTTATCGGCCTATGCAGTCCACTGGACATAGATCTCCCTCTCCTAGTTAGCTGTCCTCAGCTCGAATGTGAATTTGAGACTGATGCAACAAAAAAATGCAGGCACAAGAGACTTATCATTAGGTATCACCTTCATGCCTAAATTGTTGGACGCAGGGTGCATTGTAGGGCACGTCTAAACATGCGTGACGTAAGGTGATCCTACACCTTCAGGTGGCCTGAAAACTAAGTAGTAGTAGAGTTCTTTGTGGAGGGCTCGTCCAGGGAGGTACTGCCACCATGTCTATTTCTGCCGTGAAGCAGCTGTGCTGTGTTTCTGTTTGAAGGGTGCCGGTGAAATTACAGGCACAAAAGGCTTCATCTTCATGCCTCAAGTTGATTGACGCAGGGCGTTGCATCGTAGAGTCCAAAAAAACGTGATCTACGATGCAATGCTTTGTCATAGGTAATGGTTACCACTTAAAGCGACTATACATGTCAAACCTCCCTCACGTTCGCACTATTCAACATTTTTGAAGATATAAAATCACTGACTATGGTTATACAAAATAGCAAACCTTCACATTCTAGAGAATAACAATTCATAGGTTCAGCAATAATATCATTTTGATTCTATGTTGTTTACTTACCAAAAAACTTGTACCAATGTGATAAATTTTGGTACAAATCCTTTTGGTATGAAAATGTGTTGGTTTCAACATGATATTATTGCTGAACCTTTGTATTATTATTTTCTAGGCCGTGAAGGTTTGCTATTTTGCATAAATACATTCAGTGATTATAAATCTTCAAAAATGTTGAATAGTGCGAGCGAGAGGGAGGTTTGACATGTATCATCGCCCTAACATCAGGTGGGCCATGTGCTTGTTCCATCTTCAAGAACCATAAAAAAACAGACGCCAGAGTTGGCCACTAGCTCATACGAAGACGAAGAATTAAGATTAATCAACGCTTATAAACACAGAGATCTTAAGCAACTGAGCGTGACATTATTCAGCCAATTCAACAATAATGAACTAATTGACCCGTCAACTGTTAAAATGGCAGATAGGACCCTGTGCCTGTACTAAGAAGCAACTTTAGTTTAGTAAATGCCGGACATTTTAACGGAACATCATAAATAAATCCTTAGTAAGCAGAGCTTTGGAAACCACGTAACTGATATATTAATAGGTTTCCTGGTTCTTTCCTTCTTTTTATGAACTAGTTGCCTACTTTATTATCGGATTGGAAGTTCATCATCATCATCATCAGCCTATAGCAGTTCACAGCTGGACATAGGATTTCCCCAATGAACGTCATTGCGCCTTGTCCTCAGCTCGAGGCACTGGTAGTTCAACATCATCATCATCATCATCATTATAATTCCTATAACAGTCCACTGCTGGACATAGACCTCCCCAATGAGCGCCATTGCTCCCTGTCCTAAGCTTGTAGCAGTCCTGAGCTGGACATAGGCCTCCCCAATGAGCGCCATTGCTGCCTGTCCTCAGCTCTAAGCATCCAACTTCTACCAGCAGCCGACAGCAGATCGTAGATAACTGATAGTTTGCTAATGGCCAACTCTGTTGTCTGAATTTTTAGGCCTCCCGAAGGCCTCCGTCATGGGTAAACGTCTGATGAAGCACGAAGGCACGATAAGAAATTGGTCCCGCGCGCTCGACTTAACATGCCTTCCCAAGCATAGAATCGCTTAGTGGGCGTCCAACAAAACATCAAAGGAGGTGGAGGAGGCCCGAAAAACTAAAATCACCAAAATCACCTCACGTAATTAATGGATGCCCCCGTAGATCTAAATGCCACTAAATGGTCACCTATCCATCAATTTCAGGTAACTCCAGTGAAAGTATAATAATAAAATATAATTCCCATGCTGTGTAGGTAATTGTTCTATGCGCGGGCGCAGATAAGAGGCAGAGGTCAGAGAAAGTTTGCGTGAGCCTCGCATTGAATTAGTTTTATTTTGCATTGTTTTTGCAGCTTATTTTACACATAGTTCTGAACTCTCAATAGGAGTTCCATCTGTGTCATGGGTATCAAGATTTAAGAGCAATGGTGCTTCTAAATATTGAAATAGGTATGCGGTGTTTAATGAATATATTTCGGGAATGAAGGTAAGTAGTGTTAAAAATAACCGGCCCAGTGCGAGTTGGAGTCGCGCACGAAGGTTCCGAGCCCCACTTAATTTTTTTTTTCAGTATTTGTTGTTATAGCGGCAACAGAAATACACCATCTGTGAACATTTTTACTGACTAGATATATAGATACAGTCTGGTGACGGACAGACAGACGGACAGTGGAGTCTGAGTAATAGAGTTCCGTTTTTACCCTTTGGATACAGAACTCTAATCATTACTTTGGCCCGAATCCCAACATTAATAACATTTAAATCAGTTTCGCATTCAATTTGTTCTCTTATTGATTGTATGACTATCACTGGCCACTTATTATTATTTAATATTTACGTTAGTAATATTATGTTAGTATACCTAATGGCTTGAAAAAATATGTAACATGACGAAATCAATAATAAAAACCCATACATATACATATGTATACATAAAAAAATTATGTCGATAAAATTCGCCAGCAATATCCCATCACTAATCTAAACAACAACGATTCGATTTATCAAAAAATTAAATGTTCCAAAATTGATTTGTAATGTCCATGAATAATTTTACCAATTGTTTGTTCTATTGGAACAAAATTTAATCTTCCCCACACAGATGCGTTATTATCGGCGATAATATTGCATGCGTTACGATAACTGTTTTTAGTACATTATTTTTTAAGTTAAACACTGTGATAATGCATTTGTGTGTAAGGAAATGGGACGCACTATCGCCATAACGCATGCGATATTATTGCACAGGTGCGTTATTATCGGGGAGGCTTATAATAGGTAATAATTTTATTTGTCTGCGTACTTTTATCTAATAATAATAACAAAAAGTACGCCTTGGTGTTAAGTACTACCACAGACAAAAGACCGACAGAAAAAACCTCCTCCTTTTTTGAAGTCGGTCAAAATATCATGACTAAGAATCCGACTACATTTTAGGACGCAAGTTATTACATAATCCAATAGACAAATAGACTAGGAAAGTACGGTACAAACCATCTCTTCACCTTGTTGTCTATTTATTTTCATAATCAAACAAATGTCATTTTGTAGCGCTCGACAAAGTAAACTTGTCCCTGTCATTTAAGTGTATCTACTTACCTTCCTAAATAAAAAGAGTTGACATGATTTTAACGCCATTTTAGCTATCCAATGTTTATAGAACTGTTAAGAATAGGATGGTTAATGTGAAGAACATGGACCCCAAACTGCAACGGTCAAGCAGGTGATTTTGGTTGTCATTGTATTCATCTTAGTAAGACTACCTGGCTGTTTACAAAAGCTTTCATCTATTCGTAAAAAAAATAACAGGTAGATTTTGTTGAGAATCTATTGAGTTGTAAAAGGTAGGTACATATCTCAAAGACTATAGACGATCTCTGTGCCATAGTGGGTGTATAGTCCGTTTCAGGAAAGAAGTCAAAAAAAAAAAAAATTGAAATGTCTCCCACTAAAATATGATGCAAATAATCTTTTCTGTCTAGAATTTCTCCATAAGTGTTCAGTGTTTTTGAGTATACTTGAGATTGGGCTTTAGTCCAGCTTGTCCCGGGACTTCTTTCGTGAGACGGGCTCTACGCTGGCCTGCCTGAGACGCAAAAGCTGATTCCCGCCGCGAGAAAAATGTTTGTATGATTTGCAAATATTTATCTCGGGTCTGGGTGTTTTCTATGAACTTACCTATGTTTAAAATGTATGTAAATAAGTACAGTACCTAGTACCCATATCACACACTGCTTACTTTGGGACTATATATTGTGTTAAAATGTCCGGCCTTAATAAGTTTACTTATTATTTCATTTCGGATTCGGAAAGTGATTTTGACTGACTGTCTGAACTTCTGTGAGAAGTGTGTGTAGTATTATTTTTGTTCGACATGTGATTTAACTAATAAGTATTGGAATTTATAATTACTTACATTATTATTATTGACCATGTACTAAATATCTACTAATTTAATTCTGACAGAAGTGTGTGTAAGTTTATTGATAGTGTGTGTAAGTAAGATATTGATTGATTTGACTAGCTATTGAATTTGTTATTACTGACTATTATTATTGAATTTTGACTATGATAGGTAAGAGGTAAACTCAACAAAAATTTTATAATTAGAGTACCTAATTGGCGCTAGCCGTTCTAGTTTTTAAATCGATAAACATTTCAACTACGAAAAAGAAGGCGTATAGCCGGCTAAGACGCAAGAAGTGCTAGGCGGTTCGATTCTCTCTACGGGTATAAATCTATGCGAGATATGTTTGTCATGATTCTAAACCTTTATCAGTCCACAGCTGGACATAGGCCTCTCCCACTAATACAAGCTCTGCTGACTGCTTAAAAATTTGATACGTAGGATATTGACATTGACTTAAGTTTGGGGCTAGATGATATTATGAAAAAAAAGGCTGGAAAATACTTAAAGGTAATGTTATGTTAGACATTCGTAAACTTAACAACTTCCAACCAACAGCGGCACAAAAAAGGCGGTAAACTTACGAAATCACGGATGGTCGTTATTATTATCTGTGGCCTGGATCACGATCTTTTTTTTCTACGGTGCGACCAACGTTGGCGCTATTCAACCTCTTTGTAGTTTTGAATCGTAAAATCGTAATCTGTAACGCACGAGATTAGTTACTGTAGGTACCACCTTCTTCAGAACAGAAGTTATCGTGTGGTCCATGCTACGATGATCATAACAAAAATAAAAGAGTAATTAAAAAAAACGACTTCAAAAAGAAATTAACTCAAAATTACAAAATAATATTTCTTTAAACACGAAATTAAGCAACAAAAAAACTGGCCAAGTGCGAATCAGACTCGTGCATG
Source organism: Horisme vitalbata (assembly GCA_951804965.1). Classification (NCBI taxonomy): domain Eukaryota; kingdom Metazoa; phylum Arthropoda; class Insecta; order Lepidoptera; family Geometridae; genus Horisme; species Horisme vitalbata. The sequence continues at coordinate 25,768,901 of OX638094.1, read as the reverse complement.
AAGGGTTCCGTACCTTTGTATGGGTGCCCCACTTACATAATTTATTCTGTGTTTAGTATTTGTTGTTATAGCGGCAACAGAAATACATCATCTGTGCAAATTTCAACTGTCTAGCTATCATGGTTCATGAAATACAGCCTGTACCCCTAGTACGAGTTGCACTCAATACGGAAACGTTCATAGGTTTCGTTTTCGAGCTCAGTACGTTTTTTGGAAATTGCACGAATGGTTTTAAATATAAACTAATCGGACCTACGTTAGGTTATGTTATTTTCTTGATGATTACCTACAACGAGTAGGCACAAAACTAAAAACTGTTTGGTAATTAACGGAAAAAGGTACTTTAAAATTGAGCCCGAAAACGTAAACTATGAAAGTTTTCGAACAACTTGTTCTAGGGGTACTGGTGACAGACAGGAAAGACAGTGGAGTTTTAATAATAGGGTCCCGGTTTTACCCTTTAGGTACTGAACCCTAAAAATGACCTCCTAAGCTCCTAAAAGATATCAAAGACAAATTCACCAGTCGTAAGTAGGTGTACCTACTACATTGTATGATTGAATGATTACGCGCGGTCGTTGACCTGCGGTCCCGCGGTTTTACTTTTTTTATGCGTGGGAAGATAATGGCCATTTTGTTTTCATGTATACGAGTAATCAGTATTAAGTATAGCTGGGTTATTTTTGACTGAGTACCTGTCACTTGAATTGCAATAGCTAGAATGTGGCTTAATTCTGGGAGCGTAAGCTGTAACGGCCACCTTGAGTTTATTTAGATATTCATCTGTTTGATAAACGGTCATATTGCTTATTGTTTGTAAAAAGTGGTACTAGGCCCACATAGGCGCGTTATTATCGGTCGATAATACCGGATGCGTTATTGCGATAGTAAATTATGTATTGGGACGGCTACGAAGTTACACACTGCTGCGATAATAACGACGCGATAGAAGTAGAACACTTGCGTTCCTCCATCCTGCGATATTCCGATATGAGTTCTTAGAACTTAGAACATAGAATCAAGTAAGGTACAATCAATACCTTACTTGATTTAAGGCTCTCCCACATAGGCGCGTTATTATCGGTCCATAATACCGGATGCGTTATTGCGACAATGTGTCCCGATTTCTTGAATTAACTCCGATAACTGCGTTTTTATCGTCCGATAATGCTATGACAGGCTTTTCCCTGACTCGTTATTATCTGTCGATAATACTCGATACGTTATTGCGCTAATGCGGGATCGCATGCGTCCTAGCCCAATACAAATGTTCTAAGAACTCCGATAATAACGCGCCTATGTGGGTGAGCCTTAAATCAAGTAAGGTAAAGAACAAAAAAAATATATTGTTATAAATAGTGCATAGTATGGTATGGAATGACATTTATGTTTATACTATAGGTACTTATATAGGTATTCGCCAGCCTAAGCACATGCTACACTTTTTGCGGGGTCGGTTAACCCAGCTGTCACCGGACGTACGGTTAGCAGATGTGGAATTGCTTGTTTTGCGATCCATACCCGTAAGTGTTCTAGTTTTTATAGATTCTATTATTGAACTCGGCTGTATGAGCGATGATCACATTGATCACCTTGCCATATTTGTGATAAGATTTAAAACAATGTAACTACAATATACCATGCTTAATTTATCAGTAAATAAATTCAAAAATGTTTTTAAACGTAACTGTAATAAAGCTTATTATAATATTTCTGATTATTTAGAATCTAAATAATGAAATCTAAATTTTAGATGACAAAAAAGCTTGTGATGAAACTGTCTCAAACGTCCACGCGTCCACGTCCAGCAGTGGACTGATATAGGCTGGTGTTGTTGTTGTTGTTGTGGTTTATACTGACCTATATAGTAAACCTCCTTCCTGAAAACTGACTATTAAAAAAAAAAAGTTAAATAGTGATGGGGTAATTCTATATTTTAAATAATTACTACGCATTTTTATCGATATTATAATATTATTATTATTATGAAAAATTATTATATATGAAGAAGTGGAAGGGGTGCCGCCAGCGTTCTTTTTACGTGACGCGACCTCTACCACTTAGTTTTTGTTCACAATTTTAATTAAAAGGTTTTAATCTAAGGTTTTTTTACTGCAGGACCCGTAGCGATGTCGCTGGCGGACGTGACGTCAGCTCGCAGCTCCCCCACTCCAGAGAACTGCCCCGAGTGCGATGCCACAGCCTCCGTCACTTCCGACTTACACAAAGTAAGATAAAAACTTAACCTCGCAGTCCACTGCTGGACATAGGCCTCTCCTAATGAGCGGCATTGCGCCCTGTCCTCAGCTGGACGCATCCAGATTCTACCAGCAGCCATTCCCAGATCGTCACTCCACCTGGCCACAGGGCGTCCTACACTACGTTTGAGACGCGGTCCCCACTCAAGAACTCGATCAACGGTTACCGGTTCTTCGTCTGATATGGCCAGCTCACTGCCTCTTCAGTTTGCTTATTCTCTGTGCTATGTAGTTAATTTAGTTCCTGTCTAAAATTTAGTTTGTGTCAAATTTTGCCCCGTCTTCACCGGGCGCATGGGATCGCGCGGCAGCCTCGATGCAGTTGCTCGTAAGCCAGCTTCGCGATACGCGACACCCCGGAAACAGAGGCGAGCCTCGCAAAGCAGACCGAGCCATCAGAAGCCTCGTAACAAACCACTGCCCACACCGAACGCACAGCGTATACTGAGGCACCACGTTTGAGTGCGTCACGTTTACCGACAGCGAATGGCTCGACCATGAGGCTCCCTCAGCCGAGGCAACGTGCACCCGAACCCCGAGGCATGTCCACACAGACCGAGGCATTGGCTTGCGAGACTGCCGAGCGAGCTATGCTATTGGCTTGTCACTTAGAATAGAGTCAACAAACAATATTGTTTTCTTTCCAGTACCAAGTGGCATGCACTTGTAAGCCGGGTTCGGCTCAGTACGCATGCGCGGACGACCCTGGACCCCCTCCTCCCGCGAAGACTGACACCCCGCCAGCGCTCCCCCCTCGCCCGCCGACCAGCGTGCTGGCCAGCAACCGGCGGACTAATGGTATGTGGGTCCTGGACAAATAATACTTAATACAATACTTTCTACTCCTAATTTAATATTATAAATGCGAAAGTTTTTTATCCTATATTTTTGACTACTGCAGTGGGCGAAACGTCCGCCTGGGATGCAGAAGGTAGCGGGTTCGATTTCCGCCGCGGGACAAATGTTTGCATGTTCTGCAGATATTTGTCTCGGGTCTGGGTGTTTTCTATGTATGATATGCATGTATTTACAAAAAAAAAAAAAATATAATAAATCAATCATGTGGTTCCCTTATCACAAGCTCTGCTTAGTTTGGGGCTAGATGATGCTGTGTTATAGTCCAGCATTATAGCAAGGACTCAGTGAGCAAAAAACCAAATCAATATCTTAAAAACTACGAGGATAGGTACTTACTGCCGATCCCGTCTTCATATAGAATTTTGGCAGTGGATATAGGTCGGTGTGGTATCTATTGTTTACACAACACAGATTATTTGTTTATTAGTTTATTAGTGCTACCAACATAAAATACTAGTCAAGTGTTATTATAATTCAAAAGTCAAAAGTCAAAAGTCAAAATTCATTTATTCAGTAGGAACTGTATAGTACACTTTGAAACGTCATTTTTTTTTTAATTTACCACCAATTCGTAACGTGACCAAACAGAGAAGAATTGGCAAGAAACTCTGCTTGGCTTATATTTTTTTAACGTCATTGTACTTAATATCTATTACATTGTTTTTGATGGAGTTGGAGGCAGTTTCATCCCAAGCTTTTTTGTCATCTAAATAATCAGATATTTTATAATAAGCTTTATTACATAGATAGATAGATAGATAGATAAATTCTTTATTGTACACCAAATTAAAAAATACAATTTGCAGAAACATTACAATTAAAACGAAAAGGTACAATGGGCGGTCTTATCGCTAATAGCGATCTCTTCCAGACAACCTTTGGATGGACAGGATAGCACGAAAAACAAAAGACGGTGGTGTACATACATACGAAAGTAGCTGGATAAATAATATCATACACTTACCTAACTTACTACAAAATATACCTTATAAAATAAACCTACTACATAAAATATTAATAAAATAAATATGAAACTATAGACTACATAATTATAATACATAAACTACATAAATACCTATTTGCAAAATATAACATTAATAGTATCCCTTAGCAATAAAACCTAGCAGTCAAGAGAAAGGAAATGCTTAAATAATTTATCCTTAAAAATGGGCAGGGATTTAGATGATCTTATTGAGAGAGGTAAGGCGTTCCAGAGTCGTATAGCTTGTACAGTAAAAGAGTCGCTGTAAAATTTTGAGCTATGGACAGGTGTACTAAGCTGCAACGTTTCTGAAGAGCGTAAGTTTCGATCGTGTGCCTGGTGCAAGAATTCGAAACGCTCCTTGAGGTAATGGGGTGAAAGAGGATTAAATAAAATACTATAAAGAAGATGCAGTATGTGAGCATTCCGGCGAAGACGAATAGGATAGGAGATGTATAGATTACGTTTAACAACATTTTTGAATTTATTTACAGATAGATTAATCACATCATTTGGGATTTTGTTAAAAAATCGTACAGACATCCCTTTAAAAGATTGACTAACTTTATTGAGCCTTACAGTAGGAACAGCTAGTTTATCTTTATTTCTAGTGTTAACATTATGATAGTCGCTATTTTTCTTGAACATGTTAATATGTTTTCGGACATACATTAAGTTTTCATATATATATTGGCACGGCACTGTCATAACATTTATTTCTTTAAACTTAGTTCTAAGTGATTCTCTGGGGCCCATATTATAAATTGCACGAACAGCCCTCTTCTGCAACACAAATATGGTGTTGATATCTGCAGCATTCCCCCACAACAAAATGCCGTACGACATAATGCTATGTAATTATAGGTAACTGCTAATTAAATACATTGAGCGAAACAGTAGAATAAATGTACCTAAAATAATCTTTGTCAGTTATGTAGGTAGTTGCAAATCGAATACTTATTTGGGTGTAGTAAAAAAGTCAAAAGAAATAGAAATAAATTAAATCTAAATATAGCATGCAGTATATGTATACTGCATGCTATATTATATTATACCATGCATACTATGCATAATGTATGTATGCATGGTCCATCATTTACCCTGAGCTACCTGCGCTTAAATAAAAAAAACTATCTACTTATTTCTCTAAAAGAGAAATCAACTCAACTGTACCGGAAAGCATAAATTTACTACAGAATAAAAACTTCTTTGTCAAAACTGTAGCATGTCCACAAATTTCACATCATATAACTTACCTATTGCAAAAACCATTCAGTATTAAAACCTACAAAAAATAAAATAGCGACCTTCCCACGCATCAAATGCCGCAATTTTGTATGAAATTTTCAAATACAATGGACTATTCGGTCTACCTGTGAACCTACAATGCGTGGAGAAAAAAAATCAATACATTTACGCAAGTTGGTACAAAGTGAAATAAGTCACTTGTAAGTCATATTATAACTTTAATTGATGGCATTTCTACCTGACTCGAAGTTAGTACTGCTTCTGCGCGAACTCATTGTCAAAATAACCTACGTATCGCAATGGTTTTGAGTTACTAATGCAATTTAATTTAGATAAATAGTGTAATTCGGTGTTTTATGAATAAAAAATGTTATAATCTGACTCAAAAGTGTGCGTGGTTCATAAAATATTCGTAAAAGTGCTATGTTTTGTGTATTTTTGTTACAATAAACAAAGGAAAGGAGGGAAATATTACAGACAATGAATAAAAATAGCCATTTCTAAGCAAGAATTTAAATTTAGAATTTGTTATTAATCATAAATGGCCACGGATTTCTAGTGTATTTAGCCAGTGGTTATAGTAAATACTCGTTGTTTATTACAAAGAGGTCAATGTTCCTTCTCCGCGTAGGTTGTGAATATCGATTTTATAGAAATGGCGCGAGTTTCAAATCCTTTCGTCATATGAAGTGAATTGATGTTTTTCTTGTGATAATTTGTTGCAATACGTCCTATGTGTTCATGTTTGTTAAAGTGCGTTGATTTACGAGTTATTGAACTGCTTATCAAGATTCAAAATAAAAATGACTGAATAATTCTTTTAAAATTATCTATAAAAAAATCAAGTTATAAAATGATGCAAGTGCTCCAATACCAAGTATCGACACCACAATCGACTATCGCAGCGGATGTAGCACAACACTACGTTCCGCCACCACCGTATTTCGGTAAATTTTAAGAAATAAGAATAGTTTCAAACTCTAACGAGTTTTTATGATAAAAAACCTTCAACAAGAAATTATTTTATTATAATAAATTACCTATATTTATGTGCTTACTTAGGTACTTTTACCAGAACATTTACTTTTATTCAGTGTTAAAAACCCAGTCTAATTATATTTTTGAAATCTGGGCCGCTATTTCCTGCGTTTTAAATATCCATTAACAAATTTCCGTTTAGCAAATAATTATTTTAAACTTCCAAAAACAACATACGAATGCCCAACTGCATACAATATCCGTTTCCTTATCGTCATTTCAAAGACGCTTATGGCTTGTTAATCTTTCAAAGAGAACCGATAACCGTTGGGGCAAACGAGTTCTTAAGTGGAGACCTCGGCTCAAACGTAGTGTAGGACGCCCTCCGGCCAGGTGGAGTGACGATCTGCGAAAGTTTGCTGGTAGAAGCTGGATGCGTCGAGCTCAGGACAGAACACAATGGCGCTCATTAGGGGAGGCCTATGTCCAGCAGTGGACTGCTATAGGCTTATGATGATGATGATCTTTCAAAGTATATATTTATTTAATTACACGAAGCGCTTATGGTGTGGTCTACTTCGGTGATCTTAGCAGATCATCTTAGTTAAGCAACACTCCGCCCGGTCAATACTTGGATAGGTGACCGTTTGGAGGCATTTAGATTTGAGCGCTTCCGTGCTTCGGAAGGCACGTTACGATGTCGGTGCCGGCGTTACTTTGGGCGGCCTAAAAACTCCGACACCAGAGTTGGGCAGAGGAATGATAAATATGAATGGAACGATTTATAGTTTTATTAGCTCCCGCCCGTGGTTTCACCCGCTTGGTACCTAGATAAAAGCCTATCTATTAATAAATAAATAATAAATAATAATAATAAATAAATAATCCTGGACGTCATCACACAGCATCATGTAGCCCCAAACTAAGCAGAGCTTGTATTATGGGAACCACATGATTGATATACTACATAGATACATATTTAATTTTTTTGTAAATACATACATGGGTGTTTTCTATGTATGATACATAGAAAACACCCAGACCCGAGACAAATATCTGCAGAACATGCAAACATTTGTCCCGCAGCGGGAATCGAACCCGCACCTTCTGCGTCACAGGCGGACCTTCGCCCACTGCGCCACAGAGGTCAATTAATTAAAATTAATACAACACAATGACACAACACCAGCCTATATCAGTCCACTGCTGGACATATGCCTCCCCTAATAAAGGGCAGGGAGGATGGAGGTGGAACCTCTTACATCCTCCTTAACGACTGAACGGATTTTGATGAAACTTGGAATATAAATACTTTGTGACCCGCCTGAATAATGCTACTTTGATCCAGGCACCACGCGACCGAAACCACGGACGCAAGCTAGTAATATCTTGATGTGATATGATTTGGGGGTGTAAAGGGTTCCAACCCCTATCTTCGGAACCCAAGCCAACCCCACCTGCACGTGGTGCACCCTGCTGCGCAGCCTACATCGGCACAGCTAAATCCCCTGGCCACCGACGGGCAGCAGCGTCGGTGGCGAGAAGCTGTGCCCTGCGATCCCCAACCCGCATGCCCAGCGTGGGGATTATGGGCATATCCCCCTTCTTATTAGGGGAGGCCTATGTCCAGCAGTGGACTGATATAGGCTGGTGTGGTGTGGTGGATATGATTTGTGATTTGTTCGTTTGCCCTGGCCCATCATATTTTTTTACCCTACTGAAGTCCTCTTCAGTCGGGTTATGGTTTTAGGGTATATGTATGTTTGTTATATTATTTGTCGGTCGCTGTAGCACAAACGGCTAGATGGAATTTGACTAATGAGGTGTCGTTGGATTCGTCTTGATCACGAGGGTGACATAGGCTATATCAAATTTCAAAAAATCCAATATGGCTCAAACTCAAACTCAAACTCAAAATTCATTTATTCAGTAGGAACTGTATATACACTTTGAAACGTCATTTTTTTAAGCTATTGCATAGCTTCTATCGAGGGCCTTGAGCGCGGGGACCGAATCCAGAAATTCCGTAACGAAAAAAAACCTCACGCTCCCCACTCCGACGGGCACGGAGGTGTGGCTTGAAGGCCGTGCATTGTCTAACGTCGTTTCTTTTCGGCAGTCTTCGACACGGTGTTTGTGTGCGTGCAACTAGACGTATTGTACGACTCTACGAAGCTCGCACGAATCGAGACGATCACCACGCTTAAAAAGTGTAACTTGAATTAATATCCAAGAAAAAGAAATACTGCATAAATAAAATAAATAAATAATTATAATTGCATAAGTTGATACAAAATGCTATGCAATAGCTTTACCGCGGCAGTCCTGCATGTATGTATGTATGTATGTATGTAACCGACTCCTTTGAGCTCGATTTTGCCCTACTTTGAACGATCAGATTTGATTCAAACTTTGCACACCTGTCAAAGGTCGATGACAATGCAATAATCCGATAAAAATATCCGATTATCCTAATTAGATTCGCCAGGATTAATTAATTTCTTTCCGCATCCTTTGCATGCGAGTAAGAGAGACAGAGCTAGTGCGCGAACTACGCATGCGTGCAAGCGTGTTTTTTTAGTTTTTTTAACTATTATTATTATTATTTAATTTACCACCAATTCGTAACGCGACCAAACAGAGAAGAATTGGCAAGAAACTCTGCTTGGCTTATATTTTTTTAACGTCATTGTTCTTAATAACTATTACATTGTTTTTGATGGAGTTGGAGGCAGTTTCATCCCAAGATTTTTTGTCATCTAAATAATCAGATATTTTATAATAAGCTTTATTACATAGATTACGTTTAACAACATTTTTGGCGACTGTAAGAAGCCATTTTCATTTTATAAGACTACATTACTGACTAAGTACTAAAGACTTCCTGGCTATGCAGTCGGGTTTTTTAAAATAAATACTTGTTTCAATGAGGACTCTCCGTTCCAGCGTCAGTAGGCTGCAACGCCGACACATCATGCCGCCGCCGAAAGTACGCGTGGTGGTGCTGCGGCTGCGGCGCGCTGGCAGCAGCATTAGGAGGCCTCCTGGCAGCGCAGCACATCCTGGTGCGGGCCTACACCGCCTCGCCACACCATCTGGAGACGGTGCCAGCTGCTGTGCCAGCTGCTATGGTGAGAACTGACCAGCCTTTTCAGTCCACTGCTGGACATAGGCCTCCGCTAATGAGCGCCATTGCGCTTTCCTTAGCTCGACACAACCAGCTTCTTACAGCTTTTAATATTGGTATCGACATAAAGATGGATTTTGGATCTTTAATGTATTTGTAATAAGCGCAAAACAAATAAGTAATAGTAATTTATTGCAATCCATCAATGCCTCTTTTGCTGGCCTCTGCATTAATTTACTATTTATTTGCAGTTGGTGTTAACCGGCGTGTGCATAATGAGTCTCGCCAGACGGAGGAATCGCTACAGCTATATGGTAAGGAAAGTATGTGATATTTTGTGATTATATTTTTACTAAAGGTAGTCCGTGTAGGGAAACAAATACCGTAAAATTTGTAGGTCTACAAACCTCAGATAAATAACAATAACAAAGAGCTAAAATGGCGTTCAAATATCATGTCCCATCTTTTTATTCACTTTTAAATGACAGGGCATTATTACTTTCTCGAGCGTTATAAAATGACACTCGCTCGCACTATTCAACATTTTTGAAGATATAAAATCACTGAATGTAGTTATGCAAAATAGCAAACCTTCACATTCTAGTGAATAACAATTCAAAGGTTAAGCAATAATATAATTTTGATTCTATCACGTTTTCTTACCAAAAAACTTCCACCAATGTGATCAATTTCGGTGAAATTTTTTTGGTAGGAAAAGATGTAAACACCTTATGAAAGCAATAAATATATTGTATTGTATTGTATTGAGTAGATTTGAGTATCTTTTCGACATAACATACGAACTCAAATCACATTCACCGTGTATACACACAACCGTACCATAGAACGATAGAAGGTTTATCAAATATTTTGAAAATCTTCCAGATAAAAGTGGTGGGTGCTTGCTGTTTGATGTGTGCGCTGACTTGTGTTCTCGTCACGATAACAACTACAGTTATACATATGAATAAGTAAGTATAATTCACCTTTTTTATATTATCCCAGATGTACTAGAGTTCTAGTAGTAGTAAGGTCTTCGCCCATTGCTTCGACTCAACGCCCCGACTCAACTCCAACTCAACTCACAGTCTGGCATTGAAATGTAAGCTTTATGTTATGTTCTTAAGAGTGAATTTCTTAAAAGGTATACGACGCGTGGATGGCGCGTTGTTCACTAACGGTTCCTTCCGCACCGCTTCGTTCCGCTTCGTTTTCCCTTGAAAATCTGTCAATTTTTCGACGCCTCGTTGTTAATTTTTGACAGTTTTTCAAAGGAAAACGAAGCATTATCGGTTACGGTATAATATAGGATTCGTCGGTTATTGAAGTCACCAACCCGTTTGACAAATTCACTCTTAAGCAACATAACATAAAGCTTACATTTCAATGCCATACTGTGAGTTGAGTTAGAGTTGAGTCGATGTAATGTGTGAACAGCTGTAGAGTTCTAGTCTAGTAGTAGGGTCGTTACTTGAATGGGTGACCGTTTAGTGGCTTCGGAAGGCTTTGTCAGTCGTTAAGCCATGTCGGAGGCCTTCGGGCGGCCTAAAAACTCCGACACCAGAGTTGGCCACTAGCGAACTAACAAGAAGAAGAACATATTAGACAAGATATATTAATTAATTTATTTTTATTTTACGTTATCTACAACGGTGACAGACCAATAAAAGACATATTTCAAAGTTAGTCAATGATTAAGCAAATAATAATATCTATATCAAGTCCGATTACACAATAATAACATTTAAAATCCAAAATTAAAGTACAATAACAATTATTTGAATTAAGGTATTAAATGTACCAATAAATAATGTCAAAGCACACTCACTCAAACCATACAGTCCACTGCTGGAGATAAGCCTCTCAGGAGGATATCTCCACTCTGGGCATGCGGGTTGAGGATCGCAGGGCATAGCTTCTCGCTCGACGCTGTTGCTCGTCAGCGGTCAGGGGATGTAGCTGTGTCGGTGTCAGGCTGCGCTATGCCGCAGACAGCCGCCGCCAGAGCCCCGTTAGATAGTTATCAGGGCAACACGAGCAAGTGAGGTTGGCTTGGATTCTAAAGAGGTTGAAACCCATTACAAAGTATATTACACGATTTAATAGGTAGATATATTAGCTTCCGCCGCGCCGTGAGAACCGTGAGTGAAAAGAGTGAATGAATGGCGAATTAATGGCGAATGAATAAATGGATTTATTAATTATATGAATCAGTACTCTGTACCCTGTTATATGGTACCTATTGAGCGAATTGAGCCAAAAAAGTTGACCATGGATATCAAGTCATTTAGTTCACTAGCTTCCGCCCGCGGCTTCGCTCGCGTGGTACCCGAATAAAAAGTCTATGTGTTAATCCAGGTCACAAATCAAGTTTCATCCAAATCCGTTTCTAGTTTTTGCGTGAGTAACAAACGTCCATACGTACATCCTCACAAACACACAAACAAAATAAATTTGAAATTATAATATTAGTTGGAAAACCAGATTATTTTTACAAGAAATCATTTATTACCTTTTTTAACTAAGATTTTATTAGTGAATCTTTTATTAACCTACCTTTAACTTTTTTTATAAAAGTACCATTTTTTCAGATTACAAACGCTAAAATTCTGCGAGTACACAAAACTGACTCGAACCTGCACCTGCTTCTCCATGCCTCCAGACACCCAGCACAACCCAGGTGACGATGAAGGTACGTTACTAACATACTCCTTGTCAATTTAGGCTGGATCAACTGGTTTAAATAAGATATGATAATGATTTTATTGAAATAAACAAAATAAATACAGTAAAGGTTTAAGCTCTGGCTCCTGAACTAGCGTTAGCTGTATGTCAACAGTCAGGTCCTATCATAGATATAGAATATTACCAGAAGAAAAAAGAATCCAACCTCTTTGGGTACAACCAATTTCTTAGGTAAATTAAAGAAGATCGGTCAGTTTCATACAACCTGTGACCTGAGACCTGACCATAAAATGTCGCGTCTAGAAATGACCTATGTCCTAATTGATAGTTCTTATTGCAGGATATCATGTTCAATTAATCGTTTTTTTTTTATTAAAGCCGGATAATTTTTCTGGGTATTTATTTTATACTTTTAGGTTACTATCGATTAGGACACTGACGCCATTAAACAAAAACTAACCAAATACGTGCTTTGTTAGTGGCAGTTTTGTTTATGATGGTTGACATTGGGACGAGAGATGCACAATGTGGGTGAGAGTGCGTTCAATAACCATGATTCGTATGATAAGGCGTATTGCGATCAATATTGATTATTAATTTACTAAGTATTCCGGCTTTAATAAATAAAGTTATGAATTATAATTTCAATACTCAATTATCAAGAATATTTTTACATAATTCGCATTTTTAGTCGCTTCCATTTTATGGTCAGGTCTGAAATGTCCGGCTTCTTTACGTGGTCTTTAAATAAACCATTATGTATGTAGGTACGTATAATATAGGTTACATACATCGATTAAGTTGGGGGTGTCGATTGATGTGTTTGTGTATGTAAGTTAGTGCAGGGACATATGAGTAAATCAACTTAGGGGCTAATTACTGGGTTCCTACTAGAAAGGGTCAGCGTCGCCCCAACTATGTATGAGCATTCGCTCATTATTTATTTTAACTAAAACGGTTATACAACCAATTACATTAATTAAAGAAAAAATATATCTAAAACTAATTTACATTTTTAATTTTTCAAAAGTTACGTAGGCACTAAACAAAACGTTTGTTTAGTGCCTACGCCTTTTAAAAATAGGTAGTTGACCTACCTATTAGATGATTTAAAAGAATATAATACGATATGCAAAAAAAGTACAAAAATAAAAAATAAAAAGACGTGTGGCACTCGGGGACTGCCGCGGTAAAGCTATTGCATAGCATTTTGTATCAACTTATGCAATTATAATTATTTATTTATTTTATTTATGCAGTATTTCTTTTTCTTTGATATTAATTCAAGTTACACTTTTTGAGCGTGGTGACCGATAAGAAAACATTTTTTTTCTTTTATTAAATAAACGAGCTTCGTAGAGTCGTACAATACGTCTAGTTGCACGCAGTCAAACACCCCGTGTCGAAAACTGCCGAAAAGAAACGACGTTAGACAATGCACGGCCTTCAAGCCACACCTCCGTGCCCGTCGGAGTGGGGAGCGTGAGGTTTTTTTTCGTTACGGAATTTCTGGATTCGATCCCCGCGCTCAATGCCCTCGATAGAAGCTATGCAATAGCTTAAAAACACATTCATCACGCATTATGCTCACAGAATCGCAAAACCACCGTGCATACTGTAATTCAATTTTGCCAATGAGTTTGTTCTCGTGCGTGAGTGAACGTGGTGTCTCTGTATTTGTGTGCACCAATGGCAGCGCCGACAAATTTACATTTCTCACTACTTTATGTACCTCCTACTTACCTAAATATTACCCGGTGGTCGAATAACTTGAGATAGATTTACAGTTTGTTAGATAGGTTGATACGCGGATAATTGACATCAGTGATTACGACACAGTTAAAGAAGAGTTGTCTTCTTTGATGAAGCCTCAAAATTCACTATGCTCTGAACGTCAACTCATACGACTGATCTCTACTTTCTTAAGTCCATAAATCATTTGCTAGAAAGAGATGCATACTTTATCTCAATGCGATTGCTGCGACTTCGTACCAGGCCATTTCTATGAAACTGCATAGAATTTTGTTCGAGCGCCCTGAAGCCTCATTTACTAATTCAGTTACACACCGAAATGATTGGCACCGGACCTTTATTTGCAAACTTTGACATTTAATCTGTCGAAATTCAAAGAACGTCAATTGACATATTGTCAAAGTTTGTAAAAAGAGGACCGATGCTTATCATTTCGGTGTGCAACTGAGTTACTAAATGAGGCCTCTGGTACGATTAACTTTTTGATCTCTTTTGAAGTCGCATTGATATATGTATGTGTCGCTTTCTAACTGATGATATTGGACATAAGAAAGTAGAGATCTGCCGTATGAGTTGATGTTCAGAACATAGTGAATTTTTAAGACTTCATCTAGTTCTCTTCTATATCTGTGGATAACGACGACCGATGATGAAGTGACGACAACCAAAATGGCTTTTCATTGGTTTGAACAACCAAATCGGTTTTCGTCGTTCATCATTGGATGTCGTCATAACTACATGTATGTCACTGTCAATGTCCCACGTATCAAACTTTAACAAACTGTTAATATTTTTCCGGCAGACCACCATATTTTAATCTAGATTGATCAAATAAAGATACGACGACCTCTGTGGCGCAGTGGGCGAAGGTCCGCCTGAGACGCAGAAGGTTGCGGGTTCGATTCCCGCTGCGGGACAAATGTTTGCATGTTCTGCAGATATTTGTCTCGGGTCTGGGTGTTTTCTATGTATGGTATGTATAAATTTACAAAAAAAAATGTATCTATGTAGTATATCAATCATGTGGTTCCTATAACACAAGCTCTGCTTAGTTTGGGGCTACATGATGCTGTGTGATAACTTCCCGGATTATTTATTTATTTATTTATACAAGTATACAGTTTGCACCAAAACACTATAGAAATACCGCTCTTTAGTGACGTGAGTATTGATAAAAATTTGTGCCCTCAGCCTTGGTATATTTGGTATGGCGTTATAAAGAGGTACCTATGCCCAGCAGTGGGTGTGAACGGGCTAAATGATGATGATAAAATATATTTCTAGGAGTCCGCTGCGTGTTCGAGGGTGTATCAGAGTGCGGGGTGGTGCACGGAGCCCTATACTGGTGCCTTCGAGGGGTCTTCGCCCTGTCCGTCAGCGCAGTCCTAGTCTGCATATTTAGCTGTATGCTTGCCTATCAGCTGCTGAGGTGAGTTTCAAAGATAAACATAATATAGGTTTTAGTAGAAGTAGAGTTCTTTGTGGAGGGCTCGTCCGGGGAAGTACTGCTGTCATGCCTATTTCTGCCGTGAGCTGTGCTGTGTTCGGTTTGAAGGGTGTGGGTGCCGGTGACATTACAGGCACAAGAAGCTTATCATCTTCATGCCTCAAGTAGAGCACGTTCCAAAAATGTGATCTACGATGCAATGCTTTGTGATAGGTAATGGTTACCACTTAATATCAGGTGGACCATGTGATTGTTCCATCTTCAAGTAACGTAAAAAAAGGGTCAATGAATTTCACAAAAATCTAATTTAGGTATAGTACGCGTCATGTAAAAGAAAGAAGTTCTTTTTACGTGACGCGACCTGTATAATAGTATCTACCTATTGTAATATTGCTACCTGTTGCTATTGAAAGGCTGCATAAGCT
The DNA here is from genome assembly GCA_951804965.1 of Horisme vitalbata. Classification (NCBI taxonomy): domain Eukaryota; kingdom Metazoa; phylum Arthropoda; class Insecta; order Lepidoptera; family Geometridae; genus Horisme; species Horisme vitalbata. Next base: position 25,753,141 of record OX638094.1, on the reverse strand, counting down.
AAGTTAACTATCAATGAGCAAATGGTTTTCATGGTAATTTTCCGACTATCTGACATATATATAATTAAAGTTGTCGACTTAGCTCAGAGAGCAAGCTGAAATGACAGTGGGTATCTGCCGAAGAACTGACAATCGACAGGTACTCGATTACCCCAACGCAATGCAAATCAAGTGGAAACCGCGACTTGGCTAACGTAGTGGACGCCCTTCGCCTAGGTAGAGTGACGACCGATTCATTCGTTTACATGTGAATCGGCTTATCCTTCTATATATTTTTCTGATATAATAATTTCTAATTCAATATATATGATAATATTTCCGCTATGTTGTTGTATTATTTGTATTCTAATAGTTTTTATTTAGGTTCCTGGAAATATTTTGTTTACAAAATACTTATCTACAAGTATAAACTCTACTTTTTATAAAAAAATAAACCGTCTTCATAAATAAATATATATATCATAATCATTTCTTACTTCTTGCCCTAAAGATTTTGAAAATCGGTTCACAATTGACGAAGATATTGGTGATCATAGGGCGAAAATTACAAGTGAGGATGAGGTTTTTTGAGTTTTCCGGGAAAAGTACCTACGAATCTCTCAGGAATTTAATTTATATGGGACCTGTAAACAAACAAAAAAACATCCTTTATTTATGACTAGGTATTGTATTTATTCAATTATTATTCAAAAACATATTGTTCAGCTTCTTGTTAAGCGAAGCCAGGGCGATCTGTTGTATGTGCACTCTGTTTTCAAGCATTTTGATGCTTCGCTTCAGTTCTGTCACTTCAGATTTGACAGTGACATAATCCATAATGTCAGGCACTTCGTACGCCATTCTGACCTGAAAAATTTTTCAAACATGACCATCTGTTGACCTTTGACCACGAAAGTTTGATATTGTGGCTGATTTTGATAATTTAACTGTTGACCTTTGACCATTGACTTTTTTACATTTTGATCAATGCCCTGGTTACCTCATTATGTTCAGGTTTTGATAAAGTACGAAGAGATTGGCTTCGACCATATAGACTTTTAAACTTTTTAACGTTATGTTTCATAAGAATGTTCATTAAGAGAATGTCATGCCATTTTGCCCTTTTTAATGCTTGACATTAGACCTTCGACCCGTTGACTTAAGACACTCAGGATCTTTGACATGACCTTAGATTCTCAGGTTCTTCTTTGCCTAGCTTTTCAGTCAGTCTGCCTGCTTGTATGAGCTGTTGACTTAAGATGCCTAGGATTTTAGGCATTTTGACCTGATGACCTTACGATGCTCAGGCTTACTTCGTCTAGCTTTTGAACCAGACTGTCTGCATATATAAGCTGTTGACCTAAGATGCCCAGGATTTTAGGCATTTTGACCTGATGACCTTAGATGCTCAGGCTTACTTCGTCTAGCTTTTGAACCAGACTGTCTGCATATATAAGCTGTTGACCTAAGATGCCCAGGCTTAGGCCCCTGATATTGATCTTGCCCAAGCTTACCTTTTGACCATTGACCAATTGACCTAAGATGCTCAGGCCCCTGAAATTTGCCCTGTTGGCCTTGCTCAAGCTTACCTTCCTAACTTCGTCCAGTTTGTCGGCCAAACTGTCGGCTTGTACTTTGATTATGTCTCTTTCCTTCCCTAGCTCCACCATCTGTTTCTCTTTTAGCTTGATTGTGCTTAGCACGTTGCTTAAGTAGGAATTCTGCTCCATCATTGATTTCTTGTGAATCGCCAGGTTCAGGTTGGCGTCACCTGTGATAAGGATCATTTTACAAATGCAATAGAGATGATGACTGGGTAAAAACAAAAAAATCTAATAAGTCCATCAGTTAGATAAACAAATCAAATCAATAGAAATTGAGACAGATAAAGAGTGTCAAAGGTCAAGGGGCTCGTAACTTGTCATTTTTAGTTTAATTGAAAAAAGAAAAAAATACGTGTATATTATTTTTTTATAAAGTAAATAAATAAATAATGCTGGACATTACCACGCAGCCCCAAACTAAACAGAGCTTGTGTTATGAGAACCACATGATTGATATATTACATTTTTTATTTGTAAATACATACATAACATACATAGAAGACACCTAAGTATGTATTTAGGTGTCTTTCTATGTAGAAATGACGGACTATGTAGAATTTTACAGGCATCTAACCTATTGTAAGCTACCCAACCTCCATCTCGTTTATCATTTCACCACGCTGAACAAATAACGTGGCTGGCTGTTTGCGGCAAAGCGCAGCCTAACACTGGCTTAACTAAAACTTTGATCAGATTATGATGACACTTTGCTAGGGTGTTCTAGGGACGCCTGTGAGGGTTCCTGGCACAAAAATCTATATAAATATATGTGTATATAGTATGTCTGGGTGTGTGAGTTGGTTTGTTCCCACTCAACTCCATAACGGCTGAAAGAATTTGGCTGACAGAATATACATAAATTTTATCCCGGTACCACGCAAACGAATCCGCGCGCGGAAGCTAGTCCAATATAATATCGCGGACAAAGCTGCAAGCAAAACCACTCCGTATCTCTTATTTTAGCACTGACCTGTCATCTTCTTCAACTCCTCCAGCTGTATCAGCTTCTGATCAATCAGCGCCATACACTCATTGTTCTCAATCTTCAGCTTGTCAAAGTCCACTGGCCGCAAGCTCTCGCTCAGTTCCGCTTTGACCTTGATCTGACCTTTCAGCTTGCTGTACTGTGTGTTCATAGTGCTAGTTCGCAGTCGAAGTTTGCCTATCTGACTGTCGGCGATCTTCACCCATTCTGTCATGAAGCGTATCCAAATTTCGGCTGGGATTCGCTGAGCTATTTTGTCCCAACCTATAATAAAAAGGTTATTATTGACCTTGACTTTGCCCTTTGATCTTGATGTATGCTGACTGTTGATATTAGCTTTTGACTTTCGACTTTCGACTGTCGATGAAAGTCGGTTTCGACTTTCGACTTTTGTCTTTTGTTTTGAAATTGAACGGACTGTTCGTCTATATAAACACTCTCCGTAGAAAAAGTACCAAGTCGAAAGTCGAAGTTAGAACAAACCGATATACGAGTTTGTCCTTTGACTTTGACATTTGAATTTGAGTTTTGACTTTGACCTTAGACTTTAAACTTTGACATTTTAACTTTAACCATTGACTCTGTCCTTTGACTTTGACCTTTAACCTTTGATTTTGACTTTTGAATTTGACCTTTGACTTTAAACTTTTACCTTTTGACTGTAACCTTTCACCTTGTCCTTTGAGTTTAAATTTGACTTCATCCATTGATTTTTACCTCTTACTGACCTTCGATAATAACGGACTGGTTGAACATCTCAACAGCCTTTTCAACGTCCACGACCCTGACTCCAATCTCCTCGAGCTGTGCTTTGAGCAGCGCGTGCTGCTTAGCCGCCTTGTGTCTTATCTTCTCCAGGGTGGCGATAAGGATCTCCATCTCTGTGGAGACCAGCTCAGATCTCTCTAGAACATTGATTCTTGGACCGGTTCCGAAGATTATTGTGCCTGAAAGACATGTCCTCATGAATTCAAGTTTGGTTACGGGCGCAAAACTTTACACTATCTTAAGTGTATCATTGCATTTTGTTTGTAATTAATGATGTACCTACAGTGTCGATTTTAAAAGGTTCTATCTAGGATCGAATTGAAAAGTACAACTCTCCAACAAGTCCAACAAGTCCAACAAGTCGCTGGAAGCTCAACATGAGCAAATGGGGCTATATTGAGGAGTCAGCGACACGCTGCGATTATGGTACAGATCCTCAGACTATGTAAAATTTTCTGGTCTGCCCCTTGCGCCCTACCAGCTGCACTTTAAAAGACCTCTGCGCGGCCACTGAAAACGCTATACATGTGGCTAAATTCTGAGAGCGTAAGCGTAAGCTATAACAACCACCTTATGGAAAAATGTGAATGTATCATCGACACGAAGAAGAAAGAAGAAGATTGAAAGTGTCCTCGACTTTGACAATTCTAATGATTTGTTTTAAGTTTCAATCAAGTCTGAGATAATTCTAAGGCTTGACGAAACTGATATTCAATAGAGTTTTTTGATTTATGAACCCGCAACCTTATGCTTCTCAGCCACAACGCTAACATACCTCCCATCTTAGCCGAAGACTCCACTCTTCTAGTGCTGACTCTCGAAGGGCTAGTTAACATCCTGGACGGACTCATCATAGACTCAGCAAGTCCAAATGCCGATGTCTTGGACTTGACAAAACTCCCCACATTCAGCGAAGAGGAGCTCTGCAGTTTTGTCGCGTAATCCAATGCCTGTTGTACTCCATGCATCAAAGATGGTTCTAGACGCATTATTGTCTTTTCAAAGATCTCATTCTCTAACGACAGGACCTGTATACCAAAACAGAAAAGGGCAATTAGTTTCATAATCATAATTGAAACTTGGTTAAGATGTTACAGTGTGCTCTGATATTTGTTTCGCCCCCTAGCGGGGAGTTTGTAAAGCTTTGTCATCTCCTTAATCTCCTCAACTTAAATAAAGCATGATTTTCACACTCAAGGTACGGAACATGCATTTGTCATGCACCGGGAAAAAAATTGACAGTATTCAGGGGAAAACGAAGCGGTTACAGTAAAATAATAGGAATCAGCCATAAATCTCCTCAACTTAATACAATAAGGCATGATTTTCAAACTCAAGCCACGGAAAATGCTTTGTCCAAGAATTGCACCGAGAATCTATTCTATTTGCCGACGAGGTAGTCTCCAGTTCCATCTTCTGAGAGCCAGTGACTCCCTACTCCCTTCTAAGTATGCGCTTGTGGCCAACTCTGGCGTTGGAGTTTTAAGGCTGCCCGAAGACCTCCGACATGGCTTAACGACTGAAAAGCCGCACCTCTTAACGTGCCTTCCGAAGCAAAATCTTAATGCCACTAAACTGTCACCCATCGAAGAAGTATTTGCAGTGGATTATCGACTGAAAAAGCTGATACAAAACGGCCCTACCTTAATCTGATGTTTGATATCATTCACTTGCTTGATCAGTTCCGCGTCAGTCAGCTCGTCAGTATAATTCATGAACTGACTTGCTGATCTGGAGTGTTGACTGATGCTGCTCCTATGACCGTGGCCTCCCGACATTGTGTGTCAAAGGTATGCTGAAAGAAAGAGAGGACTTTTAACTACCACCATGCCTATTTCTGCAGCATTTCTGCAGCAGTATTGGTATTTCGGTTTAAACACTTGACATTATAATTAACTAGCTGCCGCCTGCGGCTTTGCTCGCGTGAAACCCGGATACAAAGTAGCCTATGTGTTAATCCATACACATATATTATACATACATGTTAGTCATAAATGTATGTATAATATATGTATATTCCAAGTTTCGGTTTAGAGCCGTGGTGGCCTAGTGGGATGTACCCCGACTTAAGATCTGGAGGTCGTGGGTTCGGAACCCAGCCGTGCACCAATGATTTTTCAATTCGAAAAATTTATGTACGCATTACCACGAGCTCGAAACGGTGAAGGAAAACATCGTGAGGAAACCGGCATGCCCATGAACTGAAAAGTTTGAAAGGTATGTGCTACGAGTAGGTTAGTGTTCCAATAAAAAGCGGGTATGGGCTTGCAACCTGTCACGTGGAATGCTAGCTGCTTGCAAAAAGTGGGCATGTATCGAACGTAATGTTAGGACTTGCCTCTGACTACCCCCGTTAAGGTATCCTCAATAGATTTGCGTACTGAACAATATCCGAAGATATCCATTGTGGGGAAAAAGACCTGAAGATGTTTGTTTGTTTTGTTTGTTTTTTATTCCAAGTTTTATCCAAATCCGATCACTAGTTTTTGGGTGAAAGAGTAAGAAAGCCTTCAAAAAGGGGATATGCTCAATCCCTACGCAGGGCATGCAGGTTGGGGATCGTAGGACACAGTTTCTCAGCCACGCTGCTGCTCGTCGGTAGATAGGGAGATTTAACTGTGCCGGTATATGCTGCTCTATGCCGCCGTCAGCAGAAATACATTTTATAAAAAAATAATATAAATTAATAGGTGAAAGTTTGCATGTGAAAATGTAAGTAGGTACCTACCTATGATTGTTGCTCATTCATTTTTAACTAACTACGGAATGGACTAAGCTGAAATTTTGCACCAGCTATATCTACGTATAGGCTACTTTTATCTAGGTGACCCGAGCGAAGCCACGGACGAAAGCTTGTGTAAACGTGTAGGCAGCGACCGACCAAAACAATACGTAAATTCCACACTTTTCACCTCACTGGTTCTTTGAACTATCACATAGGTTACCTTAATAAGAACATTTGATAAGTAAGAGAATAGAATAATTACATTTTGTGTAAAATCGTTTGTAAAAATCGAAAATGTTACAAAAACAACACGAGGGGTGTTGTCTTGACAAGCAATAAATAGTGTGGTGAAAGAACCGATTTCGGCTTCTGTCATTTTTGGTCGAAAATTGGTATTGTACTTGAATGTCTATTTCTTTTTTCGGCCAACACAGAGACTTTTATTTTCTGTTATTTCAGATTGTAATATTCCAAAGCTAAAACTTTCGTTCGAACGTTAATGAATTGATAGTTTTAGTTTAAGAAAAGTATAAAAGCCTACTAACCCTATTTAAACCTTTATAAGTACATCAAAGTAATCCAAAAAAAGTAAATTTCCAAAATTTACTGGAATTGATTCGTTGGGTTCATTTTATTTTACGAACTGAAAGGGTTTTGGCAGATTCGCAGCCGAAACTGCCCGAATTCACATAACAGAACTTCGTTATACAGCACTAGCAATTTTAACACCCCAATAACACCTTGTGTGTTTTGCAATATGGTTGAAAATCGCATAATAACTTGAAGTGTGTGCGTTCGGTAACTATGGGTTTCTTGTTGCTATGGGTTTGTCGACGTCAATTTATGAAATGAGTTTTATTACCTTCGTGCGACCTTCATGGTTTTGAGAAGGTTCTATTCTAAGCACGATTAAATCAGCTGATTTCGTATGGTGGGAAGTTGGTCTTTCGAGTTTATAATCCATACTTTATGGTGTACTAGCTTCAGCCCACGGCTTCGCTCGCGTGGTACTCAGATAAAAAGTAGCCTTTTTGCGTTAAAGAGTAACAAACATTCATACTACTCTCTTCATAAACTTTCACAATTAAGTTATAATATTAGTAGGTATAGTAGGACTTAATATCTGTGGATTTAGTTTTCAAAATAAAGAAAAACATATAAAAAATACAGTTATATCCTTTCTTCCACAGCCATGAACGTAAAAAGATGTACTGGGAGCAGTTGGAACTGCGCTGCAGGTCTCTTTACCGCCCGCCCTCGGGCGCGGCCGGGGCGCCTACGACTGGGCGACCAGTGCAGGTAACCACCATCACCCTAACCAATCATCCATCCATTCAATCACCCACTCATCCAATCAACCAATCGTCAATCCATCCAATCACCTATCATAAAATCTTTATATCAGCCAGACATCAAATAATTTGTTACAACATTCATGCACTCATCATCAAAAAATTAAAAATTAAACATCGGTTTATTCATTTATGAACTTGAAGTACCTACATTTTGACGACCTCTGTGGCGCAGTGGGCGAAGGTCCGCCTGTGACGCAGAAGGTTGCGGGTTCGATTCCCGCTGCGGGACAAATGCTTGCATGTTCTGCAGATATTTGTCTCGGGTCTGGGTGTTTTCTATATATGTTAAGTATGTATTTACAAAAAAAAATGTATCTATGTAGTATATCAATCATGTGGTTCCCATAATACAAGCTCTGCTTAGTTTGGGGCTACATGATGCTGTGTGATAAGGTCCAGGATTATTTATTTATTTAGAAATATTTAAAAATAGCAGGATTATTTAAAAATACTATTCCAAATAACTATTTGGAATAGTATTTTTTTTTAAACGCCAATTTGTAAGAAGTACCTACATTTTGAATGGTATTTAATTGAAAACACCAATTTATTACGCGACCAAACTCCAAACAGAGAAGAAACGGCAAAAAACTCTGCATCTAATCATCGATGCATATAATCATCCAATCATAAAATCCTTTGGGTCCTGTGCCAGAAATAAATGACTATTTCATATTCATTATTTATTTATTCAATCTATTTATTTATTTAATAGGAACGCCAACAGCTTAAATATCAATACATTGTAGAGTTACACTGACAAAGTTTTCATTCTGTTATAGAAACCAAATTCTGATATCTATCGATCATCTTATCAACCAATTTTTAAATCACACGATAATTCAATCATCTACCCGCTGATCAAGACGCTGTAATGCCTGGGACATGGTCAGATGCAGTAGGCTTCAGCATGTATACCATCCTCTCAGCCTAGTCGGCCATGGGCGACTTGGTCAATACATTGAGTGGAGCTGACAGAAAGTTTCCTTGCGTTTTTCTTCACATTGTGATGTAATGCACACGACAGTAAAACATCTACCCCTTTCATCATTCTCCTGCCCTATCTCCCGTCAGATCTGTGTCCACTCCTTTCATTCTCATATCCTCTTTCACATAATCCATCCATAACCAGAGGCCAATAAGTAACGAATGTTTTAAACATAAAAACAACCAATGCTTCACCTCACCCCTCTGTACAAGTTTTTAATATTTTAGTTAAGTTGGTACTCTCACGATGCCCAAGACACAACAAGCTCCGCGCTTAGTTTGGGTCTCACCTTAAATTCTTCTTGTTCTTAACCATCATTAATTATCTTGTTCCATCACCTGCATTGTATATTTGTGTAATTTGTGAACTGTCATCTTTTAGTAAAAATAAATTATTTCTATTTCAATCTCTTCGACCCCCTTATTCATAACCAAATGTCTTTTTATAACGCTCGATAAAGTAATCATGTCCCTGTCAATTAAATGGAAATAAAAAGAGGTGACATGATACAACGCCAATTTAGCTATCTGAGGTTTAGGACGGGTAGAGCATGAAATTAATAATATTACTTCGTACTTGGGGAATGCGCGCTTTGAATAAAAATTGCCTGATTTTTCCATATAGAAGTGCCCAATTTAGGGTGGTGTCTCGTTTCCTCAGGTGTAACACTAAAGAGACATACGCTTAATTTGGGAGAATACGTTAAGGCACAGATTTTTGTTTCAAGCGGGCACTCCCATACTAGCCTCCTTCGGTTAGAGTTGATGTAAAAGTAAGTTATTTTCAGAACACGTGCAGTTGCTGTGCGCAATGTCACCCCACTCAACCAGCTTGGGACATAAGTCTGCAGCATCGCTTCTGGGCCCCTGGTGAGTTATCTTCCTTATATCTTTATGTATTGGTACTTCTACCTTCTACCCTTTAAGGTGACGGTACATGTCAAACCTCCGTCTCGCATGCACTATTCAACATTTTTGAAGATATACAATCACTGAATGTAGTTATGCAAAATAGCAAACCTTCGCGGCCTAGAAAATAACAATACAAAGGTTCAGCAATAATAAAATGTTGAACCCAACACGTTTTCCTACCAAAAGAATTGCACCAAAATTGATCACATTGGTGCAAGTTTTTTGGTAAGAAAACGTGATAGAATCAAAATGATATTATTGCTGAACCTTTGTATTGTTATTTTGTAGGCCGTGAAGGTTTGCTATTTTGCATAACTACATTCAGTGATTATATATCTTCAAAAATATTGAATAGTGCGAGCGAGATATGTATCGTCACCTTATGTCGCTCAGCGAGCTATGAGCTATGCTCAAAGTTTTACATAATTTACATGACTTTTTAGGGTTCCGTACCCAAAGGGTAAAAACGGGACCCTATTACCAAGACTCCATTGCTGTCCGTCTGTCTTTCACCAGGCTGTATCTCATGAATAGCAAGGCAGTTGAAAATTTCACAGATGATGTATTTCTGTTGCCGCTATAACAACAAATACTAAAACAATAAAATAAATATTTAAGTGCACATAAACGGTACGGACCCGTCATGCTCGAGGCCGACTCGCACTTGGCCAGTTTTTTTAACATACTTTTAAAGTAGATTACCTACTCAATAATTTTTGCCAAGTCTGTCGTGATTTTGAGTGTACCTATATATTTTTATTACTTCCATCATAATGTTTGTCTGTTCGTCAGGTCGTATCGGAAACCTGTACTCCCCGAATCCTGGCGCTGGTCGGAAAGCTTCAGCATGGAGCTGGTTCCCTTGGCCCAGGAGTAACAGCCAGAAGTAAGTCCCTATATCATAAAGGATGATTCTCATTACACCGTGCTGAGTCCGGGCCGGGCCGTGCCGTGTACGTGGCCCAGACGAGGCACGAATTTGACACGTTCCATACATTTCGTATACACTGCGCCACGCCACAGGTGTTTTACAAATAACCCCGTATTTGATTCTAGAAAATGTAACGCTTTGAGTGCTGAATAACACAACCCTCCAAGTCCATGAGCACTACCACCTCGGACATATCCGAGGCCAGCAGTTAACGTGTTAACTTTATTACGCGGCCTCTGTGGCGCAATGGCCAAAAGTCTATTTGACACGCAGAAGGTTGCGGGTTCGGGTCCCGCCGGGGGACAAATGTTTGCATTACTTGCAGATACTTGTCTCAGGTCTGGGTGTTTTTCTATGTATGATATGATGTACCAAAAAAAAAAATATAAGTAGTACATCAGTAATGTGGTTCCCATAATACAAGCTCTGCTTAGTTTGGGGCTACATGATGCTGTGTGATAGTCATGCATTATATATTATTATACATAACATTTCTTTCAGTTCACGCATTCAAATGGGCGGCGTCCCCCAATCAGGAGACAGCGCATACGGCTTCTGCGACGAAACCCCCTCAGCCAACCCCCAAGCCCCCTACGACGAGCGATACCCCCCAGAATTCCGACAAAACTTTTCCCCACAAATAAATCAGGGCCAATTTGCTCCCATACAGGGTAATTTTACTAATCAGGGTAGCTTTACCCCCGGTTTGCCCCAGCAGGGTAATTTCACCCCGGGACAGGGTAGTTTTGGGTATCAGGAGGGTTTCGGGGAGTCTAGTGGGAGTTTTGACGCGCAGACTGGAGTTTGGGGTCCGCCGCCGCCATACAGCCCTCAAGGGAGGAGCGGAAGTCGGTAAGTTTATGATTTTTACTATAATACAGCTATGAGTTAAAAGTAAAGAAAGAAAGAAAGAAAATTCGTTTATTCGACCGGCAATGCATAGGTACAAAATAAGTAGGTAGGTACAGAGTTGGTTGGATATACAAAGATTATAAAAAAGCAAAAACAAACATTAAAGAAAAAACACAAAAAAATGAAAACTTATTATTATTACGCATTGCGTGTATTTCAAGTAGTAGGCGATATATTTTGCAGGTCGACCTTTGCAAGATAAAATCCACTAATTTCGGCATCGTAGAGCGTTCTCTCCCTCGCACGAAGTACTAACAGTCTGGTATCTATAACAACGACTGACAAAACTGGACAAAACGTCACATAGGTAATGTGCGAAAGAGATAACGCTCTACGAAGCCGAAATAAGCCGATTATCTCTTTCCAAGGGTCGATGTGCCAAAAATGAAAAGCCTATTACTGTATGTCGGTACCAGGGTAACCGATATAGCTCTCAGAATCAGACAATTGAAGTGGTAATGGGCAGGCCATATAGCTCGTAGAACCAATAACCGTTGGGGTATAAAGGTTCTCGAATGGCGACCGCGAACTGGAAGACGAAGTGTAGGGAGATACCACCAGGTGGACCGACGACATCGTCAAGATTGCAGGTAATCGGTGGATGGAGAGGGCTCAAGACCGTTCTTCGTGGAATTCCTTGGGGGAGACCTATGGTCTTCATCTTTAAGCAGTGGACTTCTATAGGTGGTTGATGATGATGACTATCTTTCAATGTTAGCAAATCATCTTGATTTAACTCTTCCGAGAGCTATGGAACGAGCTATGCTCGGGTCTAAAGGAGACTATCCGACAAAGAACTAAAGTGGTCGTCATAGCTCAGAGAATTAGCAAGCTGAAGTGGTAATAGGCTGGCCATATCTGCCGAAGAACCTGTTGGGGTAAACGAGTTCTTGAGTGGAGACTCGCTCGGCAAATCTAGTGTAAGATGCCCTCTGGACAAGTAGAGTGACGATCTGCTGTCGGCTGCTGGTAGAAGCTAAATGCGTCGAGCTGAGGATAGAGCAATGGCGCTCCCTATGTTCAGTAGACTGATGATGATTGTAAACTAATGTCTTTAAAAAACCTTCCAGCCATCATCTTCACCAAGACCCAGCAGCGGCGACATTACTTCACCACCACCATATCGAGGTCCATCGTAACTCCACACACGATATCGACGATCACCAACACAACCACCAACACCCACACACATGCAGAAACTCCTACTTACAACACCTACCGGATATGGATAGAAACAGAGTCATACAGAGCGTGTCTGGTATGAACCCAGACATGAGTCGTATTAACCCAGACAGCCGTGTTAACCAAGACCGTCTAAACCAAGAAATCGCTCGCGAACGCATAAACGCAGAGCTGAATCGCTTGAACCAAGACGGCCGAAACCAAGAAATGAGTCGCATAAACCCGGAATTGAGTCGCATAAATCCCGAACTGAGTCGCATAAACCCAGAACTGAGTCGCATAAACCCAGAACTGAGTCGCATAAACCCAGAACTGAGTCGCATAAACCCAGAACTGAGTCGTATTAACCCAGAAATGAGTCGGATGAATCCAGAACGCCTTGAAATGGCTCATATGAGTCAAATGTACCCGGATGATATAGAGATGACACATATTCAAGATGGACGGTTTAACACGTTGCGTGGTCATTTGGTCCCGTATAGATGTCAAAGAATGGATATGAGTGCGAGCAATCTGCATAGGGATTGTAGGGGTGATGAAGGGGTTACCATCGAATGTCTGCATCAGAAGAGCGCTAGCAAAGGTATTTAAAATGTTTTCATTAATAATTTGTCTTCTTTCATGACCCTACAGACTAATGATAGATAAATAAATATATATTTATTTTTATTTTTATTTATTTATATATGCAGACATTACACATTACAAGCAATAAAAGTAATTATCTTATTAAATTCAACAGTTTTGATATCTGGCTTGAAACATAACTTAAGTGCGCACTTCAATAATATAATAGTGGTCCTAAGTGGACAGAAATTGCGTTCAAAAAACTTGAGCTAAATGGAAAGTTAAGAAGAAGAACAAAAAGTTAACAAGATAAAGTGCATAACAAAGTTAGAAAGAAAGAGACCATAAAATTACAAAAAATAATTGAAATAAAATTGCTGATCAAGTGACATGGTAGACCTGGACGCTAATTATATATTTATTTCACCCAAGTTATAAAAGTATGTAAATAGGTTACTATAATACCTAATAAATAAATAATGCTGGATATTATTACTGAGTATCGTCTAGCTCCAAACTAAGCAGAGCTTTTATTGCCTATCCGAACCATATGGCTGATATAAGTACCTACTACTTATTTTTTTTTTGTTAATACACAGTCATTATAATTAGAAAATACACAGACCCGAGACAAATATTTGCACATCACGCAAACATCTGCTGCATTAGCTGAAAGGACTGGTAGTTTAAATAATGAAGTATTGTTTTTTACAGTTTCAGACCAAAGCTCCGATTCTTGCCAGAAGCAAGGGAAAGAGAATCTAGGATTCCAGAATGACAAGCATTCGCCGATCAGGTAAGCCTCTTATTTCTTATAGTAATCTCTTTTTTAACCGACTTCAAAAAGGAGGAGGTTCTCAATTAGTCGGAACCTGTTTTTTTTCGACTTTTTTTATATATATTCACCGATAACTCCGTCAATTGTGGACCGATTTTCAAAATTCTTTTTTTTGTTTAAAAGAATATACTTCACAGGTGGTCCCATATAAATTTTATTCCTGAGGGATTGGTATTTTTCCCGGAAAACACAAAAAACCTCATCCTCACTTGTAATTTTCGCCCTATGATCACCAATATCTCTGTCAATTGTGAACCGATTTTAAAAATTCTTAAGGGCAAGAAGTAAGAAGTGATTTATTTTAAGTTGATTAATTTTTTTATAAAAAGTTTATACTTTATACTCTATGATGTTGCGAAAAAATTGTTATGTCATATAAGGTAAAAACAAATCTTGTTAATTCACCATATTAACCTTATGAGGTTCTGTTAATTGTTACCAGGTCTTCGATGCAAGACTGTCGCGCTGTCAATCAAAACGCTGAATCCGAGGTCTACTTTGCTGATGTGTCTAGTTGCTGCAATGTTTCAGTCAAGGTAAAACGGTCACCCACATTCTATTAGAGTTTTAGCTAATTTTTTTATTCTGAGTATTACAGCGCAGAATAAAGGAAAGTACCAGAAGAAATCTTAAAATTGCAGAAGTTGCATCCCTTTGCTGATCATATCCTACTTGCCACTAATATTATAAATGCGAAAGTTTGTGAGTATGGATGAATGGATGACTGTTTGTTACTCATTCACGCAAAAACGAATTAACGGATTTCGATAAAACTTGGAATATACATAGTTTGTGACTTAAATTATAAACTACTTTCATCCCGGTACAACGCGAGCGAAGCCGCGGGCAGAAGCTAGTAGGACATAAGAAAGTATAGATCAGCCGTATGAGTCGATGTTTAAGATTTGGAGTATGGGGAAATTTAAGATTTCTTCTAGTTGTTTTCCTTATTAAGTTATTTGAATGAATGATTGGACACCGTTTTTTTCATATTGAACGACGGTTGTCATTTTTATTATATTTTATTTTCTAGTGTTTTTCTAATGTATGTCGTTTATTTTTCATGGTATTGTAACCCTTACACGTTAGTTATAAGACACAAGTATTAGTGAAATGGAATAAAAGAAGATTGAACGGGAATTCTCTGATGAAGAAAATTGTGCGCCAATCGTTTTTTGTTATAGTCGCCATGGCTATAGCAGAAAACAGGAGCTGACTGAAGACTGGACGACTGGACTTATAAACCGTACTACGTTGCCTCATATTATTATGAACATTATACTTGATACTGGCGAAATTGTGGAAACTATCCCAGAAGCCAATTAATAAAGAAGTGAAGTGAATGAATGATTGAATGAATGAAAGGTTTATTTGCAAGTGTTAGTGGTCTCAGCTTTTTCAATATAGGTAAGCCATGTCGGAGGCTTTTGGGCGGCCTTAAAACTCCGACACCAGAGTTGGTCACTAGCGAACTACGAAGGAGGAAGGAAGGAATTATATATTTTTTATTCAGGGTTTTTAAGCGAAATCTAGAAAGTACAGTACAGAGCTGCAAGGTTTTACCTGTATACTAGTAACTCTGTATCCTGACAAATATATATTTTTACATCTTTTCCCAGCAGTGAGAAGAAAACACTTTAAAATAAATCGGATTTTGAAAAAATACTGTTTTGTTAGTAAAACATTAAAAACTCTTTCAGGGGTTCAGCTTTTAAGTAAACTCATTTTTAACCCCCGACGCAAAAACGACTGTGTTATAAGTTTTTTATTATGTTTCTGTCTAAAATAAAGAATTAATGAAAATTTTATGTCCACAGGCCGAATGCTGCCTCAACCCATCACTAGTCGGCACAATCGAGAACCAACTCGAGTCGACGTCAGAATCGGACACGGGGTCGTTCACCCTGACCCGCCAGCAACGCCCTCAGCCTCAAGTCGGCTCCAAGCGACGTCCCAACAAACACAAGCCGGACAAGATACGACAAGTTGTACAAGACAAACGTATTAATTCCTCTTTACGGTTGACGGAACATCAGATTGAACAGTTGAATATGAGAATGAATGAGCGGAATGTAATTAATGACAGGAATGTAATGAATGACCGGAATGTAATGAGTGACCGGAGTGGCATGAATGACCGGAGTGGAATGAGTGACCGAAGTGGAATGAATGACCGGAGTGGAATGAGTGAGAGGATTGATTCAAGAGATAGGTTGAACGATTCGATCCGTGATAGAGACAGGCTGAGTGATTCGATTCGTGAGTCAAGAGTGGATTCGAGAGATCGCTTGAGCGATTCGAGAAATGAACTGAATGATTCAAGGATCTGTGATAGAATGAATGAGACGAGACTAAGTGAACGCATCTGCGATCGAATGAACGAGTCTAGAATTGAAAGAATGAACGATTCGAGAATCAGTGAGCGATTTAACGATTCGAGATCTGATCGCCTCAATGATTCTAGAGTAGAGAGAATGAATGATTCTAGAATCGAAAGAATGAATGATTCTCGTATCAGTGACCGAATGAACGAAAGGCACTGCGAAAGAATCGATCCCAGATTGAACGATTCCCGAATCAGCCGCATCACCGACTGCGACCGAATGAATGAATCCCGCGAACGAGTGACCGAACGAATGAACGACTCACGAATCAGCGATCGGATCGAACGAATGACCGATCTGAACTCCAGCATTAGAATTGAGGGCAGTCCTAAAATTAGGACACACATCAGCCCTCTACGCGTACCTATGCCTAGGACAAGCCCCAAAAACCTACCTAAAGAGCACCCTAGACAATCTAGCTCAGATTCATCCAA
Source organism: Horisme vitalbata (assembly GCA_951804965.1). Classification (NCBI taxonomy): domain Eukaryota; kingdom Metazoa; phylum Arthropoda; class Insecta; order Lepidoptera; family Geometridae; genus Horisme; species Horisme vitalbata. The sequence goes on along the minus strand of OX638094.1, from coordinate 25,736,578 downwards.
ACCAGACTTCTTCGTTCCACCCCCACCAGTAATATCACCCCTATCTCCTAACACTGAAGAGTCATTATTGTCTGATGATGACAGGAATGGTACAGTTTACTCCAACGAGCCCGAAGGTTCAAAATGCCTTGGGCCGGACTCTCAGTATGAACCGGTGAATGAGAAAGGTGAACTGAAAACGAATCACCATCATTGCTATAGCGACACTAATACTATGGATTCTGGTTGGCAGAGCGGCTCCGAGAAACAGGTTACCGATTAGGTTGTAAAAGTCAAAAAAACAACAGTATAAATATGATACCACTGCTGGACATGGGCCTCCAATAAGAAAGGAGATATGCCCGTAATTGCCATGGGCATGGGCATGCGGGTTGGGGATCGCAAGACATGACTTCTCGCATGACGCTGCTGCAATAGGCTGACAATTTTACAAGCTTTTTTGATTGTTGAATTGTAAATTGTTCTCGTTTAATTCATAAATGTCTTGAAATAAAAGGACATTTTTAATCTACAACGATTTTTAAAACATATTTTGTCTTATGCCAAAACGAAGACTTATGTTGTTCATCGGCTTTGTACCTGACTGTACCTATTTTTCAACAATAATTCTGTAAAGCTAAAAAATTTAATACAACTTTTCAATTATAAAATGGTAAAATAAGAAATTAACAATATAATGGTTTCTTTTAATATCAGTTAGAAATTACTTATTAAATCTTGAATTGTAAATTGACAAGGGCTCTTATTCTCTACGAGACAAAAGATTCCTTGCCGATAACTTGTGACGCCATAACATGTTTCAAACACAAACGCGTTTCCAACACACGCCATGGGGCGTCACGTTAAGTTTGACATGGGCTTAGAGAATACGATTACACGCAGATTACACGCAGATATCGTAACGAGGCGCGTTACGTTTACGTTTGGTCATAATTAATATTAACAAGTGTTCTGTAGTGTCACTTTAGTGTTCCTATTTTCTAATGTTAATGTGGAAGTGGATTTCGAATTTACGATTTCATGTAGAATTTCGATTTTAATGTAAAATAATTATAATTATGTAGATTAGATGTTTTTAGTGATAAAAACAAATTTTCCCTATTTTTACAATATAAGAAAATAAACTTACTGTATTTAGTATACCTACTAAGAAAAATAATACAAATATAACACTTGGTATTAAAAAAATATTTGCAAAAAAATTTGTAAATAAATATTCTGAAATACACTGCCATTAGTATTTTGTCTACTTCGAGAAACTTGTGCCAAGATGTAAATTAATATAAAAATATATAAATATCTTCATCATTTCCATCATCATCATCATCAATCATCACCATTCATATTATCACCATCATTCACCCAATTTTTATTGATTTCATTCATTCATTAACACATTCACTCATCCGTCCTCTCATTTCTTATTTATATTATTTTTATAAATTTTACATTCTTGCCATATTTTTATAATATTATTATTATTTTAATAGGTAATACTCATTTATTATCCTGGTGATTTATTATTCGATATAGGTCATAGGAATTGTTTTGAAGATCTATAATCTATTTAAAACTTCCAATAAAAGCAATAAAAAGCGAATGTAAATAATAATAAAATAAAATAAATAATATTATTTTGTTTAAAATATTAAGTATTAAGAATAATCTAAATGTCCCTAAATTTTATTATCAAGGTATATTTTTTGTGAAAATTAATTTGAAAAAATTTCATAATCATGGCATTCGTAGTATTATTAAAAATGTATTGAATTTAATTAAATGTATATTTAATTGTAAATTCATAGTTTATTTGTAAGTTTAATTCTTATTAAAATTAAGATAAAACGTAGAAATATTTATTCTAATAGAAACATTGTTTGTTAGAATGTATTAAGTTTGCAAACTTAAAAAAAGGAAGAGGTTCTTAATTCGTCTTAAATTTAGACCCGTTAAGAACTATTATTAAAGAATTATTACACCAGCCTATTTAGTCCACTATTGGACATAGGCATCTTCTATAAGAAGACATCATAATAATAATAATAGATAACTCATAACCCCTTAATCATAGCGCAGCCGAAAACCGTCACAGCTAAATTCCCTGAATTAAAAACCTTAATTATTCATTCGTCTTTACAAATTTATAAGAACCTCCTCCTTTTTTGATTACTTTGTTATTTCTTTAATTAAATTGTTGTAGTGAAATAATGATCAACATTATTACTCGTATGTTGATATTAATTTCAAGGCATGATAAAAAATATATATATAGAATACGGCACTTATTACCTACATTAGCTTCCTCCCGCGACTGCGCTGATACTGGATAAAACCGGCCAAGTGCGAGTTGGACTCGCACGGAGGGTTCCGTTGTATGGGAGCCCCAATTAAATATTTATTTTATTCTGTTTTTAGTATTTGTTGTTATAGCGGCAACAGAACAATATCATCTGTGAAAATTTCAACTGTCTAGCTATCACGGTTCATGAGATACAGTCTGGTGACAGACAGACGGACAGTGGAGTCTTAGTAATAGGGTCCCGTTTTTACTCTTTGGGTATGGAACCCTAAAAAGCAGCCTTTGTTTTTCTGGTCCATAACTATTTAATGTGAAAAATTTCAGCTCAATTCGTTTAGTTTAGTGTACCGCGAAGGAGGTACATACCTATAAGAACGCGAAGGAGGTATATATGTTTAAAGAACACATTTCTCGTCAGTAAGTGAGCGGTCTTTGTATCTTTTTTTAAGTTTGACTGTTTTTTCTAAAATTAAGGTGTACAATAAAAGAACATTTATCATTCATTCAGTTATTTACAAGTTACCTATATGTAGGTTTGTTTTGTTTAATCACGAATGTATTTCGGAACCGGTTTTTAAGTTCTGACAGTTTTTTATATAAATTTAAGGTGTATAGTAAATAATTTTCATTCAATCTTTCATTCATTTAGTTATTTTACAAACTTTCGCCTATTTTACAAACTTTCCAGAATGTATTCCAGAACTGTTTTTTTTTATTTAAGTTTCTGTCAGTTGTTTCTAAAATTAAGGTTATTGATTTCATCATACAATAAAGAATTTCCATTCATTCAGCTCTTTTATAAACTTTTGCCTTATGTTTGTTTTGATGTTTTTCGGAACTGTTTTTTTAAATTTTCTGTCTGCGTTTTCTAAAATTAAGGTGTATACAATAAAAAAAATCGTTCATTCATTTTATTCATTCATCTTTTTTAAAAACTTTTGCCCATATAATACCTATAGGATGGTTTTGTAAACGTTACTTCTACATACTTTGTGATTATAATTTAGTTTTATTCTCGTTTGATTAAGTCTATTGTTAGCTTCGTTTTTCAATATGGTTATTATTAAAAGACTGAAATTCTGGGAAAGTGTTTCATTTTTATTATAATCAATCTAATATTAATTCAGCCCGTATTCTATTCGTAACTAAAGACGTTTTCTTAGAAAGTTTTTTTAAGAAATTTAAAAAATCTAAGCATTATTTATACAATAATGCCGAATATTATCACATAACATTTGGTCCCAAAGCCTGACATAAGCTCATCTTGTTAAAGTTACAAGACTACATGGGTACATGAATGTTACAAGTGATATACCTACTACTTATATAATTTGTTCATAAATAAATAAATAATCACACAGCATCATGTAGCCCCAAACTAAGCACAGCTTGTGTTATGGGAACCACATTACTGATAAACTACATAGCTATGTTTTTATTTGTAAATACATACTTACATAGAAAACACCCAGACCCGAAACAAACACTTGCAGAACGTACAAACATCTCGCGGCGGGAATCGAGCCCGCAACCTTCTGCCTCGCAGGCGGATACCATGTCGCAGTGGTAATTTGACCTTCTGCTCTGCGGGCTTTTGACCGCTACGCCACAGAGGATGTAGGTGTATTGTAAATAGTAAAATAAAGTTATTTGTGACCACATATATAGAAGAGAACTAGATAAAGTCTTAAAACTCAATACGGCTGATCTCTACTTTCTTATGTCCAATATCATCAGTTAGAAAGGGATGCATAATAAATTAATGCGACTTCAAAAAGTTAATCGTACCAGGGCGCTCGAACAAATTTCTATGCAGGTTCATACAAATGTCCTGGTACGAAATCGTAGAAATCGCATTGAAATAAAGTATGCATCTCTTTCTAGCAATTTTTTTTTTATTTCATTTTGTTTATTTGCATGAATATATGTACAAAAGTTCTTATTATCTAGTATGTCCATTTATATTCTACCTCGATTAGGCGTGCAAATTTTGAATCAAATGAATAAAAATCTAACATAATTACAGAATGTCAATTGATAAAAATAATTACTTATGAGAAAAAAATAAAAATTTATATTACAAATTGAGTCAAAAATAATAATAATTCTAATAACCGACCTTCTTATGTCTATGATAATGTTATGATCTATTATAAATGATATATGGACATAAGAAAGTAGCGATCAGACGTATGAGTTGACGTTCAGAGCATAGTGAATTTTAAGGCTTTATCCAGTTGTCTTCTGTTTGTGACCTATTATGTTGATCTAGTAGATATCGGATTTTTTTCAAAATAAAAAAACTACATAGGTTGTTTAGTATTTTATTATGAGGTTTTATTAATTTCTAAAATCATTCAACATGTTTGATCTAGTAAGTTAGTATTCACAGTAGCAAGTTTCACAATGGCTTAGCAAAACCAAGTAGGACGTATCTAATTAAGAAGAAAATATTCAAGCAGTTACAAACAGGACCGGTAAATTGCGAGTGGACTGCAATGAGTGGAGTGCTGTAAATGCGCCCATAAATTTTTCGACCGAAAAATCCATTGGTGCACGGCTGGGATTCGGACCCACGACCTCCAGATCTTAAGTCGGGGTACATGCCACTAGGCCACCACGGCTTTTCCAACTAATGTAAATAATAATAAAATAAAACCTTGATTGATTGATTGTTTTGATTATTTTGTATAAAATATTAAATTTTAAGAATAACCTATGTAAGTTTTCTGATATTAAGCATAGGTAAAGGTATGTTTTTGTGAAAATTAATTTATAAAGATTTTATAATCCATGGCAGTCGTTGTATTAGGTATGTTAAAACTCTAGCTTGCCCACGTCAGACTTTTTGTAGTACCAATAATCGGACCTGTTTTTTTGATCAGTTTTTTGTAGGACGTGTGCGTTACACTATTGCATTCAGTACGTTTAATTTTTCTCCTACAAAAAAAAAATCGGTCACCGATTATCGTCATGGGCAGACAGCCTTATTATAAAAATTCTGAACTAGATGACAAAAAAGGTTTGACGCGATAGGTGCGGCCATTATTGGAAATGAATTTTTTTTAGGTAATTTTATTAGTATTTTTATCGTTACCCTACTTTGTTTTGCTAAGCTTTTTTCCCTTCGTAAGTCTAAGTTAAAAGACTAGTGAACTTAAATGCTGATGCATTAACATTATTATGATGTTTTTTTATTAGTTATTCTAAAAAATCACCAGTTTTTATTCTACTTAAATTTAATCTTAGAATATGAAGAGAGTAAATGGCAGTTAGGTTTTTCTAAGCGGTAGGTAGATTGGTAGATATTGTGGATTTATATCTAAAGCTCAATACATAGAAGTTGGAAGGTAAAGATGTCTTACTTAGGTCTAAATAAATTTTGCCCTTGCTTAAATTTTAATCGTAATTTTCTATGTAAAAACTTTAGTTAGAACAACTAGTCTGAAGTTTTAACTAAAACTATCATAAAGTCTAAGAGAAAAATGACAGACAGTTGCAGGTTGCCAGTAGCCTAAACTCGGCGATATCTAAACATAGGTATGTAATTTTTATTTCAAAAAGATATTTAGGTAATTTAGGTTTAGAGAAAAATGCACACAATTTTATCGCCCCTTGAAAAACGAAATTAATTTTAGTATAAATTCTTATTATTTAATATAAACATTAGCACCTTATTATTATTATTTAGTGAATTTTAAATACGTGCTTTTTCACTGGATATTGAGAATTTGAGATCTTATAAAAGCGCGTATTTAAAACCAAAGTTATCTACACTAATATATTAAGAAGTAGAAAGTTTAGATTTAGGGAACTAAAGATGCGGACACCATCATTGCACAAATTGTGCATATCATTTTCCTCAACTTTCTAAAGCTAGTGAAGCATTCATCTGACATAGAGCGCAAGCTGCGCCGCTGTCGTTTTGAGCCAAAAATGACTCCCATTCAAGGTGAATTTGAATTCATACTTGTTATCATGAAAATGGGTAGGTAATCTTCTACTTCCTATGAACAACAAAGACTTTTCGAATTTCGTAGTTCGTAGTAGTATCCATAATGTCATATACATAAAAACTTGTGAGGTAGCCCTAGAAAAACTGACTTTGACTTTTTTTTTTAAACCATAAAACAGTTCTTGACTTGTTGACGATGCTAAAAGGCTTCTTAGACCACACGGTATTCAGTCTGTCAAAGTCTACACGATTGTCCCAATCTATTGTCGACCCTCAACATCAATACATATTACAGATGTCGAAACCCAGCAACATTTTCGGTGAATATACTTAGAAATAACACTTCCTTTAATTCCCCTCTGTACAGAGCGTGTCATCGTTTTCGATCCAAATATGATTCGATTTAAGAGATCCGTTATCAGGTTGCTTTATTGCGAATCATAGTAGTTTTGCTGTGTAATAAGTAGGTACATTTTTTTACTGTTTTAGGTTAATCATAATTTCGAGCTAGCAACATTTTTTGTCTGTACTCAATCTTGTCATGTTTACATATTTAAGTAAAATTTAGGTCAAAACAAATTTGTTAAGATAAGTTAGCTTTTAATGGATTTTACTCTGTTTTGTGAACTTTTTAAAATAAAATAAATAACAAAATAGTACGACTGTTTTTTTGACTATCTAGTCCAGCATAATAAGCCTTTTGTAATCTGCCTTAATTCTAGGGCTGCCACAAAACAAAGATAAGCTTAAAATTTTTGGAGAACAGTTCTGATTCACATATTTTTAACTGAGGTTCTCGCAACTTGTGGACAACCATGGTCCCTTTCGGGATAACAAACGAATTCAAACTTACCCTGTCGAATGGCTTACATTTACTTTATTTCTATGTTTATACACAAATGAATTTATACAAAATTTTAAACGTCGTGGATCCTAGTATTTTATCGAATAAAGTATATTTGAGCTTTGAGTTTGAGTAGGTAACTTCCCACTTATGTATATACATATATATAATATACATAGTGGTGAGATAGTATTTTTTGCAAAGAATTTGCATAGAAAAAAAATTGTGTACTAAATTTATGGGTTTTTGCGAGTCGAATCGCGCCAATCAGGGTTTCGAAATGTCACGTGGAATGAGACGTATGTCCATATGATTGGCTACGCACGCCTATCTTTTTTTAAATCGTTTAAACAAAACAGCTTATTTGAACGCGTATTTTATAAATTATTTTGAATTGAATATATGGATAAGCTAATAACCGTCCATATAATTATACTGTGTTAATTAAGTACTTATGAATACTTATAAATTCAATCCTATCTACTGGATTATCTGTTAATTGAAATACACTTTAGATAATGGTAATAATTGGTATTTCTACAATAGTGCTAGTACTGCACTAAACACTAAAACGGCACTACAAGTTAAGTAACTAGCTGAACTCAGAACTAGGGGCTCGATCTGCTCGATGTCGGTAGGGGGTGTACCATCTTGGTCTTCCAGACGCTGGTTAGCGCCTCTCAGGTTTTTGATGAGAGCGAGGACATCCTCTGTAAGAAAATATTACACGATATGATGTATTTTGTATTTATAGTGTTAGCCTTTAATATTTATATTTGTTGCTATGTGTTATCGTCTATAAGGAATACTTATTAGGAACACTACTGTAATTTGTATTGCCTAATATCCTATATTGCGGGAGGTATTAATGAAAACGTTACTTCACTTTTAACTGAGTCTGTATTGATCAAGTCCACAAGTACACAATACTACTTTATTCTAAATACGATATTCTATAATCCTTAAGTAAGGATGTGAGTGAATTAGGCGAGGGAGGATCAAGTCGTGACTGGCCTGAGCCAATTAAAAAAGCAAACTCTACAAAAACGCACTTGCGCCGCGTACTATATCATAAACTGTGTCACCACAAGCCCATAGGTACAGCTAGCAGCACGTAAGTCTAGCGCTAAACTTAACGTCTGCGCATGCGCAAACGTCTCTCTCTCTCTCTCGCCTCTAGCCTCCTTAAAGATACCTTACTTTTGACTTCTGCGCAATAACAGTCAGAGCTAGAGTTTCATGCCGCTACTTGTTCAGGAAAAACTAAGCCGCTTTCTCCGCGAGCGAGTGCCAGCCCAAACGAGCGGTTATGGGGAGGTGCGCTTATGTGTACCGAGAAGTGAGCGTAGGTACTTCACATCTCCGGTACTATTCATGGAGAAACGGTAGTCCGCTTCACCGACGGCCTAAGCTGGGTTACAAGTTAGCTATCCTTCAGCGGTTAGGGGCATTGTTGTGCAAATTTTAATGGTGAAAAAAAATTAAGATCAACAATTAATTAATTATTAATTGCTACCCTACAATTGACAATTACCTATTAATCAACTATTAAATTGATTAATAGGTAATTGTCAATTGTATATTATATTATATTATATTATATCAACTATTTAATTGTGAAAATTTTTAATTTGGTACAATTGAAAACTTTGATAAAGATAAACGTTGATAAAGATAAAGAAAAAATTATTTGAGTCACACAATAAGTTTACAAATAAACAATAGTAGTTAGTATCTAATACAATATATCTGCCGAAGAACCGATAACCGTTGGGGTAATCGAGTTCTTGAGTGGAGAACGCGGCTCGGCATAGGACGCCCTCTGGCCAGGTGAAGTGACGATCTGCGAAAGGCTGCTGGTAGAAGCTGGATGAATCGAGCTCAGGACAGGGCGCAATGGCGCTCATTAGGGGAGGCCTACGTCCAGCAGTGGACTGCTATAGGCTGATGATGATGATGATGATCTAATACAAGAAATAGTGACACAAAAAGGTCGTCTCTCAGCATATGCTGGAGAAGCATGGAAGCTTCTGCAGCGCTTGTTACAGTAAAAACTAAAGCGTTTGTGTGCCCTGATCAAGCAGTTTTTGTAACCGTAGGTACCTATCTCTTGGCTGATGTTATGTAGGTGGTTGTTATGTACCTGCTTCTCTGTCTCCGTTCTCGTAGTCCACTTTGATGAAGGTCGTCAAGGAGACTTCATACAGTTTGTTTCCTCCCGTAGCAGCGATAGATCGTCTTCGTCTACCGTAGCCGACCACACCGTTGCTGCATTGTACCTGAAATCAAGTTTATTCTAGTATATTAAGAAATATTGGACATCTCACACACGGTCAACTGATCCTAAACTAAGCAGAGCCTGTACTGTGTACCAGAGACTGATAAACATACCGAAGTATTAACAAGAAGATGAAGATTTGAATAAACCATCGTTTGGTGAGTGTGACCGATTCGTTATCAATTTGGCAAAGGAGAATGCCGAGAACCCGTACCAATTGCGTCAAAACCGAACGTATCCCATAAAATTTATTATATTTTATAAATGATATTCAGATTTTCTTTAGTTTTACACACTGACGGGATTAATAATCAAGTAAAAAAGTATTTTGTTGATTTGGTTTCCGTTGCACGCCGCCATTAGACTACTACAACCAATGATATATACGTTGCCATGGCAATAAACATTGATGTAAAGTGTTACTATGGCAATAATACTCATTTTTAATTATTTTGACAGTAGAATCTACTAAATACTTATTGGATATTTTTTTGATGCACTCACTTTAGTCTTGGTACCGAGCGCCATACATCAGACGGCATTCTCCTTTGGGGTGTATGTGATTACAACCTCCATCTTCGGAATTCAAGCCAACCTTACCTGCCCGTGGTACAACCTGCTAACTAACGAACAGGGCTCTGGGGGCCGGCTGATGGTGGCATAGATCAGCCTTCAACCGGCATCGAGTGCGAACGAATTAGATATATCTTCCGCACCGCTCACACCTTTTATCACCCCATCGGATTTTGAACGGACTATGGGCCGGGTCGGGTCATAGCTTAGCCTAGTTACTAGTATTATAATATCTGTGGCTGGCCTCGGGCATGGCGCGAAAAACAATATTTTTGACTATTTGTAGTTTAAACCATAAAAACTCACCCCCTGACATTTATCCAGACACACGGTGACCGTGCCCTTGAACTGCACGTACGTGCTGTCTGGGAACTTGAATGCACGGAACTTGCCAGTCAGCACGTCTCCATCCGTGGTCACGAAGTTCTCGAATAGATACGGGTCTACTGAGCATCTGAAAAACGAAGTAGGTAATTAATAGAATAGAAAAATATAATAATGATAACTAAAAGCTTAAGGTAAACCCCGGACTAAATGTCTGCAGCGAGACTATCCGACATAGAACTAAAGTTGTCAACATAGCTCAGATAATTAGCGAGCTAAAGTGGCAGTGGGATGTCATATTTGCCGAAGAACCTATAACCGTTGGGGTAAACGATTTCTAGAGTGGAGATCGCGGCTCGGCAGGCTAATTGTAGTGTATATATTTGCGAAAGGCTGCTGGTAGAAGCTGGATGCGTCGAGCTGAAGACAGGACGCAATGGCGCCTGTTAGGGGAGTCCTATGTCCAGCAGTAGACTAATGATGAAAAGTTTAACAAAAAAGAGTGGTTACATCAAACATGATAGGATATTTGCTTCAACAGCAAGATCAACTCATCTACTGTTTTAGCAGCAGACACTGGTATTCTGCCGTAGCCATTATGTGTAGAGCCATAATAAGTTATATCGTGGTAAACATTTGTTTGTATTAAAACGACTGCACAGGTTAGTCCAAGTGTGGGCGAATAGGACCCTGTGAGGCAATAGAGTTTAGGAATCTATCTCCTCCATCACACCCTTAATGGTCGACATATTAGTAGTGAAATAAACCAATACACTGCAGATAGTAGTTCTTTTTTTTTTTTAGACACTTAACTTTTAATTAGATATTTAGATATTTAGATATTTAGATATTTAGATATTTAGATATTTAGATATTAAAATATTTAGATATTTAGATATTTAGATATTTAGATATTTAGATATTTAGATATTTAGATATTTAGATATTTAGATATTTAGATATTTAGATATTTGGATATTTGGATATTTGGATATTTGGATATTTGGATATTTGGATATTTGGATATTTGGATATTTGGATATTTGGATATTTGGATATTTGGATATTTGGATATTTGGATATTTAGATATTTAGATATTTAGATATTTAGATATTTAGATATTTAGATATTTAGATATTTAGATATTTAGATATTTAGATATTTAGATATTTAGATATTTAGATATTTAGATATTTAGATATTTAGATATTTAGATATTTAGATATTTAGATATTTAGATATTTAGATATTTAGATATTTAGATATTTAGATATTTAGATATTTAGATATTTAGATATTTAGATATTTAGATATTTAGATATTTAGATATTTAGATATTTAGATATTTAGATATTTAGATATTTAGATATTTAGATATTTAGATTTAGATATTCTTACAATTCTAACACAGCATTACAGTATAATACCAAGGCGCTATGATATACAATACAAACAAAAGAAAAAGAAGAAACCTTAAACAAAATGAACATAAAACATGCATAAAAATTATGAAAGCAAATATAACAAATATCAACAGATTGTACTATTTCTTACACTATCAATCATCTCACAAAACTTCATACATACTTCGCACACTTCAGTCCATCGGTCAGCAAACAGATCACACAATGGTGCTGATGCCAGAAGAGCATTTAATAATTTTAGGGCTCGAACGAGAGGAGAATTGCTGTGCGCCACGGTGCGCGTCCGTGACACCGCCAGTAGGGCATGATTATGAGGCCTAAAAAAATATCTTGGCACTTCGGGTACAGGCAATCTCACTACTCGAGACACTAATTCAGGGCAGTCAGATACACCGCGTAATATTTGACAAGCGGTTGTCAGTAGGTTGTAGTTACGCCTTGCCTCCAGAGAGTTAAAACCAAGCATACCAAGTAAATATATTGTAGGGTAAAGAAAATGATAATATCCATAGAGTTTCTTGTAAAAGAATCTCAAAAAAGCCTTCTGGATCTTCTCTAGTCGCAAGGCGTAAGTACTCTCATATGGATGCCATACAATTGAAGCCGCCTCAATCTTGCTCCTGACAAGAGCAGTATAAACTATCTTAATAACGTTAGCATCGTGGAATTCACGGGCATTCCGGAGAACAAAACCTAGTCTACGGTAGCAGTCCGCAGCGAGTGCTTTCAAGTGTTCATGAAAGTTAGGGTGCGCCTATAACCCTAATACTCGTTGTAAAGGAGAATGCCGTCTGATGTATGGCGCTCGATACCAAGACTAAAGTGAGTGCGTCAAAAACATCTCCAATAAGTTTTTAGTCGATTCTTCTGTCAAAATAATTTAAAATGAGGGTTATTGCCATAGTAACACAACACTTTACATCAATGTTTGTTGCCATAGTAACGTATGTATCATTGGTTGTTGCAGTATAATGGCGGCGTGCGGCGGAAACCAAATCAACAAAATATTATTTTACTTGATTATTAATCGAGTCGGTGTGTAAAACTAAAGAAAATGTTAATGTCATTTATAAAATATAATAAATTTTATGGGATACGGTTTTGACGCAATTAGTACGGGTTCTTGGCATTCTCCTTTATAGGACCCAAAACTCTCTCGGTCTGCGCTCTGTGCCTCGGGATCGCTGGCAGAGCCCTGTTTATTTACGGTGGTGCCGTAAATCAGTGAGTAAAATCTGGTCTTTTCTACGCCCCCATAGGGTCTGTGCCCCTGTACCTCCGTACACAGCCATATTTTGCGGCACCAGTTAGTGAGAACAATGTTCCAGAACTTACCCGTTCAATATGATAGTCTCCTGCTGGCTTCCAGTGTCAGTCGCGTGCATGTAGTTCACGAGGAGACCATACACAGGAGCGGACTTTTCGTTCAGGAAGATCTCCATCGACAGCGGAGTTCCAGGACTCACTGAGATCTCACCGGACACTCTTAAAATAAAGCAAGTTAATAAATATTAGTTGGTATACCTACGTATCATATTTTTGGACCAAACGGGATTTGAATCCATATCTTTGCTACGTCTTTAATTCTTTTCTAATCCAAAAATTTTGAATAGCATTTAAAAATTTGTTAGTTATCCATAATTCTGTAGCTTTCTTAAAAACTAAAAACAAAAAAATATGATATTATGAAAAGGTATTTTGAAAAAAACGCCATCTATTTCAATTTTGCTTTACCGTGTAGGTGAGCCATTGAACAGAGAGCGTTCGTGTGGTGTAGAACCATTCCAACATGTGGAGCAAGCTGGACAAATGTGGATATATATTTTATTTGACAATACGAATCGCTCGTGGCGTCGTGTTCTTAGCTGATCATCTTGGTTAAGCACCACTCCTCACTGTCACAATTTGGATGTTTACAATTATTGATATCTGTATGCTTCAGAAGACACGTTAAGATGTTGGTCCCGGCTTTTTAAGTTGTAAAGTCAAATCGGAAACCTTAGGGCTCCAAATTCCAACAGAGTTGGTTACAGCAAACTACAGAAAGAGGAACTCACTGTTTTCCATTCTGCTTCACAACCGCTCCAAGAACTGGTTCTGGAGCTTTGCCTTCCTCGTATCGAGTGATGTTTAGGACACTGGAAAGAAGTAAATTTACAGTTCTAAGAATAAAGGAAACTTTAATTCCCAGAAATACCTAAAATTCGGAGTACAAAATCCGAAGTAAAAGCGGTGATGAGCTAGAAATCTGTCACGTGGTGCTTTTTTATAGGGGGCCTATAATAATAATTAAATACCACGAACTTACTATCTTTAAAAGACAGCTGAAGATATTTTTTCTTGAGAGGTGCTTGCACTCCTTGGATGAAGCTTAATTTTTGTTGACAGTTTAGTTAAATTAATAACTGTAGGTATGGCTTCATTATGATGCTGATAATGATGATGATACTAAATACTAATTTAATAATTTACTTACACAATGTATAAATGTCATCTAACCATATTTACTTGACAATTACATGTAAGACACTCACTATGCTCTGAACATTAACTCATACGGCTGATCTCTACTTTCTAATATCCATTTATCATTAGCTAGAAAGGGATACATACTTTATCTCAATGTGGATGATGTTAATCGTACCAGGACGCTCGAACAAAATTCTATGCAGGTTCAAACAAATGCCAAGGCTTTTGACAAATTTGTCTTCGTACCCTGTGGTACCCTGGTACGAAGTCGCAGAAACCGCATTGAGATAAAGTATGCATCCCCTTTTAGCAAATGATATATGGACATAAGAAAGTAGAGATCAGACGTATGAGTGTACGTTCAGAGCATAGTGAATTTTAAGGCTTTATCTAGTTGTTTCTAGGTATATCTGTGCGAGCGCCCTAGTACTATTTTCTCTTTGAACTCATTTGCAGTCGCATTGAGAGAAGTATGCATCCCTTTCTAGCTGATGATGTCGGACATAAGAACGTAGAGATCAGCCGTATGAGTTGATGTTCAGGGTATGAATTAATTTTAATATTTCTCCTCCTTTCCATATAAAGCGTAAAGGGAAATGCGATCGAGCTGGTAAAAAACTAGGCGCTCAGTTGGAGATTGTGACTCTAAACTAGAGTAGGTACTATCTCGATGCGTATAAATGATTGAGTACCTAGTCAGTATGGACGTTACTTACTCAGGTTCATCGAAATCGTCCAGCGGAAATGGGCGCACGTCTCTCGATATCCGCTGCTTGCCGCTCAACTCACAGCGGACGGTCATAGTCTCCCTTTGCCCCGTGACGTCCTCTACCACTATCTTGTGGTAAAATGTCTTTTTACCCTGTAATTAGAGATACGTCATTACATTGAGTATGCTACCCCTTAGCATGCCGTGTTTATGTCTACTCTACGATAGAGAAGACAACGTATTTTTCCTGATTGTGGGTCTCCCTGCATTCCAAAAATGCCTGCTTTTTTTCTCAAACGCTTATTTTTATCTATTCTATATATAGCAGGGTGCATAGTGCGAGTTTTTTACCAGCTCGATCGCGTTTGCGTTTACAGATTTTTTTATGGAATCGAGGTAGCGCCATCTAGTGAAAAACGCGTGGCACTGACTCCTTTCCATACACATTTCCGTAAAAACAAACGCGATCGAGATGGTTAAAAACTCGCACTAGGCACCCTGTATTTAGAACATTTAAAATATAGCTACATCTACAACCAAAAATAAGTTTTCTCTATTCTTTCATCGATGAAACCTTGGCTACGGTTGCTGTGCTAAGCCGGCTGATAGTCTTGTAAACATAATATATGATCACTTATATTTCTGCTGATAGTCTTGTAAACACTATCACTTAAAATATTTCTTATAGCTTTAATCTAAGATACATATTTATTCAGTATAGTGGTTCTATCTCACGAAGACCGCTCAGCCATGGTTGTAATAGTGAGGGTATTTGTCTGCGTAAAATCCGCAAAAAAAAACTATTAAATGCTGAACGGAGTACTCTAAGCTTATACCAGAAGCCTTTCGCAGATCGTCACTCCACCGCCAGACCACCTCCATCGACCAGAGGGCATCCACTACATTTGCCGTGCCGCGGTCTCCACTCCCCTGTACGTGGTTGTGGCTGTACGTGGTTCCAACCCCCATCTTCGGACCCCAGGCCAACCTCACCTGCACGTGGTGCACCCTGCTAAACAACGAACGGGGCTCTGGCAGCCGGCTGATTGCGGCATAGCACAGCCTACATCGGCACAGCTAAATCCCCTGGCCACTGACGGGCAGCAGCGGTGCGAGAAGCTGTGCCCTGCGATCCCCAACCCGCATGCCCAGCGTGGGGATTATGGGTATATCCCCCTTTATTAGGGGAGGCCTACGTCCAGCAGTGGACTGATATAGGCTGGTGTGGTGTGGTGGTGTGGTCTCCACTCAAAAACTCTTTAATCCCAACGGCTATCGGTTCTTCGACAGACATGGCCAACCCACTCCCACTTCAGCCTGCTAAATCTCTGAACTAGATAACTATGCTTCTCATGTGCCGTAAAAATGCTTAATTGTGCTAATAGAAGTTGTAAAGGTACTTACAGACAGACTGTTAAGAACCCTGTAGACTCCACACTGGTGGATGTCTTGAAGATCTAACAGGAAGAGGGCATTTTTACCCTCCACTTGAGGCTGGCATACTTTGTAATCTGAAAATACAAAAATAGCTTGAATGTTTTTTTTTCATAGGAAAACGAAACCGGTTAGGATCATTTCGTCGTCCATCTGTCTATCTGTCAAGACCCTTTTCTTAGAAACGCGTGGAGATACCAAGTTGAAATTAATATCAAACACGTCAGGTATATTTCCTTGGAGCTGTGAAATTTCTTGTCAGCCATCGAGATATTTATACTCTAGAGTGGAAAACGTGGAAAAAATATGTCTGCGCCAAAACTCCGCCAACGCTGTCAATTGCGCGGTCTTTGAACACTTTTCAAGCGGCATAAGGTCTAAATTAATGTTTTTTGGCATTTTGAAGTTTATTACATGCTTGGACGATATTTGTTAAATTTCACTTGAAGACTGTCACTCTATAGTGTTCTATATAATTATCTCGATGTTGTCAACGCAATAACAAAAATAAAATGGCCCTTTACTTTTATGCCACATTATTTGATACGCAAGGGAGTCAAAAGCCTATAATACCTATTTCCATTTCATCTGGGCTGTTGCGTCCCAGTACTTCGGCACCTGGACCCTCTGTTCTAGGCTGTCTTAGATGCAATGTTACGGGCTTTCAAATCTTTCAAGATATTGAACCACTATGTAGACGGCGGTATTTCTCAAAGAATCCAGGAAGACGATTACAATAAAAATCATACTATTGAATCCTCGTAGTCGGGATCTCGGGAGGGATCCTCGTAGTAGTTAGCGTACTTTTCCTTCTCTGTTCTGAGCAAGTAGTAATGCGCACAAAATACCCTCGAGAGCAATGAATCCGGGTCACTCAAAGAATCCAAAAAATCTCGGAAAGTAAGAATGCTAGGTTAATGCAATAAATTGTATTTAATAGAAAATTTAATACTCCTTAAATGAAAGTTAAAAAAATATGAGTCACCATACATTTTATTTACACAAAATTACATAAAGAAAAAAAACTGCTGATCTCTCCTTAAAACAAAAATAGGAAACATGAAATTTTTGAACTTTATGACGATTTTCTTGAATTTCAATACTTCGTATTACCTCCTCGTGCTTCCATTACTGCGTTTACGCGGTTTGGCATGCTGTACACCAAGTTCCTTATACGATTTTGGGGAATATTCTCCCATTCCTTGTGAGAGCAATTTTGAGCTCAGGAAGCGTGATTGGGGGAGGGTTTCGTTGTTTTACGCATCTAATACTCCAATTTACGTGGTTCTGGGCATATGCATATGGCCATCGTATTTCAAGACTAAGATATCTTAGTCTTGAAATACGATGGCCACGCTCCAGTTTAGGGCCGTTTGCAGGTCTAAGGGGTTTTAAGTTAGATTCAGCAAGCCGACGTCTTACTGTCCATGCACTTGGGTTACTTCCTCCGAGGCGTCGAAACTGATTTGTGAGTTCAGTTCCTGTGAGAAAGCGATTTCGAAGCATGGTGTTCACCAAGTATCGGTCTTCTCGTGCTGTGGTACACCTAGTTCTGCCCGTTCCTGGTCTGCGTAGGTTAGAACCAGTTTCTTCGTAACGTCGGAGAACTCTTTGTACTGTTGACAGCGACACACCGACAGTCCTGGCTGTATCGCGCTGACTCCGGCCGGTTTCCACCAATGTAAGTATTCTGGTGCATTCTTCAAGTGTAAGCGACATGATTTCAGCTTGAATAATGAATATTGAGCACTATCAACCTGGTTTATGTACCAACATAAATGACAGATTACAAACAAAAGCAAAAACAAATCCTGTAATTTCGTAGTTCCATCTTCGACAGTGTTCCCTTTTCAAATTTGATTTTTTTATGATATAACTTTACAATAACTAAGAAGTTTTAATACTTTCATTTAAGGAGTATTAAATTGTCTATTAAATACAATTTATTGCATTAACCTAGCATTCTTACTTTCCGAGATTTTTTTGATTCTTTGAGTGACCCGGATTCATTGCTCTCGAGTGTATTCGAAATGAAAAATACATTACTTTAACGGGAATCAAATGTACGACCATCATCATCATCAGTCTATAGCAGTCCACTGTAGGATATAGGCTTCTTCTAATGAGTGCCATTGCGCCCTGTCCTCAGCTCGACGCATCCAGCACCAGCAGCCTTTTAAAGATCGTCACTAAATCTAGCTGGAGGGCGTCCTACACAAAATTTGCCGAGCCGCGGTCTCCACCAAGTACTCCTTTACTCCAACGGTCGTTGGTTCTTCGGCAGATATGGCCATCCCACTGCCACTTCAGCTTGCTAATTCTCTGAGCTATGTCGACAAGTATATAGATCTATCGGATTGGTGGTCTCGTTGCGGATTCTATCCTTCAGAGAGACTGATTGCATTGTTATCGTTGTTGTTGCAAATAAATAATTATTCTAATCTATTCTATTCTATTCTACTCTGAGCGTAGCTCATTTGATGCACGATCTCCGGTCTGGAATTCGAGTTACATCCCACCAGGCCACAAAAGCTCATCTCATTGGCCCTTGAGGTTAGCACTAGGGCTTGGAATATTCGAAAATATTCATATTCGAATATTCGAATTTTTTTCGGGTACTATTCGAATTATTCGAATATTATTCGAATAATAGAAAAACACCATGATTTTATTAAAATCACATCTTATTTTGTTATTTTGAGTGTTATTTTCATGAACAGTATAAAATATCAACTTATTTTATTCTTAAACGCGTTTTATCCATGAACTAATTTTAAAAAAATTACAAAAAGGTTTGTCACCATAACGAGACATTGGTGATTTAAACGCACAATCAACCACAAATTAAAATTTTCTTCTTCGTATGAGCTAGTGGCCAACTCTAGTGTCGGAGATTTTAGGCCGCCCGAAGGCCTCAGACGTGGCTTAACGACTGAAAAGCCGGGACCAACATCTTAACGTGCCTTCCGAAGCACAGAAGTGGTCAAATCTAAATGTCACTAAACAGTCATCCATCCAAGTTATGACCACGCGGAGAGTTGCTTAACCAAGGTGATCTCTTAAGTACACCGAAGTAAACCACGCCAAGGACGGACGGACGGACAAAGCAGCACCAAAGGGTTCGTTTGACTGGCTCGGTAATATCACTCTAAAAACAGTCTTATAAATCTAGGTTAGTTGGTATTTTAACAAAATCATTAAAATAAACATTCACGTTAACGACAGAGACGAATGGACAGAACAGTCTCGTCAACTACGCGAATGCACTACGCGAAACTTCCGAGTGTATCCGAACCGTGTTCCGAACCCGATAAAAGTTATTGGGTTTGGATCGGATTGTTCGACATGTTATTTACCCGAACGACGACGTAAACTTGTATAGTCTTGTATGGATATATCGCGCGAACTCTTAAGTGGCATTTCATGCACACCTGAGTTCCGATTTCGGTGTTATTAATTTAAATCGAATATTCGAATATTGAAATATCAGTATTCGAATATTCGAACAAAAATAATATTCGAATTATTCGAATATTCGAATATTCGAATGCAAGCCCTAGTTAGCACCTACCTTTGAGCTGGTCCAGAAAAGCGATTTTCCTGTTTCCATCCAACGGAACCGTCACCTTCATGATCTCTGGAGTACATTCCACCAGGGGTTCTGATCCTGCAACAAACAAAAGTAAAATTATCATCAAGTAAGCTGAGTTAGATGGATCACCTGGATTAATCTTACTCTTCGTATGATCTTGAATAGAGCAAGAAAATGCTATTCAATAGTAATACAATAGAGATTTTAAAATAAATCAGTACAGTTTATGTCCTACTAAAATCTTTGGAATGCAAATTTTTAAAGTTATGATTATAACACATACCTACTTCACACTACCTTCATAAATGAATATCAAAATTTTTGTCTAATAAGAAATAAACAAACGGAAAACTATGACGTGTTAAAAAAATCCCATCAAAAGGGGAGGCCCCATTTATGTTGCGTCGGGCGCGGACATGGCACGGGCGGTTTGCTGATTCCATTCAAATTTCAAACAAAAACAATGGAAATAAAGCACAATTTATGACTGACGTGATTACGACGCACCATGTCATAACCACGTCCGAGCGTCATACCGTGTTTCCTAAATTGTGCTTTATTTCTAATCTTTTGTACGAAATTTGAATGGCGCCCGTGCCATATCCGCGCTCGACGCCATTTACATGTGGCTTATGCCAAAAATACCACATGTAAAATGTTGCCTAGATGAGACCATATGGCTCGCACTATCAAATAGTAGATTGTTTTACAAGGGACTAAACCATCCCATTATATACGAGGTTGTTATACTCCCGAGCGTAGCGAGGGAGGATGACAAGACCGAGTTATAATGGGTGGTTTTGGCACGAGTAAAACACTCTACTTTTCACTTTGATTGCGAGAAAATAAAACAATTCAAAATTAAACAATTTTCAGAAATTTTATTAAAAATTTATTAACCTTCATAAACCATCACCAAGACGGTTCTATTTAAAAAAAAATGATTGACGGAGCACCAAGAAGTCGAGTTTTTATGTAAGAGAACGAATGCTTTGTACGGGCTGATGATTTTAGACAAAAATTAAAAAGAAAAAATACTTTTTAGCCCGAGGTATTAAACTCGAGTTTTAGGCCCGCTAAGCTACACTATTATGATACACTTTTTGAGCAAGAGAAGTGAAAAAGTTATTAGATCTCATGTCGAGTTTCTAACTCTACACGCCCTAACTCTACACTACAAGCTCTAACATCACAAACTCAATACCTTAGTCAAAATATGTCACATATAGAATAGAAGTATGGTTTCCACACTACATTCCTAAATTTTAGAATAATTTCTAGTACCTAAATAATAAGTGACCGTGAATTTATTTTTAAAAAACCCGCATAACCGGTAAATATTTGCCCTCGAATGACGCATCATTACATCACTACAGAACAAACTCACTATTGATGCATTTGAGAAGATCTAGCTGACTCGACATGTCAAACGTTGTCCACTCAAAATTATAAAGTTGAATGCTGAAGTGGTCATGAAATGCTGGAATGAAGTGGCAGTGGTCTGGCCATATTTGCCGAAGAATTTAGTAGTACAACTTTTTGGGGTAAACGAGGTTTTGAGTAGGTCGCTGCTCAAACGTAGTGTAGGACGCCCTCTGGTCAGGTGGAGTGACGAAAAAGTGGTAGAAGCTGGATGCGTCGAGCTGAGGACAGGGCGCAATGCCACACATTAGGGGAGGCCTATGTCCAGCAGTGGACTGCTATAGGCTGATGATGATGATTATAAAGTATTAGTCACTAGGTGACCAAACCAGTTACCTACGTTGTCCAGTCAAAATAGAGATCAATTAAATTTTAAGATGTTGGTTTTTTAGTTGTTAAGGCGACTATACATGTCAAACCTCCCTCTCGCTTACAATATTCAACATTTTTAAAGTTATAAAAACACTGAATGTAATTATGCAAAATAGCAAACCTTCATGGCTCAGAAAATAACAATACAAAGGTAAGCAAGAATATCAAGTTGAACCCAACACGTTTTCTTACCAATAAATTTGCACCAAAATTGATCACATTGGTACCAGTTTTTTGGTAAGAAAACGTAATAGAATCAAAAGCAACATACAGTCGAATTGAAAACCTCCTCCTTTTTGAAGTCGGTTAAAAATTATATTCTTGCTGAATTGTTATTTTCTAGGCCGTGAAGGTTTGCTATTTTGCATTATACATTGAGTGATTTTATATCTTTCAAAATGTTGAATAGTGCGAGTGAGAGGGAGATTTGACATGTATCGTCGCCTTAAGCCATGTCGGAGGACTTCAGTTGGCCTAAAAACACCGACGTAAGAGTTGGCCACTACTTATTTTGTATTTTGGGTCAATAAATGTATTTTCTTCTTCTTCTTTGACGACCTCTGTGGCGCAGTGGGCGAGGGTCCACCTGAGACGCAGAAGGTTGCGAGTTCGATTCCCGCCGCGAGACAAATGTTTGTATTCTGCAAATGTGTCTCGGGTTTAAATAAAATAAATAAAAATAAAAAAAGCTTAAGTTAAAAAAAGTTTAAGTTTAAGTTTAAGTGTGTAATATGTACCTACAATATGTATTTATAAAAAAAAAAAGTATTTAAGTAGTTTATCAGTCATGTGGTTCCTAGGGTTCCCATATCTAAGCTCTGTTTAGTTTGGGGCTCCATAATGTTGTGTGATAGTGTACAGCATTATTTATTTATTATTATTCTGTTAAGAAGAAGTCCCAAAAACACGCAGCAAAGACATTAACACGTATCTTAATAGTTTATTTATGCGTCGCAAGTCAAAGATGAAATAACTAGATATTCATAAATAATGTTAATACTGATGTTACATTAGTTGAAGCCACATTCTTTATTTGTAAGGTGACTATAAGTTTGGTAAAAGTAGGATAAAGTTCAACAAAGAAGAAAGAAAAGTAAGACATGTATTCATTTATTCTACCCAGGTAGTTATAATGTTGGTTGGCTGTAATCTTGGTAGAAATACAAAGAAAAAAAACACAAAAGTCCAAGTCACAAAAAACAACGTAATAACTACAACTTTTAAATTTGATGTTTTTGATATTGTTTACTGTTTTACTTTTTAACTAGCTTCTGTCCGCGGCTTTGCTCGCGTTGCACCGGGATGAAAAGTAGCCTATGTGTTAATCCACGTCACAAACTGTGTATATTCCAAGTTTCATCCCAATCCGTTCAGTAGTTTTTGCGTGAAAGAGTAACAAACGTTCATCCATACATCCATACTCACAAACTTTCGCATTTATAATATTAGTAGTAGGATAGTAGGATAGTAGGATTTAGGATAGTAGGATTTTGTTTCTGTGTACAATAAAGAATTAAAGAATTAAAATATACACACATTCTTACCTATCTGACAGAATACAGAATACAGAATACAGAAAGTAGACGTAAATGGAAAATGTTCTCCGGGATCTGTAGTAAAGATGGGTGTTCCGCAAGGGTCAATACTTGGACCATTTTTATTTTTAATTTACATCAACGACCTACCTCAACTTGTGAGAGACAACCACGAAATTGTATTGTTTGCGGATGACACGTCACTTTTATTTAAATTAAAGCGACGGCAGACCAATTTTGACGACGTGAACAATGCAATAGCGAAAGTTGTTAACTGGTTCGATGTAAATAATTTATTACTGAATGAGACTAAAACAAAATGTATGAGATTTATATTACCAAATGTTAAACAAGTTAAACCTAACATTAAAATAAAAGATGAAGATCTAAATCTTGTGGACAGTACAGTATTTTTAGGCATAACTTTAGATAATAAGCTTCAATGGGGCGCTCACATAGATGGGTTGTCGAACAGACTCAGTTCTGTAGCATACGCAGTCAAAAGAATCTGTCAACTTACTGACGTAGAAACGGCTAGACTAGTTTATTTCAGCTACTTCCATAGCATTATGTCGTACGGCATTTTGTTGTGGGGGAATGCTGCAGATATCAACACCATATTTGTGTTGCAGAAGAGGGCTGTTCGTGCAATTTATAATATGGGCCCCAGAGAATCACTTAGAACTAAGTTTAAAGAAATAAATGTTATGACAGTGCCGTGCCAATATATATATGAAAACTTAATGTATGTCCGAAAACATATTAACATGTTCAAGAAAAATAGCGACTATCATAATGTTAACACTAGAAATAAAGATAAACTAGCTGTTCCCACTGTAAGGCTCCATAAAGTTAGTCAATCTTTTAAAGGGATGTCTGTACGATTTTTTAACAAAATACCAAATGATGTGATTAATCTATCTGTAAATAAATTCAAAAATGTTGTTAAACGTAATCTATATAATAAAGCTTATTATAAAATATCTGATTATTTAGATGACAAAAAAGCTTGGGATGAAACTGCCTCCAACTCCATCAAAAACAATGTAATAGATATTAAGTACAATGACGTTAAAAAAATATAAGCCAAGCAGAGTTTCTTGCCAATTCTTCTCTGTTTGGTCATGTTACGAATTGGTGGTAAATTAAAAAAAAAATGACGTTTCAAAGTGTACTATACAGTTCCTACTGAATAAATGAATTTTTACTTTACTTTACTTTACTTATACACAAACTTTCTTATATTTAGTATTATCGCAATAAGTGTAATAATACAATCGGCATATCCTAATATCTCCAACCGCATGCTCACCACAGTCCGGTCGTCGTCCGTTCTGGTAGGCGCGCGTCGCGTGTGAACCCGCCTTTAACTTCTATTGCTTATCATTAACCCGGAACTATTTAGTACACGGGTCTAATGGTCTTATACAAAAACGAGGCCTTTGCGTCTAGTATAGCAACGCTTTATCGGCAAATGGATACTTTTTTGGGGTGGAAGGGGTTCCAACCTCCATTTTCGGGCCCAAGCCTTTTCTGCCCCTGATGCACTCTGCTAGCAAAGAGGTCTCTGGCAGCCGGCTGTTTACAGCATAGTGCAGCCTCATACTGGCACAGCTACATCCCCTAACCACTGACGGGCAGCAACATCGGCGGTGCGCGAAGCAGTGCGCTGCGATCCCCAACTCGCTTGCGTGGAGATTAATGGCATATCTCAGTCTGGTACAACACCAGCCTTCATCAGTGGTAAGACACAAGTGAGTAGTGAAATTAATTAAAAGCGAATTCGGGCTGGAATTCTCTGATAAGAAAATTGTTTGAAAAAAGTTTTTTTGGTATTGCCATAGCAGAACAAAAGAGGGTTGACGTGAGGCAGGCGGCCGGTCATAGAAAATAATAGCCAAAACTCTTACAACAGCCGACCCCACGTAGAGTGCGATAAGGGCAGGGAAATGATGATGAATGCTATAGCAGAACATCACTTGACTGAAGACTGGACGACAGGACTTATATACCGTACAACGTCACCTCAAAAATACATTATATTTGCGAAATTGTGGAAACTATTACCACAGATGCAAATTAATAAAAAAATGAATGAAATAAACAATACTGCGCTGCGATGCATTGCCGCTCCGATGTCGCAACGCATCTACCCTGCGTATCGTTTTGTGCGTTGTGTCATGGGACCTAAGGCTATCGTAGTCAAATTAATTGGTACCCCCTTATGGTGTGATTTACAGAGCCCAGGCTGCATTGTTTCACTACAGGATGGATGGCATACCGTAATAGGAACTTCCTTAACAGTCTTTCAAGTATTCACATACCTACAGCCTACAGCCTGTACGCCGGCGAGATGTGCATTATGCAGCTCTATATGTAGGTACCTAATAATGAACTTGCATCAATGTAATCATATGCACAGAATACAGAAAGGACAGAAGCTTCACTCCGCGCAATCATTTAAATAAATAGCGACTTTAGCTGCTACGCAATAAAGTGCTATCCAGCTCGCACCGAACTCAGTCCCTAACATTTATATTAACCTACACCTTGCATCTCTTTCTATCGTATAGCTCTATCTCTACTGACGTGCCACGTGTAACGTTAGGGTTGTCTTGAGAATTATTCTGTGACGAATAATAATAACCTGGCCGCCGACGGGCAGCAGCGTCGGCGGTGCGAGAAGCTGTATCCTGCGATCCCCAATCCGCATGCCCAGCGTGGGGATTATGGGCATATCCCCCTTCTTATAGGGGAGGCCTATGTCCAGCAGTGGACTGAATAGGCTGTTGTTGTTGAACATTTTACTATCCAGTTACCTAGCCACCTATTTCTTTTTAGGAACAATGATAATTCAAATAATATCTACCTACCTAGTATAAGATCATAAAACTATTTTACACTGGCTAGCTGCATTAAGAACTCAGAAAATACGCATACCTACTAGGTAGGTACTTGGGTCCTTAACACATACTTAAGTGTTTAGGTGTCTTGTGTACGAAACCTGAATAATCACTGTTTAAGGTAGTTAGGTACATCATGCTAAATCTTAAGAGAAATTTTAGTAGGTAGGTACCTACCTAGATATTTGCAAGAGAAAAAAACAACATTTGGTTTGTAGGTAACCTAGGTATCTAGTTTTAGTTGTTAGTACACCTACCTTTAGGTAACTTACCACATCGATTTGTCTACCTACACCTACCTACCCGACTGTTTTTAAGTAAATAACCTACACTGCCTACTTAAAGTTAAACCAAATAAAAATGTGCCTAGCTTGGGTTTCTAATCTTGTCTCTCTCAGTCTACATAATCAAAATCATAATACCTACTTACTACAGCACTATGTTGGTAGATACCTACCAATGGCACAAAAATTGTATGAAAAAATACCTACATAATAATATTACGTTTATTTATGTAGGTAGTAGGTACCGCATTCAAATAGAACTTGTACCACAGAATACAGAGAGGACAGAAGCGTCACTCCGCGCAATCATTTAAATAAATAGCGACTTTAGCTGCTACGCAATAAAGTGCTAATCAGCTCGCACCGAACTCAGCGCCTAACATTTATATTAACCTATACCTTGCATCCCTTTCTATCGTATAGCTCTATCTCTACTGACGTGAAACGTGTAACGTTAGGGTTGTCTTGAGAATTATTCTGTGACAAATAATAATAACCTGGCCGCCGACGGGCAGCAGCGTCGGCGGTGCGAGAAGCTGTACCCTGCGATCCCCAACCCGCATGCCCAGCGTGGGGATTATGGGCATATCCCCCTTCTTATAGGGGAGGCCTATGTCCAACAGTGGACTGAATAGGCTGTTGTTGTTGAACCTTTTACTATCCAGTTACCTAGCCACCTATTTATTTTAAGGAACAATGATAATTCAAATAATATCTACCTACCTAGTATTAAATCAGAAAACTATTTTACACTGGCTGGCTGCATTAAGAACTCAGAAAATAGGCATACCTACTAGGTAGGTACTTGGGTCCTTAACACCTACTTAAGTGTTTAGGTGTCTTGTGTACGAAAACTGAATAATCACTGTTTAAGGTAGGTAGGTACATCATGCTAAATCATAAGAGAAATTTTAGTAGGTAGGTATCTACCTAGATATTTGCAAGAGAAAAAAAACAACATTTGGTTTGTAGGTAACCTAGGTATCTAGTTTTAGTTGTTAGTACGCCTACCTTTAGGTAACTTACCACATCGATTTTTCTACCTACACCTACTTACCCGACTGTTTTTAAGTAGTTAACCTACACTGCCTACTTAAAATTAAATCAAATAAAAATGTACCTAGGTTGGGTTTCTAATATTGCTCTCAGTCTACATAATCAAAATCATAATACCTACTTAAGTGCTGCTTATGCCTAGGCATAGGCAGCACTATGTAGGTAGATACCTACCAATGGCACAAACATTTTCTATGAAAAAATACCTACATTATAATATTACGTTTATTTATGTAGGTAGGTACCGCATTCAAATAGAACTTGTACCTAAGTACCTACTTACTTAAGTAAATACGGGAGACAAACTTTCGTGGAAAAACTTTCAGTTCTGTACCTACTATTGGTATTATTTACATTTTCTTACCTTTCGCTGTATTAGGTAGTTTGAAAAACGTGAGATTGTCGGTCCTTATTATTATTCAGGCAACCAAATGCTATGCAGTACTTTTTTTGCCTTCATTTGGCGAAAAATATAGGTACATTACCAAAAACAAACTAAAATGCCGCGGCTGCTCAAGGACACGTTCGTTCCGGGCAGAACTCGGCAACCGACGTAACGAACCACGCTAGGAAGGCCGGCGATGCGTAGGTATATTTTTATACCTATTCTGCGGAGTGAAAGAGGCCTGCTTGTACCTAAGTACCTACCTACTTAAGTAAATACGGGAGACTTTGATATCTAAACAACGCATTATTTGGTAGAAAAACTTTCAGTTCTGTACCTACTATTGGTATTATTTACATTTTCTTATTATTATTCAGGCAACCAAATGCTGTGCAGTATTTTTTTGCCTTCATTTGGCGAAAAATAGAGGTACATTAAACAAAAACAAACTAAAATGCCGCGGCTGCTCAAGGACACTTTCGTTCCGGGCAGAACGCGGCAACCGACTAACGAAGCACGCTCGCAAGGCCGGCGATGCGTAGGTATATTTTTATACCTATTCAGCGGAGTGAAAGAGGCCTGTCATATGTGAATAAATGAACTTTGAACTTTCAAAATGAACTTTGCCTTCCCCTCGCGCCTTGATTGCGCGTATGGTCAGGTCGCAGGTATGATCACGGAAAGGAGTGATGGAAATAAACGAGGGCAAGAGAGGCATAGGTCACGAGCCAACTACCTGGAATAGAACCATCTCCTAGGTTATGACGGTGCATTGAAACGCGCCATTCCTTGCGCCGCCGCCGCCCCCGTTTCGCTCCCGCTTACTTCGTGACCGCGGCCTTACGCCAGCAATGGATCAAGATCGCAACAAGTGGCAGTCAAGTATCAGGGACTCCAAACAGGGAATGTGTCAGGAGAATGATGATTTGCCTTCCGCTCGCGGCTAAGCTCCCTTCTGGATAAAAGGGCTTTATGTTATTCTTGCAGCCACCGGCACACCAGCCTATATCAGCCCACTGCTGGACATAGGCCTCCCTTAATAAAGGGGGATATGCCTATTTTACGCACGCTGGGCATGCGGGTTGGGTTAGGTTAGGTTAGGTCAGGTCATAGCTTCTCGCACCACCGACGCTGCTGCCCGTCGGTGACCAGGGGATTTAGCTGTGCCGATGTAGGCTGTGCTATGCCGCAATCCGTCGGCCGCCAGAGCCCCGTTCGTTGTTTAGCAGGTCTTGTGCGCACCACGTGCAGGTGAGGTTGGCTTGGGTTCCGACGATGGGGGTTGGAACCCCGTACACCCCGGACTTAAAAGCTGATGGTGATTCTGATTCGGTTCCCGCCGCGGGACAAATCATGTTCTACAGATATTTGTCTCGGGTCTGGGTGTTTTCTATGTATGATATGTATGTATTTACAAAAAAATGTATTTAAGTAATATATCAATCATGTGTATGCTAGCTGCGCGCAAAAGTGGGCATGTATCCAGCGTAATGTTTGGACTTGCCTCTGACTACCCCCGTTAAGGTATCCTCAATAGATTTGCGTACTGAGCAATATCTGTAGATACACATAATGGGGAAAAAGTCGTGAAGATGTATTTGTATTTGTATCAGTCATGTGGTTCCCATAACACAAGCTCTACTTAGTTTGGGGCTACATGATGCTGTGTGATAGATAGTCCAGCATTATTTATATTTAATTATTCATTTATTCTGAAGCATCACAACCCAACACATCATCATCATCATCATCATCACCCTGTAACAGTCCACTGCTGGACATAGGCCTCCCCTAATGAGCGCCATTGCGCCTTGTCCTGAGCTCGACGCATTGTTGCACCGAACGCAACGCACCGAGACGAATTAATGTAATTCTGGCTCAATCCAGTTCTACGCAAAATCGCCTACTGCCTTACTATAATACTGCACTACTAACTTGTCTCTACATTAAAACCGCACTAATTGAGGGGAGAACCACCTGTCTAATTAGATAGCTAACGATAGCTATTCAGCGTATAATTTGCTGAATATGGCGCAAATCGGTTGTTATACATTTTAAACCCACTCATCTACATTATCACATTACACTAATAATATAAATGCGAAAGTTTGTGTGTGTGTTTGTTTCCACTCCACTCCGTAACGGCAGAACGGATGTGGATGAAGCTTGGATGATACATAGTTTGTAACATAGGCATTTTTTTTATCTGGTTACCAGGCGAGCGAAGCTGCGGGTGGAAACTAATTTATATAAAAAAAAACAATTACCGTGCGGAGAAGCAAAAGCTTAAAAGGGCTCGACCGATTTGAATTTATATTTTTTTGTGTTGTTCGGGGTGGCTTAGGGAAAACCCAAAGAAACTGTTGAAAAATAAAAAAACAGATTATGTTTTTTTAGGATATTTGTGAGATATATATATTATATATATTGAGCTCTTGAATTCAATAATAATTTTAATTTTTGCCTGAATAATTGTTAATTTAATGTTTTATTTTATTGTAATTTTTGTGACTTTTCTAGCTCTTTTATTAATGTAATTATTTGTAATGGCTTATTATCCGTATTAATTTAAGTAAATAAATCAATTGAATTGGATTGAATTGAACAAGACAACGTTAGTCGGGTGAGCTTGTAAATATACCTAAAGCAATGATAATAACTGACTGACTGATACCAAATAATCAACGCACAGCCTAAGCCGTAAGTAAGTGTTAGAGACTTGAGACTTGACATTTGGAAGATATGTTCCGTGTATAGTGTGGTTAGATATAGGCACTAAGATATAATCTCTGAAATGATCTTACATAGAATCCTGAAATTCAGCTCCTTTGGACCTAAATGACACGCAGACCACGTTGTTGCAAGCGGGCTATTTAGGGGGGATAAGGGACTAAGCACATGTCCCCCGTGATGTTAAGTGGTAACCATTACTTATAACAAAGTATTGCATGGGTCACGCATGTTGTGAACGTACATTACGATGCAATGCTTTCTGTGTACATCACCTTGACACATGAAGGTGAAGCCTCTTGTGCCTGTAATTTCACCGGCACCCTCACCCTTCAGACCGAAACAGCAATGCTGGTTCACGGCGGTAGGCATGGCGTTGGTTCTTCCCCGGATGAGATCTTCACAAAGAACTTTACTACTTCTAAAAAGTAGGTATGCAGGCTCTCTGCATAAGCTCATGTTTAAGCTCAAGAAGGCTTTTAATTTCGATGTTGGTACTAGCCAACATATCTATCTAATTGTATAAATGTTATCTTAATAATTTACGATGCCATAAAAATATACAATGTTAATTAGAAAACAAAATTAAAGAATAAATAAACAGAATGAAACAGTATCTCGTTATCAATTTTAATTATAAGGCGTGGGCTTTAAATGTCAATTTGTACAGGGTGCGGCCAAAAAATAGGGGTGGTTCCGTACTTCCATTATTTTGACAGGTAACCTAATCGTTTTACGTGGCACACCTACAGCTTCTTTAGCTTTAATTGTGTCGAGAAAATGTGTCATCAGTAATCAAATAAAAGATACAATAACACCAGTCTACACAGCCCACTGCTGAACATGGGCTTCCTCAGTAAGATAGATAAATAGATAGAAAGAAAATCTTTATTGTACTCACACCAAAATAAGGTTTTAAGAACTGTTAATAGGACGGATAATATCAACATAAAAACCAAAACGGACAAAAAATAATGATAATACAAAGGGAAGTCCTATCGTTTATAGCGATAACCTTCGAATGGACTGGATTTAAAAAGACTAGCCGATGATAGGGTAATATCAATAAACAGAAATTGGGCATATGCCCTTAGTTTCTTTAGTAACAAACATCCATCCTAACAAACTTTCATATTCATAATATTATCATAAAATTATTATAATGTTATCATAATATTTTTATAAATATGAAAGTTTGTTAGGATGTATGGATGTTTGTTGCTCTTTCACGCAAAATCTAAGGAACGGATTTGGATGAAACTTGGAGCCAAAATTTAAAAGGTTTCTTTTCAAAAGCTGCATAACGTAGTGTCTGAGGAAACCCTCGGCAGAGAGACCATTCCACAGCTTGGGTGGGACGTATTTTCGTGTTCTTTATTAGTAGGAAGGAAGTAGGATTCTAGTACCTTCTAGTAGTTTAATTTGTCACAATATGACATACAAGACCAAATAATCTATAAAAAAAACTATCTATGTTCTAAAATCTATCTACAAATTAATAAGTTTAACTTACGCAAGAAAGTTTGATAGCTTTGATAAGTGTCGATTCTGTTGTTTACTTTTCTAAACTTAACTAAATTTGACAGGTTTAAAGTTATAGATATCCTTGTCATTTACACCTAAAAGAAAGGGAAAGTATCACTTTTAGGAATGTCAAATAAAGTTTATTTAAGGAGAGCATTTTCCTCACAGACAGAATCGACTTTATCTGCATAAATATTAAATCGCAGGTCTAGACGTTCTACAGCCCAACCCTAACCGAACCGGACTGGGATCAGAGGGCTTACCACGGGTTTTGATAGTTTTCGAAAACTTTTTAGGTTTTGGTATCTTTCCATACATTTTCGTACAGCGCCTCCAGGGAAACGTGCATGAACTACGAAAATGTATGGAAAGATCAGTGTTGCCGTTTTTTATTTGGAGAAAATGCTAAAACATGTTGCAAAAAATGCTAAATAACTTTTAAAAATGCTAAATAAAATGCTAAAATCTATATTTTTCTTTTGAATTCCTTAGGAATTTTGAATTTTTAGGTAACGTACAAAAAACTGTTAATCATAAAAATATGCTAAATGCGAATTTTTCAGGCTAACAGACCCGAAAATATGCTAAATTTAGCATTAAAAATGCTAAAACAGCAACACTGGGAAAGATACAAAAACTTATAAAGTTTTCGAAAACTATCAAAACTCGTGGTAAACCCTCAGGTGGGACATACATTGGTATTTATAGGATCCATCCCGCGTTTATAGCTCGGGGTAAAAAGTAGCACAGGAGGTAACTGTTACGTAGGGATGGGGTGCTATCGATGTTTGTTTTACATCGAAGTCGATAAACAAGAGAACGTATTCCGTGGTAAGAAGCTCCGATGATAAGTAACCTAAATAAGTATAGTATATAGTTGTAAAAACCATACATTATACATATTTAGATATCTATTGTAGAGATATTAGCTTTGCGTATACATTTTTTGATACAATTTTGCAAATACACAAGAGTTTTTTTCGCTGTTCTTTTTTCTCTGATGTTAGTTATTTACATGAATTATAATTTAACTAAAATTGAGTGATACTAAAGGGTTAACATTGTAGTTTACTTAAATCTAGGGCCCAATTCCTGTAATTTAAAATAATAAAATTTATATGCCTATTAAAATTGGTTGACAAAGCAATGGTAGAGGTTTTTATCATTATGAGATAATATACATACAAAATACGTAGCGAACTTAAGTAGGTATAGATGTGTAGCTTTGTGCCTACAAAAGGTCATCATCATAATCATCATCAGCCTATGGCAGTCCACTGCTGGACCTGTGCTTTAACTGTCTACGGAGGGTGTGCACAACATATTTACAAAAGATACAGATAAAACCTTTCCAGAGGTGTGTACAAGGTACGGATAAATAACAAAATTAGTACTAAATTGTTGCGCCCTGACATGGTACATACATGTACTAATTAATTTATGATACTTAGTACCCATTACTGGTATGCAAAAAATATTTCAAATTTTACCACCCATACAGTTAGACAGCTAGGTAACAAACACGGTCGTTTTTATAACGATGACTCGCAAAGTCGCGACACGGCGCGTAATTTACAGATGACGTTTCATTAAGGTCAGTGTTGTACAGAACAAGGTGAGCTCCGTCATCTCAATAAACATGTATTGTAGGTAATAAACAACACTGAGAAATAATTATATTCTCAAACTAACGTCACACCTATATAAATATACATGGTAAACTGACAGATTTTGTAATATCAACGCACAGCCCGAACCAAGAAACAATATTTGAAATATAATATGGGATCAAAGTTTGTATGAAAGTTTTTTGCTATTATATAAATAAAAAAATCTCGCCATCATTGTTGGGTCATCAACTCAACTGGTCAATTTCGACGTTAGGATCTTCAATTTTTTTATTCAGGCTGAAAATTTAAAATGAGTTCAAGACAGGGCGCTATGGCGCTCATTAGGGGCTATAGGCTGCTATAGGCCAATGATGATATAAAATTAATTTATACGTGTCTCCTCGTTTTTGATTATTCCACCCCCGAAAGGGTGAAAAAGGGGATGAATAAATTTGACAAAACCTATATTAACACGAGCGAAGCCGCGGGCGAAATTTAGTAATATGAGTACCTCATTAGTCTCAATCAGTTATTTGTCATCGTCTCTATTCGTTAGTAAATATAATTTTGGAAAAGCTTAGTATATTTTACTCAGGCCTCATTATTAAATTAGATGATTTGAAAATAGAACACAAAACATTATTAGATAAAAAGTAGCCTATGCGTTGATCCAGGTCACATCATATACCAAGTTACATCAAAATTCGATAGTCGTTTTTGTGCATGAAAGAGTAAAAAACATCCATCCATACTCACAAACTTTCACATTTATATTAGTTAGAAGGATATAAAAAAGGTATTTGATTTTTCCAAGTTTTAATCAATAAGTTATTTGATTGTCTGACAATTGAAATAATTTAGCTCTTCAAATTATATAATTGGCGTTCATAACACGATAAACAAATCCAATTCTAAGGAATTTATAAAATCACGTCGTGTCAATAAATAGAATATTGTGTCTTTATTACAATAATTTATTATATAATAAAATAAATAGTATGTTTGTCTGTAAAGTATTATATTTTACAGACCGTAGAATAAGTTATAGCATTTGTACGTTTCTATTGTTGCCTAAACTACAGTTTCTCATTATTATATTATCCTACTTTATATTATAAAAGCTAAAGTGCGTATGTATGTATGTTCCGTTTCTAAGTCCAAACGGCTGAACCAATTTTGATGAGATACATAGGTGGGACCTTGAGAAAGGGCATAGACTACTTTCGCCACGCGGGCGATGCCACGGGCAGTAGTTATAAATAAATAAAATTATCGATAATAATGACCTTGCTGTCACATCCCTAGCAATCCTTTTAAACTCGGTATAGCTTTCACAAAGTATATTGCTATTAAACCTGCAGTTACTAGATTGGGTGTAATTGGTTTTTTATTCGTTTATTTATAGATTGGTTATTTTTAAACAAGCTTACAAACTAGGCGACCTCTGAGGCGCAGTGAGTAAAGGATTTCCGCCGCAAAACAAATGTTTGTTTGTTCTCAAAATATTCAGATAGATAGCTAGATCGATAGATAATACTCACCACATTCATACAAGGAAAAGTAAAAGTAACTTAATCTAAACATTATGAAATTAACACAGTTGGCGGCCTTATTTAAAGTGATCTCTTCCAGGTAACCATATTTGTCTCGTGTCTGGGTGTTTTCTATGTAGGTATAGTATGATTTATAGTAAATCAAATAAATACCTACATGGGACATCAGGCAGGAGGTATGGTAAAATTAAATCAAATAAATACCTACATGGGACATCAGGCAGGAGGTATGGTAAAATTAAATCAAATAAATACCTACATGGGACATCAGGCAGGAGGTATGGTAAAATTAAATCAAATAAATACCTACATGGGACATCAGGTAGGAGGTATGATTAAAAATAAATCAAATAAATACATGGGACATCAGGCAGGAGGTATGGTAAAATTAAATCAAATAAATACCTACATGGGACATCAGGCAGGAGGTATGGTAAAATTAAATCAAATAAATACCTACATGGGACATCAGGCAGGAGGTATGGTAAAATTAAATCAAATAAATACCTACATGGGACATCAGGTAGGAGGTATGATTGAAAATAAATCAAATAAATACATGGGACATCAGGCAGGAGGTATGATTAAAAATAAATCAAATAAATACATGGGACATCGGGAGGCCTCAGCAGTGAGCTGCTATAGAATAGGATGATGATAATGATTGATAATAATCACGTGGTTCCCATTAGTTAAAAGCTCAGCTTGGGGCTACATGATGCTGTGTGATAGTTTCCAGCATTATTTATTATTTACTATTTTTTTTATAATAGATTCCTATCGGGGCTATTCCTTTAGGGGCTCGAATAGTTTCTAAATTAGAAAAAAAGATAAAAAAGCTAAAAGTAATTTATTCACAAAAGACACGTAGGATTTTTAGATGAAAAATTATATTATAAGTACGATACAAATTGCCAGCGTAATAATAAAACAATACAAAAAAATAATTATCTGTGTCCAAATTATAAAAACAAAAGTAGTAAATGTACTTTAGGCAAAAAAATCAAGACCAAAATAATAACCATTTCATCAAATTTCAAAAACTTATTGTCAGTATATAAGAAAAAGAGAACTACATAACATTTTATAACTTAAATTAAATTAAAAATGAAATAGTGGTCCTTTTAACAAACTTAGGCTTTTGCATCTATTTTTGATAAATCCATTTTTGCTGAGAACGTTTTTGATTGGAACCACGACCTCTGAGTCAAAAGTCAGAGTCCTACTAGGCTACCACCTAGGTACCTAGCAGTGGCGTAGCCGTGTAGCAGAGTATCAAATGCAACGGGCCCCTTGGATTTGCACACTAACGATTTCTGACAGTATAAAAAAACAACAATTTAGATAGAAGCTTGAAAATATAAATAACGCAACATAAAACTATAACACACACACACACACACAAACACACACACACACACACACACACACACACAACCCTCATAAACACCAATGCAGTTGAAAAACGTTCGTAAATATATGAATTGTAAATGTTTAAAATCTTTATAAAATTACCATTGCTGCTTTGTTACCTACAAATTGTTGTTATCTTTATTTATTTATTATTTTGTTTAATTTATTGTTGTTATCTTTTTACTTCTTGTTTTTTTGAGATTAGTAACATACTCAGCTCATCGTCCTAACGCATATAACTAGCTGTTTACAAAATGTGTATTCAAATTTATTTATTTACAAATTATGTTTAACTAGCTTATAATTTAACATTGTAAAATGTGACTCCTTGTTTAAATAAAAATAATGGCATGTTTGGAATATTCAAACGAAGGGACCCTTAATAAACCTTGTACAGGCCCCGCGCTGACTTAATCCCGCACTGGTACCTAGTTATCTACTATCTAGGTATCTAGACATGTTAGTATCACCACTAACACACTTACGGCCGGACCTGTCCTGACCTAGGGCAGTAGGGAGGTTAGGACTTGTACACATTACACACGGAATTCATCCTATCTTGATGTCAGTTCAGGTCGAAGTTTCAGTTGAAGTCGGTGGAATAATGATGACTGAAAAAATAT
Source organism: Horisme vitalbata (assembly GCA_951804965.1). Lineage (NCBI taxonomy): Eukaryota > Metazoa > Arthropoda > Insecta > Lepidoptera > Geometridae > Horisme > Horisme vitalbata. The sequence continues at coordinate 25,699,266 of OX638094.1, read as the reverse complement.
TATTAGTTATTTTTTATTTTGTTAATAAAACAAAAAATAACAAAGATATAGTGTGTTGAAGTTCCGCGTCACGGCTTACTACACTTTTTACATAACCGTGACGCCACGAGCCCCCACTCCCGTACTTTGACCCGCTTCATCTCCGTCAATTTTTATATAAATGATAAATTTAAAAAGTGCATGTCAAATATTTTTTTGTTGATCTATCTGACGGACTAATTAGAATAATTATTTTTTTACCCAGTCGTCATCTCTAGATTAAGCTCATAATCCCGACCACGATGACAACGACTATTGCGTGTTGGAATTATGAGTAGATTTTTTTCTTTAAACACACTTGTGTCTTTTTATTATTGATGACGTAGATTACAAGAATTCACGCCATTTTTCCTGTCAAACTTGTCAATGTCATATGGACGAGACCTAAACCGCTGCCGGCGAAACGTGCGTTGAGTTTTGAACTACGCGCTGACCTATGAACTGGACGGGTTTACAGCTCTAGTGATGGTGTCTTGGATTTATGAGACTGTTCTTAAAATATTGGATGTTACTTTAGAGCAGTGATCATCCGCAATTGTTGCATTATGTACCTACCTATGCTTATGCAGCTTAAAGATATATGTGGCGCAGTGGGCGCGGTCCGCATGAGACACAGAAGGTTGCGGTTTTTTTTTTTTAATATTTGTCTCAAATCTGGGTGGACTCTATGTATAATGTTCAAGTTTAAAAAAAATATAAGTAGTATATCAGTCATGTGGTTTTCATAATAAAAGCTCTGCTTAGTTTAGGGCAAGTTTGATGCTGTGAGACAATGTCCAGCATTATTTATGTTTTTTTTATTTAATCTTTCGTGTAGTGTTTTTTAACTAATTGGGAAATCAGGAACTACTATTTCGTTTCATTTTATCAAACAAAAAAACAGAAGTTGCTCAAATTCATAAAAACTTTTTCATAGTACATTTTGTGGGTAGGTAGGTACTACCTGAATACGTAAATTGCTTCACTCTGTATAAAGTAGGGACATAGGTTTAGAACCTAAATTAACTCTAGGTTTTATAATTAGGTCTTTTTCTTGTTTGTATAAGCTAGGGTCAACTCTAGTGTCAGAATTTAGTTTATGGTGATTCTGTCTCGAACGTAAGCCTTAGTATACTTACTAAAAGATTGTTATTAATTTATTTGACGTACTAAGCACATGTAACATGTCCTATGAGAAATAAAAATTATGATTATAATTACAAGTTCAAGATCATCGTTGGAGTACGCAATCTGGTTGTCCCATCCCTAACTAAAACTGACGGTAATCGTTTCGAGATAATGTACCAGCTCGGACATGTACCGTGATGGATGTAGGTACGAATTATGGAAAATACTAGAACAGACCAATTTGCGTGAAATATAGGCCTATAAGTAAAGGTCTATGCTAGAATATGAAGTATGATAAAATCGGATTCAGGACCTAAAAACCTAGTTCATATTACGCAAAGAAGATGAAAAACCTAGCTCATTTATTGTATGTAGGAGAAGAAAAGATAAAATGAACCTTTTTAGCAGTAGTAGATTCTTTGTGAAGGGTTAATCCGGGGAACTGCTACCATATCTATTTCTGCAGAGTTTCAGTTCTGTTGTTTTCCCCTTCATGCCTCAAATCATGGACGCAGAGCTTTGGATGAAGGGTTGAAGGGTATGTTCCAATCCAAACAAGCGTGACCTAGGAAGCAATATTTTGTTATAAGTAATGGTTACCACTTAATATCAAGTGGGCCATGTGCATTCAGGTAGGCATAAAAAAAACCTACTACCACTAACCTACCAAATATTTTGGACTCCAGGGTTGCAAATAGGAGTAGGTGACCTACCTACTTAGGTTCTGATTAATATGCATCTTTAATTATAAACAGAAGGTAAGTAAGTACATTTACTTGGAAAATTGTAGCTGTGAAAGTATCGTTTTTTAAGAACTTAAGTTCTAATACAATGCGATTGAATGATTAAAAGATTATACGAAAATCAGTAAATCAGTAAAATAAATGAATCATTCACTCATACACACAAAAAAATTAATAAAAAAAATTAAATATCTCAAGAACTTGCTCGAATCGAGAAGTCTACATACAACTTTTCCTAAATGTATTAGTATGTAAACAACTCGAGTATCTCTCTTTTAATACGGTTTTTACGCACATTATATTTTGTATCCATCATAATTTCACGCTCCAATCCATTAAAATGAACAAATTAATGATTATTCTAACACATCAATCAACCATTTCTCATAGAATACAATAAAAATACCGGCGCCATCTTGCATTTATGTATTGGGGTCGTGTGAGAGATTTTTATCATAGACAACAGTTCGATAAATAGAAATGAGTTATTAGAAAATTACTTGTAATATATAATTAAGTACTTGCACTTAACTGATTTTATTTCCTACGTAAAGTTATTTTCCCACGTTCAGAAACTACAACACTAGTCTTTAACAATCCACTGCTGGACATAATGACCTAACAAGTGGGGAAAAATGCCCATAATCCCCACGCTGGGGATGCGGATTGGGGATCTCAGGGCACAGGTTCTAGCAGCCGACACGCTTGCGCTGATGCCCGTTGGCGGTCAAGGGATTTAGCTGCGTCGCGCGCCGGTATGTTAGGTTGCGCTGAGCCACAAATGACATGCTATGAAATACAAATAATTGATAAGTTTGAATCGCGGGTAAAAATTCATACTTGTAGATATGTATAGGTTTGCATTGCATCATACTGGTAGCAGATAGGTATATCATTGCTCAGTAGGTAGGGTAGGGTAGCCAGGTAAGCATAATACCTACTTGTATTAAAAACTAAAAGCCACTTTTTATTCAGCCAGTTTCCTGATTCCGGATAGGTATAGTCGGAGCTCTAAATAGTTTTTATTTCAGTCACTGGCCAAAAACAAAAAAAAGTCTGACTTAACTTCTTTTAACTAGCAAAAAGTTTCCAACCTTTTTTATTTTAAACAAAGTGAAGCAAGGAACGCACAAACCATACCGCCGCCTATTTTTGCAAAACATTTTTCCAGAATGCTTTAGTCATTAGTGAATATTTTGCTATGCTCAAAGCTAAGCTATACAGGGTGTTTGCATGGTTGTGAATTTTAAAGCATAACAAATCCCAGGAAAGGAGATCTCGTATTATGAGGAAATTATACATGATGAGTGTTAACTTTGTACGGAGTTTTTGAATTGTGACTTTTTGCACTTTCATTTTTGTAATATTCGAAAATTACAAGATTTTTAAGAAGGGGCGCCCAGTTAACTCTGCGTAATAAGTCTGCCTTTTATTAAGTTAGTCTGAGGTTACCTACTACTTTTCGAAGAGTAATCGGTCCACCTCCACTCTGATCTTTGCTACGCCCAAATTGGGTAACTAACAAAATTGCAAAAAATAATATATGAAATATGAAACAGAGATTCATAGCCACGACAAAGACTCACGAGTTTAAGCCGTGCTCTTTGAGGTATTTTAATATAAAATAAATTAGGCCTCCCCTAATGAGCGCCATTCCGCCCTGTCCACAGCCGACATCCAGCTTTTACCAGCCACCTTTCGCAAATCGTCACTCCACCGGAGGGCGTCCTATACTACGTTTACCGAGTCGCGGTCTCCACTCAAGATTAACCCAACGGTTATCGGTTCTTCGACAGATATGGCCAGCCCACTGCCACTTCAGCTTGTAAATTATCTGAGCTATGTCGACAACTTTATTCTGTCGACATGTTCATGTACAATGTTCGTACATGTTCTACGAGCTGAGATGATGGCGATGATGGTTCAATCTGTCTTGGGCCCAGTGGACACCCTGTATAGCTGGGCACTCTAAAGCGCGTTCACATTAATTATTGCAACGCAAACAATGAGATTCTCAGAATTGTGGCTTGTGTTTACATCGTTACAGTACCCGGACCTTGTAGTCGCACGCAGAATAGGCGGTTATTAACACTTGAGTGCTGAAAACACAGATGTGACACGGGTCAGCCAGGTACCACGCAAGCGAAGCTGCGGGCGGAAGCTAGAATAAAATAGAATAAAATAATTAAAAGACTTTATTTAGAATGATCAAAATCCAACTAAATTATAATTTGCAACGCTCCATAAAATCACACAATAGTTTCCATTGTGTCACACCGAGTCGTCAACAATAAAATTATCTACGCTTATCGCCAAAAACGAAAGCAGGGTTTCGGACATTTTTGCATATCAGCCTATATCAGTCCACTGCGGGACATAATCCTCCCCTAATAAAGGGGGATATACCCATAATCCCCACGCTGGGCATGCGGGTTGGGAATCGCAGGGCACAGCTTCTCGCACCACCGACGCTGCTGCCCGTCAGTGGCCAGGGGATTTAGCTGTGCCGATGTAGGCAGTGCTATGCCGCAATCAGCCGGCCGCCAGAGCCCCGTTCGTTGTTTAGCAGGGTGCACCACGTGCAGGTGGGGTTGGCTTGGGATCCGAAGATAGGGGTTGGAAACCTGTACACCCTGACACGCACATTTTTGTTATCATAAAAAAACATAACATTTAATTTTTACTTAGTAAAAGAGTAATATTAATGTAGTTTGAAAGATTATTTTTGTAATCTGCTCTAAAGTTTCATTCTTTATTTAAGAGCAAATGATGCAGCTCCTTTCATTTGCTTCTCTTAAAAGTAGCCTCCTTTACTTCCTTATTCGAAATGACAGCTACCTTCTCTTTAATGTGGCTCTTATAATTTAGCCTTGGTCTTCCCCTACCTCTATTTCCTTCTACTATTCCCTCTATGATGTTGCGAGTAAAACTGTCACGTCGTTTATGGTGTCCAAACATATTTTCTGTTTTCTATATTTTTTAACATCATTCTCTCTTCGGAGACTACTTTTTTAAAGTTTATAAATAAATAAATATATAAAATAATAATAAAAAGCCTGTTTATTCCGTAACCTTAACTTATTATAACTAGACTAAGCAGTAATACAGGTATAGATAATATCATGCATAACATTAAAGGTATTACGGGAGAAGTGTGTGACTTTGCAATATCTGACCACACAGCACAAATTGTGCGGATACCTGTCAGGAAATATTGTAAGCTTAAGCATTGGTTCATAAATGTTAGGGATTATCATAATGAAAATATTACAAAATTTAAACATTGTATTACGGCATTAACATTTCAAGATGCATTTCAATGTGATGATCCAAATGAGGCTTTTAACAGTTTCTATGACTTGTTTCTCCTTTTTTATGGTCTGTGTTTTCCATTTATAAAAGTCAAAATAAATTCTTTTAAAAAACCTAAGTGGATATCAAATGGAATAAAAAGGTGCAGCAAAATAAAGAGAAATCTATTATGGCAATATAGACGCTCTCAAAACGTTGAGTGCAAAAATAGGTTTAAAAACTATGCCCTACGGTTTAAAAAAATATTAAGACTGACTCAAAAAGCGCAAAATGACTATTACATTAAAAACTCTCAAAATAAATCAAAGGCAACATGGAACATAATAAACAATTCAACCAGCAATGAGCCTAAAGAGACCATCTCAAAACTTGTGCTAAATAACGAACAGATATTTGATCCTGTAAGAATTGCTAATGAATTCAACAATTAATTCATTGACATGGTAAAACTGAACAATTGTAAAAATAATGGTGATGGTAACATAAATAATTCTTTTAATATAGATAACATTACTGGAAATAATACTAATACTGACGCAATGAATAATATTTTATGTAGGAATAATCAACAGTATAACAAAGATATTAACATATGTAATAAATCAATTTTTCTATCACCAGTTGCTCCGTTTGATATATTAAAAATTATTATTTCTCTTAAGAATACAAACAGTGTAGGATATGATGGTGTATCCACAAGAATGGTCAAAGAGGTTGCTTATGCAGTGGCACCAATTTTCACGCACATAATTAATTTATGTATGGAACGTGGTGTTTTCATAGAAAAGTTAAAATTATCTATCATTAAGCCGTTATATAAGAAAGGGAAAAGGGAAGATATAATTAATTATCGTCCAGTTGCCCTAATCCCAGTGATCTCCAAAATATTTGAGAAAGTAATTTGCGGTAAATTAAATAATTATTTTGAACTTAACAACCTATTTACAAATCGACAATATGGTTTTCGTAAAAGTAAATCCATTAATATGGCAATTTATGATTTTCTCTATAAAGTAACAACAAACGTTGATAAACGGAAAACTGCTATCGGTCTTTACATGGACATGACTAAAGCATTCGACCACGTCGACCATAATTTACTTTTGGATAAATTAGATAGATACGGTGTCAGAGGGAATGCTAATAATCTAATTAAGTCATATTTATGTAATAGACAACAAATAACACACATAACAAGAATTTGTCCGAAAACACAGTGTGAGACCACACTTATTTCAGATATAAGAACAGTAAGTCACGGTGTTCCCCAAGGAAGTGTGTTAGGCCCGCTACTATTTATTATTTATATTAATGACATTACAAATATTACTAAAAATTATATAACATTATTTGCTGATGATTGTACAATTTTATTTAATAATGACTCACTGACGAATTTAGAACATGACATTTATGACACATTGACATCAATTACTAACTGGCTTGAATATAATAATCTACATATTAATTTGACTAAAACATATCTAATGACATTTCAGCAAAGATCTAATATTAAACATAATCTTGACATACAATACTCGAATATTAAAATAAATGACGTTGAATCTACACGATTTTTGGGCCTTCAAATAGATAATAAGTTAAATTGGAAAGCACACACCGACAATATCTGCAAACGCCTTCATCAATACTCATATGCACTTTATAAACTTAATAAAATCGCTAATACAACGGCCTTGCTCACAGCTTACTATGGACATGCTGCTTCAGTTATAAGATATGGTATTATATTCTGGGGCAATTCGACAAACAAAACTAAGGTATTTAAAGCTCAAAAAAGGTGCATTAGAGCAATGTTTGGCCTTGAACAGGTTGAAACCTGTAAGGATGTTTTCAAGCAATGGCGTATCCTAACCCTTCCATCAGTATATATTATTGAAGTAGCAACTTTTGTTAAAAATAACATTCACCTCTTCGATCCGTACCCCACTGGCAGTCGACGAGAGGGCACCTTGCGACATCAGCCAAGCAAAACCGCTTTAATGCGTAAGTGTGTGTTCGCTATGGCACCTATTATATATAACCATGTCCCTTTGTCAATTCGTTCCGTCGATAATTTGAGACTATTTAAAAAATCTTTGACTAAGTTACTAGAAGAAAAAGCTTATTACGCAATTGACGATTTCTTAAAAGATAAATTTAATATTTAATACCATATGACATTAGTTAATTAATAGTTAATTATTAGTTTCTGACATTATGCCTACTTCATTTGCTTTACCATGATATTTATATAAACACTTAAATTTTGATATTTTCTTCTATTACTTGACATTTCATGTTTAATTATGTAATCCACTTTAATTGTTTAGATAAATTTTCTTTGTTTTTTTTCAGTTTTGTTTTGTAAGCCTGTTAGGTTGGACTAGAGATACTTACACAAATAGCTTTAAGACCAATGTACCTAGTGCCACAAACAATAAACATCATTTATCATTATCATTTATCATTTATCATTACATTTCATGCATAACAATTATCAGCAAAACAATTTCTTCAAATTAAAATAGAAATGAAAATTTAATTTAAAATTTAATATATTTTCGAAATTTCAATAATATCAGAATTCAAAACAATATACCTTAAATCAAATTAAAATTCTATACAATTATAATATGAATTAAAATACAATTAAAAAATTATATAAAAATCTAAATAATATTAAAATATTTTTTTCTATTTTTAATAATTAAATTGTAGAATCATGCATTTATTTATTACTTAATAAATTTATTTTCATTTAATAATAAATAATAATAAATAATAGTTAGTAGTGTTATATAATTTGTTAGGACCCCTCTCGGGAAAAGGCATCCTCCAGTTCTTTCCATCGGTCCCTTTCCATGGCTACATCCTACATCAGTCCAGTTTTGTGGTTTGAGTACTTTTCTTATTTCGTCTGTCCATCTAGCTAGTGGCCTACATACATACTTACTAGTAATTTATTATATCTTTTGTAATGAATGTTTTGGTAAATAAATAGATTTGTATTTAGTATTTGTATTTATATTTGTACTTGGGATTAAGTAATAATTTAAGTTTAAGTCTATAATGGAATACTTACCTTTACACCCTACCAATTGTATGCCAACATAAGGAAACATTAAACATATTGAGTATTATGTTACAACTATTTTACTTACTTTATAAAAATAAATCGAACCGTCAGTAAGTTAATTCACATTTAAGTATATGGGATATATTTTTTTTTATACTACTAATTAAGCAAAGAGGCTTAGGGTCCTCCTGATGGTAAGTGGTACCCGTAGCCTATGAACGCCTGTAACACCAAGAGGTATTTATTACATGCGCGTTGCTGAACCTTTTAAAAATTTTAAAAAGCCCTTTTTGAAACTTTGCATATTGTAGTCTCTCGGGAAAACCTCGGCAGGGAGACCATTCCACAGCTTGATTGTTCGCGGGAGGAAATTCCTCTGGAACCTCACAGTACGAGAAGATATAGGGGCGATGTATGTGGATGATGCCTCTGCCGACATTGAACATGGTAAGTTCCGGAAACTGTACAACATTACTTCTAGTTCTCGTTTGTAAGTACAAGCTTTTGTTATAACTTTGAGTTGGTTTAGGCTTAACAAGTTTATTTTGCACTGCCCACCCGCAGCTCCGTTTGTATCATGGTTTTTGGAATTAGCTCTGGTTTGCTTGATCATTAGTTTATAGTTATCACCATCATCATCATCAACCATAACCCGACTTCACCGACTATGTACTCGTATAGGCCTCCCTTTTTATGTGCTAATCCCCACGGTTCAAGCTCGTCTCATTCAGTTTCGGCCAACGATTGATGCAATATAGATTTCTAGTATATTTCTAGGAATATACTAGAAATCGAAATTGCAATAATCTAATTTTCGCTCGCGTGGTACCGGGTTAATCCAGGTTACAAACTATGTATATTCCAAGTTTCAGCCAAATCCGTTCAGTAGTTTTTGCGTGAAAGAGTTCACCAACATTCACCAATTCATCTAATCATCCATACGTCCATACATACGCACAAACTTTCGCATTTATAATATTAGTAAGAAGTGAGAAGTAAGATAGATTTCTTTGGGTATTAATTTTTTTTTACTTTAAGTGTGTTTTTGCTTTTTTGTTTTTTTTTTTTAATTTTTGGTATTTTAAGTTATAACCAACTACAGAGTTACAGACAGTAGGTACAGACCTACCGACTTATTTTGTATGCATTGTGGTTGTGGGTCGAATAAATGGATTTTCTTTCTTTCTTTCCAGATTCCGCCCGCGGTTTCGCTCGCGTTTTACCGGGGTAAAAAGCTTATCTGTTAATCCAGGTATTAAACTAACACACACAAAATATAGCATTTATAATCTTACTAGCTTCCGCCCGCGGCTTTGCTCGCGTAATACTGGAATAATAAGTAGCCTATATGTTAATCCAGTTCTGTGAAACTTGAAATATACATAGTTTAACTATGTATATTTCAAGTTTCACCCAAATCCGTTAAGGCATTACTGAGTGAAGCGACCACAAACATACTCATACACACACACACACACACACACAAACTTTCGCATTAATATTAGGGTTAAATAGTAGGTATTCCATAATATATATAAAATAATGCTAATATGCCATAAAAGAAAGCTACACTCCAAACAGCCGTGTTCATATTTTTCCGTTTTCATGTGACATGTTTTTCTGAAATCAACGCACAGAAAAAAATGTCTTCATTTTTGTAAATACAGATTCCCACAAGTATAGGCAAAGAGATAACATAAGTACGACATTCCCACAAGGCATCAGTAGTAAAATAAAATAAAATTAACGAAGAAATAAAACAAAAACATCGTGAGAACTAACTCTTGTAATCGATATCTGACTATTATTCGATAAAAATCTATTCGAGTTGCCGTGGTAGCAAGAGTTGACATAAGTTTAAAAATAGAACGCTAGTTTCTTTTTTCGCAAAGGCGACATAATTTTTCTCTTCGGCCAGTCGCTTCTTATCGTTTTTTTTTTATAAAATTAAGCGTGGAGTCGTAGGTCCATAAATACATAGTTCTTTGCCGGTAACTTGAGATTTTTTACATTATTCTTCAGGAATTTGCAATTACTTATAATTATCAAGAGTTGGGTTAAAATAACCGCGTAGATAGGTGCAGAATTTTGAAGTTCTTGGTGGAACTCTATACTGGACGGGTAAACTAAGTAAGATGAATAATGAGGTGCGGTTCGATGCCGTAGAATATTATTTTGAAAATGAATATTTTTTTTATATTTAGAATTAAATGCTGGCCATTAACAGCATCACGTAGCCCCAAACTAAGCAGAGCTTATGGGAACTACATGACTGATATGCCTACTACATACTTAATTTTGGAAATACATACTTACCTACGCCCAGACCTGAGATAAATTTAAACAGAGCATACAAACATTTGTCCCGCGGCGGGAAACGAACCAGCAACCTACTGCGTCGCAGGCGGGCCTTCACCTGCTGCTTCACAGCGGTAACCAAATTATTTTAGAAATTGAATACCTAACTGTTATTATGTTAGGAACAAGCTGGAAACCATCCATGCTGAAGGTAGAAGAGTTCTTTGTGGGAAGTACTGCCACCATGTCTATTTCTGCCGTGAAGCAGCATTGCTGTATTTCGGTTTGAAGGGTATGGTTGCCGGTGACATAACAGGCACAAGAGGCTTATCATCTTCATGCCTCAAGTTGATGGACGCAGGGCGTTGCATCGTAGAGCACGTTCCAAAAAACGTGATCTACGATGCAATGCTTTGTGATAGGTAATGGTTACCACTTAACATCAGGTGGACCATGGCTTGTTCCATCTTCCACACCACACCACACCAGCCTATGTCAGTCCACTGCTGGACATAGGCCTCCCCTAATAAAGGGGGATATGCCCATAATCCCCACGCTGGGCATGCTGGTTGGGGATCGCAGGGCACAGCTTCTCGCACCACCGACGCTGCTGCCCGTCGGTGGCCAGGGGATTTAGCTGTGCCGATGTAGGCTGTGCTATGCCGCAATCAGCCGGCCGCCAGAGCCCCGTTCGTTGTTTAGCAGGGTGCACCACAGGCAGGTGGGGTTGGCTTGGGTTCCGAAGATAGGGGTTGGAACCCCGTACACACCTTGTTCCATCTTCAAGTAGTATAAAAAAAATGCTCTAGCTATAACAAGGTAAGAAATTTTACATAGAAAATTGTACCTTCATGCATAAAAAATATATTTGAAACGCTTTACAAAGATTTACGACCCATAAAATATATTTACGGCTTCTATAGCGCAGTGGGCGAAGGTCCGCCTGACACGCAGAAGGTTCGATTCCCGCCGCGGGTCAAATGTTTGTATTATTTGCAGATATTTGTCTCAGGTCTGGGTGTTTTCTATTTATAATTTGTATGTATTTACAAATATATATATATATATATATATATATATATGTAGTATATCTGTCATGTGGTTCCCATAATACAAGCCCTGCTGTGTGATCGTCCAGCATTATTTATTTATTAATTATGGTGATGATGATGATGTTAGGAATAAGCTGGGAACCAATAATTCATGCTCTAGCTTTATTTAAGTAAGTAATTTTACATAGAAATCCTACACCTGTCCACATTTTCTAGATTTTGCCTTCATGCATTAAAAATATTTATGGCATAAAAAGATTTACGACTTAGGAAATATATATTTATTTATTCAAATTACTATTCAACGGGCCTACTCGAAGAAAGCTGGCCCTCTGTGGGAAATATGTTAATATCTAATGTCTCGAGCTTTAAGAACAAGCTTTTGCATGCAGCTTCATTCACGTTAATGCTTTGAATGCTTCTTTTTCTTCGTCAACTTGTTAATTGTTTCCCTATTTTACTTGCCTGAAAAACCGACACGTAATGTTTGCACTCTGGTCGGGAGGTTTCGGGTTCCATCTGAAAATCAGCGCTACTTAGCCCCCGTGGCTTAGCAGCTTCAAGCTGAGATGGACCTTTTTAGCCCAGACCTTTGCAGCGCAGGCGACACCCGCACCTACCTTTTTGTTAGTTCTTTGCCTATGTTGTAGACTAGGTACCTAAACTTCTGTCCTTTCTTTATTCTGTGATATTCCCGAAATTGTACCTACAAGTCTTGCAATTTACCTACCTACCTTATTATTATTATTATTAAGATGTGTTCTCTGTGCTGTATTTGTCTGAGTGCTAAATAAAGAGTTATCTTATCTTATCTTAATGTAGATTTGGTCAATCCGTCCAAAAAGTTTATTTCTAACCCACCAGGTTTATTTCTAACAGCAATTATCTGGGTAAAGGTACTCTTTGTCTGTTCTATACTCTTGGTATTGTAGTAGTTGAGACGTGAAAGGGTAACAACATAAATAAACACGCAAATGAACGTTCGCATATTAAGTAGGTATTGAAGTACTATTCTCTGAGACATCACATAACACTGATATGTAAAATCTGACGGCCTCTGTGGCCCAGTGGGCGAAGGTCCGCCTGACACGCAAAAGGTTCTGGGTTCAATTCCCGCTGCGGGATAAATGTTTGCATGTTCTGCTGATATTTGTCTCGGTGTTTTCTATATATGATATGTATGTATTCACAAAAAAAAGTGAAGTATATCAATCATGTGGTTCCCATAATACAAGCTCTGCTTAGTTTGGGGCTACATGATGCTGTGTGATTACGTCCCGCATTATTTATTTATTTAATTACTTTTATTGCTGATCACGATAAATAATCTCGTGACCTATCTGAGGGTCTGTTTTTAGGTTTTATACCGAAAGGGTAAACATGGGACCCTATTTCTAAGACTCCACCGTCTGTATGTCTGTCTATCTGTCACCAGGCTGCATCTCATGAACCGTGATAGCTAGACAGTTGAAATTTTCACAGATGATCTATTTCTGTTGCCGCTATAACAACAAATACTAAAAACAGATTAAAATAAATATTTAAGTGGGGCTCCCATACAACAAACGTGTTTTTTTATTTTTTGCTCGATATTAATAACGGCAACAGGTGGCCGCTTGAAATATTAACAGAATATTGAGTTAAATATTCATTTTAAAAATTAATAATTAAATTTAAATTAAATAAATATTTAAGGCCTCCCATACAACAAACGTGATTTTGCTCGATTATCACGGCAAAGGGTAGACGCTTGTTTCAAACTTTGACAATTTGTCAATTTATTGATAGACCCTCTGTTTTTTTTCTGTAAAATTTGTAGAGGGCAACATTTAAGGCTCCATTTTTCCGCGGCAAAAATATCAAAGATGGCAGTTACATAACCTTAAAATAGTTTCCCACCATTCGTCACGACACAGCGACACAAAGAACAATGAGATTGGTATCTAAACAGATTAGATTTTAATACTATATTTAACATTTTTCACACACTATCTGTAAGTACGGTAAAACATGACATGTAGGTAGGCAGGTAGGTCTATGTGCGATGGTCTTAGTGATTCCAGAAAATACCCAGCCTTCGAGATAGTACTCTATAGAGTCACAGTCTCCAAGTGAAAACTGTCAAAAATCGCCCAAGCGTCTTTGACATAATAAAAACATCAAAATGCCAAATTTAGGTAGGTACACTAATTTAGAATTTTAGACATACAAATATAGGTGTTAAATATAGGTTGATGCGCGGGACATTGACATTGACATACACATAGTGATGACGACGACCAATGATGAACAATGACGAAAACCAAAATAGCTTTTCATTGGTTTGACAACCAAATTGGTTTTTCGTATCAAACTTTAACAAACTATCCCAGTTTGTAAAAAGGGTCGCTTATAAAAAGGGTTCAATGTCGGCACATTAGGCAGTGTGCGCTGAGTTTTGGTGGGGACATTTCGTTTCCACGGTTGTGGCTCTAGACTAGAGTATACTTAGCAAAGTGGAGATTACAAAAGGGTAGTAGGATCCTCCTGAACATCCATCTGTTTACGATCAAGCAGCTCTGTGTCAAACGAAGTGACTGAACAAAAACTTCAACTTCAAACTTTGATTTAGATAAAGTAATGTCTCGTCTACCTATACTCAAAGATGCTTGTGTTCAGCTGTGATCTTTTTTCAGCTCAATACCTCTTTGGTTAGTTGTTGTACCTACTACATGTAGTAGTAAAAAAGGTTGCACCTAAATATGCTATACAAAGAGGTTAGATCAGAGTTTTTACTTTTCTATTCTGTACGTCTAACCTCTTTCGAGTTTTTAGGTACAGTCCGACCAGAAAGAGTAGAAAATAAATGAGGGCGCCACTATCGTTTACATGGTATCACCAATAACACTACATACTGCGACAGAATGTTTTGATACTTGACATTTTTAAATATATTTTGTATTAAATATGATAATTAATAACGTAACAGTTTCTTTTATTAAAATTTCACAACAGATATCTATGCTCATCAGCCATCCATCACATAAATGTTTGTCCATGATAAAAATCAAACCCACTACATGCATTCCATAAATCAAAGCTTCTGTAGACTAAGCTGTGAGGCACATAGGCAAATTATGAATTTTTTTTGGGTTCCTATCCTCTTCAATAAAAGACAGTTTAGTTAGATTCTAAATAAAAATATATAAACTAAATAAAAATCACTCTAATGATTCAAAGTCAAGATATTCCACACCAGACATCGATTCTTCTTCATAATGTGATAGAACACAATTAGAAGTCCCTGGCATATTATCGTTTTCATCTTCACTCTCAGATTCCTCAGTAGAGCTTTCGTCACCAAGTTGTATTATCAGCTGCTCAATGTTTTGGTACATTGTTCGACCTCGCTCATAATATTCTTTTTCAATTTTTTTCACATGTTCACAGCATCGTTTCCATTCAGTTGGAGTAATGGTGTTGAATAATTCTTCAGTCAATTCTTTGATATTTGAACTACCTACATTGCGTGAGGCTACTTTAGATTTTACTTGCGCCCATATAAGCTCTATGGGGTTTAGTTCACAGTGGTACGGAGGTAGCCTGACCACTGTGTGCCCATACTCTGAGAGCAACTCATCTATTTCATAGACAGAAATCTGTCTATGTTGCTTAGCCAGAGCAAGTAGCATCGGTTTCCTTAAATTTTCATGAAAAGGAATATTATTTTCGGTTAACCATATTTTAATTTCATCAATTCTCGATGCAGATGTTGGGCATTTATTTTTTATCACTGAATGATATGGTGCATTATCCATTACTATTATTGACGATTCCGTTAAATTAGGAATCAATTTTTCAGATATCCATTTAGTAAAATTGTATTTATTCATTTCAGAGTGGTAATCTTCTTGTTTATTATTTCCACTGAACATTAGAAGGGCATTTGGAACGAATCCTTTTTCACTTCCTGCATGCACTATTATCCACCTTTTCCCTTTAGAAATATCTTGTGTAACACCTACAGTATCTTTGGATTGCCAACATCTTTTCACTTTGTACGATGAGTGTATATAACTTTCATCCAAATATATTATATCTTTTTGAAGCTCCTCAGGTAAATTTCTATTTTCCATGATTACTTTGAGATATTGTTCTCTTTTGGCTGCAATGTTATCTTTTTCTAGTAAAGCCTTTCTATTTGATTGGCACTTTTTAAAAGTCAATCCAATTTTTTTCAACAATTGTCGTAAATGTTCTTTACCTCCATCATAGTTAATATCTTGTTTTAAAACAGCTAGCAATTTCGATAATGTAGGAACTTCTTTCCTAACTGAATAAAAATAATGAATTTTTTGCCTAATGGCACTAATATCAAAATCATCTAGCAATTTATTAGGTCGACCTTTTCTGTGCTTCGCGGGAGTACCAAATTTTCCACCTTTTTTTGTGCCTTCATCCACAATCCTCCTCACAGTGCTTTCGGATTTTCCTGCAATAAAACATAGTTAAAGTATCAAAATTATAGGGTTTCACAACAAAACACGATTAAATGGGATAAAGATAAAATTATTTACATGAATTCAAATCTTATTTGTAAATATAACAGTTTACGTCCAGTGTTGTTCTTTTTATGCAGCTACTTACCGGTTAAATCTGCTGTTCGTTTATATACGTCTTCTAATTCAGTCAGCAGCTTCCCGGCTTGGTACTCGGCCAAACATCTCATAAAAACTTTGTAAATAATTTCACGAGCCCCACTGCGTATAGTTTTATTCATATTTTGCTATTTAAACGATTAATTTTGTTTAATTTGCTTTCATTTAATAGAAACAAACATCAACAACAAAACAAACAACTCGTCATAAATTGCAGTGTGTGTTGCCGCTAGCGGAAAATGATTCTAGTTAGTCCAACTAATAAAAACTGCAAAAATACACTTTACACATCTGTTTTTTATTTCTGTATAATATATTATAATCAAAATAAATCTGTATGCATAAATTAGTCCTTAGATAAATACCAAATATTTTTTACGTTTATCATTGGGTGAACGAAATCTGTGTAATAACTAATAAAATCAACAAAACCTTTTGAATTCTTTAATTTTTGAATGTGATATGCATGATTTTTAAATATAACTAAAAATTAGTTTATAAGTATGATGATTTTACAAAAAAAATATTGACATGATATTTAATTTTACAAAAAAGAAAAGCTGAATCTGGCGACTAATTCACTATAGCGGCCACACTGGCCCCTGACTTGACATTCTTACAGAGTTGCCAGGTTACAGTAAATTTTAGTTCCTCGATAATTAATTTCTACTCTTTCTGGTCAGACTGTACATAACCATAATACATTATTAGGTACTTAAACATACTAACGAAAGATAAAAACTTATGTTTACTATTATGGTTAACTTAAGTTTTTATCTTTATACGAAAGAAAAATTATAAGTGCCTTTTTAAATATACTAAAAATATTGCGTCAGGCATCCCAAAATGGGCAAAAAATCCATTTAGGTACGAGTTCACGCCGTACTTCCCATATGGGAATACATTTCACTATTGTATAGCGCTACCGTATCTACATAAGGAATGTATTTAGTATGCAAACCGATGTATATTGAAGAGTTGAAAGCACGCATGGCCACGTCACGACCTAATGAATTGTCTGGGAAACCTACCTAAGCATAATGCATGCAAAACTTTACATTATTTTTTTCACGATACCTGTTATCTCCAAAAAATAATTAATGATGAACAGTTTCACACATCATGTAGCCCCAAACTAAGCAGAAATAACTAAGCTGAAGGATACCGAAGCCTGAGTTTTTGATCTGTAATCCTATCAATCATCATCAATATGGTCATATGATCATTTTCCGAATACCTTCTTACAAATGGAAATCTACATTACCCCTGAATTCTATAGGCCATCAATCATTCATTTCAATATTTTGTCAGACGAGAGAGCAAGGGCGAGTGAGAGGATTTTTTGATGATAAGCACCTATTATTAACACGCTCAGCGGGTTGATCGGCTAACTCTGTTGAAAACAGAAATTATTGACACAGATCCTGTTTTTACAAACTTTGACATTTCATCCGTCGAAATTCAATGAATGTCAATTGACAAACCGTCACAGTTTGTTATAACCTTATAACACAAAGAAATAGGACTAAAGCATAGAACAAGTCTTAAAATTCATGTAAGCTCTGAACATTAATCATAATAATCATAATCATATTCTTTATTGTTTCATGTGGTACAGTACAAGGTGTTCTTAAATAAAATTTGGTCCGCAACATGAGCCCCGTTGGGGCACTACAATAGTTAGGTTCTCAACAGAATAGTTTAAGCCTAGGTATAAACTATAAAGTTACATATAGTAAATAATAATATTATCTTAAATTATATAAATTATTATTATCTTAAATTATATTATATTATTACTAAGTTATAATTAGTTAGTATCACATACTACATTAAGACAGACAAATCTATTTTAATTTTTAAATGACAGAGGTTTACTAAATTAAAATAATATCACAGTTGTTTTAAGACCTTATAACAAAGTAATGCTTATTTATAACTATTCCTTATATTCGAAAAATTCCTGCAAATTGTAAAAACAGTTAGTTATTAGAAACTCTTTGAGTTTTTTATAGAAAAGAGTGTCTTTTTCAATATTTTTAATTTGTGAAGGTACCTTATTAAATATTTGAATTGCCATATGATGTGTGCCTGTTCTAACTAATTTATACTTTGTATATGGTAGGGCTAATTTATTTTTATTTCTTACGAACTATGCTCGGGGTTTCTCTGAAGGATAAAATCCGTAACGAGTTTATCCGACATAGAACTAAAGTTGTCGACATAGCTCAGAGAATTAGCAAGCTGAAGTGGCAGTGGGCTGGCCATATCTGCCGAAGAACCGATAACCGTTGGGGTAAACGAGTTCTTGAGTGGAGACCGCGGCTCGGCAAACGTAGTGTAGGACGCCCTCCGGCCAGGTGGGGTGACGATCTGCGAAAGGCTGCTGGTAGAAGCTGGATGCGTCGAGCTCAGGACAGGGCGCAATGGCGCTCATTAGGGGAGGTCTATGTGCAGCAGTGGACTGCTATAGGCTGATGATGATGATGATGATGATGATTTTTATTTCTTAAGTTATGGGCTCGTGAGTATTTTTCTTTAGCTGAAATAAATAATTTACTATGGGTTCTTACAAATTTTGAAATTTCATAAATATACATAGATGTTAACTCCTACGGCTGATCTCTACTTTCTTATGTCCATATATGTTAGCTAGAAAGAGATGCATACCTTATCTCAATGCGATTTCTGCGACTTCGTACGACTTCGTACCAGGGCATTTGTATGAACCTGCATAGAAATTTGTTCGAGCGCCCTGGTACGATAAACTTTTTGAAGTCGCTTTGATATATGTATGCATCCCTTTCTAACTGATGATATTGGACATAAGAAAGTAGATATCAGCCGTATTGAATTTTAAGACTTTATCTAGTTGTCTTCCTATATCTGTGTTATACTTATAACAGCATCGATGTCAATCATTTCTGTTTGCAACAGAGTTAGCCGATATCCCCGAAGTGTCAGTATATCATTTACGATACACAACCTACTGTCTACGTCTTTTACCAAGCTAGTGTATCTTCTTTCTATTATCTAGTAATTTTATTTTTGATTTTCTATTTTCCGTCATAATTTTCTCATTTTTTAGCATATTTTGACCCCAAAACACTGGTGTATTCTTCATAGTCAGCCCTATCTAATCGCATATAAAAATGTATAAAAAAGGGTAAAATAATTGATTATTTAATCAACGATATCTTTATTTAATCAACGATAATGATTTTACCCTTTTTTATACATTTTTGTATGCGATTAGATAGGGCTGACTCTGAAGAATACACCAGTGTTTTGGGGTCTCTGAAAATACCCATGTCGCGTGTATTTTTGAAGATACACTGGCCTGGTAAAAGACAGGAGGTGGTGTATTATCAATGATACACTTGCTCTAGGGTTGCCAGATAGCCGGGAATTCCGGGAACGTTCCAAAATTTCACGTGTGGTCCCTTGTCCAGTAATTACATTTTACTGTCCTGATAATAATGAACACTAGTTTTTGTCTAGAATGCTTAAGTTTTTAAAAACTAAATATACTAATAAGTGATTGTGTATGGTATGTATATAGTGTGTTAATAAATATCTATAGATTTTATAAAAAAAAATATTTTAAAATCATTTGCATTTTTCCTTTTAGGTACCTACTTTTGTAAAACAAGTTCTAGTGCCCGTCCAACAGCCCGTCAAATATTTGTAGTTTGATTTGGACTCTAAAACTCCAACTTCGTTTGTAACCCCAGAAATTTCCAGGAAATAATAAGCTCTTATAATGGCAACCCTAGCTGAGCATGTTAAGGTGTGTATAATTTTAATTTTTAAAAGTAGCATATACCTATGTTATTTCTGGTCTAGATTCACAACGGATCTACTTCCGACCAAATCTACCGGCCAAGTCTAATCCGATCCAAATATAGGAGCTACTTCGCTACTAGTAGCACAGAACTAGTAGTCAACTTCAGAGGTACTACATGGATACTTAGGTTGTGACTATTGGACCTACATCCTCTCTGTATTCTGTGCCTACATACATAGGTACTTCGGCATAAATGTACAATATCTTCACGACTTTTTTCCCCATTATGGATATCTTTAGATATTGCTCAGTACGCAAATTTATTGAGGATACCAGGGGGTAGTCAGGGGCAAGTCCAAACATCACGTTCGATACATGCCCACTTTTTGCAAACAGCTAGCATTCCACGTGAAAATTTTAGCTAAATCCGTTCAGTACTTTTTTAAAGCTCTAATGCTGGATAATATCACACAGCATTAGAGCATGTTATGTTGACCACAATCATGACTGATGTTATCTATCTACTTCTTAATTATTTTTTTGTAAAAACACATACCTACATATTATACCTACATAGGAAACAGTCAGGCCCAAGACATATTTGAAATCATACAAATATTTGTCCCGCGGCGAGAATCGAACCTTCTGCGTCTCAGTCGGACCTTCACCCACTGCGCCACAGAGATCGTCAAGATATCAATAATGGCGAAAAAGTTTTGATTTTCTTTGTATTTTTTTTAGCAAGAACCAGCCAACCAAACCAACTTGTGAATGCCCAATGCGCCAGCGAGGGAGATAAAATTGAATAAAAACTTCTTGTTATAGCAAAATTGCAATGTTAAACTTTTTGCTCTACGCTGACGTGCCCACTTATTGTTGTCTATAGAATTTTATCGGGTTGTCGATCGGAATTCACACCACAGCCGTGAATACGAAACGACTTTTTTTAGTGTGGTTATGCAAAAATGTGTAGCCATTGTTAGAGAAATATTACACTTTATTTTAAATAGTTTCTGTCTGCAGGTTTGCTCGCGTTAAAAGTTACTATTTTAGAAGTTTATATTTTTTAGCTTCGTGCTACCAGTACTGCAGTAGTAGAGTTTTTCGTGGAGGGATCGTCCAGGGAGGTACTGCCACCATGTCTGTTTCTGCCGTGCTGTGTAACGGTTTGAAGGGTGTGGGTGCCGGTGTAATTACAGGGACAAGAGGCTTATCATCTTCATGCCTCAAGTTGATGTACGCAGGGCGTTGCATCGTAGAGCACGTTCCGAAAAAATGTGATCTACGATGTAATGCTTTGTGATAGGTAATGGTTACCACTTAACATCAGTTGGGTCATGTGCTTGTTCCATCTTCAAGTACCATAAAAAAAGGTATATGTAATACCAGTTTGTTACTACTGATCTGCGATCGTGCGAAAGACGTTCGGTCGGTAGCGGCAGACGACGCGACGTGTCGCTGGCCAAGGAAGATATTTCATAAAATACATATAAATCAGTAGTGTAGCAGCGACATATCGCCTGCTGCTGCTGTCTGCAGTCAGCTACGAACTTGTAACTTAAATCTTTTGTCCGTACGGTCGCAGTTAAGGCTCCCCCATACAGGCGCGATATTATCGGTCATTAATACCGGATGCGTTATTGCGATAATGCGGAATCACATTCGTCCAAATACAAATGTTCTAAGAACTCATATCGGAATATCGCAGGGCGGATGAACGCAAGCATCCTACTTCTATTGCGTCGTTATTATCGCAGCACAGCAGTGTGTGTTACCTACTTGTACCTGGATGACCAACCATTTGATTTTGTTTTCTAAAAATTAAACTAGATTATCTAGATCGATTCGCCCCCGAAACCCAATGCATACTAAACTAAATGAAATTTTTTGGAGCCGTTTCCAAGATTTAGATTATAGAAAGAAAGAAAATACATTTATTTGACAAAAGAAATATAGCACAGATACAGGAAATCAACAGACTAATATAGTACAATAATAACAAGACATTAAAGACCTAATGATATTAAAAATAAAAATAAAAGACCTTGTACATAACTCCGCGATAAAAACAATTTTTTGACACGATTCGCCCCCGAAACCGAATGCATACTAAACTAAATGAAATTTTTTGGAGCCGTTTCCAAGTTATGATTCATATTATATGTATACACATATACAAGAATTGCTGGTTTAAAGGTATTAGATGTACAAAAAGCAGATATCGCAGTAACGCATCCGGTATGTTCGACCGATAATAACGCGTCTGTGTAGGAGAGCCTTAAATCTTTTGTCCGTACCGCCGCGGTTACTCAGCGACACAACATTGACATACTTATTCGATTCGCCCACATAACCTCCTTCGACTACCAAAAAGGTTGCATACATCAGTCCAACTTATCGAGATAATAATCACTGTCCATAATACAAAGACGTAGAGTCCATTATCGATTGAATGTGAATCTATAGACAGTATTGATAGTTGGGAGTAAGCCCACGTTACACCTACATGATGACGCAATTCTTCTAAAGAGGTTTTTCGCTTTGTGATATTTTATGCTAAATTCAGTTGCGGGAGTGTACAGAATAATGCACAGATATACCTATAGAAGAGTACTAGATGAAGTCTTAAAATTCACTATGCTCTGAACGTCAACTCATACGGCTGATCTCTACTTTCTTATGTCCATATATCATTTGCTAGAAAGGGATGCATACTGTATCTCGATGCGATTGCTGCGACTTCGTACCAGGGCATTTCTGTGAAACTGCATAGCATTTTATTCGAGCGCCCTGGTACGATTTTCTTTTTAAACTCATTTGAAGTCGCAGTGAGATAAGTATGCATCCCTTTCTAACTGATGATATTGGACATAAGAAAGTAGAGATCAGTCGTATGAGTTGATAGCATGAATGAATTTTAAGGGATCTTCTATGCTTTAGTCATACCTAATTCTTTGAAATAATGTTAGGAATCGCGTCTGACCTGACTAACCTCCACGGGCCTTTAAGGTTAAGGTTTTACTTTCACTATGTGTAGGATAAGGGGCGTCTGTCTAATAATTACGTGAGGCTTTTGGGGGTGGAGGGGGTCGAATCAAATCTCACCCAATCTTACGTTGGGGAGGGGAGGAGGTCCGGCAAATATCACATACCTAGGTACTTGAATTTTCAGTATAGAACAAAAAAACTGGGTTAAGTTAAGTAAAAAAAAATTCTCACTAAAATACGGCTAAATCATAATATACCTAGTAATATGTATTTTCAAATATTTAAAACGCAATCAAGCCCAAATTAACATGAACTTTCATTAAGAAGACTTACAAGGAAAAGGGGAAAAGGGGGGAGGGGAAAAATTACCAAAATCGCCTCACGCAGTTAATTAATGGATTCCCCCTCATAGTCAAACCACACTATCTCTGCAGAACCAAAGAAAAAGGCAAAACTCAGAAAATGTGTGAACATATCTAGAATCCATTGATGGAAATGAAGCACTTCCTCGTTGGAACTCTTTTTGGTTTGTTGTTTGGGGAGGCCTATCTCTAGCTGTGTACTGCTATAGGCTGATGATGATGATGAAGATGATGTAGGTAATCATTATTATAAATATATTAAAGTACCTAGATAATTTAAGATAAAATCCATCTACATAAGTCGCAACCAATAAGTTTTAAAGGCTGGTAGAAGCTCGATGCGACGGTGCAATGGTGCTCATGAGGATCCCCTCATAGGCCTCCGCCTATGTCCAGCAGTGGACTGATATCGGCTGATGATTACGATGAATATAATTGTTATTATCTTGTAATCATAATATATAATGTTTTTTATGGTGCATGAAGATGAGACAAGCACATGGCCCACCTGATGTTAAGTGGTAACCATTACCTATTACAAAGCATTGTAATGTATACATCAAAATATATTTATCAGATTTTTTTTCAATTTTTATTAAGTAGAGTAAATAAAATCTTACTGGGAAAGATCGTGACCATATTTGTTTTTTTTTTGAATAGAA
This sequence comes from Horisme vitalbata, assembly GCA_951804965.1. NCBI lineage: Eukaryota > Metazoa > Arthropoda > Insecta > Lepidoptera > Geometridae > Horisme > Horisme vitalbata. The sequence goes on along the minus strand of OX638094.1, from coordinate 25,675,200 downwards.
GATAAAAAGGTAATAAATTTATAGTACGTACTTATTCTGACGACGTTAATGCGTTTTGGAATCAGATGGCAAATAAAAAAACGTAGCTAACTTACCCACATTAATAGCATGGTCATGAACACGGTTAATAAATGACTTACTCACCATCATTTATTTATAGCTGTTTTTTATGTCATTTTCTTTTTATTATCTGTAGTTATTTCACTATCAGACATAGAGTTTCTAGGTATTTTAGAAAATATATTAAATAATGAATATTTAAAAAAATTGTATTTGGTAATAAATCAGCGTTTGGAAAAAAAACTGAGTCAATATTTTCTCTAAAACGTGTTGTCTCGTTTCCTCTTTAGTATTACATATTACAAGAAACGAGAAGCAAAACCGTATAGAAGAAGAAGAAGAAATACATTATTTTTTATATAAGTACCTACAGTGCCACAAGTTTATGTTGGCGTGGTAGTGCACGACTGTGCTTCAAACCAGAAAATGAAATTACCTACTTTGAATAAGGTTTCTCTTGAACCACTTTCGGCATTGCAAAACCCAAATGATTCGCAGATTTATCACAATGTTGTTATCCATAAACTACCATCCGTCAAACATACAGATCCAGATTTAGTTCCTAAAAACGACACCGCCAACTTTAAGAGCCTTCCCAGAGGGCGAGTTGGTCGCGCGATTGACATGAGTATCCAATCAGGCTTCACTTCACTTCTTTATTAATTGGCTTCTGGGATAGGTTCCACAATTTCGCCAGTATCAAGGCTTATATATGAACGCACGTCACATTCCACGTGATATTCAGCAAGTTTGATTGGATACGTATGTCAATCGCGCGACCAACTCGTGCAAGCAAATCGCTCATCTAGGAAGGCTCATACTTATGGCACTGTACAACACATAATGAAAAAAATAGGGCATGTCTTGGGGAATATTCAGGCATAGAATTTTGTACTGCCATGATAAAATTTGCCCACAACCTCAGACAAGAAACAAATAATCGGAGTCATGCAAAAATTTGGCCAGCTGCGGGGATCGAACAAGTTAAAAATAAGTTTACACACAAAGTCAAAAACAGTTAATTTGAACTAGAGTGGTCAGAGGCAAGTCCAAATACAACATTGTACACAAAAAATAAATAAATTCCACTCTGTATGAACGAAGGTCATTGTACTGCGAACCGATCGATGCCGTGATGCAGAGGTGATTGTACGAATTCGTACAAAGGTAAGTGCCTACCTACTATATGTTTACTAGCTTTCGCCTGCTGCTTCGCTCACTTTAAGGTGGATTTTGTCAAATATATTCATCCCCCTATCTATGTATACTTCAGCCATATTGGATGAAGAATGTTTGTAAACAAACATTTCAACACTTTTTGCAATTATTCAATAAATACGTAATATTTCAGTTAACTAATGTCATAAATGAAACATTTACTATATAAGTAAGATATTAATGAAGTGCACATATTTATAAAACAAATAATAAAAAAGTACTTTTGAGGTTAAGTATGGGTGGTTTGTTTATATTTATTCTTCATCGAATTTGACTGAAGTATAGGTATTGATGTGCGAATAGTATAGTAATAGTTTTGGTATTTGATTACTTGCTTCCACCCGCGACTTCGCTTTCGTGGTTTCTGGATAAAAAGCCTATATGTTACTCCAGGTCTAAAACTACATAATGTGCAAAATTTCAGCTTAATCCGATCAGTAGTTTTGGCTTGATAGAAGGACACACATTTCACAAATTTTCGCCTTGATAATGTTAGTTAGATGATGGAAAGTTGTAGTGGATTTGTGAGATGCACCCGACTACCGATCCGGAGGTTGTGGGTTCGGATCATGTTTTGTTTTTTTTTTCATTTCGAAAAATATTTGGCGATTACCACGGATTCGAAACGGTAAAGGATGAGGTATGAGGACACCAAAGCCACAAGCGAACTGCGTAGAAAGAAGGACTCAAAGCAATTTCTTGAAAGCAGGAAATAATTGCAATTTACTCGACCAAAGCCGAATTGAGAAACTAGTGTTTCTGCCATTCCACTACTTGTTAATTTTCTGCTTATTAAGTTTATTATTGTGTCCATTAACACGTTTATTATTGCTATTAAACTGTTGATTTGAAGCGTTCAGGCTCCCCCACATAGACGCTTTATTATCGCTCGATAATATCGGATTAATTTATTGTTTTAATGTTTTAAGCCTAAATTAATTACACCTGGTAACCGTGCACCCAACCGGATCCTGGAAATCTTTATATTTATCAACTAGCCTCTGCCTGCGGCTTCGCTTGCGTTGTATCCGGGTAAAAAATATCCCGTGTGTTGATTAAATCAATAGAATCTATGGATTTAGGGCCTAGATAGAGGTTGAAACCCTTAGGTATACGACACCACCTTAAGGCGACTATACATGTCAAACCTCCCTCTCGCTCGCTCTATTCAACATTTTTGAAGATATAAAATCACTGAATGTAGTTATGCAAAATAGCAAACTTTCACGGCCTAGAAAATAACAATTCAAAGGTTCAGCAAGAATATCATGTTGAACCCAACACGTTTTCCTACCAAAAAATTTGCACTAAAATTGATAACATTGGTACAAGTTTTTTTCTTTTTTTTTTTGTATGAAAACGTGATAGAATAAAAAAAATATAATATTGCTGAAACTTTGTAATGTTATTTTCTAGGCCGTGAAGGTTTGCTATTTTGTTATCTTCATTCAGTGATTTTATATCTTCAAAAATGTTGAATAGTGCGAGCGAGAGGGAGGTTTGACATGTATAGTCACCTTAATGGCGGCAGAGAATAAACATACCTTCGGGAATCACATGGCAAATAGGCGTTAGGGATTCCAACATCCAACTTCAGAATTCAAGCCAACCAACGGGATTCTGGCGACCGACTGAATGCGGCACAGCACAGCACCGGCACTGCTAAATTTCCTGACCGTCGACGGGCAGCAGCGTCGGCGGTGTGGGTAGTGTGACCCGCATGCCTAGCGTGGGGACTATGGGCATCTCCCCTTCATAAAAGAAGGCCTATGTCCAGCAGTGGACTGATATAGGTTGGCGTGGTGTGTGGTGCTAAGGGGCAGTGAACTTCAACAAGCTGTATTTGTTGTTGATGATGATGAATGCATGTTTTGCCACCCGCACGCTATTGTGCAAAAAACTGCGGCTTGCCTTAAAAAGGTGAATTGGGGCGTAGTCGTGACCAACGGGTGCCGTTACAGAATGAATCATTTTAATTGAATTGGACCGGTAAAATAATCATTAATTGTCAATTTTATGCAAATTAGACAGGGGTAGGGTGTGGGTGCCAGCGAAATTATATGGAGGCTGATAATATATTATTCTGATAGATAAGCATACATTATATACGAATCCATTAGTCAGAATGTACTTATTTAAGAATTAGTTGTTGATTGACTATAGCGATTCCGATAACCATTGGGGTAAACGAGTTGTTGAGTGGAGACCACGGCTCAAACGTAGTGTAGGATGCCCTCCGGCCAGGTAGAGTGACGATCTGCTGTCGGCTGCTGGTAGAAGCTGGATACGTCGAGCTGAGGACAGGGCGCAATGCCGCTCATTAGGGGAGGCCTATGTCCAGCAGTGGACTGCTATAGGCCGGTAATGACGAATAGCGATTCAATAAATATTTTTGATAACAGATTGTTTAGGTTAAAATCAGTAAAATGCCGTTTTTGTGTTAAATTATTTCATTTTTTCACTGCTTGTTATTATCGTTGTAATCATGCTGTGTAGTAAATACATGCCTATTTAGGACCTATTTTATTTATCTTTCCAACAATGCATCATGATGTCCTGTGACATTTAAATAAGCATGATAAGTAAGTAGGTATAGTTAAGTGGGTATTCTATTGACATTAGTGTCGATTCTGTTGTTCACTTATCTAAACTTAACTAAATTTGGCAGCTTTAAAGTTATAGCTATCCGTGTTATTTACACCTAAAAGAATGGAATAGTATCACTTTTAGGAATGTCAAATTAAGTTTAGTTTAGGAAAATGCACAACAGAATCGACATCATTAATTTTTATTTTTATTTTTTTCCTTGAATTATTTCAATTTGATATTTATTGACATCATTTCTACTATTATTAATTACATTATTTTTAAGTATCAATTATTATGTTATTGATCAATTATTTATGTAGGTAGATATTTATTATTTAGGTACTTGATATTATGTTAAAATAGGCTCAAACCGAACTGCAGTGCTCTAACAGGGTGCATGTACTTGCTATTAAGCTACCTACTATTTAATCTACATAATAGGCATGACGACTGGGTCAAAAAATAATAATTCTAATTAGTCCGTCAGATCAACAAAAAATACTGGACACGTATTTTTTTTATTTAAAGAATCCATAGAAATTGACGGAGATAATCGTGACGTCGTCGGCGTCGCGCGGAACTTTAACGCACTATATCTTTGTTATTTTTTGTTCAATTGACAAAAGAAAAAATACATGTCCAATATTTTTTGGATATGTAAATAACGGACTAATTAGAATTTTTCAGACGTCTAGCCTATTCTGTACATGTAAGCAAATAAACGAATATGAATATGAATAAAAATCGCTCAGACGTAGGCGATCGCACCTATTTTTTTTTGTCAAATTCTGATTAATGTTATTTATAACTTTGGCATTTTAACCGATATACCTTAGTAATAAGATACAAGTGAAGGATCCTGAGCTGGAATTCTCTAATGAAGAAAATTGACCACCGATCGTTATTTGTAATAGTTGCCATTGCTATAGCAGAGAACAGGACTTGACTGAAGACTGGACGACTGGACTTATAAACCGTACTACGTTGCCTCATATTATTATACGTAATATGATTATTAGAAAATTTATTAAATCATCGTAAGATGTTAAAATATCTCTGTTCCGTGCGTACTGTCAGATATTCTACATGTGTCAACTCTGGACAAATTATAATAAGAAGGCCTACGATGGTATAAGGCTCGCCTATAATAACATCTTTAGGCAACTAATGGGTCTTAAACGCTTTTGTAGTGCATCCGGAATGTTTCTGGAGGCACGCGTTAATAATATCTTCAATGCCTTCAATTCAAAGAAACAGAATTGCTGGATTTATGTTTAAAATTGGCACGCGTAGATACACCATCATAAAAAGTCTGTCAGACAGAATATACCTGTCTGATACTTAAAAACGATGGGTGCAAATAGCCACCTGATGACTGTGCTTTTTTAGTTCAAAGTTTTTACTTTTTTAGTACTTATATTAATTAGTTTTAATTGTTGTGGCTTAGGCTTTTTGTATCTTATTTTTATTTTATACTGATTTTTCTTGTATTTTTTAAGCTGTGGATTTCATGAACATTTTTTTTATATTCTTTTTTAATTATTTCTAGCCAAATTCTGGAAATCTATCCCAGAAGCCACTGAATAAAGAAGTGAAACTTACACAGTCCTCCAATTTATTTAGAACAATGACCAAAAAAAGAACACGTTCTCTCAGCCGTAACGAAATAACCTTAAATTAAGGGCACCATGATTGCATACTTTATTTTGACAGTTAAATTACAACCAATCATACACCGTGTAATAATACTAACTTACTAACACGACTGTTTTTATGAGTTTAAAACAAAGTTATAAAACCGCTACACTTAATAGCTATGAATACTGCGTTCACTTTATGAAGCATGGTTATTACGACAACCGTTCAAAGAGGATTGTAAGAAGTTCCATTTAGATCTTCAGAATCCAAACAAACCTCAGCTACCCGTCCGTGGTGCACCTTGCTAACTAATAATGGCTCTGATGGCGGTTGACTGCGGCATCGTCATCATCAGCTTATATCGGTTCACTGCTGGATATAGGCCTCCCCCAATGATTGCGCCCTGTCCCAAGCTCAACGCATCCAACTTCTACCAGCAGCCTTCCGCAGATCGTCACTTCACCTGGCCGGAGGGCGTCATTGCGTTTGACTGCCAGTCTATCTCCGGTATAGGTCAATCCTCTGCGTGGCGAGAAGCTGTGGAGGAGCTGTGCCCTGCGATCTATCACTCCCATGCCCACTATACCAAGCAAGAGTATTTCGAGCTTATCTTTTCTTATTTGTGGAGGACTATGTCCAGCAGTCGACTGATATACTCTGGTGTTGTTGTTCAAATAGGGTATGCCATGAAACCGTCGTGAGTGGTCTTCTTTGTATGAGGTAGTGGTCAACTCTGATGGCGGATCTTTTAGGCCGCCCGAAGGCCTCCGACATGGCTTAACGACTGAAAAAGCCAGGACCAACATCAACGTGGCTTCGGGACACGCTCAGATCTAAATGCCACTAAACGGTCACCCGTGTAGCTCTCGGCTCGGCGCACTGAGATGATGTTCTCTGCTAAGAACAGCGAAGCAAGCAACGCCACAGTCAGACTTCAACAGGTCAGTTAAACTTTGCTCTGCCAGTATTACTTATCTGTGGCAGACCCACTGGCTAAAATTTGAAGGTGGTAATTAGAGCGGGTGTTTTTATTTCCCGAAACGAGGTAAACAATGTTTTTTGTTTTTGTTTAATTAAATTGAATGTTGTGAAGCTTATTCATTTACGTTGGAAATATATATCTCACTGGGTTATATGCGGTTCTTTTTGCTTATTCAGGTTTCAGGTTCCATTAGAAAATAAGCGTTGCTTAGCCCCCGAGGCAAAGCAGCTTCAAGCTGAGACGGAACCTTTTTACCAGATTGAGGAGGGTAATGTTTTTAGGGTGTATATTTGTATGTATAGGTACATAATAGTATGAGTTCGTTCTTCTTCTTCGTATGAGCTAATGGCTAACTCTGGTGTCGGAGTTTTTAGGTGGATGGATTTTAATTAATCTGCAATTTTTAAAACACTCGAAATGTTTCCAAATCGAATTCGTAAATTTTTCTTCAATTTTATTTCTATTTGACGTAATTCAAGGATCTTGAAAGCTGCTACCATCAGCGGCTTCCTTGAATTACCAGGTCACCAGTTTCTGAAGAACACGATACACCCCGACACTATAGTGTAGGTAATTCTGGCTCAATTGACACTATCGGGTTCGACTTGGAAATGTTTCAAACATTTTAAAATACCTCTGCTGGTATCGTTGGATTCGCCTAGAACACGAGAGGCAGATTGGCTATAATGATATGTCAAACAGCCAATATGGCATTATGGCGAACTCACCTGATGTTATGTCGTGGTCTTAGATGGAGCACAAGCTCCAGAAGACCTATTCAGTCTATTAGACTGAGAGTCCCGGGTTACAGTTATCAGGAAAGGCAGAGGCCGGTAGAGAGTGCCAATCCTTGGCAGTTCGCATAATAAAAGTAGAAGAAAACCGCTTTGTACGACTAATGTAGTACGCAATGGCGACATTAAGAATCTATTTTCAATTTACCTTTTTTAATCCTTTTTAATTAAAATGGTCCTAATTCCTAGCAACTTAAAAAAACATATGATAACCACAAACAAGGTGTCCATAGTGCCCTGCACACGTAAAGATCGGAACGCGCATCGGGACTGCGTTCCAAACTATACAGTTTGGACTGCGGATCAAAATGACGTGCTAATGGCGCATAAAGATCGGACTAGGCATCTGGGACTGATCATTGACGTGTTGCGCCATTAAAACTGTGAGATTTGCCTTCGCGTCGATATGCCAGATCGGACTGTCAGCCCCGCGCATCTACACGTACGTTTCGGAGTGCGGGTTGGAATGGAGCGTGCTGTTTCTCGCAGTCCGAACTTTCCATGTGCAGGGCGCTATTGAATTCGTCTGGATCATAAAATTGATATGTAGGATATACAAAGTGTTTGCAATATGGCGGATGTAAGGACAAATAATTTCAAATCGTTTCGTTCAGTGAAATAAAAAGTAACAGTCGTGTTTTTTTTTCTATAAATAAAAAAATACTTGTTAGCTCTTAGCCTTTGCAGCACGGATGACGCCTACACCTTACGTTTTAGTTCCTTTCTTAGTTTGTAGTAGTTAGGTACCTAGGAATAATTATATTATTATTTCTCATCACGTCTTCTAATTTCACAAATATTCGCATTACTACTTGGCATCATTTAGTAGGAAAGTGGTCTATGAAACTAACCTAACTTTGAGTTTAGACGTAAGACGCGGGGGCACTGCGCGGACGCAATCCCAAAATTTCGTTCCAGCATTAACTTACTAGTAACCGTAGCTATTCTGAGCAATGATTCTCGATTTTGAGTAAGGTTATAATGTAATATAAAGATATCCTGAATCGATATCCAGATGGACCTGAAAAAAGTTTTTTTTTATAATGGGCCAGCTCTTGACCGGCTCGGCTTGCATAGGCAAGGATGAGGTCGACGATGGGGCAAGCTTTCCCAGAAGATGCCTATTAACTCTCTATTTATGAAGCTGATAAAAGTGTGTGGCAAGTTGATATTTGGCTGAGTCATCCCAAAAGTATGGCTGCAATACTCCATACAGGATCGGATTTGAGCTTTATACAGGGTCAGAAGCTGTCCAGGTGTGAAGTATCGCTTAACCCTATTTTGGATGCCCAATTTCTTGGCCGCAGTTTGTGCTTTAGACTCAATTGTGGCGCCAAAGTTGAGATTAGCCCTCAACTTTATGCCAAGAAGGTCGAAGAATAAGAAGTTTTAACCTTATGGAAGTTTCTAGTTTTTGCCTCTGTTCCACGAACTTTCGGTAAATAAGCTCTACCTATTCCGATCACTGGTATAATAATGCTTAGTTGTTACAAAGAATTTGTAATATTTAAATAAAATATTTTTTACTATTTAAATTGAAAATAAAAATAGTATATACTTAACATAGATAAAAATTACATAGTTAAAAACTCACCTTTGGCAAAAGCTGCGTGGACGAAACTCATACAAAGCAGTAACTTCAAAGCCACCATTTTGATTTATACACTAATTCTGAAACAATACAAATAAAGTTAATAACTTGGCTCGCAAAAGGGCTGCGCGCGCAACTACTGAACTATTTGCACGCGCATGCGCGCGCGTTAACTCAACTAATTGCACGCGCAATTCTATTAATTTTAGGTAGGTATGGCTTCTAGGAGAGTGGGGCATTCGTCTGCATGGCATAGTCAATGTCTTGGACGTACGATCAACAAGTAATCTACCTTACCATCGTAATGGTGCATTTTCTGTGCAGTGACTAGCTGCCTTGTCAAATTAAGGGCAAGGGCTTTCACAAAAAGAAACCGATGTATCTCCGATTAGTCAAAATAAGTGGACAAATAAAAAGGCAGGGTCAGCTGGCTAAAGTGCAAGCGAAACTATTATAAAATTGGTAATGTAGATAAATTGTTGATAGTAGGTACATTGGTAAAACCGATAATATGCTGTAGGACAATGTCCGCGGACGATTTCATCCGATGTCGTTCATTCCACTCGACACCACCAGAATGAAACCACCGGTGGTGTCGTTTGGAATCACTATTCCGATCGACACTAGCTACTATTAGCGTCTAAACACACTATGCCGAAAATTACGCGACGTAAGTTCCGCCGCTGATTTTGACAAGTTCAGCTGTATGCCATAACGCAACGTAATTTCAGCATAATGTGTCATCTGTAATTCAAATAGCATTGCAGGCGTAATCATGACGAACTTACGTCACATAATTTCGGCTATAGTGTGTTTAGAGTTTGACACTTAGTGATCTCTTGCAAAATATCATAGGTAGGTGTATTCTATTTACATATGGAGCTATCACCCTTTACTTCATATGTTTAGAATTTATTGCACTTGATTGTTGATAAGTTTGATAACTCGAGTAGTTCAAGGAGTTCTAATACAGTAGTAGTACTACTGCGTAAGTAGCTTGAATACCATCAAGACATCACTACGGTAGTGTCGAATGGAATAGTGCTTCCAAACGACACCACCAATGGTGTCGTTCTTATGGTGTCGAGTGGAATGACCGAACTTTTCGGACACCGCCGCGGACACATTTTCAGACATTTAATAATAATATAATATAAACTTTATTTCAGGCTACAATAGAATAAATACAGATGGTGTTTTACTCAATCTACGGCTAAATATATACCTTAGAGACTAACATACATATTAATAAAACTATAATTAAAACACAAATTATTATTATTTTGACGGCCTCTTTTTTTTTTTTTTATTCTTAAATTTGACAAAGGACTTTGAGTCGCATGGCAATTGACGGCCTCTGTGGCGCAGTGGGCGAAGGTCCGCCTGAGACGCAGAAGGTTGCGGGTTCGATTCCCGCCGTGTCTCGGGTCTGGGTGTTTTCTATGTATGATATGTATGTATTTACAAAATAAAAATTATATGTGTAGTATAACAATCATGTGGTTCCCATAATACAAGCTCTGCTTAGTTTGGGGCTAGATGATGCTGTGTGATTACGCCAGCATTATTATTTATTTATTATTATTTGCCACGTAATATAGACGACGTTATACATTTTGATAACTGATATAAATTGGCGCATCCGCGGACATAGGCGGTGGAGGATCGTGGTGGATGGCACAAGTTGAGGGAGGCCTTTACCATACCAGCCTGTATCTGTCCACTGCCACCACTGCTGGATATAGGCCTACCATTATAAAGGGGTTATGCCCATAATCCCCACGCTGGGCAAGCGGGTTGGAGATGGCAGGGCAGAGCTTCTCGCACCGCCGACGCTGCTGCCCGTCAGCATCCAGGGGATTTAGCTGTGCTGATTTAGGCTGCGCTATGCCGCCATAAGCCTATATCTATACCTTACTTTTAATTAATTTTGTGTATATTTTAAGCTATGCATTTCTGTACGTCTGCATTGTGTGTCTCAAATATTTTTATTCTTAATATATATATTATTATTTATTCTTATTATAATTACGTTTATTAGACTTAGAAATATTGGCTAAACTTAATCTGAACGTTATGCGCTGTTTTTAGACAAAAGCCTTAATTCAATTGGCATCATTTGGCATAAACATATGCGAGCTACACCACACGCCTTTAACGGAACCCTAAAAACACCGTAAACCATACGGGTTTGATTAGAACGCATCGCCGGCTGCTCAACGGACCGTGGGTTTGATTCCCGGCCAGTGATTAGTAATTAAAATAATGGTTGGCTTGCTCGGATTTATAGGAACATTACTCTTTCTGTGTTTATACGCGGCGAACTGAAAAATTAAAATAACTATCACTTACACGCCCATCTTCTTTTCGTTGATTTATTTTTTTATTCAATGGCATCTGCGATGTTATCTTAATAGATTTCCACAATTCCGCCAATATCACGTATAATGTTCATAATAATAGGTATGAGGCAACGTAGTACGGTTTATAAGTCCAGTCGTCCAGTCTTCAGTCAGGTCCTGTTCTGCTATAGCATGGCTACCTATAGCAATGGTGACTATAATAATAAAACGATCAATGAACAATTTTTCATCGGAGAATTCCAGTTCAAATTTACTTTTCACTCACTCTCATTTCACTGCAATGTTGTCGATAAATTTAAACAACCTTAATCAGAAAAACACTAGAATATATAATAATTAACAAATTATAGATAACCGTCATTCACGAATGAATAATGCCAATTTTTTTTTGCTGTATTTGTTGATCATTTTTTTTTATGATGATGATTAATCAACTATGGGCATGATTCAACATCATCATGCTCTTAAAGGCAAGTTTTTTTAAAATTATGACATCAATTGTATTTAGTTTCCACGAACAATAACATACTAATTATAATATTGTAACAAAGAAAGGAAGGACCAGGTCATAAAATACCTATTTTTTATAGGGAAAAATATTTATGCATTCATTTAGGTATCTAGTTAACATTGAAAACATATTTACATACAATTTAAAGAAACATTATATGACTTCACCTCATTATACGGATAGCAGAATCAGTAGGCACGGAAATATCTTCATAAACACATTTTTCTTTTTTGGGTTCCGTACTCAAATAGTAAAAATGGAACCCTTTTAGTAACTGTTCCCCTGTCCCTCTGTCTGTCTATCACCAAGCTGTATCTCATGGACCGTGATAGTCAGACAGTTGAAATTTTCACAGATGATGTATTTCTGTTGCCACTTAAAAAAAATAACATAAAAATAAAATTAAGGGGCTCGCATACAACAAACCATGCAGATATAATGGTAAGGAACCCTTAATGTGCTAGTCCGACTCGCACTTGTTTTTTATTGTACAACTAGTTTGAACATCCAACTAGCTAGTCATTTTTTTTTCGAAATCCTTCTTTTGTACCCGACTACGGCAAAGCCAAAAGGAAGGGTTTTATTTTCCTTTTGGGGTAGGAACCCTAAAAATAATTTATAGACGATGATTCATATTACCACATACAAGTCAACATGTCCCATTGAGTGTTGTAATGTTTGACTGTTTGTATTTGTCAAATAAATGCTTGGTTCAAAGCCGGTATTTAGTTCAAAGAGGTCCTTGGTTATTTAGTACAAGGCAATGGTTTAATGGTGTTTGTGGAGCCCAGGACAGGGCGCAATGGCACTTAGGGGAGGCTTATGTCCAGCAGTGAACTGCTACAGATTGATAATGTGATGATGATGAAGGAAACTTTAAAATAGCTAAAGGTTCTGAATTCGGTTGTATTTTTTTTTGTTTTCTACCTCATAAATCCGTTTTTTTGAACGGATTAGGAACGGATTGAACGGATTAGAGATGAACTCTTTATTGCAAACAACACCAATTAAAAACCAAAAATTTACAAAAACAGAGAAATGAAATAGTAAGTAATGTAGGTACAATGGGCGGTATTATCGCTTAAAACGATTTAGAAATAGAAAATATAAATAGATAAACATTTATTTCGACACGGGTACACAACAATGAATTAATGCTTAGGTACAAAATAAAGGAGCGATCTAAAAAAAAACTTCCAGATAACCTAAGAAAAAATATAATTAAAAGAAGTCAAAAAATAAACAAACATAAAAATAATAAACTGAATTGAGAGCTGTCTTTTTTTAAGACGGTTAAAAAGTTTTGTTCCCGAGGAATAGTATCTTTTAAAATAACTTTTAACGGGAGAGAAGCCGCGGGCAAAGGCGAGTTATTCTTTTTTTTCTAAATATATAATGGTAAACTGACTGACTGGGTTTTAGGATTTTTATTCCACCCCTAAGAGAGTAAAATAGCGGATGATAGTTTATATTAAAGCCCGTTCAGGATCACGATTGAAAATTAATTTTCACTTCTCTTGCTCAAAAAGTGTATCATAATAGTGTAGCTTAGCGGGCCTAAAACTCGAGTTTAATACCTCGGGCTAAAAAGTATTTTTTATTTTTTATTTTTGTCTAAAATCATCAGCCCGTACAAAGCATTCGTTCTCTTACATAAAAACTCGATTTCTTGGTGCTCCGCCAATCTTTTTTTTTGAAAATAGAACCGTCTTGGTGATGTTTTATGAAGGTTGATTAATTTTTAATAAAATTTCTGAGAATTGTCTAATTTTGAATTTTTTTATTTTCTCGCAATCGAAGTGAAAAGTAGAGTGTTTTACTCGGGCCAAAACCACCCATTATAACTCGGTCTTGTCATCCTCCCTCGCTATTATACGTGTCTTAGCGTTTTTGACAATTCTACCCCTGAAGGAATATAATGGGATGAATATTTTTGCCAGAATCCACATTAATGCGAGTGAAGCTGCAGACGGAACTGAGTTGATAATAAGACTCTGTAAGCCTTATGTATATATATAATCTTTTCAAAGAAATAGCTATGCCTAAATAAGTCTGTGAACTTAACTTCTTAAGTCGGGAAAACTTAGCACGTAACTTAATTATAACTTAGATTCAATAACAAACACCAAAGTAACTAAAACAGCAAAGTTACAGACAAACTTTGCAATTAATATTATTGATTGGGTTTTCTCTCTTATCTACTTTGGAAGTCTGTAACATAATCGTTGTTAATAACAAGCTTCCGCCCGCGGCTTCGCGCGCATGATACCCGGATTAAAATCTATGTGGTAATCCATGTCATAAACTATGTATATTGTAAATTTTATCAAAATCAGTTTGGTTGTTTTTGCGTGAAAGAGTAATAAACAAACATCGATCCATCGTCACAAACTTTCTCATATAATTTTTTTTTAAGTAGGTTATGAAGGAAGTAGAATGTTTTTTCATTTTCATATATTTTCATTTATTTATTTTCTTTTATCATAGATATTATAATATCCCAAAAAATTTCGACTCCAGCGGGATTTGAACCCGCGATTTTCCCATCAACACCGGGACGCGCAACATTTTTGGGATATTATAAAACCTCAGATTTTCCCTTTAGTGGGGTGTGTGATTAAAAACAAAATCGTCATTTTATACATAGTTGATTCTAAATATCATAAGATTGGATAAATATTTATCTTAATTTTGTGTTAATTTTTACATGTATTTAAATGGTTCACTGCACGTTTTGGTTACCACTGTAAGTACAATAAACAATTGAAAAATAAATAAAAAATATAGTCTCAATTTTTGTCCTAAAACACTGTAATCGAACCTATGCTTCTTGCGATATAGGCCTGAATATCTTCAAAAAAAGCTTAAGCTAAAGCTAAAGCTTCGCCTGAGCAAGCTTTTCATATAAAGTCCTACTACAAAAAAAGCTGTACTTGACTGGTTTTACTTACCTACTTGCTAAATTGACTTACGTAATAAGAGAAATATCAACTTCAATGCAGCGTTACATCATGGGAACTAAAACGAATGGACTTGTATAACGTACTACGATGCCTTATATTAAGTATTATGAACAATATATGTGATATTCTTTTAGCTATGTTTTATTTGTTACATTTCAAGTGTGTGTGCGTGTTAGTATGCAGGAGGACGAGTAAGCTATGGGTCTAAGCTGGAGCGCGTGTGGGACGCAGGTCAGTTGCGTCCCGTTGGCCAACTTGCCCCCAAAATTGGCATAATTGTAGAAATTATAATATCCCAGATGATTTTGAATAAGAAATTAGACGACCTTTGTGGCGCAGCGGGCGAAAGTCTGAGATACTTTTTCAATTCCCGCCACGAGATAAAGGTTTGTGTTCCGCAAATATTGGTCTCTGGTCTGGGTGTTTTCTATGTATAATATATATGTATTTACAAAAGTGTATTTAAGTGGTATTATCTGTCATATGATTCCCATAATACAAGCTCTGATTAGTTTGGGGCTACATGATGCTGTGTGCTAGTGTCGAAACATATTTATTTATATTTATATATTTTAATCGAATGAATAGGATCTAATATTTCATTGTTACTAGTCAAAAGGCATTTTATGCTATACTAGCGGTCCGCCCCGGCTTCGCACGGGTAGTTAATAAAATCAAAAATTATAACTTTTTACACACACATACACCCTTTATTTCTTCATAATAAGTATTGAATTCCCTTCCGTACCCCCGTAACGTTTATTTCATCACTTTGCTGCCTAGCTAGTCGAGCGGGGTAAGCGGTGACATGACCACGCAACTTTTTTCAAATATTTACATTTTTAAACTCGTGATATCTTTTGAATGGAATGTCCGAATTGAATGATTTAAAGAGTTATATAAAGTCATTGAAACAGTCTTGAATATAAAGTAGTTTTTTTTATAAGGATTTATACCGAGTGACAAATAAAAAGCCTTTTCCAGTGCCGGCAGTTCAATTAATTTTTTTAAATAAATTAACTTATTGTGACATAACTATAATAGCTAGACATATGCTGTCCCGACACTTTTTGTAGATTATGATGTGTTCTAAATAGTCGTAGTACATTATTTTGTTCTATCATCAATAGTTTTCGCAGCGCACGCGATGTAAGGATTTTTTTAAGTCATTTTTTTACACCTCGGGTTACATTATTGAAATTTTAGTAAGGAACCCTATCTTTTTCGAAAATATATTATAGCCTTTAACACCCGGGGATAGTGTAGCTACCCAACGGTGAAAGAATTTTTTAAATCGGTCCAGTAGTTTCGGAGCCTATTCAATGCAAACAAACAAACAATCAAATCCTTCCTTTTTTTAATATTAGTGTAGAAGTGTAGATGTAGTTGTAGATGTAGATTAGTGTAGAAAATACAAAAAGGTTAACAAGATCAAGCGGTATTCAGTCTGTCTTAGTAAGTAGAGTAAGCCACTGAGTCGGTCTTGACTAATTAGTCAGTAAGACTAATACCGCGAGTTCTAGTAAGCCTATTAGAAGGAATGAGGTTTTGCATTCAGCTTACGTAACGAAGTATGTAGAATCAGGTTTATAAAAGTAGTGTTCCAGTAAGTTAGTCCAGCGCTGACTTGCCTCGGCTCGTGTCATGTCATCAGTTTTAATACTTTCAATCCAGTCCAGCGCTGACCTCACGCTTGGTTACAATAAAATAATGATGAGCCGTGGTATCCTAGTAGGATGTACCCCGGCTTAAGATCTGGAGGTCGTGGGTTCGAATCCTAGCCGTGCACCAATGAATTTTTCGTTTCAAAAAAATTTATGTGCGCATTACCACGAGCTCGAAACGGTGAAGGAAAACATCGTGAGGAAACCGGCATGCCCTCGCACTAAATAGTTCGAAAGGTATGTGCTAGGTTAGTGTTCCAATAAAAAGCGGCGATGGGCTTGCAACCTGTCACGTGGAATGCTAGCTGCTTGCAAAAAGTGGGCATGTATCGAACGTAATGTTTGGACTTGCCTCTGACTACTCCCTTTAGGGTATCTTCAATAGATTTGCGTACTGAGCAATATCTGAAGTTATCCATTATGGGGAAAAAGTCGTGACGAAGATGTATATAAATGACACAGTGCTCACACACAGTTGACTGATCCCAAGCTAGGCAAAGCCTACACTATGTATCAGAGACTAATAAACATACATAAATACTTATATAACACCCAGACACATTGAACAAGCATTCATGTGCACAACTCAAGTCATTGTCCTTGGTGGGAATCGAACCCGCGACCTGCAGCTCAGTACAAGTTGCACAATACGGAAACGTTCAAACATTTAATCAGTTTTTGTTTTCGAGCTCAATTTTAATGTACGTTTTTTGGAAATTATGCATCTGACAATATCTTACATTTAAATAAAAACTGATCTAACAACGTAGGAATGTAATCTACTTACAGATTGCAATGATTATAATTCAAAACAGTTATTTGAGTGATATCGAAAAACGGTACTTTAAAATTGAGCTCGAAATCGTAATAGTAGATTAGTAGCCAAGGGCTGTAAGGCACCAATTGCAGCACGAGATATTTAGGCGCACGAGCGCAGCGAGGGTGCCTATAGTTCGAGGGTGCAATTGGTGCTTACACCCGAGCTAACTATTCTGCTTTACATCTCGATTGTGAGGTAAGTAGAAAAAAACCGGCATTACAAGAATAAAACATTTTTTTCAAGAACGAAATTGAGCTTCGCCGTTCGATATTTAAAATTGATGACTATTATACTCACACGAAGACAAGGCTGAATAGAAAAGCGACCTCTTTTGTCATTGGGCTGAATGCATGATGTCCATTGCCAGTATGATGGTTAGATGTATGCGAACTTTTTGAAAGAAAAAAGTGTTTTTTTTAATTACTTACCGCTCCAGGGCTTTTCTAGCTACATTATTACCCTAGAGCGCTAATTAGTCACCTACAAGCCCCATTTGGAGGTAATAAGAACCTACTTACCGAACATGAGAGATGTAAAATATGATAGTTTTCGAATTGTGCATGTCGTCCTTATGGGTACTGAAGGCAGAGCTACTACTAAATGAGCTATGAGGTCAGTCGACAATGCACCCAAAATTGAGTCACTCGGTGCATGTAATACTGTTTACAACTAGCGATTTATCTCCAGGTAAAGTTCATATTATAACAATGTAAAACTTAGTAGCTAAAAGTTCCGTAAACATAATGGAAATATTCAGTATTTATGCAAATTACCAAAATCTAATGTTCTTCTTATCTAACTTTATGCAATTATAAATTATATTATTAACTTGACTTCATATCTGAGTTAAAAGCTTTAAATATTATAATGCTAACTTAAACTTAATTGAAATTCATAACTAAATCGTATCTTGTTAGAATCCAATTGGCGCATAGCAAGAATGACCAATCATGATTCTGTAAGAGGTCTCTCAAAATTAAGTCAGTAGCTTAGTAAAAAACATACAAAAAGCACGATCAAAAAACGTCAATAACACAAAATAGCATTAAAAAAAAAACAACAAATAAGTTCTAAATGCCGGACTCACCTTAAAATACACTAAAAATAAAAATAAACACAGCACTTAACCTTAAAACTGACAGCTGACCAAACAAGATGGCGGACGTCAACGCGTGCGTCCGGCGCGGAGGCTACGGTTCGACTGAGCGGCCCGTGCTGTAAAGATGCGTACACGCAGGTGTCGCTTTGTAAGTTCAAACGGGTTTGTTTGTATAAACTCTAAGTTTGTTTCATATGAAAACATCTGTATTCTTTGTTAGGTTTAGGAACGGAATCTATATAATTTACAACACATATAATGTTTCTACAGTCCGTATAAATCCGTTACTGACTTTGAAACCATTGATTAGATTGTGATGAAACTTTGGTAAAGTGTTTCAAAGACGTCCGCGTGGATTCCTTCCTTCCACAAAAATCTATCTAAATAAAAATAAATATTTGTATGTTTGTCCTGTATGCGCTTTGATCATAATTTGATATACTAGTATACACGCAAACGAAATCTCTGGCAGGTCAGCTAGTTTGTTAAAAATCTCTGGAGTAAAATGCTATACTAATTTAATTTTAATAGATATATTTTTTATTTTTATTTCAATTTTATATAAGTAGTAGTAGTATAAGTATAGAATATAATATATTTGTAATATCAGTTCATATAAATCAATAATACTTAATCACGAACATCGAAGCACAATCAATCACAAAACAAAAACACAAAATTTCGTGTCAGCATAAAAAAAAATCTGTAAATAAAACTCTTACTGGGTTTTCTTGAGATAAATATAAGTGATGGTTCCAATGGGAATATTCTTATTAAAATATGGAAATACGTGATAGAATTTTGAACACATTGACTGCGGGCTGTGGGAGGCACACAATAGAGAAAGCTGTGGTATAGCAGCTTTATATAGAGAATTGTGTTTTTTGCACTCACTGCGTTAACACAGAGTTTCAAAAAGGGCGTTTTAAATTTCTAAAAGAGTCAGCAACGCACATGTTTCAGGCGTCCACAGGCTACGGGAACCGCTTACCATCAGGAGGACCGTATGCCTGTTTGCTAACTTATTAGTATAAAAAAAGTATTCACATAAAACATTTTCACGTCTTTGTTTTTTTTTATAATACCTATTTGAGGATCGATCAAACACATCCCACCTGATGTGTTAACTATTACCTTTTACAAAGTATTACATCGAGGTCACTTAATGTGGAACCTACGATGCATTGCTTTGTGATAGGTAATAGGTAATTTATTTATTATTTACCTTCAGGTACCATAAAAAAATCATACAACACTCGTTTCACCTTTCCGCAAGGCGTGCTTTCGTAACTTTCGTTTTGAAATTACCACACGATTTACCTACGCCGAGCTCAGGACAGGGCGCAATGGCGCTCATTGAGGAAGGCCTATGTCCAGCAGTGGACTGCTAACAGGCTGACGCTGATGTAAAAAATGGTTTTATCAACGGAAGAAGCGAAGAAGATCTCAATGTACACAACAATATAATTCAAATCTAAATAGATCGATCGACAGTCGACGGTTGGAAATCTCGGTGGTCGGTAACTTCATGAGTGAAGATCATGATCACTATGCGTTGTCTTCGTGATGCACTGGACTGCTTGTCTCCAGCGGCTTCTGTTGGTAGCCATCTGCAGCACTTATTGAAGTTTCATTTTGCCCTCTTCATCTAGTGGGATCTATCGCGTTATCTTTTTCCAACAATGAACAACTGGGCATAGGCCTCCCCTAATAATGAGGTGAGGATCGCTGGGCAAAGCTTTTAGCCGCTCCTCGTATGCATCCCTTTGTAGCTAATGATACATGGACATAAAAAAGTAGAGATCAGCCGTATGAGTTGATGTTTAGAGCATGGGGAAATTTATGGTTTCTTCCAGCTATTTTCCTTATTCTAGTGCCAGAGACCGATAAATGATCATCATCTCCCTGCCCTTATTCAACTCTAAGTGGGGTTTCCTATTCCATTTTCTTCTATCAGCCGTCATCACAACTTACTCATATCATCTTTCACACATTCCATCTTTTCTTTAGCCGACTTTTGCCACCAGCACGTCTTTCCACATTCATATCTAACATATTCTTCTTATAATATATCTTTCATCCATGATGGCCCATAACTTTCAGACACCGATAATTATAGAAAAGGATCACAAAATTATATCATTTCATATGGGGATCGAACCTACAACCTGTAGCGCGGAAGGCTGAGCTACAACCAACTGAGCTATGTGGCCAGTCAAGCACCAGTCTAAACAAGCGCTTATACCAAGCACGTTGCAAGTGAGAGCCTATTTCGAAGGCTGTTCACACTTTGTATACAACTCAAAACATCACAACTTCACAATACATAGTTAACACTAACTCTTATCCCCAAGCTCTAAGACCTATTTTAGCATCAACTTTTTTGAGCTTATTTCGTTATTCCTAAGGCAATATGTGGTTATCTGGGTTATTATAAAAAGGGTTTTGTAAAAAAGATATTATAGTTGTTTTTAGGTTGATTCTCAGATGTCAGTTGAAAATTTTATTGCATTCAATCGTGCTAATATTTTGCTTCCTTTGCGACTTGGTAGAGTTGGTAAAGCTAAGAAAAGTCGGATAACAAAATCTGCTTGAAAAGATTAGTAAGAAACAAAATAGTACCCCTCCAATAATTATACCTTGACGACAAAATTCTATAAAGCCGTAAAACCTGTATACTAAGTTGGTTGGTTGAAGGTTGTAAAAGACCTGTAGAGACGTATCAACAAACTGAACTGACAGAGAAAAATTAATTTTGCCAGTTTAATTTTGAAGCAGAGACGCACGTTAACAAAGTCCAGCTGAGATTCTTGTCAATTCTAGTCTGTTGGTAGCATTACGAATTCTTCTTCTTCTTCGTATGAGCTAGTGACCAACTCTGGTGTCGGAGTTTTTAGGCCGCCCGAAGGCCTCCGACATGGCTTAACGACTGAAAAGCCGGGACCATCATCTTAACGTGTCTTCCGAAGCACGGAAGCGCTCAAATCTAAATGTTGCTAAACGGTCACCCATCCAAGTAATGACCCGGCTTAGTGTGAACTTAACCAAGGTGATCAGCTAAGAAAACCGAATTTAACCACGCCACGAGCGTTACGAATTGTCGTGTTCAAATAAAATAACGATTCAATGTGTTCATTATGGTTCCTACTAAATTATTTGTATTATTTGCAC
Source organism: Horisme vitalbata (assembly GCA_951804965.1). Lineage (NCBI taxonomy): Eukaryota > Metazoa > Arthropoda > Insecta > Lepidoptera > Geometridae > Horisme > Horisme vitalbata. Next base: position 25,653,737 of record OX638094.1, on the reverse strand, counting down.
ATAGTGCAATGTTTCAACTAATTCCGTGCAGTAGTTTTGGCGTGAATAGGGGCATACATTTCACATGTTCATGTTTCACAAACTTTCATCTTTTTAATATTATTTAGTGGGATAGGATTAGTACGTAGTATAATTCTTTGTAAAGAGCTCTTCCGGGGATGTACTGCCACCATGCCTGTTTCTGCCGTGAAGCAGCTTTGCTGTCTTTCAGTTTGAAAGGTTTGGGTGCCGGTGAGGCATATGAGGCTTAACACCTTCATGCAAGTTGATGCCATCGATGGGCACGTTTCAAATATACGTGACTTAAGAAGCAATACTTTGTTGTTTTATGTAATGGTTACCACTTATCATCAGGAAAAGGTTAGAATGGCAATGAAAAGTCGGATTTTTCCGCCTAAATTAGGACTTGTGATCCAGTTCAACTCTAAAGAGGACTCACACTTTTTCTGCGTAGCTCCTTGATAGCTTAGCGTGATGCCATGGTGCTAGAAAATAGAAAAAAAATAATGACTATGTACGATAATGGACCCGTCATAACACCCAAAGCATTTAAAGTGCTCGTGGCGTGTTCTTCGTTGTTCTAGGTCTTATTTACTAACTAAGTTTCACACCGAAATGGTCGGAACCAAACCTTTATTTGTAAACTTCGACATTTCTTCCGTCAAAATCACAGATATAGAAGAGAACTAGATAAAGTCTTAAAATTCAGTATGTTCTGAACGTCAACTGAACGTAAACTGATATGATAACTCTACTTTTTTATGTCCATATATCATTTGCTAGAAAGGGATGCATACTTTATCTCAATGCGATTTCTGCGACTTCGTATCAGGGCTGAAACAGCATAGAATTTTGTTCGAGCGCTCTGGTACGATTAAATTTTTAATCTCATTTGAAATTGCATAATGTTTGCGTCCCTTTCTAACTGATGATATTGGACATAAGAAAGTAGAGATCAGCCGTATGAGTTGATGTTCAGAACATAGTGAATTTTAAGACTTCATGTCGTTCTCTTCTATATCTGTGGTCGAAACCAAAGAACGTCAATTGACAAAGTGTGAAAGTTTCTAGAAACAGGACCGGTGCTTATCATTTCAGTGAGCAACTTGGTTACTTAATGCGACATACCTAAATTCTCAATCTGCAATCCTCAACCCACATGCCCAGCGTGAGGATTATGGGCATATCCCCCTTTATTAGGGGAGGCCTATGTCCAGCAGTAGACTGATATAGGCTTGGGATGGACACCTCAACTGTCACACACGGTCAACTAATCCCAAACTAGGCAGAGCCTGCACTATGTACCAGAGACTGATAAACATAACTACATAGATACTTATGATACACCCAGATCCAGAATAAGCAAGCTTCACCATACAAATCTTTGCTCTGGGCGGGAATAGAACCCGCGACCTGCAGACCTCAGACCGAGCTACTACCGAGCTACGAGTCCGAGTCCAGCCAAATATATCATGCAAACTAGTCCCGCAACGGGAACCGAATCCATAGCGGCTCTTGTTCTCCGCTAGTAACCCGTTGTGCCAACGAGGTTATCATACATATTCTTATCACCATGCAATGTGGTGGTGTGTGTCCGAACAACTTTTACGGGTCATTGACCACAACTGGTTTTTAGGGTGAAACAAACAGAAGCTACCTACTTAGCTATACATATTATTATTTGGTTTATCCAACACATCATCATCTATAAATAAAAGTAATTAAGCTGGTTATCTGACTGACTGACTGAATGACTAACTAAAGTCTTAGATACTTATAGGTGATCAGTGTCGATTCTGTTGTTCACTTTTCTAAACTTAAATAAAGACAGTTTTAAAGTTATAGCTATCCTTGTCATTTACACCTAAAAGAAAGGGATAGTATCGCTTTTAGGAAAGTTTTGGGAAATAAACAACAGAATCGACATAATTATGCGCTTTATCCAACACATTATCATCCATCACACTAATAATTGTTTGTGGTCGCTTCAGTCCGTAAAGGCTGAGCGGATTTGGATGAAACTTGAAATATATATAGTTTAAGACCTGGATGAACACATAGGATACTTTTTGATTTTATCCCGGTACTACGCGAGCGAAGCCGAAGCTAGTTTTATTTATATTAAACAGTTATCAATCTGACTTACTGACTGGCTGAACGACTGAGTGACTGACTGACTATGACTGGCTGGCTAACTGACTGACTATAAGTCTTAAAGAAGGTATTTTCCTAGTCACCTAACCTCATCTTATTCATTATCAGCATATTTAGTCTACTGCAGGACATAGGCCTATCTTATTAAATAAATATACCGGACATCATACACACGTTCAACTGATCCCAAACTAGGCAGACCCTGTACTATGTACCAGAGGCAGATAAACATACATATATACTTAGAAAACATGAAGACATAGAACAAACATCCATGTTCATTTGTCCTGGGCGGGAATCGAACCCGCGACCTGCAGTTAGAAGAGAGTTACTAACAACTGAGCTATAAGCAGTGGCGGTACTCGTGGACGAGGCGTGGCCGCGTCTTCGCTCGGGAAGCCGATGGGAAGCCGTTTCATCAGTTCCGATCTGATGCTGACATCGAGCGAATTTTTAGATAGTAAAATAATGAATAATAGTACTTGGTCTGTAATTTGTGGGTAATACTTTTCAGTACTTTTATTTTTCGTAAAAATAAACCACATATTAGTGGCTAGTTACAGTTGTCAGATAAACCAGTGAAAGCTTATTTATGGAATATCGCAAGTCAGTACCTGCATGTTCTACTTGCAAATTCTGACGGACGACTTCTGTGGCGCAGTGGGCGAAGGTCCGCCTGGGCCGCAGAAGGTTGCGGGTTTGATTCCCGCGGCGGGACTAATGTTTGCATGTTCTGCAAATATTTGTCTCGGGTCTGGGTGTCATCGTATTGGTTATCGTCTTAAGTATTTATCCTATACACTATTACTGTATTATATGTACATATAAAACCCAAAATCAATGTAGAAATGTCAATATTCATAATAAATTATATTATTGTGCATAAATTTATACTCTTACTTACATTTTCACAGTATCTAGATCTGTATTCAAATAGTTGTTATTAATTATTAAAATGTTTTTTATTTTTCTGCACTGCAAAATATTTTATTATTTTGCTATAGGCGGTAGTAGTTTTTGCTGACATTTCCTGTGACACTAGTCATGCCGCCTCGTGTCGCAAAGATTGACACACGCCACCTAAAAATAGGACTATTTAATGCAGGGTCTCTTAACACGGGACACGAGGAATTTATTGTCGCCATGGACGAATTAAATCCTGATATAATGTCAATCAATGAAACTTGGCTTAGGGCGGGAGAGGATGAGAAGGCACCGAGGTTGCCTGGTTATCAGTTGCGGCATTCCCCTAGGTCTGATATGGTGCGCGGGGGTAGAGGGGGTGGTACAGGGTTTTATATTAAAAAAGGCATATCAGTGCGCATATGTCCTCACCCTTCCGCACATTCTATAGAGCAAATGTGGTTGCGCTTAAGAGTCAGTGGTATTGAAATTATAGTTGGGACTGCTTATAGGCCACCTTGGCAAAATGTCAATCTTTTCCTTGACGCGATTACAGAGTCTATTGTTTCATTTGCAAAGTGTGATAAATTGATTCTTTTAGGTGATTTAAACATTGATCTCCTTAGCCTAAATAACAATAAAGTCAAATTATTTTATGAATTTTTGGAAAGCCTTAATTTAAAACAAATTGTATGTGAACAAACAAATTTTACCGAACACAGCCAAACATTAATCGACGTAATTTGCACTGATGCTCGTGCGCGTAGTGTCACTGTCAAACACTCACCTGATCTGGGAAGCCATGCAATGATTTTAGCTGAGTTCAATATCAAAAAAGAAAAACCCTGCCCTCGTTTTGTCACCTACCGGCCGCTAAAAAGTATTATTATTGAATTATTTGAAAATGATCTAAATAGTGTTTTCTGGGACTATTTCAAGACCTACTCGGATATTAATGATCTGGTCTCTGTTTTTACTAATACTATACTGTCACTTTTTAACCTACATGAACCCTTAAAACAACTAAGTTCAAAACGCCCCCCCACCCATGGATCACGGACACTATCAAAGATATGATCAGTATTCGAGATGACTATAACCATAGTTACAAGATCCTTCGGACTATTTCTCTTAAAAATTGTTATAAAGACATGAGGCACATTGTCATAGCTGCAATAGAGAGCGAGAAACGGGCCTTTTTCAAACAATATATTAATAGTAACATAAAATATTCTAAAAAACTTTGGAAAAATTTAAAAAATACAATAGTACCAAACAAGAAACAGGCATTTGAAGTACTACCAGTGCAGTTTGATGATCCAGACGCTGTTAATCTGCACTTTCTCAATGTTCCTGGTAATTCTTGTGTTTCTATTTCGCAGTTAACGTATTATGAGCATCACAGATTTGGATCAGCAACATTTTCTTTGAGCCCAGTGAGTAGTGATACAGTATCATCAATAATCAGAGGACTCAAGTCTAATGCTCAGGGTACAGATGGTATCTCGCTTGATATGCTACGCATGACACTGCCACAATCTTTGGATGCTGTCACTGCTTTGATAAATACGTCATTGTTGAGTGGGATTTTCCCAGATATTTGGAAGGTGGCTGCTGTTAGGCCTAAACCCAAAACAAACAACCCGGCTTCCACACAGGATTTGAGGCCTATAAGCATCTTACCCTGTATTTCAAAGGTCCTTGAGAGGGCAGTGTGCATGCAGTTAACGAAATTTATAGAAGACAATGGTATTCTCCCTCCTAACCAGTCTGGCTTCCGCAAAGGACACAGTACCTCAACAGCTCTTCTGGATGTTGTGGATAATTTGCTCGCGGCTCAAGACAAGGGATTCGTTGGCCTGCTGGTGTTACTGGATTTCTCACGTGCCTTTGACTCCATAAATATATCACTATTACTATCTAAGCTTGCCTTTTATGGATTAGATTCAAGGTCTGTAAATTGGTTTCAAAGTTACCTTAGTGGCCGACAACAGTTGGTGGAATTATCACAGGCTAATGGATCTAAATTACAATCTGGCTTGCGGCCTGTCCCGCGAGGTGTGCCGCAGGGTTCCATCTTAGGTCCAATACTTTTCATACTGTACAGTGCTGATATTATTAACAACATAAATCACTGTCAGCACCATCTCTATGCTGACGATCTTCAACTTTACTTATCATTTCATCCTTCTTCTCTTGCTGAATCTGTAATAAAAATTAATTCCGATTTAAAACAAATATCTCGCTGGTCTAAATTAAATTCTTTAGTTTTAAACCCAAAAAAATCTAAGTTCATTCTCGTTGGCTCTCGCAACTGTATACAAAAAGTTCTTGCTGATACAGACCACCTTTGTATGTCTCCTATACAAATTAAAGTGGATGGGGAGATAGTTGAATGTGTTACCGAAGCCAGAAACCTGGGTCTCATAATGGATAACCACCTCCGTTTTGAGAAGCATGTGGCTGAATGTGTACGTAACTGCTTTTATCGCTTAAAATTGTTATATAAAATCCGTCCTTATATCAGTGAAGAAGTAAGAATCTTACTCTGCGAATCGCTAGTGCTCTCAAAACTTAACTATTGTGATGTAGTGTAAGGCCCTTGTTTGCTTGGTAGGACTGAGAAGCTTGTTCAGCGGGTCCAAAACGCCTGTGCTCGCTTTTGCTTTCACGTCCCCCCCCGGTCACATATAACACCGTTTCTCAACTCCTCCAATCTATTAAAAATGGCAGCGCGGAGGAAACTGCACTTAGCGGTTCTTCTTTTTGGTGTGCTGGACAAACAATCGCCAAAGTACCTATACAACAAACTAGTATGGGCAGATACTCTGTCTAGATTTCCGAGTAGGGCATGTACTTACGTGTTTGCTACACCGAGACATAGATCTATGGCTTTTCGTGGTTCATTCAGATTCTCTGCGTCTCGGTGTTGGAATGATCTTCCTCCGCCGGTTCGTGCCCTAAAAACAGTCACAGTATTCAGGTCAACCCTTAAAAAAGAAGTAGTTAAGTTGCAAAAATTACCATAAGTACCTGCTCGGGAAAGAAAACTGCTACTTACCCAATGTTGTAAACACGTAGAGCATAAGTATCAGCACTGGTCCCACTCCCTGGACGCAATCATGTCATACTAAATTCCGTTTCACCCAACAACCCACCCAGTTTTTTGTCTTTTGTCTTTTGTTTGTCATTAGATCTCCTATTCACCTTGCGCTCGTTACATAATATTGTTTTTTGTTAGGTTTTCGCTGTTCTCCGCCAACAACCCTCGCTCACTCTTTGCCTCGCTCGTTGTATGCTTGCCTGCTTGATCCGACTTGATTGGTTTTATTCGTCTATGGTACAATGACTCTTTTTCAAAAGCAACGCATTTTAATTTTGAATAGTTTTACATATAGTTTTATATAATTGTGTAAGTTTCATCCTTTCTTTCTTTTTAGTGCACTTACATAATTATCATGTTGTTATAATTATTATTATACTATATATAATTAAACTACCACTCACTCACTGATTCACTGACTGACATGATTGTTCTCCCAGATGCCACCTCGTAGGGTTAAAAGTTTTGGTGGATTCGTATAGAGGGAGTGGGGGCGACCTCAGGAAAAATCTGACATTTCCACTTTTCACCCCCTTTCACCCCCACCCCCCATGTATCTCGGAAACTATAGGTCGTAGTGGGTTCGCGCTCAAACTAATATTGCTCAGGGGGCTCTTTAATATAAGGATCCGAAAAAAAAAAATTGGGTTCCATACAAAAAAAAAAATATCCCATACAAAATTTTCACCCCTTCATACAAAACTTTATTTTCTTTACTTTAATGATATGTGTCGATGTTTGGTGGAATCGTATAGATATTTAGTGTAGGTTAGGTGAAGGTGTAGGTGTAGGGTAGTTGTAGGGTAGTTGTAGGGTAGTTGTAGGGTAGTTGTAGGGTAGTTGTAGGGTAGGTGTAGGGTAGTTGTAGGGTAGTTGTAGGGTAGGTGTAGGGTAGTTGTAGGGTAGTTGTAGGATAGTTGTAGGATAGTTGTAGGGTAGGTGTAGTTGTTGGGTAGTTGTAGGGTAGTTGTAGGGTAGTTGTAGGGTAGATGTAGGGTAGGTGTAGGATAGTTGTAGGGTAGGTGTAGTTGTTGGGTAGTTGTAGGGTAGTTGTAGGGTAGGTGTAGGGTAGTTGTAGGGTAGGTGTAGGGTAGGTGTAGTTGTAGGGTAGTTGTAGGGTAGGTGTAGGGTAGTTGTAGGGTAGTTGTTGGTCGATTTCGATTTCGATTTGGATTTCGATTTCGTTTCGTATCCTCTTTTATAGCATTTACCACTTCGATATCTTCTTTGATTGCTTCTTTTACATCAATATCCTCTTGATTAGCATCTACCACTTCGATATCTTCTTTGATTGCTTCTTTAACATCAATATCATCTCTTATATCATCATCCTCTTGGTTATCGTTTTTGATTGTTTCTTCCACATCAGTTAACATTTTTGATTGCTTTTTCAACTTCGATATCCTCTTTGATTGCTTCTTTCACTTCAAAATCCTGTCTTATAGCTTTATAATGCACGCCAAAACCGCGAGCTGCGTGCAGCTCGCGCACCACCCAACCTCTAGTTATATTATATATAGCTCGATTACCACTCACTCACTCACTGACATGATTGTTCTCCCAGATGCAACCTCGTAGGGTTGAAATTTTTGGTGGATTCGTATAGAGGGAGTGGGGGCGACCTCAGGAAAAATCTGACATTTCCCCTTTTCACCCCCTTTCACCCCCACCCCCCATGTATCTCGGAAACTATAGGTCGTAGAGGGTTCGCGCTCAAACTAATGTTGCTCAGGGTTTATTTTTATGTAAGGATTCGAAAAAAAAAATTAGGGTTCCATACAAAAAAAAATTGTCCCATACAAAATTTTCACCCCCTCATACAAAACTTTTTTTTCTTTACTTTAATGACATGTGTCGATGTTTGGTGGAATTGTATAGGTAGGACAGGTGTTGGGTAGTTGTAGGGTAGGTGTAGGGTAGGTGTAGGGTAGGTGTAGGGTAGTTGTAGGGTAGTTGTAGGGTAGGTGTAGGGTAGGTGTAGGGTAGTTGTAGGGTAGTTATAGGGTAGGTGTAGGGTAGGTGTAGGGTAGGTGTAGGGTAGTTGTAGGGTAGTTGTAGGGTAGGTGTAGGGTAGTTGTAGGGTAGTTGTAGGGTAGGTGTAGGGTAGAGGTAGGGTAGGGGTAGGGTAGGGTAGGGTAGTTGTAGGGTAGTTGTAGGGTAGGTGTAGGGTAGTTGTAGGGTAGTTGTAGGGTAGGTGTAGGGTAGTTGTAGGGTAGGTGTAGGGTAGTTGTAGGGTAGTTGTAGGGTAGGTGTAGAGTAGTTGTTGGTCGATTTCATTTCGATTTCGATTTCGATTTCGATTTCGATTTCGATTTCGATTTCGATTTCGATTTCGATTTCGATTTCGATTGCGATTGCGATTTCGATTTCGATTTCGATTTCGATTTCGATTTCGATTTCGATTTCGATTTCGATTTCGATTTCGATTTCGATTTCGATTTCGATTTCGATTTCGATTTCGATTTCGATTTCGATTTCGATTTCGATTTCGATTTCGATTTCGATTTCGATTTCGATTTCGATTTCGATTTCGATTTCGATTTCGATTTCGATTTCGATTTCGATTTCGATTTCGATTTCGATTTCGATTTCGATTTCGATTTCGATTTCGATTTCGATTTCGATTTCGATTTCGATTTCGATTTCGATTTCGATTTCGATTTCGATTTCGATTTCGATTTCGATTTCGATTTTAATTTGCTTCTTTTACATCAATATTCTCTTTGATTCCTTCTCTTACATCAATATCCTTTGTTAAAGCATCATCCTCTTAAATATCCTCTCTAATTGCTTCTTTTACATCGATATCTTCTTTAATAACATCTTTCACTTCGCTATCTGCTTTGATGGCATCTTTCTCTTCGATATCATCGTTGATTGCTTTTTTCTCTTCAATATTCTCTTTGATCACTTTTTCCACATCGATATCTTCTTTGATTGCTTTTCCCACATCAATATCACCTTTTTTGCTTCTCCCACATCAATATCATTTTTGATTGCTTCTTCCATCAAAACTTAAACCGCGAGCTGCGTGCAGCTCGCGCACCACCCAACCTCTAGTTATTATAATATATATAGCTCGATTACCACTCACTCACTCACTCACTGACTCATTGACATGATTGTTCTCCCAGATGCCACCTCGTAGGGTTGAAATTTTTGGTGGATTCGTATAGAGGGAGTGGGGGCGACCTCAGGAAAAATCTGACATTTCCCCTTTTCACCCCCTTTCACCCCCACCCCCCATGCATCTCGGAAACTATAGGTCGTAGAGGGTTCGCGCTCAAACTAATGTTGCTCAGGGTTTATTTTTATGTAAGGATTCGAAAAAAAAAATTAGGGTTCCATACAAAAAAAAAATTGTCCCATACAAAATTTACACCCCCTCATACAAAACTTTTTTTTCTTTACTTTAATGACATGTGTCGATGTTTGGTGGAATTGTTTAGGTAGGACAGGTGTTGGGTAGTTGTAGGGTAGGTGTAGGGTAGGTGTAGGGTAGGTGTAGGGTAGTTGTAGGGTAGTTGTAGGGTAGGTGTAGGGTAGGTGTAGGGTAGTTGTAGGGTAGGTGTAGGGTAGGTGTAGGGTAGGTGTAGGGTAGTTGTAGGGTAGTTGTAGGGTAGGTGTAGGGTAGGTGTAGGGTAGTTGTAGGGTAGTTGTAGGGTAGGTGTAGGGTAGGTGTAGGGTAGGTGTTGGGTAGGTTTTGGGTAGGTGTTGAGTAGGTGTAGTGTAGTAGTGGGGTAGTGGTGGGGTAGTAGTGGGGTAGTGGTGGGGTAATGGTGGGGTAGTGGTGGGGTAGTGGTGGGGTAGTGGTGGGGTAGTGGTAGGGTAGTGGTAGGGTAGTGATAGGGTAGTGGTGGGGTAGTGGTGGCGTAGTGGTGGGGTAGTGGTGGGGTAGTGGTGGGGTAGTGGTGGGGTAGTGGTGGGGTAGTGGTGGGGTAGTGGTGGGGTAGTGGTGGGGTAGTGGTGGGGTAGTGGTAGGGTAGTGGTGGGGTAGTGGTGGGGTAGTGGTAGGGTAGTGGTAGTCGATTTCGGTTTCGATTTCGTATTCGATTTCGATTTCGATTTCGATTTCGATTTCGATTTCGATTTCGATTTCGATTTCGATTTCGATTTCGATTTCGATTTCGATTTCGATTTCGATTTCGATTTCGATTTCGATTTCGATTTCGATTTCGATTTCGATTTCGATTTCGATTTCGATTTCGATTTCGATTTCGATTTCGATTTCGATTTCGATTTCGATTTCGATTTCGATTTCGATTTCGATTTCGATTTCGATTTCGATTTCGATTTCGATTTCGATTTCGATTTCGATTTCGATTTCGATTTTACCAACGATATCCTGTTTGATTTCTTTTTTTCTTTTCGATATCCTTTTGATTTCTTCTTCCTCTTCGATATCCTATTTGATTGCTTCTTTCATTTCGAAAATCTCTTCGATTGATTCATCCACATTCCTCATTCATTATCATTTCAATTTTTTCTCTTCGATATCCTTTTAATTTCTTCTTCCTCTTCGATATCCTCTTTGATTGCTTCTTCCACTTCGATATCGTCCTTGATTGCTTCTCTTCCATCAATATCATCTGTTATAGCATTATTCTCTTGGATATCCTCTTGGATTTTTTCTTTAATATCGATATCCTTTTTGATTGCTTCTTCTGCTTCTAAATCCTCAACGATTGCTTTTTCTACTTTGATATCCTCTTGATTGCTTTTTACTTTTCAAAATCCTCTCTGATAGCTTTACAATACAACACCAAAACCGCGAGCTGCGTGCAGCTCGCGCACCACCCAACCTCTAGTTATACTATATATAATTAAACTACCACTCACTCACTGATTCACTGACTGACATGATTGTTCTCCCAGATGCCACCTCGTAGGGTTAAAATTTTTGGTGGATTCGTATAGAGGGAGTGGGGGCGACCTCAGGAAAAATCTGACATTTCCCCTTTTCACCCCCTTTCACCCCCACCCCCCATGTATCTCGGAAACTATAGGTCGTAGAGGGTTTGCGCTCAAATTAATATTGCTCAGGGGGCTCTTTAATATAAGGATCCGAAAAAAAAAATTGGGTTCCATACAAAAAAAAAATTATCGCATACAAAATTTTCACCCCTTCATACAAAACTTTTTTTTCTTTACTTTAATGATATGTGTCGATGTTTGGTGGAATCGTATAGATATTTAGTGTAGGTTAGGTGAAGGTGTAGGTGTAGGGTAGTTGTAGGGTAGTTGTAGGGTAGTTGTAGGGTAGTTGTAGGGTAGGTGTAGGGTAGGTGTAGGGTAGGTGTAGGGTAGGTGTAGGTAGTTGTAGGGTCGTTGTAGGATAGTTGTAGGGTAGGTGTAGTTGTTGGGTAGTTGTAGGGTAGTTGTAGGGTAGGTGTAGGGTAGGTGTAGGGTAGGTGTAGGGTTGTTGTAAGTTAGTTGTAGGGTAGTTGTAAGGTAGGTGTAGGGTAGGTGTAGGATAGTTGTAGGGTAGGTGTAGTTTTTGGGTAGTTGTAGGTTAGTTGTAGGGTAGGTGTAGGGTAGTTGTAGGGTAGTTGTAGGGTAGGTGTAGTTGTAGGGTAGTTGTAGGGTAGGTGTAGGGTAGTTGTAGGGTAGTTGTTGGTCGATTTCGATTTCGATTTCGTTTCGTATCCTCTTTTATAGCATTTACCACTTCGATATCTTCTTTGATTGCTCCTTTTACATCAATATCTTCTTGATTAGCATCTACCACTTCGATATCTTCTTTGATTGCTTCTTTAACATCAATATCATCTCTTATAGCATCATCCTCTTGGTTATCCTTTTTGATTGTTTCTGCCACATCAGTTAACATTTTTGATTTCTTTTTCAACTTCGATATCCTCTTTGATTGCTTCTTTCACTTCAAAATCCTGTCTTATAGCTTTATAACGCACGCCAAAACCGCGAGCTGCGTGCAGCTCGCGCACCACCCAACCTCTAGTATATTATATTATATATAGCTCGATTACCATTCACTGACTCACTGACTGACTGATTGACATGATTGTTCTCCCAGATGCAACCTCGTAGGGTTGAAATTTTTGGTGGATTCGTATAGAGGGAGTGGGGGCGACCTCAGGAAAAATCTGACATTTCCCCTTTTCACCCCCTTTCACCCCCACCCCCCATGTATCTCGGAAACTATAGGTCGTAGAGGGTTCGCGCTCAAACTAATGTTGTTAAGGGTGCATTTTAATAAAAGGATCGGACAAAAAAAATTGGGGTCCCATACAAAAAAAAAATTATCCCATACAAAATTTTCACCCCTTCATACATTTTTTTTTCTTTTCTTCGATCACACGGTTGTTCTCCCAGATGGAGTCGTATAGATATTTAGTGAAGTGTTTAGGGGTAAGGGTGTGGTGTCTTTTGTCTTTTAAGTCTTTTTTGTCTATTTTGTCTATTTTGTCTATTTTGTCTATTTTGTCCATTTTGTCCATTTTGTCTATTTTGTCTATTTTGTCTATTTTGTCTATTTTGTCCATTTTGTCCATTTTGTCCATTTTGTCCATTTTGTCTATTTTGTCTATTTTGTCTATTTTGTCTATTTTGTCTATTTTGTCTATTTTGTCTATTTTGTCTATTTTGTCTATTTTGTCTATTTTGTCTATTTTGTCTATTTTGTCTATTTTGTCTATTTTGTCTATTTTGTCTATTTTGTCTTTTTTGTCTATTTTGTCTATTTTGTCTATTTTGTCTATTTTGTCTATTTTGTCTATTTTGTCTATTTTGTCTATTTTGTCTATTTTGTCTATTTTGTCTATTTTGTCTATTTTGTCTATTTTGTCTATTTTGTCTATTTTGTCTATTTTGTCTATTTTGTCTATTTTGTCTATTTTGTCTATTTTGTCTATTTTGTCTATTTTGTCTATTTTGTCTATTTTGTCTATTTTGTCTATTTTGTCTATTTTGTCTATTTTGTCTATTTTGTCTATTTTGTCTATTTTGTCTATTTTGTCTATTTTGTCTATTTTGTCTATTTTGTCTATTTTGTCTATTTTGTCTATTTTGTCTATTTTGTCTATTTTGTCTTTTTTGTCTATTTTGTCTATTTTGTCTATTTTGTCTTTTTTGTCTTTTTTGTCTTTTTTGTCTTTTTGTCTTTTTTGTCTTTTTTGTCTTTTTTGTCTTTTTTGTCTTTTGTCTTTTTTGTCTTTTTTGTCTTTTTTGTCTTTTTTGTCTTTTTTGTCTTTTTTGTCTTTTTTGTCTTTTTTGTCTTTTTTGTCTTTTTTGTCTTTTTTGTCTTTTTTGTCTTTTTTGTCTTTTTTGTCTTTTGTCTTTTTTGTCTTTTTTGTCTTTTTTGTCTTTTTTGTCTTTTTTGTCTTTTTTGTCTTTTTTGTCTTTTTTGTCTTTTTTGTCTTTTTTGTCTTTTTTGTCTTTTTTGTCTTTTTTGTCTTTTTTGTCTTTTTTGTCTTTTTTGTCTTTTTTGTCTTTTTTGTCTTTTTTGTCTTTTTTGTCTTTTTTGTCTTTTTTGTCTTTTTTGTCTTTTTTGTCTTTTTTGTCTTTTTTGTCTTTTTTGTCTTTTTTGTCTTTTTTGTCTTTTTTGTCTTTTTTGTCTTTTTTGTCTTTTTTGTCTTTTTTGTCTTTTTTGTCTTTTTTGTCTTTTTTGTCTTTTTTGTCTTTTTTGTCTTTTTTGTCTTTTTTGTCTTTTTTGTCTTTTTTGTCTTTTTTGTCTTTTTTGTCTTTTTTGTCTTTTTTGTCTTTTTTGTCTTTTTTGTCTTTTTTGTCTTTTTTGTCTTTTTTGTCTTTTTTGTCTTTTTTGTCTTTTTTGTCTTATTTGTCTTTTTTGTCTTTTTTGTCTTTTTTGTCTTTTTTGTCTTTTTTGTCTTTTTTGTCTTTTTTGTCTTTTTTGTCTTTTTTGTCTTTTTTGTCTTTTTTGTCTTTTTTGTCTTTTTTGTCTTTTTTGTCTTTTTTGTCTTTTTTGTCTTTTTTGTCTTTTTTGTCTTTTTTGTCTTTTTTGTCTTTTTTGTCTTTTTTGTCTTTTTTCGATATCCACTTTGGTTTTCTATATTCGATCAAAAATTTGTATTTCGTACAAAATTTTAAATCACTTGTATCTTCTAACGGTTAGAGATAGACATGCAAAACTTTTATGAAATGTTATGTTATTTTTTTTTTGTAAGCTTGCTTATTTCACTACAATATCCTGTTTGATTGTTTCTTCTACTCTGATGTAGTCTTTTATGGCTTCGTTCACTTCGATATCCTCATTGACTGCTAAATCCACTTCACTATTATCTTCGATTGATTATTTAACTTCGATATTCTCTTTGATCTCTTCTCTCACACGATATCTTCTTTGATTGTTTCTTCCACTTTGACATCCTTCTGGATTGCTTGTTTTACATCAATATCCTCTTTTATAGCATCTTCGATTTTGATATCCTCATTGATTGCTTCTCCCACAACGATATCTTCTTTGATTGCTTCTTTTACATCGATATCGTCTTTGATAACATCTTTCACTTCGCTATCCGCTTTGATTGCATCTTTCTCTTCGATATCATTGTTGACTTCTTCTTCCTTTTCGATAATATCTTTGATTGCTTCTCCCACATCGATATCTTCTTTGATTGCTTCTTTCTCTTCAATATTCTCTTTTATTGCTTCTTTCACATTGATATCCTCTTTAATTTGTTCTTCCACTTCGATATACTTTTTGATTGCTTCTCCTATATCAGATATCTTCTTTGATTGATTCTTTAACAAAGATATCCTCTTTGATAGCGTCTTTTACTTTGATGTTCTCCTTGTTTGCTTCTTTCTATTTGAAATCCTTTCTGATAGCGATAAGATGCAAAACATAAACCGCGAGCTGCGTGCAGCTCGCGCACCACCCAACCTCTAGTTATAATATATATAGCTCGATTACCACTGACTGACTCACTGACTGATTCACTGATTGACATGATTGTTCTCCCAGATGCCACCTCGTAGGGTTAAAATTTTTGGTGCATTTGTATAGAGGGAGTGGGGGCGACCTCAGGAAAAATCTGACATTTCCACTTTTCACCCCCTTTCACCCCCACCCCCCATGTATCTCGGAAACTATAGGTCGTAGAGGGTTCGCGCTCAAACTAATATTGCTCAGAGTGCTTTTTAATATGAAGATCCGAAAAAAAAAATTAGGGTTCCATACAAAAAAAATTTATCCCATACAAAATTTTCACCCCTTCATACAATTTTTTTTTCTTTTCGTCGATCATACGGTTGTTCTCCCAGATGGAATCGTATAGATATTTAGTGAAGTGTTGGTGTACGGGAAGGGTAGGTGTTGGGTAGGTGTAGAGTAGGTGTAGAGTAGGTGTAGAGTAGGTGTAGAGTAGGTGTAGAGTAGGTGTAAAGTAGGTGTAGGGTAGGTGTAGAGTAGGTGTAGAGTAGGTGTAGAGTAGGTGTAGAGTAGGTGTAGAGTAGGTGTAGAGTAGGTGTAGAGTAGGTGTAGAGTAGGTGTAGAGTAGGTGTAGAGTAGGTGTAGAGTAGGTGTTGGGTAGGTGTTGGGTAGGTGTTGGGTAGGTGTTGGGTAGGTGTTGGGTAGGTGTTGGGTAGGTGTTGGGTAGGTGTTGGGTAGGTGTTGGGTGGGTGTTGGGTAGGTGTTGGGTAGGTGTTGGGTAGGTGTAGGGTAGGTGTAGGGTAGGTGTAGAGTAGGTGTAGGGTAGGTGTAGAGTAGGTGTAGGGTAGGTGTTGGTTGTGATTTCGATTTTGATTTCGATTTCGATTTCGATTTCGATTTCGATTTCGATTTCGATTTCGATTTCGATTTCGATTTCGATTTCGATTTCGATTTCGATTTCGATTTCGATTTCGATTTCGATTTCGATTTCGATTTCGATTTCGATTTCGATTTCGATTTCGATTTCGATTTCGATTTCGATTTCGATTTCGATTTCGATTTCGATTTCGATTTCGATTTCGATTTCGATTGCTTCTTCTTCTTTGATATCATCGTTGATAGCTTCTTCCTCATCGATATTCTCTTTGATTGCTTCTTCGTCTTCGAAACCCTCATTTATAGCTTTCCGAAATTAAACATAAACCGCGAGCTGCGTGCAGCTCGCGCACCACCCAACCTCTAGTATATATATATAGCTAATAGCTCGATTACCACTGACTGACTCACTGATTCACTGATTGACATGATTGTTCTCCCAGATGCAACCTCGTAGGGTTGAAATTTTTGGTGGATTCGTATAGAGGGAGTGGGGGCGACCTCAGGAAAAATCTGACATTTCCCCTTTTCACCCCCTTTCACCCCCACCCCATATGTATCTCGGAAACTATAGGTCGTAGAGGGTTGGCGCTCAAACTAATATTGCTCAGGGTGCTTTTTAATATATGAATCCGAAAAAAAAAATTAGGGTTCCATACAAAAAAAAAATTATCCCACTCAAAATTTTCACCCCTTCATACAATTTTTTTTTTTCTTTAATTTAATGACATGTGTCGATGTTTGGTGGAATCGTATAGATATTTAGTCTAGGTTAGGTGAAGGTGTAGGTGTAGGGTAGTTGTAGGGTAGGTGTAGGGTAGTTGTAGGGTAGTTGTAGGGTAGGTTTAGGGTAGGTGTAGGGTAGTTGTAGGGTAGGTGTAGGGTAGTTGTAGGGTAGTTGTAGGGTAGGTGTAGGGTAGTTGTAGGGTAGTTGTAGGGTAGGTGTAGGGTGTAGGTGTAGGGTAGTTGTAGGGTAGTTGTAGGGTAGGTGTAGGGTAGTTGTAGGGTAGTTGTAGGGTAGTTGTAGGGTAGGTGTAGGGTAGTTGTAGGGTAGGTGTAGGGTAGGTGTAGGGTAGGTGTATGGTAGGTGTAGGGTAGGTGTAGGGTAGTTGTAGGGTAGTTGTAGGGTAGGTGTAGGGTAGTTGTAGGGTAGTTGTAGGGAAGGTGTAGAGTAGGTGTAGGGTAGTTGTAGGGTAGTTGTAGGATAGTTGTAGGGTAGGTGTAGGGTAGTTGTAGGGTAGGTGTAGGGTAGGTGTAGGGTAGTTGTAGGGTAGGTGTAGGGTAGTTGTAGGGTAGTTGTAGGGTAGGTGTAGGGTAGATGTAGGGTAGTTGTAAGGTAGGTGTAAGTTAGGTGTAGGGTATTTGTAGGGTAGTTGAAGGGTAGTTGTAGGGTAGGTGTAGGGTAGTTGTTGGTCGATTTTGATTTCGATTTCGATTGCTTCTTCTTCTTTGATATCATCGTAAATTGCTTCTCCCACATCGATATCTTCTTTGATTGCTTCTTCCTCTTCGAAACCCTCTCTGATAGCTTGCTTCTACAACTTCGATATCCTCTTTGATTGCTTCTTCCACTTCTAAATCTTCATTGATTGCTCCTCCTACTTCAATATCATTTTTAATTGCTTCTTTCACTTCTAAATCCTGTCTTATAGCTTTACAATGCACGCCAAAACCGCGAGCTGCGTGCAGCTCGCGCACCAGCCAACCTCTAGTATATATATATAGCTAATTGTAGTAATAAGTTCTTTTTGTTTTTTATAGTTTGTATTTTGTGACGTCATCCACTTAACAGGCACTGTCAGAATTACCAGCGCTGCACAGTGTTCCGCTTCATGGCAACACTGTGCAGCAATATGCTGAGACAGGGCCTTTTAACCCCGCGCAGCGCCTGGCTTAGTGGGTGGGTGCCTTTTAGGATTTTTGTTATTATAATTTTGTATTGTAATCATGTTATAGGTACCTTACCTACATATTTTGTATTTTATTTATCTGGGTCAATAAATGTATTTTCTTTCTTTCTTCTTTCTTTCTATAAGGCCAGTCAAAAAGTCCGTATAAAAAACGGACATGATCATTTTCTCCACGCTAGGTTGCGAATTGCAGGGCACAGCTTCTCGCACCACCGACGCTGGTGGCCGTCGACAGCTAGGGAATTTAGCTGTGTTTGACTGCGCTATGCTGCAATCGGCAGGCCGACAGAGCCCCCTTTGTTATACAGAAGGGTGCACCACGGGCAGGTGAGGTTGGCTAGATTTCCGAAGATAGAGCTTGGAACCCCAGTGGTAAGGCTGAGCATCAGTCGACCTCTTATTTACTAAGTGCGTATTTCCACGACTTACTTGCTAAGTAAGTTTTTCCTCGTCCTAAAGCGGGTACAGCCTGCTGTAACGAAACATGACAGGAGCATTTTATAAGTGTGGACGAAGCACGCGCACGCAATTCGTACACACTATGGAAATTCTGTTACATCGTATGATAAATTGCGATTTTTAGTTGATTAATGATGGCTTTTCAGTCGTTAAGCCATGTCGGAGGCCTTCGGGCGGCCTAAAAACTCCGACACCAGAGTTGGCCACTAGCTCATACGAAGAAGAAGAAGAATTGCGATAATTTGGTCGTCAAATTATTTCATTGCGTGTTACATTACATTTTACGTTTCGTAAGTCTGTACCCGCCAAGATTCTCGCCTCATTCAGAAATACAAAAGCAAAAGTCTACGATTGCTATTAAAAATCTTATAGGAGGTTTAGAAAACCCCAACGAATATTATTCGATGAGCAGACGGGTCCTAATTCTCAGCAATAGATATTTAATGTCACGTTTAATGGTGGCGGGCTGATTGCGGCAAAGCAAAGCCTAATTCCGGCACAGCTTAATTCCCCTTTAGTAGGGGGATATGGCATATTCCCCTTTAGTAGGGGAGGCCTATGTCCAGCAGTGGACTGATATAGGCTGATGTGGTGTGGTAGTCACGTTTGATTATGTATCTAGATCGCGGAAACTGTCAAAGCTGTATGGAATTGGACAGTTGAGATATAATACTGTTAATGTGTGGATACTATTTATTATTAAAGGGTAAAGTTTAATCCCTATGTCTTGGCCTCAACAGTCGCCTTTTTCTAAGTGTCACCTAAGGATAGTGACTACTAGTTGGCTGAAGTCTGACATTTCCCTGTAGTGTGGGCGGGCGTGCCATCCGCCCTGCATCGATTCACCGCACTGCAGATGCGTCGGATAGAGATGGGACAGTACTATATCGATAATATTGTAATGTTTCAATATTATTCGACGATGAAACTGGAGTACCAGAAGCCTCATTTACTAATTCAGTTGCGTACCGAAATGGTAAGCACCAAACCTTTATTTGGAAACTTTGACGTTTCATTTGACGAAATTCATAGAATTTCAATTGACAAACTGTCAACGTTTGTAAAATCGGGACCGGTGCTTATTATTTCAGTGGGCAACTGAGTTACTAAATGCGGCTTCTGGAGACTAGAGACTCTAGACTCAGTCATCGATTTGTCATTTTAAATTCGCTTGCATCGATGTATGTATATTGCTACTGAGCTACACATGGCGCAAGGGACCATACCTAGGCATTCTTCTGAAGTCATCCCCGTATGAATAAGTAGAATTTCCAAATGTTGTCCGCCATTTTGTAATTCGCTTTCATCGATATATCGATACAATACACCCATCTCTAACCATCCTGCTGACGTCATTCCCTTGACCCGGCAGAATCTATCTTGCTAAATGTTATTCCAGATTCACGCACTTATAACCTCTATCCTGGAGAAATAAGGTCGACATTCCTGTGATGCACTAGATTTAATCTAGATGTTCCCGGAGGATATTAGTCTGTTTTAATAAGGAAGCTTAGATGCAGTTTGTTTTATCTTATTGTGGAAAGTTCTGGAAAATATTTTCCTACTAGCTTCGCTCGGTACCTATTCGGATAACTACAAATAAAAATACAATTTTAATTTATTTATTCGAAACTTATGTACCTACATTTGTCAAAAATTAGAAAGGTCTCAATAATTAACCGTCATACTTGAATGAGTTTGATTTTCAATATCGGTAAATAAAACTATTTGTGTTGCTCTGTAAAACAAAGCTTTTTAATTTATTAGCTTTACAACAATAACATTGTGATTCTGGTTATAACTCAACTTATCAACACATACCTGTAAAACAAAGAAAGGACATTTAAGTTTTATGCACGAACAGCCCTCTTCTGCAACACAAATATGGTGTTGATATCTGCAGCATTCCCCCACAACAAAATGCCGTACGACATAATGCTATGGAAGTAGCTGAAATAAACTAGTCTAGCCGTTTCTACGTCAGTAAGTTGACGGATTCTTTTGACTGCGTATGCTGCAGAACTGACTCTGTTCGACAACCCATCTATGTGAGCGCCCCATTGAAGCTTATTATCTAAAGTTATGCCTAAAAATACAGTACTGTCCACAAGATTTAGATCTTCATCTTTTATAAATAAATAAATAATGCTGGACGTTATCACACAGCATCATGTAGCCCCAAACTAAGCAGAGCTTGTATTATGGGAACCACATGATTAATATACTACACATATACAGTTTTTTTTTGTAAATACATACTTATCATACATAGAAAACACCCAGAATCGGGACAAAGATCTGCAGAACATGCAAATATTTGTCCCGCGGCGGGAATCGAACCCGCAACCTAAAGGGCTAAAGCCATACCCCTGACGCCACAGTGATCTAGTTTTCTGATTAATGTTTCATGGTGTACGCAGTCAAATGCCTTAGGCAAATCACAAAAGATGCCTAAAGCATCATGTGAGTCCTCCCACGCATCGTAGATATGCGATACCAACTCAACACCGGCATCAGTTGTTGATCTGCCCCGCGTAAATCCGAATTGTTTGACATCTAGTAAGTTGTTAAAGTTAAAATGGCTTTGCAGTTGATTAAGAATAAGCTTTTCAAAAATTATACTAAATGTTGGCAGTACTGATATCGGTCTAAAGTTAGTAGGGTCAGAACTACTACCGGATTTAAATAAAGGTGTTATTTTACTATGTTTCATTAAATCAGGAAACTCACCACAGTCAATACATTCGTTAAATATAAACGCTAGTTCTGGTGCGACAATGTCAATCAACGATGTTACAACGCTAACAGAAATGTCCCAGGGATCCGTAGTTTTTTTGACATTTATCAGTTTCTTCCATGTACGTCATCACTGACAGCGCGGTAAAGTTTAAAATTAAAGGAAGATTTTATTATTTCCTTTACATACTTATAAACGCTACTCAAAGTTCCAATGCTCAAAGTTAGTCCTGTCACTGTTTGTCATTATGTAACTGTAAGAGATGTAGGTACTGTAAGACAGAGACTTATAAGAGGCCATATAAGATCATCACCATGTTTCGATAAAATAGGCTTAGGTATAAAAAGAAGCCTTTAAGTTATCCCAGGTCAAGAACTAAACAATGTGTCCCCAGCTTGTGGACATAGACGAACACTACACCTTTATTAAGGTATTTTTGACCAATATGCAAAGTATTAAAACAATTGGTCTAGTATTTACCGAGAAAACAATGGTTTTAAAATTGTTAAAATAATTGATAAATGTGACGTGGCCATAATATGTAAATGTTTTATTGATGAAAAGCATGCATTTCATACTCACACAGGCACCTCTTGTCATCTTATTCGTGTCAATAAATAAACAGTACGCTACTTTTTTTTTGATTATCTGGAATTAAATTTATTATAATATTTAGATTTTTATTTTTACTTCTAATTAAAACCAAAACTGTTTCACAGCATTTGTGAGAAGTAGTATTACGAGGGTATTCATTCTTTGTCCACAGGCTGGGGACACGATGTATAATGAAAAATTTCATAACGTTTAGTGTTTTGGTATGACGGAGCCGGATTTTTTGTCGGATTTTGTGAATATAATTGTGTCTATATACATTCACATGCCTGTACACCGGCGGGATGTGCAGCTCTATACCTAATAATAAACTTCCATAATTGTAATTTGACCATGTTTTGTGTCAATAAATAAACTTTGAACTTTGATCTTTGGAGGGACAATCATTTCACACACTTATATATAAATTTCACATTCATAATATTAGTAGAATTAGTTTTGACGTTTTTCATCACCATTGATTGTATTATATAATTTGTCAAAGGGTTTATATTTGGTATATTCTTTTTTGCTTTAAAATATTATTTTATATTTATACAAAAATTTCACACACATAAATATACACAACACTAAAATTTCACATTCATAATACTAGTAGCATTTTAATAGTATTGACGTTTTTCATCGCCAATCATTGTATTAAATAATTTGTCGATAGCGCTCACTGGTTTTATATTTGGTACATTCTTTTCCCTTTATAAAATTAAGTTTTATTTATTAATTGAAAGTTTTTTTAATTAAAACAGTAACAATATTTAAATTTCGTCAATGTAATGTTGGAAACTAGTTTCCGCCCACGCTCATTCACATGATACCCGCGTAAAAAATATATTCCAAGTTTCATCCAAACCCCTTCAGTCGGTAAAGAGAGAGAGAGATAAATAATAAATAAATAAATAGTGTTGAACACACAGCATCATGTAGACCCAAACTAAGCAGAGCTTGTATATATTAAACCACATGACTGATAAAGTACATAAATATATTTTTGTAAATACATTGGTACTTAAGACATTAAAAAAAAAAATAACACACACACACACACACACACACACCACACACACATACACTCATACAAACTTTTGCATTTATAATATCAGGGTGATGTGATGTGTTATGTTATATGGCCTCAGTTATGCATGATTTATGAACATCCTAGGCAGAGCATAAGCTGTTGCTTACACGGAGGGCTCGCGTGAAAGGGGTTTCTCTCTAGAGATTAATCCTTGGCTACGGTAACATAAGCAAACTCAAACTCGAATCAAAATGTTTTTATTGAATACAAACCTTAGCTAACACTTTGAATTGTATTTTTGTTTAATTTACACCAATTTGTGACGCGACCAAACAGAAAAGGATTGGCAAGAAATCGGCTTGAATTATATTTTTCTAACGTCTTCTTTATTTATTTTTCTTAACTCATTGTTTTTAAGGGGAGACAGTTCCATTTTAAGCTTTTTGTCATCTAAATAACCAAAAAGGACAATGCCGTCTGATGTATAACGCTTGGTATCAAGACTAAAGCGAGTGATCAAACCAAACCAATAAGTTTTTAGTCGATTCTCTCTCTTTTATCTTTGCGGTCGGTAACTTCATGACTGAAGATCATGATCACTCTGCGTTGTCTTCATGATGAACTGAACGACTTGTCTCCAGCGGCTTCTGTTGGCAGCCATCTGCACCACTTGATGAAGTTTAATTTTGTCTTCTTTTATCTGATCTCGTCAGGGATCTACCGCGTGATCTTTTCCCCTCTATGTGTCCCACGATGAACTTCTCGAGGCTGTCGTCGCTACATTTCGCTATATGCCCGAAGTAACAGAGTATACGATGATGACAAATCGTGGAAAGCAGGTTCTTAGCTTCAACTGCGTGAGGATCGATACAATGGTGCGTTTCGCAGTCCACGGTATCCAAAGGATTCGCCTCCATCACCACACTTCTAATGCATCAATCCTTTTCCGCTCTCTAGCTAAGATGGTCCATGTCTCCACGCCGTATAGGAAAATTGTTAATATCAAATACAAGGCGTACCTTAGTTTTTCACGAAATGCCTCGTTTATTCTAAATATCTTCTAACCGAGTCATTGCGTCCCTCTTCATGGCCATCCTGCGTTTTAACTCTGGCACACAACTTCCATCAATGATGATGAGTGAGCCGA
Organism: Horisme vitalbata; assembly: GCA_951804965.1. Classification (NCBI taxonomy): domain Eukaryota; kingdom Metazoa; phylum Arthropoda; class Insecta; order Lepidoptera; family Geometridae; genus Horisme; species Horisme vitalbata. Next base: position 25,629,973 of record OX638094.1, on the reverse strand, counting down.
GGTAGATGAAGCTCTCGACTTCTTCTATACCCAGGCATGTGCCCGATAAGAGTCCTGCTCGGTCAACTACTATCAGTTTCGTTTTACTTCTATTGATAGATAGTCCCAAGGCTTCACTCTCTTTGTCCAGACGACTTAGTAGCATTTTCATATCCGTCCTCGATGGTGTTACCAAAGTTGTGTCATCGGCGTAGCGAAGGTTGGTATTTTTTCTGCCACCTACAGTAAACCCTCCATGCCAATTTTCAGTTGCTCTGCGAATAATATATTCGCCGTAGATGTTAAAGAGCAACGGTGAGAGTATACAACCCTGGCGCACTCCCTTCCTCGTTTCAAACACGTTAGAACTTCCGGCGTCGATACGCACAAAAGAACGAGTATTGATGTAGAGGTTGCTGACTAGCTTAATAAGGTGTTCTGGTACCCCCATTTCACATATGTCTTTCCATAGTCTATCCCATCGAATGCAGTCTAAATAATTAAAAATGAGGGTTGTTTCCACCGTAAATATTTATGGTTGTTGCCGTCTTAAGGGCGATACAGACGGTAAAGATACTATAACATTTTATCTTAAGAATTTATATAAATGTATATTAGGCGATCACAGATAACGAAGATACGATAATATATTTCCGTCGCGACCGCACGTGTTCTACGTTGAACAATATACAGATTGGGAGAGAAAACATATTTAATTTATTTTCTTCAAGGAAAACCAACAGCTTTGTTATAAAAGACTAACCATAGTTTATACAATAGAAAGCCAATAAAAGGTTCTCACGAATAGTTTTTATACTAGGTACATTTCGGTGAAAACTTATTATGTTACGATAAATTATCATATCGCTCTCTATCTTACGATATCAAAATATCAAAAGTATATATTTTATTAACCGTGTGTGATGCCTCATAGTGATTTTAAGACGAGCGATATTATATCTTAGTAAAGCGTCTGTAATATTTTTTTACTTGATTTTTAATTCCGTCGGTATGTATGTAAAACTAAAGAAAATGTTATTTATAAAATATAATAAATTTTACGGTAAATAAACGGTACGGGTTCTCGGCATTTTCCTTTTAAAATAAGCTATAGTACATGCATAACGAAATTTTTGAAGTTATCTACAGATAAATTAAGTAGCCAAGGTCGTCGTCGTATCAGAAAATTAAAGCGATCGCTGTTATTTCCAACTTTGGATATCTCATCATCATCGTCATCAGCCGATAGCAGTCTACTGCTGGACACAGGCCTCCCCGAATGAGCGCCATTGCGCCCTGTCCTCAGCTCGACGCATCCAGCTTCTACCAGCACCCTTACGCACTCCACCTGACTTGAGGACTACGTTTGCCGAGCTGCTTCACTGAATACAGTTTTGCTAACAAAACATATGTACAGATAGTTTTGGTCTACTCTTTTATTATATCTATACTAAGATGATGTCGTAATTATTAAAACAAAGTCATCTTGGAAAACATTCGTCACTATTATAACAATAAACAAGAGATGTACAGTTACTCATTTGCCATGCATAGGTGATTCCTAGTACTAATTAGATATACAGTGCTAATAGCATTAGAGAGCCGTAGTTGCTTAGTGGAATGTACTCCGACTTCCAGAGGTCGTTGGTTCGAATCGTTTTGCACCAATGGATTTACATAAATCACTACCACTATACTTACAAGAGTAACATGTATGAGAAAAAATTAACAAATATGTATAACTTATATAGAATGGAAGCCATGTATGCCAACTCTTATTTCAAACTGGTTGCTTATTTATTTATTTGTTCGCAGGTTAGTCGTGGGTAGGGCTTGCAAATATTCGAAAATATTCGTATTCGAATATTCGAATTTTTTTCGGGTACTATTCGAATTATTCGAATATTATTCGAATAATAGAAAAACACTATGATTTTATTAAAATCACATCTTATTTTGTTATTTTGAGTGTTATTTTCATGAAGAAGTTTAAAATATCAACTTATTTTATTCATAAACGCGTTTTTTCCATCAACTAATTTAAAAAAAAAATACAATAACGTATGTCACCGTAACGAGACATTGGTGATTTAAACGCACAATCAACCACAAATTAAAATTTTCTTCTTCGTATGAGCTAGTGGCCAACTCTAGGGTCGGAGATTTTAGGCCGCCTGAAGGCCTCAGACATGGCACAACGACTGAAAAGCCGGGACCAACATCGTGACGTGCCTTCCGAAGCACGAGCACGAGCACACTAATGACCACGCGGAGAGTTGCTTAATCAAGGTGATCTCTTAACTACACCGAAGTAAACCACGCCAAGGACGGACGGACGGACAAAGCAGCACCAAAGGGTTCGTTTGACCGGCTCGATAATGTCACTATAAAAACAGTCTTATAAATGTGGGTTAGTTGGTATTTTAACAAAATCATGAAAATAAACATTCACGTTAACGACAGAGACGAATGGACAGAACAGTTTCGTCAACTACGCGAATGCACTACGCGAAACTTCCGAGTGTATCCGAACCGTGTTCCGAACCCGATAAAAGTTATTGGGTTTGGATCGGATCGTTCAACATGTTGTTTACCCGAACGACGACGTAAACTTGTATAGTCTTGTATGGATATATCGCGCGAACTCTTAAGTGGCATTTCATGCACATCTGATCCGATTTCGGTGTTATTAATTTAAATCGTATATTCGAATATTGAAATATCAGTATTCGAATATTCGAACAAAAATAATATTCGAATTATTCGAATATTCGAATATTCGAATGCAAGCCCTAGTCGTGGGTAATCTTGCGATATACAAAATTTTAGTGAATGGGCACCTGTTTTTGCGTCCCTACCTAGGTAGGTACTTACTTCTTATTCAGTCAAATTACTTTCCTACCTTTACAACATAAAACTAAACACATACTTACACACACACACACACACACAAACACACACACAAACACACACACACACACACACACACACACACACACACACACAAACACACACACAAATGCGATTGAAATAGAACAGTCGTTGTAATATTTAAAATTCTTTATAAAATTACCATTGCTGCTTTGTTGTTGTTACCAACCTATCTTTTTACTCTTTATTGTTTAGTTTTTGTGATTAGTAACATACTCATCTTCTAACTTATCGTCCTAACGCATATTACGAGCTGTTTACAAAATGTGGATTCAAATTGGTTTATGTACAAATTATGTTTAACTAGCCTATAATTTAACATTGTAAAACTGTTAATCCTTGTTGAAATAAAAATAAATAAATAAATAAACTTATGTATGAAAAATATCAAAAATCATCATCATCATAGCAGCCATTTTCGCCAACCGCTGGGCCTTCCTTTGATTACCACGTTTTTACTGATATAAAATATAATAAATTGTTTCATTACATAATAAATATTGCGAAAATGAGTATGTTTGTTTATTACACTTACAGATCATTATGGAATTTCGTATACCTATTACACGATGTAAGGGGTACGGAAAAGAACATAGGCTACCTATAATTCAGAAAAACGTTCATGCAATATCGTCCGTCCATCTTGCTGCAGGACGATCGACGATACTGTACTGTCTGTACTGGATCTTGTGCGGATCTTCACTTCACTTCTTTATTAAATGGCTTCTGTGATAGTTTCCACAATTTCGCAAGTATCAAGTATAATTGTTCATAATAATATGAGGCAACGTAGTACGGTTTATTAAGTCCAGTCGTCCAGTCTTCAGGTCCTGTTTTCTTTTGTGCGGATCTTATTGGGACTGTATATGGCGGTGGTCATTTAAACACAGTTTATACGGTTATCAAAACTTGTATTATAAATTTATAAAGAAGACACGCCCTGTTGCGGCTTAGCATAACAACTGTAGACAAGGGATTTGTCGACCGAAGAGTAGAGAAAACTTATTTTTGTATGTAGATGTAGCAACATTTTGAATGTTTTAAACATGTTTATCAAATGAATTCATAAAAATAAGCGTTTGGGGGAAAAATAGACATGTTTGGGATGAGGCCCAAAATTGAGGAAAAACACGTTGTCTTCTCTATCGTAGAGTAGACATACGCAGCTCGCCGCATAAATGTGTCCATTTCGGAGGAGGTAAATCTAAAACGCACGTAAAGGCTACCCGCAATATGCCTACACCGAGTATTGCAATATTTCGACCACATTGCTCGCAGAAGCTCCGACAATCTGGAGCCCCTGATGGTGACCGGAAAGGTGGAGGGTAAAGGGTCAAGAGGAAGTCAGCGTGGCTCTCCATCAGGCGGCCGATAGAAACTGCATGGAGGCAGACAGTGAAAAGACTGTACCAAAAGAGTCGCGATCCTCAAAATTGAGGGAACGACGGTGGAGTGAAGAACACACGTCTGCTCTCCATAGCAGTACAGTTACAATAATTATAGATATCAAAGTAGGCATAGACCAATTATATAAATAAAAAATAATTTAATTTAGCAATTTAGCACTTTATTTTTAAAAACTTGCATATTTTGTACGTTTTTGCGCTGCAACGAAGGGCTACATGGTATAAAATTTGACAGGTTTTTCAGTGTAATTACTCCTACGTTCTAGGAATCTTGTAATTTACTAGTCTTAAAAAAAGTAAGCAATTTTTTTAAATAAATCCAACGCAATCAACTTATTTTCCTCAATCCACATTTTGAAAAATCTCACGTGTTATTTGGGGGGGGAGGAGGGGTCGAGCAAATTCTCATGACATCTCACCAAGGGGGGGAGAGGGGGGTCGAAAAATCGCCAAAATCACCTCACGTAATTAATGGACGCCCCCTTACTCCACCTGTCATCACTTTGTCAGGAGGTCTGTAACAAATTCATCTGAAAACACGTGTTAACACACGTATTAACCACTGTGTTCTGCCAGCTATGACATGGTGCTGAGACATGGCGTCTCACGAAGGAGGCTGTGCACACATCAGTGAATGAATGAAATTATGAACACTTCATTGCGTAAAAAATATAACAAAACACAATAATATTTAAAAATGGTACGATGTGCGGCCTTATCGCTTAAAATTTCTTCTTCCAAGCAACCTATGGATGGAGAAAGTGATAAAAAAAAACATAAGGGATGTATATATTATGATAGTACAAAAACAGACTACAATACGCTACGCGGAATACATATAGTTTATTCATATAGTTTATTTCCACAAAACGGCACATAAGTATACTTCAACACAAAGTAATAAGCTTGTTGCGCCCACGCGGACACCGCAGGCTCCATGGCTTGTACATATACTTATACTTAACAAACTGCAAATTTAGCTCAATACGAATACATGCAAAATAATAACAATAGACTAGGTAATGGCTATCAAATACATAGGTACTTCACTAAACAATATCGTAAATCAGTGTTGCACAGCGAGGAGTGCGCCATGCGCATTTTTAGACCGACTCCCAATACTGAAATCCGCAAGCAGACTAAGGTCCAGGACTTTCGCGAGCGGATATTGGGGCTCAAGTGGAGTTGGGCAGGACACTAGGCCAGACGGAGTGACGACAGGTGGACCAGAGCGCTGACCGAGTGGTGGCCGAGAGTTGGTTACAGAAATAGGGAACGTCCTCCAGCGAGATGGGTTGACGATATTAGAAAGACCGTCGGCGGCACCTGGTTCAGAATAGCGCAGGATCGAGGTAAGTGGCATAATCAAAGGAAGGCCTATTCCCAGCAATGGGTCAAAAACGGCTGTTAATGATTATAACTTATACAAAAGGCTATGCATTTAATAAGTTTCACAAAAGCGAGAAATACGTCTAAATAAATCTTAACAAGAACCTATGGAAAATCGTCACCATTTACCACTTTGATTAAACAAATAATATCAAAGGAAAACCCAAGCAACAGACGTTTTGGCATCTGCCATTGCAAATCCAACTCTACACCACTGTAATAAGGATACCTCAATATGGGTGATTCTCAGGTATTTGTAAGGATTTCATATAAATTATAATGCTCTTTAGTTTTACAGTCAGTTACAAAAGGATTTCACTCTAGAACAATGTATAACAGTAAAATGGCATCGTGTAGTTTGTTTGTGATTTTGGTTATTTTTGTAATGATGCAGGTGAGTGAGGAACTTTAATTTTACCAAAAAACAAGTACCCAAGTTTTTTTTACAAAAACCTTAAAACCGACTTCCAATACCTACTTATCTGAATACTTATAAAGGTACTTACCTAAACTAAAAACTTAGAAATTGAGTTAGTTCCGAAAGCCATCTGTAGTCTTCATCATCAGTTCCATTTCACCAAATGGTGCTCTCCGAGAGCAAATGCACTACATGTTACTATAAACCAAAATTGCTATATGTATATAATATGCTGTTTTTAGACATTTGAATGGTCTCTAGATATCTCCAGGATCCCAGGATGGAAATGGAACCACCTAGAAATTAAGCTTTTTAAACATGAGAAATTTCTAATTGGTCCAGCTGTCTTCGAGAAATCGGGGAACATAATACATTTAAAAAAAGATTCCGACGAATAGAGAACCTCCTTCACTTTTTTTGAGTCTGTAAAAAAATATCAAAATAGGTTCGCTATGGGAGCTACGGTAGCACAGCTAGACACACGTTATCAAAGGGTTTAATCAGGAGAAGTACACTTTGAATCGTATTTTTAAAATTTAGGTAGGCACACCAGGCAGATTTGGGCAGGTTTAAAAAAAACACCCCTCTGTTTCCGTTGGGGGAAGTGGTGGTTTAGCTACAGGAATGTACTTCGTCTTCCAATCCGGAGGTTGTGGGTTCGATTCTCGGCCGTGCACAATATTTTTTTTATTTCACTGGGCCACACCACGCTTAGAGTGTCTAAAAGTATTATTGTTAGGTGTTATTTTGTATCATTATTTCCAAATTAAATACAAATATAATATCGTATGTTTAAAATTTAGGTAGGCACACCAGTTCTTAATTATAAGAAACCAAACAGAGAAGACCTGGAAAGTTTAAAAAAAAATACCCCTCTGTTTCCGTTGGGGGAAGTGGTGGTCGAGCTAGAGGAATGTACTTCGTCTTCCAATCCGGAGGTTGTGGGTCGTCGAATCTCAGCCGTGCACAATATTTTTTTATTTCACTGGGTCACACCACGACTTTAGTGTCTAAAGGTATTATTGTTAGGTGTTATTTTGTATCATAATTTCCGAATTAAATACCAATATAATATCGTATTTTTAACATTTAGGTAGGCACACCAGTTCTTAATTATAAGAAACCAAACAGAGAAGACCTGGCAAGTTTAAAAAAAATACCCCTCTGTTTGCGTTGGGGGAAGTGGTGGTCTAGCTAGAGGAATGTACTTCGTCTTCCAATCCGGAGGTGGTGGGTCGAATCTCAGCCGTGCACAATATTTTTTTTATTTCACTGGGCCACACCACGCCTATAGTGTCTAAAGGTATTATTGTTAGGTGTTATTTTGTATCATAATTTCCGAATTAAATACAAATATAATATTGTTTCAGGGCATCAGTGGCCACTGGATCGGAGGCCACGGGTGGGGTGGCCCCCCGGTGGTGGTGGGTGTAGGAGGTTTCGGGGGAGGCTTCGGTTATGGGTATGGTGGAGGATTCTACAGGCCTCGGCCACCGATTTTCTACCCACCCCCACCATTTTTCGGTTAATCATCTGACCGCATGAAGAAATTGAAACGAAATGAAATGAAAATTCCAAAAAATTCTGAATTTACATGAAATAGGAATTACATTGTACTTGATGTTGCTGAACTGACTTGATTATTACTTTTGCATAGTTATATTTTTATTCAATATTTTAAACTTAGCAAAAGATATTTATTGTAAGAATTGTCAAAGGACAATGGGCAAAAATGTATGAAACCTATCACCTACCACAACCAATAGCAACGACATACCTACATGTCATTGCTATTGGAGGATAGTTCCAATTTGTCCGTCTCCTTTATTTTGTCAATAAATTATACTTACTTTGATATATTTCCTTTTTATTTTTATAAACGGGTTTTTTGTAACCATATAAGTAATTATTTTGTGTTCTTATTATCTCTGGACGCCACCCTCCGGCCAGGTGGAGTGATGATCTGCTGTCGGTTGCTAGAAGCTGGATCCGTCGAGCTCAAGACAGGGCGCAATGCCGCTCATTAGGGGAGGCCTATGTCTAGCAGTGGAATGCTATAGGCTGATGATGATATATATCACCACATGTACTGAACCTGATCTTGTGGATAAGGCCGACTCGGCTGAGAGGCTGGTATAGGTGCTGAAGTCTGCTCCATCAATCCATGTCCCAGGCACTACAGCATCCCGACCATATAGCAAAAGTTATCATTTGACACTGTATAAAATCATCTAAGTAAGTAGATGAAGCTTTCATGGCGTGGCTTACTTCGTTGGTCTTCGCAGATCATCTAGGTTAATCAATACTCCGCCCCGAAACTACTTGGATGGGTTACCGTTTAAGGGCATTTAGATCTGAGCGCCTCCGTGCTTCGGAAGGCACTTTAACATGTTGGTCCCGGCTTTTTCAGTCGTTCAGCCAAGCTTAAAAACTCCGATATCAGAGTTGGCCACTACCTCATACGAAGAAGAAGAGATCTAATTAGATACAAAACGCATAAATACTCACGCTTTCTGGACATTCATTTTACTCGGGGTTCTCCTCCATCTATGGAACCCAAGACAAACCAACCTCACCTGTCCCTGGTGCACCCTGCTAAATAACTCTTCTTTGATGACTGATTGCGGCAAAGCGCAGCCTAAACTGGCACAGCTAAAGCCCTTGGCCGCCGGGAAGCAGCTTCGGCTGTGAGAAGTTATGCCTTGCGATACTCAATTCGCATGCCTAGGCTTGAGAGAAACCTATGTCCAGCAGTGGGCAGATATTATGGGCTGATGTTGTTGTTGCATTGCTCTTTGTGAGGTACGTAAGCTCAAATTGTAAAGCAAATACATTTTTATCAACGATGTGTTAATTTTCGTCTCCACTTATTTTTAGGTAGAGTTCATTGTCTTATGAATGTCAAACAATTTTTCTGAATAAAATATTTGTTATAGATAAATACATAAATAGTGCTGGACACAGCATCATGTAGCCCTAAACTAAGCAGAGCTGACGAGGTTGTCATCCTCCCTCGCTACGCTCGGGAGTATAACAACCTCGTATAATAATGGGATGGTTTAGTCCCTTGCAAAACAATCTACTATTTTTACAGACCTGAAACAAATTACCTGCAAATAATGCAAAAATTGGTCCTGTGGCGTTAATCGAACCCGCAACCTTCTGCGTCGCAGGCGGACCCTTCACTACTGCACCACAAAGGCCGTCAGATACTCTTACTAACGTATACGTCGTATTTTTATGACGAATAATATTATGCGAATAAAAAAATAATAGGCTCTTTTTTTAACCGACTTCAAAAAGGAGAAGGTTCTAAATTCGACTGTATGTTACTTTTTTTTTAAATTTATTTTTTGTATGTATGTTCCGTGATAACTCCGCCAATAATGAATAGATTTTGATGATTCTTTATTTGTTTCGTAGATCATACTTCAGAACAGCTTCAGCTACCCACTTATCTATTTAAAGTCGGTGCCAAATGCCAGCCAAGTCTAATAGGTAGTAAATAGATACTATGTATGTAGTAAGTAGGTAGATACTTGTAGGTAGTATATATTATATACTACTTATTAGACTTGGCTGGCATATAGGACCGACTTCAAATATATGAGTGGGTAGCGCTTACCATGGGGGAAGTACTGCCACCATGCCTATTTCTGCCGTGAAGCAGCTGTGCTGTGTTTCGGTTTGAATGGATGCAGGGCGTTTGCATCGTAGAACACGTTCCAAAAAACGTGATCTACAATGCAATGCTTTTGTTAGGTAATGGTTACCACTTAACAACAGGACCATGTGCTTGTTCCATCTACAAGTAGATACCTTACAAATAAATAAAAAAACAAGGAATTTCACCAGAGCATAAGATCCAGGAGTATGGATGACCAACGATGGATCAAAGCAGTTACCGAATGGTGACCGAGAGATGTGCGGCGGCCTCGAGGCAGACCACCTACCCTATGGTCGGAGGATATTGTGGTATTCAGCACTCAAACACACTAGCACGTTAACTGCGGGCCTCGGAAACTACACTACGCACCATGCCCGAAAAAAAGCAAATTATAATTTGAGACAAATATTTGCAATGATTTAAATATTTGTCCCGCAGCGGGGATCGATCCCGCAATCTGCGTCTCAAGTAGACATTCGCCCACTGCGCCACAGAGGTCGTGAATGACACTAAACGGCCATCCATCATTGTAACCAGGCAAATGATAGACTAAAGACATGGCTTACTTTAGTATTTTAAGCAGATTTTAAAACGCCACGATCGCTTCATCATTATTTTATTTTAATCACATATTTTATTTCCTATGTTTTATTTGTTAGCTCTTCGCCTGAAACACAGGATTACCGAGTTCAGGCTCTTGTTTTTATTATCATCATCATCATCATCAGTCTATAGCTGTCCACTGCTGGACATAGGCCTCCCCTAATGAGCGCCATTGCGCCCTGTTCTGAGCTCGACGCATCCAGCTTCAACCAGCAGCCTTTTGCAAATCGTCACTCCGCCTGGCTGGAGGGCGTCCTACACTACGTTTGCCTAGCCGCGGTCTCCACTCAAAAACTCGTTTACCCCAACGGTTGTCGGTTCTTCGGCAGATATGGCCAGCCCACTGCCACTTCAGTTTTTATTATACCTATGTTTAATTAAGATTTCTGTACCTTTTAATATTTTTATGTTACCAATTTAAGAAATTTTGACTAAATTATTTTATTTCTTTTATCATCAGCGCATCTTGGCCGTCAAAAAAATTATAATATGACAATTGTTCTATTCACTTTTAGTCTTCAGTACGGTTTAGATTCTCATGAGACCGTGCGGTGCCCGGGGCGTGCAGTGAACGTGGCCCGGACGGGGCACGGGTTTGAAACGATAAATACATTTGGTATGAAATAAATTATACTACACAGTGCATGATCCGTGTCTCGTCCGGGCCCGGACGACGCTCGTCTACACCATGGTTGTTGCACGGACCCGCCCCGTCCCCTACTGTTTCATACAAAATGTATGTAACGATTTAAATCCATGCTCCGTCCGAGCCACGTACACAGCACGCCCCGGGCACGGCCCGGTCAAATGAGAATCATCCTTTAGCCTGTGCTGTGACTGTGATTGTCAATCAGTAAAAAAGTTAGTATTAATTGACTCCCTTATTAATAACCAAATGTCAATACATAACGGCTCGATAAAGAAAGCTTGTCTCTGTCATTTCAATGTAAATAAAAAGAGGTGACATGATATTTTAACGCCATTTTAGCTATCTGAGGTTTATAGAACTGTTATGAATAGGATCAATCACATTTCACATAATTTTTATATAATTTTCACAAACTTTCGCCTTTAGTGAATAATAGGCGCTAGTCACAACCAAACCGCTTAGCAGAATTTTGAATTTTTTATAGAGGTACTTTATATTATAAAATGAAACAACATTGCAGACATAATTTATATAATTATAACACAACACAAATTACATTATACGTACAACAATGTATCTTATGTGCCTACTAACAACATACAATATTCATTATCATGCTGAATCTAAGATAATTTCGACTTTTAGGCCAAATGCAACCTCTAAATGAGTTTTACGATAAAATAGAAAAGTCCAAGAAGATATTATATATCTTTAACAGCGTAAAGTATTTGGCAGAAAATATATAATAATAACTTTTCATATAATTTCAGAAAATAGTTACATCACAGTTCTTACGCTAAATAACAGAGCTGACAAAAAGTTTAGTTTTCAAAATTGTGATAAAAGAAATTATCTATATTAGTGATATGTTTTTTACCTAGGCACCTATCTTTCGACTTATAAGGATCTAGAAAAAAGCCATCTATTTTACACTTAATCTAGAAATATTAAGACTAGAATTAGTATGATATGTTTTAAATTTAACATCGATATTTTTAACTAATATAAATGCCTCAGCCAGCAGGATATGTATTTGTTTCAATCGAAGACTTATTTAATTATAATTCTAATTATAGTTAAAGATTAAACATTATTTTTATTAGAAGACGCGATTATTCGCCGTTATAACTATTAGTTAAACATTCATAAGTATGGATTATTTAGTAAAACATTAATATTCTATATCTACTACACGATTATTTAAATAAAATTAAATAAGAATTTCGCTCCGCTACGTTACATATCTTTTTGTTTTTTTTTTCATTGTTTATACAAAATAAAATTATGCCAATCGTTATACCATTTTTCAAAGCAGTATGTCATTTGTCATAATTATTTTTGAAATTTAGTTTTTTATGATAATAATTCAACATATCGAGATCTTTCGTCCTAGATTTAAAAATTTACAGTAGCTATCCTACAAGCAAATATTTTACAAAAACTTAATTTCAAAAATAATTATTTAAAAATCATAATTTCGCAATATTATAAGTTTCTTAAAATTATAGGAATCGTTATCGGGCTCAATCATGTTATGTAGTTTTTAAGAAACTTACAATAATTACAGTATTTTTTTACTTACAAAAATTACAATTGTAACTTTTTTAAGTAAAAGTAAAGTTAATGAAATAATCAAGGACCGCGCGAAAGGAGCTCCTATGAATAATTAAAAAGCTACGCCTTATTCAAAGGGAAGCTAAGTAATTAAATTAACATTTCAAATGAAAACGACTGAAAAGCTAAACTAACGGCAACCAAGCAATCTTGGTGGTCGGTAGAATAGAATAAATTAAATAAAAGATAGGGTATACTGCGGAAGACATATACCTACCTACATTGCAAAAAAAACAAAAATCAAAGTCAGAATGACAAAGACACATAGCCTAAAAAAAACAAAATGTCACGCTCGCTTCCCGCGGATAAAAATGGCGTCTAATGCAGGCGATATACGCCGATGCGTTTTTCGCCATTGGTGTGCTGCACGAATTCACGTATTTGGTCGGTGGCGACGGGTCCGATGCATACAAGCGGTTCCTTGAAGTATCCACAGCTCTGTAAAGGTATCTAGTGTTACGTAGGTACTTTCAGATCCCTAACTAGATTTCGCGCCACGACTCTAATCCGACGGCAAAAGAGGTATAACTCGATTTCGATCGATTTTGACTACGAAATGTCTAGAATAAGACCTCTTAGACGAGCTCAGACGAGCATAATAATTATAGTAAATTTATACGAAATAACAACAAAATATTTGTTTTATTTACTACAGTTCTACGATAGCAGCGCCGCGTCTATAGAACTTAGATTTTGCATCTATCTTTCCGATTGCTAACTAACTTACATTTTGCATCTAATTATGTGTTTTGTTTGTTCATGTAATCGTTTTAGGTAAACTGGCCTTCCACGATACAAGCAGACCTCGTAAGGGGACCATCAACAACTCTTTTTATATTATGGCCTGCGCAGACCGCGACGGCAATTTTTACCAATGGACATTCAAACCAATCGAAATAGAAATACTATACAAATTCTTATGCTTTAATATAATGCCGTGGCATCGAAAGGGATGTGAAAAAATTAAAATCCTTTGCCAGGCCGTCCCGGTCTGCGCAGGCCTAGGCTTTTTGGTAAATAAATTATTTGTACATGTATTCTAGATTATTTATACCCTACACAGTCAAGTAATCAACTAGTAACTGACGGACGCTGTAGTACCTGGGACATGGTTAGATGCAATAGGCTTCAGCACCTATACCATCCTCTCAGCCTAATCGGTACCACAAGAAAGACATGCTCAATACGTGTTGGGGCTGACGAAGTTGCGGGTTTCTTAACGATGTTTTCCTTCATCGTTTTAAGCACGTATTGCGCACATACATAGGATACACTTTGGCGAATGTGCGCAGGAATTACACAATTTAATTCCCCCATCTCCATTTCATTATCGACGTCCAGACGCACGGAGTTTCGTCATCCGTACACGGTGGACATTCCTCCAGCCCGCACGAAGCGCTTTGCTGCAATTTTTCTCTTTAGGACAGCTAAGGAATGGAATACTCTTCCGGCGTCAGTGTTTCCCGATCGCTTTGACTTAGGGGTCTTCAAGCGTAGAGTTAATAGGTAAATTCTAGGCAAGCGTGCTACATCGTCAACCGCATTTCACTTACCAACAGGTGAGATGGCGGTCAAACGTAAGCCTATAAACTATATAAAAAAAAAAACATTCATTTTAAGAATTCAAAAAAATTAATCTCCTTTTGGAGATAAATGTAATCGGATCTAATGATAAAATTGCTTTCTTGGTAAATAACATTAGGTTGTTTTAATTATGACAAGCGCCCCGTAACAATATTTCAGTAGGAAAATATGTTATTCAATTTAACATGGCCGCCTTTGGCTTATATTCTTGGGCTTTTTATAAATTCTTTATTTAAAATAAAAAGGTTGTTCTGTTTTGAACGCAAACCGTTAACAAAACCTCCTTTGTATCCTTCATCAAATAATCGTCTTGTTCAACCTTGAAAGAAATTTCTAAGAAAGTTCTTTTCATTTGAATTTGGATCTTGGCTTTGTATTGTACCTACCTACCTTCATTAACTTTTCTAGTTCAGACGTGTAGGTACAGACAGACTGTATCAGATAGGTACTTGTATAAACAATTTTTATTTCATTATAAGTTTTCTGAGAAATGTTTTCTACATTTAGTTCTCTGTTAGTTATTTAGTCGAGTGGTAAATATCTAAATGGTAAATATTATTATACATAATGACCCATGACATCAATAGATTAAATTATAAGAACTTAAATGCCATCTAGAGAAGATTTAAATAATTTCTGATACAAAACTAAGAAGAATTAGGGGAAAGTAGTCTATGTAGTTTATGTAGTTAATTGTTTAAGTCGCTACTTTCCTACTTATCTATAATATTTATAATATTCCTATTTTAAGGTTACTTAACAGCGAGATAGAGGAGGTATGAAAAGAGTGTAGTTTATACATATACCCACGTTACAATAATATAAGTAAGAAATGTTTATGTTCAAAATATTGAAATTATTGAGCTGATAATTTGCCCAATGCAGTCCTAGACCAGGAAACACAGGTTTAAATCCCATGTGATCAATCCAGTCCATCCAAAGGTTGCCTGGAAGAGATTACTTTTAACGATAAGGGCGCTCATTGTACAACCGCGGATTAGTATTATAGTTTAATTAGTTGATTTAAATATTTGTATTTTTTTCTGGTGTACAATAAAGAGTTATCTATCGATCTATCTTTTTTTTTTAAATTTATTTATCATTTAAAAGTATTATATAATAAATGTTTTTAATTAAAAATAGCAACCAAAAAACCACTGAGGTTTAAACATACTTGCTATTTGAGTAGTCTCAAAATACATAAATTAATAGTTTTGATTACGTAGACTGGGTACTTAAATTATGTACCTGTCTGGTAGGTTCCAGTCCACTTTAACAAAGGAGCCTAGGTAAGTGCATTTAAGAAATAATATTTTAATTTGTATTTTATATTACTTCTTGTAATACTATCACGCACATTAATGGGTAAATCATTTATTAGGCGAGGAACCATGTGCCTACCTGTACCTATATGTATCTATCTATCTGAGTCGAAATGTTTGGGATATATAAAAAAACTAGGAATCACAATATAGACAACATTTTATCCAAGTACCACGCGACCGAAGCCGCATGCGGAAGCTGTATAAAATAAATCTGAAGGTCTAAACAGAATAATCTTACCTTCCTCGCCTTCTGCCTGTGCCGACGTTGCATGATGCAGCAGAGTCCTCGAGTGACGTCACATTCGCTGGAGGTGCCGCAGTCCTCGTTATACTGCTTGCGGCCAGCGGATGGTGGGCGGCAAACGTGCATTTCACCTGGATACAGATATGTCGAGCTAAGATAGGGCGTGGGCCGAGACAACATGCCGTGTGACGTAGCTAATGCATTAGAAGTTAGAAAGATCAGTCCACTGCTGGAGAGCGAGCCAAATGATAACTAAAACCGAATGAGCTAAGCGAGCTGCTTCAGTACCTCTGACTTGTAACTCTTCATCATCATCATATATCCTGTAGCAGTCCACCAGACATAGGCCTCCGCTAATGAGCTCCATTGCGCCCTGTTCTGAGCTCGGCGCACCCAGCTTCTACCAGAAGCCTTTCGAAAAGCGTCACTCCACCTGGCCAGAGGGCGCTCTACACTACGTTTGCCGAGCCTCCACTCAAGAACTCGTTTATCCCAACGACGGTTATCGGTTCTCCGGCAGATATGGCCAGCACACTGCCAATTCAGCTTATTACTGCCTATAACTCGCTTAGCTCCTACAATAAGTTCGATTATATCTATGTTATTGGGTATCCTGTAAAAAATATGGAGTGACCGAGTTGGTGGTTGGCTTGATTATCAACCAGTGATCAACGCCTTTACACGTTGAGTACTGCTTGATCTTTAACCTACTTAAAGACCATAAGTCGCTCAGCGAGCTATGAAATGAGCTGTGCTCGGAGTTTCTCTGAAGGATAGAATCCGAAACGAGACTGTCTGACATAGAACTAAAGTTGTCGACATAGCTCACAGAATCAGCGAGCGGGATGCATCGAGCTGAAGACAGCGCGTAATGGCGCTCATTAGGGGAGGCCTATGTCCAGCAGTGGACTGCTATAGGCCGATGATGATGATACATTCTGTTGTGGCGAGCAAAGCGAGTAGAACACAAAGATTACAGTACCTGGCACGACTTCTTCGCAGATCAGCCCAGCGTCACACTGATTCTCTCGGTTACACATCTCCCCCATCTTCCTTCCACCGAAAGCGGGAAGGCAGCGTCCTCCATCCTCTGCGGACAAAAGAGAGTTCATCATCATCATCATCAACGACCTATAGAAGTCCACTGCTGAACATAAGTCTCCCCCAAAGAATTCCACGAAGAACGGTCTTGAGCCCTCTCCATCCTCCGTTAGAAGAGAATTACAACACGAGTTTTCAATAGGTGTCGTTATAATACATTTTGACTATTAGTCAGGTTATGTTTGTTATAGCATTGGCGACTATATCAAACAAGACCGGCAAAGTGCGAGTTACTCGCCCACTGCGGGTGACGTCAATTCATACATTCAGTATTGTATTCTCGTGGATATCATGAGTAGTATAGTAGTGAGTTCTAGTGAGGGAAATATATAGCTCCTCTCACTCACACTCGATGTATGAAGAGGGGTAGAACTTTTTGTACCCATATTTCATACTTTGCTTTTTTATAACTAGTTGCATCCACGAGGCTGACCACCATAATTTGAAACAGTTACAGTCTGCGCACATTGGACGACAAACGTCAGCGATTAGGCGCTACGACAAGCAGCGGGGGAAAATTTTCATACATTTTGTTCAAAGCTTCGCACACACGGCGACAATCGCGACAGCAAGACATGACAGACGCTCGCGACTAAGCGCGACGACTAAGCGTCGTGTTTGCGAGGGCTATTAGTGATGGAATTATTAGTAGTTTTTTATTCGACTTCAAAAAAGGAGGAGGTTCTCAATTCCGTTGTATTCTTGTTACTTATTAGTAAGTTTTGTTCGTAAATTCAAAAACTGTACGGTACGTCTTTTATAAAAATAGAAACCTGTAATAGAGTAGGCAAGTCAAGGCCTTTCAGATAACCGTGTAACTCTCCTTATAGCTTGACCACCGTTTTCTTACATTTATTATTTTAATATATTTTATTTTTTTACTGGCAATCGTATTCAGTTAGTGCATTTTAAATCTATACCAAATTGCAAGACAGACAAAGCGGCACCATAAGGGTTCATTGCACCGGTTCGGTAACGTCACCCTAAAAACGATCTGCGTAAAATTTTATTCATCAGAGAATTCAAATCCAAATCTACTTTTATTCCATTTCACTAAACTTATCTTGTTACTAAGGTAGATTGGTTACATTACTAAACGTTTTAAAAAATATAAATCAAAAACACACTAGAAATTTAAATGAAATAAAATTGACAAAACCGTCGTACAAGATGAAAAAAATAGTCCCATATGGTCTGGAGTCTGGTCTAGCTGTAAGGATCAATGACGAGAGTTGCCAAAGTAATTCATTAAATTTTGTTACCCTTTCTATGGAAGGATGGACAACAGTGGCTAAAACAATAGATGTCGCCTTGAATAAATAGGTAAGCTCGCCAAATCCAGTGCTGGTTGGATCAAGATTAGCATATAAAGGATGACTGTAGAAAGTGGAGGGCTTTTGCCTAGCATAGGCGTTCTCAAAAACATTACATTGATTACTCTAATAAAAAAATATTTTACATAGACACAGGTACTGTACTGAAACTGGTAGAGTTCACTAGTTGACTCTACCGTTTACTCTACCCGTGTATACTAGCCCTAAGAGCCTATTCTAACTGAATGAAAATAATAATACTTTTGATAAGAAGCATGTCCAAAAACAGAACAAAAGAAAAACAATTTCGCATATTTCCTTGAATCTTGAACTTCTCAGAATCAATTTAACAACTCCATACGAAGTTGGTCTGGTACAGTTAGCTTCAAATATTGCGGTAATCAAAAGATTTAAAAACGCACAAAACTTTTTTTTCTCGAAAATAGATTTTTATTGGAAAGTTTAGAAATAAAAAATAGCCTTTTTCTACGAGTTGCATCGGAAAAATAACAATTGTCACAAATAATGGACGTTTGTATCAAGAGTTTCCTAACACTAAGTGCTATCTTAGGGTGGTAAAGCACGAGCTTATATCTAAAGACGAATAAATGAGTTGTCAAATGCTTTTAGATAAAATTATAAAGTAGAAGCTGGTAGAAGCTGGACGCGTCGAGCTGAGGACAGAGCGCAATGGCACAACTAAGGGGGTGCTATGTCAGCAGTGGACTGCTATAGGCTGTGATCATGATGATGATTATTTAATGATGCCAACATGAAACTGAATCTCTTACAATTATTATTTTCTTCAGTACCTAAATTTTGTATTTATCTAAACCCGCCAATTTCTCAACTTCTTACCAATAATAATCTGCATAGAAAAAACAAAAGGTTCAGATAGTGTTTCTGTATCTGCCATGGTTTCAGAATTCCCCTTATATCCCTCCCACATTTTGATGGGGTCAACCTTTTTACTTTATTTCTTCCACTTCACTCTTTTTTCGACGTCTGCATAGGAAACGTCTATATATACTGTCTTTGCTAAAAAAAATCCTGTTCCTATATAGCCGACTGTACCTTACAATAATCTTATGAAAGAGCTTATTTCATATTTTTTCTCAAAACAAGAGCTTTCAGAAGTTAATTGAAGGGAAACGACTTTGATGTAGCTAAGTATACTTAATATATAAATTAAATATTATTATGTATTTCTGGGTTATTCAATACAGTGAGCGCTCCGCTACTTCGTCTGCGTACAAGTTTTTCCCTACCGTACAAACACTATGCGAGGAACATAGTCTTCCTTACAAGTCTTTAGGACTTTATGAAGCCCTTAGGCTAGATGGAGTGACGATCTGTGGAAGGCTGCTGGTAGAAGCTGGATGCGTCGAGCTGAGGACAGGGCGCAATGCCGCTCATTAGGGAGGCCTATGTCCAGCTGTGAACTGCTATAGGATGATGATGATGATGACTAAAGAAACAATCTAGCTACTTATATAAAAATCTTGTCTAAGGTTGCAGCTGTATAGGCTTTGTCAAGTGTATTGGCAGACACCAAGCGTTTTTATCATTCAAATAGTTATTGATTGAATATTTAGAATATTTCGGTCTGGGTGTTCTCTATTTATTTATAATATGTCAGTATGTTTCACAAAAAATATATCTTAGTAATATAACCGTCATGTGGTTCCCATAATACATGCTCTGCTTAGTTTGGGGCTACATGATGCTGTGTGATACTGGCAGCATATCTTTATTTATTCTTATTGATAAAACAGTTTAACTTAAAAAACATTTTTGTCAATTTTTTCCTAATGATGTTTATTTTAGTCTTCTCAAACAGAATTACTGATTCAATATCCCGTCACGTTTCTATGATCAAATAAAACGTACATTTTGGGCGTAACGAGGTACAAAGTGCTGACGCAACCCCGTCTCACCCCGTCTCACTCCATTTACTCCAATATACCCCTAATGGGAACACGTTCACGAAAACTTTTTTAGGTTCACTATAAATGCGTAGCTCGTAGCTACAACACTATCGAAATATTAGTTACTAGCTGACCCGTCCGCAACTTCATTTGCTTATACTTGTATATATAAATTGAATCTTGAAACCACTGGCAGAAACTCGTAGTCTGCATCAGGTTTTTTTAAAAAAAATTTAGTGAGCGAGATTACAGAACACTACTAGTGGAAATGCACCTGCGGGATACGCAGAGTACCGTACTCTGCGCATCAGGAATGCAGATTTCGGTGCAATAGGCAGCCTGCGCCGAGACATTTTTTCCACTTAAGCTGTTCCTTTGTAAACTATCTCGATGGGGACTACTCATTTCCATCTCGTTCTATTCTGTAATCTAGCCACGTGGGAGTGGTGATCCCACCAGCTATAGTTTGTAGGATGGGTTTGGGACTGTCAGGTGACTTGATTTAGTTTTTAGTGTTATTAAGTTGTGCATTTAGTGTTATGAATAGATCGATCATCATGTTGTCCGCAATAAAATTATTTTATTTAATTTATTAATGAACACTATTCAAGCAACATAACGTCTTTACTGCAAATGTGGGAGTGCGAACTATTTATTTGATGTTTATGTATGTCAAAGACGC
The DNA here is from genome assembly GCA_951804965.1 of Horisme vitalbata. NCBI lineage: Eukaryota > Metazoa > Arthropoda > Insecta > Lepidoptera > Geometridae > Horisme > Horisme vitalbata. The sequence continues at coordinate 25,609,140 of OX638094.1, read as the reverse complement.
TCGGACGATTTTTGACAGTTTTCACTCGGAGTCTGTGACTCTACAGAGTACTATCTCGAAGGCAATCCCTTAAATTTATTACGATCGTCACGAATAATACCCACACAAGGATCACTTCCGGTTACTAACTATTACTTCCGGGTGGCGTGGGGGTCGTTTCCGGTACGTAACTTCCGGTTGTTCCGGTCATTTTGCTCGTATAGGGAAAATGTAGGTTGTTCCTTGCTTTTCCTTTTTATATTCTACATCATATCAAAATAAGTAATTACCTACCTGCTTATGTCATAAGGCCATCCTTTGAAATAGTTCAACGGATTTTTTAATAACTTTTCATCTTCAACAACAACACCAGCTTACACATATATACACATATACATATATATATACACATATACATATACCATACAGCCTACAAGAGAAAAGGTAGCTGCCCTTTATGAGGTCAAATTTTACCTCACCCTGTACATAGATTTCTCTTTATTTATGAGAAATTGAAATGTTAATTTAACGGTAAATAATATAAAAAAATGTTATTAAACGTAACCAAAGAGGTTACGTTAAATAAAGCTTATTATAAAATTTGTAAATGTAAAACAGACGTTAATTTAGTTTAGTTTTTAATTAACGTTGTTTTAAAGCAAACGAAAACTGACTTCAATGTTTGAAAATTACAAGTGAGGTTTTTTGAGTTATGCGGGGAACCTTCAGGAATAAAATTTATATGGGACCTATGAAGCCTACCCGTGAAACAAAAAAAAAATTTGAAAATCGGTTTAAAATGGACGGAAATACGCTGAACATAATTTGAAAAGATACATACAGCCAAAAATAGAACCTCCTCTTTTTTTTAGACTCGGTTAAAAAAATATTTTTTATTTTTATTTATTAAATAAATAAATAAATAATCCTGGACGTTAATCACACAGCATCATGTAGCCCCAAACTAAGCAGAGCTTGTATTATGGGAACCACATGATTGATATACTACATAGATACATTTTTTTTTGTAAATACATACATATCATACATAGAAAACACCCAGACCCGATATTGTTTTATTATTTTCTTCTCTATTTGGTCACGTTAAGAATTGGTGTTTAAAGAATACTACTCAAAGAAATTTAGAGTTAGAGATTTAGTTTGACTATGATGCAAAAGCCTGACTCTAGGCAGGTGATACAAGTATCACTTAAAAACCTTTTAGCAAGATCTTTTCATAAAAATAAGAGTTACTTAACACTAAAAGGCGGCGATAAAGTGTACGTAGCTTTTAAGGTGTCTACTTTGTTAAAGTAATGTTCACACCCTTAAGCCTTTTTAGTGATCCACCTCCTCCAATTAGGGGTGGGTGAGGGTTAAGTGATCACGCTTCACGAAAAGTTATGGAACTCACGATTTTAATGTAAAGTAGTTACGTGCAAGCTGATTTTTAGGATTACGTGCCTCAAAAGTTAAAATGGAACCCTATAGGATCACTTTGTAGTCCGTATGCCTGTCTGTCACGACCCTTTTCTTAGTAACACCTATAAGGTAGCATGTTGAAATTAATATCAAATACTCAGGTGTCCCTCCTAATAAGTAAAGTATTTTTTTTTCTAGTAAGTATCTGGTATTTTTTTCGTTTTCTAAAAATTCATGAAAATCGTTATTAATATTTTTTCACTTCTCTTGCTCAAAAAGTGTATCATAATAGCTTAGCGGGCCTAAAACTCGAGTTTAATACCTTGGGCTAAAAAGTATTTTTTCTGTTTAATTTTTGTCTAAAATCATCAGCCCGTATAAAGCATTCGTTCTCTTACATAAAAACTCGACTTCTTGGTGCTCCGTCAATCTTTTTTTTTGAAAATAGAACCGTCTTGGTGATGTTTTATGAAGGTTGATTAATTTGTTATAAAATGTTTGAAAATTGACTAATTTTGAATTGTTTTATTTTCTCGCAATCGAAGTGAAAAGTAGAGTGTTTTACTCGGGCCAAAACCACCCATTATAACTCGGTCTTGTCATCCTCCCTCGCTACGCTCGGGAGTATAACAACCTCGTATATTATGGGATGGTTTAGTCCCTTGTAAAACAATCAACTATTATCGTTCATACAAAATTTTATGAAAATCGTTGGGGATGTTTCATTGATTCAGATTATATACATACAAATATACAAGAATTGCTCGTTTAAATGTAATATAAAGATTAGATTATTCAGCCATTCTGATCCTACTGCAGGGCAAAAGCCTCGCACCCCTCCTTCACTCCTCACTCCTAAACGAGTACCTAAACATAAATTTAACTTACAGAGAACCACAGCCAATATTCAAAAAGATTATATTAGATTATATAGTTTAAAATATTCAAGCACCCAACTAATCTTACTAAGTTAGGGTATACCTACCCTAATCAAATTAGTACAATGTCAGGCTACGAATTATGAAGGTGAGGCCTTAGGCTGTTGACCCTGCTCAAGTTATAAAGCTGTTTCTAAATTCAGAGCTTATTAAGCAGCCGGGGTGGCCGCGTGGGAAGTACACCCGACTTCCGATCCTCAGGCCATAGATTCAAATCTCCATAATGTGCGTAGCTTTTTGCGTTTAAAAATATGCAAAGGTAAGAAGATATGCTGTGAATATAGTCTATCGGGCATATAAGGGCGTGGTATCCATTCACTTAGCTGTAACATTATTTAAATACATAGTTGTAATAATGTTTGATGTCTGGCTCTGTATTGTTGCTGACATGGACAATGACACAAAGAAAGATTGTGGAAGCGTTTGACATGTGATACTGGAGAAGGATGGAGGGGATCAGTTGGACTTAGTAGATGACTGTTAGCACTGAAACGAGAGGATGAGAAAATGATCATGATGGAAACCATACAAAACAGAAGAGGAAAAATTATGACTGTTTCATTAGAAACAGCATCGAAGGAAAGGTAGGAGGAAGATGCTGAACGGGAATGGCACAAGATCACCAGGAGTGGCGTGATAGAAAAGAGACCCTTCAGCAGTGGGTGCTACCTACCGGCTGAATAGCTAGATAAGGCGGCTTCCTCCAAGAGGTAGAGTAATATCGGATAACGTCCTGCCACTTCTTCATCCAATTCAATTGCTTCATCCAATTCTACTCTTAATAATTATTAATATCAACGGGTTATTTACCATGACGAGTTCCTCCCATGATCATGGCGCATGCAACTCGAAATATCGAGAAATATCAGAACTCATACGATCATGGTAAATAACCCGTTGATATTAATAATTATGTTCCCAACCTTGATAGTTTCAAAAGTTATACTGTTAAATAAATCAAATTCTTATTCAAACTTACTGTGACCATGAAAACCATGATTTCTTTAATAGTCTAAAAGTTTTATGAGTCGCGTGCAGAACCTATTTAAAAGCTCCGATCTAATTTGCAATTGTTATTTTACCTAGAATTTCCTTATAAACTGCTGAACCTATAAAAACTTATCGCTTGTTTATTCTACGAATTTTATTTCGTTAAAATTCGTAACAATTTTGGACTAGCATTTGCCATTTAGGGTAATGGCAAGTAATGGTAAGCGGCTTAAAGTTAATTAAGTTAAGTAAGGTAAGTTTTGAGTGCTGAATAACACAACTGAGCTGCAGGCACCGGTCCAGCAGTCAACGTGTTAAAACTTCATCTTAACCTGCAACAACTAAGTCTACAGCTGCAGGAACTATCATTGAGAAGAGCTGTAACAGTGGACCAGTTCATCCACAACCTCATCAATGCATCAGTTAACCAGCTCATCTACCATTTCGTCGCTGATCTATGTCCACAGCAGCAGGAACCAATCCTAGGGAGAGCTGTAATAGTGGACCAGTTCATCCACCACCTCCTCAAAGCATCAGTGAACCAGTTCATATTATCTTATCTTATGTACCAGTTCATCACTAACCTGTATCCAAGCAGCTAAGTCCACGGCAGCAGTCCCCATTGCTAGCGCACGGGGAGCTGTAACAGTGGACCGGTTCATCCACCACCTCATCAATGCGATTGGAGTCGAGACCCTCAGCATAGACCTCTTCAGGTTCCACCTGGTGGAAGAATTAATTGATGAATACTAGCTTCCACCCGCGGCTTAAAAACTAACCTATGTGTTAATCCAGGTATCTATGTATATTTCAAGTTTCATCAAAATTCGTTCAGTAGTTTTCACGTGAAAGAGTAACAAACGTCAATGCATGCTAACAAAATTTCAATATTAGTAGAATAAGCATTGCCCTAGTATTGGGTGTAAAATTAATTTTTCTGAACCCTAGCATTTAACTAAAAGCAAAATGTCAACAATTTAGTTATAAAATAAACATAACCAACCTTTTTTCTATAAATACTTCGTGGTTTTGACCTTTAACTGGATGCGTGACCTATGCCCTTTCAGGTCACGTGACATGTGCGCCGTGCCATAATGGGATGGGTCAATGTCATGGTTTTGATACCAGCCATGAACTAACCGACGGAACCATTTTTTTTCATCTTGAACGACGTTCACATAGCAATGATTTGGTCGTGTGCGTGTATGTTGCAAAGTGTTATGGGGTGTAAGGGATTCCAACCTCCATCTTCGGAATCCAACCCAACCTCACCTGCCCCTGGTGCACTCACATAATAATGCAGAAAAGGGTTTGATTCTCACCGCGAGACATGTCTGCAAAATTTTATTTTCTAGTGTTTTTCTCATTTATATTGTTTAAATCGTCAGGCAATTTAACTAATCTACCTTAATTATAATACACATAGCATAGTGAAATAGAATAAAAGCGGATTTGGGCTGGAATTCTCTCTTGAAGAAAATTGCTCGCCGATCGTTTTTTGTTATAGTCGCCATTGCTATAGCAGAAAACAGGAGCTGACTGAAGACTGGACGACTGGACTTTTAAACCGTACTACGTTGCCTCATATTGATATGAAGAATTATAATTAATTATATTAACAGAACGCGTGTGCGCGTCGTCGGCGCGGTCGTGTGAACACGCTATAAACGACGGGCGGCAGCGTCGTGGCAGTGTCTCCTCTTTATCATGCAACTCTTTTTGATCCTTGCAAACCTCTTCCGCAGATACGTCTATCGGGCGGGTGGTGCCTCTTGTCCGTCGAGCATCTCTCTTCATCCCTTCTAGCCAAGTGTCCTGCCCATCTGCATACCCACGTCCACAACCGTATGACGTCGAGACAATGGGTATGTGGTCCCGCAGTGAAATTCCAAGCATCATTATTATCATCATCATCATCAACAACCTATAGAAGTCGAATACTGAACATGGCTTATCCATGAAGAACGGTACCTCTCCATCCACCGATTACCTGCAATCTTGACGATTTTGTCGGTCTACTAGTGGGGGTCTCCTTACACTTCGTCTTCCAGATCGTAGTCACCATCCGAGAACCTTTATTCCCCAACGGTAATTGGTTCTACGGGCTGTAAGGCCTGCCCACTGCTACTCCAACTTCATTCTTACATTACGAGGATGGCATTTATTAAATAAATTTGACTTACCTGTCCATACGGATAGTGTCTGTATGGTGAGCGGCCATAGCCGAGGTTGGCCAGCATATCGTTGCTGAAGCGATTGAAGAGCCCTCCCCAGGCGTGGCCTCCAGCAACCAGGGACAGAAGAACCACCGTGGCGACGGACATGGTAAGGCTGTTGACAGGAGTTAATAACTTGTTTGATAATTGGTTCATGACTTCTGGAGTTCATTTTATTTCATTTATTTATTCATAGACATTTTACATTTTTTTTCTCTGACATTTTTTTTCTCTGCTCCTTTAGCATGCCATTTGTATGTCAACTGTAGTATTAAAGTAGTACTAAACTTGTAAATATGTGATGTTGACTCTACAATAGAGAAGACAACGTATTTTTTCCCAAAAAAAATCGGATTTCTTTTCTTTTTCAGAAATATACTAACATATATGATTTTTCCTGATTGTGAGTTTCTCTGCATCCCAAATACGTCTCTTTTTTCCAAACGCTTATTTTTATTCATTCTTTATAACCAATTACATTAAAACGTAGTAGGTACGTTTTAATGTACTAATGTTAAATGTACTTTTATGTAACTTATTCTCTATTCTTCAAACAAATCTCTTCTTGTCCTACGATTGTACGAAAATTATAAACTTAAAGTTTCGTTGTAGTTTGTATATTAAGACAAGAAAAAAGCTGGAATAAATCCAGAGAGATCCAGAAAAACATCGTCACATTATTGTGAATCCATTATAAGATTTAACAAGACAAAATATTTAGTGCTCATTTAAATTCCATAACAATTCAAATGGTGTGTAAGAAGTTCCAAACGCCACTTTTGGAACTCAATCCAACCTCTCCTGCCCACGGCGCACCCTGCTCACTAACAATCGACTGCGATCCCCAGCTCGTGTACCAAGCATGAGTATTATTGGTATTATGGGCATATCCCCCTTCTTATAGGCCCTATGCCTATCAGTGGACTAAAAAAGCTGGTGTGTGTGTAGAATTCCACTAACCCTAGCATTGCATATTTCTGCCGTGAAGCAACGTTGCTGTATTTGAAGAGTAGGTGGGCAAAAAAATGAACACGTTAGATAATTACATGGCCCACCTGATGTTAAATGGTAATCATTACCTAAAACAAGGTAATGCATCGTACATGACGCATGTTTGGACCGTGCTCTACGATGCAACTCCCTGCATCCATCAACTTGAGGCATGAAGGTGAGGCCTTATGTTAGGGGGCGTCCATTAATTACTTGAGGTGATTTTGGCGATTTTTCGACCCCCCCCCCCCCCCTTGGTGAGATGTTATGAGATTTGCTCGACTCCCCCTGAAAAATCTCACGTGAGATTTTTCAAAATGTGGATTGACGATAAGTTGGATTATTTAAAGAAAGTGCTTAGTTATTTTTGAGACTAGTAAATTTCAAGATTCCTAGAACGTAGGAGTAATTACAGCGAAAACAAGAGAAAATGATGTAGTACCTACACTGTATACCGAGGCGAGGAAATTACCAATTCCTTTCAAGTGTGTCTTAAAAGCTAAAAATTATGCAGGTGTTAAGAGTCGCGGTCATTATATTTATTTATTAAAATTTCCAGACAAGCACTTAGACAAGTCAAATTTTATACTAAGTAGCCCTTCGTCGCAGCGCAAAAACGTACAAAAATATGCAAGTTTTTAAAATAAAGTGCTAAACTAAAATTATGACATCAAATTACACTATGAATGCAAATAAATATCTTATATCACACTAATATTATAAACTAGCACTGGTCGCGGCTTGGCCTGCGTGGAATTGACGGGATTTAAATTATTTTTCTTGAGGAAAAAAAAATACGTTAGATTTGCCGGGACTCCCCCCCCCCCCCACGTGAGATTTCGTGAGATCTACGTAATTAATGGACGTCCCCTAATGTGTAATGTCACCGGCATGAACCCACACCCTTCAAACCGAAAGATAGCAATGCTGCTTCACGGCAGAAATAGGCATGGTCGTAGTACGTCCCCGCACGAGTCCATCTTATAGAGCTCTGCTACTATAAAAGTATATATTTTTAATTTTCTTAACATAGGCAATATAAACTTTTTACTTGCTTCTGTTAATTCGTCTTTTGATAAAATCCTTGTTGAAAACTTCCTCAAACAAAACTTCAAAAAGATAATTCTCAAAGGAGAAGTTTATCTTCAAAAACATTTCTTAATAATTTATTAGCCGAAAATGAACTGAAATCTAATTAAGTTAAGACGCTTTTTGCGTATAAAGCCTTCGATGGAATTCATTGAGGAAATTATTTTTCCCTTGAAATAATGAAATTAATATTTGGGTAATCTTTTCTTCCTCCGTAGTTCGCTAGTGGTTAGCTCCGGAGTTTTTAGGCTAGGTACCTGAAGGCCTCCGACTGAAGACAATACCAACATCTCAACGTGCCTTCTGTAGCACGTGAGCGCTCAGATCTAAATGTCACTAAACGGTCACCCATTCAACTAGTGTCCGGATGAAGTGTTGCATAACCAATGATGATCTGCTAAGAAAACCGAAGGAAGCCGCACCTCGAGCGGTTTGCTGCCAAAACCACCACCACAGTAGCCTATAACAGTCCACTGCTGGACAAAGCCCTCCCCAAATAAAGTGAGATATACTCATAACCCCCACAATGAACATGCGGGTTGGGGACCTGCCAAGCTTTTGTTTATACCCCTTTTTTGCTCGATGTGACTTGTCCAATCAATTCAGTAAATATGTTATCAATTATATAAATTCGAAAAAGGTATGAAGAAAAATGTTAGATATGAAAGTGAAAGGATGTATCGGCAGAGGTCGGCTGAAGAAAAGATGGATGGATTGTGAGTGATGGAGACCGCTGAATGGATTTGAATGAAACTTGGAATATACTCGGTTTATGACCTGGATCCTGGACCACTTAAAAATACTTTTTTTTTTGACTTTTTTTACTTTTTATCCCCGTACCACGCAAGAGAAACCACGAGCGGTGGCTAGTATGAATTTTTTATGAACGAAAATTTTATTGTTGTGTTCGTAAATTGTGTTAGAAAATCCACCGAAAATTACAGGAAAGATACGGGAAAAACTGAAAGTTCTTCTTTGTACGGGATTTAGCTATTAACACTATAATTTTATATATAAAGTATATCGTTGATACTGAGATCATTTTCAAAAGTCAGGAATATTTTTTTAGTCAAGCTGCATCGTTCCACAGCAAAGATCTCCCCCAAATTCAGCCAACCATCTATCTAGCGAATTATCCCACCATCCTATCTCGAAGGCTTTGAATACGTCCCGTCAACGCTTTTTAGGATTTACAAAATGTTGCTTAGTTTAGGAAAATGCATCAACAAAATCGCCACCGATACCGAATGTTTTATACATATTATCGAATATAGTAAAACTACGAAAAATATCGAATTCGACAACACTGCTCACCGAAATAACTTTTTAATTTTAATTAAATGTATTTTATTAGTTTTTTATAGTTTATTATAACTAGTGACTCATTTTAGTCCTTAATTAAGTTAAATGTTCATTATTTTATTGTAGGTAACTTGAATTTAAATGTACTTGATACTGGCGAAATAATGGAAATATAATCCCGAATGCCTTTGAATAAATCATTCAAATATTTATCAAATTTATTCCCTATAATATTTTCGTTCAAGTCCAAATAAGGTTTATAGAACCCCCTTCTTATAAATGCTACTTAAATTAAACCATTGCATAGTTACCCCAGCACTGTCATGAATGAACCAACGGTGAGAGATGGCTATAATAATTTAAGCATTGCTTATCTTTCGACAGATTATATAAGTAAGAATACATAAGGTGTTTACTGGAATATCCGACGAAAAAATGTGTTCCAAGAAAAAATTTCAAACCTAGTCAAGTGCGTACTTACCGGGCCATCGTGTCTTCTCTTGTGCGAGCACTTTTGAACTGGACTGCCAGATCCATACAGGACAGCCCAATGCGCAGGTCACAGGCCTCGTACACAATGACGTAGGTTCTGAACTACGGAAATAGAAGAAGAACCTATTTTCCAAAGAGGTCGGATCAGAAACTTTTTTCTGTTCCAGACAAGGAGGTTAGTACTAATGATAATTCCATGGTTTCCAAGGATATGGTTTTAGATAATTGGTATTTTTCAAAGAGGTTGGATGAGAAACCTTTTTTCAAATAATATTTGAAACAGAAAAAAGTTTTGGAAAATACCATTTTTCTTCTATTTCATATTATCTTTTATTGTATTTACATGAAATAAGGTTGATTTTTCGTTAGTTAACACAACTTTTTGTATATTTTTGAATTTACTTCAACGACGTCTACGGCGCTGTGGGTGAAGGTACACCCACAGACTAGTCTATGTACCTACGTCGACCTGAGACCCAGAAGGTTGCTAGGTCGATTACTGCTGCGGGATAAATTTTTGCATTAACTGCAGATATTTTTCTCTTGTCTGTGCGTTTTGATATGTATGTATTTACAAAAAAAACCCTATGGCTCTGCTTGGTTTAGGGCTACATGATGATTTGTGGTATTGTCCATTGTTATTTTATTTTATCTTATACTCAATGGGTAAGCTTTTTACCAGACTGCGACTGCCTTAGGAAGGTAATATTTACTGGCTTGCTGGAAGGTGGCAAAGTTCTACTCAAATCGCACTAAATACTCAACACGCGCGCACACACACACACACACACACACACACACACACATACACACACACACACACACACACACACACACACACACACACACATACACACACACAAATTCATCAAAACTTTGGTAGTGTTTTGAGTTCAAAATCTAATAATCAAAATCAAAATATGTTTATTCAATAAGCACATATAATACAGTTAAAAACGATATAAAAAAAAATTAATTGTGTTAATTTCTTTAAAAATATTTATTTAGTATTGTTACAATTTGTTCTGCTTTAGTTTACATTCTTTGTTAGAGTAAGTTGTTCTTTTTTTTTGGCCCTTGTCATTTGTCCTGTACATTTTGTGGTTATATGTTATGGTTCGGTAATCTTCTCTGTAACCGGTTTCCTGCGATACAGGCTAGCCCTAGTGCAGGAACCACCAGTAATGTTCACTGTATTTAAATGTAAATTTTGGTAAATAAAGATTTTGTATTTGTATTTTTTGTAAATCCTAACCTACTCTACTAGTCTTACTAATCCTATTCTATACTTTTCCATAGTAGAAATGTGAGGATGAATGGATGCATTGATGTTTGTTACTCTTTCACGGAAACTACTCAACTGATTAACATGAAATTTGGCACACATGTAGTTCTAGACTGGATATAACTAAACGGCTACTTTTCATCTGGGAAACACGCAAGCGAAGCCATTCGTGGCAGCTAGTATTATAAATGTGAAAGTTTGTAAAGATGGATGTTTGTTACCCAATTCATTAGTAGGAAGTCGGAATTTATTTGTATCATAATCCTCATCAGCCTATAGCAGTCCACAGCTGGACATAGGCTTCTCCTAATGAGCGCCATTGCGCCCTGTCCTCAGCTCGAGGCATCCAGCTTCTACCAGCAGCCTTTCACAGATCGTCACTCCACCTGGCCAGAGGGCGACCTACGTTTGTCGAGATACGGTCTCCATTCAAGAACTCGTTTACCCTAATTTTGGTTTAAATGAATCATCATCATCAATTATTTAACATCTGTGCTCTTGTCGGCGCAACTGATGCAGCTCCTTTTATCTGCCTCTCTCCAAAGCAGCCTCCTTTACTCCCCTATACGACATGACAGTTACCTTCTTCTTTAATGTGGCTCATATAATATATCCTTGGCCATTATTTAGACGAATATTGAATGGATTTTTCCGTTAAAACCAATCAAAACGCACCCTTACAGTGGAGTGGGCTGCACGTCAGAGGCATTCAAACACACCCTGCGAAATGGTGTTTGTCCTCAACGAACACCACGTGGATAATGCGTTGAGTGCTAATTAATTACAGCGCTTTTTTAGCGGTGTGATAGCGCTTTATCAGCTATTGGAGAATGAAATAGTTTTATTTTTGAGTTGCGTTTACCTTTTGGGTTTTTTACATAGGTTACTGGTTTGAATATCACCCTATGTTTCCACTAACTCAATCATATAACACAGACCATGTTTTAGTCCACCAGTTATCGAGCTATGGAGCAAGCTATGCTTGTAGTTGCTCGTAGTATGCTATGAGTTTCTCTGAGGTATAGAATCCACAACATGACTATCCGACATAGAACTAAAGTTGTCGACATAGCTCAGAGAATTAGCAAGCTGAATAAGTGACAGTGGGCTGGCCATATCTGCCGCAGAACCGATAACCGTCGGGGTAAACGAGTTCTTGAGTGGAGACCGCGGCTCGGCAAAAGTAGTGTAGGACACCCTCCGGCCAGGTGAAGTGATGATCTGCGAAATGCTGCTACCATAATAGAATACAAAGCGGATATGCACTTATGGGCATCCATAATCCCCACGCTGGGCATACGTATTGGGGATCAGCACAGCTTCTTACATCGCCGATGCTGCTGCCCGTCGGCGGTCTGGGGATCATTATCGTCATCATCTTCGGCATCATCATCATACCTATAGCTAAAGAGAGTTTCTTGCCAATTCTTTCAAATTAGATTTTAAACAATTGTTAAAGTTTTCCATATGGTAGGCGTACCTACTTATTAGTAGGCTGATGATGTATTCATCATCATGTGATCAGCCTGAAATCAACTCATGTGGAGACCTACCTACATCTTTATAAACGTCGCTAATATACAGGTTTATAAATAAAGACACTGATTACCTTAAATTATTTATTAAATACATAACCTATTTTTATCCTATAGCAGTAGACTAAGAAGACACTGCACGACCAGCACCACTAGCTTCAATAGCCCCGGCAGCAGCCCCCCTCCGATGCCAATCAGCAGATCATCAGCCAGCTCCGTGATTGAGGACACCAGCGTCGCCAACAGTGTCTGCAGATTTACCACTCCCGCCGGCGGATTGTTAGGATTCGCGCCAAACGCATACTCCGGCAAAGATCTTAGGAAGTTGACGATAGCCAAAGCTTGGGAGTAGAGCTTGAGCAATGATGTCTCCAATGCGCCTAGGTCTACTGGGATGAGGCAGCTGACTGAAGGAGGGAGGGTGTCGAAGATGGATAGGAGGGAGAGAAGCAAGTTGTAGACGTTGTTGAGGAGTGGGAGGAGAATGTTGACTAGAGGGTAGACTGCTGGTAACTGGACGCCGGTAGCTGAGACTGGTGGCTGGAAAGGAAAGGAAATGTTAGAAGTTTTTCCAAGATAGATAGTTCGGAAGTCAGCAAGCGTACACACCGCATAGTTCCACTGCTGTGTGCTGATTAGAAATGGCTTTTGAATGCATCATTAAAATAATTAGTCTAATAACGTTGTCTCTAGTCTGGTAATGTTGTCTCTAGGACGGTAATGTTGTCTCTAGGACGGTAATGTTGTTTCTAGTCTGGTAATGTTGTCTCTAGGACGGTAATGTTGTCTCTAGGACGGTAATGTTGTCTCTAGTACGGTAACATTCTCAAGGCTATTAGATGCCCAACAATCAACATTTTAGCACGTTAGAAAAAATACACTTTAAACTTACTGTCAAAGAAAATACAGCAACAACGCAAAAAACTACAACTGTTAATTTTGACATTATTTTAAATCATAAATAACCAATAAAAACTAAATAATCTATAGAAAGTTTAACCGTAATGGCAAAATAGTTTTACTAACACTTTTTATATATCAGTTCTTGCTAAATTCATGTTACAATTTGATAAAATGATAGGAAAAGTGTGTTGCACTCAGTTATGTAAGTCGGTTCAATTGATATCTAAGATTTTGTGTCATGTTATCTATATCCAGTAAGGATATGCATGTAACGGGTTCCAAACTCCATCTTCGGAACCCAAGCCAACCTCACCTGCCCTTGGTGCATTGACTAATATTAATATTTGCTCAATTAACTTGACATAAAATTTTGCATACCATAAATAAATGGTGAAGTGTGTAGATTTAATAAATATGTAAAACCTATTGTTACCATAATTCTGGCAAAATAAATGATTTTGATTATGATTATTTTATTATTGGTTTATTCGTAGGTTCTTATTAACAACTCTTATAGTAATGTTTTAGTTTGATTACGCGTTTAAGTATCTAAATTGTTTTAGTCGTGAGGACCTATAATTGGCTTTTTCATTTCTATCATAGTACTTTTAATTAGTTTGTATCTAGATAAGCAGTTATTCTTCTAAAAATAAATAAATGAATAAATAAAAATTATGATCACATTTCACATGTTTACGTTGAACTTTCTCTTATATACTTTAAGTAATTTATTATTTATTTATTTAATTTATTTAATTTTCTGTACATGTATGTTTATGTAAATTTAGTCTTTGTACGTAGGTATTTTGATCTTTAGTATACTTAAATTTATTATTTACTTATTTAGTACTTTTAATGAACACAAGAACCAAGTGTCCTCCCCTAATTAGTGACAGTAAGAAAAGTACCAAAGGATACATTCTTAGAAATAATATTTGTATAAAATAAAGTTAAATTAAAATTACTCATTAGTTTACTTGGCTACATTGTAATACAATTAGGGTACCGTAATTATATGGTAAATATTTATTGAAAATGAATTTTCTATGTATTTATGATCACGTTTCACAGTAGTAGTAAAGGCTTCATTTGATATTTGATATTACAAATAGCTTTTGTTAGTCGTTACTCAAAGTTGAGAGCCACTTAGCTTTGGGCAATTGAAAAGCCAAATGGTGAAGGTCATTTTGTTGTATTGATCTACGTTGGGTACAAATACTTGACCTGATTTCAGATTTTAGGAGTTGATTTAATATCTTTTCAGTGTTCTGTACCCAAAGGGTAAAAACGGTACCCTATTACTAAGACTCCACTGCCTGTCTGTCTGCCTGAATATTATTATTGTAAAATATTTTTTTACCAATTAAATCTTATCTTCTGTTTTCTTGTCTGTATGTCACCAGGCTGTATCTCATGAACCGTGATAGCTAGACAGTTAAAATTGTCACAAATGATGTATTTCTGTTGCCGCTATAACAAAAAGTAAACTAAAAACATAATAAAGTAAATATTTAAGTGGTGCATGGGATACATCAAACGTGTTTTTTTTGCCGTTTTAGCTCGATGTTAATTATTACGGCAACAGGTAGATGCTATAATAATATAGTGTCTAATGTTGTATAAATAATGGTACGGAACCCTTTATGTGCGAGTCCGCACTTGGCCGGTTTTTTTTATTTATATATATTAAATAGTAAAATGACTGACCGGATAATACACCTATCAATGCACAGCGCCAACCCCTGGACCTAGAGACTTGGAATTTTGCATTTAGATACCTGCGGGGTGATCGGCTAACTCGGTTGCAAACAGAAATTATTGACACCGATCCTGTCTTTACAAACTTTGACATCTCATCCATCGAAATTCAATGAACGTCAGTTGACAAACCATCACAGTTTGTTACAACAGGATCGGTATCAATCATTTCTGTTTGCAACAGAGTTAGCCGATCACCCCAGGTCTTACTAGTAATAAAGGATGAAGAGAAGAAGAGAAGAGAAGTGAAGGATTTTAAAAAATGCCACCCCTTAGGAGGTAAAATCGGGGATGAAAATGAGCCTCAGGCCAGCACCGTCCATCGGGATACCTCAAAGATATCTGAATGATTAAAGTATCAATGTCAATCAGGGGTTTCCGACTGTCGGCAAACCTGCATGGACTGACAGGCGAAAAACAGGGGGTATGATGATTATTTTCCACTAAGAAAAATAAAGATGCGTCGAGCTCAGGACGCCCTGTCCTGGCAATGGCACTCATTAGGGGAGGCCTATGTCCAGCAGTCGACTGCTATAGGCTGATGATGATGATGAAGAAAATTTGAATAAAATGTTTGTTAGCTAAGTTTGTGAACGGAAAACCCTAAATAAATTATGTTCAATTAGTAAACTTAAGCTGACGCAAAAATGTTTATGTTTGTCCTCTTTGTGGTCCAAACCCATTAACCAGTATACGCGCAAACGAAGCTGCGGGCTGGTCAACTATTGTAATAAAGCTCAAACATGTTATTTTCTCCTAGAGAGCCTCTTGCTGGCGCACTTCGCTATTCATAGCAGATCATCTCGAAAAGGAACATCCGCCGGGGCACTACTTTGATAAATAAACAATGCTGGACGTTATCACACAGCATCTTGTAGCCCCAAACTAAGCAGAACTTGTGCTATGGGAACCACATCACTGATATAATACTTATATATATATATATATTTGGAAATACTTCTACATAGAAAACACCCATACCTGAGAAAAATATCTCCAATTATTGAAAATATTAGGTCTAGGCAATCGAACCCGCAACCTTCTGCGTTACAAGCGGACTTTTGGCTACTGCGCCACAGAGGTCGACGAATGAGTGACCGTTAAGTAGCCTTTTAGATCTGAACGATTCTGTGCTTCGAAAAGCACGTTTAATTTGCTGTTTAATAGCTTTTTTAGACGTTAGGCCATGCCTAAAACACCGACACCAGAGTTGGCCACTAGCGACCTACGAAGTGAAGTGAACCACGTACACCCAATACGTGGTTCCACTTCCAACATCGATATTCAGTGCCCAAGGCAACCTCACCTACACGTGGTGCACCCTGCTAAATGATGAACGGGTCTCCGGCGGCCAATTGATTGCGGCATAACACACCGGCACAGCTAAATTCCCTGACCGCCGACTTGGAGCAGCGTCGGAGGTGGCTCAGTTTCTAGAAGCTGTGCTCTGCGATCCCCAGCTCGCATGCCCTGCGTGGGGATTAAGGGCATTTCCCCCTTTATTAGTAGAGGCCTATGGCCAGCAGTGGACTGATATAGGCTATTGTGGTGTGGAACGGCGAAGAAGGAAGGAAGTGGCACATAGTATCTAACTAGTAAAATAAAAGTACCTAAGCCAATCTTTCAGGTCATAAGAACAACTGTACTCTCGTAACTCTAACTCGTTAGTAGCAGAATTCTTTGTGGAGGGCTCGTCACGGAAAGTACTATAGTATAGGCACCATGCCTATTTCTGCCGTGAAGCAGCATTGCTGTGTTTCGTTATGAAGGGTGTGGGTGTCGGTGTAATAGGGATTAAGACTGGGTAAAAACATAATAATTCTAATTAGTCCGTCAGAAAGATCAACAAAAAATATTGGACACGTATTTTTTTAATTTATCAAATAAATAAAAATTGACAGAGATAAAGAGCGTCAAAGTTCGGGAGTGGGGACTCGTGACGTCACGGCTAGGTAAAAAGTGTACTAAGCCATGACGTCACGTGGAATTTCAACGTACTATATCTTTGTAATTTTTTGTTTAATTGACAAAAGAAAAAATACATGTCCAATATTTTTTGATAATGTAAATGACGAACTAATTAGAATTTTTCAGCCGTCATCCCTATTACAGGCACAAGAGGCTTGTCACCTTCATGCCTCAAGTTGATGGACGCAGGGCTTTGAATCGTAGAGCACGTTCTAAAAAAACTCGATCTACGATGCAATGCTTTGTGATAGGTAATGGTTACCACTTAGCATCATGTGTGGGTCATATGCTTGTTACATCTTCAAGTACTATAAAAAAACTGCAGAGTAACTGGATTTCACCGACTGAAAAAATACTATATCGAAACTAGTTTCCACCCGTAGCTTCGCTCGCATGATACTGGATCAAAGCCTATCTGTTAATCCAGGTCACAAACGAATATATTCTAAGTTTCGTACAAATCTATTCAGATGTTATATAGAACACACACAAACACACACATGGACATAAACTACATACAAATAAATTCTTCGAAAAATAATTCAAGATTAAAAAGATTTTAACGAGCAATCACACTTAATATTATAAATGTGAAAGTTTGTGTGTGTGTGAGTATGTTTGTGGTCGCTTCACACCGTAACGGGTGAACGAATTTGGATGAAACTTGGAATATACATAGTTTACAGACCTGGATTAACACATAGGCTACTTTTTATCCCGGTACCACGCGAGCGAAGCCGCGGGCGGAAGATAGTCTCGGTAACTAAAGTGGCATAGTAAGCAACGTACAGAATGCTGACTACAAATTTTAATAAAAACGTGATGTTTTTGTTTTGACACAGATTTAATAACTCAGTAAAGGTCAATGTTACCTGTCTATTTTGTGTCAAGTTATTTATCCGCATACCTAGTTTACGTGATATTATTTTAGGGTCGATTTTTCAATCGTTAGATAATCTATCCTAGATATATTATTTGAAAATAAAAGGCTTAATAAATAAATAAATAATCCTGGACGTTATCACACAGCATCATGTAGCCCCAAACTAAGCAGAGCTTGTGTTATGGGAACCACATGATTGATATACTACATAGATACATTTTTTTTTGTAAATACATACATATCATACATAGAAAACACCCAGACCCGAGACAAATATCTGCAGAACATGCAAACATTTGTCCCGCAGCGGGAATCGAACCCGCAACCTTCTGCGTCATAGGCGGACCTTCGTCCACTGCGTCACAGAGGTCGTTAATTGTTGGAAGTTTATGGAGGAGACGTTTGCCCAGCCGTGGAGCGAGAAGAGTTAAAGAAAAAAGTCATCATGTTTATTGTTCACCTTAAAATTGATATAATTGCCTCTAACCAACTAATAATTTATTTGTAAAATAACATAACAGGTTTGAATAAAAAACAAGGTTTAGTGTTAACGTATTATGTCCTTACTAAATAATGTAAGCTTTAGTTGCCTAATCTAGATGAAAAAGCTTGTAATGTGTGCTTCTTTCGGACTCATAAAATTAAATAACTCCCCTTATGGCAATGATGTCATTCATCCGCCTGTTTGTTGTTCTACCATGCACTGTTTTATATCCTCTTGGGTCAAATTGTACCGACTTAGAAAGGAGGTAAATTAATATTTACCTCCTTTCAGGTTAATACCTGCATTTTTTAATTTATTTATTCATATTTTTTTGTACAATAAATGTGCTAGGAGCATTTTGTATAAGCCAATCGTGATGAACCTGAAATCTTACAATTATTTAAACTACAAATTTTTAACTTATTTATTTACGTACTAATTTCATACCTTTTAAAGTTTTAACTTTCCAAGTGACAGGTTGTAGGCCCATTCCTGCTTGGAACAATAAATTATTTATATATTTATTTAAGAAACCAACATCGTTACAAAATAAGTATGATTATACAAAAATTATGAGCCTTAGTTAATCTATAGCCAATAATAGGTTTCTATGTTTATATCAAAGAGATAAGCGTTATGGATTATGGAAGTAATAACAATAGGTAACAATAACAATTAGTTTCTTTTGAGCAATATTTTGTAACCTAAATTCTTTTATTATCTACCATCATATTTGCACCATAGATAACATAGATTTCAATAGATTATCATTAACAATCTAATTTTTACATAAGCATTTATGCAATTCAAATTTCAAATACGATAAAATTATGTTTATAAAATGAAATATTGAAGAAAAACTTCTAAATATAATTTATCATTTAGTTTAGTAAGTCATTTATAATGATTAGACACATTTTGTTGTTTGGCTCTGTAATATTTTTATTGGTTAGTATTCTGTTTTTTATAGATATCCCGTATAAATAAATAAATGAATAGTTAGTGGGAAGATAAATAATAAAACAATATATTTAATAAATAATGTCACGATTTTTGAAGTTGGACCTTTGCAGTTACCAGTGCAATTAACTGCAATAAGCTCGGTGGTCTGGTCGTACCTTTATGAATTATTGAAAAATTACATAAAAATAATCTTTATGTACTCGATATGAATCCGTTTTAAATTAAATAATTAAAAGATGTTAAATCTATTTAGACAAAATCAATTGCCTTGCGATAATCTTGCAAAAACTCGCAAATGGCTCGACCGATTTCAGTATTTTTTGTTGTTTGTCTCAATACTTGCAACTGTTTCTTTGCAGTTTTACTAATTTTTAGAAAACAGTTGCAAAATAGAAAAATCTGAACTGGTAGTTAATTTAAATACACGCAAAGTTAAAAGCATCTACCTTATTTAAATAAAATGAAATCCATACCCTTATACAAAAAAAATACGCATATTTTTAATATTTTGATTATGATTTACACTCTGAGTGAAATAAACGCATTTTATTTCTATCCATTTCTACTATTTAATTAATATTTTTCTTCCAGGTCCCGACCAGCAAAGCAATGATCCCTGCCTACTCCGTCTCCGCCCTCCGCCTTGCCTTCGACGAGATCTCCACCGTCCTACCAGTAGCGAACCAACTAGCCTGCCTGCTGCTTCCCTTCCTAATCAACCTCATCAACAACCTTAACAACCTCTCAAACATAGTCCAAAACCTTACACCTGCGCTACTGCCGTATTTCGGCTGTACTCTGCCACTTTTGTACGCAACACTTACTGATCTAGCATCAGTACTATTTTTGTACATCAGTGTACTAATTTCGTTGTTCAGGTCGAATGTGCTAGCTGCGCCGGGCTTGCTACTTGGATTGGTGACTGCTGTGTTGAATTTAGTGCTAAATTTGCTGAGTGGCTTGACTGATGGTACTGGTTTGCTCAGTGGGCTGATCAAGTTGATCACTAGCATAGTTGTGGAGTTGGAAAAACTGTTGTTGTAGTAGGTATTGCCATATATTTTATATGTGATATGTGTAAGTGACAAGTTCTAGGAAGATTACCAGGAATCTACAGGATGAGTTTGAATAATCCAAAAATGAGGTTAGTTTGATCCTGAATTTATTCTGAAAGGGGGTGATATGGATCATAATGATTAGCAAACCTCACTTTTACATAGGTACGTGTTTAAAATATCCTCCAAAAACTTTTAGCTTAACTTTATGTTCTTCATGGCAAACCTGACAGTAAGCTGGAAGCTACAATTATCTTCCTATTGACAAAGTTTAACAAAATCAGCTGTTTTAGGGCTGCCAAATTCATTTCTCTAATTAAAAACTACAAAATTCGAAAAGTCGCATCGCAATGGACCTTCTGGAGTTTACCCCCTTTTGGGATACATACTTATTCAAACTCACCGTGTAGAGTAAGATGCAGATGTAGAGTAGATGCAAAAACTACAAGCATCTAGATGCTAGATGATTTCAGAGCCAAGTTTTACAAGGCTGTCGCAAGTCATTGGTTTAGATGGAGTAGGTCAGCTACACCACAATAGTCGTAGGATAGTTGTAAAAGTAGCTAATAATAAATACTTATTTTATTTTGTTTTGAGATTTTTATTTATTAATAAACTAGCGATCCGTCCCGGCTTTGCACGGATAAAGCATAATGTAATGACCTATCCCACCTTACACTGTTTTGTTATTTCCCAAAGGCAGCGTTTTGAAAGCTTCTAAGCGACGAATTTTTTCGGCATTTTCAATAATTATCCGTCATATTTGAACCAATTCACACAAAACTTTATCAAACTATCATGAATCACTCTGTCTATTGGCAAAATAGATAGTGATAAGGAATAGCTATGGAATGCGGCTTCGATCCGGTAAAAATATTTTAAAAGGTTACATTAAAGACATTTATTTCTTAAAAAGACATAAAGTCGTTACTTTACAATCCCTTATTAACAACAGTTTTTTTTGCATAAAGGGTACTCTATGTCCTTTTCTGTAACGACAACGTTCCCTGTCAAGTGTATGCGGTTTTATAATGATCGTTTATTCAATAAACTGCTTAGATAAGGCTTGAAAGTAGTGCGGCGTCCAATGTGAGCGATCTGAACGCGAAACGGCGCGGTTCGGCGCGGTTCGGCGCGGTTCGGCGCGGTTCGGCGCGGAAACAACAAACAGTTGATAACTATTGAAGTCTCCCACGTGACCAAACGCGAATTGACGCGAACGCGATCAGCGTGCGAACTAGACGATGATGTAGTACGATTTATCTGTAAATAAATTCAAAAATGTTTTTAAACGTAACCTCTGTAATAAAGCTTCTTATAAAATTTCTGATTATTTAGATGACAAGAAAGCTTGGGATGAAGCTGTCTCCAACTCCCTCAAAAACAATGTAATATTTATTATTAAACTTTGTAAAAAACAAGACTTTCAAAAAATATATGCCAAGCAGAGTTTCTTGTTTCTTCTCTGTTTGGTCACGTTACAAATAGGTGTAAATTCAAATTTAAAAAAATTACGTTTCAAAGTGTACTGTATGTGCTTATTAAATAAACTTTTTTTTGATTTTGATTTTGATTCGCGTGCACGCAGGACAGAGTCGCCGCGTCGCTTCGCATCGCGTTGAATTCGCGTGTCACCGCTTCGCGATTGCGTTTGCTTTGAATCGCCTACGTAGGACGCCGCGTAGAATCAAACAATTAAACAAACTCACTTTATTTACAAGGTATTTATGACGGCCTCTGTGGCGCAATGGGCAAAGACCTGCTTGAGACGCAGAAGGTTCAATTCCCTCCGCGAGATAAATGTTTGTATGTTCTGCAAATTTTCTCAATTTATCTCGTGTCTGGGTTTTTTTTATATATAATATACAAATAAAAATAGTATATTTACCAAAAAACCTAATACAGATAAGGTTAGGTTATAGGGATATTACTGATGGTCCCCGCACGAGGTCCTAACAAAAGAAAAAATACAGTAACAGGGCAGCTTACATTAAAAAAGTACGGATTACAATATAGTATAATGCGAAATTAAATTAAAACAAGCTATTATGCTTATGTATTTAAAAAAAATGTAGACATGTGATTCCCATAATGCAAGCTCTGTCTACATGATAGTGCCAAAGAAATTAAAAAAATAGATATTAGGATTAGGATTGTCTCTACTACCTAGAATATATAGTTTCAACGACATCGTCGTGTGTCGTTCAAAATGTATGATGAGCGACAAAATATTAAAGGTCAAGATGTAATATAGTGTATACTAGCTGACCTTTGGCAGACGTTGTCCTGTCTCAAAGAGGGTTCGAAGTTAAAGAAACATTCAAAAAAGACATCGAAATGGAAAGAGTATATCAGAATCAATGAGAATATCAAAGGGGAAAATGCTATCAAAGGGGATATGGATGTTAAAGAAGCAATTAAAGAGGAAATCGACGTGGGAGAAGCTATTAAAAGGAATACTGAAGTAGAAGAAGCAATTATTGAGGATAAAAGTCAACAACAACAACTACCCTACCCTACCCATACCTTCCCCCCTACCCCTACCCCTACTCTACCCCTAAAGATTATATTATGACATAATAAATAATAACGGGATAAAAAGTATCCTATGTCCTTCTCCTGATTCTAAGCTACTTTCCCACCAATTTTCAGCCACATCGGTTCAGCCGTTCTTGAGTTATAAATAGTGTAACTAACACGACTTTCTTTTATACATATATAAGATTTATAGATATATTATATATATTCCACAGTCAATAGCCGGCTTCCGGTAAATTAATCTATGAGCCTGAACTAGAAAAAAAAATAACAACATCCATCCATCCATTCTCACAAACATTCACATTTATAAAAGATACCTAAACAGGCATGTATGTATGTAGGTACTTAGGTATTACTTAGGTAGGTAGGGCAGATGACCCGGTTGTGGCCACCGACCCCTTTTTGGCCATTTGAGACTTCAAAACGTTGTAATTAAGGCATAGACAAATAAGAGACTTTCGATTTCTGGTCTTTATAATATTGAGTTATGTCAAAACTAAATCCGGTGACAGTTGTAATGTGTCTAACTTTATTCTCGATTTTGGCGCTATTTTTGTAGACAGTCGTGAAATGTGCTGACTTCTTAGCAAAATCAATAAGACGAGCGGGTGAGTAATCAGTTGTTAACTTTGTAATCTTTGTTTATTTTTTAGATGTTTATGTTTATAATCAATAAAAAATATATTGTCTACATGGAAATAAAGGTATTTTGTCGCCATATATTTAAGAAGTGACGTATAACCAGGTGGCCACTAATGGAGCCAAAATTATAGAAATTCTCCGTTTCTGGCCACATGGCTGGCCAGAAGTTGGGCTCCTACGTACGCCACTTTTGGCCATGTGACTGTATGTAACGATATTTTCTGTTGATTTTCAGACTTACAACAAAATGCCTTCACCAATGGAGGCCTTTACAAAATTATCACAATGATGTTATCCACCAAAAATACTTTTCGAAGGCCAGAAAGAGCGAAAGAAATATGACAACTAGCCAAGTCAAACCTTAGGATTCAATATATTATCCTAAGTTATACGAAGAAATGACATTTTAAGTTGTTATGAATAATTTTCAAGACTGACTTTTGAACTTGGCACCCATTTAGATCTCACTTCTTTTGTTGTTGAGGACAACAACCAAGGCATAACATTGAACTTGGCTCTCATTTTACATATATGTTTTGATGGGATATCATTACTTTTTGTATAACTATAATCAAAATATTGCCTACCTACTACCTACTTATTAAAATAATTGTAATAACGATTTAACCACAAATATAATAAGTACTTTTTTTTTGTAAAAAAAAATATGAATTTAAAGGAGAAATCGCAATCTTATAAGATTAGGTCAGGTGGTATCGAGAGACAACTGGACAGACCGGACGATTTTTGGATGTAATATCTAAAACTCATAAAAATTTTGGCAATTTCTCCTTTTTTCCTTTGTATTCATCCAACTACCTTTCTGGATGCCTTTCTAGGTCGTCTGGAACTGGGTTAGAATTTTGATTTACAGGTCAGACATTTTTGGACAATATAAAAAAAAAAAAAAATTACTAGATTCTGATTTTTTCCTTTGTATTCACCCAACTACCTATCTGGATGCCAAATTTAAATTTTCTAGGTCATCTGGAACTGGGATAGAATTTTGATCTATCAGTTAGTCGGCGATAAAAATAAAAATTTACTGGTTTCTGATATTTTTCTTTGTATTTTCCCAACTATCTGGATGCCAAATTTGAACTCTAGGTCATCTGGAAGTGGGAAATTATTTTTATCTATAGGTCAGTCAGTGATAAAAATGAAGATTTTTGGACGTTAATATTTAAATAACCGTTTGAGGTGTGTTTATGAAATTTGAAACACATATGTATCTCGTGAGTCCCAATATATGAGCCAAATTTACATGTTTATGTGAAATAGTTTTTGAGTTATGAGGGGGTTAAAAGTGGCTCCAAATGGTTCGTGTAATATTACACACGGTGCTGCTCGCTAGTTCTGTTAGCTTGAACTTGGCTTTGACACACTACCGCGTGTCTAGATATTTGACATCAATCGATCTATAAAACTAACAAAGGCTGTGAATGTTTTGCAATTTAGTAATAAATACTCGATTACTTTGAAAATATCTGTGTTTTATTTTTATGGCCAGAAGTGGCACATGAGGTGGCCAGAAATGGGGTAAATCTGGCCAGAAATGGCACAAAATCCCTTTTTTTCTGTTTATTGTTGTATAAATTTGTCTATTGTATGTTCTAAATAAATAAAGTTTTCATACACAAGAACAATATATCTCTGATGCATTTATACAAAAATCATATCCTTGATAACAATATCTACAGATTACGACGGCCTCAAAGTTGACAAAACCCTTAAAATGGCCAAAACCGGGTCACCTGCCCTACATTCTTTTTTCCCAAAACAACCTGTGCCATTTCCATGAGTTTCGGCAGGTTTTTTTATGGTACTTGAAGATGGAACAACCATATGGTTAAGTGGTAACCATTACCTTTCACAAAGCAGGTTGTGGTAAAAAACATCAAAATGTTCTCCAAAAGAACATGAATTAGATAGGTATAACCGATTGGCGCAAACAAGGTCAAGATACGTCATCTGTCGTCCGTAGACGAAACGTATTGATTAAATACAAGTCTTGTCTAGCACAGCCAGGAGTTCTCTTTGGCACAGCCCTGAACCAGATATATAAACACACATCATCATCATCATCATTTCAACCATTTGCGGACTACATGCATAGGCCTCCCTTTGATTATGATACTCGCCTCGATCCTGCGCTAGGCCTGTAAATGTGATGTGATGTTGAAAATATGTGTGTGTGTGTGTGTGTTTGTGTGTGTGTACCTATGTCTGAGCTAGGTGCTATCAGACACATACATACACACACACAACACCAGCCTATTTAGTCTACTGTTGGGCATAGGCCTCCCCTAATAAAGGGATAAGCCTATAATCCCCACGCGGGCATGTGGGCTGAGGAACACAGCTTCTCACACCGCCAACGCTGCTGCATTTCAGTATTGAGAATTTCGCTGTGTCAGTGTTAGGCTGCGCTATGCCGGAATCAGCCGGCCACCAGAGCCCCGTTTGTTAGTTAGCATGGTACACCACGTGCATGTGAGGTTGGCTTTGGTTCCGGTGATTTAGGTTGGTGGCACCTTACACACACAAATACAAATACAACAAACACAAATACAAATCACTTTATTGCCAAAAACCAGAAACACCTTAACCAAGAAAAATACAAACAGAAGAACTAACAATTAATCGGCAATTGGGATCGGCTCAGCACTATTCTACGCAAACAGAGTCTACACAGGGCTGGTTTTCAGTATGCCCCGTTGTTTGAGCTCAGTTGTTAGTCGAGAATTACTAACTAAATTATAGTAAGCACTACACGAACAATAATAAAAAAACCAACCAATTGAGAGTTGGACTTGTGCACCGAGGGTTGCGTACAAACTTGTAGGTATGGAATCATTTTTTGTGATTCAATATTTTATGGTTTGTTCCCTTTACTTGTGCTATAATATTACTTCTTACAAAATTTCATAATTCTATGTAAACGAGAAGTACCTACGTCCTACCCTATAGGTTTTGAGTCCCTTACGAGTGTTAAAATATGACGGTAAACTAAACGCTCATATATTTAAGATTGATTTTTTTACGGGTCCAAGTTATTGCAGACCTTAGTATTTTAAATTGATTTCTACTCGATACCTCCACGCCTTCTTGAGAAAATGACTTGATAGACCTATTTTCGTCCACGAATGAAGCGCTTTGCTGCAACTTTTCTCCTTAAGACAGCTAAGGAATGGAATGCTCCTGGAATAAAGCTGTAATTTTTTTTGGTTGCGGTGATTCGTTGCTCACCGCTATGGTGTCCCGGTGAAATATAACTATTAGGGGGCTTCAAGCGAAAAGTAAATAGATACATTCTAGGCTAGCGTGCTACATCATCGACATCATTACCTTAAAAACTGATGAGATGGCGGTCAAACATAAGCCTATTAACTATAAAAAAATGTACAGACTGATGGTCAGACAGGCAGACAACGAAATGATCCTATAAGAAAGTGTTCCTTTTTTCTTTTGAGCTACGGAACCCTTAAAACTCTTCCCTAAGCAAATAGAGAGCTATCCAATAAGAAAGTGTTCTCTTTTCCTTTTGAGGTACCGAGCCCATAAAACTCCTCTCTTGGGAGATAGAGATAAGTAGTTTATCAGTCATGGTTCCTATAATACAAGCTCTGCTAAGTTTTGGCTGCCCACTTGAGTAAGTGGTCATCTCATCCACTTAATCTCATCCACTTCGGATGAGTTGGTCAATCCAAAATGTGTAGTGGTCAACTCATCCACAAGATTTTTATAACAGTTTATTTACCAGTATTTTCAATAGGTAACATCAACCAAAAAAGTGTTCCGTAAGTTAAAAATATTTTATTTCGTGCAATAGTTCATGAAGTTACCACTGACTAGCTAGAAAATACTTTTCATTTAATGCACCGTGTGTGTAGTTACACAGTACGCAATAGGTCAATAGTTTTAAGTTTGAATAATATTATGTAAGTATATTTTAAAATACGCCAATAAAATTGATTGGAAAGATGAACTATTTACCAAACTTTGTTGTGAATAGATAGGTAAAGGTACATAGATGACCACATTTAATTTTGATGGAACTTGACTGAAGGCAATAATTCTACTCAGAATTTAATTGTTACTTGTGTGTGGAAGTGTTGTACATTTATACTGCTGCATAATGTTGTAAATTTTTACACGGAAAAGATATGATGATTAGAATAATACCTAACCGCCCCTTGTTTTTAGTTTTAGGATTAGATGACAATTTGGTTTAATAAAAAAGTAAGGTAAAATGCAGTGCACGTGTTTCATGGCCAAGTAAGGCCAACTAAGGAATGGTTTTAGAAATTAACTGAGACTCACGTTGCTTTTCGCTTTCGATCAGTGAAGTAGGTACTTGATTTGTTCTTTTTTTCATTGGCGAGAATATTTACGTCTCGATTAACTTTTGCTGGATATTTTATATATATATATATATATATATATATATATATATATATATATATTATATTTACTTAAAGTGATTTTTTTTGGTTGACATCGCTGAAATATCTAATGAACAAGTGTCTTCCACTTCACATAATAATATATTACCAGTCAAAAATGCACTACTACCAATTAAAACAAACAAAATTATGACATCATCTTTATACTAATAAAGGGACAGTTATCTCAATGGTACCAATACCAATATTCACTTCATCATGAATTTCTAAATGGCGGTTATATATGCTGTACCCTATGCTGTTTCCCTGAAACACCAGTTGCTAGTTGTTATTTCCATTTTACGATGATGCATAAGGAGGAAATGCAAAGATTTGGGAATAAATAAATCCTAATAAATATATAAAGAGGGGTACAACTTTGGAACATTTATCGAAAACTTTCTGTTAGCGATGGATGTCGCGTAAAATAGATGCCAAGGTTACTAAATTTTATTGCTATTTTGCAGAGCAATGGGTATCATAGATATCATACTTATCATCAACATTGTATTTTATTCCTTCAAAAGCATCATAGCACTTCTCTAAGCGACTGTACCGACTTGATACCTACTTTGAAACAAAAAAGGAATCGGATGAGTTAACGCATGAAAATAATATAAATTATTGAAGGGGTCAACTCATCCGAAGTGGATGAGATTGGCGTGGATGAGATGACCACTTACTCGCCCACTTACGATCGATAATCGGTGATCGATTTTTTGTAGGAGAAAAATGATAAGAACTGATTGCAATAGTGCAACGCACACTTCCTACAAATAGTCGGTCAATATTATGCATGAAAAAGCGGCCCGATTATCAGTCCTACAAAAAGTCTGACGTGAGCGGACAGCCTAATAGTGTCCAGAGTTATTTATTATAGATTATAGATATCCTATAAAGTATTCCTTTTTGCTTTTATTTTATTTTATTTATTTGGCACATAAAACGGAACACAATCAAATTAAAACATAAAAATATCTCAATTATAAGTTCTAGATTTTATGCCTAGGTATATGTACACAGCATGATAAAGTAGAATATTAAAAAACAGTTCAGTATAGGCAAGCCAAATAAAAGTAAATGAGCACAATTTGGACTTTTAAATTAAAAGTTGGAATTTCAAAAATAACCGACTTCAATTAAATCACTTATTTTTTGCCCTAAGAACTTTGAAAATCGGCTCACAATTTACGGAGATATTGGTGATCATAGGGCGAAAATTACAAGTGAGGATGAGGTTTTTTGAGATTTCCGGGAAAAGTACGAATCCCTCAGAAATAAAATTTATATGGAACCACTTGTTTAAACAAAAAAAGAAATTTGAAAATTGGTTTACAATTGAAGGAGATATCGGTGAACATACCTACATAAAAAAAGTCGAAAAAAATGGTCAATAAATCATTATACACACGAAACATTCGAACTATTGTGTTTATATTATAACTATTGTATTGGTTAATATGAAGTGTTATTTAGTAAAGACCTGAAGGGCGAAAGTATTTTGAAACGGATATCGAGATCTGGGCCTAATATTAAAATTAATAGAAGATAGTAGGAGCTTTTGAGGTACGGAGCTCTTAAATTCCTCTCTTAGCAGATTCATTCCACCATGTGGCCACTGCTCTCTCGTATAGGTCAGTGCAATTTGTTATAAATATTGATAAAATCGTGTCCTATCAAGATTTTAACCAAGTTTTATCAAGAATCAATGAAATATCTACTATCAATTCAAAAACATAATAAAAGACGTTTATTATAAAAAGCACGCCTATTTCTGAAAAGGGTTTGCTGGTTGTATATTGTTTTTTGGTTACGAAAAGTAAAGTAATGAACGATGAATTTACAAAATGATAAAAATACTGTGTTTTGTTTATTTAGCTGTTATATCGGTATGTACATACAGTTTTATATTATAAGAGACTAGTGCATATACTGCAATTTCGTCCAACAACAGTTAGTCCACCGTTAAACAATGGCCTACCCTCATAGTGGCCCTATTTCCTATTTCACCGAGATACCTAGTTCACCGTGGTGACAAAATCAAGTTGCACTACTAAAAAAAAAGTATGGCCAAGCGGACACCGATTGAGGTACCCCATCCATAGAGCTGTATACATTTTGTTGGTAGCGCAATTTGGTTGCGCCACTATGGTATTTCAGTGGCATTCTATGGCAAATGAAGAGGGATATGCCCAATAATGGCCACGCAGGGGATCGCAGGACACAGCTTCTCGCACCGTCGAACTTGCTGCCTATCATCAGGGGATCATCATCCTATCATGCCTATCATCAGTTTTGCTGGTGTTGGCTGCGTAGCCACAGTCAGCCGGCCGCCAGAGCCCGGAGGGCCTACCATGAGTTGCACAATACGAAAATTTTTATAGTATACTCTAACGAGCTCAATTTTAATGTAAGGTTTTGGGAAATTACGCAACTGGTTTTAAGTAAAAATAGATCGAACAACGTAGGTAATATAATCTTCTAGCAGATTGCAATAATTATCACTCAAAACGATGAGGTAATCAACGAAAAAAGGTATTTTAAAATTGAGCTCGATATAGTAGACTATGAAAGTTTTCGTATTGTGCAAAACTCATGATAGGCCCTCTGTTTGTTAGTTAGCAGGTGTATCACGGGCAGGTGTGGTTGGCTTTGATTCCAAATATGGAATAGAATAGAATAGAATAAAACTTTATTCAACACACCCAGAGCACAGAAACACAGGTGAACAACTCTCTGCCCGGTCACTATTTGTATAGATGATGGGGAAATTACTTGAGTGGTATTTAGACCTGAGCGCTTCCGTGCTTCGGCTGGCTTATGAAACGGAGGTCTTTCCATTACATTACATTACAATGGTATTTATAAAAAGCTGCGTATAAAAAATCATCATTAATTTAATTACAAATAATTTTATTATTTTCAGGTGTCATCAAATCCACTGAACCAACTTGTACAATCATGCAATACAGTACAGCCTTCCTATAACCCAGCACATGCCCCAGTCCAGCCAAGTCATACCAGCCCTTATTCCCAAGGCTCTACAGTCCAAGGTCCTGCAGGCTACTCAGGCCCTTTGGGAGACACTCTGAACCAAATATTACTAAACAAAATTCTGTCAAACCCATCACTGCAAAAGATAATAGACCCTAATACCAAACTTTACAAACAAAATGGTGAACAAGTCCAACGACAAGTTCCAAGTACAGGTCCGAATGTTATAAATAACTACTTTATAGTCCCACCTGAGTTTTTTAACTTAAACGAAACAGGTGTTAAAAATAACGAAGAAATAATTTCAGATGAAAGAATAAAAAAAACACATCGTAGAAGAAGAAAGAAACCAAAAATAATAGAGTTGAATTCCGAAGAAGATGATGATGAAGTAATTGTTATAAAGACACCAGTCAAAAGACGGAAGCATATAGAACCTGAAAACGTAAAAAGGAAAAGAAAGCGTACTAAAAATACTGACAGAAGTTTGGAAGTAATTCAATTAGATGAATCACAAGAAGCCAGCGTAAGAGAACGAGAATATCTAAACAAGGATCTTAAACGCCTTAGACAAGATAAAGATGAAAAGATTATATCGACGTTAAACAATCATTCCGATGAGGATTTAAAAGAGTTGGAAGAAGTCTTTAGTGAAAAGAATACAGAAAAAGAAATTAGAAGAACTAGAAAACCTGAAGCAAAATCTAAGAATAAAGTAGTTTTTCAAGAAACTCATGAAATTATACCTAAAAAACCAAAGTCAAAGCAGAATAAAGATGTAAGTTTATCTAATGATAAAGTGAATGATTTAGAAAAAGCTACAGAACTTCCACAAGAAAAGAAATCTAAAAAAGAACAACGCAAGGACTCTGCCGATAAAAGATCTGAAGATAAAATCCTTAAGAATATTGAATTACCAACTGATATATCCAATCGTGACGCTACTGAAAACAGAAAGACGAGAGGTTCCAAAAGAAACGCAGGCAAAAAATCTGAACAGAAAAATACAGCTGCACAACCAAAACAAACCAAACAAAATATTACTCCTTTTCCAGATGAAGTATTAAATAACTTTTTTCCATATATGCAAATGGGAAATTTTTACAACCCTAATTCAAATAACCCCTATAATTTTGACCAGTATCATCAATATTTTAATCCTGTTAGAAATCCTTATTCCAACAGAAACCAAAGAAGGCGAAAAAAACCGAATAAAAACAACAGTGATGCAACATCCAAGACGCACACAATTGAAATTAAATTGAAACCAAAAAAAAAAGCAAATACAACTGAACCTACAACTGATTCTACAACTGAACCACCAAAAGATGAAAACTCAATAATTGTATCTATAGAAGTCGAAGAAAGTACAGAATCACTGGAACATGTAACAGAAATTCCTATGGAGGTGCCACATAAAGTATCTCCTGTAATCAATGAAGAAGATTCTTCCAAAGAAAGTTATGAAACCTTCAGTAAACTAGAAGATCTACACGAATTTATTACACCAGAACTAGGTAAAGAAGATGAAGTACCTACAATGAGCAGTAATGGAATTATCAACGACTACTATCCTGTTTTCGATGATGATATTTACTACAATCCTTACGTAGAACGAGTGGAAAACTTAGAAGATGACAGATATTTCTACGAAACTGGTATAGAAGACAAAGGGCGAAAATTAGATCGTTACGAAGATATCAAAAGTCCTAAACGGGAAACTAACAGTAGGATCGATGGTATCAATAAATTTGATCACAACGACTACTTAGCGCATATAGCCTCTTTTTCAGAATCTGATGTCATAAAACCAAGCACAGATATAATGAGAATCAAAATTCCTCCCAAAAACACCAGAGTGAAAACAGAAAACGTTGAAACTGTTTACGCTGGATCGAAAATAGCGAAATATGGCGCACCCGTGCATGAAACTGATGACGATTCATCTATACATGATGAAAACACTAGCGAAGGCTATACGTACGTTGTAGCTAAATCCTTGGGCAGACCTGAAGATTACTGGTAGACTTTGCAACCATTCATGCATTAGTGTGATGTGAATTGACTTTGAAGAAATAATAGTTATTAAAAACCTACAAATTACTAACTTCATCTTTAGCACGTAACCGAAACAGCAGAAGCCGCTGACGACCATCAGTTGGCGCGAGAAGCTGTGGGTAGTGTCCTCGTGTTATTATGTGAGGCATATCCAGCAGTGACCTTAGGCTAATGTTTGCGTGGGCTGCAAAATGCCGCAGCCAGCAACTAGAGCCCCGTCTGCTTCTTAGCAGGGTGCACCGATGTGGTTGACTTTGCTTCCAAATATGGAGGTTCCACCCCACCTAAATTAACATTTAATTTATTTCACTTGACAGAAAAATAAATCATCTTACCAATCAGTAGTTTTATTTATTTAAAGGTGCATTTTAGGTCATTTTTTATAATTTGGACTTGCAACTGCTTACCTTTTGCATAATATCCTACAAATATAAATAGACAATATGATGTAAAATGTTCAATAATATTTATTCCTTCATCAAACTAATGAAGGGGCTGAGCCTAAATTTTGCTTTTAGCCTATACCTAGTTTTAGACTAGGAATAGCATATAGGCTAACTTCCGGCCGAGGCATCTACCACGTGTTACCTGAACAAATGAAGTCAATCATCCAAATCTGTTCAGTTGTTAAGGAGTTGAGTGGGAACAAACATACACACGCACAAAACTTCGCATTTATAATGCTTAACAGAGGTTAGACAATAAGATTACAATAGAATATATATTTACTTTTAATACACATACTTTACATAGAAAGCTCCTGGGGGCTTCGGGTCAGGACCCGAAACAAATATTTACAGATCATACAAACGCTTGTCTCACTGTGGGAATCGAAGCTGTAACCTTCTGCGCCTCAGGCGGACCTTCGCCCTCTGCGTCACAAAGGTTGTCAAATAAATTTGTTCTGGCAATCTTTGTGAAAACTTTAAAGCCGGCTTTTGACAGCGAGATTTAGATTACATCTAGAGATATTATATTTTATCGCTCATTATACATTTTGTACGAGACACGTCCCCGGACCCCGCGCTTCCCCCTGTCTCGCCCTCAGTTTGAATGGTGACGTTCGTGTGTGACGCAGAAGTGTCAAATAATCACGTCTCAAGATGCAATACCACATCCCATACTAAAGCCGGCTTAAAAGGTACGCTCAATAGTAGATTGTTTTACAAGGGACTAAAGCAGCAAGAGTTATAATGGGTGGTTTTGGCCCGAGTAAAACACTCTACTTTTCACTTCGATTGCGAGAAAATAAAACAATTCAGAATTAGACAATTTTCAGAAATTTTATTAAAAATTAATCAACCTTCATAAAACATCACCAAGACGGTTCTATTTTAAAAAAAAAAGTTTGACGGAGCACCAAGAAGTCGAGTTTTTATGTAAGAGAACGAATGCTTTGTACGGGCTGATGATTTTAGACAAAAATTAAAAAGAAAAAATACTTTTTATCCCGAGGTATTAAACTCGAGTTTTAGGCCCGCTAAGCTACACTATTATGATACACTTTTTGAGCAAGAGAAGTGAAAAAGTTATTTCCTATCTCGTCCCATTACTAGGCAAAAATTCAATTCCAAGTTCATAGTCAAAGGTTACATCCCAAAATAGATTTTTTTTCGTTCCTGTACAAGCAATCTATTCATACCTTAAGGGGATGAATAAATAGTTTGAAAGGTCGATCCGATTTTGACATCCCAAATCATCGTAACAGTTTTATCGATGTCACAAAGGTTGGTTTTTTTTTATTTGATTTGGAAATATTTGTTTCGTGTCAGGCTGCATTCTATGTATAATAACAACCAGTATAAACTTTTTAAAATTAAACCGACTTCAAATAAATCAATCTTGCCCTAAAGAATTATGAAAATCGGTTCACAATTAACGGAGACATTGGTGATCATAGGGCAAAAAATACTAGTGAGGATGAAGATTTTTGAGTTTTCCCGGAAAAGTACCAATCCCTCAGGAATAAAATTTATAAAGGATCATCTGTAAAGTATACTTTTTAAACAAAAAAATAATTTTGAAAATCGGTTTACAATTGAAGGAGATATTGGTGAACATACATAAAAAAGTCGAAAAAAAGGGTTCCGACGACCTTTTAGAAGTCGGTTAAAAAATTGAAGTACTATCAGTCATGTGGTTCCCATAATAAGAGCACTTCTTAGGTTTAGGGATATTTGTCCTTAACCTGACCTGAACCAAATCACCCTGCTCGCAACATCGTAAAATACAACTTAATTATCAGTAAACTGCTGCACATAGGCCTCCCTTAAATAAGAAGGGTCGTTTCTTGTCAAAAAAAATCAACATAATGCTATGAAGGCAGGTAGCCTACCTACTCAGCACTGGTATTCCGTTGACCCCATGTAGATTATATATTATATATTATAATTACGGAGTACGGAGTCAGATCAGTGAGACTAAAAAAAAAAAATTTAAAATAATATTTAATAATATCAAACAAACATTTTTCTATAAATCAGTTAGCATTAACAAAATCTTATTCATAGTTTTATCATCACATATATCATCAGTATTCAATAACTCTGCTAAATTTATTAATTCTAATAGCTTTTCTTTATTAGTTAAACTTATATCATTTGTATTAGTAACTTGTTCTTCTATAGGAAGTAAATTTACTATAAGAGAATTTATAAAAGGAGCAGGAATAATATTCTTGGATACTTTACTAGAAGTAGACGGAGATCGTTTAAAAGTTTTAAGGTCAGTTTCATGATCAATTTTAGGAGAATAAATATCTTTGGTTATAACAGAATTCAACGCTGATGAAGAAATCGGTAGGTTTGCTGATGGAGGTGATAAACAATTTGATAATGTATTTAATAAATTGTTTGATGAAGATAAGTCATACGGATTAGTAATTTCGAGCTCAGAATTAAGTGAAGTCTTCGGCGGTGTTATTAATTTATTATCTAAAACAGATACCACTGGCATTGATGCAGGAGACAAAACTTGAAAAGTGTTGGATTTAGGCATAGGTTGTGAGATATCCAAGCCATGGGACACTACATTTAATGACGACGATAGCTCGCCTAAAGGTAATGTATTAAATGATGATGGAATATTAGAAAGAGGTAACGGTTGCAAAGAGTAACAATTTCTGTAAAGTGAGGAAGTAGATTTTAGGTCAAGATTGACAGATGATACAAGACTTACAGGCCCATAAGAATTCTGGTTTAAAGCAGAAGGTAACGAAGACTTTGGAACTTTTGGACATGTGAGGCCAATAGCATTGTTAGTTATTGTTGGATATGTATAGTGTATTACAGAGGTGCTGACTTTTAGAGGTTTTTGTGAGTTAACTGATGACGTTGATACATATTCTTCACAGTTAGGTGTTAATAAAGGTAAGGAAGGTTGCGGTAATGTTGTGGGTGATGATAGAAACATAAAATCTTTATTGTTAATGGGTAATGACGATTGCAACGAGTTTGTAAAACCGTTAGTATTAAAAGATGTAAGAAAATAATTAAACAGACCTGGCTGATGAGAATTAAAATTTGTGGAACTTGTAACCGAAAGTGGCAAAGATGAACATGGTGTTACAGTACCAATACTTTCAAACATAGGTAACACATTTGCTGAAGACAAACCAGACACTGGGGGTGACAAATTTGTGCCAATTACACTCTGTGAAATGAATTGAGTCTTGGACGCGACGATAGATTTGGCTAAATCTAAAAGTGATTTAGTAGATTCTGTTAAAGTATATGGTGAAGAGGATAATGGAATACATTTAGATAAATCTAAATCTGATTTAGATGCTTCTGATGTAATAGTGCATGGTGAAGACAGTTGTTGAATATTAGATGAATCATAAATAGAAGATGATATACATGGATCAATTTTGTGTGAATCGGGGCATTTTATAGATGAATCGAAAGATGTTACAGAACTTGATAGTTTTAAAGGTTGCTTAAATACTGATGGTAATGGTACATTAGAAAATGTATCTAGATATTCTGTTTTCGTTAAAAATGATTCAGTAGTTGTTGGTTTCCCGATTGGAGAATTCAATACTGGTTGGTACTCCAGTTTGGGAGGCATATACAATTTATTATACTGAGCATATTTCAAAACACATTCTTCGCCAATGTTTTGTGCACTTTCAAATATGTTCTCAATTTTAGGAACATTAACATTATCCAATTGACATTTTACATTTTTGAAGTTATTTTCAACATCGCTTCCAAAATTCGTTCTTGTTTTCTGTATATCTTCTAATTCAGGTGGTTTTACTTTAAATGATTCTATTTTAGATGTCACTGTGTTCAGGGGTAGCGTGATTCCATGTGTTGCCATAATCATCTGTAATATAGAAAGTTATTTAAGTCTTGTATATCAATCAATGACCAAAAGTTGTATTTTAGGATGAAAGGCTTACTTACTATTGAGCTTTATTACTTTGGCTACACTTGCAACTTCCAGCCTAAAACCTGATTCTATCCCAAAGGTCTTAAAAATCCAAATAAATTTTGAACGACTTATATCAAGGACATCAACCTATGCATCTATTGCAGATGATCTAGGTAGTATCTATGGTTTGGGAGAAGCCTTTTTTGGATGACTGAATGCACAGGACGAGCGCATTTAATGCATTAGGCGAGTTATAGGTTTATCGTCGTATCGGTGTAAAAGTCTGTAGGTGTAAAGAAAGTGTCATAGATGAAAGATTCTGTCAGCGAAATGTCCAATGACGAATCGGTTATCGGAGAACGGTCGCCGAATCCATTATGCTGTGACGGACAGCGGGGGGCTTGGTTCTTGACGCCTTCTGTGTCCGCTAACGAGGCAAATGGGTCTAGTTGTGATGTTTCTGACCGTCTATCCTCAGCAAGTTTTACAACTGGAACGCGACATCATCGGGGTTAAATTCATTTGCATTGAGGTCCCCCATCACCCTGCCGTAGTTGGTAACGCCAGTTTACACGATGTTTACACACACACCCAAACGCTCTCGCATTTATAGAGTGATAGAAAATTCCCTCTCACGGTAAATTGATCCCAAGTTATGCAGAGCAGGTAGGTACTTATGTAAGTAGTATAAAATACTGTTATTCATAGTAAGGCATCGTATATAAAGTTATTTTTTATCGGAGCAACATGCGAGTGTAGCCGCGGGCGAAAGCTAGTTATT
This sequence comes from Horisme vitalbata, assembly GCA_951804965.1. Classification (NCBI taxonomy): domain Eukaryota; kingdom Metazoa; phylum Arthropoda; class Insecta; order Lepidoptera; family Geometridae; genus Horisme; species Horisme vitalbata. The sequence continues at coordinate 25,571,050 of OX638094.1, read as the reverse complement.
TATAAAACACCCAGACAGATCAAACACTCTATAAAAACTAATAAACACTTATTAAAAAAAATCATACCTGTAAATTAAATATCAATAAATAGCGCGTTGGCGCCACCATTTTTCCCGGGATTTTTTTCAAAATGGCTGACACTCCACTGCCCTATATTTATAACTTCATTATTTTTCGAAATCATTGCCTGATTCGTAGAGAAAATCATCGATAAAATATTTATGTCACCTATTTTCTATGAATTTGTTACAGTATTCGATTTGAAAAGACATTTCTTGGAATTACAATTATGTTTAGGTGGTATAAAAATAAATATTCCTCTTTAGTCGCATCAAACCTACGAGTTATAGGAAAAGTAAATGTGTTTCATGGAGTGACTGTAAAAAAAAGAAGCCGACTTAATAAGTAAAATTTCTAGCGAGAGCGTAAATGGTCATGATTTTAGAGATTATTGAAGATTAGTTTTGGAGACAAAATCATCTTCTTCGAATGAATTAGTGGGCAACTCCGATGTCAGAGATTTAGGCCGAAACAAGCAAAGCCTCTACCTACCTAACATCTTATGCCTTCCGAAGCACAGAAGCGCTCAAATCTAAATGCTACTGAACAGTCGCCCATGCAAATTGTGACCAGGAGTGTTGCTTAACTCAGATTATCTGAAATAAGCTACACCCCGCTTCAATCAAACAATACTTCCTTGAAATAAAACAACAGATTTTCTTACGGGAAACTCACAATAGGTTTAGGTACTAAAGTTATCTACAGGATAGTCAGAGGCAACTCCAAAATTACATTCAACAACAATACAATCAATATCAGACTAGTATTTATCAGTTCAAGGTCTCCTCCAATATAATCCCCAGGCTGGGCATTCGAGTTGGAAATTGCAGGGCACAGATTCCCGCACCGGCGACGCTGCTGCCCGCCGGTGGCCTACACATCTCCTACAAGGGGACCTAGCACTATACCGCGGTCAGCCGACTGCCAGAGCCCTGTTTGTAATTTAACAGGGTGTACCACGAACCAGTGAGCTTGGCTTGGGTTCCAAAGATGAAAATTTACAGGTCGCTAGGTCCCTGCATATCTGACAGGAGTTGCGTAATGACAGAACGGTCAAATTAGATGATAAAACACCCTACACTACACACTGTTACTGGACTTATCAGGGATTTGCACTGGTAATGTAGGTTACACCTACAGTTTTAAGGTTCTCCGGAAAATTACCATGTTCGGGAAACATTTCACTTAAAGCACAAGTATTCACCCAAACGAAGTTGCGGGCTGGTCAGTAGTGGTCAGCTAGTTATGCAATAAAAAAAATACGCAATAATTGACTAATCATTTCCGATTTTAATTTGTTGATACAACAATACAGATAAATCACGTTTTACTGTTCTTTATTCTTTGGTTACAGCAATATTTATGAATGTAAATAATATTCTTGCTTAACTTTACATAATGTAAATTACTTCAACTGTCATCATAATCATCATCATTGACTGGCCTCATAGCTCAATTGAGATTACCAACTGGAAATAACTCTGCCTTCTGAGCAGGTCGCAGATTCGATCCTCGCACAGGACAAATATTTGTATCATGAACATGGATGTTTGTCTTTATATTACGTTTATCCTTTTATGGTACCAATATTACAGGCTCAGTTTGGGATCAGTTGACTGTGTGTCCTGTATATTTATATATTTATCATCAACATCCTCTTTCAGGCATTTTCAAAATGCTGGATATACCTAAACTTTTGATTATGCCACTCGCCTTGACCCTGCGCTAGTCTGCCAGTTGTCGCTCAACCTACATAGCAAATAAGTAAATAATACCTCATGTTGGAAATTTATTACATAGCATCATGTGGCTCCAAACTAAGCAGAGCCTGTATTATGGGAATTACATGACTGATTTACTAACCAAAGTATATAGGTCAGTCGTTTTTTGTAAATACCTACATACGTATTACATAGAAAACACTCAGATCCGAGTCAAATATTTGCAGAACATACAAATTTGTCCCACGGCGGGAATCTAACCTGTGTCTCAGGCCGACCTTTGAGATGATGATGATGATGATGTATTGTAACTACATAAATGAGACCGGCCATGTGCTTTTTCCATCTTTTACAATAATAATAATAATATAATGCTGGACACTATAACACAGCATCATGTAGCCCCAAACTAAGCAGAGCTTTATTATTATTGTATAGGAAGTTTCATTCAATTTCAATCGAAGTAGATCCATTGGTGTTCTTAGTTAGATATTTGGTTTCATTCTCACCATAAAAATAAAGTCAAGTTGGAACGAATATTTCATCAATAAAAGATGACAAAAATGTTCAAACATTAATCGAAGTAAATCCATTTTAGTTATCCACCATAAGGACGAAACTGGAAGTCGCGTGAGTAAATATATGCGAAAGTTCGGTAGTGAAGATTAAACGCCACTGAAACTACTGAACCAATTGAGCAGACATTTTTCATCCCTTGAGTAGCGAGCCAAGTTATGTAGTTACCGGGGTAGCACGCGAGCGAAACCGCGGGCAGAAGCTAGTATTAACATAGAAATGATACCTCAATTTCATTGACAGCAGGCGGGATCCTCGAATGTTGACTCAGCCTGTTGATCTGCGATATATTGAAGTTGGACACTCCGATGGACCTTGCCAGGCCCAGTGCTTTCGCCTCCTCCATCCCCGCCCAGGTTTCTAAATAGTCTATGTCGTCTGGAGACCCGTCAGCCTGAAAGAAAATAATATTTAATTATATGTGTATTCATCAAAATCATTATCATCAGTCTACAGCAGTCTACTGCAGGACATAGGCCTGCCCTAGCGCCATTGCGCCCTGTCCTCAGCTATCCGCATCCAGCTTCTTATTGGAGCACTTTATTGGATTGAAATTACTCTATTTAAAGATATTCTACAAGGTAAAATATTTAGTACAAATTCCTCTAACTTTATCTGACGAATTCCACAAAATTTATGCGCGTGCACCGCCCTCTATTTTAGCCGCCCTCCCTCTTTACTTTGGCCCACACTCTATATCATATTAATTTGTTCAAAAAAAATAGCGACAATCATAATGTTAACACTAGAAATAAAGCTAACAGACTTCGCAAACACGACGCTTTTAGTCGCGAGCGTCTGTCATATCTTGCTGTCGCGATTGTCGCCGTGTGTGCGGAGCGTTGAACGAAATGTATGAAAATTGTCCCCCGCAGCTTGTCGTAGCGTCTAATCGCTGACGTTTGTCGTCCAATGTGCGCAGGATGTAAAATGGATTTACTTCGATCAACCAACTAGCCAGTTGGTTTCATTCTCACCATTCCCTCCGCAATGGCATAAAAATAATTGGAACGAAAATTTCATCAGTATTTGATAAAATGTTCAAACTTTGGAATATAGTTCCGTTGTAACATGTCATAACTTATGATAGAATTTACGGGAGTTATGGCGGGTTGAACAAGGCCGATAACGAGCTTATCGGCAATACAAGCAAGTGATTAATGGCGGAACAAGAAACATCATTATAAGCTAACAACCCTAATTCCCAGTAATAGGTTATAAAGACGAAATTGGAACATAAAGATTTACGTTTTAGGTCAGAACTACTGATTTAGTGCTGGAAACTATTGCAAATAATGTCCCGCTTAATGTTTTATACCCTTTGGCAGGCAAAGCCCGTCCCAGTGTAAGAAAGGATGTCGACTGCTCACTCCAGAAAACTAAAGCGGATTCAGACCCAAGACATCCCTTGTAAGGATACAACACGGTACACGGCCGACTAAAAAAAAGCCGTAAGAGTTCCCTGCGTTGCACGTGTTTGCCGCAGGGCTGTCCACAGGATAATAGAATGGAACTCTGGCAAAAAGGTTCCCACCACCCGCTGACTTCTTAGACCCGTCCCATACGCAGTGTGACTGCGGTGCTTCATCCCAAACAATGTCGCATCTACTGCATTGCCCCACTTGCCCCAACGTACAAGAGCTGACCTCAATATAGCTTCGGACGCCTCAATAGCGGTGGCAAATTTCTGGTCGAAACAAATCTAATAGTATTTTGAAAGAACATTGACTCGAAAGAAGAATACATGCATGCAAGAATGCATCGTAGATAGGTTTGTTCGGAACGAGAAGAAATTAAGATTTTTTTATATCGAAATAATTTGACCATGTTGTCATTGAAAATATTTTTTTTATCTTAATTTTTTTGAAAATTTCTGTATAATTAACAATTTGTAGGTATTTTTTTATGCCAAAGCCATCAGACGAATAGGCGGGCTACCTGATGGGGCGTAGTCACCGCCTCCCATGGACACTTGCATCACCAGAAGCGATACTGATGCGCTGCCGGCCCTTGAGGTGATGAAATACCCGCCTTTTGAAGGACCCCATGTTGTAGCTCTAATTAATATTAATAATAAAAACATTACGATTTAATATTTACTATAAATATTTTAATTTAATAATTAAATAATATATTACACTACAAAGCCTAATACAAATAATTATATCGCGGAGTCGGTGGTAAATATTCAATTGGAGAATATCTGTCCACTTGTGGCAATGCATTGCTCAACAAGTTGCCCACAACAAGCAACTGTAGGGCATTTGCTAAATTATTAGCAACTGAATTATCTTGGATAATTGCTGGAGTTGCACTGGGTCCTTGCAAGCCATTTGGTAGGGTTTGCAGGCCATTGGGTAGTGTCCGCAAGCCATTGGGGAGTGGCTGCAGCATATTGGGAATTGGCTGCAATATGTTGGGTAGTTGCTGCAAGCCATTGGGTAGTGTCTGCAAGCCGTTGGGTAGTACATCATATGGTAGGTAGTTAAGCTGATTGCCCAAGAGGTTGGGTAAAAGGCTTTCAGCTATTGGAATATTGGAATAATTTGGCAAAATTCGGTTTAAGCATTGTGAGTAGGCCACCTGAAATAGAAATAAATATAATAAGTAGATTCTTCTAGATACTTGTTTCTTGTCTACCTCCTAATTGTATAGTGTACGATGTGATGAGGGCAGGAACTTTGAAGTACTAAGTAGTTTGTTTTGGTAGGTGTTTTTTTTCCATTTCCTATCAGGTAATTTGTTGAAAATTAAATATTCATTATTTGAATTTGAAGAAAATATTGAATAGCCTAATATTTTTTTCTAAATAAGTTGTTCAACGAAGAAAAACTTCTATGTCTAAAACCTAAAAAAGTATGCCATAAATAAGATAGCTATAAATGAACCAATAAAAAAAATCTTGTCCATAACTGATAGATTTAGATTTTTATTTAAATGCAATATCCGAATATTTTATTCTCAAAATTGGTAACTTACATTAATGATTGCGAACACGTAAATAAAATTTGTTATTTTATATCCCATTTTTTAAAATAAATTTTCGATGTTTTCTTCTTAAATTTTAGTTACGAACTGTAGATAGAATAGAAAACGGTGATATATAGCAAAAAGTTACGATACAGTATATATCGATAGCGAAAATCATTTTTTAGGGTTCCATACACAAAGTATCAAAAACGGTATTTAGTCCACGCTAGCTGTCTATGCGTATGTCACTGAAACTGATAGGTTGTCGGTAGCTGGTAATAAAATGGTCCAGGAGATTTATAAAAAATAGCAGTAAATCAAAGTAGAAATAACGGGGTAAAAATTATGGTAGGTATCACCGTACCATACGTACTTTCTTACTTACTCACTTGCTCAATTACTCACTCACTCACTTACCCACACACTGCTATACTTATAAACTCTTCTCAAAGTTATCCATTGCTTAAAGTTAGTCCTGTCACTGCTTGTTATTGTCCAATGGTAAGAGATGGTAATAGTCTAAGCATTGTTTAATTTTTGACAGATTTTTATAAGTAAGGGCACAGAATACAGAAAGTAAGGGCAAACATCATTTATAATGCGCACTGCTAAAATATGGAATCAGCTGCCAGCGTCTGTTTTTCCATTGACTTATGACCCTAACGGCTTCAAAAAGAGAGTTAATAGGCATCTTCTGAGAAAACTCGCCCCATCGTCGACCTCATCCTTGCCTATGCAAGCCTCGAGGTCAAGAGCTGGCCCATATTAAATTTAAAAAAAAGGCCATTAGTTTTTATTGAATAAATTTACTATTTTCCAAGTTACTTCACTATTAAGACAATAGATGTCGTGATGTTGACATACCTAAAAATGATACTATCCCTTTCTTTTAGGTGTAAATGACAAGGATAGCTTTAACTTTAAAGCTGCCAAATTTAGTTAAGTTTGTTTAGTCCAACAAATTTTGTGCTTGCCATCTATTCCATTGTATATTACGAGTAGTACGGAACCCTTCAAGCCTGTAATGCTTACTTAAACTTTACCAATATCTGCTATCAGATGTTAAGTTATCAGATCAGATCCTCAGAATAAATTAAGTACTAAGAATCTAGATAAATATTTATATGTTGCAATTAATTATTTGAATTTATTCATTATCTTTGGAAGGCCCGTAGCACCGCTACGGCGTAGACGTTATGTTCTTTTCGATATAATTGGTTTCTATATCAGAATGAAAACTTTGTCAGTGTAACTCTATAATGTATTGATATTTAAGCTGTTGGCGTTCCTATTAAATAAATAAATAGATATACTTCCGCCCTCGGCTTCGTACGTTTGGTACACGGATAAAAAGTAGTCTATGACATCATATTAATCATCATTCCAACATCCCTTCACACTCAGCCTCGCACACATTTACACTCACCCAATCCGAATATTTCGCCTTGGAAGCGCAGGCAAGCAATGGAGCCTGCGGTGTCAGCGTGTCCGCAAAAAGCTTATTACTTTGTGGTGAAGTATACTGATGTGCCGTTTTGTGGAAAATAAACTATTATGAATAACATAACTTTCACTTTCTTTCATCACCATCATCCACAGCCCGACTTCACCCACTGCTGGGTATAGGCCTCCCTTTGTATTTGCCAATCCTCACGGTTCAAAGTTGTCTCATCCAGTTTCGGCCCACGATTGACGCAATACCACTTCCTTTATTGTCTTTATATTACATGTCAGTGTTCTGTAGGTGTAATAATAATAGAGGATATGGAAGAGCGGGGTTCTTACATTTATTATGTATATATTCATGCACATATAACAGAATATTATCTAAAAGACACAACGTAAATAATGCTATTGAATTAAATATTATTCCAAAACCATAAGTACATATCATGATAAAATTAAACAGTCAGTAGAACACAAAATTTTAAAAATTGAAATGATATAAAAAAAAACAAATTAATCTTTTAACACAAGCATTGTTTGAAGATCATAACCTAGATAATCATTTACGTAAAATTGCTGAGATAGCTTCTACCAGCAGCCTTTCACAGATCGTCACTCCACCTGGCCGGAGGACGACCACAACTATGTTTGCCGTTATAACCATGTTATAACATTATATAAATTAAGTATTGAGGGAAGTTGTATTATATAATGCAAGTATTTTCTGTAAAAACCGTAAACAAAACATTTTGTAATCCAGTAATATAAACGCAAACATAGGGAATGCCGGATTTGCGTAAAAACCTCGCAAACCTACAATCTTTGATTTATCACCTCGATAAATGGAGGTTTCCGGGCGGTAACAGCCCTGTCTGTGGCTATGAAACATACAAACATAGCATCAACATTCAGGTATTCTAACAGGCAAAATATTTAGTACGAATTCCGTTTAAATTCTGACGTGTTCAACAAAATGCATACGTGTACTGATTCACATGTAATAATTGCAACGTCTACTTTCTTTCATTAATTGTAATTAGCTTGGAGAAAAACAAGAAGAAACCCATCAGAAATTCGGCAATGTTTCATTCGCCTACCTCGACGAAATGACTCGCTGTCCACATTCAGCGTCGCTACAAAACTACAACGCAGACTTCGGCAGAAACTAAGCAGATTTTTTAAAGGTAACTATACTACTATGCCTACTACTAAAATGTATTCAATAGTTTTTTTCTAAATAGATTAAAAGAAAAAATGTTTTATTCAATTTTGTCACTGTAAAGTACAATTTGAATCGTCATTTTTCAATTTACACCAATTTTGATTTATTTACAGATACATTATTGTTATACATAGAAAAGCCAGACCCGAGAAAATATTAGTAATTAATTTAAATGTAATTATGAATATTAGAAATATTTACAAATCATACAAACATTTTGTCTCGCAGCGGGAACCGAATCCGCAAGCTTCTGCGTCTTGGGTGTGCCTGCACCTTCTGCACCACAGAGGTCGTCAACTAAAGTCAGATACATAAGCCAACAGTTGCCTTGAAACCCACTACCCACACTCCCCTTGATGGGGGTAGGTATGTAATGTACCCCACACTATTAAACATCCCGCATGGAAAAATGTTTCAAAGTGAGATTTGAACCTAACAGTTTAAGGCACATGGTCATACGCACATGAGATTTGAACCCATGATCTAGTTGGGATAAATTCTGCTAAGCCTAGCTCTCATCGCTGTTTTCATGACTCTACCGATGTCAGCCATTTTTGTAACAAATTGAGTCGTTTTCTGAAGTTGTGAAATATTGGACCATTTTTACTCATGCTGTAGTCATCACCTAAATTCGTCGCTGAGCCGTGTTGGGCTGGTGGGATGCACGCCAAATTTCGAAGGAGATTCTCTAGTCTTTATTTATGATCTTATAAAGGATATTCGTTTATTTATTATTTATCTTATTTATGCTGAAGCTCATGATCAAAGACTTTATCACCACGTGAACGTCGAGGCCATTCAGCACCTTGACATTGTTAGGCCCAAAAGATTAAACCCTGAGTTAGTGTAGTGTTAAACAATATCAAAGGGTAGTGTACTATAGTGTTAGTGCCACTTTTAATCGACATAAAAAAGAAAAGGGGTGGTTCTCACTTCGGTTGTATTTTTAATGGACAAAGTGTTTAGAGACGTAAGAAAAGCGTCCAAGAACACATTCTTAGGTATAGGCCCCACTTGTCTGACCTGGCGCGGGCATGGCACGGGCGCTTTCCTATTCCATTCAAATTTAATACAAAATTCATGGAAATAAAGCACAATTTAGCTCGGACGACTTCGCGTCATAAGCACGTCCGATCAACGACATACCGTGTGTCCTAAATTGTGCTTTATTTCCATGCATTTTGTATGAAATTTGAATGGAATAAGAAACCGCCAGTGCCTTGTCTGCGCCCGACGCTAGGTGACATTCATCGGGCACGGACATGGCGCAGACATGGCACAGGCGGTTTCCTATTCCATTCAAATTTCATACAAAATGCATGGAAATAAAGCACAATTTAGGGCACACAGTATGTTGTTGCTCGGACGTATGACGCGCCATTTCGGCGCCCGCGCCCGATCGCCGCCAGATGGGCGTCAGATGGGCGTCAGATGGCCGCCAGTTCGTAGTATGTACTTGCTTGCGACATACGTCTGTTAGTGATGTAAAAATGCGTGACGAATGACGATATCGAATTTAATATTGAATTTTGTGAATTGATTGTAAAATATGCAACGCTTTATGATCTTTCTCGTTCCGATTATTGTAACTGAAATGTTCAAGATAAATTGTGGCTGGAAATCGGAAAGAGATTAGACTAAACCGGTATCAAGATTTGTTTATGTAATACCCATGGTAATACTAGCTGATCCTTGTGCAAATTCGTTTGCGCGTATTTTCTTCATCTGTATCAGGGCCCGATTTGGTAACCCGATGAAGAAGTTTTCGGCAGGGTTTTTCCAAAAGCTTAGTTAACCCTCTCCGTATGGGTTACACTATTATTTGATGGGATAAACCATTCAAAACCCTTTTGATTAGGTTACCTGATCATGAGGGTTATCAATAGTATTGGATTCTTCCAAATTCCTAATTCATTATTCCAAAACCCATTCCTTAGGGTTACCCTTTTTATCATTGTAACACGGGTTATACGTGGGTTATAGGAGATAAAGGAGAAAAAAAATTCGGTCAAAAGATGAAAATTAATTGCGGTAATTGTGTTCTAAGCATTAAGGGCGGAAATGCAGACTACTAATTGTTTATATTACGCAATAATAATTATATTATAATAAAATTGGAATAAATTTTCAATGACAGCTGTCAAACTTAAATCGACCATATCTCGAGAACTACTTATCTTAGACTTGCCTTTACTAGCTCAAATGATTGCTATTGACATGAACTTAATTTTCGATGACAGCTGTCAAATTTAAATCGACCATATCTCGAGAACTACTTATCTTAGACTTGCCTTTACTAGCTCAAATGATTGCTATTGACATGAACTTAATTTTCGATGACAGCTGTCAAACTTAAATCGACCATATCTCGAGAACTACTTATCTTAGACTTGCCTTTACTAGCTCAAATGATAGCTATTGACAAGACCTTAATTTTCGATGACAGCTGTCAAACTTAAATCGACCATATCTCGAGAACTACTTATCCTAGACTTGCCTTTACTAGCTCAAATGATTGCTATTGACATGAACTTAATTTTCGATGACAGCTGTCAAACTTAAATCGACCATATCTCGAGAACTACTTATCCTAGACTTGCCTTTACTAGCTCAAATGATTGCTATTGACATGAACTTAATTTTCGATGACAGCTGTCAAACTTAAATCGACCATATCTCGAGAACTACTCATCTTAGACTTGCCTTTACTAGCTCAAATGATAGCTATTGACAAGACCTTAATTTTCGATGACAGCTGTCAAACTTAAATCGACCATATCTCGAGAACTACTTATCTTAGACTTGCCTTTACTAGCTCAAATGATTGCTATTGACATGAACTTCATTTTCGATGACAGCTGTCAAACTTAAATCGACCATATCTCGAGAACTACTCATCCTAGACTTGCCGTTACTAGCTCACATGATAGCTATTGACAAGACCTTAATTTTCGATGACAGCTGTCAAACTTAAATTGACCATATCTCGAGAACTACTCATCTTAGACTTGCCTTTACTAACTCAAATGATAGCTATTGACAAGACCTTAATTTTCGATGACAGCTGTCAAACTTAAATCAACCATATCTCGAGAACTACTCATCCTAGACTTGCGTTTACTAGCTCAAATGATTGCTATTGACATGAACTTCATTTTCGATGACAGCTGCCAAACTTAAATCGACCATATCTCGAGAACTACTCATCCTAGACTTGCCGTTACTAGCTCACATGATAGCTATTGTTAAGATCTTAATTTTCGATGACAGTTTTTAGTTTGACAGCTGTCATCGAAAATTAAGATTTTATTAGTAGCTATCATTTGAGCTAGTAACGGCAAGTCTAGGATGAGTACTTCTCGAGCTATGGCAAATCCAAGTTTGACATATGTCATTGAAAATAAAGATCTTGTCGATAGCTATCTTTTGAGCAATTAACGGCTAGTCTAGGATGAGTAGTTCCAGAGATATAACCATTTACAGATGAATTTGTAGAATGAGTTTCAAGTAGAGCTTTGAGTTGAGTTTTGAGTTTAAGTTTTAGAGTGACAGTGACAGTGACAATCCAAAATTATTATTCAAAATAGTTTTCAAGGTCATGTTTTTTCTTTTTAACACGTTGACTGCGGGTCTCGGACATAACGCTTTACAAAATGCTCATTACGGCTTTGCCTAATAAATACAATAAAAAAAAAAAATAACGGTACGCAGAGTACTCTGCGATGATGCCCTATGAAAACTGACTGAAACACATTTTTTTCTTTTTAACATGTTGGCTGCGGGCCTCAGTCATGACATAACTGATGACTTATGAAAACTGAAACACCATTTTTTTTTCTTTTTAATATGTTGACTGCGGGTCTCGTATATGACAACGCATACTCTGTGATGATGAACACAGCACTTTCCTTATGTTTTCAAAACTTTTCTTTAATGCAGTGACGCTCTTCCTTCAACCAAATAAAGCGATCCGAACTAATACCTAATGATTGATGACATAAATCAAGAGTCAAAATCTAAATTCCCCCACCCAGTGTCAGGCGTAATGATAAACATTGTGTAACATTCAAAAAAACCTATCAAGAGGTAACTATATTCATTCGTTTAACCTCATAAGAGGGTAACCCTATCGACTGAAAACCAAAAGGAACGGGTTACACTTTCGCTTGTGTTATGAGGAATAAAGGAGAAGGGAAAGGAGAATACCCAAACGAAAGGGTAATCCCGTCAACTGTATAACCCAATGAAGGGGTTTCACTTTCGAAGCAATTAACTCGAAATCGGGGTTGTACGGGCCCTGATCTGTATATTAATTAATTGTATCCACGAGAGCAAGAGCATCTTCGTCTTCTGAGGATGACATGCTGACACATCGATAACGGACAACAGACTGCACTACACTTGTGCCTCTGTCACGTAATTTCTGCGTCATGTCCGAGCCATGTCCGCGCCATGCCCGTGCCATGTCCTCGCCACGTCCGTGCCACGTCCGCGCCATGTCCGCGCCATGTCCTTGCCCGATATGTGCGACCTGGGCCTTAGAAATAATACTTATTTGTATAAAATTAAGTCAAATTCAAGTTATTCTTTACCTATTTGGCTAGATTGTAATTAATAGAGATATTATACGCGCCAATCGCAAAGTTTGAGACTAGACATAGGTAATTTTGTAATTTTAGGTAGGCAATTATGAATTATTTTCCAACGTTGAAAAAACATTAAAAAGTTGCTCAAAGAATTAGCAAGCTTTAGTGGCAGTGGGCTGGTCATATCTGCCGAAGAACCAACAACAGTTGGGGTAAACGAGTTCTTGAGTGGAGACCGCGGCTCAAACTTAGTGTAGAACTCCCTCCAGCCAGGTGGAGTGACGATTTATTTATTTATTTATTTATTTAATAGGTACGCCAACAGCTTAAATATCAATACATTGTAGAGTTACACTGACAAAGTTTTCATTCTGATATAGAAACCAATTACAGGCGGACACAGCATTCATACGATTTGCGAAAGGCTGCTGGTGCTGGATGCGTCGAGCTCAGAACAGGGCGCAATGGCTTTCATTTGGGGAGGCCTATGCCCAGCAGTGCACTGTTATAGGCTGATGATGATAATGATTATGAAGAACAATATCTTCATTTTCTACAATAACAATAAATTCAGGAGCACCTATTTTTGTAACAAAATTCATAAAATTAACATTATTACGCGTTTTATGTTTCTTTGTCCTTTCTGAAGTATCTTGGGATTATATTTAATGGACTCATTAATTTATATTGCGTGTAATAAGATTTTATTTACCAAAGAGAAAATAAAGTAAAACCCCTAATAATTATAAGAGTATCTGCCTATGATCTGTTTAATCTTAAATTAACGTACCTTAAAGTAACGTAAATTAAAGTACCTACTATCTTCTGCCTTCTGCGCCGAGGTCATGGGTTCGATACTCGAACATAACAACACCAGCCTATATCAGTCCACTGCTGGACAAACGCTACTAAATAGGAGGATGACCTGAATCCACTCGCTGGGCATGTGGGTCGGGAATCGCTGGGCCAAGCTTCTCGCACCGCCGACGCCGCTCCCTGTCGGTAGTCAGGGAATTGGATTTAGGCTGCTCCATATCGGAATAAGCCGTCAGAGCCTCGTTTGTTAATTAGTGTACGACTAGCAGGTGAGGTCGGCTTGAATTCTGAAGGTGGCGGTTGGAACCTTTACACCCCATTCATACACATACTCAAACAGGAATTTTGTATTAAACATAGATGTTTGTTCTGTGTCTGGGTGTTGCATGTTTATGTTACCTATATCTGGTGCGCGCTTTATCTATTTTGGGACCATTTCGACTGTGGCTGACATTGATATTGGGTGTGAGATGTCCCATTATAACTGAGTAGGGTCTTGAAAAAGGTAGACGTTCACACAGCCAAAACTATAAGACATAGAGAGTTACTGAAATAGCTTTTGCCTGAGGATTTGCTCGCGTTTATTTATACAACGCGTAGATAGATATGTAACAGTCAAGTAGTTCTCATGATACAAACTCATACCTATAATAAGATCATTTATGATATTTCTATGTTTTAATTTACATAAGACACTAATCGCCTTACTTATAAAATCTGTCAGAAGATAAACAATGCTTAAGCTATTGCCATCTCGTGCCGCTGTGGCGCGGAGCGTCATGTGGGAGGCCGGCAGTCAACAGCGCCCTGCACACCTAAAGATCGAACCGCGCATCTACGCGACTGCGTTCCAAACCGCAGTCCGATCTGTACGGTTTGGCTGCGGATCAAACTGCCGTGCTAGTGGCGCGTAAAGATCGGACCGCGCATCTGAGACTCATCACTGACGTGATGCGCGGTTAAAACTGTGAGATTTGCCTACGCATCGACATGCCAGATCGGACTGTCAGCCCCGCGCATCTACACGTTCGTTTCGGGTTGGAACGGCGCGTGCTGTTTCTCGCGGTCCGAACGTGCAGGGCGCTAATGTGTTAAGCAATGGTTAAATTGAAGCAGCGTTTGTTTTGGTGCAAACTTTAAACTTGCATCTTTCTTTAATGCATATATTAAAATCTAAAGCTGGTTGGGGCTTTTATGATGCAGTGTCATTTACTGTTTTTGTGGAACATCATACCTAGTTAGTAGACTTAGGTAGATGACTAAATCCTGCTTATAATTTAGACTAAGTAACTGATTTGTAATAATATTATTTAAGAAACAGTGCGAATGTGAATACCATCGCGAACCAACCCAGGTTTTATGGTAAAAAAAAGTTCAAAGGTGTAAGAAACTTTGTACTGAATAGATTTATCTAGGTATCTATCTTTCTTATATAGATTTTGTCAAACCCCCTGATAACGTTTAATTGAAATTATATGATGATAGATTGAGTAGTCAAAGCGAGAAAGAGCAACAAAGAAACTCGTATTTATAATCATACTAGCTGACCCGTTCGCACCTTCGTTTGCGTTTATACTCTTTTTTTACGTATGTCCTTTCATGTGAAATGTTTCCCAAGCCCGGTAATTTGACACGGAACCCTAAACATGAATGGATAAAAAGTACCTACATACTACATTACCTACCCCGTAATGAACCGTTCCCGTTCCCGCTCTCACTCCTTTTTTCGTTCCCTGTTTCCGTTGGCAACCCGTCGCCAAGTTAACAGCCGGTATAGGTATGATAAATTTGTATATGCCTAACTTTTGATTATGATTGGTTACCCATGCAAACTTTCACCTTCTTTAAGTCTCATTTTCACTACAAAAAGCAGCACGTCCTTCTCCAAGGTCCCACCCATGGTTCAGCGCTTTAGGTGTTTATTTATTTTCGTTATAGTGTCTGTGAAAAATCTCGTCTTTATGTAAAAAAAAAAACTTGCTATCCCCGTGGTATTCAAATATGCAGGAACAAATGAATTAAATTGAAATTTCGAATTCCGATTTAAATATTATTTTTTATTTGCAATCCAATTTTAAAGAGTATCGCATCGCACCAAGCTTTTAAGGCTCGCCCACACAGGTGTGTTATTATCGGCGATAATATCGCATGCGTTTTTGCGATAATGCGTCCCAATTCCTTGCACATATATGCAAGAAAATGAAAATGTAATTTAGAAATAAAGCACACGATAAAATTTGACTATAATGTACTGACGAAAAAGTGAACGGAGCGCAGAGTGGCTTTGCGCGTAAAGGCCCTTCTACTGCCTACAGTTTTTGTCCGTCTGCCTCCTAAGATGGCTCAAGCTGTAGCAATTCAATCTCGAGATATCATTTTTTCCGTTTCTTGAATAGCGAGCTCAATAAAAGTAATTGGGAAATTCTCGATCCAGAAAATTGTTGAATTTTGTTAAATTTTGGAAAATCTCAAAAAGTTACAGCCCGATTTTGGAAATTTAAATTGCACTTTGAAGCCCTCCGGCAGACGCAAATATTGACATAATTGTGATCGATCACTTTATTCACCTACACATCTTTTTTTAATGCATGTGACGAATTTACTTTCAATGTATGGAGTTTCAAAAATGTGACGTGTTTACTTTGTGGCAAATGTACAACAACCCCTCTCATATCTGTGAAACTACAGGCAAATGTCAGAATTTCATGAATCGGGGCACTATACTCGATCAGGAAAACTTAAACATTTTCAATATTTGCGCATGTGATATATTCTGTTATACTATCTGATATTATCGCCGAAGATAACGTACCTTATCTATGCCCACGCACCTGTGTGTAGGAGCCTTTATGTGAGAACTACGTTTTTTTGAATAAATTTTGAATGAGTTTTCAAACACAACAGTGTCAAAATAAAATGGCATTACATGTGTCACTAAGGAGTATTGATATCAACTACGATGCAAATCACCCCTAAAATAACTTTCTACCCCTTTTTAACCACGTTAGGCAATAAATTTCAATAATATACGAAACACGTCTTTCATCAATTTTGTTATAGAATGTTTATGCAAAATTTGAAGTAGATTGGAATAAGGAATCACGTTGTTCCATACAAACTTTGCCCACGTTTTTCACCCCTTTAGGGGTAGAATCTTGGAAAATCCTTTCTTATCGGACGCCTACCTCATACAAAGAACACGTTCTTCAAGTTTCAGGTCTCTACGATCAGCGGCTTAGGCTGTGTGTTGATCCGTCAGTCATTCAGGACAAAGGACTTTATACGTATAGATTACCCTCCATTAAGGTATTTTTTTCAAAAACCTGGTATGCGGTCTTTTATCATTTAATATTCAAAGTGTTCTGACGAAGTTTCAAGAACATCACACCACGTGTTAAAATTTTCCCATACAAACTTTACCACCCCATTGCAACCCCCTCGAGGACTATTTCAAATTTTCAATGACACCAATTGATTGTATGGAATAATACATGTCCCAGGTTTCAAGTTTCTAAGTTCAAGGAAAACGATTTTTCATACAAACATTTTTACCCCTTTTCACCCTCTTAGGGGTTGAATTTCCAAAAACCTAAGAAAAAATTCTTAGTGAGCGCCTACACCCTACAAAGAATAATTGTGCCAAATTTCAGATCTGTAGACCCTGTGGTTTCTGAGATTTCGTGATGAGTGTGTCAGTGAGTGAGTGAGGATAGTTCTCTTTTATATAGGGTCAAGTGGGGGAAATGCAAGGGCCATAACTAAATTTATAAGTTCAATTTTATACTGCTTATTGACTAATTAGTTACAAAGAATTTAAATGTACAGCTGATAATAAGCATGTATTAGGCTATTATTTTATATATTTTAAGTAACGATTAAAAATATATTTCAGAAAAATGAGACACAAACGAAGTACCATGTCTCATTACTACATTTACCCCGCGTATAGGGGCAAATGTAACAATCATAACTAACTTATTAAAAGCGTCAATAGATTGAATTCTGGGGTAATAGCAAAAATAAAAAAAATTAAGAAATATTTTTCAGTTTTTATTTCAACGAAATCGGACAATCACATACAAAGTTACAAACTTTTTTCAAAAGTAATATTTCACTTATGTTACTTATTAAATGTATCAATTAGGAAATAATCATGTTTTTGAACTTGAAATCAAACGTTATTAAACCACGTTTGGTTAATTCCGGATTAGGTAGTATCTGAACGATAGAGTCAGCCGTGACTTGATCAATATCATCTGTTAATGGCCATGTAAACATACTTCCCTTACGTCTTACAAATTTTACCTCCCAACGTAGGCCCACCTTTTGTTGTACAACGCCCACGTAGTATTTAAGTCGTTTTTGCAGTGAATATTTTACTATAACCCAATTGTTTACAAGGATTTCTTGAATTTTCTTTTCTGGCGTCTCAGTTTCTATCTTCTTTATTTCTTGCTCTTCAGTAGCTTTTTCTTGTGTTCCTTCCCTTTCAATTCTTATCTCTTCTCTTTCTTGTTTATCTGCTACTTTCTTTACTCTTTTAGTTTCAGCTCTTCCAATTGTATTTCTCATCTCAGGTGTTGTTCTGTTTTCGTTATTTTCTTTATCAGAAAGATATTGTTCATCTTCCTCTCGTTGTTCATTTTCCTCTTCCATCCATTCACTAGCATCTGATTCTGCATAAGATACCACTATACCTTCAGAACTTTCATCACTCTCTGTATCGTCTGACCTTTTCTTTCTGTTTAATTTCTTCCCTTTTATCCTTTTATTTATTTTTTTAACTTTGTCTGTACCACTACAGACCTGTACAATTTCTACGTCCGTTATATCACTGTCTGAATTCTCAGTCTGCTTTGTATTTTTTCCTTTTATTTTAGATTTCTGAATAGTTTTAATTCGTTTAGCTGGTTGAGCTTGTTCTTTGTTCTTTAATACTTCAACAATTTCAGCGGACGTAATCACTTCAGCACCCGAGGCGACTTTTCGTCGTTTTTGTTTATTTGGCATTTGTTTTTGGTGAATAACTGACAAAATTAATTGCTCCATAGATGCGGATTGCGAGATTTCAGAATTATGAACTGGGTTTTCTTGCCAACGTGGGGTTTCAATAACGGAGCTTTGTAAGCTGACATTCAGTGACTGCAAACTAGATGCCTCATTAACATTCTCAGAAATCGATGACATCAAAAGCGATGGCGATTCGCACCTTGCACTGTCAATATGCTCGGTATCCACAAGCACATCCCTTTCAATTTGTTGTTGGTGTCTCTCCCAACGCTCTAAAGCCTCTTTGGCGAAATTGTTCTTTGGAACAACATCAACATTGAACGGAAAAATGCCTGCCTTTCTAAAACCGTTCATGATGACATCGTCGCTGATTTTGGTCCAGGTTTCTCCCAGAAATTGAGAAAATAGGGATTTAGGTAGCTTTTGGCCAATATGTTGTCGCTGCCAAGTTGCAATAGTTTGGTCCCATTTTTGTTTGTAAGATTTAAAAACCGAGACATCTAATGGTTGTAGAATATCACTAGTGTGGGCAGGCAGTTTTAAAATTGTGATTCCTTGGCACAAAGCATATTCTACCAAGTCAAGCGAAACATGGGTGGAGTGGCCGTCGTAAATAACTAAGACAGGACTTTCATCACCCAAAGCTGGTACGAGAGTTTTTTTGAAGTAATTTTTAAAGACTTCAGTCTCCATCCACCCATTGGGTGTTGCCGCGTAAGCTGTGCCGGGAAATTCTTTCTCTGGTGGTGCTTTCCACTGATCCCACATATTTTTCCCTTTGAATATTATTAAAGGAGGCACTCGTTGGCCCATAGCATTACAAGCCAAAACAAAAGTTGTATTTTCTTTACCCGAGGTGCTTGTAACTCGGGACGAGCTTTGACCTTTTTCTCCGACGACTCTTGATTTAGATGGATCGATGCTTAGGCTGCTTTCATCTAAATTCCAGATACAATGAGGCTTGTCCTCTATATCCAGTTCAACCAAAACCTTTTTCAAAAGATTGAAATAACCATAAATAATAAAAGGATCGGTGGCAGCTTTCTTTCTAGCATATTCTAATGGCTCTGGTTTTCGAATGGAAAGATTATGCCGCTTTTTAAAATTGAGAAACCAATCCTCACCTGGAATCCCATCTTTGAAAGGTGTTTGAATATCATTCTTAGAAACAAACTGACCCACCAATTCCAGAATTTCTTTCCTACTGAGACCAAAGCCCCACTTTGCTAGTGTTTTAATGGAAGTTGCTAACACATTCTCTATATTTTCGGAAAGGGCGGTTCTTCTCCCTTTTGATTTTTTATATACTCCTCGCGTACCCTTAATTCGACAATAAAGCGTTGAAAAAGGAATTCCGTACAAAGTTGACGCCTTATGTATTGTTAATCTATCGGCCTTTATTTCTTCAAGAGCTCGGTATAATCTGTCTTCGGAATATTTGGGTCCCGTCTCTTTTTTCTTGACATAATTTCGCACCATCTAAAACAAGAAATTATCTAGGGGTAAATGCAATAACAATACATTACATTTGCCCCAATGACACAAAATTCAGGGGCAAATGCAATAATGGACGTGTTATGTAAACAGTACTAAATATATCAAAAATACACATATAAAACGACTTTCTAGCACATAAGTAGTCATATTGTAACAAAACAAATCAAAAACTTACTTTAAATCGTTGGATGAATCTCGATGAAAAGTTGGTTTATCAATTTGTACAGCACACTCTTAGAAAGTCCAACAAGAAATGACACGTCACTCCTTCATCAGTCGGTAAAACAATGACGACAAGAGGTTAGCTTAGAGTTAAAGAAGTACGTGTGATATATCAGAGATGGCAGCACCAGTTATCTTCATGAAACCATTATAAACTAACGTTATTGCTTTTACCCCGGTATTGCAAATGCCCCACGTGACCCTATATAGATTAACCCTTCTCTTCACTCTGCTGGGCTAGAAATGCAGACTTCCAAACATGAGCTGAGATAAGTTATAAATAGGATTTTACTATAAAATAAAACAAATTTAATTAATTCAATAAATAATGTAATAATTCAAACAATAAATTACCTATAACCAAATCAGAAGAAATCAGACACAGAAAACAAATCCCTAGCACCATCGGCAGCTAATATCGAAGCATAAGGACTCTGGAAATCCATTTTAGAATAAGGTGATGGAAAAGACCCATCAGACAACGAACTGGTGCCCAACGCGTCGTATGGAGACATCAACGTCATACTAGATCTTGGATTAGGCCTAGAGGTACCCAATGTCCTAGGTGAAGCCCCAAAAGCCGGCTCTGCAAAACTAGACGAACCTAAAAAATTCGCGTTAGGTATTGACGCGTCATACGGTAAGGCTTTTGCTAAAGCTTCATAATACAGAGACTTAGGATCTGTTATCAATGGTTTTGACAAAGGTTCGTATGCATACATAGGTTTAGCGTCGTAATACACACTTGGTTTTGGTAGGGCATCATATGTATAAAGGGATTTTGATTCGTATAAGCCTTTAGACAGCCCTTGATCCAAAACAGCAGGGATGTAGTCTGTTTTCTTAGCTAGTGCTGATAAATTTTCGAATTTTGATCGTTCCGGCTCGGGCATGTTCATGATATTACTAACTATTAGCAACTGTAATGCTATAGCTAAGTTATTTAATACATTTGAGTCTAATGGTCCGGTAACTTCTTTGGGTATTGGTTTGGGCGGTAGTTTCGGTGTGTTGGGTATCGGTTGGACTGGTTGTGTAGTTTGGAGTCCATTGGCGTAGTTCGATAGCACGTACTGAGCGGTTGGTTGAGCAGAAACCTGGAAGGAATAAAATGTTGTATTTAAGAAAATAGTATCTTATAGTAATTACTTTTTTGTATTTAAAAAATAATAGGTACCTACTTACAAAGTAATTACTAACCTAACCAGTTTCTAGTAGACCGCTCCCTAGGTATCTTTTTACTACTTAGGAACTTCATTTACAGAAGTTGTATTACGTAATACGTTACATATACTTCATGCAAATATATTTGAAGATATTACTAGATAGGTACTTGGTGTTTTTTTTTTATATAATGTCGATGCCCCTATACAGTAAAAGCAATTATTTCTATTATAAATTTCAGAATTATATAATTTTATTTTTAATTTATATAGGTATAATCTAAGTTTTTTATTGATTTGTTTCTGTATAATTTTAATTATTTTGTATTATGTAAACGAAATGAAAACTATGGGTCATTTGAATTATCATTTTTAGTATTTTACCAATAGAATGCACATAAACAAAAGCTAGAATTTAAAATTTTATTAATTGTATGTACCTTTATGAAAATGTGACGAGTTATAGTATGTAGCACTTAATTTAGTACTATAAATGCTTAAATTATTTTTTTAATGTGTTGCTATTATACCAATAAATATTTCAATTTCAATTTCAATTTCAAACACAGTATGCGTTCTGTACCACGCGAATTCGTACTCGTTCATAGAACGCAGACCCTCGAACCCTCGAACGTATGACTGCTTTCTGTCTGATAGAACCCTAAGCAGTAAAAAACTAGGTGAGAGCGGTCGACAGATAAATTGGTTAGGTGATCAATAATTTGTATGTAGGTGCTAAGGTTACGGTTATTATATTACTGACTCAGCTAAATCATCGTCTTAATGCATATCAAGCTGTTTACAAAATATGGATTCAAATTGTTTTATGTACAAAATATGTTTAGCTAGCTTTAAGGTTTTTCACGGCTTTAAGCCGGCTTTTGCGCGTAGGATATATATTACATCTAGAGATATAATATTTTATCACTCGTCCTACATTTTGTACGAGGCCGTTTACACTGTGCTATAATAAATATTACATCCCAAACTATAAATATTTTTTCGAGCGATATTGGTGTACGTATATTTTACTTCATGTCCCCACGGCTCCTGCCTCGCCCTCAGTTTGAATGGTGTCGTTCGTGTGATCTTACAGTGTAGCAATGAATAGCAATGGCGGGAAGTAATATTTATAGTTCAAGATGTAGATACATTACCTACATCCCATTCTCAAAAGCCGGCTTTATGCTTGTTTAAATAAATAAATAATTTACCTGAAAAATGGCAACTTGTATGATAAAAATATACGTGAATCCTCTCGCAATCGTGTCCATCTCTCAACTGTGAATAACACGTGACTATAACTTATTATAGACTTTTATCATTAATCATTTATCGTGTTACATAACTGATATGAAGATTTTATCTTATATCTAGCAATGAACTTCGGGGTAGAACATGAACAAGGGTTACCTCAAGGGAAGAGATCGGTATTAGCTATAAACTTATACAAAGATAAGTTAAGTTAGTTAATTAAAATATGATCTATCTATATATAGGTTTTGTTTGAGGAACTAGCACATGGCTCACCTGATGTTAAGTTTTAACCATTACCTTAGAATAAATTATTGCTTCGTCCATAAAATGCAACGCCCTGCGGCCCAACTTGAGGCATGACCGCATGAACCATGAACAGTGTTAAGTTCAAGTTCAAGTTCATTTATTGGTAACAAAATGTAGTTACATGTCAATGGGTAACTGCAGCAGATACATGGGCATTTTACACTATAGAATAAAATGCATTGTGCCTCATATGCCTCTAATTCACTGGCGCCCACAACCTTCAAACAGAAACACAGCACATGCTGCTTCACGGCAGAAATAGCTAGGCGGTTGTGGGTTCGTACCCGGATGAGTCCTTTGTAAAGAACTCTACTACTTCTGATAATAGCGTCTATTCTGCTGTTCACTTTTCTAAACTTAACTAAATTTGACGGCTTTAATTTTATAGCTATTAGCTATCCTTGTCATTTACACGTAAAGGAAAGCGATAGTATATCACTTTTAGGAATGTTAAACAAGTATAAACTTTTTATAAACAAGTAGGACTTTAAAAAAAAATAAACTGACTTCATACACTGGTCAGTGTGTGTGCCCACTTCAGCTTTCTAATTCTCTGAGCTATGTCGACAAATTTAGTTCTATGTCGGATAGTCTTGTTGCGATTCTATCCTTCAGAAAAACTCCGAGCATAGCTCGCGCTGAGTGACTTTAAACTGAGAGACTTTAGAGTGACTAGCCGTACTGTGAGTGTCCACGTTTCGGCCCCATATGTCATGTTGCTTGATATTACTACAGTTCACATTTATCTACGTACACACAGTGCAGTTCGATGTTTAATATGTACATATTTAGATTTAAATCGAGATACAAGTTTACAGAGTTCACACCAAAACATATACTCATATTCATAACCAAATCATTTTATAACCCTCGATAAAGTAAGCTTGTCCCTGTCTTTTAAATGTAAAATAAAAAGAGCTGACATGATATTACAAGGCCATTTGAGGTTTAAAGAACTGTTATGAATAGGACAGTTAGTAACCTAAATTGAAACTTAGAAATATCATAAATGTTCACCAGAAAAAATATCTACATTTTTATACTCGTGAAGGAATGAAATAAAGACTCTCTTAATGAGTCGAAACGCCGTCGGTGCCTTCACTGATGTAACATTACGTGAAAATCCCGTTTTCATTATAAATGAGATAGAATTGATGTTCTTCAGTAATTATAAATGTTTAATTAGCAAATACTCGCTATCAAATTAATTGCTCAATACATAATTAATGCAAAATCACCTAGCTGTAGCTCCCTAATAGGTATTAGAAACCAGCTACCGTTGGCCTATTCCTATGGCACATGCACGAGACAAAACTTTAGGAGCTTTTTTCATAATTTTAAAATACCGTTAAAGTAAGCTATTCGATGGATAAAGTGACAACACATAAACTGCATAGGGTCAAGTAAAGTTCCGAGTACGCTAAAGTCACATGTAACATCTCGATCGCTTTTCACACAGCGTCCGAGTTGCACTAAGTACGTTCACGTGTAAAACTGGCCCGTAAACTACTTGTAACATCATCTGGCAATTAGTGTATTTACTTGGCGAGTAAAATGACACCAAGTACTGTTGTCAAAATTAAATTTGTGCATTGTTACGAAAATATATTATTAATATTTAAAAACTTTGCTTTATTAACAACTAGCGGCCCATCCCGGCTTCGCACGGGTTAGGGCACTTTTTTACACCTTGGGTTACGTTACTTAAGTTTTGGAAAGAATACCTAATTTTTTCTAGCAATAAATATAGCCTATGTTACTCAAAGTGAATGTAGCTTTCCAATGGTGAAAGAATTGTTGAAATCGGCACAGTAGTTTTTGAGTTTATTCATTACAAACATACACACACACAACAGTACAAATTTTTCCTATTTATAATATTAGTGTAGATGGATTTATTTGATTTGATTAATAAATTTGTTCTTACTCAAAAAAACTGCTAAAAAGTTTGCTTCAAAAACAAGTTCCTTCATATATTTTAATTAGATTTTTCATTTATTTATTTAATTAGAATGATTTTTTTCAAAAAAAAACATTTGCATTACATTAACTTACTAACAGTTTATAAACATTTATTGGAAGTAGATATCAAAATATAAGCATTTATATCATGAACCTAATATGCATAGACATTGTTGGATAAAAACCAATAAATAACAGGCTAGGTAAAACATGGGAATAAAGGCAAGGTAGAGCGCTCTATACCCCAAAGTTGTAGGTACAAATGTGAAGTGAAACTAATTAATAGGTATGTACTCGTATATTTTAACAATGTGCAATAGCAACCGTCGCAAACTATAATACGTGTTCTTACTCATCAATAACTTAATTAGGTTCATGTTTCCTCAAATATACATCTACAAGTAACAAGTAAGTAGGTACCTCGATGGTAGGTACCTACTTTCTAAACGTAATATAATATTTGTTTGATATCCAAGAAGAAATGGACATAATTATTTATGTACAATATAAATGTACCAGATGAGATTTGAAACCGCAAGAATATTCTTACTACGTACTAGATTTATTCAAAAGGGGGGTTGGGGGTTAGACCATAACCCACTATGCTGGTCCAGCGCGGGTTATTTGCTGGATCTCATCCTCGTCAGTTGATCTGGAGGGTGCACCACGCGCCGGTGAGGTTGCTTGGATTCCGTTTGATGGCCTCATACACAAGCTCAAAGTCGCAGAACAGTAGGGGAGACATTGTAACGGGAGAGAGCTATGCTCGGGTACTACTCTACTCGGGAACTAGGGTAACCGACATAGCTCTCAGAATCAGAAAGTTAAAATGGCTAAGAGCAGGCCACAATAGCCCGTAGAACCGATAACAGTTGTGGAATAAAGGTTCTCGAATGACGACCGCGATCTGGAAGACGAAGTGAGAACCCCCACCAGATGGACCGACGACATCGTTAAGATTGCAGGAAATTGGTGGATAGAGAGGGCTCAAGAGCGTCCTTCGTGGAATTCTTCGTGGAACGTGGCAAACGTTGGGGGACCTAAGTTCAGCAGTGGACTTCTATAGTTTGTTGATGATGATAACTAGATTCAACATTTCTGCTTAACCGTGTGTTTCCAATTAATGATCTTGCTACTTAATACTCTGATTCGAAAAAATATGTTGGCATTTCTTAAAAAATAAATAAAAACAAAATATACTGGTAAATTGTAAAAATTGATTGATTGTTTGTTAGCATCTTCCAGACAAACTTTAGATGGACTCTATCTAATAAGATCTAGCGATCTAGCAGACGAATGGTGAAATATCAGTAAACACATTATCCTGATCAATTGTGGAATAGAAAGCAATATTTTTATCTGATCCCACAGTTGTTACATCACAAATTCGTATAAAAATAATATGTTTTTAGATAAAGTCAGTAAAAATTTCGTGCCTATCTCAATAAGAACAAACGAAGGAAATAATGTAGGTATAATAAAATTTTACGTTAATTTCTGTTCAGTGCTGACATAAACATTCATTTCTGTAGTACCTACATATTGTTTTATTTCATAAGGTGGGTATCTACTATCTTCGCAGACCAACTGTCCTCCGCGAATACAAAATACAAAAAAAATATTGAAGAACATTAACAGGGTTTTACCATACAAATTAAAACGATGATATCTGCAATAGTCGAAAAACTGTGTCGCAGATGCCAACGCCCTCATCCGAAAAAAAACTACACAGTTCCAGACTATGAGAACAAAAAAAAAAACGTTTAGTAAGTAAAGGTTAGTTGGGTTTGTGTGTGTGTGTTTGTTTGTTTGTGTTGGTGTGTGTTGAGTGCTGAGTGTTAAATGTATGGCTATGTGCGTTTACCCTCTCCCGCACCAGTCTCATGAGAGTCTGGGCATCACCGAAGAAAAACCCACGTGAGTGTTTGAAGTGTGTGAGTGAGTGAATGAATTATTTAGCAACCTTTAGCAGATCCTCCGAATATGCAACTAAACTAATGTAGACATCTCCATCTTCACAATCAACTTCATCTGATGATATGTAGTTTTTTGTGGAGATGGATCAAGAAACACACATGCTCTACAGTTTTCCCCCGGACATTGAGTGAACATTCGAACATTCCGAACATTGAGTGAACGTTAATTTTTGCTCACGCCCATAAACAGACTGAGATAGATAGATAGATATATCATTTATTCAATAAAAGTAGGTTACATACTTCGTTAACAGTGCCTTAAAGCCTATGTTTGGTCTGTCTAAGCACTGAGTTCTCACCTATTGTACATAAATTGATTAAACGTTTATGATAAATTGCTCTGATGGAGACATCTCCATCTCCACAATCAATTACATCTATGAGAATTCACGTTCACACAATTTTCGGAATGTTACAGTTTATGTCAATACAAGACTTATTGTTGTAGGACTAAATATGTTTACTTTTACTTAGTAAACCTGCATTGCTAGATCGACTCCTTTGTGTTCGCACAAAAACTGCTACCGATTGGAGCGAGCATCGTTACAAGCTCCAAGAGCGTGAACTTAATCGTATACGTTACTGGTGCGGTTGCAGATATGCGGAGCACAGTTGCGGAGCACAGGTGCGCGAACATAATGGATACCTTAAACTGTCACTATTCAAGTGATCATACAAAAGTCCCATAGATATTTTTTTTCCTATATTTTCCAATTATCCTTTGGGTTTTTCCTGTTTTTCGTAACCAAACTTGAATCAAGGCAAAAACATATAATTCATATAGCTCGAGCCGTTTTTGAGCTTTTGCTACGCTTAGCAATTGATTTTTATTTAGATAAACCAGTAGAAATCCCAATTTTGTTTTTGGAAACCAAACCAACCAAACTTTAAGTCAAACCAAAGTTTAAGTTAATCAAGACAAATCGAAAAGAAATAATTGAAATAGCTTGAGCCTTTTTTGAGTTTTTGTGACATACGCACGGCTATTAATTTTTACACACTTGCACCCCAACCACAACAACTGTTGGTCTACTGCTGGACATAGGCCTTTCCTTAAAGATGGGGAATATGCTCATAATCCCCACGTTGGGCATGCGAGGATCATAGGACGTGGCTTCTCGCACTGCCGAAATTGCTGCCCGTCAGCGGTCAGGGGATATACCTGTGCCAGTAAGGAAGCGCTATGCCTCCACGTTGGCCGCCAGAGCCCCGTTTGTTAGTTAGCAGGGTGCACCACGAGCATGTGAAGCCAACCGCTTGGATTACAAAGATGGTTGTTGATGGTTGAAGGCCCTTACACCCCTCCTTAATCAACGCAACGAACAAATTAGGTATGCTTTGAGTTATATTTTAATCTCAGTAGGCTAGGTTCAAAACTTGACGCCCTGTTCTGCGTGTAGAGAGAACGTGTACTAGTTCTAAATGTAGTCTAATTCCTCTTGTTAACGACAATAACGGCCCAATTTTTATAACGGGCGACCGGCAGCCGATGCGCAGTATTCAATATGTTAGTTAGGGGTTTTTGGTAACGCGATGGGCATATACCCATTGCAATTACAAAGGCAACCTTTTCGCATTGGCCAGTTGACAAAAACAGTAATTTAAAAGAGGCCTAACCCCTCACTGAATTTTAATGTGAGTGTAAATGTAATATGATTGCAATAAATATTGAATATTGAAAGCTAAACGCTATTTGTGCCAATAATAGTTCTTCATAGACCACCTTTAGCTGACGACGAACAGGCTGCTAATAATGATGACAAACCTATTTCAACCTACATTCTTATCTGTTTTTCGAAACCAATTCCAAAATTATGTCACTGTTACAATAGATTACGTGGATACTGAAGTTATAAATGATATTCGGTGTTAAAATGATGCAGTTTTCATTTATTTTGTCATGTTCTCGACCGTGTTTTTGACTTTTGGGCTATTATTTTGTCAGGTACGTGTTTGAAAACTTTTAAAAGTACATAAATAATATTGATATTGATGTCTAGGAACGTTACCTAACAAACACAACACCACTCTATTCCAGTCCACTGCTGGACATAGGCCTCCCTTTATAGAAGAGGGATATGCCCATAACCCCTCTCTAGGAATGTGATTTTGGGATCGTAGAGCACAGTTTCTCGCACCACCGACGTTACTGCCCGTCAGCGGCCAGTGGAATGCTGTGTAGATGTTAGGCTGCGCTATGCCGCAGTCAGCTGGCCGCCAGTACCCCGTTTATTATATAGCAGGGTGCACCTCGGGCAGGTGAGGTTAACTTGGATTCCGAAGATTGAGCCCCTCAATACTTTCTGTCCTCCTTATCGCTCCAAACAAATGATGCTTCGAGAGATCTTTTACCCTCACTAGGTTAGGTACAATTTGCCTTCTAAGTACATTAGATCGCGCGTTCAATTTCCGCCCCATATTTGTGTGGTTACTTACTTACTCTATCGGCGCAGGGACCCGAAGTGATTCTTGGCTTCCGACACGAGAACTCTCCACTGTTCCCTATCCTTTGCGATCTCTTGCCAGTTGTCGGCTCCAAGTTCGCGCAGGTCAGCTTCCACCTTATCGATCCAGCGATGCTTTGGACGACCAACCGGTCTACACTCGTAGTCAACCCAGATGTCTTCACGCTTCTATCCTCACCCATTCGCTGTATATGACTAAGCCACCGAAGTCGGTGGCTTTGGATTCTTCAATAATGTTAGACTCGGCCCCTAGATCTTCTATTTTTGCGTTCTTTCGAGGAAAATAGAAAATTTTATTTAAAACAACGCCTTCAAGATATCATTTTCCCTAAGGCACATCAATCTCTTTGTGGCTCGACGTAATAGATCAATACCTACCTTTAGGGTATTCTTCTTACAATACCTACACAATAGCACTGACATTTCAGAAAGATTTCTACTGAACATACCTACCCTTAAACTTATTTTCCCTATAAATAGGTAGAAACAAAATCACTTTTAGTTACTACGTTGTTATAGTACATAAAAAGAGTTACCTGACAAATTCATGCACGGACTTTTAACGACAAATTTTTAATACCTTTTATAGCAAAAAAAAAATTACATCTTTAATTTTGTTATTTAAAAGTGTGTCAGCCTATGTTACTCGCTGATAATGTAGCTTTCTCTATGTTATAGATTTTTTCTTAGTAGTAAGTAAAGTAGTTTTTGTTTATCCATTACAAACATAACATACATAAAATCAAATCTTTTTCTCATTGTACATATATTTAAATGGCTTTTGTTTACAGGTCCAATCACAACTATGTGGGCCAGGTATATTCCCCGGACAATTGGGCTTTGAAAACGGTCTCTACGGGCCAGGACAGTTCGGACCGTTAGCCCAATCATTGGGCCCACCCTGCGTCCAACCAGTGCAACCATGTGGCATACAAACGCCCCCATGTGGCATCAATGTACCTCCGTATGGTATACAAGCACCTGCATGCGGCATACAAGCGCCCCCATGCGGCATTCAAGTACCCCAATGCGGTATTCAAGTACCCCAATGCGGTATTCAAGGACCTCAATGTAGCATTCAAGTACCCCAATGTGGAATACAAGTACCCCCTTGTGGAATACAGCCTCCATGCGGCATACAGACGCCATTAATCAACAACATTGCCCCAATCTTCCCTAACCAATGTGGGCAATGTAACTTTCCCCTCAATCAACCTTGTGGACAGTCATATACCCCAAATCTACTGCCTACAATACCGTGTTCAAATGAATATGCCGTACAACCTGTTGTAGACAACACTCTAGCCAATTCTCTAGCTAACGCCATCCAACTTCTTATTGTTAGTAACCTTCTAGAAAGTACTTTGATAAACCCAAGTCCATTGAGCTATTCCGTATGCGAGCCAATAAGCCCATGCGCTAATGTCATTGAGATCGTTTCACCTGAATATTTTCCTTGCAACCCGATTTGTGAACAAGTGGTAGCTCCGTACATAGAGATTCCATACCAGGAACCAATAGTAACATATGCACCGTGTGTTGGTAGCTTTGGACCAGAATATGGGTACGATTGTCTTATCAATCCGTATTTGAACGGTTTTGACTCTACTCTTGTCAATCCGAGCTTTGGTTGCCTAGATGGTTTAGTCAACCCGTATGCCAATGGTTTTGCATGTGTTGACCCTATTTTTTCACCTGTGGCAGCTGAGGTTTTGTTCCCATCTGAAATACCGGCACAGTTGACATGTAACTTTGGGTATATGCCCACGAATGTACCTTGTGTTAGTGTGAATGTAGAGCCACTACCCTTTGACTGTAGTTGCAATAAGTTAGTCTATTGTTGAGAGAATTAGAAAGATTTTTGTAAAACTGACAAGAGTTGAGAGACACCTGACAAAACAGCTGCAATACAACCCTATATCAATTCACTGCTGGACATTTTCCTCCCTTAAGAATGCGATATGCCCACGCTGGGTATGCGGGTTGGGGATCACAGGGCACAGCTTCTCGCACCGCTGACGCTGCTGCCCGTTGGCGGCCAGGAGATGTATCTGTGCCGGTGTTAGGCTGTACTATGCCGCAATCAGCCGTTTGCTAGAGCCCTGTCTGTTATTTAGCAGGGTGCACCAGGGGTTGGCTTGGGTTCTATAGAGGATGAAACTTATTAATCCCCATTCTTCGATAAATCACTAAAATAACTAATGATCATCGTCGGCAAATTGTTTAATTAGTTTTAAGGATATTTTTTGATAAAGGTGAATTATAAAATGTTTAAAGAAAGCCTTGTATTTTGATTTATTCCTGTTTTTTTACAATTTTTACCAGGTACTGACCTAGGGAAACCTAGTAGGTAGATACCTATCTAGGCATGCATCTACCCTTATTTATCTAAATAATGCTAGGTCATCACTATTAATAAGAAAGCCATCACCTAAAGCCTAAATGATTTAAATACAGTGTAGGTACCTGTAGGTACCTAAGTGGTATCTTTTAATCACCAACCGGAACGCGGTACTGCCTGGGCCGTGGTATTTGAAGTAAATAAATACTTATATCTACATACTCGTAATAATACCTATTATGAATGTGTTACTTAAGTAAAAAGTTTTGGTAAAAAGTAGGTATTCTGTAGTATTAAAAACAATTCAGACAAAGTTAAAAAAAAACAATTTATTTCATAATTTACCTAAAAATAAATACTTAATTACATACAGTAAAAATATCTAAATAGCACCTCCTAATAATTTTAGAACGTTCGTTAACAAACCGTTGTCAATCTGACCATTAGGTGAAACACTAGAAATTATATTATTAGGAATCACGGTAGGAGTTTTAGGCACTATTCTAGGAGAGATTGGAGAAGCTACAAAGCTAGGAGAAACTAATTCGGGAATATAATTAGAAATCAATGGAGAGCGCTTAGGACTAGTATAAATTGGTAGATCGTTCAAAAGTGGCATAGCCTGGGGGATTCCATTTCCGAACCTATTCTCTAAAAGTTGGGATATAACCATGAGTTGTATAGTGTCTGCTAAGTTTTTGCAAACGGAAGGAGTACAATCTGAGATCACCGTAGGATTAGGGGCGTTAGGAATAGTAAGGGATCGGGGAACATTAAGTGGGGAGATAGGAATATTTATAGGGGAGTTGGGAAAATTTATATTATTGGGGATATTCATAGGAGTGTTAGGTATTGGTATAATGTATGGTTCTAATAATTGTTGGGTAATCATTTGCGGCGATTCCACTCGTTGGATGTAACGGGGTGAGTCAAGCAGGGCTTCTGTTAGGGGTTGATTTAAAAGGCCGATTGGTGGTCCGTAGATTTGGGATGAGACCTGAAAATAATTTTAAATTATAAATAATATTTCTTTCTTTTCTTTCTTCTTTCTCATCTACCCACCTGATGTGACTTGGTAACCATTACTCAAACTAAAGTATTGCTTTGTAATTCACACGTTTATGTTATTTACTATGGGCCAGCTCTTGACCTCGAGGCTTGCATAGGCAAGGATGAGGTCAAGACTTGAGGCATGAAGGTGTCAAGCTTCATGTGCCTGTAATTTCACCGTCACCTTCAAGCCAAAAAACAGCAATGGTACATAACGGTGGAAATAGGCATGGTGGTAGCACTTCCCCAGACGAGTTATGGAAGGTAGGTACGGAACCCTTCGTGTGCGTTTCTACCTCGCACTTGACCGGTTCTTTTATATCGAACTTTCTGAATCCAATAAAAATTGCTAGGGCTTTTTTGAGTTAATTCTAATGTTACTCACTCCATGACTTAAGACTAAAACCGCTAACAGTTTTAAAATCAATTTAAACATTGCTAATATTATTGTTCAGTTTCGTATCTCATAATATCAAAATCGTTCACGATCAATGAAGTTATTATAAATAATGAAATATTTCATTCCTACATTAATATTAATAGATGTTATCTTAAGATCGTGGTTTATCAAAATCTGTTCAGCAATTGATATCAGTTTGAATATTGCATAATTTTATTTCACAACTTGAAAGATACGTTTGCTCATTTCTTAAAATTTTCTGAATAAGTAAGTAGGTACGTATAACTTTACTCAGTAGGGTAGGTAAGTAAGCAGATCTAGGCATAGGTACCAT
The DNA here is from genome assembly GCA_951804965.1 of Horisme vitalbata. Classification (NCBI taxonomy): domain Eukaryota; kingdom Metazoa; phylum Arthropoda; class Insecta; order Lepidoptera; family Geometridae; genus Horisme; species Horisme vitalbata. The sequence goes on along the minus strand of OX638094.1, from coordinate 25,537,669 downwards.
AGAACCCACCAGCACGAAGCTTTTCAGTCATCTGCTGGACATCGGCCTTCCCTTTAAGAAGGCAGAAATCCACAGACCACTAAATACTAAGTACCTACTTATTATATTTTCTGTGATTGAAATAAGTAAGTAGGTACTTAGAGCCCTTTAAACGAAACAAGCCCGCTGCAATTAGCGGAACTAAAGCTGAATCTCCAGTATATGTTAAAACACCGAACATTTATCGACAAATTCTAAACAGAACAGATTATTCGAATCATATTTTAGCGGGAAACGTGTTGATTTTGCTTTTCTTTTGATTTTATTTCCATTCGATTTTAATTTAACACGACGCGTCAGAGGAGTCGCGTTTGCTGGACTTCTTTCATGAAAAGGACTACTATGTTTTAAGGTGGGTAACACACAAAGTACCTAATTTTAAAACATTGAATGCAGATATGCATAGGTAAACCTTATACGAGCGCCATTCCCGTAGAAGTAAATAAGTAGGTATGTAGATACGAAACTTCTGCGCATGGGTCTCTCACCTCAAGCCTCCCAAGATACCTTACTTATTTTGACTTTTGCGCAATAGCGGTCAGCTCTAGAGTTTCGTGCCGCTGCCGTAGTCATCTAGGTACACAGTACCTACAGTGGACTTAGTTGGTATCTATTAAAGCCTGTGGTAGGTAGGTACCCAATGAACTAAGCAGTACGTAGACCTACCTACCTACTTAATGCACTCGATTAAGCTTCTGCACCTGACCGATTGCGTTATAAAAATTTGCGACACTCAGAAATACCTATTTATTGATTTACAAGCCGATAGAACACGCATAAATTATTAATAATGAAGTTGTTATTACTTTTATTTTTGCTTGTGTCGGTTACTATTCAGGTAAGTAACGCCTAACACCTAACCTAGCTACAGTGTAGCAATGAGGTTCACAATAAACAAAGAAATCTACAGTATAGTCACTCAATTAATATGAAAATAATTGTCATCATAATCATCATTTCAGCCTTTTTGGCGACAGTGGTTTTATGTGTTTTACTCTTAAATTTGTTGCGATTTTCTTTAAATGTATGTTGTTTATGTTTGATGTTCCTATTAATAAATGCAATAACTTTAATTATTTCTAAATATCAGTTAGATTTCAATTCAAGTTGATGAAATTCCTTAACATAAAACAATCACTCAAACTTATTTCACTTTTGACTTGTAGAAAGGGTTTGCAAAATATGAATTGTCCTGTGTAAAAATACAACAATTCATAGTTATTGCTCTTATATCTAGTAAATGAGGTAAAAATTTAATATACCAATTAAAAATCAAAATAACCGTGCTTATTGCAGATATTTATTATTATTTTAGCCACCTTGCAACAAAATAAGTTATTTCACTCTTGATATGTAAATCAATACCAAATGCCTAAGATATTGCGGTTATGCTTAATGAAAAAACTAAACGGCTATAGACGCGCGAAAACTGTCTAAGAAGAAAATGCAGAGCCCATTTTGCTGATCACGAATATGCATATAGCTCTGTTATACCAAAAAACCTAGATAATGTACTTTAAAAAATGGACCGCAGTGCTGGGCATAGAGGCCTATGCCCAGCAGTAACACCAAAATAGAGAGGCAAGAGGCCTGATTATGCCACTTGCCTCGACCCTGCGCTAGTCTAAGCCAGGTGCTGCCCAAAGTTTTTCTGATATTTTCGACCCATCTCGCCGGTGGACGTTCCCTATTTCTATGACCATCTCTTGGCCACCACTCGGTCAGCGGCTTGTCCACCTATCGGCACTCCGTCTGGCATATGTCCTGCCCAACTCCACTTTAGTCTGTTTGCGTATTTCACATCAAATCAAATAAAATAATTTATTGCGTACATGTTGTTTACAGAGGTCTTAAATTCTATGCATAGATTCAACATGAATCCTGTAAGGGCAGAGCAAAATTTAGGCATCTTGCTAGGTGGCATAATAAAAAAATCTTATATACTAAAATACATTATAACTAAAATTGCACAAAAAAAAAATAAGTAGGTAAGTAAATCAACATTTTCGGTATTAGAGACTCTGTCTAAAACTAACCATAATCCTTTATTTCTTTTTTTCAGACCGCTTCAGCGCAAATCAGATTCCCCGTCATATCTCCCTACCAGCAGCAATCTCCCACAGTTATAGAAGTAATTCAAAACATGGCAACACCGAACCCAACTGTCATTTGCGTGAAAAAATGGCTGCGAGACGATCAACTTATTCTGCCACCAACACAAGTAGAGTTGCCACCGGGAGTGGGTTACTTTCCTTCAGCTGTGCCGTATGTGGCATCTTGTTTTGAGCCAGCGGTGGCAATTGGGGGGATGTGTTCTGTGGCTAATGTTCCAGTGACGACACCGAATAGTTGTTTGACGATAGCGGCTCCTATTAGTCCTAAATGGGCACCTCTCGTTCAATCGGTGATTTTATAAATATTTTCGACTGTCTATTCATTTATTATTAAAAATATTATGTACTTAATTATATTTTCCTTTTGCTTTCACAATTTTTACCTACACTATTTCGTTCTAATGCGCTTAAAGTTGGTACTTAATCTAAACATTCTTAAGTATAAAAATTTAAGCCTTTGCCTATATTATAAGTAGATGGTAGATGATTATAAAGAGCGCCAAGTGGTAACGTTCTAGTGCCTAGTGCATGGTTAGATGGAGAAGGCTTCGGCACCTATACCATCCTCTCAACCTAGTCGGCCTTACTCACAGGAAATACATTGTCACAATGTGTCATTTGCGTTTCTTTAAATCTATAAGTATCAATTGCATTATTTTGCTTACACATGCAATATTTTGAAACCGATGTAGAAAAGATAATAATGAAAACTTCATTACTTAAGTACAATCCACTTATCTACTACCTACTTTATTAAAGGAAAACTTGTACGGTAGGAAGGTCTTTTCTCTGAGGGCGTAACAAACGATGCGGGCGAAATATATTATAATCTTCTTCGTTTTTATCAAGGTAGGTATTTTCTTAATAATTTGTGAAACTCAGCATAACGTCAGTTATTAAATGTAGATAAGAAGCAGTTGCTTTGAGGTTTTTGCTCTAATTAATAGGATTTTTTTGATTTATTAAACTTATAAGTCTCCATAATTATAATTTCAGGTGACGAATTCTCAGTACTACGCTCCGCCTCCTAGCTCTTACCAGCCCTACAATTATTATTACTCTCCTACTCCAACTACACCACCAATACCTCAAACGTACGCAACACCAACGTACGCGGCTACACCATCGTTCGCGCCAACACCAGGATATCCTGGGTTTCCACCTGTGTATACAAAACCGCCAATAATAGCGTCACCACCTGCAACCTACGCTCCTAGCCCTCCATCTACATTACCACTATCATTTCCCCTTACTCCAGCATACCCTCAGAAGTATGCACCACCATACCCGTCACCTTTATGGCCACCTGGGCCCGTGTCAAAGTATCTAACTCCAGCCTCAAAGCCAAGTCATGCCACTGTAGGACCACCAAAATGCCATCCAGCAACAGCCACAGTGTATTATCTCACCACGGTACCAGAAACCCCAAGAGCAGCAATACAAGAAAAAGTAAAAGAAATAAAAGAAGCGCCGCCAGCATACCATTGTCCTTTTTGCACGGGATTTGCAAATGTACCAAAAAATCCGAAAGTCCCGCCTCCCCCGACAAACTCCCCAATGTTGCCAGGGATACTTGACAAAATTCCCACAATATCGATACCAGATGAATTGAAAATGAAGGATTTGCGTAAATTAACACCACCAGCAGCGGCGCTGTCGGATTTACTGGAACACAAGCTGTCAGGGAAAATGAGATTTGATGAAGATTTGTTGGATGGGTTTTTGACGGGTTTAGGTTTAACAAGCAAGAACTGAATTTATTAATTTATTACCTACCCCTAAAATTAGTCTACACCTACTTATTACTAGGTACAGTTTAAGTAGGTATTTTTGTACCTACCTGCACAATAATACTACTTTAGATTTTATGTATTTAAGTAGGTACGTACCTACATATACTTGCCAGTCTGGAAAGCAAGACTAAAAGCAAGTTCTCTGGAAATTCCAGATAACTTAAAGTAGGTAGATAGTGGGGTCCACACTAGTAGTAGATAGTTAGTTTTGTTTATTTATTTATTTGAACCAAATGAGAAGATTATTATTATGTACCTAGATAGGTATTGTTATTCAGTATACCTAGGTCTATTTCTAAATAAATTTAACCTTTGACTTGTGTTTATTTATTATATTACTCCTATAACTTTATTGAAGATTAAGTACATATTAGTTTAACCGTTGGGGAATAAAGGTTCTCGAATGGCGACCGCGATCTGCAAAACGAAGTGTAGGGAGAACCCCCACCAGATGGACCGACGACCGACATCGTCAGAGGGCTTACCGCAGGTTTTTATGTTTACGAAAACTTTATAAGTTTCGGTATCTTTCCATACATTTTCAGTACAGCGCCTCTAGGGAAACGTGCATAAACTACGAAAATGTATGGAAAGATACCGAAACTTATAAAGATTTCGAAAACTATCAAAACCTGTGGTAAGCCCTCAGGATTGCAGGTGATCGATGGATGGATGGATGGAAATCCTTGAGGGAGACCTATCTGTTCAGTATATTCAGCACATTAGCTTATGTTTTGCTAATTTGCTAAGCAAAGATGCTTAAAAAACGTACCTATATAATTTATTACCGATTGTACATTTTTAGACAAATTATCACAGGCATGAAAAATAAAGAACTTTCAAAATAGAAAAAAATAATATCTGTTCAGAAGTTGACTTCTAATAGGCTGTCGATGATGATATAATAAGTACTTGATTTTTAAGTACCTACCTTTTTTGACCTGTCAAAAATTTTGACGCGGGATGGTTTGAAATTTTCTCATCATATTTTATTAGTTTTTTAATGTTTAAAGCGTTAGATTGAACTGAATTTATTGTTAAACTGTTGTAATAAAATACGGTCGTATAGTAAAAACAGCTTTAGTGAAGATACGCGTATTTTAAAAATGGATGAAACTGAGGCCGAGGTCGAGTCAAGACCTCGGTCCAGACGGAACAGCGACATGGTTCTGAGTGAAGATGAGAGCAGTGCGCCGACAATTATTGGTGAAATAGTAGCTATGAGCAGTGAATCGCCCGCCTTGGAGATTGTAGGCGTGTCGTCGCCGACGTCGCGTCCGGCCAAGCGCTTCAGAAACAGTTACAGCAGCGATGAGCGTGAGTTGGTAGATGATGAAGGGTTTACCCTCGTGCAGAGAAAGACAAGACGTGCTGCAACCGAAAAAAATCGGGGATCAAATTTGAGAAATAATAATACATTAAATAGTAATTACTTTGAGGTATGTATTTCGTCATACAAAATGTTACCAAAACAAATTGGCCTAGCAATGTTACTGAAAGCTGAAGGAATAACTAATGCAGTACGAATTAAGTACAAAAATCCTTATAGAGTAGTCATCAGTTTTGAGAGTAAAGAGGATGCAAACAAGTTGGTGGAGAATAAAACATTAGTAGATTCCGGGTACCGTTGCTATTTGACGAGTGAAGTTGGCATTACTTACGGCGTGGTGAAATACTTAGAGATTGATGTTAAGGAGGAAGATTTGATGGAATCACTTCAATGTGAATGTAAAATTATTTCTGTGAAGAGATTGAATAGGATGTCGGAAACCGGTGAATGGATAAGCAGCGAGACGGTACGTTTTGGTTTTAAGAACTCCACTTTGCCTCCCTATGTTTTTGGCTATGGTTGCAGATTCAAGGTGGATCCTTATACTTTCCCGGTGACACAGTGTGGTTCGTGCTGGAAATATGGTCACTTGACTCGGACGTGTCCCACAAAAAAATTGACCTGTCCAAAATGCGGTGGAAGACATGAAAATTGTGAGGCGTCGGAGTTCAGATGTATAAATTGTAAAGGAAAGCATATGGCCTTGAGTAAGTCGTGTCCTGTTTATTTAAAAGAGAGAGATATTCGGTCCATTATGTGTCATGAAAATTGCACCTATAAGATTGCGTTATCGAAATACCTTGAGAATAGAGAAGGACGCCAAAAAAAAATTGCATCACCGGTTTTCATGTTTGGAAATGATTTGAAAACTAAGAGTTATGAGTTTACCAGACCAACCATGTCCTACAGTCAGAGTGTTGGGGCGAAAGTAATTCAAAATGAAGCTGTACAACCTAAAAACTCGCTTGCTGTAGAACAGAATGATAGAGAAGATGTGAGTGAGGATGACTCTAAAGACAGTTGCGAGGAAAGCTTAGAAAGAAAGGGAGATTCTTTAATTGAAAAGAAGAGGAAAAGTAAGAAGCAAAGAAGACAGAAGAAAACAGCTAAACAAAGTCCGAATAGTGATCAGGCGTCATTGATTACATCGGTGGCGGCGACATCAGGTGAGGGAATTCAGCAGAATAGTGGTACAAAGAAAGAGAGCAGTTTCAGTTCTATATTTAGAAAGGTGAAAGAGATTGTGTTTTCGGACAAAAGTTTTGATGTAAAAGTTAGTCAAGTTTTGAAACTACTTTTTGAGGAACTTATGGCTTTTGTAGTGCAGATGATTAGCAAAGGAGATGTCTTGACTAAACTGTTTGGCCTCTTTTATCATGGATAACAATCTATCTAATGTAACTGCGACCAGGGCATCAGGTCCTGTGAGTTCCGTTGTGCAATTTTTAAATATTGCACAATGGAATTCACAGAGTTTGGTGCCCAAGAAAAACGAGTTAGAACTCTTTCTTATTCAAGAGAAGATAGGGATTTGTTTGTTGAGTGAAACTTGGCTTGACCCAAGTAAAACATTACGCATCAGTAATTATAATGTTTATAGAAAAGATAGGTCAGATTCATACGGGGGGGTGGCGATAATAGTTCACAAATCCATTAAAATCCAAATATATCCTATAAATAATAGCAATAGTGGTATAGAAATTCTAAGTTTAAAAATTTTGAATTGTAAATATTTAGAATATGTAGTTTCAGTTTATTGTCCTTCGAATGTAAGAACTTCGCAAAGTGATTGGGATAATATTTTTTCAAAATTTTCAACAAAAACTTTAGTGGCTGGCGATTTTAATGGTCATCATTCAGATTGGTCATGTAAAATAGATACTAGGGGTCTTCAGCTTTTTGATGTTTCTTTAGATCATAATTTTGTATCTCTCAATAGTGGTGAGTTTACCAGGATAAAATTAGTTAACGGTCATTTACAGGAATCTGCGCCGGACATAACCTTTGTTACCTCAGATATTGCGGTTTACTTTAAGTGGAAGGTGACGAGGGAAAATCTTGGCAGTGATCATTTAATAATTAAGTTTTCTCTTGAATATCAGGGTACAAGAAGGTTTGTAAAACTTCGAAATTTCAAACTAGCTGATTGGTGTTTGTATCATAACATCTTGGAAGATAGCTTCAAGGATAGAATTAATGAAGCAGATATTCAGTCTAGTTATGATCTATTTGTTGATCAAGTGAATGATGCTGCTCTAAAAAGTATACCTTTGATAAAAAATTCGATAGATCCTTCACAAAAATTCCAACCCAAACCGTATTGGTGCTCAGAAATATCTATGGCTATAGCTCAACGTCGACAGGCATTAAAAATGTTTAGGCGTAATCCTACACCTGATAATTTAGATATTTTGAAAAAAAAAATTGCTGAAGCCCAAAAAATTCACAGGCGAGTTAGGTATGCCAATTGGCAACAATTCTGCGGAACTGTAGACGAAGCAATGACAGCATCAGACATGTGGCGTCGTATGCGTTGGATGAAAGGTCTTCGCAATAACCATGTACGTGCTTCTAGTGATAGTAAAGAAGAACTTTTAGGTAGTTTAGCTCCTGACTTTGTGCAAACTTCACAACCTTTATTTACTTCTGACAATATTGTTTTAGATAAAGAATTTTCATGTCAAGAATTTCAGAATTGCTTGAAAAAGAAAGACACAGCACCTGGGGAAGATGGTATCACCTACTCAATGATATATCATTTACCTATGAATGGTAAGGCATACTTGCTTCAAGTATTTAATATGATTTTTAAACATGCCGTAGTACCAGAGCAGTGGCGCAATATTATGATTGTACCTATTCCCAAACCTAGTTCTAATACTAATTCAAATCCAAAATTTCGACCAATATCTTTAATATCTTGTATTTGTAAGATTTTCCATTCAATGATAAGTAAACGAATTGAATGGTATGTAGAAAAACATAAAATTTTAGCACCGACCACAAGTGGATTTAGGAAATGTCAGTCGTGTATAGATTGCTTAGTGCGCCTCGTTACAAAAATACAAATAGGTTTTTCAAAAGACGTATCGACTTTAGCAGTTTTTTTAGATGTTGAAGGAGCCTATAATAATGTTCTAATAGATAAGCTTGTTTCTATACTTGACAAATTGAACATAGGTTTTCAGACATGTAAATATTTGTTTTCTTTTTTGAGTAAAAGATACTTGAAAATAATAGATGAAGATAAAGATCATGCCATCGTAAGATATACTAGTAAAGGATTAGCACAGGGTGATCCTCTTTCGCCTCTATTGTTCAATATAGCTACACATCAAGTTTGTTTAGCTAATTATGATAACATTAATATACTGCAGTACGCTGATGATTTTGTGATATATTCTCAAAATAGGAGTTCCGAATTAAATGAAATATTTATTCAAAAGGCCTTATGTTCGGTAGTTGATAAGTTAGGAGAATTAGGTTTAGAGGTATCCCCTACCAAGACTCAGTGCTGTAGTTTTAGGAGAGGAAAAGGTGCAGACAGAGTCACTTTATATATTAATAACAACATTATAACACCCGTTGCCAATGTGAAATATTTAGGCATTTGGTTAGATAAATCTCTGCTGTGGAGTAAACATCTAAATGAGACTCGAGAAAAAACAATGAAAATGATAGGTCTTTTGAAGGTTTTAGCTGGTGCATCATGGGGTTTACATCCTAAACATCTCCGTCGGTTGTATATAGCATTGATTCGTAGTAGGATAGATTATGGGTGCTTCTTGTATGATACCGCTGCAAAAATACATTTAACAAAGCTTGATAGAGTCCAAAATATTGCAATGCGGGTAGTGGGAGGTTTCATTAAGACCACACCTATCCATGTGATGGAATGTGAGTTATGTATACCACCTTTACAGTTTAGGCGAGAATATCTAGCTACCAAGTATTGCCTTAAGGCACAGTCGTTTTTTAATAACTTGTCCATTACTCTTTTTAATGAATTAATACGCCTATGCGGGTCAAGATTTTGGCATAAAAAGCCTTTGCTTGTGTCAATTTACGAAAAATCTAAATTGGAAGTTTTAAATGCGAGTAATCCACTAGATATGTTCTCTTTGGATACATGGGTATCTAATATAAAATTGGATTTTATTGAGATGAATGTGGAAGGAATCGACCAAGCTAAAAGCCAATATGATGATCATGAACTCAAAATTCATACTTTGATTATGCTTAACGATAAATATAAGGATTGGCACAAACTGTTTACAGATGGTTCAAAATTAAATTGCAGTTCTGGTGCTGCCTTTTACGATCCCAATCACAATGTGAAAGAAATGTATAAAATAATGTCTAAATTTAATACTGTCATGTCACTTGAACTCTTTGCAATCTCAGAGGCGCTTTCGTACATGGCTACTTTGGATATAAGAAAAGTAGTTATCTTATCAGATAGTCGAAGTGCCTTACAGCATATTGCCCGGTGCCTCTCAGGTGCACGAGGTTCCAAGCTGGCGTATGGAATCATAAGAAAGGTATTGTTGCTTTTAGAAAATGGAATAGATCTGAGATTGCAGTGGGTTCCCTCACACGTTGGGGTTCAGGGCAACGAAGAGGCTGACAGCTTGGCAAAAAATGCTACTTCAGTAGGTGCTGAAACATACATTATACCGGAACATACTGAAATATTATTAAAATACAAGTATAAAGTGTTTGAGAGATGGAAAACTTTTCATCGTAATATTGATACAAAAGGAATTTGGTATAGAATTGTTCAACGTGAACCTCATTGTGTGCCCTGGTTTGTAAATACTAAGCTTAAAAGAGGTCTGATTGTTATGGCTCACAGACTGCGCTCAGGACACATTCCTCTTGCTAAGTTTAATCACCTTATGAAAATATCAGATTCTCCTAACTGTTCCACGTGTGGAATTATAGAGGATATTCATCACCTTTTGGTAGAATGTGTTCAGAGTCAGTCTTTAAGATCACACATGCAGAGCCTATACAATATTAATATGTTAGACGTAGGTATATTTCTAAGTATCCTAGCTGATCCGTTGTCTGAGGCAGCTAGGTCACTTTATTCTATGGTGTATAATATTGTTAAGTGTAGTTGATAAAAGTATTACACTGAATGATGTAACAGGGCTGACATAGTTGCCATGCGACTCAAAGTCCTTTGTCAAATATAAGAATAAAAAAAAAAAAAAAAAAAGTACCTACCTAATTAGAGTATATAGTGGGTAGGTACCTTTAGATGCGTCCTTTGTTCTTTTTATGAGCTATAGCGGCTGATTATGGTATGGTGTTGGAGATTTTTGGCTGCTCAATGAAAATTAATGATTGAAAGAAGTTGGAACCATAATAAGGTAGTAGTTTCTATGCAAACTCTTTGGTTGGAACTGTGTGTGGGTTACATGTGGGTTAAGCAAAGGGTAGTGCTATGGCAAATGCACAAAACGTGCAACGCCACAAAAAAAAAAAAATGGTAGTGCTAAGGAGGGGACATGACGTCAGGGTCTGTAAGAATCAATCAATAAAATGTAAAGTTATCAATGTCGCTTGATGTAACCAACTTGATGTCACTGTCATTGTTAATGTCATCTAAATTCGATTTTGACAGTTCCAAAATTGTGTGTGATTGCGCGTTGTGCAAGAAGAATAATTTCAATAATATCGTCGAATTTCTTAATAAATACTTGAAAAATGGTTGAAGCACAGAAAGTCAGGATTGAGCAGCAAATGACTGACATGGTCAACCAGCTGGATAAAAACTTTTTACGCAAAATGCAGGTTGGTTAGGGTTATGTTGCCGACCGTATTGATAAGAGCTTACGCAATGATTATTTAGTGCCTGGAGGGCACAGACACTAAGGATACGAACATGTGTTCATCCCCTAGCTGAACAAATAGTTATAATACAATACACTATTATTAGTATACAGAGCATTTGACCGTGTGTGAGATGTCACTTCCAACCCTACGGGATAGCTCACTCGCCTCCCTCACATAAGTCAATAAATCAGAAACTGAATAGGTAGATTAAAGCTTAGAGCCTATGTACCAGAGACAGAATAAATATTAAGCGTTATAGTTTTCTTTTATCTACCTCAATAACCAGCGTATTGCAGAATACTGCTGGGCATAATCCTTCTCTATAGGAATAAAGCCTTAATCTCAATGTTAGGGAGGGTTGCGGATTGCAGGGCAAAGATTCTCGCAATCGACATTACTGCCTGTTGGCTGTCAGGGAATGTAGCTGTGCCAATATAAGTTACTCTATGCTGCAATCAGCAGCCGCCAGTGCCCAGATTATTATGAGGGTGCACCACGGGCAGGTGAGGTAGGTTGGTTACTGAAGGAAATTAAACCCCATACACCAATACCTCCTTACAATAAAAACATAAATCAGGCCACTCCTAGATTATTGATTTTAAGTGTGGAGCCCCTCCACAAAGATATAATTTACTTGAAATTCTCCAGAGGAAAGCCACCGAGATACCTCAGGTTTTATGTTGTATGTCCTATGAAGAAAGATTACATGCCCTAAACCTCACTACTCTTGAAGAAAGAGGTCTTCGTGGTGATCTTATAGAAACCTACAAAGTCCTTGTTAATCATTATAACTTGCCAAACATTCAGAATATCTTCTGCAAGAAAGAAACCCTAAGAACATCTCGTGGCTACCACCTTCAACTAATGAGAATCTCTACCAACACCATGGTTGCCCATCACTTAGTAACCGAGTAGTCCACATTTGGGACATGAAGATGGTGGTATCGGCTAAATCAGTAAACAACTTCAAAAATGGACTGGCTATGAAAATCTAGTGTTAAAAAAAGTGACAGAAACAATGACCAAATTTTTTGAACACTGCCTGAAATAGACATATCAGCATCAAGCTGCTTATCCATAATTAAATAATAATATTTATAATCCTATTTCCAGGGTGATATGCACAGATGTGCAGCTCGGTGTTGTGATGAAGAGAACACATCCCTAGAAAGCACACACTACTGCATCGAGAAGTGCTCCGTACCACTCAACCAAGCTAACAACTATGTCCAGGTATATCAGCCATTGCCTATTTATTTATTTTAAAAAAGTCACTACTTGGATGGGTAAGACACAATAAGATGTTGGTCCCGGCTTTTCCAGTTGTTAAGCCATGTCGGAGGCCTTTGGGCGGTCTAAAAAAGCCGACACCAGACTTGGCCACTAACTCATACAAAGAAGAAGAAGAATCTACATAATATATACCATTATGAATATCAACGGGATATTTACCATGATTTGTGAGTTCTGTTGTTTCCCAATATTTCGATGATCATGGGAGGAAATGAAGTACTGGCAGACGAATCTATCTACCCTCTTTCTCAGTCTTTTATTATGAAAGACACCACTACCACTGGTTTCAATGTCACTTCTAACTCGATTACGACACACAACACTTTGTATCAGGACACACTTCTGAAACATCACTTTTTCGGTTCCTACACATTCTAACAACAGGATTCCAGACTCCAGACAATTGAAAACTATCTTCGCGATTGAAATTCCTGTGTTTGGTAATCTCAATCGCCTCTTGAACCAGTCTTGGTAAATAGTGGCCTTTTGTTGAAAGAATAATAATAATACCTCCTCCTCTGTGTGTGTGTGTGTGTGTGTGTGTGTGACGACCTCTGTGGCGCAGTGGGCGAAGGTCCGCCTATGACGCAGAAGGTTGCGGGTTCGATTCCCGCTGCGGGACAAATGTTTGCATGTTCTGCAGATATTTGTCTCGGGTCTGGGTGTTTTCTATGTATGATATGTATGTATTTACAAAAAAAAAATATCTATGTAGTATATCAATCATGTGGTTCCCATAATACAAGCTCTGCTTAGTTTGGGGCTACATGATGCTGTGTGATAACGTCCAGGATTATTTATTTTATATTTATTTATTTATTATATTTATTAAAAAAAAAACACCATAACAATAGCTCAACAAGAAAAAAAATCTCTTTATAAAACATCTTAAAATCGATTTCAAATACCTACCTACTTATCTAAATACTTATTTATTTACCTACCTATCTAAAAATAATGTAATCATTATAATTTATTGGTAAAAATAACATTCAGGACATTGGTACAGATTTACAATAGGATCTAGTATTAATGTAATGGGTCCTTACTAAATAATGAAATCTTTAGCTGCCTAAATAAACTAGACTAAAAAGCCTGTAATATATCTTTTTAAAGGGCTGGCTCCTACTAAATACCATTGCTGTACCCAAAATTGGGCTCCTAGTTTTGTACTAATCAACCATATTTGATATATATATGTACCTAACATTATGACTGCAATCTATATATATAAAAATGAAACCCGGTTTCCTTGGTCACGGCATCACGCGTGAATGGCTGGACCGATTTCACTAATTCTTTTTTTGTTGTATTTGTTATTATTAGGAGAAGGTTCTTACGGAAAAAAATATTAAGAAAATCTATCAGAAATATTGAAAAATATACATTTAATTTTGCATATTTAAAAAAAAGCGCGTAACGAATGTCAATGTCATTCACAGCCATAGACTATATTGAAAGAGCATTGTTTGTTCGGAAACATGGTTACTTAATTAAATTCGAGCACATACAAATACAAAATAAAGTAGTGCATCATTGCTACTCTAAGGCGGTACGAAGTTCGCCGGGTCAGCTAGTAAATATATGAATATGAATAATATCTATGGTTTTTGTTTGCAGAGTGAGATCCAGCACTTTCAGAATAGGTTGCAGAGGTGCGTGATGGATTGCAATGACTCAGCTAGAGACCGAATAGGCGGGAACCCGTCACAGGAACAGGTAACATAAACAGAGTGGGGCAAAATTTTAACAAATTGAGGGCAGCCACCTTTTCTTGTGTAGTGAAAAGGTTTTGTTCTGAGGAAATTATACGTTAATTTTGCCGAAAAAAACAATTGCATTTTCAGAATTTTGAAAAAATTTACAGTCAGCCTAGAAAATGTCAAAAAAAAAAATGTTAAAAAAAACAAGTTGGTTTCAATCGACTCTATTTCCCAACACTTTTCCCAAAGTAACATATCAAATCAAATCTTAACATTTCGCGAAAATTTAAAAATAAGTTTTCCATACAATTTGTATGAAAAGCCATTCGACACAACATTGAATCTATGTACGCAATAGAGATGACGAATGAAAAATTCTAATTAGTCCGTCATTTACACTATCAAAAAATATTGGACAAGTATTTTTTTTCTTTTGTCAATTAAACAAAAAATGACAGAGATATAGTGCATTGAAGTTCCGCGTGACGTCACGGCTTAGTACACTTTTTACCTAGCCGTGACGTCACGAGCCCCCACTCCCGAACTTTGCCGCTCTTTCTGTCCGTCAATTTTTATTTATTTGATAAATAAAAAAATACGTGATTAATATTTTTTGTTGATCTATCTGACGGACTTATTAGAATTATTATTATTTTATCCAGTCGTCATCCCTATTCGATGCAAAATGGTAATCGGTGGTATCATCATTCTGCCAACACAATAGGAAAGATCAATTTCAAATAAGAACAGATTATTTTCCGGCAAGTGTTCGAATGCATACATGATCAATTTTGTGACGAATGGCGTTTTATAAAAATTGTATGGAAAATCAATTTATTAATTTTCGCGAAAACTTACGATTTGATTTGGTAAGGTACTTTGAGAAAAGTGTTACTGTTGGGAAATAGAGTCGATTGGGACCAACTCGTTTATTTTCAATAAATGTCATTTTCGAGGCGGACTGTACATTTTTCAATATTCTGAAAATGCAATTTTTTTTTGTCTAAATAAACCTATAGTTTTCTCAGAACAAAACCTTCTAAATACAAAAAAAAAGGTGGCAGCCCTCAATGAGATAAAATTTTGCACCAACCTATACTACTATGTATACAGCCTACAGAAGACTTCCACCACCATCACACCAGCCTATAACAGTCCATTGCTGGACATATGCCTCCCCTAATAAAGGGGGATATGCCCATAATCCCCACGCTGGGCACGCGGGTCGGGGATCGTAGGGCACAGCTTTCTCGCACCGCCGATGCTGCTGCCCTTCGGTTGGTGGCCAGAGGATTTAGCTGTGCCGATGTAGGCTGCGCTATGCCGCAATCAGCCGGCCGCCAGAGCCTCGTTTGTTATAGCAGGGTGCACCACGGGCAGGTGAGGTTGGCTTGGGTTCCGGAGATCGCGGTTGGAACCCCTTACACCCGTTAGAAGGATTGAGCTTCCGAAAATCAAATTCTGTACACATAATTACATTTTTGAAAGAAATGGACTTTACTTTTAAGTACAAGGAACACTACCAGTGTGTTCAGGCACCCTGTATGGCCTTACATTAGTAGTGGAGTTCTTTGTGGAGGGCTCGTCCGGGAAATACTGCCATCATGCCTATTTCTGCCGTGAAGCAGCATTGCTGTGTTTCGGTTTGAAGGGTGTGGGTGCCGGTGAAATTACAGGCACAAGAGCCTTATCATCTTCATGCCTCAAGTTGATGGACGCAGGGCGTTGCTTCTGATGAATGCAACAACCAAGTTGTTTTGATCTCATATATCGAAATCCATCCAGCGGTTTGGGCTGAAGGACGTGACAAAGAACCGGACTTACATAGTCACATACAAAATACTTAGATACAAACATTACCCTCCTTCTGGCGCAGTCGGGTTCAAATAAAATAAAAGAGTAATAAAATTATTGACTCGGTCTTCACATGTTGCAATGATTATTGGAGGAGATAACATCCTTAATGAATCACTCTCCGCACAAGACACTTCCATAGCGGAGACGTCCAGCTCTCCGTCACAGTCTTCAGGATGCTGTTGCGACAATCCCGTATCCTGATAAAGATTTTAATTTAATTTTTTCTTTTCAGGTTGACAAAGCGACGATAGAGTTTGAGAAGTGCGCTGTTAAATGTGTCGACAAACATATGGGCATCATACCATCCATGATGAAGACCATGAAAGAGGTCCTGGCAAGTGGGAAACCTCCTCCACTTAGAAACTAACCTATTCAAAAAGTCATCACTTAATAAACAAAACAGTGCGACGCCAAGAAAAAAAAAGTCATCACTTATTAACTTCAGAAGGCAAGGCAAACAGCTAGAGTTCTGGGGGACCATTTTTTTCATCTTGGACGATCAAATCAATTTTATTTCATTTTCCAGTGTTTTTCTGATTTTTTTATAACTATTGGCATTTTCAACCAATATACGCTAGTATTAAGGCACAAGTGTAGTGAAATGGAATTAAAGTGAATTTCGACTGAAATTTTTAAGATAATTGTTCGCCGATCGTTTTTTGCTATAGTCGCCATCGTTATAGTAGAACAGGACTTGACTGAAGACTGCTTGTTATTATTATGAACAATTTACTTGATACTGACGAAATTATGGAAAATTATCACAGAAGCCATTAAATAAAGAAAGAATAACAAGTCCCGTAGACGCAGCGCCTCTATCGTACGAAAATCTTAATGGAATGAAAAAAAAGAAGCAAAATCAACATGGCTACCACTAAATGTCGCCTAGCCATAGACACGTCATTTATTTTAGACGACCTCTGTGGTGCAGTGGGCGAAGGTCCGCCTGTGACGCAGAAGGTTGCGGGTTCGATTCCCGCTGCGGGACAAATGTTTGCATGTTCTGCATATATTTGTCTCGGGTCTGGGTGTTTTCTATGTATGATATGTATGTTATTGATATTTTGTTATTAATATGATATTTACAAAAAAAATATGTATCTATGTAGTATATCAATCATGTGGTTCCCATAATACAAGCTCTGCTTAGTTTGGGGCTACATGATACTGTGTGATAACGTCCAGGATTATTTATTTTCCACTAAACACCAGCCTATAACAGTCCACTGCTGGACATTGTGGGATATGCCCATAATGCCGAAGAACCGATAACCGTTGAGGTAAAGAAGTTCTTGAGTGGAGGCGGCGGCCCAAACGTAGCGTAGGACGCCCTCCGGCCAGGTGGAGTGACGATCTGCGAAAGGCTGCTGGTAGATGATAGAAGCTGAGGACAGCGTGCAATGGCATTAGGAGAGGCCCATGTCCAGCAGTGCTATATGCTGATGATGATTACCATATATAAATACATTTTTTTGTAAATACATACATATTGTACATTTATGATGTAAATAATCTGTTCTTACTAGTATTTCTTCATGAATGTTTCGGTGTTTTTAAGTACATTGGAGATTCGGCTTGATTATATGATTTCTAATTTTGATTTGAGCTGGCGACCCATTACTCTCTGTCGAAAGGCGATATAGTATGTAAAATACAAAATGTTGCAAAAAATTATGATATTTTTGTTAATATATTGCCTAAAATATTAATATTTTTGCTAATATTTCACCCAAAATATTAATAGTTTTGTATTATTTGATCTGGCCTGTTGCTGGACTTGACTAGGTACATAGGTATCTAGTAGTGTTTATAATAATGTATCAACTATAGTTATATATATATATAGCCTTACCCTTAGGTTATAGATTATTAAAAGCACAAGAATGTGTAAACTAAAATTACCTCAAATTATGTAATTTTAGGAGTAGTTGTTATATTTAGATTATTTTAATAAACAGAAAATAATTGTTATAAATACCTACAGTACTTTTATTTATTTAAGTATCTACTTAGAAAAATGCTGTGGTTTCGTTCCAGCTGAAAAAATTCTCAAAACTTCAAAATTGTTGAACTCGCTCAAAAAAAATGAAAAAGTCAAAAAAATCAAAAATTGTCACTTTCCTTAGATACCTTGTACGTAGAAGGTCGTGGGGTCTTAATAAAAAAAAACAGCTTTTATTGTAAAACAATTATTTTTATTCTGAGGGCTTACCACAGGTTTTGATAGTTTTCGAAAACTTTATAAGTTTCGGTATCTTTCCATACATTTTCGTACAGCGCCTCTAGGGAAACGTGCATGAACTACGAAAATGTATGGAAAGATACCGAAACTTATACAGTTTTCTAAAACTATCAAAACCTGTGGTAAGCCCTCTGATCCGGTACGTCGAAAAAAAAAATGATTGATTGATTGAAGTGCGTTATATCAGCTAGTAGGTAGGTAATAGTTATTTTTACGTAAACAATATCAGTAGGTAAATCGGTAATAACATTTGCGTAAACCATACATAATCAATGATTGTATGATTATTTAGGTAAGTATTGTAAAAAATAGGTAATGATTTTGAAATATTAATTAGAATTAAGTATAAGTAGGTGTAGTTTTAAAATTAGAAAGTAGAAGCGTTTGAAAAAACAAAATGAAATTTAAAGTGATATTTTTTATAGCTTTTGGAGTGATCTGTGTAAGTATTTTTGTTAAAACATTTACATAGGTACCTAATCTACCTTCAGTTCTCTACTTCTTCTTTTTTTGGCGCTTTTTAGGGTCGTAGGAATCCCCAAGTTTGCTAAAGACAGTGTTTTACAAAAATGCGCAGAATTGACTAATTAATTAATTTACTTTTATTTTTATTTTTCAGATTAACGCTCGATGTGTTAAACGTCAAAAGAAAATTAAAAGGGTGCTACCCAAATCACAAGCACGTGGTTGCGCGGTAACCAAGATACCCGGAGTCAATGGGTTGCTGGAATCTGCATTAGGTTGCCTCGGGGCATGTGGTTGTCCCGAGCCTTGTGGTTGCCAAAGCATATTCTTGGATGATATTCCCGGCGGTTACAATTATGTCGATGGTTACGGCATCATAAATGATTGCGATCGTGTCCCCGTAATCAGGTTGCCTACAACTTTGGCGAATGACGTTGGAGCAATTATTCCCGCCATCAGTTTACCTTCTTTGTGCCAATGTGACTTAGCGAACTGTCAATGTCAAAACTCACTTCCTTACCAAATCATTGAAGCTCCTTGTAAACAACCAATTTACGATATTCTGAATCCATTAATGCCTGTGGAGATTATTCAATCAGTGATTATCGAAACGCCAAGGTCTTGTGGTTGTCAGCGCCAAAAATGTGGTTGCCAGCTGTCATCGTTGGATATACCGTGCAGTTGTCAGTTACCAGTTGTGGGTTCACCGTGTAGTTTCCAATATTCCGCTTTCGATATGCCCTGTGGTTGCCAGCTACCAGCTATGAATATGCCATGTGGTTGTCAGTTGCCTAGCTTAGATTGTGGTTGCCAATTACAGGCATTCAATTCTCCCTGTGGTTGCCTTGGCACACCTTGTGGTTGTATTGGTACACCTTGTGGATGCAAATTGCCAGTGCCCAATTTGCCTTACGCCTATCAATTACCGTCGGCGTCGTTAGAGGTACCTTGTGCGTATCAACTGCCAGCTTTAGACATCCCCTGTGGCAACCAGTTGCCTGGTTGTGGTTGCCAGATAGCTGACTGTGGTTGTCAGTCTATACCGCCACCTGTTGTTGGTTGTGGAAAGTATCTACGTCAGGTTACATTGCAACCACCATTTCTATGATCCTTTATAAGTTTTAATTTATTTCGTTTTGTTATGTTATTTCATCGTAATATTTAATATCAATAAAATATTCAATGCTAAGAATTATTTATGTTTTTTTTATTTTATATATTATGCAATAGCCCCAAAGTAAGTTTGTGGTATGGGTACTACAGTGACTTAGTCTTACATGTATTTTTGTATCCACATACATAGGTATTAGGTACCTATAAATAGAAAACACCCAGACCCGAGGCAAATATTTGCAGATAATACAAACATCTGTCTCGCAGCGGGAATCGAACTTGCAACCTTCTGCGTATCAGGCAGGTTTTTGCCCACTGCTCAACAGAGGTCAACAACAAAACCTATTTACGCTACTGTAGGCCTTGGGCCTCCCCTACAAGAAGGGGGATAACCATAATCCCCACGCTAGGAATGCGGATTGGGGATCAGCTACTTGCATCACTGACGCTGCTGCCCGTCAGCAGCCAGGGGATTTAGCTGTGCCAGTGGATGTGCTATGCATCAACCGGCCAAAATATATCAATGAATACTTTGGATATGCAAACAACATACGAACAATTTTCTATTCAAACCTGCCGGCGCTAATTTTTCAATTTCAATGGACCAATTTTTCAATTACCGATAATGAATTTCTCAGGTCATAATTGTTAACACCATTTTTTTCATCTTGAACGACGGCTGTGTCATTTTTATTAAATTTTATTTTCTAGTATTTTTATAATGTATATCGATTTTTATTATTGGTATTTTAACCGTTATACGTTAGTAATATGACACAAGTATTAGTGAAATGGAATAAATAAGATTTGGACGGAAACTCTGATGCAGAAAATTGTGCGCCGATCGTTTTTTGTAATAGTCGCCATTGCTATAGCAGAAAACAGAGGCCTCATTTACTAACTTGGTTGCACACCGAAATGATAAGCACCGGTCCTGTTTGTACAAACTTTGACAGTTTGTTAACTGACGTTGTTCGAATTTCGATAGATGAAATGTCAAAGTTGGCAAATAAAGGTCCGGTGCCGATCATTTCGGTGTGCAACTGAGTTAGTAAATGAGGCCTCAGGACCTGACTGAAGACTGGACGACTGGACTTATAAACCGTACTACGTTGCCTCATATTATTATGAACATTATACTTGATACTGGCGAAATTGTGGAAACTATCCCAGAAGCCATTTAATAAAGAAGTGAAGTGAAGTGAGTTAGGCAATCACCCCGCAGAGCCCCGTTTTTTAGTTAGCAGGGTGCACCACGGGTAGTTGAGGATGGCTTGGATTCTAAACATGAGCCGTCAGAATTTTACACTGTGTCTGTAGGTATAATCGATGGTGACAGCAAAATACTCAGTATTTTACGATATTTTTTACGAAACAAAATGATATAAAGTGCCACCTGTTTATCGTGATTAGTTTTGTAATATAATCTGATAAATAATACGTTTGTTTATAAATTCGTTAGAAGACTATCGTTCATGCATACGAATTAGTTATTATTTTTTAAGGTAAGTTCTTATAGCACTTATTTATCCTATTATGTATTTAGGACCTAATATGTATTTTGCGTACGCCCGCGTGCAGCTAGGCCCGCAACCTATTGTATCATACATGTTTTAGCCCGGGATACACATGCCCGTAGCTTGCACACTAGCATACCAGCTCCTTGCATGTGCCAGCTACTATCATGTGTATACGCTAACTGGCATGTAGCTAGCACAACATTTGTTTTACTTGCATGCCCGTTGAGGGAAGGCCCACGGGGGGTTGCCAAACTGGCACGTGTGAACAGACGCGACAGCTACGGGCATACCAGTAGCTGACTCGTAGTCGACGTAGGTGCACGTTTTTTGTTTCGCGCAAGAATAGGTACCAGTGACTCTCACGAACTGTCCTGTTTAAACGCGATGGGAATACTGGCATGCAAGGGCACAACTTGCATGCCAGTATTACTTGCAAATGTATCCGTGTGCCAGTTACTCGTACATGCCCGTAACTTTTATGCTAGCTTCTTTCCTGATTTACTGGCATGTGTATCCCCGGCTTATTGTCATGCATGCCATACGCTCGCGGCACACGGGCTCAAACACGCATTACAATAAAAAGGCCCATAATTTTCTCATTTTATTGATATATCCAATAAACTACCTACTTACCTACAATTTAAAAATATATTTAGTAAGTAGGTATGTAGGTATGGTGTGTATTTTGTTACACCAAAATTTTCCTACCGGTTTTTTTTTGTAAGTATATATTTTCATATTGCTTACAATGGCAAAAACGATTATAGCAATCAAATCACTGACCAGTTTTATAGCCCTATATAAGTAGAATAGTTCGTTGTGAAAGGTCCATCCGGGGAAAAACTACTACCATGCTTATTTCTGCAGTGAAGCAGCATTGCTGTGTTTTGGTTTGAAGTGTGAGTGACATTACAAGCAGCATGAGGATTAACACATTAAATTAATTTATGAACGCATGGTGTTGAATCTCGGAGCGTTCTCAATATGCGTGACTTAAGAACAATTAATTTGATTTAAGTAATGGTTATCATTTAACATCAGGATCCTTATACTCTATGACACAAAAGATTCCTTGCCGATAACGTGTGACGTCATGCTTCAAACATAAACGCGTTTCCAAAAAACGCCATGGGGCGTCACGTTAAAAAAAATTACATGGGCATAGAGGGTAACACGCAGATTCCACGCAGATATCGTATCGCGCGTTACGTTTGCGTTTGGGCCCAGGTGGGCCATGCGTTAGTTCCATCTCCAGCTATCATAGAAAAAGGACAATGCCGAGAACCCGTACCACTTGCGTCAAAACCGAACGTATCCCATAATATGTATTATTATTTATAAATTACATTAACATTTTCTTTAGTTTTACACACCGACGGGATTATTATTCCAGTAAAAAAATATTTCGTTGATTTGGTCTCCGCCTCACGCCGCCATTAGACGGCAACAACCAATGATATATATGTTACTATGGCAACAAACATTGATGTAAAGTGTTACTATGGTAATAACCCTCATTTTTATTTATTTTGACAGTAGAATCGACTAAAAACATAATGGAATTTTTTTTGACGCACTCATACATCAGACGGCATTCTCCTTTGTGTAAAACACGTTACCTAAGTACTTCCTAAGTACTGGGATTTGTAATTGAATTTACTTTTAATATAATAACAAAAACAAATATTAATGTTTTTGTAACATAATGGATTTTTTTTTGACGCACTCATACATCAGACGGCATTCTCCTTTGTGTAAAACACGTTAGGTACCTAAGTATTTCCTAAGTACTGGGATTTCTTATTGAATTTACTTTGAAATAACAAAAACATTAATATTTCCCAGAATAACAATGCATTTGAAGAGCGTGATAACTTTGGTACTTACTATAACCCTGTCTGCAACAACTGCTCAAGTGCTCGCGCCATGTGCAGCATCTGTTCTTCAAGACATCCTATCACCAGCGAATACAGAAAAAGCATTGCAGCTCATAAAAATAGCAGCTTCAAGATCCAACAAGAAATACGCCATCCCCGACCTTGCCAGAGCGGTGGCTTACGATGAAAGATTTGCCAGAAATGATTATCTACCCAGAACTGTGGTTGCCAGCGATTATCTACCCAGAGCTGTGGTTGCCAGCGATTATCTACCCAGAACTGTGGTTGCCAGCGATTATCTACCAGCTAGAAGCGAACCAGTTCGCGTTCTCGTCAACGATTATGCCAGAGGTGGACCACAGGTTGTAAGACAAGCTCCTGGCAGAGACTTCAATGTTCAGGGTAGTTTGACAGATTCGCTTGTGTTTCCTAAGGAGATCTACCAGTCATTCCCCGTGGCATTGCCAGAGGCTGTGGCTCGTCCTGAGGTTATTGCTAGACCTTGCCAGGCTTTGCCCTCGAACCCTTACCTGCCAGCTGCTTCGCCTGTCTCTGCCATGTCACCATCATGTATGCCACCCCCTACTCAGTCAAGGGGGCAGTTTTTAAGGAAAATACCTATTCCACCGCCTAGTCTGTAAACGAATTATAGTTACATTGTAGTTTTTAAACTTTAAGGTATTTCTAATTGAATTATTTTTAATTTAATTTTGTGGTATTTAAATAAATGTGGTTATATAAAAATGACAAGTTTAAATATTTTAAATTTTGATAATGAACTAGGAAACGAATAAATAATAAATATTGCGGGACGTAATCACACAGCATCATGTAGCCCCAAACAAAGCAGAGCTTGTATTATGGGAACCACATGATTGATATACTACACATATATTTTTTTTTTGTAAATACATACTTATCAAACATAGAAAACACCCAGACCCGAGACAAATATCTACAGAACATGCAAACATTTGTCCCGCAGCGGGAATCGAACGCGCAATCTTCTGCGTCTCAGGCGGACTTTCGCCACAGAGGCCGTCAAACGACTACTAAATTGTCGGAGTTTTTAGAACACCTCCCAGACAGAGAACAAAAGGGTACAGATGATGCAATTTTTTCCACTTTAGGAATCGAACTAGGAACTTGCGCCTGCGTGTTGGTCGGCTACTTACCGCGCCACCTTGGTCAAGTTTATGGAAGTCGGTAGGTACTAAATGAATAAGCAAAGCCTTCCACTTACCTAGGCCCTACATACCTTACAGGTATAACCAGGTAGAGTATTAAACCCTACAGGCTGTTAGGTTGACAATTGACATAGGTACCTTAGACTAATTACGATTCACACCTACAGGCGTCGGAGAGCATCGAAGTGCATTTTAAAACATCCACAAAGCAGTTAAGTTCCTAAATTGCTTGCAATTTCTACTTACGGACCTATTTATGTCAGTTTTTGACAAAGCTCAAAGCTGCGTAGGTAAATTGCATGGGATGTTTAATTTCCCTTTAGCATGTTATAAAATGCTCTCCGATGCGGCGCAAGTGTGAATCGTACATAAGCTTCTAATGTACCTTCAAGTAGTTAGGATCATAGATCCTACATTATAAGTATAGATATACAGATAGATAAACATTTATTTGGTTCTAACAGACACACAATTTACATTAATAGACAATTTTAAAATAAGCACAATAGGTTAAAATAAACACAAACATTTTCAAAAAGGTAAATAAGTACGTAGAAATTACGGTAATGTTATAAGTATGTACATTGATGACAAAGAGGCCTTGGCTCAGTGAAATTTTTGCTTTACAGCAAAAACAAGTTTTCAGTCAAAACCTGATCGAGTATGAAAATGAGTGCTCTGTATCGTGTAGAGTAGGTACATCGTGTACCTGCAATCTTGATAGGTGATACAATGTGTGTACCTTGATGTAATTATTTATTGTTTATTGTTGTTTATTGACTTAATAACTAGAACGGCTTGCGCCAATTACTCTAATTATAAAAATTTGGTTGAGTTTGTAGTCAAAATTTAATAAAAATAGTCATTAATAACAAATTCAATAGGTAGTCAAATCAATCAATATCTTACTTACACAAACTATCATTAAACTTACACACACTTCTGTCAGAATTAAATTAGTAAATATTTAGTATATATTCAATAATAATAATGTCAGTAATTATAAATTCCAATACTTAATAGTCAAATCACATGTCGAACAAAAATAATCCTACACACATCGTCTGTGGTTAGAAACCAGACAATTACGATCGAAACAACACCCACCTTGGTACTTGTCTATTGGAGATCTTGCAAACCGGGCATATTTTTGCCACTGGGATAAATAATTTATCATCATCATCATCAACAACCGATAGAAGTCCACTGGTGAACATAGTTCTCTCCCAAGGACTTCTATGAAGAACGGTCTTGAGCCCTCTCCATCCACCGATTACCTGCAATCTTGACAATGTCGTCGGTCCATTGGTGGCTAACTATTTGCTTGGCTGAAGTCGAGGTGGTAATTGTTTATTGGAAATCCTGCAAATATTAAATATTTTATTTTATTTCTTAAAGTTTTGGGAAAACTTACAGTGTAGTAAGTGGGAACACAATAGTATAATATTAAATACATGCAGCCACACATACGTTGCTACATGTACCCTGATGGCCAATTACAAGTTTCCACAGATAATTAACATAAATAGGTATGAAAAACAGCAAGCAGACGACAAAATACAAAAATACAGATTACATAAACTTCCTATGCTATAATTTTGGTTTAAAGAAATTGTCATTTAGTAAGAGCTTAACCTTACTCGTGGTGTTAAATAAATCTAAATCAATATTTGCTTTAGCCAAGGAGTTCAATACTGCATAATTTGGCCTGTTAGGACAAATCCACATCTGTTGCGGCTAATTATTTGCTACGTTAACGGAGGTCATCATCAAACGTACTCGTATTTAATTACCTAAGTACATAATTTCGTACGTGCTTATTTTTTACATATAAGCAGTTTGCTTACTATGTTTTTCAAAGAAATTAGGTAACCTACCAACATATACCAATCTACTTAGTTTAAGTAAAATAAGCATTGACTTACATAATATAGCTTTAGGTAGGTAATGAAAAGTAATAAAAATTTCTTGACCGCTGACGGGCAGCAGCATTCGCGGCGGTGCGATGTTCTGTGCCCTGCGATGCCCCACCTGCATGTCCAGCATGGGGATTATGGACATATCCCCTTCTTAGTAGGGGAGGTATATGTCCAGCCGTAGACTGATTTAGGCTGGTGTGGTGTTTTGTGGGAGTACCTACTTATCATAATAAATACCAACACTTACACATACCCAGAGATCATTACCTTTACCAGTCCACTGCTGGACATAGACCTCCCCTTTAAGAAGGGGGATATGCCCGTATCCCCACGCTGGGCATGCGGGTTGGGGATCGCAGCAGGGCACAGGTTTTTGCACCGCAGACGCTGCTACCCGTCGGCGGCCAGGGGATTTAGCTGTGCCAGTGTTAGGTTGCGCTGTGCCACAATCAGCCGCCGCCAGAGCCCCGTTTGTTAGCTATCAGGGTGCACCACGTGCAGGTGAGGCTGGCTTGGGTTCCGGAGATTTGGGTCGGAATTCTGACTAAAAAGAAAGTGATCTGACGGAAGTGATTTAAACCGAACCTCTTAGGTACACCCCGTGTAATCAAAATAAGTAATAAATACCTATTTCATCGATTATGTAAATTGTGTGTTATGCAAAATAAATTAATGGATATGAATAGGTTAATCAATTTATTACATAAACTCTTGTACATAAAGCACAAATTATTCTAGGTATCACTATTAGGTATTCAAATAGTTACTACGAAAGGTCCCTACTGCACTAAAGTTACTTTTTATTAATAATGAAAGTTTTTTTTGTTGTTTGTTTATTTATTGTAAGTAAAAAAAAAATTACTTGATCTTCTATCAGAATAATATCATATTTATTGATACCTTGATTTTTTTATTGACCCACACACCTGAATAAAATGTTTTTTATCTTGACTCACTGATGAAAAACAAACCTATCTCTAAACATTTATTTTCTAGGTTGCAACTAAAGGCAACGTGATCTATTATGGACAACCAATAGCGTTTGGTTGCCCTCCCGCAGCTGGTTGCCCCGGGGCGCTAGCGTACGAATTGTCAACCACCTGTGGGAACCCCTACTTGCCAGCTGCGTCGCCGGTGTCAGCTCTCGCTCCATTCTCTCCGTATATTCCACCAGCAAGCCCTTGTAATTCTGGGTGTCAGTACTTGAGGAAGATTCCTATACCACCTCCTAGTATTTAGTTTGATTTAAGTTGATAATAATTGAGATACTAATAAATAAACTACGTAACTACGCAATGTTTAGATAATTTTAATGCATAAATCCGCTTTCAGACTACGCTTTAATATAATAGCACAACAATATCGCGTACACCATACATTCTTATAGGCACGTTCACACTGCACTGTACTATATATTATTGGCTTACTATCGCTATAAAACTTGTGCGATGCGCTGAGTACTATATGTATGCTGTGCTATATCACGCGTCGCCCTCGTCCCCTCCCTCACAGCTTGCTATATACTATAAATGCTTGCGATAATATCGCGTAATGTGAACGCCATGCTATATAGTATAGCATTAGGTCCTTCTTTGTCATACTATATAGCACAATAGTATAGCGTAGTCTCCGCTTTAGTTGGTTAAAATTAAGTATTTAAAAATAGGTTATTACCTTACATTGGAGAAGATGTGAAAAGTATCACTCTAAGGGTACCTAGGTGTCAATTCCTTCTTTCCTGAGTACTTTTCGATCATAATTTGACTACTCAAAGATTATCATACACTTGCTGTTACAAAATTATCTAAATAATCAATGTTTATGTGTAATTTATTATTTATCTAATATCTGTGATTTATCTCTCTAAAATTATCTTCTATCTTAACACAAGTTGCGTAGATCAGGTAAGTTTTATTTTAAAGATAAAAAGGTAGCTACAAGGTGTACTAAGACTACTGTGGAAAACAGTACTGTGAAATCAGAGATCAGCGACCATGTTAAATTACCGAAGATGACCGAAGGTTCTGAAAACTGATAAAATCGACACCAATTAAAAATTTTGTGACAATTTTATCTCAGAATGAACTCATATTGGTGTTTTTTTTTCTATTTTTTTTATGGTACTTGAAGATGGATCAAGCACATGGTCCATCTGATGTTAAGTGGTAACCATTACCTATCACAAAGCATTGCATCATAGATCACGTTTTTTTGGAAAGTGCTTACGATGCAATGCCCTGCGTCCACCAACTTGAGGCATGAAGATGATAAGCCTCTTGTGCCTGTAATTTCACCGGCACCCACACCCTTCAAACCGAACCACAGCACAGCTGCTTCAGAAATAGGCAGAAATAGGCATGGCGGCAGTACTTCCCCGGACGAGCCCTCCACAAAGAACTCTACTACTACTAATTTACTAGGTCATGTCAAATTTCTCCAATTAGAAGATTTATCGACAATTACCAGAAAGTGCTTTTGTAATTAATTTGAATAATGCAATTAACCTAATACCTGATGGACCTTAGATTAAAAATAGTAAACTCATTAATAAAAATTAAATACCTAGTTTCTAAGAAGTGCTTACTTACCTATTGATTTTTAGCTAGGTGGAATTTACATACCTAATTTACACAAAATATGCAAGTAACGTATATAAATTTTGATATATTTCCTACGCTACAGTGTTGTCTTAGTAAAAGAAGGTACTTATATATTAACCATCCTTATTTTTGTTCTTCTTCATATGAGCTAGTATCGAACTCTTGTATTTATAACCTTATAAAGATTAGAAACTTACCTACTGGTTGTAACCTACCTTACCTACCTTTTTCGGTGCCTTGTTATGAGTAGTTCTATAACACCCTATACCCACGTTGCGAGTGAGATAAGTATTAGTACTTAAAAGCAAGTGAATCTTAAATTACTTATTTGTATTTTCAAATATTTGGCATTAGAATCAATAAACATGCTTATAATTTTCGCTTTAAGTTTTTTACAATTACTCTTGGCTAATGTAAGTAGGTTACATAACATTAGATAAGCAGCTGGCTGAAATATTGTGGGTTCAATTCCCGCTGAGGGACAAATGTTTGCTTCTTGTTCAGCAGTTGGCTCATACGAAGAAAAATGTGATGTGACTGTTATTATTTTAAATCTATAATCGATTTTTGCTGTTATTCTACCACCGATGCCTGTTAAATTAAAAGATTCTACTCTCACTGAGTACAAAGCCTAAAAAGTATTTTATTTTTCAGAACACCATCGCACAATATGTCATCAACCCTTCCATAAGAGCTCCAACCCAGATTGTCTCAGCGCCAACACAGATTTCAAAACAGCAGCTTTTAAACTACCTCTTAACAAATACTGGCCAAGCTCTGCCGGAACGAATAGAAGTCCTGGCTGCAGCCGTCCAACAAATGCCTCCAAGAAAAAATAGACGGGTCTACTTAGCTGATGTGCTAAAACAAACTGCTGTTCAGAACCTGCTGGTTGCAGCGAGTGTTTGCAGCGGGGCAGCAGCTGTACCCGAGTATGTTACACCATTGCAAGATTATGCGCCTTTTGAATGGCAACCACAAACCCGCAACGTGGTTGTCAACGGGCTTGACACGCCACTGGTTGCTGGCCGTAGGAATTTGTTGGTTGCTAACGGGAATGAAATACCACTTGTTAGAAGGAATTTAGTGATTGCCAACGGGAATGAAATCCCACTGGTTGGCAATAGGGAAGTTTCTCAGCTGGCGAATGATTTGCTGACTTCGTTGATTCCTGAATATGTATCAAATCGGGCGATTAGGTACCAATATGTTTAGTGTTGTAATTTATTTATTTATTAATTAATTAATTTATTAAAATAGATTTTGTAACTCTAATATATTACTATTTATTATAATTAGTTGTGATTTACTCACCTACGTATCTAGCGTGCTACTACAGCTTCGCAGGGGTACAATATAGGTAGGTAGGTACTACACTAGGATCTCGTAAGTGTTAAAACATACTAACATACCCACTGCTGTCTAAATTATACAGGTGGGGTAAAACTTTTACTCATTGAGAACCTTTTCTTTTGAAGTTAGCAGGTTTTTTTTTGGAATTTGAAGAAAAAAACAATAGTATTTTCGGGTTTTTTTTTAAATTTACATTTTGCCTAGTAAACAAGAAACAAGTTCGTCTAAATCGACTCTATTTCCCAACATAACATACTTTTCCGTAACATTTATGTAATTTCCTAAAAACAAAATCTAACAATAACTTCAAAAGTATTGGTAATTGCCCTCAATGAGGTAAAATTTTGACCCACCCTGCATATCTACATACCTTCTGAATAACAATCTTCAGATGATATATTGGTGCCTAAAACGATGCGACTGGCACTTGACCGTGGTGGATGGCACAAACTTCGGGAGGCCTACCAGTACCTCGTGGATAAAGTTGGAATTCTTATTCTTCTTTCTAGTTCGCTAGTGTCCACCTCTGGTGTCGGAAATTCTCGAATGCCCGAACGCCTCAAGCTTGGCTCAACGACTGAAAATGCCACTAATAGATCACCCATCCAAGAGAGAGACTTGGCGGAGTGTTTAACTAAGGTGATCTGCTAAGAACACGGGTGTACGCCACGCCTACAGCGTTGAACCGTCGATGATGATGATGATGATGATGATTATGATAGCTATTTAGCTAGGCCTGTAAACGTGCTACAAAAATTGCATATTGTTGACTATTTTTAATGACCAATATAGCTCAGTATATTTGCAACTTTACCCTTGCTGCAATTTCATTTTGCAATACATCGCCGAGTGTAGCCCTTCAAGATTCGGCAACTGGATTGCTGAGGAATTTTGTTCTTACACGCGGGGCTTAATGCGGCTAGATCGAAGAGACAGCAGTGCAGTGGCAACTACAGGACGAAGCTGGGGCGGGGAGGCAAGCGAGGGAAAAGAGATGTACTTATACATCAGAGCAAAGCATATATTCGGCAATGATGCAGTGAAGTCAAAGCGGGATAAAGCATTTGCAATGTAGCCGGTTAGACATTAAATATATACTCAATACTCAATCATTTATTGCGATCCATAATGCAAATATTCAGGTCATTATGATCATTATAGACCCTGTTGGGCACAACAATAGTAAATAGGAGAGAGGAGGACGTCATAGTTATGGTTACCATGATAATATTAAAATTAAATAGATAAGTTGGAGTCAATATTTACTTAGTCAATATTTAGGTATAGCACAATTCGTTATTCAAATAGCAAATAGTATTATGGGCAGATTACTTTGGTCATATTTTTATTATTTTCATTTAACAAGTAGATGCCTATCATTACTTATTTTATTATATACTTTCGACTATAATGAAATATCATGGCCTACACAGCAATATTGCAGCAATTTTTGCACTGTTAGAGATACCTATAGGTTAATCGGCAACTTTAATTTTATTTCAACTCAATCTTACTCCTAAAGGATCTATGTTACTTTTCTATTTTGTTTTTTTTTTGTTGTGCTACCTATTTAACTCGATGTCGCCTTCTTACATAATATGTCCTAAAGTTTCTTCTGTGTATTGTTGTGGTGCTGTGCTAAATAAAAACTTTTCTTTCTTTCTTTCTTTCTTTCTTTCAACTTGGTGGCTATACCATTGTAGCAAGAAATTGTCAAAAAACTAGGCCGTTTATGAGCACCCTAGGCTCAGCAAACGATTCCACCAATTCTACTGTACCTACTGTACAGTCCAACACAAAAGTAGGAACTGTCTCTCTACTTGTAGCCAACTTCAGACAGACAAAAATAAATTGTGATTATTGTATGTAGGAAGATAACAAAGAAACAAACTTGTGTAACAAAACAAGAATAATTACTTTGATGATAATCACGTCCTGACTATCATTTTATCAGTTTTAAGAAAAACCTTTGATTAAGATAAATGTTGTTTTTAAAAATGTATATAAGTTAAAATATGATGAAAAAATCTCTCATTATGAAGAGAAAGATGCCATCAAGATGTTTACAAATTTTGTTGCCGTTATTTTATGCACAGGTAAAGCCAAAGCCAACGTTGTTTGTGTTAATAATGAAATGTTTTTTTATTTTGTTTGGGAAACACACGGTACAACGTGAAATAATAAAAAAAACATAGTGATAATTCTCATATCTGCAAAGTTTCCGCTATAAATATTGCAATAGCAACGAGTGAACAGACTAAGATACTGATAATTACTTGGTGATATATTACATAATGTTGACTTTAATGTACGTACCTATTTATCATATTAATTTTATATTGTTTCAGAGTGTATTTGCCCAGCTCCCTGGACTAAAAAATAATGGATGTCAAAGTTTGCCAGTACCAGATATAAGGCAAAACTTCAACAGCCAGCCAGCTGGCAATAACCTGCCAGCAGCCAACATACCATTTATCAACAATCTTCCTATAAATGATAACGGTATTAACAATGGATTCCAATCTTTTCCAAAAATTCCTTTTATTAATGGGCATATTAGCGAACTGCTGAATATTGCATCAAATATTAATAATAAACAATTGGCGGGAAATAATCCATCAACATTATTGCAAAATTTACAGGGAAGTAACTTGCAAGGTTTGCAGTTAAATAATATACCAAACAACCCTTATTTACCAAGTAATCAAAATGGCAATAATTTACTTTACAGTAATTTTGTTACCAATAATCTGCAAAACAAAAACTTGCCAGTTTATAATAACGCGTTTAATCCCAATAATGTTTTGCCAGAAAATAATAATAAGCCAATTCTAAATAAACCTCCTAAAATAAACAGTTTGACACTGGCCGGGCCAGCTTTTAACAATGGTGTACCATTTACAGTTTCACCTGCAAATGTCCCATTTGACGTTATGCCAATTAGTTTAATAAATAACAATGATGTGCCAAATAATGGACTTAAAATTGCCAGAAGTCTGCCTGCTAATGAATTCACTGAAACTGGTTATTTGACCAATACCATTGAAAATAGTATTCCAATCAGGGAAAGCTATAATAATGAACAACAGACTGCGTACATGCCACAAAATGGTATTCCAGTAAATACTGTATCCCCATTCAACAATATGGCGTTTAATTCACCAACAAATGGAAATGTACCATTGAATGGCTACACCGAAAACTATTTCGCACAAAGCAATGGGGAACCGTCTAACAGTTTGGCTACAAGCAATTTGAATAATATCCAACCATACAACGAGCAATTGCCCAATCAAATGCCTTCTAACAAGGAATGGCAACAATTCGTAAACCCAAACCAAGGGAATCAAAATGAAATGTCAATAACGTATTTGCCGGCCAGTAGCGTAGCCAGCCAGGTAACTGGCAAAAATAATAACTACCAAATAGCTACCAATAATGAGTGGCAACAATTTGTTAATCCAAATCAAGCTCATCAAAATGATCTGTCAGTGGCAAATATGCCCGTGAGTAACATTGCCAGCCAGTCGTCTGGAAATAATAATAACTACCAAATAGCTTCCAATAACGAGTGGCAACAATTTGTTAATACAAACCAAGCTTATCAAAATGAACAGTCATTAGCACAATTGGCCGTGAGTAACATAGCCAGCCAGCCGACTGGCAAAAGTAATAACTATCAAATAGCTTTCAATAGTGAATGGCAACCGATTTTAAATCCAAACCAAGTATATCAAAACGATCTGTCAGTGGCAAACTTGCCAGTGAGTAACGTGGCTATTCAGCCGACTAGCAACATTAATCATTATCAAATAGCATCCGATAACTTTCAAACATATTTAAATCCAAACAACGGCCACCAACATGATCTACTGGCAAATTTGCCTTTTAGTTCCATAGGTAGCCAGCCGACTGGCAACAATAATAATTATCAAATAACATCCAATAACTTGCAGCAATATTTAAATCCAAACCAAGGCCATCAACACGATCTACTGGCAAACTTGCCTATTAGTTCTATAGTCAGCCAGCCGACTGGCAATAGTTTGAACTTGCAAGACAATGTCAATATGTTTAATTTGGGAGAGTTTGGAAACTTTCCAATATTCAATGGTCTTCCAATTATTGGAATAACTGAGACAGTAACAGCTTTATACCCTGAACAGTTAAACCAAAATCAGATATTAGTAGTGTAAGGTGTTTTTAAAATAAGTAGCTGTAAGTGTACATTTCTTTATTTATTTTTAGTCAAATAAAACTTTGAGATCACGTTGTTTTCTTTTTGTTTCATTTTAAATGCATTTTTTTCTCTCAAGCATTTTTGTTGAGTGAGACAAGATTTATTTAACTATATTTATTAAGTAATTGTGGATGGAAAAAATGGGGGGAGGCCTTTGCTCTACAATGGGATGATTTAGGCTGACAGTAACAGTATTAAGTAATTGTTTCCACCCGCGGCTTCGCTCGCATGGTGCCGGAATAAAAAGTAGCAATATGTACCTATATTTCAAGTTTCATTCAAATCCTAGTCGATAAGGAGTTGAGTAGGAACAAAGATACCTACTCACATGCACAAGCTTTCGCATTTATAATATTAGTGTTACTAACCAACCCGCCCACAGCTGCGTTTGATTCTTGTTCGCTTGTGCTATGTAGGTATGTGTTTTCACGCGTAAACCGTTTCCAAAAGGGTTTCGTATAAAAATGGCAATTTTAATATGCACCTTGAAAAAGTACCAATCTATACTTCCTACTGCGGGTTGGATTCCCGCCGCGGGACAAATGTCAGCATTATTTGCAGATATTTGTCTCAGGCTTGGGTGTTTTCTATGTATAATTTGTATGTATTTACAAAAAAAACGTAAATAAGTAGTGTATCAGTCATATGGTTCCTATAATACGAGATCTGCTTATTTTGGGGCTACATGATGATGTGTGATAGTGTCCAGCACTTATTTTTTATCAATCTACTGTTAGGATGGGTATGATAATTATGCGCAGAATACACTAGGGCTCAAATGAAGAAACATGTTGCGGAACATGCCCCTCAACAACTACGTGAAGTGTCCCAAGACAATTGTCGCGGAATATTTTGCTGGTCACACTAATCAGTGCTATAGATGTAAATCATCCGATATAAAACGTTTTAAAAAAAAATTGTCGTTAAATCGTTTTAAACGGTTGAAAACTCGCCTACAAAGGCGGCCGCGCGCGGCAGTGTATGAATGTGTGTGTTGTACGTCATGTTGCAGGACAAAATGTTCCCTAGTTTATTCTGCAAGGGTCCTCCGATGGACGAATTGCGCATACAAACGTAATACCAAAATGATTTCTCGATCAAGCATAGTTCCGCTTTAATGTTGTATTATTTGTATTCCAAAAGTATTTATCTAGGTTCCTAGATAGTTTTTTTTACAAAATACTTACCTAAAATGAAATAAAAGCCAATAGCATTTTGCACATTTTTATGCCAAAATTGACCACTTTTCTTGCTCTTTGTTTCGTATTAAAAACAACAGTATCTTACGTGTCGTTTGTTAGAAACATAGCATATATTATCTAGTTACAGAATAACAATACTATTTAAAGAATACATACATAAAGTTTTCAGTCATCATTTTTGGTATTACGGAACACAACCAAATTCTTAACAAATTTTGAACGGCTGACATTGCTATCGCGCATGCATCCACAGAAATATAGAGTTATAAGAAAAGAGTGTATTTATATGGTATGGCAAAAAGTCACCTCGACGGCTCCATTGCTTGCCACGAACTTTAGTCTGCTGCCGCAGTGTGGCCGTTTTAGCATTTTTAATGCTAAATCTAGCATATTTCCTGCATGAAAAATTCACATTTAGCATTTTGCATGATTAGCATTTTTTGAACGTTACCATAATTAAGGAAGGAAAGTAAGGGTAAGGAATTCAAAAGATTTTATTGAAACCAGAGACAATTTCTTTTTTAACCCAACGTATTTTTTTTTTATGTAGCATGGCAACTTTCTGTAAAGGTATTAGGAGTTCCCCGAAATGTAATACCTATGTCTTTCTTTTGCTTAGCGATGGCTAATTTGATAAGAACGATCATTGCAAAATTTTAAAGTCTAATTTAAATATGATATGATATGGCTTCTCATATTTGTGAACGTGAGCAATAAAAGAGCGAAAAATGTAAAAAGATGACAGAGTTTAAAGATTGGCAGTCATCATCATCAGATAAAGATGATCACAGATTTGTAAGTTTAGTACTAAGATGATCCAGTCAAAGCTTTTTGCAAATAGTGTAACATAAATAGCACAGCCTATAAATCATACAGTCGTTTGACGAAGGCGTCTAGACAGGGCAATCGTGCAGGGTGACAGGGGCGGGAGGGAGGGCCGGTTACGAGTAGCAAACATTCAAAATGTATGCAACTCGAGACATAACTTTCATTGCTAGCACGGTTCATTTTTTTGGATTGGCGCTGCGCTGTTGTTAATTCGTGATTTTATGTTTTTTTTCTTCTTGGCGTCTCACGGTTTGTGTACAGACAACAAGACACAGCAGTTCAAATTTTTCGATATACCTAAGAAAGAGAATGGAAAATTTTTTGAAGAAACTTCAAGAGTAAGAGCAAGATGAGATTGCTCCCAATGACACCCAAACAAATAGGCGAAAGAGAAGGTGTTATTTATGCGATCGCAAAAAGGATGTAAAATGTACCAAAAAGTGTAGCAAGTGCTTACTTTTTATTTGTAAGGGCCATACTTCCAAAAATATTACATGTACCAAATGTTAGATGTATTAACCTAAAGGTTTTAGAATTTTCGTAAGTGCTTTGGTTTAAATCGTCATTTTTTTATTTTTAGTTTATATCAGAAGAAGTTCCTAATTTTTGTTATTTAGATTATATAAGGAAGCAGTGTGATCAAAGAAATATATCTTTTTTTATTTATTTTAGTAAAAGAGGATTCCTAAAGTTAATACTTAAAAAATCTATAAAAAATTAGAGATCTCTTTATTTTGTAATAAAATATATTAGTTATAATAAAAAAATGTTAAAAAGTTAATAACAATTTAGTTATTAAGTTGTTAATTAATAAATGAAACGATTTAAAAAAAATATATTGTTTGTTTTAATGTAATAAGTTATAAAAACCTACGGGGTCATTTTTTACCCCCGACTCCAGATATGTTACCAAAAATAGCGACTCCAGCTGAGGGTCTACTAGATTTAGTTGCTATATATTTACGAGTTCACTCAAACCAATAGCCCTATCAAGTTTCATGCTTATTAGATCAGCGGTTCACAAGACAAGCTCGAACAAACATAATGTACCTATACCTACAGACTAACTCACAACTTTACCTATCTCAAATCTCCATTATAATGTAGATTATCTAAAAGTACTACTTAGGTAGTACTAAAAATATTTCAATAACGCGGGTGAAGCCGCACGCGAAAGCTTGTTTCAAATTTGTTATTGTTTCATTGATCGTTTGCTACCTTCATTGTTTAGGTATTGCGAAATGGTATAAATAGCACCTAAGAAAACATATATACCAACCTTAGGTTCTTGACCGTTATGTACTTAGTACGTAGCACGTAGTTAGTCACGTTATTAAGTAGCTGTAGTTATTGTTATTATTGTATTCACGTAGGAATTGCCATGCCCTTCCATAATGCAACTAGAGATGAAACATACTCTTGTTTTTTATGATTGTTACTTCATACATAACTCAGTCAATTTATGAACCGACAAGCTTCTGAATGCGGCTTCGATCGCGTGGTACCTTGATAAAAAGTAACCTATGTGTTAATCCAGATCGCAAACTACGTAATTCCCAAGTTTCATCCAAATTCGTTCAGTCGTTATGGAGTTGATTGGAAACAAACATACACGCACAACCTTTCGCATTTATATTATTAGTGAAAGTAATTACATAGTGTGTGTTGGGCCGATCACCCACTTGCTCGGACTATAAAAAAAGCTACCCAGACCACCATAGCGCTGTGTTCTCGCAATGCAACTCATCATCATCATTATCATCATCACAGCCCGGATCACTCACTGCTGGGTATAGGCCTCCCTTAGTTTGCCAGCCTCCTCTCCTGCCTCTCTCATGCAGATATGCCCAGCGACTTTCGCAATGTCGTCGACCCAACGCGCTGCCGGACGACCCCGAGCTCTTTGACCCAACCTTGGCCACCACTCGGTCAAGTCTTTACTCCAGCAGCCATCACCGCGTCTTGCCAGGTGTCCTGCCCAACTCCACTTGAGATTTATCGCTCTGTTCCCGACGTCATAGACTTTTGTCCTGCGCCGGATCTCTGTGTTGCGTACTCGATCAATAAGTTTGGGGCCAAGCATAGCTCGCTCCATGGCCGTGCAACTTACTCTGTGCACAGTCTCCTTTGTGAGCGTCCATGTCTAGGCACCGTTAGTCATTGTTGGTAGGACACACTGGTTAAAGCGGCGCATAGCAACTAACCGATATAAATGGAGATGCATCACCAGAGCTGCAGTCCTCGGAAGGAAAACCGAAGACAACGACCCCAATCTAAACAGCATCAGCACATAATTATGAATATCATCGGGATATTTACCATGATTTGAAAATATCCCGTTGATATTCATAATTATGTTCATAACCATAATAGTTTCAAAAGTTATAGCATCAGCACAGCCACGACCACTCTATCAAAAGTGAACGACTGAGAAGAAGGGAAGTGTGATTTGGAAAATTATCTTTTCGTAAGGTATTCTTCCTACCACTACCACCAAACCACACCAACCCTTCTTCTTCCTCGTATTCTTCATTGCTGAAGGTCGTGCCCGTCCTGAAAGACTTTTATTGAGGTATTTATGAGCTGTTTGTTCCATGCTGTTCGGTCTTCGGCTTGCCTCAAGGCGGCAGTCAAAGGGAGCCCTGTCAGCGCCTTAACTTGGTCAGACCATCGGCTGAGTGATCGTACTCGAGGTCTCTTTCCATCTATCTTTCCCACCACAACCAGTTTGTCAAGATTGTCTGGCTGTCTACGGGCGATGTGGCCAAAGTAAATAAGGACTCGTTGGTAACAAACAACGGATAGTCTAGTTTGGATGTTCAGTTGCTCGAGTATGGATTTGTTATCAACCCACTGATGGACAAAGGCCTACCCTAATAAAGGGAGATATGCACATACCCACGCTAGACATACTGGTTGGGGATCGCAGGGCACATCTTCTTCCCGTCTGCGACCAGGGGATGTAGCTCTGCCGGTATTAGGCTGAGCTATCCTGTCAATCAACCGGCTGCCATTGTATTCCCCCGTCCACACAAGGTCTAACAAGTACCTACTTACCTATCTATTTTGTATTGCATTTGGAATCCAAACATAGCTTGGTACCCACTGACTAACCTAAGTAGAGAGAGAGAGAGGCATTTATTCACCACACAACAGTAAAATATAAACAAATAATATTCTTAACAGCTATGGTACTTAAGATTTTTATATATCCCAAAAATTTCGACCCAGGCGGGATTATAATAATAATATAATATAATATAATAAGTCATTTATTTCAGGCATATAGACCCATACACACATTTAAATTTAAATAAGACAATAAAAATAAAACAAAATGACAAAAAAAAATATGTAAAAATACAGATAAAATAAAATAAAATAACATAAAAGCATTAAAAAATACAGTTACGTACGTCATTTCTTATTTCCGTTCATGTGAACGGATATCCAAATTTTAAATATAGGATTGGACATGTAGTCCATGACAGCCATCAGTATGCTATTCTTAGAGCGACTTAACCTAGCCCAAAAAGACGCTATACGGCCTCGCATAATTGCAAAAAAGTCGGGAACCCCTGCTTCGGAGAACATACTCGACGCGCTGCAGTACCTTGGTAACTTCATGAGAGCACGGTATGCGTCATTATACTGTACTCTAATGCTGTTCATAGCCTTTCTTGTGTGCTTTGACCATAGCTGGCACGCATACATACCGAGACAGTAAGCTCGAAACAAGGTATTTTTAACATCAGGACTGCAAGCTGCGAAGCGACGTGCGAGCATGTTACTCCTAACAGCGAGCGACCTCCTTTCTCTTTCGATATCACCGTCATCATGTAACGCCTCCGTTAGCCAATGACCCAAGTATTTAAATTGAGATACCTTTTTTATTGCATTTCCATCCAAGTATACCTCTGGAACATTCTCTGGATCCTTCCCCGACCTGAACACCATCATTTCCGTTTTAGTAACGTTGTACTTTAACCCGTGACCAATAGCATATTGCTCACAGATTAAAATTAATTTCTGTAGACCTTTAATGGAGGGGCTGAGAAGCACCATATCATCTGCATAGCTTAAGTTGTTTACGCATACGTTTCCCATATAACAACCGATTCTGGTGTCTCTCAGCTCCCCGATCAGACTATTTATGTATAGGTTAAACAGGTCCGGAGAAGTCAATCCTCCTTGACGAACTCCGCACTCTAGTCTGAAATCACTAGAGGTCGTGTCGCCCCACCTAACCTTGTTCGTTTGATTTCCGTACCAGTACCTCAACAGATTCCCCACATGATTTGGGACCTTTGCATTTTTCAATTTGGCCCAGAGAATTTTATAATTCACTAGGTCAAATGCGCGGCTCAGGTCTAAAAAGCACGCATATACCGAGGTGCTCTGTGTGGTGTAGTAGTTCACCGTGCTTTTGAGGCTCATAATGGCTGAATCTGTTGAGAGACCGGGGCGGAAACCAAACTGCGCATCATCTATTTCTAAACTATCCCGTATACTTGGGTATATAAGTCGCTCCAAAATTTTGCCAAGAATCGTTCCTAAAGAAATAGGCCTGTAATTCGTGGAAGTACTGAGATCTGCTGTTTTATTTTTTACAATAGGCACCACAATAGTCTTCATTGGGTCCTGAGGAAGATAACTATATTTAATACATAGGTTGTAAAAAATTTGCAGATTCTCAAGTAATTTATCGCTACCATAGAGAATATGCTCGATGCTGTCCGTCGTGCCCGGGTGATTTGCCTCGTTTGATATGTCTAATAGTCCTCTCTACGTCAGACAGTGAGAACTGAATCGGTGTTTCAAGCACGTCGAATTCAACGTCGGACACACTCTCTATGGGTTGCGGGGTGGCTTTAAACTTACTGGCAAATATTTCCGCAATCGATGCCTGATCCTGCAAACCATCCATTGAAATCGGTAAATTTTGATTATATGTAAATTTTTTTGTAGCATTCCAGAATTTTGAAAAGTTTTTGTCCTTCCTATGCGTGGCTAAAATATTCATCTTAATACTCTCTTCATTTTTCTGACACCATTTTAATTTATTTTTAAATTGAGCTCTACTTTCCCGCATCTTATTATATATTTCGCCTTCGGACGGTTTACCGGCCAGCACCCAATAGTTAAAATATAACCTAGCATTCTGATGGCTGTCTTTCACATGGTAGTTCCACCCAATTATCTTTGGTTTACGTTTGTTCATCTTTGAGCGAGAACTCTTGATGGCAGCCGTTTGTAAAACAGTCACTATATTCTTATAAAAATTATCAATTAATTCAAAATAATCTTTTAAATGTGCGCATGACACAACGGACTCACAGGTACATAATATAAAACTAATGTTATCACAGAATTTTAAGTTATCGAGACAATATTTACCGTATACATTTCTTTGGGCGTCCTCCCTCTCCCCCCACCTAATATTTTTCAAAGAATCATCATGTCTGTCAGGGATGGCGGGCCCACCCGATGAGCCTGCTATATTACACCTTAAACGCATGGGATAGTGGTCGGACCAGTTAACATCATATAAAACGTCAGCGGACACGACGGTATGCCAAGCAGCTTTCGTTACGAGGCAGTGATCCAGCCATCTCCTACAGCCATGCGCTTCACTTATGTATGTAAACGTATCTGAGTCCTTGCCAAGGATGTTAATGTCTGCGCACTCCCACTTAAGGTCGTCACAAAACCTATCCAGTTCTAGCCCAAAGTCAGCGGTGGGGTGCGCGTTAAAATCACCCATTACGTAGGCCACCTGCACATCACTTTCCTCGATAATAGCACTGACTCGAGCCAAGCAGTCAATAAACTCCGTCAGGTTGTCTGACTTGTCCACCGGCATATACACATTTATGACTAGAAAAGACCAGGTTCCCACCGCTATTTTAACTGCCATTATTCGATGACTGTCACACTTTACCATAGTCACATTCGGGAGCTTGGCTTTATTCCATAGTATAGACAAGCCCCTGTACGGTCTACCTCTTAGTGTTCCGACTGAAGTATCCACAGATGACTTCGCCACACATCCAAACTCACTATTTATATGATGTACAAAATTTAGATCATGCGGTAAGAGCCAAGTCTTGATGTTTTTACAGTTGTACGTTACTAACGAAATACTTAAGGGTGTACTAAACATATGGTTGGTTATTATCAGTCTTTCTTTTCGTTGCGTATTCACGGTATGGTCGAAATTTGACTCCTTTTGGCCAAAAACTCGCGCTCAAAAATACCTCGATGCTGTGTCTAGGTACAATTACCTTAAATGAATTAAAGTCGGTTTCATTTTTTTGTGTTAAAAACTCGATATTTTTACAGTCTTGGCCCATTTCACGTATGTACTCGCGAACATCCTCGATAGTTGTAGCTTTGTTTAACCTCGATACATACACGGCTGATGTAGTTTCCGCTACCTGAAGCTTATTCGACCCCGGCGCCGTACCACTGAAGTTACCTAGTCTTTTTCGCTTTTTACGTTCCACTAAAATAAAGCTTTCATTAATTTTACTATCGTACGGCCCACGGTCGCCTTTTGTCTGTTGCGCTGCGCTTACGCTCACTACCATATCTCTATACAATGGCGCACGTATTGTGTCCAGCTGCGCACTAAGTGTCCTTGACCGTGAACGCCTATGCCTGCGCTTCGACGATGTACCTTTAATAGGCATATTGCTACATTTCTGTGTGAGTTCGTAATTACTGTTCTTATCGCTCGCGCTCGAACTAAGTGCGACCGGCGTAGAAGGTAAGGTGACCTCCTCGCATTCCCGGCACTCTAAAACTTTTTCATTGGGTCTGGGCACTTGTGATGCCTGTCCGCCATTGTTCTGTCCAGCACATGTTCGAAACTCCCTCAGCATCAATTTAATCTCCTCGAGCTCCAACTTTAGGCAGTCAATATCAGCTGATGTTTCACTTGGGTTCTTGGCTTTCATACTCGCCACGTCCTTTTTTAATACAGCCATTTCCTTTAGAAAAGCCGTCACGTCCACGTAGTCAAATGAAACAGGTGGTAGCTTATTTAGATTTTGCGCTACAAAAACGGGAAGACAGTCTGGGGCAAATTCTTTGATCAGCTTAATAATTTCTTGTAGGCTCTTTAACTCGGCACCTTCCTTCCGTCTCATATACTTTTTCGTTGGAGCTAGAAATTTCATCGCCACCGATCTTGCAGTCTCCACTTCATCAAAACTGTATGTACTCATACATATTTGTATTATACTCGGCTCAGGTAAGGTGTCCACTTTGTGACTGATAAAAGCAAGTAGTTCATTCACAATTATT
Organism: Horisme vitalbata; assembly: GCA_951804965.1. NCBI lineage: Eukaryota > Metazoa > Arthropoda > Insecta > Lepidoptera > Geometridae > Horisme > Horisme vitalbata. The sequence goes on along the minus strand of OX638094.1, from coordinate 25,493,842 downwards.
TTGCACTGATTGCACTGCATTTCCTTATTAGTATCATCCCTACTCGTACGAGTAGTCGTGTCAATATTCGGTGACCGAACCATCGGCATCGTGCGGCCGGCGTGCGCGAGAGCGAGCGGGTGAGCGGGTGCGGGTGACTATTATAAAAATCTTAGATTTTCCCTGAAGTGTTGGGCAAACACTAAAAATAAAAAAAATCATAGCTATGGTACTTATTACTAGAATTAATAAAACTAAAATAATAATAATGAATAACAAGAATGCGACACCAATACTTACCGATAACTAGTACCCCTGTACCTGTTAATATGGATAATATTATAGAAATGAGCCTGAGACGGGAGCAGAGAAATGAGTAGCAGTCACTTTCACTTGTACCTATATGAGGTATGCCAGTATTGGATTCTTTACACAATGAGCAATATCAGCCAGTCAACAAGCTAAGGACATTAAGGAAGATTAAACAGGTATTTATAAGAGGTCACGTATTAGTATCACTGTAATTTGGTGTTGTTCAGTGCACAATAAAACAGTTTAAAATTATAATGCTTACGGTTTTCATTGTTGTAGCATTGCTGCCGGTAAGTGTTAATGTAAAGGTTTTCTGGAAAAGATCATTGAAAGTGATAAGAGATTGGGTTCCAACCTCCATCTTAGGAACCTTTTTTTTCTTTTTTTTGTCGGTGTGAAAGTGCGCTACGCTCGAACTCGGGAAGAGTTCTTTGGGGAGAGAGTTTTTCTTAAAGAGGCCTTTGTGATTAGATTAAGCCCCTTTCGGGAGAACTTACGAATTCCAACTAACTGTTTATAAAGAAAACTACGGAAAATTATTAACTAATAAATCAACTTTTTTATTGCTACAGCCTTTTTTCTGTCAAGAATTAGACCATGAACACGCGAGTCTCTATCAAAACGAAGAAACATCTATAGTTTTAGAAGAAGCATTTACTCCATACTTCGAATACTATATAGTTGAAAACAATGAGGATAAAACACCTGATCTTACAATCGGCACCGAATATGAAGAAGAAGATGTTAGTATTGGCACTGTCAATTATAATGATCCTGAGAAAACGCACGAGAAAATTATAATTACTGAAAATGAGGAAAATGAAGGTAACATTAAATAAACAAACATAAGTTATGTACAACTTTATTATCAATGATGTCCATGAGAAAGTAGAACAGCTAAACCAACATAATTTCATCCATCTTCTTGTATGATTACTTAAGCATATTACTTATTAAATTAGGCATATTTAGGTAATTTATATCGATGATAAAGCATAAATCCTTCAACCGTATAGGTACTTAAATAGACATAACTTTTATACATTTCAAAACCTTTCATGGACGTTTCCATAAAATGATGTCAGTACTGTTGTACTTGCTTATAATAGATACTTATTTTTTTTATGTATAAATTTTTGAAACTTAAGTATCTACCTAACCTACCTAATGTGTTATTAAAAGACCACGTTAATTTAATATTTTACATAAGAAATGAGAAAGAACTGACTCCTGTCATACAGTTAACGCTAGTTCAGGAGCCAAGGCTTCAACCTGAACTATATTTATGTTGGTTATTTCAATAAAATATTATTTATCTTATCTAATTTTGTAATTACCTGAATTAATATTTGCAGAAAACTCTAGCAATGGATCTTCAGAAGTTTCTAACATTGAAGAAGTAGTACAAGAAAGCCCAATTAATGAAATTCCTATTAACATAAGATTCAGTAATCCTGTAAAAGCTGATGGAAAAGTGACTATTGTTGCATACATTGGGTGTGGAGGTAGGTGTACTCCCTACTCACTTTACAGGTGGACTATTGTAATCATCATTATCATCATCATCATCATCATCATCATCAGCCTTAGCAGTCCACTGATGGACATCATCCACTTTACAGCTTAACTATTTTATATAACTAGATACATATAGATACATCAGGGGATAACTCGTTTCAAGATTCAAGATTTATAAATGTTTATTTGCTAGAACACGTAATATCGATAGGTAATACATAAGGAATATGTTATATTTAGAGTTATCTTCATCATCATTAATTTAAGAGCTGTGCTCTTGTCGGTGCAACTGAGGCATCTCCTTCCATCTGTCTCTCTCCAAAGCAGCCTCCTTAACTCCCTTAGACGACATGTCATCTACTTCGTCTTTAATGTGGCTCATATAATTTATTCTTGGTTTTCCCCTACCTCCCTTTTCTTCAACGTTTCCCTCTATGATGTTGTATATAAAGCTGTCATGTCGTAAGGTCATATCTTTCCTCTTCTGTCTCCTACATTTTGAACATAATTTTCTCTTTGGCGACTCTTTATAGGTATAGCATACTTAAATAAGCCAATAAAAAGCAAACTAATCTAATCAGGTGGTTACAGTACTCCCAACGTATATTTATCCCTCTAAAGTTGGCTGCAAGTAGGGACGTTAGTAGAAGTAGGTAGTTCCTATATTTACATAAATATAAATTGTATAAATAAATTGTCGGCTTGTACTAGGATTGGTCGATCCGCTTGCTGAACCTAACATTAGAGGGACATAGATTAGTGGTGACGATTATACCTAAGTATGATTATAACTTGGCGTTCATTAGAAGAGGCCTATGTCAGCAGTGGACTGCTATAGGCGGATGATGATGATTATAACTTTATAAAATGTAAGTTGTAACTTTTTCTACTTGAACCAAAAATACGCATAAAGCCGTTTTTGTTTTCAGATGACAAAGGAACTACACTAAATGAGGTAGAGCAAGGCCATATAAATTTCGATGAAGAAATGCCTGTCAGTTTCTATGGTCCTGTGAAAGCACAAGGCAAAGTTTCCATCGCTGCTCATTTTGGATGTGGAGGTAAGAAATGTGAGGATAGTGATAATGTTTACAGAAAACCTGCCAGCCTGTGCCTTATAAAATACATCGTTATAAGCCAAATTTTAGAAACAATGGAATTTCCAATGGGCAAGTAAATAAATAAATAAACAATACTAGACATTATCACACAGCATCTAGCCTCAAACGAAGCATAGCTTGTATTATGGGAGCCACAGGACTGATACTGATGATAGATAAATGTTATTTCTGTTCATTGATATATCACTATTGCTACAGGCTTTTTAAATCCAGTCCATTCAAAGGTTGTCTGAAAGAGATCACTCTTAGCGATAAGATTGCTCATTGTGTCTTCATTATTGTTAGTATCCGTATCTGTTTGTGTTAGTGTGAGAACAATAAAGGGTTTTTTCTTGACGACATCTGTGGCGCAGCAGGCGAAGGTCCGCCTGAGACGCAGAAGGCTGCGGGTTCGATTCCCGCCGCCAGCCAAAGGTTTGCAATAATAGCAGATATTTGTGTCAGGTCTGGGTGTTTTTTGTGTATAATATGTATGTCATCATAATCATCATCCCCGTTGGTCCATTTTTGAACGTAGGCCTTTCCCATTCCCTTCCACGCACGACGGTCAGTCGCCTTTGCCATCCAGTGATAGCCCGCGTATCCTTTTATGTTGACCCCTTGGTCTTCTGTTCGTACACGGTCTCCATTCGAGGACTCGTCTCGTCCATCGACTTCTGTCGAGCGTAGCAATATGATCAGCCCGACTCCATTGTCGCTCAGCAATTGACCACGTCTCTCATTTAGTTGTCCGTCTGATCCATTCATTTCACTTGCGGCCTCGCAAAGTGATTCCAAGCATGCTCTTTCCATCGCCTTTTACGCGACCCTGAACCTGAACCTCTTGGCATAATAATGTTTGTATTTACAAAAAAATATATCTTAGTAGTGATAAATTTGTCATGTAGTTCCCAAAATACAAACTCTGCTCAGTTTGGGGCTACATGTTGATGTGTGTTAGTGTTCAGCATTATTCTATCTATGTATTATGATAATTTCAGCTCAATCCGTTCCGTAGTTTTGCCTTCAATGAGGGTAATGTTTTTCACAAATTTTTGCTTTTTAAATAATATAGGTTTGTCGTCAAGTTGAGGACAGGGTGCAATGGCGCTCCAATGAAAATCCCCAATATCCCTATGGGATACGGCCTACGCCCAGCAGTGGACTGCTATAGGCTGACGATGATCATATAGGCTTAATGTTTTTTTTTTGTTTTTCTTACAGAAAACGGTAATACTATTGCATCAGCATCATCTTCTGCTGAAGCTACGGGTAACGACATGGTCAATGACGATTCTGATGGTGTCAGCTTTGGTGGTTCAGTCCATGCGAAGGGAAAAGTGTCAGTAGGAAATCATTACGGTTGTGGAGGTATGTGGTGAAAATACGAAGTAACTTCTGCTCTCACACTTACGAGTTATATTATAAACTCGTTCCCACTTATCTCCGTATAAAGCCGACGGTATTTGGATGAAACTTGGAATCAATATCGTTTGTGATTTGGATTCCACCTGCTGCTACTTTGCTTGCGTGGTACCTCGATAAAAAGTAGCCAATAGGTCTTAGACATCTGGTGACTGGCCTGGAACTACCTATGTACCTTCGTGCAAAATTTCAGCTCAATATGCTTAGAAGCTGCGTGAAAAAAGAACTAACATTAATTTTGAGCTCAAGCTGACAGGACATACTTTGTCCTGTCTAAATTCTAGAGTTAAAATGAAATTACCGAACTGGATTTTTTCAATATACCCGCTGTTCCTTTGCGTTTTTTCCTATTTTTATTATTACCTAAACTGTTAAAGGTACACCTCTGACTTGAATAAATTAATAAGTTTTTGGCTGGTAGAAAATGCTCGTTGCATTAAGCCCACCTCTTTGGTACATTTAATGTGCAATAAAGTATAAATAAATAAGTATTCAAATCAAGCCTTTGTGCGACACACGCACGACAATTTGGTTTTTATATTATATCTTCACAAATCACAGACTTTACTTTAGCCTATAGTAAAGTAAAATAAATGTTTATATAGTGGGAACATTATTACACTTTAGTATACTTTGAATGAACAATGTTTTTAATGTACACCAATTCGTAACGCGACAAAACAGAGAAGAATTTTAATATCATTTTTACAATATTTTATGGTTATTACATTGTTTTTGAGGGAGTTTCATCCCAAGCTTTTTTGACATCTAAATAATCAGAAATTTTATAATAAGTTTTATTACATAGTTTACGTTTAACAACATTTTTGAATTTATTTACAGTTAAATTAATCACGTCATTTGGGATTTTGGTAAAAAACGTACATTTTGCTCTTTAAATTCTTTTAAATTTTTAATTCTTTTAAACTACATTTATGGAGACTTACAGTAGGAAGAGCTAGTTTATCATTAGTATTAGTTATTTATATGTAATTTAGTTCATATTATGTTTTATCATATTATCTATATTTTTACAGGTCCAATCGGAATACCACCAATATTTCTACCAACCCCATGGTTTTTATCATTTCCCTACCCTCACTACCCGGCATTTTATCCGTATTCAGTTCCTGATATATTTCTGGCACAATACCCGTTTCCTATGCCAGATACAAAACCATTTACTTCCCATACTATTCTAGAGTATCCAGACACCGAATCTAGAAATATAGATAGCTCTGCGGAGATTTCGCCAGTTGCCAGTACCCTGGCAAATTCACACCCTTGCCACGATGATGATAAACACCAAAATATGGCCTTTAACGGAGTAGTGCCAGCTGGTGGTACTGTTAAGATTGCAGCAAGATTTTAGAAGATATAGTAAGTAATGTACAATCACAACAACACAAGCCTTTTCAGTACACTGTTGGATATGGGCCTCCCCTGTAATAAGGGAGACATGCCCATAGTCCTCACGCCAGGCATGTGAGTTATAGGTTACAGGGCACAGCTTTCGCGCCACCGACGCTGCTGCTGGTCTTAGGTTGCGCTATTCCGCCATCAACTGGCCGCCGGAGCCACGTTTGTTTTTTCAGGGTGCACCACGGGTAAGTGAGGTTGGCTGGGGTTCCAGATGAAGGTTACCTCAAGTAATGTACATTCAGCAAAAATTGACTAACGCCAGATCTCTGTGGCGCAGTGGGTAAAAGTCCGCCTAAGACGCAAAAGGTTATGGGTTCAGTTCCCATCGTGAGACAAATGTTTGTTTGACCTGCAATGTGCTTATGCAATGTGTTTTCATTTTGTTGCCTATTATTTAAGGCTAGTCATCAATTAAATACAAATAATGTTGTATCAGCGGTCTAAGGCCTCATAACTCAGTTGGTAGTAGCTTTGCGCCGTTACCTATGTTTGGGTGTTTTATGATTATCTATATGTGTTTATTAGTTCAGGCTCTGCCTAGTTTGGGATCAGTTGACCGTGTGTGAGATACGAAGACATCTGTTGAGCAAAGTTCAAAGGTCTGCCTAAGACAGACGATTGTGCGATCGATCCCACCCTTATATTCGACTTAATTTATCTTGAAACTCATCAAAAAATAATTTATGACAAAAAACCCTCAAATTCTACTGTATACCTACGATTTTTAGTTCAATTGAGTTTCTCGTACATTTAGATACGACTGATATTATAATAATCTTACATTAAACTTTCATAATTCTGTCACGTATTCTTTGAGATAACCAAAGTACTGATACGTTTTATTCTTGGTTTTATATAAAGTTGATATGACAATAACCGATTATTTGTATTTTTACATTTAGAAATGGTCTTTCTGATATTACTCTGTACAATTTTAGTTCAAGTGAGTTAATAAAATATTACCAAAGCTGCTTACTCCGTTGTTCTTTGCAGATCATCTTGATAAAATTACCTTTAAAAAGACTCTTCCTTCGGAAGGCTCGTTAAGATGTTGATCCCGGCTATATCAGTTGTTATGCCATGTTGGAGGCCTTTGAGCGGCCTATAAACTCACACTTCGACACCAGAGTTGGCCACTAGCAAGCTACAAAGAGCGCAATTTCGCTCGTTGTGGGATGCCTATGTCCAGCACTGTATAGGCTGCTGTTGGTAATGACTATAATGAACTACGAGCAGGAAAGAAAAGGAATATTGGTTTTATACTAAGCATCTCACTTTTTGTGCCAAGATTTATTTTTGCTATAAGTAACTACGAGTATGTATTTATAAAAACGCTATTTTTAGCAAAGTAAAACAATTATAGGTAAACAATAATATATGACAAGGTATCTTCCGATCTACATTCCATAAAGAATTTAAAACAAGCCATTTTTTTACAGCTAACCCTTGGACAAACATCAACACTCAACGGTCAAGGAGCCATCAATACACAGAAACCAAACCTAAGCAATGCTAGATCACTGGCTACAACCGCACCTGCCAGAAACTTGGGCAGTATACCAACTACTAACCAACTTGCCAGCCAATTAGCAACGGGGAATGGTCTAGTAAACAAAAACTTTGCCAATGGCAATGCATTTAGCTTTAATGGCAACACGCCTAGGTTGAACCCTAGCTCAAATCTACCTAATGGTAATATAGCTAGTCAACATTTTGCCAGTAACTTGGCAAGTACCAGCTTAGATAATAACGCGAAACTAAATTTAGCGAAATCTGTCAATTCTAATTCTGGGATTGCAAATCAAGTTCGTCCATCAGCAAACCCAACTCTTCCAGGGAACATAGCTTCTTTAACATCCAAGTACTCCAGTCCCTATACTCAAAACTATGGCAACTTTTACGGTAACGGAAATATTGCCAGTGGAAACATTGCTAATGCAAATCTTGCTCGATACCCAAATGCTGGCGGTTATTACTCCCAGGCGTTAGTAAACGGACCTGGCAGTCAGCAATATGGCATACGCATCCAAGCTGATGCTCTGGAGATGGCTGGCAGTGTAGCTGTCACTGGCCACCTGCCTATTTTTGGCACTGCCAGTCTAAACGGCAGGCTTCCGACGGGAGGATCGGGGACCATTAACTATGCATGTTCAGGTTGATATTCTTATTTAAACACTATTTATTTTGCACTATCAACATCATAATTGTCATAAAGTATTCTAAAACAAATAAACTGCATCCAGGGTAGATTTGATGACAGATTTTCATGCCTTCTTCGAAAGTTTTTTTTAAATAACTACGTGAGCTGAAACCCTTGGGCATTGTTTTAAGATACGACCCCTTATAATTTACTTCCATGCTAATATCTTGAAATTCACCTTGGTCTCTCTTGAACCCCGTGACGCTAGGTACATACTACTGTATTCATGGATGAAAATGTGCATGATTTATTTTTGATGTTGAATTAATTTATTTTTGTATTTATACAATAAATATTTAAAATTGAATCTTAATTATTTGTTTCTTTGTAAAAACTACACCTACTTTTTCTTAAAAGCAATAGTTGGTGTAAATTGCATTTTTTTATTACTTAGCGTGTGGTCTTCGTCCATGTAGAAGTTCTTCCCCACTGCACCCCTTCAGGGACTAAATTTCATAAAAAAGTTTTTAGTGGACCCCTAGGTACCTAGATTATGCAAAGAACATACCCTCCAAATTACATTTGGAGCTATTTCAATTGCATTGATTGTCAGTAAGTCAGCTTCATTATATTAGATGTTTATAAGATGTTAAAAATTAATATTAAGATGTTAAAAAAACAATCTAAGGTGGAATTAACAACCTCTGATTGGTTTTATGGCATGAACTAACGGCCGGTTTCTATATTATACTGTTACCGATTACGCCTCGTTTTCCCTTGAAAAACTGTCAAAAATTAACAACGAGGCTTCGAAAATTTGACAGTTTTTCAGGGGAAAACGAGGCGTAATCGGTAACGGTATAATATAGAAACCGGCCATAAGTCATTTTAAGTATTTTTTGGTATCAGAGTTATTTAAATTGATATTTTTTCAAAATTATTTTCTTTCCACGTACTTAATACAAAAAATATACTAATTTGAATTGATCGCCGAATCGCCAAAACTTAGGGTACCCATACCTAATGAATTAATTAAGCAGATTTTTTGTACTAATAAATGCAGGTAGTTCTATACCAAGAATAACATCTATGCTACATACTTTTAATCCGGATATCCAGTGACTGAAGCCACAGACGTAAGCTAGTATAAAATTAATTCATACTTTATTTTTTATTTGAAGCATAAAGTTTATTAGTTGTGTGCAGATTGTTTAAAAGTATGAACATTCGATATCTTTTAAAAGATAAAATACCAAATAGATTTTAACCTTAATTTATTATCACAATCTAACAAGTAAAATAACTAAACGCAACCACAGCCATTGGGAGCTACAGAAACCAGCCCCCCAGCTGGCAAATACCCTTCAAAATTAACATAACCAATCACTGGCACCTGGCCAGTCACCGTCGTGGTACCGCCAACTGGCAACTCGCCAACTATAGCCACATCCCCGTAGCCAACTGGCAGACCGCCAGGAATTCCAGCCAATCCTGGCCCGATCAAGTTTGGTCCGCAGTTGGGTCCGAAGCCGTTTGCCAGGCCGTTGTAGCCAATGCCATTGCCAAGGATCTGGCTGTAGCCATTCTGAAATAAATAAATAATAGTCAGATAAGTTTTTTCTTAAATATTCATTGTTAGTGCCTGAAGACTAAGGTGTTCAACTAGTGTGTTCTGCCCATTCTCACTTACGACTTACGGCAATGAGACATGGCCGCTCACAAAGGAATACATGTAAAAATCAGAGTAGCTCAACAGTTAGAGTAGCCATGCTCTGAATTTCAGTGCTGAATGTCGAAATGCGACTTTTGTCGCGGTTGTGGAGGTTGTCGACTTTGGTATGTGGATTGCTAAGCTGAAGTGGAAATCGGCAGGACACTTGGCTAGAAGGGAAGACGGAAGTTAAACAAGGACAACCATAGTGGACAATCATACAAGCAGTGGACTAAAGGATGTTGTTGTGGGCGAAAACTCACCGTTATCAGACCCAAAACAAGTAGAAGTAAGAAACGGACCATTTTGTTTTCAAAATGTTTTCAAACTGAAAAAGAAAAGTGATTTATTTAATTTATAATGGAAAAGCTTACGTAAGATACAATGTAATAGGGTTTCAATTAGTGTGTACAGATTGTGATTGATAAAGTTAAGGAATCCGATAAAAGTCACGAACATTTATTTAAGTAAGTGTAAGATAACGAATTGTTGTGAAAAGTCGGTTTTTTAAAATATTCAGGTTAATTTAGTATTAAGGTACTTATATATTAAATTGGCGTTTTGTATGGAGAATTTCGAGAAAATTGATTTCTACAATTTTGTATCTCATCCAAATGAGAGAATACATCTAAAATGTTGTGAAAACTAACACATAAAAAAATACAACGAAAATAAGCATTGAAAGCGACAACACATGAAATGAACTGTTTTTTTTTTTGGGTTGAACTACCCCAAAAATATTAGGTATTTATTGAATTTTCAATCTTTGCAATAATGCTACTTTCAGAAAAATAAAAGGACCTATTATTATATTAAACTAAGTAAGTTTATTAAGTAAACCCTTTATTTTTTATGAACCAGTGTCTTTGCGTATAATTATTTTTTCCATTTTACGATTGACTGGAAGAAAGCGATAAGATTGCCGACTGTACATACTTTACTGTTTTATTTCACCATTTATGTGATTTTCATTGGTGTTGAGTGCAAAATTTTATCTATCTACATATTTATCGGTCCATTGACGACCTCTATAGTGCAGTGGGCGAAGGCCCGCCTGAGACACAGGTTACGGGTTCGATTCCCGCGGCGACACAAATGTTTGTATGATTTGCTAATATTTGTTTCGGGTCTATGTATGTATATGTTTAATGTTGTATGTATTAACAAAAATAAAGTATAAATTAGTAGTATATCATTCAATGGTTCGCATAACACAAGCTTTGCTTAGTTTGGGGCTAGATCAGTGAATCCCAAAGTGGTCCAGATGACCCCCAGGGGTTCAAGGGAGCCTCGAGAGGGGTCTTCGTTGGCGTCAAAAAAATGGGGGTTAGCGAAAATGTAATTGGGTTCCACCATAGTAAAGAGAAAAATGTTGGCTGGGTTTTACCTATGACAGTAATTAACAAAATTGGAGCAGATTGAATATCAAAGAACGGGGAGATTTACGGTTATTCTGTCACATTTTTGACGACTTTTGGGAATATGGTAGAAACTATAAATGTAGCAGCAGCGGATCCACCGAAACCAGTAAAATTTTGAAAGTGGTCTACGAGAAAAAATAGTTTGGAAACCTCTGGGCTAGATGATACTGAGTGATATCCTGTATCCAGTATTGTTTATTTATTTATTACTAGCTTCCGCCCGTGACTTCACTCGCATTCTACTGATAAAAAGTATAGCTATACTTTTAACACGTTAAATGAGGGTCTCGGACATGACGCTACGCAGACTTTATTTACAAAGGCAATTGACATGCATTTAAGAAGCATATACATTTTTAAACTATTTGAATCGCTAGCGCGGAAGACTATGTTCCACGTTATGGCAGCACTGGGCAGCAATATGCTGGCCTTTAGACCTCGCACCGGCTTAGAACCTTCCCGGGCGATTTACTCGCGCGTGTTGCTCGTGCGAGTAAATCGCCCATCTGGGAAGGCTTTTAATGGGTGGGTACCTGCTGTTGTGTGGCTAGTATTTTTGATAAAAGTACCTACCTGTTTAGTATTTCAAAAGCGGATCAATAAATGTATATTTCTTTCTCTCTTTTATTTTTTCTTTTAACTTAGAAATGGTGTTTCATAGGGTAAAATGAGTAAACAATTTTTATAGATAGATAATTTCACGATCTAATTTTTTTTGTAACCTTTTTTGCTGCTTAAACTTACCACACGGTAAGTTTTACATTAAAGTAAGTAAGTAAGTAAGTATTAGTAAGTTAAACATTTGTCAGCTACCTACACAGGTAGCTGACAAATGTTTGTGAACTTTGATTTGGATATTTTGCAGATGTGGGATCGATGAGGACTTATAATTATCATTTCATTATTAATGGTGTTCCTAACATTTGTACCAATTCAGCATAATGCGAATTATTGTAGCCTTACCCATGCCTTACACCTAATAATTGAGCTAACTTGACCGTGATATTAGTTACTGTTTGATTCTAAATAAACATAATTTTAACTAGTAATTTAACGATAATGCTAACAACCCATCATCATCATTATAATCAGCCTAAGCAGTCCACTGCTGGACATAGGCCTCCCCTAATGAGCGCCATTGCACCCAGTCCCCAGCTCGACGCATCCAGCTTCTATCCGCAGCTTTTCACAGATCGTCACCCCACTTGGCCGAAGGGCGTCCAACAGGCGGTCTCCACTCAAGAACTTGTATACCCCAATGGTTGGCATAAAGAGGGATATGAGGATAATTCTACGCTGGGCAAGCAGGTTGGGGATCGCTTATCTTCTCGCACGCCGATGTTGTTGCTCGTCGGCGGCCAAGTGATTTAGCTATGTGCCGGTGTTCGGCTGCGCTATGTCGAAATCAGCCTGCCGCCAGAGCCCCGTTTGTTAGAAAACAGGGTACCACGTGCAGGTGAGGTTGGCTTGGGTTCCGAAGATGGGGGTTGGAACCCCTTAATCCCCCAATACTCAAACGGACGATTTATATTCCGGGAACCGGGAACAAAACTTTTGCATTCAAGTTTTCATTTTAAGGCGACTTTACAGGTCAAACCTCCCTCTCGCTCGCACTATTCAACATTTTTGAAGATATAAAATCACTGAATGTAGTTGTGCAAAACAGCAAACCTTCATGACCTAGAAAATAACAATTCAAAGTTTCAGCAAAAATATCATTTTGATTCTATCACGTTTTCTTACCAAAAAACTTGCACCAACGTGATCAATTATGGTGCAACTTTTTTGGTAGGAAAACGTGGGTTCATCATGATATTCTTGCTGAACCTTTGAATTGTTATTTTCTAGGCCGTGATGGTTTGCTATTTGGCATAACTATATTCAGTGATTTTATATCTTCAAAAATGTTGAATAGTGCGAGCGAGAGGGAGGTTTGACATGTATAGCCTTAAGAAGTGAGGTCTGAAGCTGATGGCCTCTGTGGCGCAGTGAGTGAAGTTCCGCCTGAGACGCAGAAGGTTGCGGGTTCGATTCCCGCTGCGGAATACATTTTTGCATTATTTGCAGATATTTCATCACTTATCATCTAGATTTTTTCTACGTATAAAAATGAATTCATATATCAGTCATGTAGTTCCCATAATATAAGCTCTGCTTAGTTTAGGGATATTTGAGGGTTTTGTTCTGATAAAGAAGTCTTACAGGCTTGAGAGCTTCGTCTCCAATCATACAATTACATCAACGAGGTAGGTAGGTACTTACTGACAAGCCTAATGTCCAATAACTAATCGTATACTTGTTCTACCTCACGAATACCAATCGGCCTGAGTTGTATTAGTAAACCTGGGTAGTGAAATGAACTATTACCAAAAAGATTGGTGGGAACAGGATGACCCATAGACAACACACACTACCTACATACACACATGTATACCACTCATATTAGGTATCCCTTTACACCTGATACATAGACAACAAAGCTCATATCCTATCCTACTCCTACTTATTACTTTTTATTACTTATTTACTTACTTATACTTATACTTATATAACGATGAAAATAAATTCATTTGAGAGTATAGATGGATGTATGAATGAATGGATGAATGTTTGTTACTCTGTCACACAAAAACTATTGAACGGATTTGGATGAAACTTGGAATACACATAGTTTGTAACCTGGATTAACATATAGAATACTTTTTAAGTCGCGGGCAGAAGCTAGTTTTAAATAAAGTCTTTTTCTTTTATACCTACGTTATTATGCCGCCTATCTATATGTATGCTATCCTGTATTGATTTAAAACATTGAAGCGTCGGTGACAACCTGACAGATCGACACGTTGCACTTTGGTCGGAAGGTTTCAGGTTCCCTCTGAAAATCAGCGCTGCTTAGCCCATCCCAGGCAAAGTAGCATCAAGCTGCTTTAAAAAAAAACAACTTCAAATAAAAAAAAAATCATGATCTCAATCACTATAAATCTTTCGTGGTCGTGCCAGAAAGGTACTACCCAGCACGACCAAAGCAACTATGCTGTATCTTCAAAACTATAAAGGTATTTTTTTTTTCTTCCAGGGTACAAAATACATTTAATTTCATGAATTTGTACCACAAAGAAATTACTAGCTAAAGCTAAAGCTTTCATGGTCGTGCTGGATAGTATCACACTCTGATTCGAAAGTACTGTTTCTTTTCTCATCGTTATTTAATAAAAACAATCTTTGTGTGGTTTAATTCAGTGTTCCTAGATCATCTTGGTTAACGCTTTGAGTGCTGAAAACACAAATGTGATTCTGCACGTTCTCCTCCTCCTGCGAGGCCAGCAGCCAACGTGTTGAGCAACACTTCACCTGGTCACTACTTGAATGGGTGACCATTTAGTCGCACTAAGAGAGCACTTTCATGTTCGGAAGTTTCGTGTCATTAAGCCATGTCGGAGGCCTTCGAGCGGACTAAAAAATCCGACACAAATTCGTATGAAGAAGGAAAAAAAATCAAAAAATAATAGTAGGTTTTGTAATTAGGCAATATTTATTTATTTACATTAAAATAATTAGTCTCTAACTTATTTTTAAACTTATGCACAGTTCCCTGGTCCAAAACCAATCCGCCCCAGACCGTTGTAGCCTCCGGCAAAACCAGCACCAGCCAGACCAACTGGTCCTGCCAGACCAGCAGGTCCAGGTCCAGCCAGACCACCAGTTCCCGGAAGACCAGGGGCATAGGTTCCAGGGCTAACTATGCCAGTTGCAATGGGACCTTCGTTCGCAATTCCGACTGTACCATCACCGCAGCCGTAAGACACCGCACCAGCCCCACCAGTGGGCAAAGCACCTTCTAAACCAACAGTGCCCAGGAGAGGTAAATTTCCACCGACAGCAAGAGCGCCTTCATACGCGTTCTCAGAAATAACGGAAACTCCGGTTGGAGCGACGGCTGATGCGCTGTTTACTTGGAGACCACCGCCTGTGGACGCAACGCCACCGCAACCAGCACCTAAGCCCAAGGCATTTGGTCCCAGGCCATTCAGTCCCAGTGCATTTGGTCCCAGGCCGTTTGGCCCCAGGCCGTTTGGACCTAGCCCGTTTGGTCCTAGCCCCAATCCGTTGCCCAATCCGTTGGCTAGGAAGCTGTTCCCAGCTAGGATGTTGGCAGCTAATCCATTTCCGTTCAGCCCTGGACGAAGACCGTTGTTGATGCACTGGCCAGTAATGGTCTGAAAATAATTGTTTTTATAAATCTTTGTTTTCTAATTCCAAACAAAGAATAAGATGATGTTCTGGCCGAGCCGCGCACATACTACGTTTGCGAGGGTTCTTTCCCGTCTGCCAAAGTCCATCGTTAAAGACCTCTGACCATAAAATATGTTTTCCTGGTTCTACTTGGCTGATTTTGTTTTAATATAGCATACTAGCTGACCTGCCCATCATTTGCGAATTTACGGTTCAGAATGTATTGAATTCATGTAAAATGTTTCCCGAACTTGGTAATGGGCGGAAAGCTAAATTTATACGTAATTTGTTTATTTTATCTTTGTAAGACATTAAAAATGTTAAAAAGAAATTATAAGTAGGTTAAAAAGTTTATGACTCTTGAAATTAATAATTAATATAAATCTTATACTTATTTAAAGTTTCTTATTTTTTATTTAATTGAAACACTTCTACAACAAAACAAGTTTGGCTGGAAAAAATGCTGCTAGCATTATTTTGCGTTTGGTTAAATTTATTTTGCAAATAAAGTATAAACGCATAAATAAGTTTTAAATTAGAAAATACTGTAAAAATGCCATAAAATTTGTAGAGTAGGTAGGTATAGTTTTTGCATGATTCTCGAACAAAAAATTCTGTTTTTTTTTATAGTAACGACCTGGATGACCGAGCTTTGCTCTTTTTTTTCGTTTTCTAAAATTCTAGCTAGATCGATTTATCGCCCCCAATCCCACTGAATACAAAATTTCATGAAAATCGTTGAAGACGTTCCGATATTCAGATTAATTCTTAATTAATTCATGTATATATGTAAGAATTGCTCATTTAAAAGTATTATTAAATATATAGAGAGATTGGTAGTCGGGAGAGAAAAACTACTAAAACGAGTTTGCTAGTTGTTCAGCTAGATCACTTAAATTCGTAAACACGTACCTGGAATAACGCAAAAGCGCAAACTATGGCGGTATAAGACACCATTTTAGAACTAAACCCTTATTGAAACTGTGATGAATGAAAACTGACTTTTTAACATTACTTTTCTATTTTTATATCATTCATTTTGAAATAGTTTTCTCCAAATCAGTTTAGCCAATGAGTGCTATCGGAAAACACGCTCTATCTACCTTTTGTGCACCTTATCGAGTTTTGTAATCTTATGTTTTGTGACCTGTCTCCTGATCGTGTCTTCATAAGCATTGATATAGGTATAAGAACATTTATCTCGATGTTCTTATGAGTTTTTCATTATACAGATACCATATGAACTACGTGTATAAATAAATAGAAATGTTTTACTTCTTACAACTAAATAAAGGGGTACATAGGCAGGCATTACAAATAGAAAGGGTAATAAAACGAGGGACTCGATCGACACATTTTGCGTCATCATCATCATCATCAGCCTATTTCAGTCCACTTCTGGACATAGACCTCCCCTAATGAGCATTATTGCGCCCTGTCCACAGCTCGACACATCCAGGTTCTACTAGCAGCCGACAGCAGTTCGTCACCCCACCTGGCCGGAGGGCGTCCTAAACTACGTTTGCCAAGACGCGGTCTCCACTCAAGAACTCGTTTACCCTATGCATATTGCGAAGGATGATTATTGGAGGTGATAACATCCTTCATTTCCTATTGTGATTGACTTTTCTATTTACGCCACCCCTTGTGGTGGGGCGTTTATAGTTCACCTTCACCACTAAGCCCTACTGCTAACAGAAACTGTAGGACCTATTTTGGTGGGAATTCTCATAGCTCCTCTGGGCTTAAAGATAATTTGCTCAGTATTCTGAGCGCTACATTTTGACAAATTCCCAAAATCGTGCGGGCGGAGCTCTTCAATGCGTTAGAGCAGAACTTTTTTTCGCACCTTTTTAATAGAATTATCTTTTTTGTATCTCAATGCTATGAGATTATTGGCCACACAAAAACAATTATCTACGTTACAATTGAAAACGCATGTAGTAGTTTTAGTTAAAAAATAAAACTTACAATGAATTACATCATGGTGTAGGTACTCATAGTTACTGATACCAACCACACAGGCGAAATTTCTGGTGTTGGGTCAAGGCTATTCGATCGTTAGGTGTTTTAGTTGGTATCTTGTTTGACTTGCCTTTTATATTCTCTCAGAAATTGTGAAAAGTAGAGTATTCTCCTTGAATGAGCTACAGAACCTCAAGTACGAGTTGCATTACGAAAATGTTGATAGTTTTCATTATCGAGCGTAATTTTAAAGTTACTTTTTTCAGCAATTACACACAAACATTACATTGCTTAGTTATTCCGTTTACCAGTAAGATATGTTTATATTTGAATTCAATTCAGTAATTTCCATAAAACATACATTAAAATTCAGCTCTAAAACGTAAACGATTGAACGTTCCGGTATTGTGAAACTAGGGGTAACCTCCGATATAGCAGAACTATAGAAAAAGCCGGGACCAACTTCATTACGCGCCTTCCGAACCACGAAAGTCATCTAAATGTCACTAAACTGTCACCGTGGATGGGTAGTGACAGAGTGTTGAACCTGATCTACTAAGAGCTCCGAGGAAGACACGCCACGAGCGCTTAGAGCCTACCTTTATCATCTAAATTAGATGCTAAGGCCTTAATGGTATACTTCATCCTGGTACCACGTGAACGAAGCCCCGAGCGGAAGCTAGTTCAAAATAGTACCTACATTTTCAACCTACGTAGATAGATAGATAGCACTTTATTTATCACCACATTAATGCAGGAAAGAGTAAAAGTAACTCAGAGTACCTAAGCAATATTAAGGTAACACAATTGGCGGCCTTATCGCTAAAAGTTATCTCTTCCAGGCACCCATGTAAGCCTTTACTGATCAACTGATGATGATGGTCTAACATACATATTAAAATAATTTTTATTTATGATGAGTTTTCTCGGTAGAACTAAAACATCGATGTACGATTCCTGTTGGCCAGACGACGGGAGAGAGGAAAACATCTCGGTGCTTCGTTTATAATTATAAGTATTCTATCTTCGAAAGCTTTCCCTTGAAACCTCCATCGATACACGGTTACTAATCTCCTGTTGGCGAGAAGTCGGGAGAGCAAAACGTCTCGATGCTTACATTAATCTCCATTATTGCTCTCCTTAAACGTCGATACGCTATTCCTATTGGCGAGAAGGCGGGAGATAGTAAAACGTCTCGATGCATCTTCGATTATCAAACGATGCGTTGATCATGAAGAGAAGAATTAGGAAAAGAAAACGCCTCGATGCTTACATTATAATTCTTAGTTTTTTATTTTCGTTAGCACTCGCCTGAAACTTCGATATTACAATTCCTGTTTTCCAAAAGTCGGGAGAGGAGAACGTCTGGATGCTTCGCAGGCACCCTTAGCACGTAAGACCTAAAATTAGTATTTCACGAAGACTCTACATTTTTTGGATATAAGTTAATACGCGAGACAAGACATCGGTTCATAGGTAGGTACACGTATGATGCCGACGACCAAAGATGAACGATGACGAAAACCAATTTGGTTGTCAAACCTTTTTTGGTTCTCGTCACTTCACTTCACTTCTTTATTAAATGGCTTCTGGGACAGTTATCCACAATTTCGCCAGTATCAAGTATAACAATTGTTCATAATAATATGAGGCAACGTAGTACGGTTTATAAGTCCAGTCGTCCAGTCTTCGGTCAGGTCCTGTTTTCTGCTATAGCCATGGCGAATATAACAAAAGACGATCGGCGCACAATTTTCTTCATCAGAGAATTCCCGTTCAATCTTCTTTTATTCCATTTCACTAATACTTGTGTCTTATAACTAACATTTATCGGTTATAATACCATGAAGAATAAACGGCATACATTAGAAAAACACTAGAAAATAAAATTTAATAAAATTGACAACCGTCGTTCAAGATGAAAAAAATGGTGTCTTGGTTCTCGTCATCCATCATCATTGGGCCTCGTCATCACTACGTGTATGTCAATGTCAATGTCTTGCGTATCAACTTATATTTTAATTACTATAGGCGTTGGAAATGCAGCTATATTGTAGACTAGTCGGCTATGAGTCATTCAGACAAGCACGCGCGGCAAGCGCAGCATTTTATTGTTTGAGCTAAATTACGTGATGAATCATAATTTCCTGTTGTGATAATTTCAGAGACTACACGTAAGGTCATATTTATAATAAGTAGGTAAAAACGTAGTCATTTATATCTAATATCGGCTATTTATTTTATAGAATTCATTATAGCCTTATGAGGATGTATATCAGATCTGTAGCATCGTATGGATTTGACGAAAGCAGAGTTCATGCTACTGAGATGCGAATGTAAAGATGGATGTGTTCGAATAACTGCTGAAAAATATATGTTCACATTACCATGTGCTCGAAACGGTGACGGAAATCTGGCTCCACGTACACACACACTTTCACATTTATAATATTGGTGTGATAAAAGTGTGATGCGTGCACGAATATTATAAGGTCCCAGGTTATATGCGTTCATCATCATCATCCTATAGCAGTCCACTGCTCGACATAGGCCTCCCCTAATGAGCGCCATAGCGCCCTGTCCTGAGCTCGACATATCCAGCTTCTACCAGCAGCCTTTCGCAAATCGTCACTCCACCTGCCGGAGGGCGTCCTACACTGCGTTTGCGGGGCCACGGTCTCTACACAAGAACTCGTATACCCCAACGATTATCGGTTCGTTATATGGGTTAATAATTTCCAGAATTGATATGGAATATTTTTAGGGTATTAAGCATCATCACGGTATCATAAAAAGGTTTTTTTTCGAGGTATCTTTTCCGCTTGTCAAAGACCAATAAATAGACCTCCGTAAGCATAGAATAAGTTACAACTACACTTTTAGAGATAATTATATGGATCTGTATTTTAGTTTCTATTGCTAGATTATAATGGCTATATGTAGTTTTGACATTAACCTCAAAGGCGATAGGTACGTAATGTTTGCACTTTCGTCGGGACCTATCAGGCTCCATCTGAAAATCAACGCTGCTTAGCCCTCGTGGCAAAGCAGCTTCAAGCTGAGATGGAACCTTTTCAGCCCAAGCTTTTGTAGTACGGACGACACTCACAGCAACATTTTTAGTTATATTCTTAGTTTATACTATTTACTACATAAATTTAGTCATTTGGTTCTTTTTTCACTGTCTAAATGGCTGCAAAATTTTTTGACCTACGTAACTACCTTACCTACTTAATATTAATTGTAGGTTCTAAGTGAATTTGCCTCAATAAAGGTTTATCCTTTTTATGTTTAAAGTTGAAATTGAAATTATTCTGAAATTATGAACTTCTTAAAGAGAGTTGAGGCATCTCCTGGGAAAGCTCACCCCATCGTCGACCTCATTCTTGCCCAAATAATCCTCGAGGTCCAGAACTTGTCCGTAACAATAGAAAAAGTTATGGTCAAGCTCTTGACAAACAAATCTCATATATTTTTTTTGTGTGTTTTTAAGACCTAAAAAGCATTTGACATTACACAGATTTATAGAAGAAGAGAGGAAAAATATTAGATACCTGTCAAATTAGTGGTACCTAACTGAATTCCTAATATCTCACCTAAGGTTGAAAAACCCATAAAATTATGAAAAAACCAATGTCAGTTCAATACTAACGTATCATTATAGTAAATAGCAAACCACAAAGTATAAAACAATTTTACGTTTATTTCTTAAAGCTTAGGTAAGTTTAGTAACCGTAAGGTCCGCATCCGCACCCACAAGCGCAGCTACCAGAGATGGTGACGGCACCGCAAGCGGGGACGACGCCGCCGTACTCCACAGCACCTATGATGGGGACCTGACCAGCGACGGCGGTGGAGCCGCACACGGGCAGCTCTCCGGCGACGGCCACGTTACCGGCGCCAGCGCCGCCGTAAGCCGCGCCGCAGCCAGCGGCCGGGGCCGCGATGCCGGCGCCCCAGCCGTAGCCCAGTCCGGGGGCGGCTAGAGGAGCGGCGAGGGGAGCGGCGAGGGGGGCTCCAAGGCCGGCGCCCCAGCCCCAACCGCCAGCGAGTCCGGGTGCGCCAAGACCGGGACCAGCGAGGCACTGGCTGTATACATTCTGAAATAATGAAAAGAAGATAAGCTTTTGTTTTAGCATGGTGAAACCACTGAAACCAACCTAGAAAGGAGTTGGGTAGACATTTGCATTTTGCAAGATGAATGACCAAACTAGAACGTCGAAGAGTAAAGATTGTATAGAAGTTAATAATATATGTTATATCATCATATATGTCATCTACATTGCGGAAAGGAATAGAAGCTCTGACAGATGAAATCGATAAAATATTTGAGATGTTTATTAGATTAAAAATTGAGGCCGTTTAAGCGCTTCAAGAGTGCAATGGTATTCATTCGCGGTGGCCTTTATCCATTATTGGACTGCTACAGGCTGACGATGATAATGTTGATAAAGCATTCAATGAGTTTGACCTCAATCACATTCGCAAAAAAAATGCAGGAAACCATAAAGTATCTGAGAACAATAAAGAATCCTAGGTAAGTTCCAAGTGGTTCAAAGTGGTTGCTAGACTAATGATCAAAAAGTTCATAGACTTCCGTAGGGAAGAGAAAATAGACGCAAAATACGGAGAAAGGATAGAAATAGGACTTAGTACAAAGACTAAAACTTACTTGGATCAGGCAAGCCTGGACGCAAAGCAACAAGAAAGCGAAGGCGGACATTCTGGATTTACAGATATTTTACAGTGCTAGACAAAATTCAAGTGACCTGAAGCCGTATTGTTGATAGTTTTATACAATATTGCTGATGAAACAATCTCTGCAACAACAAAAAGATAGGCTGATAACATTTTCGTAAGTCCCTGAAGTATATCAGTAGACCACTAAAAATATAATGAAAATGTAGAAAGGTCACGTACGCATCCATTTTACCCAATTTCTTTTTATGTCATAACTATCACTATAAAACCTTGCGATTTGAAATTAAATGTGACAGTTTGATAATACAAACAGAATTACAATGGCATTCAAGGTTCTTCTGATCTGCGCTTCTGCGCTCTTCGCCCAGGCTTACAGCCAGTGCCTCGCTGGCCCCGGTCTGGCTGGTGCCGGTCTAGGCGGTGCCTGGGGAAATGGTTTGGGAATTGGTTTGGGCGCGGGTCTAGCGTACGACGGCTTGGGCTGGGCTGGCAACGGTTTCGGCGCTGGCTGCGGCTGCGGTGGTGTGGCCTCCACTGGCGGTGGTCTCCCAGTCTCCAGTGCATCTGCCATCCCCCCTGTTGGCGTGTCTGTGCTGTCTGAGAACGTGTACGAGGGTGGTCTGGCCGTCGGCGGTAACCTGCCTTTCCTCGGAACCGTCGGACTTGAAGGCATCCTCCCCACCGCTGGTGCTGGCGCTGTCTCCTACGGCTGCGGCAACGGTGCTGTCGGCATCGGTGCTGAGGCTGGCCCCATCGTCACTGGCATCGCTAGCCCCAACACCTACGCCCCCGCTGGCCCCGGCATCGCTGGCGGTCTCGGCTACGGTCTCGCTGGCCCCGCTGGCATCGGCTACGGTCTCGCTGGCCCCGCCGGTATCGGCTACGGCGCTGGTCTTGGCCTCGGTGGTTGTGGATGCGGTGGAGCTATCTACTAAGCTGCCATTGTTAATATTTTTTACAAAATTTCATATAAATAAAAACTTTAAACTCACATCTGCCTTTATAATTTCCCACTAAAATTACGTACTACTTTTTACTTGCCTACTAGGAGCTAGTCGTAGATACAAAATTATAATATTAGATAAATAAAATTTAACTTAAGTAAGGACCTACCTATTCTATAACAAAATAACTTTGAATAGTTGGGTAAATTCTATTGATTTGTGATATTGCGCTTATATTTTGTAGCTTGTAAAGATTTTGTTAGTAGCCACACCATTCAAGGATAGCTATCACAAAAGTCAAGAGACTTTGTTAAGAGGGCACCTCAGAAACCACAACACCAGCCACATATCAGTGCATCCCTAGTCATAAGCCTACCCAGATAAGAACGTGGGGATTAGATATGGCCATATTCCCCATATGGCCATATCTAATCCCCACGCTAGTCATGCGGGTTGGGGATCGCAGTGCGCAGCTTCTTTCACCGCGCCTGCCTATGTAGGATCGAAGCAAATCCAGCTGGATTCAGTGCGGATCCAGCAGTAATAGATTTTTCAAAGATATGCATACACTT
This sequence comes from Horisme vitalbata, assembly GCA_951804965.1. Classification (NCBI taxonomy): domain Eukaryota; kingdom Metazoa; phylum Arthropoda; class Insecta; order Lepidoptera; family Geometridae; genus Horisme; species Horisme vitalbata. Next base: position 25,470,399 of record OX638094.1, on the reverse strand, counting down.
AAAGTGTATATACGTGTGTACATTTACATAATAATATCACAGTATGAGCTTGTAGTTGACAGTTTGAATATTTTTTGTGTTAGCAAATGTAATGTATTATGAACTATTTACGCGAACAAAGGTTTTGCCCGCGTAAGCTGCAGGTCGTCATCAAATGTTGGGCTTGTTTCCTACTGTTTTCTCTGTTTGTTTTCTGTACCCCTGACTACGTGTAAGTGAAATTTCTTGATAAATAACGAAATAACGAAACAAATAAACTCACCTTCGCGTTTAAAATATTAGTAACATCATAAATAATACATTATAAAAATCGGCATGCTATATATATCTGAAATGACTACTCATTTATTATGGATTACTGCGGCCATGAGCAATACGTTTGTATATTAGTTGCCCACATTATCCTAGCAGATGAAGGGACGATTCATACGCCTCTCGACAGAACCTGCAGGTTGTAGTGTCACAAAGCCTTAACCTAAACATGTGCTTGTTGAGGCAACAGTGTTCAGTCGAGGCTCTGACTATAATGCGTAGTTTCTGTTTAGCTATAAAGAGGTTGGTGTACCGTTTGTCAAAGGTGTTAGTCCCTGGCGCTTCTTATGTAGGTTTCTGTAAATGGGAAGCTCCTGTTAAAGTAAAATGCTGCGTTTATGGTTGAATCGATTTGTATTAATAATTTTTGATAGGTAGGTACAATTTCGGTAAGTTCCAAATTAGCTGTCAAAAATGTCAAACTTGTGTTCCCGATGTAACGGTCAAAGAATGATTATATAATTAGCATGATTGAATTAGTATAGACGGGAACATGCTCCCGGCCTTGAAGTAGTAGATATGCGAACAACTTCAATATGGCATTGGGCAGAGACGGTTGAAACTTCGGCGGATGGTCCCTTTCTTTGTGAGGACCTCAGCTACTCTTCCGATGCCATCCCCACCCTCTATGACCTACGTGACTCGACCCAGCAGCCAAAGAAGTGGATAAAGATTGGCTTCTTTGACCAGCACCATGTCGCCAAGCACCAGATTTGATCTCTCAGCTACTCTGATTAACAGTTTGGAATGCTTCATGCTATGAGGTTATTCCATTATCTAGTTGACTCTTCGAAGCAGGTGTTTGCTAAGGCTCTTTTGGCCAGACTTTTCAGTATGCCACAGAACGGTTCAATATACAACTGTACATTTGATCTATTACGATTTCATGGTTATTCATTTATATTTTTTTACCTATGTAATATCATTTTCTGAGACTCACTGTTTTTCGAAATAAAATGACGCAGTCCGCTTATTATTGAGCAAAACTTGGGTAAAATATAATTGAAGACTTGACTAGTGTTAATTAGAATGAAGCCAATCAATTATTTAACAGATTTTTAATATTTTCCTGAAAGTAATATCTTCAGAAACAAATGTTATCCCAGCCTATTTCTTAAAGAGCTGCATTATAATAACTGTATATCCGGCTGCGGAAAAGTTTCTCTACATATTCGCTGTCTACAATGACAGTTTTGTGGAGATTTGGCACGGAAAGAAAATAAATTAGGTTTTCCTCCTAACTAACTTGCTTTAGCTGATTGCGGATCCGCACCGCAGGATCCAGCGCCAGATGCTGGATCCATCAACCCCAAAAATGGTGCTGATTGCGGATCCAGAATTGCAATCCTTAGTAGCTGTGCAGGTAGTAGGTACGCTACGCCACAGTCAGCCGACCGCCAAAGCCCCGTTTGTTAGTTAAAAAATGCACAAGCCGGTGCGCTTGCGTGTATTAGATACTGTTAGAATGATTAAGTATCTAAATGAATAAAATAGCAGTTTTTATTGAAAGTAATCTGTTCAAAATAAATATTGAAATTAGTAAAAGTTTCTTAAAATCTGTCTGAAAATAATATAATTTTTTACACGTATAATATTATATTATTCATTCATTATATAATTTTTTGTAACAATCATATTCTAAAAAATAATATTTTTATACAAAGTAATTGTTACCGGAAGCTATTCCTACTAGCCACAACTAAAATCCTACTAATATTATAAATGCGAAAGTTTGTGAGTATGGATGTATTGATGAATGGATGAATGTTTGTTACTCTTTCACGCAAAAACTACCGAACGGATTTCGATGAAACTTCGAATATACGTAGTTTGTTACCTGGATTAACACATAGGCTACTTTTTTACCCGGTACCACGCGAACAAAACCGCGGGAGGAAGCTAGTTCATTATATTTGTACCTTAAAGATAATTATGAATCGTTATTATCTTTTAAAGGTCTTTTTCTGATTTAAACTCATTTTATTTGAGGTATAGAATGTTATTAAAGTACCTAGTCAGAGGTGGTACAGAGGGAAAGTGTATTGAACATAGTCAGGGAGTCCGAAGCGGGGGATTCTGACATTCTGGTTCGAGCTTCGAGATGGGAGACGCGTGCGTCCCAAATTAATTTGCGGTGAATAAAAGTGGATGCGCTGAGCTAAGGACAGGGTGCAGGGTTGCATAAAAGTTCATAATTCCTAGGTTCTTTGAAATGTTTGTGTTTTTTTTTCTTTCTATTAATGTTATTTTTTTGTGCTTATATCTTGTTATTAATGTAAATTGTGTGCCTGTAACAAATATATGATTTATCTATCTATCTATCTATCTAATTGCGCTCATTAGGGGAGACCTTTGACTGCTATAAGCTGATGATGTTGATGATGAATAAAGTTAATTAACCTAGCCTAGGTATTTGAATCGTTCCGATAACGACTGATTTACAATCAACGCACTATTTAACGAGCTTAGAGAATTGTTATTTCAAGGTTGTTTTCATTCGTTGCTTAGTGTAGGTAGATAGACAGATAAGTAGATTAGGCACCTACTTACAAAGATATGTTTTTGTGGTTAACTAACTGTGGATGCGCAGAGTACGTGACAGCCCCAACACCATCCTACAGACTGTAACTGGTAGAATTACCTCTCCCACGTGGCATTGCTTCGTGCGGAGGGTGATCTAACTCTTAGTATGTAAGAATTATTTTGTATGATTAGCTTTTTAAGTTTTGTGTGTTATGGATTTATATTGTCTGGAATAAAAGAATCTTATTTTATTAATTTATTTTATACTATTCTCATAGTATATATGTTTGTAACATTTCACATGTCCTGAACTCTACGCATTCAGCTTCTACCAGTAGCTCCTTTGAGCAGCGGCCTCCACTCAAGAACCTCGTATACCCAACCTGTTATCGGTTTTTCGGCAGATATGGCCAGGTTATGGCTTACCCAGCATCTTATTAATAATGCTGGACAATATCATTATGACACAGCATCATATCATCATAATTTCTTCGGTGTTCCTAGCAGGTCATCTTCGTTAAGCAGCACTCCGCCTGGTCACTACTTGTATAGGTGACCAATTAGTGATATTTAGATCTGAGCGCTTCAGAAGGCAAGTTAAGACTATTTAAATGATAAAAAATTGATTAAAAATGTTAATTTAAATTTGTAATTTAAGTTTTTGACATCTCTAGTACTGAAATAATTTAATTAAAAATGTCAATGTACATAGTGTTAAAATGTATACATAATTAAATATTTAATTAAATTATTAATTCATATTGCATGCGTACTATGTACTCTGAATATGACTGCACTAACCTGTAACATAAATATGACTGTTACTAAACCATATTACGCAATAAACACTTTGACTTTGACTTTAAGATGTTGATCCCTGCGTTTGCAACTAGCTCATACGAAGATAAAGCATCATCTAGACCCAAACCAAACAAAGCTTTCGTTATATAGCCACATTCCATCCATCCACATCAGCCTATATCAGTCCACTGCTGGACATAGGCCTCCCCTAATAAAGGGGGATATACCCATAATCCCCACGCTGGGCATGCGGGTTGGGGATCGCAGGGCACAGCTTCTCGCACCACTGACGCTGCTGCCCGTCAGTAGCCAGGGGATTTAGCTGTGCCGATGTAGGCTGTGCTATGCCGCAATTACATATAACTTATAGGTAGATACTTAGTTCTACATCAGTATATTAATTATACATAGAAAACAACCAAACCTGAGACAAATATCATAAAAGCATTTACTAATTTTATTTTGCGGCGGGAATTGAACCCGCACACATGCTTCAGGCTGGCCTTCGCCTCATTCGTCACAGAGGTCGCTGAATATAACCTACCTAAGACCTTCTCACTAAGAGAATTGTTCAGAGTGTATAATTAATTAAAAAAACTACTTGCCATGGAGTTAATAAAATTGTACACAATATATTCAATTTTCTTTATTTACTACCGCACATAGATAACCATTACCGGGTTAATTCAGTACACAGCACCCAAACCTAATCCATTGAAACCAAATCCTTTGCCAGCTAAACCACAGCCGAAACCATCGTAACCATATCCCAAGCCCAAACCTCTGTAACCAAAACCGAAGGGCTCCGGGCCGTAGAAACCATTGGCGATTTCTGAGGCAATGCCAGCGTAGGGAGCCATGCCTGTTGCGATGGGGCCTTCCTCAGCAGCGATCGCGCAAGGTCCAGCTCCGCAGCCGTAGGAGACAGCGCCAGCACCAACAGTGGGCAGGATGCCTTCAAGTCCGACGGTTCCGAGGAAAGGCAGGTTGCCGCCGACGGCCAGACCGCCCTCGTACACGTTCTCAGACAGCACGGACACGCCAACAGGGGGGATGGCAGAGGCACTGGTGCAAGGCAGGCCACCGCCGGTGGAGGCGACACCGCAGCCGAAGGGAGTAGCTAAGCCTTCATACGCGAAAGCAGGGCTGGCAATTTTGTTGTATCCACAGCCGTATTCGCCGTAGGGGGCTGCGAAGCCAGCTCCGATGCAAGCACCGTAGACCGACTGAAAGCAATCACAAATCAAAATTAGGTTAATTCTTTGTCAAGGGCGCGTCTGAGGAAGATCCACTACAAATTTCTGTATACATATACAGAATGGGACTTATTTGCTGTTTTTCTGTTGTAGATAGATAAAAAACTCTTTATTATAAACAACACAAACATATAGAATAGACCAGACAATAATAACAATGAAAGTACATGGGCGGTTATCGGTTAGAGCGATATAGGTGTGGGTGACGGGGAAATTATAGAGCATTAAAATGTTTGGGGGAAAACAATTTCAATAGACTATTTTAATTTTGAAGTTAATATCCTAAGCGTAGGTACTTAGCTCCTAGTCTGTGATCCTAAGTTTAATGGAAGACAAAAAAGCGAAAGTTTTTGCAATATATTTTTAAAATGTTTCTTCCTTCCTTCACGCCAAAAGCACTAAACAGATTAAGCTGAATTGCACATATCTACACCTACACTTCTACACTAATATTATAAAGAGGAAAGATTAGATTTTTTGTTTGTTTGTTTATTTGTTTGTTTTTTATTTCAATAATGTAACCCGAGGTGCAAAAAAAATTCCTTACATCGCGTGCGCTGCGAAAACTATTGATGATAGAACAAAATAATTTACTGCGACTATTTAGAACACATCATAATCTACAAAAAGTGTCGCGGCAGCATATATGCTGCCGATACTAGATATATAACTATAATAGCTAGATATACTGCTAGATATATCTAGCTATTATAGTTATGCCACAATAAGTGTTAATTTATTTAAAAATTTAATTGAACTGCCGGCACTGGAAAAGGCTTTTTATTTGTCACTCGGTATTAATCCTTATAAAAATAAATTACTTTATATTCAAGACTGTTTCAATAACTTTATATAACTTTTTAAATCATTCAATTTGGACATTCCATTCAAAACATATCACGAGTTTAAAAATGTAAGTATTTGAAAAAAGTTGCGTGGTCATGTCACCGCTTACCCCGCTCGGCTAGCTAGGCAGTAAAGCGATGAAATAAGCGTTACGTGGGTACGGAAGGGAAGTCAATACTTATTATCAAGAAATAAAGGGTGTGTGTGTGTCTAAAAAGTTATAATTTTTGATTTTATTATTAACTACCCGTGCGAAGCCGAGGCGGACCGCTAGTGTAGTTATATACCGATAGAACACTGATAAATAACCACACCACACCACACCAGCCTGCTGCCAGGGCCCCGTTAGTTAGTTATTCATGATGCACCACGTGCAGGTTGGCTTAGGTTCTAAAGATGTGGGTTAGAACCCCTTACACCCCTTTCTAAATAACATAAAGGCTAAATTACTTGCGGGTACAACGCAAGTGGTGCCGTGGGCGATTACTAGTAACATAATTTAATAAAAAAAAATATTCTTGAAACCTGCCAAGCGTTTTAATTATGATAGGCCGAAGCACTCCCAAAATGATGATATCTTAGTCTTGCAATAAACTTTCTAATGAAGATAACTTATTACCTGAACGAGAAGTGCCGAAGCACAGAAGAGCAAAGAAGCAACAGCCATTGTATTTTCTAGTAACGAAAATATAATGATTTCAAACAAAACTGTGCAAAGTTTAAATACTGAATAATTAGGAAACAACTTAATTATTATTGGAATCATAACCCACAATGGACGTGACGTGACACGTTTATTGGGAAAATTGAATGCAATCTTAGCCAATTTTTGTAAATTTTCGCAAAACTGATATTCTTATCTGTCGTATAAAACTTTTTCAAGCGCATGAATTTGAACCTCTGGATCAAAAGTCGGGGTGTCATATCTTATTAAAACATCGCGGTTTATTGTCACTGATAAGCGAGTCATTCATGTCCTGATAATGCCTTATGGGGAATGCGAAACATTGGCGATTTTCACTTGATTTTCTTTTTGTCTGCGTGTGGGGTGTGTGCTATTTATTTACTTTATTTTATTTAACAAATAAACAATATGGTCTTTGCTTACATGCATGACCAGTTTCCACTATCTCCTCTCTATATAAATTTTGTGAACCTAACTGTTTCTTTGCTGAAAGTGGGAGTAAACGGCTGCTTGCATGAATTGCTTGTTTATTTCAAGATCTTTCTCTGATTTGCATGTGAATCTGTGTGCGGGTGCGTTTTGTATACGAAAGTATGCTGTATGTATTTTGTTGAACTCGTTAGAGAACAGGGTCGGAGGCCTTCGGTGTGGCTTCAAAACTTCGATACTAGACTTGGGCACTAGATATATAGATATATAGATAACACTTTATTGATCACCACATTCATACGGAAAAAAATAGCCTAAGCCATAGATTTATTATAGTGTAAGTAACACGATTGGCGGCCTTATCGCTGAAAGCGATCACTTCCAGACAACCATATGCAGCTAGCTCATATTACAAAGGGCAAAAACCTTACTTACTAATTTTTTTGATAGGACATGATTTTTGTATATATTTGTTATCGATATGGAGCAAGGTCAATATTTTGAATGTCACCATTTTCTTGCAAACTTATCATTTCTTTCTACATACAACTTTGCGTAAAATTTGCGTACTGTCGTAATTTAAGCTTAGGTTTGCATATAAAATGTAATTTGTCAGGTCTTGAAACTGTGTCTTGAAACGTGTTTGAACATGTCTGCTCTTACTTTCTTGCTGATCTGCTTCCAGGCTTGCCTGGTCCACGTAAGTCTCTCATCATCAACAGTTACTCTTCATCATCAGCTGTTTTGACGATGAAAGCAGACCTAACAACTCAGTTACGAAACCAATCACATCACATCACACTTATCACACTAATATTATAGATACGAAAGTTTGTGTATGTGTGAGTATGTTTGTGGACCCTTCACGCCATAACGGCTAAACGGATTTGGCTGAAACTTGGAATATACATAGTGTATGACCTGGATTAACACATAGGCTACTTTTTATCCGGTTACTACGTGAGCGAAGCCACGGGCGGAAGGAAGAATATTTTCTAGGAAGAATATTTTAATGTGAAAGTTTGTGAGTATGTTTGTGGTCGCTTCACTCCGTAACGGCTGAACGGATTTGGATGAATATTTGAAAATACGTAGCTAAAGACCTGGTTTAATACGTAGACTACTTTTATCCCAGTAACACGCGAGTGAAGCTGCGGGTGGAAGCTAGTCAATAATAATAACATTCTACAGACACATTGTTTCTTTTGACGACCTCTGTGGCGCAGTAGTCAATGACCCGAGACTGAGACTGACTGACTGCCTGAGGCGCTGAAGGTTGCGGTTTCAATTCCCGCCGCGAGACAAATGTCTGGAACCAAATAAGCTGAAATAACTAAAGCTAGGTAGCAACTACTACAAACTAAGAAAGTTGACTTTTCCTAATGTACTAAGTGTATCAAAGGGAATAAATTTTGAATTTGAATTTGAGTCATGTGGTTCCCATAACACAAGCTCTGCTTACTTTGGGGCTAAATCATATTGTGTGAAAATGTAATACAATCATTTATTTATTTTATTATTGTTACAGCATGTCCTGGCTGCAATTGGTCCTCTGGGCTACGCTGGTGCACCCGGAGCTTGCGGCTGCGGTGCTGGTTTCCAAGGTCCATACGGTGTTGCGCCAATAGGAGCTTTAGAACCTACCTTGGAAGGTTTCGGTTACGGAGCTGGTTACCTTGGACGAGGCTTTGGTTTAGCTGGACCTTTCGCTGGTAGGTATTATTAAACATTTGAAACATGGTTGCCTTAAGCTTATGTTTGTAATTTTACCTATTTCACCATCAGCCTATGGTAGTTCACAAGTGGCTAAAGGCCTACTGATAAGCGTCTGTGGGCGCGTTCTTCAGCACGATGCATCCAGCTTCCTCTAGTATGTTGTAATATACAGATCGTCTCTCCACACGGCAGGAGGGCGTTCTAAACGTGGTCTTCACTCAAGAACTCATTTACTGCAAAGGTTGTTCAACAGATATCCCCAGCCCAATCACTTCAGCTTGCTTATTCTGAGCTATGCTCGAAGTCTCTAGAAGATATAATCCATAACCAGACTATCCGATGTACTACTAAAATTATCGACTTAAACCTAAGTGGCAGTTGGCTGGCCATATCTGCCGAACAACCAAAAAAAGTTGGGTTAAACGAGTTCTTGAGTGGAGAGCGAGGCTCGGCAAATGTGGTATAGGTATACCTCCGGCCAGATGTAGTGACGACCTGCGAAATACTGCTGGTAGAAGCTAGATGCGTCGAGCTGAGGACAGATCGCAATAGTGTTTATTAGATGAAGTGCTCGTGGAGTGGCTTACTTCGGTGTTAAGATCACCTTGGTTAAGCAACGATCCGGTCATATCCGATCCGGTCCGGTTTAGTGGCATTTAGATCTGAGCGCTTCCGTGCTTCGGGAGGTACGTTGGCCACTAGGTCATACGAAGAAGAAGAAAAAGAAGGGGAAGTCGAGCACTGGAGTGACTGGACTGCTATAGGCTGATGGTGATGATTTGTATTTTAGGATTTGAAGCTGGATACCCTGGATATCTCGGGTTGGAAGGATATGCGGCGTACGGCGGTGCAGGTGTTGGTAACTGCGCGGTTGCTGGAGAGCTCCCAGTGGGTGGTTCTACCGTGGTCGCTGGTCAGGTGCCGATCATGGGTGCTGTGGAGTACGGCGGTTTCGTCCCCGCCGCTGGTGCCGTCACCATCGCTGGTAACTGCGCTTGTGGTTGCGGGGGACCTTATGCGTACTAAGTGTAAACTTATAATTACAAGATGAATTATACATAAATTATTTTTGTTTAATTTTAAATCCTGGCGCAACGCACAAAAAAACAGAAAAAAAGTATCTTGACTTTCGGCAACCAACACCAAAAACACACACACAGCTGTACATAGGCCTCAACAAGAATATAATCCTTAAACTGGCGTTGGGCATCACAGGGAAGCATCTAGTACAACCGACGCTGCTGATCTCTGGCAGGGATTTAGATGAGCTGGAGTTAGGCTGCACTATATCTACAATCAGCTGGCAACCAGCACTGTGATGCACCCTGCCGACGATTGGCGAGGGTTCCATTGAAGTTGAAACATACAATGCTTAACCTTAATGACTAATGGAATTTTCAACTCTACCCACCCATAATCCCCTAAAGTTTGCTATATTTTACTAGTTATTAATATTTTTGGAGATTACAAAAATATCGACCTCTAGTCCCTTTTGTCCAAAAAATTCGGGAGGCCTATATCTAGCAGTGGGCTAAGTCTAACTGTGAATGATGATCATGATGAAATCCATTTTTAGGAATCCGTACCTTAAAAAACAGAACCCTCACTTCGTTGTCTGTCTGTCTGTCCAAGACCTTTTACTCAGAAACGCGGGGGTATCAAGTAGAATTTAAGGCCAAATACTCAAAATCTGTAATCTCTTTGAGATGTGTAAGTCAACGCAATCATAAGCTACGGCCCTTTATGCCGCATATTTTGACACTCACAAAAAATGAAAACCTTTAGGATACTTTCCGTTGATCTAGAATTTCGTACGATTTTCGTACTAGTTACTAGTTAGAAAGTAGAGATTCTAGAATCATGAAATTTTGCAAGAAGCAATGTCTTATTGCACAAATAAAGGAATAACCGAAAACCTTAAATAGATAACTACAAGCCTCGGTGCTAATAGTTTAGCTCGCCCTTGGCCGGTTTTTTATTGAAAGGACTACCCTACGTCCATAATTAATTTTGTTTTCTGTCTCTGGTTTTTATTATAATTATTCTCGCATAACACTTAATACTAGGTACAAACTAGGTAGGTATTCTACCTACTATATGTATTCAGCTCGTGTCGTATATTTGCTAGAAATAAATTAAATGCTTACATGAATGCTTGTTATCGCACACTGTTTAATGTGTCATTATTAGTGTATTGTTGGCGTTGAATATACAAATGCCAAAGTTTATATCAACCAAAATAAATTAAGGCTTAAATTAAGAACTTCTATTAGCGGATTAACACATAATACCTATGCCAATTATTATCCTGAATACCATGCGAACGGAGTTCTGGGCAGAAGTGAGTAAATAATTATTATAATAGGTGTTAGGCTAGGTTGTATGTCACCCTTTAAATTTAAGCACAGAAATGATGCTTCACGGTAAAGTAAAGTAGAAGTACTTATTGGCTTATTATTAATGGCTACTTAATGGTCCAAACAAATTTAAAAAACTAAATTAATGACGGTTGAATGACTGACACGTAAAGAAGAAAGTAAAAGTAAAAATCTCTTTATTCAGTAGGAACCTTAAAGTACGCTTTGAACTAGGCCTGGCGGTAGTATTTTCCCATACTAGTTCTTTAACACGTTGTCTGCTGGCCTCGGACTTGCGTAGCGTGACGCACCATGCCTGAGAAGCAGCTGGAGCCCTGCGCTGGTAAGTGTGTTTTCAGCACTCAAAGCGTAACCTAAGAAATTTTACTAATACAAGTGAAATGCAATTTTTTATATTTTTTTTACCTAGAGCACATAAAATAATAACATGCACTAAAATGCTACAATCAAAAATGTATAAATATTAACATTGGCCACCACCACCACACCACACCAGCCTATATCAGTCCACTGCTGGACATAGGCCTCCCCTAATAAAGGGGGATATGCCCATAATCCCCACGCTGGGCATGCGGGTTGGGGATCGCAGGGCAGAGCTTCTCGCACCACCGACGCTGCTGCCCGTCGGTGGCCAGGGGATTTAGGTGTGCCGATTAAGGCTGTGCTATGCCGCAATCAGCCGGCCGCCAGAGCCCCGTTCGTTGTTTAGCAGGGTGCACCACGTGCAGGTGAGGTTGGCTTGGGTTCCAAAGATGGAGGTTGGAACCCCAACATTGACCAAGTTTAATAGAATAAAATATTACTAAGAATGTGTCCATCAACATTTTTTTACTATTTATATTTACTGAAGGCGAAAATTTGTTCTTGTGTTCTTTAAAAAACACTATTAGGTACTTGATTTATTGTTTACTTATTTAATTATTATTTTTCTCTTATTTATTTTTAAATTTCTCTTATTTGACGTTTCAAAGTGTTACTGTATGTGCTTATTGAATAAACTTATTTTGAAATTTGAATTTTCTACTATTCCATATAGCAAATTTGCAAGCACTACCAGTCTATCTCCACACTACACAAAGGTTATCTGGAAAATGTGGTACTTAGCATTAAGTTCGCCTGTTTACCTACTTGTTTTATCGTGTGCAATAAAGAATTTTCTATCTATCGAAAGAGATGACAGTAAGTAAAGGTTTTATCAAAAAAAAATAGAATGGGTTGTTTATAGTTTTATTCGGCATTTTATTTCACGTCATGGCAAAACAAAAAATTAGATGCCAAACCCGTAAGGTCCGAAACCGGCACCGTATCCGAAAGCTCCGTTGTAGCCAGCGCCGCAGCCGAAGCCTGCGAACTCGGTGCCAAATCCGTAGGGACCAGCGAATTTGGTGCCGAAACCGCAGGGAGCAGCGAATTCAGTGCCAAATCCGTAGGGGCCAGCGAGGCCATTGCAGCCGAAGGGGGCGACGCCTGTGCCGAGTGGACCAATAGCAGCCGAGTTGACGACATTCTGAAAGAAGACATATTTTGTCAGAGAAAAAAAATAACATTATGTGGTAACCATTAGGACCCGCTTAAAGCGCTCGTGGCGTGGTTTCGGCGTTCTTAAATGATCATCTGAGTTAAGCAACACTCCGCCCGGTCACTACTTGGATGGGTGACCGTTTAGTGGCATTTATATCTGAGCTCTTTCTTCCATGCTTCGGCATTATGGTATATGTTCTATGTTGGTCCCGGCTTTTTCAGTAGTTAAGCTACGTCGGCCTTCCGGCATTTTATGCGACTTAAAATAAGGCATTATAAGCGACTTTAAATAAAAGAGCTACTTATTCGGTTGTATTTTTTATGTTTGTTATCTCATAGCACGGTCATTTATTTTTGAAAGGGTTACTTCCCGTTCGGTCCCATTTAAATTTCAGAAAAAATTACTACCACTAGGAATCAATTTCCTTTGAGTTTTTAAAATAATAATTGCATTATTTCAGGCAACAAGCACAAAAATATGATTACGTAGGTTATAAATTACAATGGTAGACTATACTACTAGAGTTAATAACCTAGGGGGGATTTTGCTTTGGTGCTGATAGCGTCTGCAGATACCCTCTGGCCAGAAATTCGGATCCATGAGTACATCCTTGTGCTTCGCCAGAATCTGGAGAGAGTAGGACTTTAAGACTTGAAACCTGTATTTCTACTGCTCTCCAGCATCTGAAGAGACAAGACCAGCATCGGAACGACCCCTGAAACTCACACCCTGGGCTCTCTCTTTGATTAACCAAACGACTTCTTCTGTAGTCAGTAGTTATTGTAGGTACTTACAAAGAGGAGAGCAGCTTGGAAGCAAACTAAAAGGAAGTTGAAAACCGACATGTTGAATCCTATATTGAGGCAGAATAATTAGCAACTGACCCATTTTCCATTTTTATAGTATACAATGATTTTATTATGAAAGAGTACGCAATATTTAGTTGCTATAAGTTTGCTTTATGCATGTCTTTTCTAAGAAATAATTTTGCGATTAATTTTCTGTTGTGAAACGCAGGTTTATGCTTGGTGGACACGTTTTTACAGCAAAAATGTATTACTAGTGCAAATAATTGCATTAATAATTGATTACTGCATCAACTGCATAATCTGGATGCGTCGAGCTGAGGACAGGGTGCAATGGCGCTCATTATAGGCCTATGTCCAGCTGTGGACTATTATTGGCTGATGTTGATGATGAAAGAACTTTATTAATTATAATCGACTAGCTTCCATCCGTGGCTTCACTAAAAAGGAGCCTATGTGTTAATCCAGGTCATAAACTATGCATATTCCAAGTTTCATCCAAATCCGTTCAGCAGTTTTTGCGTGAAAGATATCCGTTATCCGAAATCCGTGCTCCCAAATGTGAATAGATAATATTATACTAACAAAATTATATTAATATGCCCTCAAAAGAGGGTGGTTGGAGGTAGCTCGGAATAGAGAAGTTTGGAACCTTTAACCGCATGGGTAAAAAAAATATGTACAAAAAAGGGAGGCGTCCAGTAGTCTGTTATAGGCTGTTGTGGTTGTGGTGGTGGTGGTGTTGTACAAAAAAGATCCAAATCTCGGTATTTGGTCACATCTACCCCTTTGTTCTGAGTAAGATCTTAGCCCAGACGTGGGAGAAAAAAATTGTTAAATAATACAAATAAGTACAAAAAAGATGTAAATCTCGGTATTTTGTCACGTCTTACCCCTTTGTTTTCAAAATTATCTGAATTCTACTAAATAATTGTAACCTTGAGATAAATAATTGTAAAAAAAACCGTGCTAAGTTTCCACTAAGGCAATCAATGCTTTCAGGGTCCTTGATAATGAGGATATTAGTATAAAAGGACCTGTCAGTCCATTTGTAAGTTATTCAGGAACCAACATCTTTGAATACATCATGTCTTCTTTCTCATTCTTGGTGTTCTGCCTTCAGGCTTGCCTGATTCTGGTGAGTACTTTACATGATTTCATATAAACTAAACTCTGCCCATATAATTTATACCAAGTGGTAACCTTTATACTCACTGTTGGGAAGGCTGTAGTACCTGGAACATGGTTAGATGGAGTAGGCTTCAGCACCTATACCATCCTCTCAGCCTAGTCGGCCATACACATAGGAAAGACATGCATACGTGACTAAGCGGCGGAATTCCTCACCATGTTTTCCTTCACTGTTTTGAGCATGTGGTAAAGCGCACATCATTTTTTTTCCAAACGAAAACTGTAGGTATAAGTTTTTTTAGTAATATGATATTGAGGTGTCTATTAATTAATAAATTAATGCGGGACATTATCTGTATCACACAGCATCATGTAGCCCCAAACTAAACAGAGCTTATATTATGGGAACCACATGAAATAACTAATTACTGCTAAAGTATGTATTTTTTTGTAAAATGCATACCTACACAGAAAACCCAAATGTTTATGTTGCAAATATTTGTGCTGGGTCTGACCCACAACAAATATTTGCAAATAGTAGCTAAGCTGTCACCCACCACACCACTGATATACTATGTATACTGCTTATGTAGTTTTTTGTAATATACATACATAGAAACCCAGGAGTTTCTGTGGCAAATATAATTTGTGCTGGGTCTGGAGCAAAACATAGTTGCAAAATGGTCACGCATCCAATTAGTACCGGGCGGAGTGTTGCATAACCAAGATGATTTGTTAGGAACACCGAAGTAAGCCACAAGGCAAAGTGGTGTGTATAGCTATTTTTGTCTTTTTGTTTTAACAGTATTCTATCCTATGTATGTTTATCAATCCAACCCAAAGTACAGGCTCATTCGTCACAGTATGGGATCATCCATCTGTATTTGAGATGTGTAAGCTGTAAGGGGTTCAACCCTCCGTCTTCAGAACCAATACCAACCTCATCAGTATCTACTTGATGCACCCTGCTAAAAAACAAACGGGGCTCTGCCGTCGGCTGATTACTGCACAGCGCAGCCTAAATCGGTCGATGCTGCTGACCGTCGACGGCGACAGCAGCACCGATGGTCAGAGGCTGAGCTCTGCGATCCCCAAGCCGTGCGGATGAATGGTCAGATCCCACTTCTTATTAATGGAAGCTTATGTCCAGCTGTTGACTGATATAGGCTGGTGGTCGTGGATGTGAGATCTTCCGTGTATTAACCTATTTCTTTATTTTTATGTTCACAGAGTGCTCTTAGCACCTGCTTTGGAGCCGTCCTCGGCAACCTAGGCTATGGCATCGGTGCAGGCCCCTATGGGCTGGGCGGTGCTTACGGCAACTACGGCTGGGGCGCAGGAGGCCTCGGTCGCGGGTACGGCTGGGGCGCCGGCATCGGTGGCCTCTGGTACTGATGAAGATACCAAGACATAAGGTGGAGAGATGATTAGAAAATCAACGGTTTTGGACTAAAAATTGTAATACAGATTGGCATTCAAGTTTTTGTATTAATTTTCCACCCTTCAGTATATCCTATCCTAAAAACATCATAATATAATAACTGTAAATAATATAGTAGGTGCTGGCTCATAGGTATCTGAAGTCCAGAATGTAATATTTGGGTAAATATTGGCAAATGTATTTGTTTACGTTTATATATTGCAAGCTGAAGTGGCAGTGGACTGGCCATACCTGCCGAAGAACCGACAAACGTTGGGGTAAACGAGTTCTTGAGTGGAGACCGTGGCTCGCCAAATGTAGTGTAGGACGCCCTCCGGCCAGGTGGAGAGACGATTTGCGAAAGGCTGCTGGTAGAAGCTGGATCTGTCGAGCTCAGAACAGGGCGCAATGGCGCTCATTAGGGAAGGCCTATTTCCAGCAATGGACTAATACAGGCTGATGATGATGATGATATTTCAAATTCAAATTCAAATTTATTTATTGGAACAAAAGAACGATATGTACACAAACACACTGGTGAAAACGTTGAGGTCTGCAAAAGTTAATAACTGTGTAGCAGAGTCAGCGCCCTCAAAGTTCCACAAATAAATTAGGTGCTTTTACAAAAAGATAAATACAACTAAAATAAACTGAAAGATGTAAATAATAATATTGCATGAATAAGTTTAGTTTATGGCAGAGTGTGCGTGTGAGCGTGTGTGTATGTGTGTGTGTATATGTGTGTGTGTGTGTGTGTGTGTGTGTGTGTGTGTGTGTGTGTGTGTGTATTTATGTATGTGGGTGGGTTATCCTGTTCCCCCAGTCTCTTAAGAGTCTGGTTGTCCCAAGGATAACCAGTCTCTTAAGAGTCTGGTTATCACAGAGATAACCCACGGTGTTTGTATAGGGTGTGTTAAAGTGTATATTGCCAGGGATAAAAAGAAGCCTGCATGTAAATGTAAATGGACTCCCTTTCCCGCAATTAGACTCCAGTTGGTCCATTGTGCGTGTGGGAGATTTGGATAAATACTTAACCAGCCTAACTCCGCCCAGAAGCACTGGTTTCCTGGGGTTTTCGCTGGCTTCGCGGAGTGACCTAGGGGTTCCAAGGATTTGTTCGTGTTGTGATGCATTGTGCAGGCTTCGCGGAGTGACCTCGGGGTTCCAAGGATTTGTTCGCGTTGTGATGCAGCTCCAACGCATTCCAGGATTACGTGGGCTGTCGATTCTTCTTCAGTCAGACACCCTCTGCAGTCTGTTGCTCCGATGTTGTAGAGGTGTTTGTTCAGAGGAGCTTGTCCCGTGAGGGTATCAACGATGGTGCGAAGATCTTGTCTTTTGAGTTTTAACAGACGATAGGTCAGCTTCTGATCCCCGCTTAGTTACCCAATCAGATGCTGCGTTCTTTTGTCCACTGAAGAGTTGCATTATTCTTTGTAGCGATACTCTCCAGGGCAAGGTGGCATTCGAAGACGAGCTTGGAGTTACAGCTGTGGGTTTCCAATGCTCTGAGTGTTGCTGCGCTGTCTCAGAGAATCCGTATGTTGTAGCCTTCAACGTCTCTTCGGTTGATTACAGCAGCTGTTGTTAAAACAATACCACGAGAGAAAATCAATCGGTGAAAACAGTTGATAATATTTTGAAGTACCTAGACATAGACTTAGCACACATAATACAGAATACTTATTTCACTTCTCTTGCTCAAAAAGTGTATCATAATAGTGTAGCTTAGCGGGCCTAAAACTCGAGTTTAATACCTAGGGCTAAAAAGTATTTTTTCTTTTTAATTTTTGTCTAAAATCATCAGCCCGTACAAAGCATTCGTTCTCTTATATAAAAACTCGACTTCTTGGTGCTCCGTCAATCTTTTTTTTTTGAAAATAGAACCGTCTTGGTGATGTTTTATGAAGGTTGATTCTTCCCTTCACGGTAGAATGCGAACTGTTTCGTGGAGGGTTATTGAAGGTATAGAGATTTAAAAAAAAAGATGGTATTGGCGCTAAATCTCTAGAATTTTCTTCATTCCAAATCACAAACTTTTACGTTTAACTTCCTGACTTTAACTTTCAAATTGTGAACGTGAAAAATGTCATCAAGTGATAGTGAAGATGCTAATATGCAAATGGAAGAAAAGGGCAAAGAAATAATTATGAATCTGTTGCCGACAAAATCACGTGAAATATATTTAAAGAGTTACGAAAATTTTATGAAATGGAGAGATGAGAAACGTGTGGATTCTTTTACAGAAGGGGTTTTTCTCACTTATTTTGATGAATTATCGAAAAAATTCAAATCGTCGACTCTTTGGAGCACATATTCAATGTTAAGAATGACCTTAAAAACGAGACACGACGTCGATATTAAAAAATATGTAAATTTAACGGCTTTACTGAAGAAATTGTCCACTGGATACAAGGCAAAAAAATCTAAAGTCTTGACGACACAAGAAATCGAAACATTTTTAAATAACGCTCCAAATAAACAATACTTGGCAACAAAGGTAACCTACTTATGTACTCTACTCAAACTAAATAAATAGATACCTACCTACATACCTAAATTATGTACCTAAGTTATTACGATTATTAACACACTTATTTTTTTGTTCAACAGGTTGCTTTAATTTATGGAATCAGCGGTGCATGCAGAGGAATAGAGCTTGCCAATATAACGCTAGAAGACGTAGAAACGGATACAAACCTACAAGCTGTGAGTCTGCCGAACACGAAAACAAACAAAGAGCGTAAATTTGTCATCAGTGGAGAATACCTTAATATAGTTAAAGCCTATCAGGAGTTACGTCCCACTAATGTTTCAACGAGAAGATTTTTTCTAAATTATCAAAAATGGTAAATGCACAAGGCAAGTCATAGGCAAAAATAAATTTGGTAACATGCCTAAAGATATTGCCACTTATCTAAATTTACCAAATCCGGAACTCTACACGGGCCATTGTTTCCGCAGAACATCCGCGACTCTGTTGGCGGACTCTGGTGCGAATATAACGACATTAAAACGCCACGGTGGATGGAGGTCCGATCAAGTGGCTGAAGGTTATATAGAGGACTCTATACAAAACAAGTATCACGTCACGCAGCGGATTATGGAAGGAATCAATATTCTACCAAACATTACAGAACCCCAAGCATCTACATCGCGGGATTGGATGAATATGTCAACTCAGCTGAAGCCGCACTCAGATCTTAATAATGCAGGAAACTCAAGCATGATTCGAGTCTCTCCAACTTTTACTCCACAACAATCAACTCAAAATATTATCACATCCCAATCACAGAGAACCGAAATAAAATTGCCCGGGAAAAACATATCACTAAACATTCAAAATTGCTCTAACTGCACATTTAATTTTTAATAAAATTTCTGAAAATTGACTAATTTGGAATTGTTTTATTTGCTCGCAATCGAAGTGAAAAGTAGAGTGTTTTACTCGGGCCAAAACCACCCATTATTACTCGGTCTTGTCATCCTCCCTCGCTAAGCTCGGGAGTATAACAACCTCGTATATAATGGGATGGTTTAGTCCCTTGTAAAACAATCTACTATTATAGTAGTGATGTGACAAAAAGTTGATATTTTATGTGTGTAAGCAGCAAAAGGGCCTCGATTTAGCATAATGCCTGCATAAAGGCAGCTTTTATTCTGTTGAGACCACAAAAGCCGCAAGACCTTGCGAGAATGTTTTTAACGTAGTATTGAACTGGTACAGGCGAATGCTTTGCCAATTCGATCGATTATCCGGCGAGTAGTTGCACTATGCTTGGATTTCATTGATGATAATATATAATATTTATGATATTCGTAACTTTTACTTGCGAATTAACGTTACTTAGAAACTTACTAATCAACACTTTACTGAATATGAATGATTTTTAATATTTATGATTACTTATGTTTTAATTTATCATAATTGTAATCTGATTTGATTTAAATTTGTCTGACTTCTTACTTAACCAATTTTTTTTAATTTGGATTATTAATGTTCATACATACATTACATACGTCTGAAAAGTCAAAGTTTGGTTGAACTAAGTTAGCATTTAAGACCATTTGTAGCCCAAATCTTTTGAATAAAATTATTGGTGAAAGTCCTTTATTAGAATTTATTTAACAATAGATTTTACGGAATTTGACATAATAACCTACACAATAAATATGTCACGCACGTGACACGTTGCTATTAGGTAACAGTTACGTTGCATATTTTTTTATCACATATAAAAAGTATAAAATGTAAAAAATAATATTCAGTAATCATTCTTGTATTCAATTTTGAGTAAACAATATAATGGCATTCAAAGCTATCCTAGTCATCTGCGCCCAGGCACTTCTGGTGAAGGTAATCAATTCCATCCAATTTTATTTCATGATACCTGAAGACGGAACTTGCACATGGGCCACCTGATGTTAAGTGATAACCATTACTTATAACAAGGTAGTGCTTCATAAGTCTCGCATGTTTGGAACGTGCAACGATGCAACGCCCTGCGTCCACCAACTAGAGGCATGAAGATACCTCTTGTGCCTGTAATTTCACCAGCACCCACACACTAACACTCTTAGAACACCCATCAAACCGAAACACAGCAATGCTGCTTCATGGAATTTTTATGAAACCATTTAAAATCTCTTAGATTCATATTATTAAGAAAGATAGAGAACGTATAAAGTTGTGTAGGACGCCCTCCGGCCAGGTGGAGTCACGATTTGTGAAAAGCTACCAGTAGAAGCTGGATGCGTCGTGCTCAAGACAGGGTGCAATGACGCTCGAGGCCTATGTCCAGCAGTGGACTGGTATAGGCCGATGCTGATGATGATGATGATGAAACTAAAACTAAAACCAACCTTACTCAGTGGAAAAAATAAAAGTCAACGATGTTTCAGTGTCTAGTTACGTACCTACTTGCACGTTAGCAAAACAATTTGTCTATTTTGAACTCACGATTTGTTTTTTAATTATTTATTATTTCAGTCTGCCTTCAGCCAGTGCCTCGCTGGTTCCGGTCTGGCCGGCGCCGGTATAGGCGCATGGGGAAATGGCTTGGGACTTGGTTTGGGAGCCGGTCTGGCGTACGACGGCTTGGGCTGGGCTGGCAACGGTCTCGGCGCTGGCTGCGGCTGCGGTGGTGTCGCCTCCACCGGCGGTGGCCTCGCTGTTAACAGCGCTTCCGCCATCGCCCCCGTCGGGGTGTCCGTGCTGTCTGAGAACGTGTACGAGGGTGGTTTGGCCGTCGGTGGCAACCTGCCTTTCCTCGGAACCGTCGGAATCGAGGGTGTCCTCCCCACCGCTGGTGCTGGCGCTGTCTCCTACGGCTGCGGCAACGGTGCTGTCGGCATCGGTGCTGAGGCTGGTCCCATCGTCACTGGCATCGCCAGCCCCGGCACCTACGCCCCCGCCGGCCCCGGCATCGCTGGCGGTCTCGGCTACGGTCTCGCTGGCCCCGCTGGTATTGGCTACGGTCTTGCTGGCCCCGCCGGTATCGGCTATGACCTCGGTGGATGCGGCTGTGGCATCTATTAGCATTAAATAGTGCGGAAGACTGATTAATGTTTAGTTTCAAAAAAATGATTACAATAAATGAACTACATATTTAAACTATTTTTTTTCAAAGTCAAAGTCAAAGTCAAAGTTGTTTATTGGGTAATATGGGTTAGTAACAGGTTAGTACAGCCATATTCAGCGTAGTACGCATGCAATATTTATATGTATACATTTCAACTATGTGTACATAGGTATAACATTTTTAATTTAATTATTTCAGTAGGTACTAGAGATGTCAAAAAAACTTTAAAATACGAAATTACAATTCAATATTTTAAGTAATTTTTTCTATCATTTACATAGGGTAGATTAATAAGCCCTTTCAAATAATAATTTCTTCAGTCTTACTTTTTATTTTTTATCATATACCTACATTACTTTATTATGTTTCTTTGAGTAAGTAGCTACTAATATTTTGTATTAGAAGCTTTTCCTAGCTGAACTACCAATTATACTGCGCTCAATCAATCGTGGCCGAAGGTGTCATAGATCATAGCTTGCTAATCTTGGGCATGTGTGACGCGGGTTGTAGGATCTATAGTTCAAAATGGTCAATACTTGAACGATCTATTAGGAACCTCTCAATGACTCGAGAATACAAAAAAATACCGAATTAATATATCTCGAAGAATATAACGTATAGAACATAAAGTGTTGAGCTTTGCAAAAGTATCCGTTTAATAATTTCAAATAGTTATAATTTAAATAAAATAATAAGTGTAAGGATAGAGATGGTTGGCGAAGTTTGGGGGAGACCTTTGCCCGGCAGTGGGGTGATGCAAAACAAGTCTAAACAAAGTGAGCCTGCAAAATACTAGTAGAATTGCCATTTACAAATGTGTAACTCTACACAAACTGCTTTTTGCTGCAAATTTTTGATGAGTAACAATTTAGGTACCTAGTAAATACTTAGTTATTGGGTAAAAAATTGTGCTTATTCAGCAAAACATTGCATGAATAGGTATTTAACTTCTTAGCTATGTAATGTTAATGTATTGACACTCTTAATATTTGCGCGCCTCTGTACTCGTACTGAAAAGAAAGAAAAGATTATTCAATTATTTTCAACAACAACAATATCGATGCATTGGTTGGTGCATAAACTATAACACTTATCTTAGTTAATTCTATGGTATAATGTACATTCTGATCGTTAATGTTAAGCTCCAAAATGGACCCTAACTCATCATTATGAGAGCTGCTGGATAAGCTGGATGTCGAGCTGAGAATAGGGCGTAATGCTGTTCATTAGAAGCGGCCTGTGTCCAGTCCAGTGACTGCCATAGGCTGATGATAATGATGATGCAGGCTGAATACATGGACTACAAACTGTGGAAATAATAATAATTGTAATCAAAAGGAGAATGCCGTCTGATGTATGGCGCTCGGTACCAAGACTAAAGTGAGTGCGTCAAAAAAATCTCCAATAAGTTTTTAGTCGATTCTACTGTCACAATATTTAAAAAAGAGGGTTATTGCTATAGTAACACTTTACATCAATGTTTATTGCCATAGTAACGTATATATCATTGGTTGTTGCAGTCTAATGGCAGCGTGCAGTGGAAACCAAATCAACAAAATATATTTTTACTTGATTATTAATCGAGTCGGTGTGTAAAATTAAAGAAAATGTTAATGTAATTTATAAAATATAATAAATTTTATGGGATACGTTCGGTTTTGACGCATTTGGTACGGGTTCTCAGCATTCTCCTTTGTAAAATAACTGTTTACGATGAAAGTACTACAGATACCTTTAATAGAGCAGTAGAGGCAGTAATAGAAGTTCTTTGTGGAGGGCTCATCAGGCGAAGTACTACCACCATGCCTATTTGTGAAAATCGTTGCTGTTCCGTGCGAACTCCAAAAGTGGAAGCTTTTGCTCGTAAATCGAGACGAACGCTTTCTTCCACGCCTTAGCCCCTGATTAAATTCTCCAACATTAGCGCATTTATGGCAACAGATAATATATTCAATCGACTCCTCCACTCTCCCTTCGATTTATTGATTTATTCATCAGCAGCCTTTATCTTTGTAGATTGCTTCTACGTTCTACCTGGTTTTGATCGATGGACCTAGTTCCGGGAAGGTTTGTTAATCAATCAAACTATTTCGCATCTTACATCATGTAAAGGAGGTAAAAAATTGTGTTTTTGTGTGCAATATCTACATAAGAGTTTATTTAAAAGTATTTATTTTAAAAAAACCCTTTTAGCGTTTCAGTATAAATCGAAATTTTATTGCATAGGCTACGTTAAAATGGGCGGAAAGCGTGATAGTACTATGATAATAATGTGATATGCATATTTTGAGTCGAGTGACCGCGACGTGATGCAGCATTACTGTTTCGGTATGAAGGGTGTGGATGCCGGTGAAATCACAGGGACATGAGGCTTAACACCTTCATGCCACGCAAGGTGTTGCATCGTAGAGCAGGTTCCGATGCAATGCTTTGTGACAGGTAATGATTACCATTTAACGTCAGGTGGGCCACTTGCTTGTTCCATCTTCAAGTAAAAAAAAACAGTTATTAATACCTCAGATAGCTAAAATGACGTTAAAATATCGTTTATCTTACATTTAAATAACAGAGACAAGCTACTATGACGTCCTCCTCTCTCCTATTTACTATTGTCGTGCCCAACAGGGTCTATAATGATCGCAATGAAAATTTGTTAACACCTGTATATTTACATTATGGAACGCAATAAATGATTGAGTATTGAGTATTGAAGCTTACTTTATCGAGCCATTATAAAATGACAATTTGGTTATATATGAATAAGGGGTTTACTGTTTAAAATGAAATGAAAATACCACGGAAACCAAATTCCCCAAAAAAATTGACGACTGTATTGTCGGTCAGTGGACTCAATTCAATTTCACCCTGTATAGGTAGGTAGGTACTTTAACAGGATGAGTTTGAATTCACCCCCTTTTGGGATTGTCCAGGATTGTCTAAAAGTTGTTGATGCCCTAGTGCAGGAACCACCAGTAATGTTGTTTGTATTAAAATGTAAAATTCTGGTATATAAAGATTTGTATTGTATTAAGTCATTTACCAAAACTTTATAGATTTATGTTATTATTATAATATGTTATGAATTTTACCCAACCTTACTTACGCTCGCCGGTAATTCTCTACTATTTTCATTTGCTCCTCTTTAATTGTTATTTTCGTTCTATTAAAACTTTGAATCGAATTAATTAAGTTAACCATTTATTGATTATGCTACAGCTGTTTTTTAAGAATCCATTGAAGATGCGAAATAACAACCAAAACCTGGTGCTTATTTAAATCATAGGATTAACCTAGTTTAAGGAGCAAGTTAATTCGAAATAGAAATATTCATTATCATTGTGTGCTTTAACAGACCTCGCAAACACGACGCTTTGTCGTCGCGCTTAGTCGCGAGCGTCTGTCATATCTTGCTGTCGCGATTGTCGCCGTGTGTGCAAAGCTTTGAAAAAAATGTATGAAAATTGTCCCCCGCAGCTTGTCGTAGCGTCTAATCGCTGACGTTTGTCTTCCAATGTGCGCAGGCTGAAGCAATGTTATGTAACAGGTCGCGTCGTGTAAAAAGAACGCTGACGGTAAGCGATAAGTCGCATGATGCGGATCATGCGACTTATCGGTATCTAACCGATAGCCTGCGGAAACACACCCCTCCACTTCTTCCAGCGTTCATTTTACATGACGCGTACTAGCGTTGTACTTAATAAAGGTTATCTTCTCATAACTGACTTCTGGTAGGTACTCTATGATACTTGCACCTCACTAGGATTTGACCTCTCTTCAACTAATCGGCCAATGGCGGAAACTCTCAAGAACGTCACACAGACGGGGGCGGTCTTTTGCACAGTAAACAGTTAAACACAGACCAAACGTTAAATAAAATCCGTATCCCTTATAGGGAAAAAAATGCTTGAAGCTTGCAAAACTTATCATGTTGTTTACATAAAGGGCTTCAACCTAGAACTAAACCATTTTTCTTGTTATTGTATAAGTTATTTGGTCGTTGTCTGCTTTGTAAACTAAATAAATAAAAAATAAAAAAAATCGGTTATTTAAGTCCTAGTAGTACATATTTTTGACAAACTATTTTATTACCATGGTATATAGTTACCGGTACCTTTTTTGTAGATTGCAGAATTATCCTCACTATTTAATACGGTGTGTGAGTTAACAAAATTATAAATAAATAACTGATAATATAAATCATAATCATAAAATATGTGAAAAGTGTTTATTTCAGCAAAACATAAGTCAGTCATCCTTAAAATCTATTGATCAGTAGATACCGCATCCGCAGCCGATACCACCGAGACCGTAGCCGATACCGGCGGGGCCAGCAACACCGTAGCCGATGCCAGCGGGGCCAGCGAGACCGTAGCCGAGACCGCCAGCGATGCCGGGGCCGGCGGGGGCGTAGGTGCCGGGGGTGGCGATGCCAGTGACGATGGGGCCAGCCTCAGCACCGATGCCGACAGCACCGTTGCCGCAGCCGTAGGAGACAGCGCCAGCACCAGCGGTGGGGAGGATGCCTTCGATTCCGACGGTTCCGAGGAAAGGCAGGTTGCCACCGACGGCCAGACCACCCTCGTACACGTTCTCAGACAGCACGGACACGCCGACGGGGGCGATGGCGGAAGCGCTGTTAACAGCGAGGCCACCGCCGGTGGACGCGACGCCACCGCAGCCGCAGCCAGTGCCGAGACCGTTGCCAGCCCAGCCCAAGCCGTCGTACGCCAGACCGGCGCCCAAACCAAGTCCCAAACCGTTGCCCCAACCGGCGCCGGCCAGACCGGGACCGGCGAGGCACTGGCTGTAAGCCTGGGCGAAGAGCGCAGAAGCGCAGATCAGAAGGATTTTGAATGCCATTGTTGTGTTGAAAGGAAACTTGTGAGAATGATTTTCAAAGTTTAGGTTTAAGGTTTTATACTGTCTAGCTCAAGATGTAAGTTTATCTTTCCTAAATTTTTACGTAAATTACGTGACATAAACTAGTAGGTTATGTTATTGTTGTTATTATCAATTTTGTGTTGAAATTGTGTCATATTCTGATCCAATTTTACTGAACCACACTAGGTAGTAAGTAGTTGGCAGGAGTTATTTACATAATAATTCGTGATAATATGCGTGAACAGGATTGTGTAGCGTAACGAATATTGTTTCAAAACTATCTCCTTTTTATATAAAACGTATTCATTGACGGTTTTATTTTACATTCAGTAAAACGTTGAACAAACAACCATGTCTACCTTCGCTTTCTTGTTGCTTTGCGTTCAGGCTTGCCTGATCCAGGTATGAAGCTACCTAGATCGAGATTCTACATTTTCGTATTATCATATACTATTTACTTTTGAAAAATACAGATTTATTGAGGTTCAAAGGGATTTTTTCTAATGTAGCCTCTACCTATTTTGGTTCAGCAAATCAAATACACAGGGGAAATTGAGGGTGACTTACCAACAGTTGTAAAGCAGAAATTCAAAACTGAATGTCATTGTGATCAAAAATTTTAAGCTCCCATAGATTTTTTTCTCGATTTTTATAATTTGTTTGTTTTCAGAATGTGTACAGCCAGTGCATTGCCGCTCCCGGTGCCTTGGGTCTAGGAGCCGGTCTGGGCTACGGAGCCGGTCTGGGCTACGGAGCCGGTCTGGGCTACGGCGCTGGTATCGGAGCCGGTCTCGGCTACGGTGCTGGCATTGGTGCCACCGGTCTCGGCTGGGGCGCGGGTCTGGGGGCTGCCGGTCTCGGCGCTGGCTGCGGTGCTGCTTACGGCGGCGCTGGCGCCGGTAACGTGGCCGTCGCCGGAGAGCTGCCCGTGTGCGGCTCCACCGCCGTCGCTGGTCAGGTCCCCATCATCGGCGCCGTGCAGTACGGCGGCCCCGTGTGCGCCGCTGGTGCCGTCACCATCGCCGGAGACTGCGCTTGCGGATGCGCCAGCCCCTGCGGAGGTCTCGGTTACATCTACTGATTATTCTATCGTTGAAGTGTGACCAGATGTTATAATGTACAAGTTGCATGTTGTTTTTTGCATCATGGTTACTGAACAAACTGATCTTTGTAAATTAAAGTCACTTCCAAATTAACACCTTTATTTGAATTACTTTTTCCGTTTTTCGATCCCACCTAAAAGATAAAGATAGGTAAAGCTATAGGAACATTTATTTGAGTCATAAATTATACAAAAATAAACATCACGCCTAAATGATATACATATGATAAGACATAAATGAGATACAGTAATAACAGGATACTTTCACACAGCATCAGTGACTTAAAAAGGACGTCACTCATATGCTACAGAAGCATGGCAGCAAATGCAACGCTGGTTTTCAGTGGCCCCACCGTGCAAAGCGCAGCAGTATCTGTGATACGTATTATGTTCTATTTATTTATAAAGTGTGACTTTAAATTCAAAAATTATCATCATTAATACGTCAAGATTATAGTTTACCAGAAACAGCTGTTCTAGGGCTGGCTCACGAGTTTTTGAGTAAAACTTTACAAGCTATTATTTCAAGGAAAAACTACAAAATTCTAAAGTCTGAACAAAATTTTTGTTGAAACATCCGTCAAGTGTCGCTGTCCGTGAATTCCGCGTACAAACTGACCCACCTGATTGTCCATACCACGGACAGCGACACTTGACGGATGTTCTTTACTGTCCGTCAGCCGGACAGCGACACTTGGGGGAATTGTTTGCACTAATAACATCGCAGTCAAACATGCTCTCGCTTGCATATTTTTATATTCCTAGGGCCATACTTGTATAAAAGACTGAATCGTACGCTATGTATCTACGCGATGAATTACATAAAGTTCGCGCCATTTTGCCACGACACTTGAAGGATTTTGGAACTTAATGGCGGCGACACTTGAGGGGAATCTTTACGTCTTTTATTAGTGATGTCAGCACTATAGGAAAGTGTTTTATATTGTCTTAGGACTGTTTTTAGTATAAATAGCTGCCGAACTGTTAGTACTTTACAGGACTTATACAATAAGTTAGTTGGATAGAGAAAGGGACGAAAGGTCGATACCTTTAAGATTGCCCTTTGCGTTCTTTCTAATATAAAAGTCTTACACGCTCCACCCCATGATGTAATACAGTAAGTGGTGATTGACTGGCACAAAGCCAAATATTCTTGTATAACTAACTTTATGTCAGCGATATGGCGTATTTTTAAAATACAAATATTAGTTTCGTATTCTATTACTTAAAAGTTACAGATTGCTGTACGGTAGGGTTTCGTCTTTAATAACGCCAAGGTACTTAATATTATTAGTAATTGAAATGACTGGGCAGTTACACGAGATATTCGTCGCAAGATTCTTATTACATTGATGTGCATAAATAAGTGGGTTAGTAAGTGATGATTGCGATTTCCGCATTGTGAATTTCAAGTATTTAGTTTTCTCAGCGTTTAGGGTTAGTAGATGACATTCAAGCCAATTATTTACAATATCGAAACCACGTTGTGCAAATTCATATACTTGCGTGTCCGTATCCGCTGAAAAAATAGAGCAGTGTCATCAGCGTATGATATTATTTTACCGGGAGTTAGTTGAAGGTCACATAGGTCATTAATGAAGATCAAAAACAAAGTTGGAAACCACTTCCTTGTGGGACCCCAAAGGAAGTGGTGTCCAAGTCAGAGCTGATGACATTGTCTATTCTCACGCATTGAGTGAGACCGATCGCTAAGATAGCTGGTGAGTAGTGCGAGTTGATTATAACAATGTTTTGAAACTTGTTAATTAAAATAGGAATAGAAACGGTATAGAAGGCTTTCTCGAGATCTATAAAAATTTCTATCGTCTTATTACTTTGGTCAAGTTCCTTACCGATATAATGAGTGAGCTGGTGCACAACGTCAGCTGTTGATAGCTTGGGCCTAAAGCCAAATTGATTATCAGATAAAATCGCTTTACTTTCTAAATAATGGACTAATCTATTGTTTATTATTTTCTCAAATGTTTTAGAAATTAAGGAAAGTAAGGATATTGGTCTGTAATTCGTTACTTTTGACTTGCTACCTGTCTTTTGAACGGGAACAACCACAGCTTTTTTGAGACATTTGGGAAATATTCCCTCATGCAAACATTTCTGGAAGGCAAAGGATAGTGGTGGGGCAAGGATACTCTTGTACTTTTTGAGTATTTTGGTTGGAATATTGTCCCAGCCTCTTGCACAATCGTCTTTTAAGCCCATTATAATTCTTTCAACTTCCGAAACGTTAGTATCCAACAATACAAAAAAATTTGATTGAGACCGATTGTTGTCATCAGGCACGGATAATTGAAACTTCTTTGCTAGGTTTTTTCCTATGTTTACAAAAAATTCGTTAGTACTTTTAACAGCTAGAAGCGGTGAGCAATGGGCTTTTAATAAATTCGATGACGATTCACGTTGGTTTGATGAGTGACATCTTTTATTATTTTCCATACTTTTTTGCTGGCCTGACCAGCCTTTTCTAATAAGCTTTTATCATACATAGTTAGTCTTAATATTTGCAGTACGGTTCCTCTTATATGTTTTTCGTAGTATACTATTATTTGGCCAAGCTTTGGCATTCATATGAAGCTTATCCCGATGTCTCATGCAGCGAATGAGCCCCGATGTAATCCAGGGCTTAATGTTTACATTTTTCCTACTTAATGTAACATTTTTAGTATTGTCTTGTAGGACTTTTAGTATACTTAATTATATGAGTCATACAAGTTTCTGAATCAGCTGTATCGAAAATAGATCTGAAGTCAATAGGTGAATTAGGAAAATTGTCTTCTAATCTATTATAATCTAATCTGGAGATATTAGTATGCTTAGGTTTAGGCAACTTTAAGCTCAGCGGTAAAGCGGCCTTGTGGTCAGTTACTGAAGAATTTGTCACTATACTTCAGCCATATTGGATGAAGAATGTTTGTAAACAAACATTTCAACACTTTTTGCAATTATTCCATAAATACGTAATATTTCAGTTAACTAATGTCATAAATGAAACTTTTACTATATAGGTAAGATATTAATGAAGTGCACATATTTATAAAACAAATAATAAAAAAGTACTTTTGAGGTTAAGTATGGGTGGTTTGTTTATATTTATTCTTCATCGAATTTGACTGAAGTATAGGTTGATTGCTGGCAAGACAGATTTAAGCATGATCTAAACAAGAGCCACTTTGATGTGTTGGTAGTGTGTGTGCTGGAAGTAAGCCGTTGAACGAACAGCGGTTTAAGTACTCATGTGCCGTCCCATCACAGCAACCTAGGTGGATATTAATATTTATGTCCTAGCACAATATTTTTGAATGACGATAGCTTTTGGAGATCGGAATGAAGTGAATCAAGAAATGAGTCTATGTTATTATATGAAGGTGATCTATAAACAGCTAAGATAGCAATACTTGCTTCAATTTTTACTGCTGCAGTCTTGAATATTCAATTCTTCGTAAACGACAACGCCATCGTTCTAATAGTGACTTGTCTTTGTATTATAACACGTATAACCTTGCATAATAAGCACATTGTTATTACGACCAGCAAGCCAACATTCTGTTAGATAGAGAATTATTTGTACGTTAGTTGATTAGCCATATTAGTCGAAGTTGAATCTAGTGAAAAAAAACCATCTGATTGTATCACCAGCTGGGGTGAATACCAAACTATTTAGCGTGGAGCGTACTATTTTAAAAAGCAAAATAATAAAAAAAAGCTTTGATTGATATTCTTCTCATTTATTATGTTTATAAGGAGTTTATAATCAGTAGACAAGGCCACGGCCGCAGGGGCTGGCGCATCCGCAAGCGCAGTCTCCGGCGATGGTGACGGCACCAGCGGCGCACACGGGGCCGCCGTACTGCACGGCGCCGATGATGGGGACCTGACCAGCGACGGCGGTGGAGCCGCACACGGGCAGCTCTCCGGCGACGGCCACGTTACCGGCGCCAGCGCCTCCGTAAGCAGCACCGCAGCCAGCGCCGAGACCAGCAGCTCCCAGACCCGCGCCCCAGCCGAGACCGGTGGCACCGATGCCAGCGCCGTAGCCGAGACCGGCTCCGATACCAGCGCCGTAGCCCAGACCGGCTCCGTAGCCCAGACCGGCTCCTAGACCCAAGGCACCGGGAGCGGCAATGCACTGGCTGTACACATTCTGAAAACAATTATAAAATTAACGGGATTATTCAAATCCTAGGATTGCTCGGCCATCCAGAAAATTGACGGTTTTGTTTCCGAAAAATATAATAATCGATTATTTTTACGAAAATGGACCTATCTGGTGGAAAACCGAAGACAAGTCAATAAATATATTCAAATAATTTATTATTTTTAATCTTCTAATCTTTAAAGGGAAGTCCTTTGCCCAGCGGTAGACTCAGCAGTGTTATAGCAGGCAGATGATGATAATGGTGATGATCTAAAAGTTCTCCTAAATACTAACCTGGATCAGGCAAGCCTGAACACAGACCAACAGGAAGGCGAAGGTGGACATGTTTATTAGTTATTCAACAACAAAGTGAATCAATAATAATTATAAATGAAAAGTATTTATAGGAGAAATTACGTAGGTTTTGAAACGAAAATCTTGTTTTGTAACTTAATTACATAAACTATGAAGCTGTTTGTTTTATCAAAACTTAAGAAATAAAAAGTAGGCGAAAGCAGCTTCCTAAACAAAACGTGACACAATTTTTTAACATACATTTTCCTAGGCATAATGCATGCAGTCACGTTTAATAACGTAATTTGTTTCAGAATAGAAAACGAGATTCTAGGATCAAAATGTATAAAACCCTTACATGCAAAAGTTGAAATCATTCTTGAATTAACAGTCAAGGCAACATACAACAATGGCATTCAAAATCCTTCTGATCTGCGCTTCTGCGCTCTTCGCCCAGGCTTACAGCCAGTGCCTCGCTGGTCCCGGTCTGGCTGGCGCCGGTTGGGGCAACGGTTTGGGACTTGGCTTGGGAGCCGGTCTGGCGTACGACGGCTTGGGCTGGGCTGGCAACGGTCTCGGCGCTGGCTGCGGCTGCGGTGGTGTTGCCTCCACCGGCGGTGGCCTCGCTGTTAACAGCGCTTCCGCCATCGCCCCCGTCGGTGTGTCCGTGCTGTCTGAGAACGTGTACGAGGGTGGTCTGGCCGTCGGTGGCAACTTGCCTTTCCTCGGAACCGTCGGATTCGAGGGCATCCTGCCCACCGCTGGTGCTGGCGCTGTCTCCTACGGCTGCGGCAACGGTGCTATCGGCATCGCCGCTGAGGAGGGTCCCATCGTTACTGGCATCGCTTCCGCTAACACCTACCCCCCTGGTGTTGGTGCCATCGCTGGCCCCGGCATTGCTGGCGTCGCTGGTCTCGGCTACGGCGCTGGTCTCGGCTACGGCACCGGCTACGGTCTCGGAGGCATCGGATACGGTGCTGGTCTTGGCTGTGGATGCGGCGGTATCTACTAATTTCGTATAACAACAATTAATATACGCAATTGTACTATACTTTTCTGAATTTTATTTACCTGTGGTGTACTAAGAGCATAATTATTGATCGTGTACAATGGTGCATTAGGAAGGCATGCAACTTTTACGTTTATTGATATAGTTTATTTTCACAAACCGGCACATGAGTATACTTCATTATAAAGTTTTATTATAAAGTATATAGTCATAAAATCCTTTGTACTGAATGACTGGCGGATCAAGGCACAGCCTAAACTGCTCATCGTCGACACCTGAAACTTGGAGGATGTGTTCTTTGTAAAATGTAGGCTGGACCGTCGGATATATATGTCGGATGGACCGAAATTCTACCCCTAAGGGGGTGAAAAACGGGGACAAAGTTTGTATGGGACAAAGTGATTCACACATGACACATGAGGTCTAAATTAGTGCAAAGGAGAATGCCGAGAACCCGTACCAATTGCGTCAAAACCAAACGTATCCCATAAAATGTATTATATTTTATAAATGACATTAACATTTTCTTTAGTTTTACACACGTAAAAAAAATATTTCGTTGATATGGTTTCCGCCGCACGCCACCATTAGACTGCAACAACCAATGATATATACGTTACTATGGCAACAAACATTGATGTAAAGTGTTACTATGGCAATAATCCTCATTTTTAATTATTTTGGCAGTACAATCGACTAAAAACTTATTGGAAAATTTTTGACGCACTCACTTTAGTCTTGCGAGCGCCATACATCAGACGGCCATTCTTGGCATTTTGAAGTTAATTTATGTCAAATATGCTTGGACGATTTTTCTCAGTCAAACTTCACAAAAAAACAGTCTTCAAGTGAAAACTTGAAGACGATTTTTTTTTTAGTGAAACTCGAATCGCTGACTTAATTCGGGACAAACAAAAATTTTAAAGGAGAATGCCGACAACCCGTACCAATTGCGTCAAAACCAAACGTATCCCATAAAATTGCCTTTTTTTGATAAATAACATTAACATTTTCTTTAGTTTTACACACCGACTCGATTAATAATCATGTAAAAATTCTTTCGTTCATTTGGTTTCCGGCGCACGGCGCCATGACACCCTCACTTTTAATTATTTTGACGGTAGAATCGACTGAAAACATTGGAGATTTTTTCACTTTGTATAATCAAAGGGGTTGGATCAGAAACTTATTTGTGATGTATTTAATATGCTCTCGCTAGAGTGTTCTGTGGCATTGTGTAGCAATGTTTATTCTGTAAATAGATATTTTATTAGACATCATCACAGACTACTAGGATACTGTCCATCACAATAATGTACGATAAACAATCGTTGCATCAACTGTTTGCTAATAACCGGTGACGCGAAACCAGCATAGTTTGGAAGAGGTATCCATGGCCTTTTCGTGGTTGTGAATGTGTTAAGATCTTGGATCTTGGATTTCACCTTCACCAGTAAGTACTAATACCTATTATAATGATGTAAATGCTTATCTACTTTCTCGTCACTATCATTATTTGAAAATAATATAAAGTAGAACACAGTAGTAATGTATGTAATGTCCTACCCACGAAGTAGAAGTTAAAACCTTTTACCTATCTGTGTGAGGTATATAAACATTTTATCATAATTAAATGTTTATAGTGTAATACTTATAATTATGTAGACAAAACTGAACACACAAGGTCTCGGGAATAGTACATTGTTAGAGGAGAAAGTGACCGATTACCGTCGAGGGTGTCGTCGGGCTTTAAAACACCCGAGATCGGGAATCGCACTTTCTCTCGAGTGATACATAGTGCTTTATACTACACCTACGAGGAAAATAAAAAACTAACTTGACTTTGACTTTGACTTTGACTTTGACTAGCCAGTGCTTTTTTTTTAGCTAGTGGCCAGTGTCATTTTGCGAACTTGGGTAAAAACTTTTTGGCTTTTGATATTTAGGTTACCAGCGCATAGTCTTACCCAAAATTAAAAAAAGAAAAACCACGTAAGAAATGGATTTTCATACACTTTTCTCTCCCGCTCAGATGCGTTTTCTCCCCGCATATTTGTTCGATATGCAATGACGTACTTTCTACCGTAAATTTGATAAAGTATCAAGGTACTTTCCGAGCAGGTGTAGTATAAAGAATTTTTATAAAACAAACTCTAAAATTAATATCAAATAAAAACAATTTGGTGACGGTTATAATATAAAAGACTTAGTATTCCATGAATAACAGTTGAATATCTTTTGTGGTGAGAAACTGTGGAATGAAAGAGAAATACACCTAAATCTGTGAAATACACCGATGATATGCTCCTTAGTGCTTTGACAGCCTCTGTGGCGCAGTGGGCGAAGGTCCGCCTGAGACGCAGAAGGTTGCGGGTTCGATTCCGGCCTTGGGGCCTTAGTCTCGGGTCTGGGTGTTTTCTATGTATGATTTATCTGTATTTACAAAAAAACTATATTAATGTAATATTTCAATCATGTGGTTCCCATAATACAAGCTCTGCTTAGTTTGGGGCTACATGATGCTGTGTGATAACGTCCAGCATTATTTATTTATTTATTTTAGTGCTTTTGATTTAAATATTCTTTTATATTAGGTCCTGACCTAAGAAATTGGCGTTTTTTCAGTCTATTTTATTTTGTACATATTATTTTTATTTCAACAGTCAAAATTAATTTAAATTCTGAACGTAACATTATTGCAAAGATTGAAATTTAATAAATAGCATTTTCAAGGAAGTTCATTAGCAAAAGATAAAACTTAGAAACTGTTTATTTCATGAGTTGTCGCTTTCAATGCTTAAATTCCTTGTATTTGTTATGTGTTAGTTTTCTTTTTAAAATAAGTCTACGCATACTTTTCACAATGTTGTCCAATAATACACACAAAATTTTAGATGAATAGGATTTGTAGTTCCAGAAAAAAATACAAAAATGTATGTATTAAAAAATAAATTTTCCGAAATTCTCCATACAAAACGCCAATTTTATAGGTAAGGACCTAATATTTGACACGATATAAGAAAGTACTCTATAGAGTCACAGTTTTCAAGTGAAAACTGACAAAAATCATCCAAGCGTATTTGACATAAATAAACTTCAAAATGCCAAATTTGCACTAATTTAGACCTTATGTCGCTTGAAAAGTGTTCAATGTCGGCGCAATCGACAGCGTGCACCGAGTTTTGGTGCAGATACTTTTTTTCCACGTTTGTGGCTCTAGAGTATAATATCTCGATGATTTGGCATTCCAATTTTACAGAGATCGGATTGAGTTTTCAAACATGTGTCAAAACTAAAATTTTATTTAAATCAAAAGCACTAAGGGGTATTGTTCTCAACTTCGATGCAAATCACCCCCAAAATAACTTTCTACCGCTTTTAACACGTGAGGCGATGAGTTTCAATAAAATACGAACCACGTCTTCCCTCGATTCTGTTAAAGAATGTTTATGCAAAATTTGAAGTAGATCGGACCAAGGAATCACGTTGTCCTAAACAAACTTTGCCCCCGTTTTTCACCTTATAGGTAAAATTTCGGAAAATCCTTTCTTATCGGATGCCTACGTCATACAAAGAACACACCCTCCAAATTTCAGGTCTCTACGATCAGGGTTTTAGGCTCTTCATTGATCCGCCAGTCATTCAGGACAAAGGATTTTTTAAGCATAGATTATATACACTTACATACACATATATACACTTAGTTCATAGATCATTTTTGAACAAGAATAGGTACAAAATACTCATATAATTTTTTTAAAAATCAGGCATGCCGCACAGACATGATTTGGCGAAACGTGACATTTCGCAAGCGTAATTTTCAAAAACTTAAATCATCCAGCATCAACTTCACTCAACACCA
This sequence comes from Horisme vitalbata, assembly GCA_951804965.1. Classification (NCBI taxonomy): domain Eukaryota; kingdom Metazoa; phylum Arthropoda; class Insecta; order Lepidoptera; family Geometridae; genus Horisme; species Horisme vitalbata. The sequence continues at coordinate 25,433,691 of OX638094.1, read as the reverse complement.
ATACCTACTGCGATCTCAGGCCTTGCCTCTGGCGTAGGGAGTGAGCTGGAATACTAGAGGATAATCTTGGAGTAGTTAAATCTAGAGTAAATCGGTTCCTTTTAGGAAAGCGTGTTTCATCTTAGCCACATCTACACCTGTTTCAGGTGATCGTGATCAAAATAATGCTCGACTATTTTTCATAAATAAATAAGACAAGAAATTATTTTGTGTTGCATTTTTTTATAATTAATTAAATCCTGTCTCTTCGTTTATCATCGTTTTTGATCAGGCAATCAACTCAATAGTAGTAGCCACGACCACCACATCCGCATCCGCAAGAGCAGTCTCCGGCGATGGTGACGGCACCAGACGCGCACACGGGGCCGCCGTACTGCACGGCACCGATGATGGGGATCTGACCAGCGACGGCGGTGGAACCACACACGGGCAGCTCTCCGGCAATGGCCACGTTGCCGACGCCAGCGCCTCCGTAACCAGCCCCGCAGCCAGCACCCGCTCCGTAGCCCAGACCAGCAGCACCAATGCCAGCACCGTAACCGAGACCGGCACCGTAGCCGGCTCCGTAACCCAGACCAGCTCCGTAGCCCAGACCAGCTCCGTAGCCCAGACCAGCTCCACACCCGCAAGCGGTGACGGCGTTCTGAAACCAGACGAAATGATGATCAATTAAGAGTCAAAACATAGCATGGCAGCTTAAAACTTTGAGTGCTGAAAACACATTTGCAGTAGGGCACAAGCTGTGGCTCCTCCTGGATAGCGTCTTCTTCGAGAGCTGGTGGCCGACCCCATAAGTATATGATTTTCTTATACGGCCTAAATTCCACACAAAGTTCATTTCCTGTGCCGTATACAAACTATGAGTAACATCCAGATCCGGAACAAATATCTGCAGATCATCCGAACATTGATCTTGCACCACAACCATCTCATGGTCCACAACCTCTTGCCCTACAGCCAAGCATCCATTACTCCGACGAGGTTATTGAACACAAAAACACCAGCCTTTATCAGTCCACTGCTGGATATTAGCCTCTCCTTAGGGGATATGACCAGAATCCTGTGCTGTGCACGACACGGGTTGGGGATTACAGGACACCGCTTCTCGCACCGACGCTACTGCCCATCGCCGTTCAGGGAATCTAGCTGTGCCAGTGTAAGGCAGCGCTATGCCAAAGCCATTTGTTAGTTAGAAAAGTGCACCACGGGCAGGTGAGAATGGCTTTAGCTGCGAAGGTGGGAGTTGCCCCAGTGCCACAGTGCCCTCCAAAAGCTAACAACCGACTACACAGTTAACATAACATGGACGCAGAGTCACGGCTCCAACCCTGGACATAACAAGGCCGACTCGTTGGCAAGGGAAGGAGCCAGGCTCACTCCAACCGCCACTGATATTAGCCTTTCCAACCCACCTTCGGTGGAGATCAAGAAAAGGTTAAGAGAACACTCTGAAAGTGAACACCAAAGATTGTGGGACCGGAGACAGGACTGCAAAAATACAAAACTAATGCTACCAAGTAGAAACAACAAAATAACCAACACCTTGTTAAAAATGAAGCGTGACGACTTACGCATACTGGTTGGTGTTATTACAGGCCACTGTGACCTGAACCACCACCTAGTAAAGTCAGGAGCCACGGACAGCGGCACCTGTCGCGGCTGCTTTCAAGCTGAAGAAACAGTGGAGCACGTCATCTTACACTGCACTGCTACAAACGAAGCCAGAACAAAATCCGGGTTACAAAAACTGCTTGATCAAGCCTCACAAACGCAGGCAGAATCGGGAATCTTAGAGCAATGTTGCCACCAACCCAGAGTCCTTCTCCGTTATTTTAAGGAGTTGGGCTGGCTGGGGTTAGGTTAGCAGGGGGGCAATGCACAATACACCCCAATGCGGGACGTCGTTGCAGAACTTTTTCCCCCCACTTCAAATTAGAATTAGAATTAGAAGGTGGGAGTTAGAACCCTTAACACCCATTATTGAACACACTCGACATTTAAAACAATCAGGTACTTACGAAAGCCAAGCAAGCTTGGACGCAGAAAAGGAAGAATCCGAATGAAGACATTTTGTTGTGTTGGTACTGAGGGATGATTTCAGAATGATTTATCATTCGGAAAACCAACTTATATAGGTAAATTTTGAGGGCATGTTTTGTTATCAACCCCGTCGTCAGAAACGTCAAGCTGTGTTCTCTATCAGAATAAAACACAAGGTGTGTATTTCACAATTTTGATTAAATTGTTTTGAGTTTATTTAAACGCAGGTGCTTAGATAAACTAAACACTAACCTAATATAAAAGAACACTGTGTTTGTCATCTTTCATTCACTTCAAGGCAAGTAAATACCACAATGGCAGCTAAAGCTACTCTCATTTTCTGCGGTTTGGCTCTGCTTGTGCAGGTAAATAAGATAAATAGAATGATAGATATATACATCAAAGAGTGGTGTGCAGTCAAGTTTTACTACGGTTTTCTTAGCCGATCATTTGAGTAAAGCTAGTTAGCAGCACTTCCGTGCTTTTTGACACGTTTTGACTTTTTTAATGTTGGTCCCGTCTTTTTTGGTTGTTAAGAAATGTAGGAGACTTTCCGGGGCCTAAAACACCAGAGTTTAGCTTAATGATTGAAAAAGGAGGACCAACATCTTTACATTGCTTCCGATCATGTTTCTATAAGTATTGACCGGGTCCAGTCTTGCTTAACCAAGATGATTTATTAGCCACGCTACGACCCTTTTATGTACTCGTTACCTAATTTTAATCATATTCCTTTACAGTCTGCGCTATCGTGCGGTTGCGGTGGACTAGGCCTGAACGGCTTGGGCGGTTACGGAGGCTATGGCCTGGGCGGATACGGAGGCATCGGCGCTGGATACGGCCTCGGCGCTGGCTGCGGCTGCGGTGGTGTCGCCTCCACCGGCGGCGGCCTCGTCGTTGGCAGCGGTTCCCCCCTTGCCCCTATTGGCGTATCTGTGCTGTCTGAGAACGTGTATGAGGGTACTTTGTGCGTCGGTGGTAACTTGCCTTTCCTCGGAACCGTCGGAATCGAGGGTCTCCTGCCTACCGCTGGTGCTGCCGCTGTTTCCTACGGCTGTGGGAATGGTGGAGTGGGTATTGGCGCGGAGGCTGGTCCCATCGCCACCGGCATCGCTAGCCCCGGCACTTACGCCCCCGCTGGCCCCGGTATTGCTGGTGGTCTCGGCTACGGCGCTGGTCTTGGCTACGGCGCTGGTCTCGGCTACGGTGGACTCGGCTACGGCGCTGGACTCGGCTACGGTGCTGGAGCTGGCTGTGGCTGCGGAGCTTGCATCTAAATCTTGACCAAGATTACCTGATGACGGTTTCGAAATATACTTGACAATTGGCATTCGAATTTGTGAAGTTTTATTCCAATTTTTTTTTTTGAGAAAGGTGAAAACTGTATATCAAATGCATTTTTTGGAATTGCTACTAGTCAGAGGGCATTTTATGGTAGGTACCTGACTTTAGGGACTTACTCAATAGACTTGCGTGAGCATTATCTGAGGATATTTATAATCGAGACAATGCATGTTCTTTTTATTAAGTACCTAAACGAGACTCACATCAGTTACTGAACCTAGAACAAAGCAAAGTAGCGAACCAATAGACCTGAATAAACACGTGCACTATTAATATTCTGATATAGTAATTTTAGAGACTGATAGATAAAAGTAAAAAACACACAGCTAGCGAAGCCGTTTCATGTTGCCCACACAAATTCTTATATTTAATAGAAATCGAATCGTTTGTATGTTTCTTTAGTCGTGAAAATCCAATGTGATTCTTCAGTAAGTACCTAGGTACTCTCAGATCAAATTCCCAAATTTCTATATCATACTGCCATGAGCACATACGACCAAACGGTCTCTATATTATGGAATTATTTCGACACCAAGAACAACACAATTAACAATAAAATATTAATAAGAAGAAAAATTGAATCGAGACATACGAGGCGTAAAAAGTAGGCATAATGGTGAACCCGACAGGACCCGGTAGACACGGCACAGAAGGATATTACTGCTCTTGCATCCACGGCTGCCACACCATTAGAAGCTGCGCGCAAATAGCCAGCGTGGTTTATTTTTTATCTTGGGCCAGACATCCAGATCAATCAACTGCACCAGCGGCCTTTTTAGATAATATAAATATACCTATTATTGACAATACCGAATGATGAAAAAAATTGCGTCAATATTTTGTATTGTAAAATGCCTATATCCAGGAGTGGACTGCTGGGCTGATAATGACGATGATGATGATGATGTTGTAAAATGAATGAGCAATATAAATGAATAATAATATGTGATTTTGAAGTTAAAAAAAATATAAATAATGCTAAAAATATTTTTTGTCCGACTAGACAGACAGTACCCACAATTAATGCGACCCTTACTATCGTGAACTATAAACATTTATCTATCTATCTTACCCTAATTTATTTATGTACATCGTGGGTATGGGTTCCATACTATGGTGCCCAATGACCTTTCAGTTCAAAGAATCTTAATTTTCTCATTAACATCAATTGTTACTTACATGTGAAGCGTCGTCCTTGTTGATTTAGGCTTGCGTGTCGATTTTTTAGCAAAGTAGGGAAATGTCATTAAATGCACTAAACGTTTACCTGTATTTTAGTTCTTAGTTTTATGTCATGGGAGCGAAACACCCGGCTTCGGAGTTTACCAAAAGCGGCCATAGCAGAACCAAGTCTGCTGTTTATCTCCGAATCAAGGTCGCCAGTTACCGAAGCTGAGAACGGCTAGGTTGAATTTGATTATATTATTTTATTGAACGCTTACACACCTTCAATTAAATTTTCATTCATCAAGTTTCATTTTCAACAGTTCACACTAAGAGACACCAGGCCCATAGTTATAAATACCTTGCAGACTAACATACATATTTTATACACTACAAACTACTTATTAACCAAAGAAGAGGGATTTCGCTTCTGCACCGCTTCCCTATAGCGTCTTTAGACGATACCCGCTGGCTATAATTATACTAGCAACACTCTTTAGTCTAGATTCGATCGCTCCGAAGCACCAAAATTAAACATACTAGCCCAATAGAAGGGCAATGCGTAAGAATTAAGCTTCGGCAGTGCGAGAAGTTGTGCTCTGCGTTGCCGCATGCCCAGCTTGGGGATTATGGGCATATCCTCCTTCTGTAATAGAAGACCTAAGTCCAGCAGTGGACTGATATAGGCTGGTAGCGGTGGTGGTGGTGAGTGAGATATTGTATCAGAACCGCGTTCGGCAGTTTGTTTCTTCCTTTCCATACATTCCACAAATCAATGTTTTTGTCGCAAACCGGTTTGCACTCAAATACAAAAGCTCTAAAACACGTTCACATCATAAATCTCATAAGCTAAATTGTCTAATAGTACGAGCAAATACTCTTACTTGGTGGCGTAGACTGGATCAGGCAGGAATGTACCAAACTGAGGCATTTATATTCTCAGAAGTGTTAAAGTGGAGTCAAATCAGGCTGTGGATGATGATGATGATGATGGAATATTTTTTTCATTAACTACTATTATGAATAAATAAGGACATATAAAGCGTACATAGCATCCGTTCCGTAGCATGACATGCATGCCTATGAAACCGAATTTCGATAGACTTTGTCCACACCATTGTCCCAGTAAAATAAATGTCCTGTGGAATACCTGAGTTACGGTTAAGGGTTCCGAACTCCATATTCGGATCCCAAGCAAACCTGTCACCTGCCCGTAGGGTGTACGGGCTGACTAACTAATGGGACTCTGGCGGCCGGCTGATAGTGGATTAGCGCAGACAAACACCGGCACAGCTATATCCCCCGACCACCCTGGAATCCCCAACCCGAATGCCCAGCGTGGGGACAATGGTGTATCACCCATATTATTGAAGGATTGGAGGAGAGGCCTTTATCCTGCAGTTAACTGTTAAAGGTTCAAACTGTGATCGCGATCAAAAAGTGGGAGTGTTCCGAATATGATGTTTGTATGCTGAGCAATATGAGCAGTTTTCAAATTGGTAATCTTCATGGGCAAAAAGTCGTGACGATACCTGTTTTTGTGTTTCTATTCGTTTGTCTAATCATTTTTTACAGTACAAACAAAATAATACAAAATGTTATGTGTCATTCATTATTATTTTCAGTCAAAGTTGTTAGGCGAAGTTTTCTTTGAAGGTTGCTTCAGCTTAGTAGATGAGGCCACGGCCGCAGGGGCTGGCGCATCCGCAAGCGCAGTCTCCGGCGATGGTGACGGCACCAGCGGCGCACACGGGGCCGCCGTACTGCACGGCGCCGATGATGGGGACCTGACCAGCGACGGCGGTGGAGCCGCACACGGGCAGCTCTCCGGCGACGGCCACGTTGCCGACACCAGCGCCGCCGTAGCCGGCACCGCAGCCAGCGCCGAGACCCGCGCCCCAGCCGAGACCGGCGGCACCGATACCAGCGCCGTAGCCGAGACCAGCTCCGTAACCGAGACCAGCTCCGTAGCCGAGTCCAGCGCCGTAGCCATAACCAGCTCCGAGGATTCCAGCACCACAACCGCAAGCGGTGGCGGCGTTCTGTAACAAAATCAATAAATGATGAAACCTTTATTTATACTTCATACTTCTTAAGACATTATAGGGAACTATCTGCCATGAGCAAGAATTAACATGGCAATTTGTACAGGGAAATTGAATCACAACTATACAAGACTAGGTAGCTATTAGGTGTACCTCCACTGAATGCAAGCTTCATAGAGAATCATATTTTATTTTATAAATGAATAAAAATCACTTCAACCGCCGGGGGTGGGTGGCACGTTCTATTATAAAATAATTAATGATGAAACCTATAAACCTCTATAAGATTTATCCAATTTCCACGAATTGAATAAAAAAACACAGTAAAGTAGTTTGTAGGTAAAATACAATCTGTGTTATTAAATTCACGTTACCTATTTCTTCCTGCTTCGATTTCGACTAGTGTTCTCTGGTGGCGGAGTTTTTTTGGCTACTCGGAGGCCTCCGACAGGGCTCAACACCGAAGTAAGCCATGCCATAAGCTTAAAAAGCTCGCATAAATAGCTTTAAAAGGTATTTTCGCTATCTAGTGATATTTTTTGCATTTTTTTAAAACGTTGAATGGCTGTGGACATGACGCTACACGTCATGCTTGGAGCAAGTCGTGCACCTCATGTACATTGAACAGTTGTGTTCTAGCACTCAAAGCGATGTACGCGAGTCAAAGAAGAAAAGATGTTGACAAGACGAAATTCGGATAGTGACTGATTCCAGAATATTTGCGTCATTTAAGACTCGCCTAGGAACAATTTTTGCTGCCAGAAGAAAAGCACAGGAATTAAAAACGAGTACCTAGTATAAATAGATATATAAAATGTTATACTGACTGACTTGAAATTTTGCACATAGATTTCTTAAATAGTGTAGGCATCCACTGAGGAAGGAATTGGAAATTCCACCCATATGGGAATTAAAGTTTGTATGAAAGTCCGTCAGTTTTGAACTTAGGATCTTCAAATTTTGTATTTGGGCTGATGAAAGAAAAATGTATTTATAATTGTCTCAGCTTGTATGATAATTCCACCCCCGAAGGGTTGAAAAGGGGGATGCATTTTGATGAAGTCGTGTATGGTAAATCTTTCATTTTCAAAGTAACAATCACTAAATACAAAGAAATACTCTACGCAGACGAAGTCGCGGGCAAAAGCTAGTAAAATAGGAAATTAAAAGAATTTTTCTCATTCTCTCACTAAAAACGAGTTTTATTAAAAGAGTGTTAGAAATATGAGAACTTACGAAGGCCAAGCAAGCTTGGATGCACAGGAGCAAGAAACCGAAGGAAGACATTGTTGAGGTACTGAAATGAATTTCCAGAATGATTTACCACACATAAAAATATTAATTTATACCAATTCGATGCTTACATTTCGAAACTAACGACCTATCAACGAAAAAATTCCAAGGGCATCTCAACGCATGTTTATTTAGACTTTTTTTCATTGAAAAAAATAATCGAGACAATTTTGAAATTGACCGTTTTTCACTTACAACATGTTTACGTTTCGTAACAGACGATAAATAATTTAACTATAAAAGGAATAGGATGTGGTTTCAAGACTATACTTTAACAAACAAAGTAAAGAGACAACATGGCATCCAAAGTTATCCTCACCATCTGTGCCCAGGCTCTCCTGGCCCAGGTAAAGATAAACTTCCTTTTTAACAGACTTCAAAAAGGAGGTTCTCAATTCATCAGAACCTTTTTTTTCGACTTATTTTATGTATGTTCACCGATAACTCCGTCACTTGTGGACCGATTCCCAAAATTCTTTTTTATTCCTGAGGGATTGTTACTTTTCCCGGAAAACTCAAAAAACCTCATCCTCACTTGTAATTTTCGCCCTATATTCACCAATATCTCTGTCAATTGTGAACCGATTTTCAAAATTCTTTAGGGCAAGAAGTAAGAAGTGATTTATTTGAAGATGGTTTTTTTTTTTAAAGTCCTACTTGTTAATTTAGAAAATCCACTAGAGAACCTATCTTTGAACTAATACTTATTCCGGTCGTGGCTTCGCTCAAATGATACCCGGTAAAAAATATCCTGTTTTTTCTGTTCTAGTATAATATAATGAGCAAAATTTCTGCTCTATCCGTTTTGATGTGAAAGAGTAACAAACATATCGTTACATAACATTTCACAAACATTATTAAAAGTTATAAATAAGAAAATTGCTAACTACGGTGTTTTTAGCAGCCTCTCTGGCGACTATATCGAGAGCTTCTATTCAAAATTGAAGATTCAAATGTTTATTTTTAGAATACACAATTATTTGTTTCGGATGGCATGGTTGTTAGGCCATGTCACAGGCCTTCAGACAGCCAAATAACTCCGACTCTAAAAGCCATTGACTCATACTAAAAGAAAACAATTGCAAGACATATGCTTCCTCCTATTTTGGGAGCTCGTGACCACATTATTACACCATCTAACTTATTTCAATTACTAATAATACAAAATATTAAGACGGCAATATTATCAATCTCAAGGTAATTATTTGGGGATAAAAGATAAACTTAGGAGCTCCCTAAACGGCTGGGCTAGATACGGAGGTTATTATACTCGGGTTATATGTATTTGGAAGAATATAGGCTACTAGCTTTATTTTTATGTATATAATAGAAAAAATCGTGACGATAAATATTTGTTTTTTAAACCCACTGTCTTAATTCCCAGATCGCCTTCAGCCAGTGCCTCGCTGGTCGTGGTATCGGTGGTCTTGGTGGTATCGGTGGTCTTGCTGGTACCGGACTCGCCGGAAACTGGGGCAACGGTGCCTGGGGCCTGAACGGCGCCGGCTGCGGCTGCGGCGGTGTCGCCTCCACCGGTGGTGGCCTTGCCGTCGGCAGTGCCTCTGCCATCCCCCCCGTCGGTGTGTCCGTGCTGTCTGAGAACGTGTACGAGGGTGGTCTCTGCGTCGGTGGCAACCTGCCTTTCCTCGGAACCGTCGGAATCGAGGGTGTCCTCCCCACCGCTGGTGCTGGCGCCGTCTCCTACGGCTGCGGCAACGGTGGAGTCGGCATCGGCGCTGAGGCTGGTCCCATCGTCACCGGCATTGCTAGCCCCGGCACCTACGCCCCCGCTGGCCCCGGTATCGGTGGACTCGGCTACGGCGCTGGTTACGGCGCTGGTTACGGCTACGGCGCTGGTCTCGGCTACGGTGCTGGACTCGGTTACGGTCTCGGTGGCATCGGCGGTTGCGGATGCAACGGCATCTACTGATTTGATAAAAACTTCACAATCCAATGACCTTCGAACAATAAACAAATGCAACAAAAACTCTCTTTATTTTCCTAAATTTATAATTATAATACTAACAAAAGTAAGACGAATCGATCTCGTAAAAATTTAGGCTGACATAAGACTTGACTTGGGAGATAAGAAGGCTGAAAAAACAATATATTACAAATGCCACAATCAATGATAAATTATGCCAAAAAAACGATCAATTTGATGCAGCATCTTTGTTATTACCAACTTAAATTCAAGTATCAATTACTCATTGTGGAAAAAAAACACGAACAGTATTTTAATAAACTAACAGGACTGCTGGGCAGATATCACTCGCAGCGACACCTTATGTAAGGGCACTCCAGCGGCTATCATATAGCCATATAGGGAATTTATTTTCAAGAGACAATCATTTTTCATTATCAACCACTGCTGAAGAAAAAAAGTACAAGACGAAAACATGCACCAAGATGTCCACTACTAACAAACTTTATTCGTCGATAAATCTAGTGTCAAAAAATCTTCAAAATAATTATAAAACTGTGATAAAACTGACTGACTAAAATCAGCCACCACCTCACCATACCAGCATAATATATATACCTAATCAATCCACTGTTATGCTAGACATATTAGGTCTCCTATAATAAAGGGGAATATGCCCATTATCCATGCATGTGGGTTAGGGATCGCAGGGTACAGCTTCTCGCACTAACGATGCTGTTGCCCGTCAGCAGTCTGGGAAAGGCTGCGCTATGCCGCATCCAGCCGGCCGCCAGAGCCCAGTTTGTTACACAGCAGGGTGCATAACGAGCAGTCGAGGTTGTCTTGGGTTCCGAAAATGGAGGTCCCTTACACCCTTACTGATAATACTGATACTGATGCTGGATGCGGCCTATAGGCTCAAATCCATACGGTTTATAAACCATAAGTTTTATGGATTTGAACTTCAGAGGGAATCTTTGAATTGGTGAGGGGTGAACTAATAAAGTATTTTTGACGAAGCAGTGGACGAAGGCTCGCCTGAGACGCAGGTTTCGGGTTCGATTCCCGCCACGAGACATGTTTCCATGATTTGCAAATATTGGTTTCGTGTCTGGATGTTTTCTATTGTTGCATTCCTATGTATTAACAAAAAAAAATATAGGTTTTTACCTAAAAATCATCATCTATTGGGGTACTTACAATGGGAAAAAACTTCTACGCGTACTTAACTTGGCGTAAATAAAATCGAACGGTGCAACGCATGACCTTGTACAAGTCAGGGCTACAAACTAGATTACTATGTCCTAACCCAGTAATATACTGACCCACATAAAATGCATACTCAGCAGAGGTCGATCAACTCACGATAAATGGCCATGATGTCACGGCGCCAGTGATACGTGATACTAAATGCTTAGGTTGCAGTTCCAGATGGAAACTATTTTTAGGCACGTGCGTGTTCACTGCACGTGCTTTGGACGTCAAATTGTATGATAGCGGCATTTTTTTAATGGACAAATACAATCATGCATATTGACCTAAAGTCAGTCTAATTTAATATGGTTATAACACAGAACCCATAATGATCTGTGGTTTATAGACAGTTCCAACTTCCACCTTTATAACCAAAGCCACCGATCCGTGGTGCACCCTGTTAAATCAAACGCCGCAGAGAACGAATTGCCCATACAATACAAACGTAATAGCAAAAATATTTCTAATTCAAACTTATTTCCACTCTACTATTGTATTATTTGTACTCGAATAGTATTTATTCTAGTTCCTGGAAAGTTTTTTTATCATAATATTTACCTAAAATGAAATAAAAGCCGTTTCCACATTTTTATGCCAAAATTGAACAGTTTTCTTCCTCTTTGTTTCGTATTATAACCAATATATTATTTACAGAATAAAAGATTAAATATCAAATAAAGTTTCCAGTCATCATTTGGGCATTACGGAACACAACCAAATTCATATCATATTTTGAACGGCTAATATTGCTATAATATTGTTCTTAAGTGGGGACCGCGGCTCGCCAAACGTAGTGTAGGACGCCCTCCGACCAGGTGGGGTGAGGATCTGCGAAAGGCTGCTGGTAGAAGCTGGATGCGTCGAGCTCAGAACAGGGCGCAATGGCGCTCATTAGGGGTGGCCTATGTCCAGCAGTGGACTGCTATAGACTGATGATAATGATTATGATGATTGCTATCGCGCACGCACGGCTAAAACATCTATCAGCTTATCAAAGCTTATTCGGAGCGATTTTTTAACGCGCCTCGAATTGAAGTGGTGATCGAGGGTCGCCGGATTCTTAATTTAATCTTCACGGCCAAAATTCCCTGATCACTGACAGGTAGCAGCGTCGGAGGTGCGAGAAGCTATGACCTGCGATCCCCAACCCTCATTTTTAGGGGTGATCTATGTCCAGTGGTCTGGCTTATTCATTTTAGTTTATTTTCTTTAAACGCCAAGTAAGGTATAAGTTGGGGTGAACAGGGTTCCAACCCCTATCTTCGGAACCCAAGCCAACCCCACCTGCACGTGGTGCACCCTGCTAAACAACGAACGGGGCTCTGGCGGCCGGCTGATTGCGGCATAGCACAGCCTACATCGGCACAGCTAAATCCCCTGGCCACTGACGGGCAGCAGCGTCGGTGGTGCGAGAAGCTGTGCCCTGCGATCCCCAACCCGCATGCCCAGCGTGGGGATTATGGGTATATCCCCCTTTATTAGGGGAGGCCTATGTCCAGCAGTGGACTGATATAGGCTGATGTGGAAGGTATAAGTTAATATTTAAGTAGGAAACTATACACTTCAACACAATTTAATAAGCTTGTTACACTCAAAGCTGTGGTTTTTAATGTTCTTTTAAGTCCAGCAGGGGACCGATATCGACTGTGGTGGTAGTATACCTGGCAATGGACTGATATAGGCTGTATGTCTGGACTGTAGACTGTTAAAAGGCTTGTTGTTTGTTATTATTGTTTGTTATTATATTATATATAGCTCGATTACCACTCACTGACTGACTGACTGACTGACTGACTGATTGACATGATTGTTCTCCCAGATGCAACCTCTTAGGGTTAAAATTTTTGGTGGAATCGTATAGAGGGAGTGGGGGTGACCTCAGGAAAAATCTGACATTTCCCCTTTTCATCCCCTTTCACCCCCACCCCCCATGTATCTCGGAAACTATAGGTCGTAGAGGGTTCGTGCTAAAACTAATATTGCTCAGGGTTTATTTTTATGTAAGGATCCGAAAAAAAAATTAGGGTTCCATACAAAAAAAAATAGTCCCATACAAAATTTTCACCCCCTCATACAAAACTTTTTTTTTTACTTTAATGACATGTGTCGATGTTTGGTGGAATCCTATAGATATTTATTAGTGTAGGTTAGGTGAAGGTGTAGGTGTAGGGTAGTTGTAAGGTAGTTGTAGGGTAGTTGTAAGGTAGTTGAAGGGTAGGTGTAGGGTAGTTGTAGGGTAGGTGTAGGGCAGTTGTAGGATAGTTGTAGGGTAGGTGTAGGGTAGTTGTAGGGTAGGTGTAGGGTAGGTGTAGAGTAGTTGTAGGGTAGTTGTAGGGTAGTTGTAGAGTAGGTGTAGGGTAGGTGTAGGGTAGGTGTAGGGTAGTTGTAGGGTAGTTGTAGGGTAGTTGTAGGGTAGTTGTAGGGTAGTTGTAGGGTAGTTGTAGGGTAGTTGTAGGGTAGTTATAGGGTAGGTGTAGGGTAGCTGTAGGGAAGGTGTAGGGTAGTTGTAGGGTAGGTGTAGGGTAGTTGTAGGGTAGTTATATTTCGTTTTCGATTTTGATTTCGATTTCGATTTTGATTTCGATTTCGATTTCGATTTTGATTTCGATTTTTCGTGCTTTTTTTTGGATTTTGCTTCTTTTACATCGATATCTTCTTTGATTTCATCTTACACTTCGCTATCCACTTTGATTGCTTCTTATTCTTCGATATCATCGTTGATTGCTTCTTCCTCTTCGATATTCTCTTTAATTTCTTCTCCCAGATCGATATCTTCTTTGATTGCTTCTTCCTCTTCGATATTCTCTTTGATTGCGTCTCCTACATCGATATCTTCTTTGATTGCTTCTTCTTCTTCGATATTCTTGTTGATTACTTCTCCCGCATCGATATCTTCTTTCATTGCTTCTTCCTCTTCGAAACCCTCTCTGATAGCTTTACGAATTAAAACATAAACCGCGAGCTGCGTGCAGCTCGCGCACCACCCAACCTCTAGTTATAATATATATAGCTCGATTACCACTGACTGACTCACTGACTGATTCACTGATTGACATGATTGTTCTCCCAGATGCCACCTCGTAGGGTTGAAATTTTTGGTGGATTTGTATAGAGGGAGTGGGGGCGACCTCAGGAAAAATCTGACATTTCCACTTTTCACCCCCTTTCACCCCCACCCCCCATGTATCTCGGAAACTATAGGTCGTAGAGGGTTCGCGCTCAAACTAATATTGCTCAGGGTGCTTTTTAATATAAAGATCCGAAAAATAAAATTAGGGTTCCATACAAAAAAAAAAATATCCCATACAAAATTTTCACCCCTTCATACAAAACTTTTTTTTCTTTACTTTAATGACATGTGTCGATGTTTGGTGGAATCGTATAGATATTTAGTGTAGGTTAGGTGAAGGTGTAGGTGTAGGGTAGTTATAGGGTAGTTGTAGGGTAGTTGTAGTGTAGGTGTAGGGTAGGTGTAGGATAGATGTAGGGTAGTGTTAGGGTAGGTGTAGGGTAGGTGTAGTGTAGGTGTAGGGTAGTTGTAGGGTAATTGTAGGGTAGTTGTAGGGTAGGTGTAGGGTAGTTGTAGGGTAGTTGTAGGGTAGGTGTAGGGTAGGTGTAGGGTAGTTGTAGGGTAGGTGTAGGGTAGTTGTAGGGTAGTTGTAGGGTAGTTGTAGGGTAGTTGTAGTGTAGGTGTAGGGTAGGTGTAGGGTAGTTGTAGGGTAGGTATAGGGTAGGTGTAGGGTAGTTGTAGGGTAGTTGTAGGGTAGGTGTCGATTTCGATTTCGATTTCGATTTCGATTTCGTTACGATATCGTCTATGATTGCTTCATCCACATTCATAACCTCTTTGATTACTTCTTTTTCATCAATATAATCTTTCATTGTTTCTTTGACATCGATATTCATTTTGTTTGCTTCTCTTATATCAATATCCCCTGTTAAAGCATTATCCTCTTGGATATCCTCTTTGATTGCTTCTTTTACATCGATATCATCTAATATAACATCTTTCACTTCGCTATCCGCTTTCATTGCGTTCTTCTCTTCGATATCATCACTGATTGCTTCTTTCTCTTCGATATCCTCTTTAATTGTTTCTTTCACTTCAAAATCTTCTCTGATAGCTTTATAATGCAACACCAAAACCGCGAGCTGCGTGCAGCTCGCGCACCACCCAACCTCTAGTTATACTATATATAGCTCGATTACCACTGACTCACTGACTGACTGATTGACATGATTGTTCTCCCAGATGCAACCTCGTAGGGTTGAAATTTTTGGTGGATTCGTTTAGAGGGAGTAGGGGCGACCTCAGGAAAAATCTGACATTTCCCCATTTCACCCCCTTTCACCCCCACCCCCCATGTATCTCGGAAACTATAGGTTGTAGAGGGTTCGCGCTCAAACTAATGTTGCTCAGGGTATATTTTTATGTAAGGATTCGAAAAAAAAAATTAGGGTTCCATACAAAAAAAAAATAGTCCCATACAAAATTTTCACCCCCTCATACAAAACTTTTTTTTCTTTACTTTAATGACATGTGTCGATGTTTGGTGGAATTGTATAGGTAGGACAGGTGTAGGGTAGGTGTATGGTAGGTGTAGGGTAGTTGTAGGGTAGTTGTAGGGTAGGTGTAGGGTAGGTGTAGGGTAGTTGTAGGGTAGTTGTAGGGTAGGTGTAGGGTAGGTGTAGGGTAGGTGTAGGGTAGGTGTAGGGTAGTTGTAGGGTAGTTGTAACGTAGTTGTAGGGTAGTTGTAGGGTAGGTGTAGGGTGGTTGTAGGATAGTTGTAGGGTTGGTGTAGGATAGATGAAGGGTAGTTGTAGGGTAGGTGTAGGGTAGTTGTAGGGTAGTTGTAGGGTAGGTGTAGGGTAGGTGTAGGGTAGGTATAGGGTAGGTGTTGGGTAGTTGTAGGGTAGGTATAGGATAGGTGTAGGGTAGTTGTATGTTAGGTGTAGAGTAGCTGTAGGGTGGGTGTAGGGTAGTTGTTGGTCGATTTCGATTTCGATTTCGATTTCGATTTCGATTTCGATTTCGATTTCGATTTCGATTTCGATTTCGATTTCGATTTCGATTTCGATTTCGATTTCGATTTCGATTTCGATTTCGATTTCGATTTCGATTTCGATTTCGATTTCGATTTCGATTTCGATTTCGATTTCGATTTCGATTTCGATTTCGATTTCGATTTCGATTTCGATTTGCTTTTTTTACATCAATATTCTCTTTGATTCCTTCTTTTACATCAATATCCTCTGTTAAAGCATCATCCTTTTAAATATCCTCTTTGATTGCTTCTTTTACATCGATATCTTCTTTAATAACATCTTTCACTTCGCTATCTGCTTTGATGGCATCTTTTTCTTCGATATCATCGTTGATTGCTTCTTTCTCTTCAATATTCTCTTTGATTGCTTTTTCCACATCGATATCTTCTTTGATTGCTTCTGCCACATCAATATCTTTTTTGATTGCTTCTTCCATCAAAATATAAACCGCGAGCTGCGTGCAGCTCGCGCACCACCCTACCTCTAGTTGTAATCTAAAACTGAACATGCCTTCTCCACTCAAACTCCACTTAGGATTTGCATTAAGTGTAGATGATTAAATACTGCTAAGTGCTAATAAAATTAAGTTCCTAAAGTTAAAATGAAAACAGTGTCAAGTTTAGTTTACTCACTGACCAGGACGCTGAGGTTCCTGGGACCTAGATAGCTGGTTAGGTAGAGCTTGCCCAGTACCTTTACAATCCTTTCAGCCTTGTTTACCACAGGAAAGACATGATAATTATATGTGGAGTTAAATAAGCCGAGGGTATTCTCACGAAGTTATCCTTCACAGTTTTGAGCACGTGGTGATGGGTACATAAATTTTTCATCCATTGGCTGAGATTTGAACCCACGAAATCCAGAAGTCAGTTTAGTTACCACTAGGCCACTACACGAAAAATACCAGCTTATATCAGTTCACTACTGGACATAGGCCTCGCAATCTTCCTATATAAGAAGAGGGGTTTAGGCCATAATCTTTGCTATAGGTAGCGGCGGTATAGCCAACACTGTCTCTTTGACTATGGATTTTCTAACACATAGCAGCTAAATAATAATCTTCTTCTGGCGTGTCAATGGTCACAACAACTTATTACTTAATTAAATTATATTTGAATAGAATTTTGCCACCTTCATTCCAACGTCTGTGGAGTTTATAATGTCATCCCTTGTGCAGGTGGTAGGGCACAAGGGGCAAATAAGAAGGTGAGGCATCGTTTGGATGGGGGCCCCACAGTTGCATTGATTGCGAGTAGGGTCACGATAGCCCCATTTACACATATTTTCCCTACAGCGGCCGACTTGGGTCCGGAGTCGGTTTAGGGACTTCCACACTGACCAAGGAAGATCATGTCCTGGAGGCAGATATTCCTGCGAAATCAGGTGGTGCTGGTTGTTTATTTTTCCAGAGCGTGGTCTTAAGTGTGGCTGGGTGTTCTCGAGCGGCTATTGTGGTGTGCAAAAAGCTTTTACGGCTTTTGAGCCGCGCAAGTGGAGGCTGTTTTGTGGTAATCAGGCGACGGCGTAGGTTATTACGCGTGCTGACTTTAGCTTTAGTTTTCAAACAGTGGGTCTTATAGCTCAAAGTCCTATCCAAAGTTACACCAAGGTACTTAGGATGTGGACAATGTTCAATGACGGTACCTTGCCAGCGTATGTTTAGAGTACGGTTTGCTTGGCGGTTGCGCAGGTGAAATGCACAGACTTGAGTTTTCGATGGATTGGGTTTCAAGCCATTCGCCTCATAATATATGCTAAGTTGGTTCAAACCCATCTCAAGATTTTCCTCAGCCGCTTCAAACGTTGTCGCTTGTATAGCCAGAGCCAAGTCGGCCGCGTACAAGAACCGTTCTGTAGATGGGCTTCTAGATTTGTCGTTGGTATATATATTGAACAGGGTTGGGGCTAGGACGCTTCCCTGAGGAAGGCCGTTTTTCTAACAACGCCACCTGCTCTTCGTCGTGTGTAGATGTACCTGGAATCGACGATTGCGAAGAAGTTCTCCCAGGATGCGGGTGAAACCTACATCGTTGTTAATGGTTTTCACTTTGACGAGAAGACGTCTGATGTTCACCGTGTCATAAGCGGCTGATAAATCAACAAGAGCAAGGCCCGTTACCTTATTATCTTCGAAACCATTCTCAATGTGTTGTGTAAGTTTGAGAATTTGACTGGAGCAGCACTTAAATAATAATAAAAAAAAAATATTCATAAAATATAGATAACATACTATTATTCTAGAACAAAAAAGGATATAAATAAGTATTTCATAGTTTTTTTTAATTTAAGTTTTAACCAAAGTTTTAGATTGTCACTTCCGTGGATATGATACACTTTTTACACTGATTTCATAAAAAAAAATCCTGAGTTTTATTTGTCAAAGTCAATTTGTAAAAAAGGAGTGCAAATATTATCTGGAATATTTCTACTATTTATTGATAGCACATATTAATGTATCAAAAGCTACTAAGAAATTCATAAACTTTGACGTTAAGTTTGAGATCGATTTTTTTTTGTCACTTCCATGGCCTGTAAAAATGAGAATCACCCATTTAGCAGCCCATTTTTTCTCTCGCACCGCCAAAGCAGATATCACTAGCATTTAACTCGTTGAAAACCATGATGGGCGAGTAGGATGTAGGACTATTTTCAAACGTTCAAAACGTTTCTAAGTCGAATTCACTGACATTTAGGTTGGAACTATTATTATTGTTTTTCGTATTGTGACGCGCTTTCGTGTCGCAAATATTCAGAATTTACAGTAGAAGCTCTTTTTCATCAATCTAACAGTACATTTGACGTCTCTTCAATGGTACTGTCGCCACTAAGCCCTATCATTGACTCTTCTAATCCAATGTTGCCCTACACATAGTCAATTGATCCCAAACAGGTAGAATCTGTTTTAAGACTGTAGGTCTGTTTACGCCACAGACAATTCAGGTTATTATACTTAGTTACTTACTAGACACATAAAGGTTTACAGCACAAATTTGCTGTCCCTGGCGTTTGGTATTTGACACGATAGTGCCCTACAGCATAAATGATGGAGCTTCTTATAACTGACCAACTTACCAATGACTATTATCATAAGCATTATCTTACATAACCTCACAGCTAATCAACAATACCGAGCATGTTTTAGATTTAATGCAGCTTTAAACTAGGCATGTGGATCAATGATTTGTGAATAAAGATTTCGGGTAGTAAAAACAAAAAAGTTTTCATGCAAACTTATATATTTTTCGTCATGGTCAATATCCTCGCGAATAAGCTTACAGCCAAGCTCCGCCACAACCGCAGCCTCCGATGCCGTTGATACCGTTGATGCCGTAGCCGAGACCAGCACCGTAGCCGAGACCAGCGCCGTAGCCGAGACCAGCGCCGTAGCCGAGACCAGCGCCGTAGCCGATGCCGGGGCCGGCGGGGGCGTAGGTGCCGGGGCTAGCGATGCCGGTGACGATGGGACCAGCCTCAGCACCGATGCCGACAGCACCGTTGCCGCAGCCGTAGGAGACAGCACCAGCACCAGCGGTGGGAAGGACACCCTCGATTCCGACGGTTCCGAGGAAAGGCAGGTTGCCGCCGACGGCCAGACCACCCTCGTACACGTTCTCAGACAGCACGGACACACCGACGGGGGGGATGGCAGAGGCACTGCCGACGGCAAGGCCGCCACCGGTGGAGGCGACACCGCCGCAGCCGCAGCCGACGCCGTTCAGGCCCCAGGCACCGTTGCCCCAGTTTCCGGCGAGTCCGGTACCAGCAAGACCACCGATACCACCAAGACCACCGATACCACCAAGACCACCGATACCAGCGAGGCACTGGCTGAAGGCGATCTGCGAATTTAAATGATGGTTGAAAAAACATTATTTCTTGGTTCCAGTGGGAAACGCTTTATCAAAAGCCTAATCCTAACTAATATAGCAAAAAATCCAAAAATGAGTTTAATTGTTTTTATTTTTATTCGCGTAAACGTTATCAGGGGTACAAAAAAAGGTAAAAAAGGTTCATCCAGAAAAAGTTCCCAAGGCATAAAAAAATAACTTTAACATGAGCGAAGCTGCGGGCAGAAGCTTGTAAACAATAAAACTAGTAGACATTATGAATTAACCTTTTTCTTGTAAACATATAAGACTAGTGAAGCTGATTGATAAATCAACGTAGACTCTTGAAGGGAGAGTATGTTCTTTATCTACATAGTATAGAAGTGTATTGTGAAAGGATTTCCCACCGTTTGCACGACATCCACTAGTCTTTAGACGTTACTCAGTACGCAAAACCTAATTGCATTTTACCATCCGTGGAGGGTGTAATGAGTGTAAGTCAATTTTCTTTACAGATTTGGATGTGTAAATACACTTAAGTAATTCTTAGCTAATTATTGGACCTAGGTTATTTATGAAATGAATACAACATAGGTCACCAGCCAACTTCCTCAGCTTTAGATGAAATTACATCCCAAGAAAATTATTAATATTTTGTGATTGATTGAGAATCTCAAGGAATACTATGAAAAACCAAATGGAAGATTTTAACGAAAATATTATAGGTTCAGCTTTAGCTTTGTTTTTTTTTATCGTTATATCGAAAGGCTGAACGAGATCGCGTTGATCGATAAGTTCGACTATTGTTACATTATTTTTAATGACTTTTTCATCAAGTTGTAATTGTTTGTATAGAGTGCAATAAAGGTAGGTATATCTATTTATCTTTATGAATTTTTCACAAAAAAGTAGGTATAGTGGTATATATATTCCATGGGTAAAGAAGGGATGCACAATCAAAGAGTTATTGAATTTAAAAACCTGAAAGGACTTAAATTCAATAACTCACAAGGATACAACAACAATAATTGACAAGGGTCGAAGATGAATATATTAAGGGATCGAGTCACACAGACGTTTTGCAATTTTTATATATATTTACCTGGGCCAGAAGAGCCTGGGCGCAGAGGACAAGGATAGCTTTGGCGGCCATTTTTTTTTTGTTGCTTGTACGGAATTGTACTTTACAATGATCGAATAAAAACAACACAATCCTTATATATTCCCCATTATCACAACCGTTTTAGTTATGAAACAAACATAATAACATTCTTTTAGAAAAACCTTCAATTTATCAATGAAGTTACAAAACTTTATTTATTACACGTGTTTTTTTATTTAATATACCAAAACAAATCATTATTTAATTTTAGATGTCCTTGGTAGTGAAACAATTCGTTGTGACATATTTAATGAAAATAGTATAAAAACGTAAATATTTTTCTGTGAGATCATTCTGAACACCTTCAGTTAAACTAAACATGTCTTCCTACGGTCTTTTGCTCCTGTGCATCCAGGCTTGCCTGGCTTTCGTAAGTATTACATCGCTACACTCCATCACCATCCTTTCAAAAATAACAAAACCATTAGCTCATATCAGTCCACCGCTGGACATAATGTTTCCACTAATGTAAAGGGCGATATGTAAGTAATCCTGATGCTGGGTGTGTGGGTTGGGGATCACAAGACACAACTTCTCATAACGGCCAGGCATTTAGCTATGCTGGTGTATGGCTGCGCTACACAGCTCTCACCTGGCGGCCAGAGCCCGGCTTGTTATTGAGAAGGGTGTACCACGGGCAGGTAAGGTTGGCTTAAGTTCCTAAGATGGAAGATGGAACCCTTTGCCGCCCTTGGTCAGATGATATTTCATCGCCAAACCCTATCAACGATTGCCAATCGATTAGCCAGCTACGACTCAAGACATCAAATACAAAAAACAAGATCTGCAAATATCTAGTAATTTATTAATACTTATTGCTAGTAGTGACTAGCTTCCGCCCACAGGTTGGCTCTCGTGGTATCCAGATAAAGTTTTTGTCTTTTTATTCCTTGTCTATAACAACATTATGCCAAGTGTCAACTCGACTCGATCATTCAGTAGTTTTGGCGTATAGGACAAACAAATATACGACTTCATTCCTATTTAGTATCAAACTGTGAACTCGTCACTACTAACTCAATTTGACGATAGGCCCCTGACAATACGATAACACAAGGCAAACCTGGACTAAAAAATCGTGATACTTCCAGGATTCCATACGAAATACTTTAAATTATAACTTAATTTCAAGGGTCAATAACAATTGTTTTTTTTTTTCAGAACGCCGCCACCGCCTGCGGTTGCGGTTATGGCATTGGAGCCGGTCTTGGCTACGGTGCTGGACTCGGCTACGGAGCTGGTCTCGGTTACGGAGCTGGTCTCGGCTACGGCGCTGGCATCGGTGCTGGTCTCGGCTACGGCGCGGGTCTGGGAGCTGCTGGTCTCGGTGCTGGTTACGGCGGCGCTGGCGTCGGCAACGTGGCCGTCGCCGGAGAGCTGCCCGTGTGCGGCTCCACCGCCGTCGCTGGTCAGGTCCCCATCATCGGCGCCGTGCAGTACGGCGGCCCCGTGTGCGCCGCTGGTGCCGTCACCATCGCCGGAGACTGCGCTTGCGGATGCGCCAGCCCCTGCGGCCGTGGCCTCATCTACTGAGATCTATCTACTGAACCGGATAATAAAATGATGAATCAGATGTTAATTTTGTTTTTATGTTTTTCAATCTCCTTCTATCTAATTATATAAAATGGTAAACCTACTATATGTATACGCACAGCCCAAATCGCTTACCCTTAACCTTATAATTGTAAGCATCCCTATAGTAACAGTATTTATCAATGAAGCATCCACTAAGGAAAGATTTTAGAAATTCCACACCTAAGAGGGGAAATAGGGGATAAAAAGTTGTATGAAACTCCGCCAGCTTAAAAGTAAGGACCCAAAAATTTCGATTTAGGTTGATGATATAATTTATATGTGTCTTAGTGTTTTTGATAATTCCACCTCTAAAGGGGTGAAAAGGGGAAAAATGTATTTGACAAAATCCACATTATCGCGAGTGAAGCCATGGTCGGAAGCTAGTTAGACATTATTGTTTATGGCTTCTCAATCACCCCATAAAAACCAATAAGCACTTTCATGACTTTTCCCCATGATACTTACATAATGTCCACTATGTCTAGCAATGTATAGGCTGATGATGATGATGATGATGATGATGATGACTTACTTATCCATTATCTATGATAAATAGTGTATACTACTCCCAACGAATCTATGTTCATCTGAAGCTGGCTAAGCTAGCAAGTAGCACCTTAGTTCCTATGCTTGGTTCGGATTGTACTTTGAATGGTCGACTCGTTTGCTGAACCTAACTTCGGAAGGACATCAATCCGTTGTGACACCTCTATGGCTTATTACGTAGATCCATAAATATCATAGGATTACTTCCTAAAATTCAATGTGTTTAAAAAAACTCAGTTCAATGAGCGCAAACACTACGGTCACCTCTTGAAGTCCTGACCGACTTATAGGAAAGCAAGCAAAGCCCGTAAGACCATTAAGAAAAGGCTGAATATTTTAAGTAGCATTTTGCTGAATACTATCAACTTTTGCAAGATATATTATTTCAGTGAAAAAAGCAAGTGGCTTGCGTTTTGTCACGTGAAAAAAGAAATTAGTCACGTTCATCAAACAAGCTACAATGCTATTCACAACAGCAGCTCACTCAAAGAGTAGCAAGAAATTGATGTTTTTTTCTAACAGTATTTATATGTTTAAACGTAACTTAAAATTGCGCTGCGGGACAAATGTTTGCATGATCTGTAGATATTTGTCTCGGGTCTGGGTGTTTTCTATGCATGATATGTATGTATTTACAAAAAATATATATATGTGTATTATATCAATCATGTGGTTCCCATAATACAAGCTCTGCTTAATTTGGGGCTACGTGATGCTGTGTGATTACGTCCCGCATTATTTATTTATTTATTGATTCACTCATTATTATTTTTCATTGTTTTCTATAAAATAATTTAAAATCTATAGTATACTTTAAAATTTAAACATATACATATTCTAAATTTAATCCATTTAATACAACTTATTGTTTGATTACACTTAATAATTAAACCTTTATAATGTAAAGCTTTTGTTGTTATATATTATGTTCAAACGTCAAATTTTGCATGCAGTTTTGCAGTTTGCAGTTTGCATGCACACATAATTGAGGTATCATTAAGCATTGTGATTATTGTACGTAGTTCCTAATTAATTATGTTTAGTATTTACTTTGTTGGTGTAACTAAATAAATAAATAAATAAACAAACTCAAAGTCACATAACGTGCTATGGAGAGAGCTAAGCTCGCAGTCTCTCTGCGTGATAGAATTAGTAATTAAGAAATCCGTAAGAGAACCAGAGTAAACGACATAGCTCTCAGAATCAGCAAGTTCAAGTGGCAGTGGGCAGGCCATCCTTTCCGACTGAGGTGAACGCTACCTGGAATAGAAAGTGTAGAGAAACCCCCTACCAGATGGACCGGCTACATCGCCAAGATTGCAGGAAGCCGGTGTATGGAGAGAGCTCAAGACCGTTCTTCGTGGAAATCCTTGGGGATACCTATGTTCTGCAGTGGACTTCTATGGGTTTGATTGATGATGATGATGACGTTTATTTACTAACCTAACCAATGGTGTGTGTGTGCTACCTTTGACACTGCGCGAGAACATAGAGAGAAAGAAAGAATAAACCTTTTGTGCACTCCAAACATACAACTACTAACTAATAAATAAATAAATAAATAAATAATGCGGGACGTAAACACACAGCATCATGTAGCCCCAAGCTAAGCAGAGCTTGTATTATGGGATTGATATACTACGCATATATATATTTTTGTAAATAAATACATACATATATCATACATAGAAAACACCCAGACCGTGACAAATATCTACAGAAATGCAAACATTTGTCCCGCAGCGGAAATCGAACCCGCAACCTTCTGCGTCTCAGGTGTATCTTCGCCCACTGCGCCACTGAGGCCGTCTAATGTGCGGTTCTAGCTGGGATCGTATTTACAAATGTTTTTAAAAGGGGATATGTTTATGCAAGAGAGTAGAGCACGGAAGGCTCTCAACTTCAATATTAATGTAAATACCACTAGATATGGGTCACTAAAAGAGTGATGAGTATGAATGTAACTGGATGTACGAGTAGAGGGAGGCCGAAGAAGAGATGGATGGATTGTGTGAAAGAGGATATGAGAGTGAAAGAAGTGAGTACAGAGTTGACAGCCGATAGGAGTGAATGGAGAAAGAAAATATGTTGTGCCGACCCCACCTAGAGTGGGATAAGGGCAGGGAAATGATGATGATGGGTCACTAGTAGGCGAACCCCAGAGGTAACTAAGTCCACTCTCTTTAGGCGGTGGATGGCAATCATCATTATCATCATCAGCCTATAACAGTCCATTAATGAACATATCCTCCCCCAATGTGCGCCATTGCGCCCTGTCCTCAACTCGACGCATCCAGCCTCTACAAGCAGCCTTTCGCAGATCGTCCCTCCACATGGCCGGATACACTACGTGGCAATCTATTATTATTATTATTATATTATTATAAGCCTGAGTTGTCCCACTGCAGGGCAAAGGCCTCCCTTCCCTCCTTCCACTCCTCTCTATGAGTGCTGTATTTTGCCAGTCTTCCATATAGGAGTCCAGTTCGTCTCTCCATCTTCGCCGCGGTCTGCCACTATTGCCGTGGCAATCTAGCCATGTTTTATTTTTATGATGCCTGAAGATGCTCCTTAGGGCCGTGGTCACGAAGTCAGCGGCGCGGCGCGAAGGTACGGCTTGTTTAAATGCATAGATTTGCGTTGGCGCAACGCTTCAACGCGCAACAATTATTTTGTATCAAAAATAATTATTTTATATCCCAAATAAATGTTATTTATTTAAAATATGTTACTAAAAATTACATAATTATTAACATAATATTTAATCTGTAAAAATTTTTATGATTTTAGACAGATTCTAAGGTGGTTTTACTAATTTCAATATTTAATTTGAAAAATACAACAGTAATTACTATTTTATTCAACAACAACAGCCTATATCAGTCCACTGCTGGACATAGGCCTCCCCTAATAAGAAGGGGGATATGCCCATAATCCCCACGCTGGGCATGCGGGTTGGGGATCGCAGAGCACAGCTTCTCGCACCACCGACGCTGCTGCCCTTATTTTATTCAGATAAATACTTATTCATTCTCACAGTATCTGATAAAGACATGAAGGCTGCATGTGCCTGTAGTTTTACTGGCATGGCAACCCTTCACACTGAAACAGCAATGCAGCTTCACGGCAGAAATAGGCATGGTGGCAGTACTACCCTGGATAAGCCCTTTACAAAGAACTCTACTACTAAAATGTAATTCCATTTCTTTTGAGAGTTTTTCTACATTCCAGAAAGTAACCGAAACGTGACTTTTGTTTTAGGTTCGATTGATAAGATGTAAAATATGAATAGATATCATATATATATATGAATAGATAGAATAGATTTTGAAAGAATTTCTGTACCTAGATTTCATCCTCGTTGGAGCTGGCTTGAGAGCAACTCTGGTGATTATTAGCCACTCGAAGGTCTCCGCCATAGCTCAACAACAAACCGGGAACAAACAACTTAACGTGTCTTCGGAAGCACGGTAGTTATCAGATCTAAATGCCACTAAACGGGCATCCATTCAAGTAGCAACCAGGCGAAATTCTGCGTAACCAAAATGATCTGCTTAGCTACATTTAAAATGAGAAGGGAAGGAGAATATTTTTTTGTACGATTCATCAATAAAAAGCTATGGCCTTACTTATACTAATCTGTCAAAAGTTAAACAATGTTTAAACTATTGCCATCTCTTACCATTAATTAATGATAAACAGTGACAGGTCTAACTTTAAGTAGCGTTTATAAGTATGACGACTAGTTTATACAGGATACAAGGTTTATTATAAAACTAAAATACTAATTGAATGGGAAGATGTTGATAAGCCGCGTGGACATGTGGACTGACTCGCTGTGAGGCGCCCGAATCCCACTATAGTAGGTGCGGCAGAATGCAAAGCTAGCATTCTTGTACGGCTGGACCGTACATTATGTAAGGAACATTATATTGAAATTTCGTACTACGATGAATAATAGACCTCGACCCATCCAGCTTCTACCAGTAGCCTCTCGCAGATTGTCACTCAACCAAGTAGGTTTGGAATGGATCCCATTTTGCATTTGATCAACTTTTTCCGTTCCATACAATGAGTACACAGAACAATATTTCATAAAAACATGTACATAATAATTGCTGAATTTCATAAAACACATAAACTCATGACGAATCACAAAATCCTGTTTTAAGCTTATTGGAGTTTTCTCGTCACCCATACCACAGTTTTTGTTTATTGACATAATAACTAGAACGGCTTACAAAAATATTACTCTCGTGAAGATCAGTCAGTTTCATAAAACCTGTGACCTGAACATAAAATGTCGCGTCTAGAAATGACCTTGAAATTAATTGTGTCTTAATAAAAAGTTCTTACTGCCGGATATCATGTGCATTTAATAGTTTTTTTCATTAAAGCCGTAGAATTTTGGCTGGGTATTTATTTTATACTTTTAGGCTAGGATCTATTAGAATACTGGCGCCATTAAACAAAAACCAACCGTATCGTCTTAGTTTCTCAATTATTCTAAAGTCACAAGTCACTACGTATTTTATACTGGTGGTTACTATAGGAAAAACATTTATATTATATTATAGACGTCATCAATAACAGCTGGATTGTCTCTATAACTAAAACTGAAAATAGTGCTAGAATTGACCAATAAAACAGCCAAGGCGGCAAGACCTAGACTTAAAAATCTGTGGGCAAGACCAACCAAATAAATATACGCGGTGACAGTTTTATTTTTGATAGTTGACATTGGCACGAGAGATGCAAAATGTGGGTGAGAATGCGGGACACCATTTTTTTCATCTTGAACGACGGTTTTCAATTTTATTAAATTTTATTTTCTAATGTATGTCGTTTAATATTCATGGTATTATAACCGATAAATGTTAGTTAAAAGACACAAGTATTAGTTTAATGGAATAAAAGAAGATTGAACGGGAATTCTCTGATGAAGAAAATTTTGCGCCGATCGTCTTTTGTTATAGTCGCCATGGCTATAGCAGAAAACAGGACCTGACTGAAGACTGGACGACTGGACTTATAAACCGTACTACGTTGCCTCATATTATTATGAACAATTATTATACTTGATACTGACGAAATTGTGGATAACTATCCCAGAAGCCATTTAATAAAGAAGTGAAGTGAAGTGGGTGAGAGTGCGTTCAATAACCATGATATGGTAGGGTGTATTGCGATCAATATTTATTATTAATTTTCCAAGTATTCCGGGCTTTAATAAATAAAGTTATTTGATATAATTTCAATACTCCATTATGAAGAATATTTTTACATAATTCGCATTTTTAATCGCTTTCATTTATGGTCAGGTCTGAAATGACCGGCCTTCTTTGGTTAACGAAAGTATTCAAATAGTGCATCCTACACGTCATGACATACGGAGCCGAAATGTGTAGCGCGCTGTAGCACGCTGTAACTCACCTTATTAGTAGAGTTCTTTGTGGAGGGCTCGTCTATTCAAGTACTGCCACCATGTTTATTTCTGCCGTGGAGCAGCAGTGCTGTGTTTCGGTATGAAGGGTGTGGGTGCGGTGCATGTGCACATCATCTTCTTGCCTCAAGTTGATAGAAGCAGGGCGTGCTTCGTAGATTACGTACCAAAAACCGTTATTAACGATGCAATGCTTTATGATAAGTAATGGTTACCGCATAGCATCAGGTCGACCATGCGCTTGTTCCATCTTCAAGTAACATAAAAAAGCTATGCGGAGTTTCCCTGAAAGATCGAGATTGATCTCGCAACGAGACTGACAGAGAAGACAGAGTTGTTGACATGCCTACGCTGATCAAACAAACTAGATCCAGTTAAAGCGGTCCAATTTTTTTGTATAGCATAAATATGGCGCATATCTATTTTGAACATATAATTTATGGATTTGGTAGGTAGGTACTGCAGGGTTAATTGATGAAAATATTATTTTAATCACATCACAGTGATCACACTAATCCTATCCTTTTTACTCCTACTAATCATACTTCCTACTTCAAAATAGAGAGAGTAGATGTCATGTCGTATAGGTAAAGGAGACTGATTTGGAGAGAGGCAGATGGAGGGAGCTGCATCAGTTACACCGACAACAGCAAAGCTCTTAAGTAAATGATGATGATGAATTCATAATATAAATTTGAATGTTTGCGAGCTGAGGATGGATGAATTGATGTTTTTTACTCTTGCACACAAAAACTACTGAACGGATTTTGATGAAACTTGGAATGTACATAGTTTGTGACCTAAATTAACACTTCGGCTACTTTTTATCTGGGTACCAGTCGAGCTAAGCCGTGGGTGGAAGCTAGTTTCTTTATAAGTAAGTACACGAATTAGGCATGAAAGTTCATCTATTATGTAGAAATGATAGAAGAAAAAAGGTAAATCCACTTTACGTGCTTCGCAAAGGCATGGGATGTACATTAGACATGTTTCAGAAGCATTACCTAACCGATTGCCTAAATAGGCCACAAATTTAATCATAAAACAAGTAATTACAAAACAATAACGTAATAAATTATCAACAATTTGTTATAACTAGGTAATTATTTTGTAAATTGACACATATTTTGTATAAAACAGACGACACAGCAGCTTTCACACATTCACATAATAAAATATGGCAGCGAAATATATTCTGGTTGTTTGCGCCCAGGCCTGCTTTTTGCAGGTAAGTTTTTTATAAAATCAGCATTTTAACATAATATATAATACTGGTAGTTCTGCGAACCGTAGACATCGCAATCTTTTTTACAAGTAGGAAATCGAATCTTATAAGGCGAATATAGAAAATAGAAATATAAATAATTTGAATATATCCAGTAGCGCCCTTTTTTCCCCTTTTTGGAGGAAACAAACCAAAAATCCCCCATGTCGGAAAAATTTTCTTAAGTTGTAAAACCTGTGTACCAAGTTTCGTCCAGGTCGGTTGTAAAATACGACCTATAGAAGAGTATCAACAAACTGGCAGACGAAAGCAAATTTTACCAGACTTGAAGTGGAGACGCTTCGCTCTCTCGGTCAAATCAAATATACATACATAAGTAAAACTTTGAAAAATCAGAAGCATGTGCTTTAAAATAAACCATCCAGTATTAAGTCTGATAAACTTAAAGACACCTAGTTTCAAGAAGTATTTTTTCCTGACTGTATGGGCAAAGGGAAATCGTGTTTAGATAGAGCATCTAAACCAGCCTCAGCTAAACTAGTCGGCGCAATCCACTGGAAATACACAGGGACTCATGGAGCTCATTTAACTAAAAGTTTTCTAACTATAAATAAGTGAAGGAAACCATATTAATTAATGAACCAAGTTAATGTTAATGTTTCATCTCACAATTGATTTGGGTTAAAATATTTACTCTATCGGCACAGAAACCTAAAGTGAGTCTTGGCCTCCAACATGAGAACTCTCCACTTTCCCCTATCCGTTGATAATCTTGCCAGTTGTCGGCTCCAAGTTCGCGCAGGTCGGCTTCCACCTTATCGGTCCAGCGATACTTAGGAGCACCAACCGGTCTGCACCCGATTGGTCGATCCAAGCTCTGTTCACGTTGCCTGTACATGGCCAAGCAACCAGAGGCGGTGGGTTTTGGATTCTTCAATAATGTTAGGCTTAGCCACTAGATTTTCGATTTCGACATTCTTTTGGATCCTCCAACATACTCTTTACTGGACCTAGGATTGTATTATTGGATTGAGGATTGGGCAAGAATCAATACCGTTATTTCGTGGAGAAATAGCTGCTACCACTTCTGTACACACTGAGATAAGGTCTAGCTGGTCTGGGTTGGAGCCAGTCTGATATCTGGCCTTGATATAATTAAGTACTTAACATAATACAAGCTCCGTACGAGGTTTGAAAATGCCCAGAATTATTTAATTAATTTAAACTAAAAATATTTTTTCTTTACAGTCCATCATGGGTCAGTGCCTTGGACGAGCTGGAATTGCCCCAGGTCTAGCGGCTCCTGGCTTTGGTTCAGGACTAGGCCCAGGTCTATACGAGGGCTTCGGCCTAGGATGTGGAGTATCATCCACTGGCGGAGGCTTCCCAGTCAGCAGCGCATCACCTGTCGCCCCAACTGGAGTGAACGTCGTCTCAGAGAACTTGTACGAAGGTGCTCTGCTAGTTGAAGGAAACCTTCCACTCTTGGGATCTGTTGGGTTGGAAGGCGCGTTGGGTACCGCTGGTGCTGGTGCGGTGTCTTACGGGTGTGGTGATGGAAGCGTTGGTATTGCTGTTGAAGAGGGTCCTATTGTGACTGGTATTGTTGCACCTGGACCTGCTGGACCTGGCTTGGGTTATGGTCTTGGTCTGGCTGGTCCAGGTCTGGCTGGCCCAGGTCTAGGCTACGCAGGTCTAGGTTATGGCACGGGTTTGATCGCTGGCCCTGGTTGTGGTTATGCGATATAATTTAAAGTTTTTATTGTTTTATGAATAAAATTGTTTTTATACCTTATTTTTGTTTATTGTTTCTATTATTTATTAAGAATCCTATTAACATCGTCCTCGTCATTAGCAGCAGCCTTTGCAGTCCACTGCTGCAAATTGGTATCACTTATTGAGAGGAGTCGCGCTGAATTCGATTCCCGTTATGGGACATTTTTTTATCTTTCGCACATTATTACAAGAACAACAATCCAACTTTATGATAGACTACCTAGTTTTATGTAGAATGAAGTACCTAAGTCTATATTTACTGAAGGGGACACTTTGATCTTTGTAAGCACTATTGCACTGTTTTTTAATTAACATTGGCTCAGAAGGCGAGTCTCACTCTGTCCGTGTTATTGAGGGAGCTGGATGGCCTAAACGTTCACGTGTTGATGAATTCTTTGTTCGTTAGCTTCTACGTATTTTTGAATAATTTTGTAGACGAGCTCTATATTCAGATCCCGGTGGAGGTCAGCTTTTCTTACGTACCAGGGTGTGGGACAAAATGTCACGTAGAGATGTTGATTCCGGCATCCTTAGAACTTCGACAACACGAAGAAGATGCATTAATTTATTCTTCCTACATATTAAAATAAATAAAGCTGGAACCACATGACTGATTTACTTAAGCGGCATAAAGCTAAGGCACAGGCCTCACATGTCAGACCTGGCGCGGGCATGGCGCGGGCGCTTTCCTATTCCATTCAAGTTTAATACAAAATGCACGGAAATAAAGCACAATTTAGCTCGAGGACTTCGCGTCATAACCACGTCCGATCAACGACATACAGTGTGTCCTAAATTATACTTTATTTCCATGCATTTTGTATGAAATTTGAATGGAATAAGAAACCGCCAGTGCCATGTCTGCGCCCGACGCTAGTCACATTCATCGGGCACGGACATGACACGGACATGGCACAGGTGGTTTCCTATTCCATTCAAATTTCATACAAAATGCATGGAAATAAAGCACAATTTAGGGCACATAGTATGTCGTTGCTCGGACGTATGACGCGCCTTTTCGGCGCCCGCGCCCGATCGCCGCCAGATGAGCGTCAGATGGCCGCCAGTTCGTAGTATGTACTTGCTTGCGACATACGTCTGTTAGTGATGTAAAAATGCGTGACGAATGACGATATCGAATTTAATATTGAATTTTGTGAATTGATTGTAAAATATGCAACGCTTTATGATCATTGTCGTTCCAATTATTGTAACTGAAATGTTCAAGATAAATTGTGGCTGGAAATCGGAAAGAGATTAAACCGGTACTAAGATTTTTTTATGTAATACCCATTGTAATACTAGCTGATCCTTGTGCAAATTTGTTTGCGCGTATTTTCTTCATCTGTATCAGGGCCCGATTTGGTAACCCGATGAAGAGGTTTTCGGCAGGGTTTTTTCAAAAGCTTAGTAATTTAGTAATTTCAAAAGCTTAGTTAACCCTCTCCGTATGGGTTACACTATTATTTGATGGGTCTAAACCATTCAAAACCCTTTTGATTAGGTTACCTGATCATGAGGGTTATCAATAGTATTGGGTTTTGGTATTATTCCAAAACCCATTCCTTAGGGTTACCCTTTTTATCATTGTAACACGGGTTATACGTGGGTTATAGGAGATAAAGGAGAAAAAAAAATCGGTCAAAATATGAAAATTAATTGCGGTAATTGTGTTCTAAGCATTAAGGGCGGAAATACAGACTACTAATTGTTTATTTTACGCAATAATAATTATATTATAATAAAATTGGAATAAATTTTCAATAACAGCTGTCAAACCTAAATTGACCATATCTCGAGAACTACTTATCTTAGACTTGCCTTTACTAGCTCAAATGATAGCTATTGACAAGACCTTAATTTTCGATGACAGCTGTCAAACTTAAATCGACCATATCTCGAGAACTACTCATCCTAGACTTGCTTTTACTAGTTCAAATGATTGCTATTGACATGAACTTAATTTTCGATGACAGCTGTCAAACTTAAATCGACCATATCTCGAGAACTACTCATCCTAGACTTGCTTTTACCAGTTCAAATGATTGCTAATGACATGAACTTAATTTTTGATGACAGCTGTCAAACTTAAATCGACCATATCTCAGGAACTACTTATCTTAGACTTGCCTTTACTAGCTCAAATGATAGCTATTGACAAGACCTTAATTTTCGATGACAGCTGTCAAACTTAAATTGACCATATCTCGAGAACTACTTATCTTAGACTTGCCTTTACTAGCTCAAATGATAGCTATTGACAAGACCTTAATTTTCGATGACAGCTGTCAAACTTAAATCGACCATATCTCGAGAACTACTCATCCTAGACTTGCTTTTACTAGTTCAAATGATTGCTATTGACATGAACTTAATTTTCGATGACAGCTGTCAAACTTAAATCGACCATATCTCGAGAACTACTTATCCTAGACTTGCTTTTACCAGTTCAAATGATTGCTAATGACATGAACTTAATTTTTGATGACAGCTGTCAAACTTAAATCGACCATATCTCAGGAACTACTTATCTTAGACTTGCCTTTACTATCTCAAATGATTGCTATTGACATGAACTTAATTTTCGATGACAAGTGTCAAACTTAAATCCACCATATATCGAGAACTACTCATCCTAGACTTGCTTTTACTAGCTCAAATGATAGCTATTGACAAGACCTTAATTTTCGATGACAGCTGTCAAACTTAAATCGACCATATCTCGAGAACTACTCATCCTAGACTTGCTTTTACTAGCTAAAATGATTGCTATTGACATGCACTTAATTTTCGATGACAGCTGTCAAACTTAAATCGACCATATCTCGAGAACTACTCATCCTAGATTTGCCGTTACTAGCTCAAATGATAGCTATTGACAAGACCTTAATTTTCAATGACAGCTGTCAAACTTAAATCGACCATATCTCGAGAACTACTCATCCTAGACTTGCTTTTACTGGTTCAAATGATTGCTATTGACATGAACTTAATTTTCGATGACAGCTGTCAAACTTAAATCGACCATATCTCGAGAACTACTCATCCTAGACTTGCTTTTACTAGTTCAAATGATTGCTATTGACATGAACTTAATTTTCGATGACAGCTGTCAAACTTAAATCGACCATATCTCAGGAACTACTTATCTTAGACTTGCCTTTACTATCTCAAATGATTACTATTGACATGAACTTAATTTTCGATGACAGCTGTCAAACTTAAATCGACCATATCTCGAGAACTACTCATCCTAGACTTGCTTTTACTAGCTCAAATGATAGCTATTGACAAGACCTTAATTTTCGATGACAGCTGTCAAACTTAAATCGACCATATCTCGAGAACTACTCATCCTAGACTTGCTTTTACTAGCTAAAATGATTGCTATTGACATGAACTTAATTTTCGATGACAGCTGTCAAACTTAAATTGACCATATCTCGAGAACTACTCGTCCTAGACTTGCCGTTACTAGCTCACATGATAGCTATTGTTAAGATCTTAATTTTCGATGACAGTTTTTAGTTTGACAGCTGTCATCGAAAATTAAGATTTTATTAGTAACTATCATTTGAGCTAGTAACGGCAAGTCTAGGATGAGTACTTCTCGAGATATGGCAAATTCAAGTTTGACATATGTCATTTAAAATAAAGATCTTGTCGATAGCTATCTTTTGAGCAATTAACGGCTAGTCTAGGATGAGTAGTTCCAGAGATATAACCATTTACAGATGAATTTGTAGAATGAGTTTCAAGTGGAGCTTTGAGTTGAGTTTTGAGTTTGAGTTTTAGAGTGACAGTGACAATCCAAAATTATTATTCAAAATAGTTTTCAAGGTCATATTTTTTCTTTATAACACGTTGACTGCGGGTCTCGGAAATAACGCTTTACAAAATGCTCATTATGTGTACTGTTGGCTTTGCCTAATAAATACAATAAAAATAAAAAATAACGCTACGCAGAGTACTCTGCGATGATGCCCTATGAAAACTGGTTGAAACATATTTTTTTCTTTTTAACATATTGACTGCTGGGCCTCAGTCATGACATAACTGATGACTTATGAAAACTGAAGCACCATTTTTTTTCTCTTTAATATGTTGACTGCGGGTCTCGTATATGACAACGCATACTCTGCGATGATGACCAATGAAAACTGACTGAAACACAGCACTTTCCTTATGTTTTCAAAACTTTTCTTTAATGCAGTGACGCTTTTCCTTCAACCAAATAAAGCGATCCGAACTAATACCTAATGATTGATGACATCAATCAAGAGTCAAAATCTAAATTCCCCCACCCAGTGTCAGGCGTAATGATAATCATTGTGTAACATTAAAAAAAAACCTATCAAGAGGTAACTCCATTAATGAGGTTGACTCACTGAAACTCAAACTCAAACTGACTGAAAACCAAAAGGAACGGGTTACACTTTCGCTTGTGTTAGGAGGAGAATACCCAAACGAACTATATAACCCAATGAAGGGGTTTCACTTTCGAAGCAACTAACTCGAAATCGGGGTTGTACGGGCCCTGATCTGATATTAATTAATTGTATGCACGAGAGCAAGAGCATCTTCGTCTTCTGAGGATGACATGCTGACACATCGATATCGGACAACAGACTGCACTACACATGTGCCTCTGTCACGTCATTTCTGCGTCATGTCCGAGCCATGTCCGCGCCATGCCCGTGCCATGTCCTCGCCACGTCCGTGCCACGTCCGCGCCATGTCCGCGCCATGTCCGCGCCCGATATGTGTGACCTACGCCTAAGACAGGGACCTATTCTTACCCTAAGCATAGTTAAGTAATTTTCCTGTTTGTTTTAATTTTGCTGTACTCAGTAAAAAATAATGTATTATTTCTTCTTCTTGTTCTTTATTATGTAATTTTTTTTGGGGATAATATAAAAATTTTCTATAGAAAGCATCTAGACCCGAGACATTTAATTTGTAGATCATTATAAATTAAAAATATTTGTCTAGCGGAAATCGAGCATACTCTTTTGCTCTTTGGGCCTTACTTGCAAAAATCTAAACGTTGAACGAAAAACGATAAAAAGCTAAACGATCATTATCAAAAGATAAACGATGCTTAAACTATCTCTCAACATTGGATATTGACAAACAGTGACAGGGATAACTTTAAGCAATAGTTAAATTTAAGTAGCGTTTATAAGTAAGGGGATTTGTGACTAAATAGTTATTTTTGTAGTCATCATCATCATCAGCCTATAGCAGTCAACTACTGCACATAAGCCTCCCATAATGTGCGCCATTTTCGTAGTACTTAAGTAGTTAAATTGTACCTACTAAGTGAAAATTAACTTAACATAACGGACAGCAGTTACATGTTACATACATACCCTTGCCCCCCACTAGGACTCTCCTGTATCGTCAACTCTACGTAGTTATATTATATATAGTAGACATACTATATATGCTAAGCTATTTATATATTGGTAAGGTAGACATGTCGCTGATAGTACCTACCACGGTCCGATCCAATTTTAAAACAGTTTCGCTTGCAAGCAGGTTAGCTAGCTGACTCCGTCATTTCTTTTTCCACTTATTTTGACCAATCGGAGATACAGCATCTGTTTATTTTTGAGAAAGTCCTTTGTTTTTAAGACTCTTCGAATTTAAGTATAGCTTCTAGTTTGCGTTTACTAGTGTTTAAAATTTGATAAGGCGGGGCTAACAGCCAGTCGCTGCACATAAAATGCACCCTTATGATGGTAAGGTAGACTTATCGCTGATTGTACAACACCCAGACCCACTACAAATATCTACAGATCATGCAACTATTTTGTTATTTGCAAGAAGCAGTGTGCTTATCATACATTATTATGTATGACTTGAACTTGGTAATTTGCCGAAGAACCGATAACCGTTGCGGTAAACAAATTCTACGTAGTTGGCAAATGCCAAACCCGACCAAAGCCGTCCTCGAAACGTGTTCAGTTTAGTTCAGTTCATATATCCAGGAACTATTATAGACAATTGTATTTGGATTAAATATAAAATTAAAACATGTTGATTAAATAAAGTTGTATTTTAAAAACATTTAAAATAACAATGACCAAAAAAAGAAAATAAAATAAACTATATAAATGTAGACACGATATTAAAAAAAACATCCCTTCAACAAATATGGCTTTTGATAACTTTTATACCAATTGGCCAATTTATACCAAGTGTGTTAAAAAGTTTTACGGCTGACCGAAAGCCATGATGCCGAGAGCGATATTGAGCTTTGGGCATATGGGCGCCTCGAGATCCTTACGTTTTCTTTCGTGGTTTCAGAACTTGAGTATCGAGTCAGATTAACTTTATTTTCTTCTACTTCTCCTTTCCTTTAGCAGGCACTCATAATAATAACTTATTAGGATATAGTCCTTCAAACTAGCTGGCTTTAATTAGCTAAAGATTTTGTCACTATATTTTTGATGATCCACTATTTTTATCTGCCGAAGAACCGATAACCGTTGGGATGAACGAGTTCTTTAGTGGAGACCATGACTCGGCAAACGTTATGTACGTTGCCCTCAAGCCAGGTGGAGTGACGATTTGTGAAAGGCTGCTGGTAGAAGCTGGATGCGTCGAGCTCAGAATAGGGCGTAATGGCGCTCATTAGGGGAGGCATATGTCCAGAGTGGACTGCTTTGCTATATGCTGATGATGATGTTGATGACTATTTTTAACTTCCTATATCAGAGTAATTGAAACTAAGAACTTCTGTTAAGGCGACTATAAGGGTCAAACCTCCCTCTCACTCGCACTATTCAACATTTTTGAAGCTATAAAATCACTGAATGTAGATAAACAAAATACCCAACCTTCACGGCCTAGAAACAATACAAAGTAATAACAATACAAAGTTTTTGATAGGAAAACGTGTTGCGATCAACATGATATTCTTGCTGAACCTTTGTATTGTTATTTTCTAGGCCGTGAAGGTTTGCTATTTTGCATAACTACATTCAGTGGATTTATATCTTCAAAAATGGTGAATAGTGCGAGCGAGAGGGAGGTTTGACCCTTATAGTCGCCTTAAGCTGTTATTGATATGATGAATATTCAAAACGTGCTGTTGAACGCTGTGCTAAGTTATTTTGATTGAAAAGCACATCACAGCAAATTATGATGTTGTTTTGAAGATCTTTGTATGTTTGTTTGGTGAAAAGAAAAAAGAAAATAAAATGTTATGCTTTCGCGTTGCCTTGTTTATTGTCAATGTCAAGTGATCCTTCTCAGTAGATGCCAGCGTAGCCGTAGCCGTTGCCGCATCCGCAACCGCAAGCGCAGTCGCCGACGATGGTGACGGCACCGCAAGCGGGGACGACGCCGCCGTACTCCACAGCACCGATGATGGGGACCTGACCAGCAACAGCGGTGGAACCGCACACGGGCAGCTCTCCGGCGACGGCCACGTTACCGGCGCCAGCGCCGCCGTAAGCCGCACCGCAGCCAGCGCCGAGACCAGCACCCCAGCCGAGACCAGCGGCACCGATTCCAGCACCGTAACCGAGACCAGCTCCGTAGCCCAGACCGGCTCCGTAGCCCAGACCAGCGGCTCCGATGCCCGCTCCGTAGCCGAGACCGGCACCCCAGCCACCGGCGAGACCGGGACCAGCAAGGCACTGGCTGTACACGCTCTGTAATAAAATCATGTTTGTATCAATGCCTACCGAAGAACCAACAACCGTTGGGTATTTGAACCGTTGGGTTCTTGAGTGTAGACCGCGTTTCAGAAAACGTAATTTCAAACGCCCTTTATGGGTATACGAGTTCGTGAGTGTAGACCGCGTTTCAGTAAACGTAATTTCGAACGCCCTTTAAAT
Organism: Horisme vitalbata; assembly: GCA_951804965.1. Classification (NCBI taxonomy): domain Eukaryota; kingdom Metazoa; phylum Arthropoda; class Insecta; order Lepidoptera; family Geometridae; genus Horisme; species Horisme vitalbata. The sequence continues at coordinate 25,394,177 of OX638094.1, read as the reverse complement.
ATAGTCCTATAAACTAGCTAGGTTTAATTTAGCTAAAGATTTTCTCAATATATTTTCGATGTTCCACTATTTTTATCTGCCGAAGAACCGATGACAGTTGGGATAAACGAGTTCTTGAGTGTAGACAGCGTTTCAGCAAACGTAATTTAGAACGCCTTTCGGCCAGATGGAGTGACGATTTGCGAATTGTTAAAAGTGGGATTCGTTGAGATGAGGACAGGGTGTGGTGGCGATCATTACGGAAGGCCTATATCTAGCAGTAGACCAATAAGTATAGGTTGATAATGATGACCAAGAATAATTTATAACTGACGACTTTCTTTCCTGATTCGCTTCATTAGATGCGTGAGGAAAAAGAACCGGTGTGGCAAAAGAGTGGAAAAACAGCTATTTAAAAACTTTCAAACTTGGGAATTCTATGAATGAGTGAAAACAATGAAAATTGTGCTTCCTAAAATACATATTTTTTACTGTTTCTGTATCGCCAAGGACGAATCTGAAGTTTTACATTAACGCCTTCCCTAATAAGAACGGGCATAGGCCCATAACACCCACGCTGGGCTGGATTGAGCTCGGTTGGCAAAAGGAAACTGTTTAAGTCAAGATGTGTTCTAAAATAGATCTCAGAAAACTTGCTTCCATTCAGATGTGCCAATTTTATGACATTTTTATTAAAAAAAGAACTTCTTATTCTTTTTGTCATCTTCTTCATCAGCCAATAAAAGCTCACTCAGGATTTTTAGTGACTTACTGACTCCGAGAAATGAAAGTTATCAGTTCAACTCCTTTTTTATGCCAAAACTGAGGAAGGGAGAGGAACAGGCGGGCCACCTGAAGTAGTCACCGCTGCCCATAGACATCTGCATCACCAGAATCGCCATCCTTTCTAGCTAATAGTAGTATTTTTACTCATTACTAATAATGCTTCTACTTGTAAATTACTTATTATTAATTTTGTTCTTTTTCTCCATCAGCTAATAAAAGTTCAGACCAACTAGCAGTTAAGATAAATGGGGGTGTCTCCACTTACTTGGATCAGGCAAGCCTGAGCGCACAGGAGGAGGACGGCAAGGGTGTTCATGGCTACTGTTTCAACGGAAGTAAGTTCCAGAATGCTGGTTAGAACCTCGACTATTTCTTTTATACCATCCAAGTCTCCGTTTACGCAACCAGGACCAGAACAAACGTGAGATTGTGACCTATTAACTCAGTTTCATCATATTTTTTTGTTACAACTTTATCATTTTAAGCAATAACATTGGACCTAATTTTACTAGGAATATGACTGCAACAGCTAGAAAGTAAAGAAATTGTTGGAAAGTTGTGATATCCAGCGAAAATCAATGCTAATTTATTTTTAGGTAAGGAAGCGTACAATTCTGCGTTGCAAGTTTTAACATAGATAAGGATAGGTATAGGTATAAAAGACCGTGTTTCCACATTGTATCGGTAGTATTAATGATTTGTTTAGGTGGCTAAGGTCAAATTGCATAATGTTTTTTAGCGGTCAAAACTTCCATTTGAATTTAAACCCCTGATAATGTAGCTTATATAAAACGGAATGAGAGTGGTGGTGGCATTCTTAGATGTGTGCTCGAGGGGATAAATTGCTGAAATGGCAGCTTATACTATCTTTGCGTTGTGTGCGCTAGCTTTCATTCAGGTAAAAAATTAAAATACTTTCTTTAAATATTTATAATTCTAAAATTTTATCATTATTATAATATGCCCCCGCTACTGGGCAAAGGCCTCCTCCCACTCTCTCAACTCATCCCTCTCCAGCTGTGCTAAAATGATCCAGTCAGCAGGAATTTTGGTGAACTTGTCCCTCCATTTTGTACGTGGTCTGCCATGACATCGTCTCCCATTCCGTGGCCAGCTTTAATCATAACTCGTAAATTTCAACTCAGATCTAAATACGATCACCCCAATAATACCAGGACTCGCTTTCAACTGAGATAACGAGTCAATTCCTTGCCTTGTCAAGACAGTTACAAAGCGCCCATGAGTGTAAAATAATCATAGCACTCACACTTATATTAAAGAATGCGAAAGTTTGCGGGTGTTTGACACTTTTAGTAGAGTCCTTTGTGGAGGGCTCGTCCGGGGAAGTACTGCCACCATGTCACGGCAGACGTGAAGCAGCTGTGCTGTTTCGGTTTGAAGGGTGTAGGTGCCGGTGAAATTAAAGGCACAAGAGGCGTATCATCTTCATGCCCCAAGTTGATGGATGAAGTGGATGCACCGTAGAGCACGTTCCGAAAAATGTGATCTATGATGCAATGCTTTGTGAAAGGTAATGGTTACCACTTAACATCAGGTGGGAAATGTGCTTGTTCCTTCTTCAAGTAACATAAAAAAACTTGGAATATACAATACTAGCTGACCCGCTCGCAACTTCGTTTGCGTTTATACTCTTTTTTTACGTATGTCCTTTCATGTGAAATGTTTCCTAAGCCTGGTGATTTGACACGGAACCCTAAATATGAATGGAATAAAAAGTACCTACATATTACTACATTACCTACCCCGTAATGTACTCGTAGTTATATGTAGGTACCTGTTCCTGTTCCCGCTCTCAATCCTTTTTTCGTTCCTGTTTCCGTTGGCAACCCGTCGCCAAGTTAACAGCCGGTATAGATATGATGAATTTTTATATGCCTTACTCTTGATATGATTGGTTACCCATGCAAATTTTCATCACATATGCACCCTCTTTAAGTTTCATTTTCGCTACAAAAAGCAGCAAGTTCTTCTTCAGGGTCCCACCCATGGTTCAGCGTTTATTTATTTTCTTTATAGTCTCTGTAAAAAAATCTCAAGTCTTTATGTAAAAAAAAAACTTGCTATCCCCGTGGTATTCAAATATCTAAGAACGAATGAATGAAATCGAAATTTCGAATTCTAATCCGATTTAAATATTATTGTTTTATTTGACATTCCAATTTTGAAGAGTATTGCATTGCACCAAGCTTTGAAGGCTCCCCCACACAGGTGTGTTATTATCGGCGATAATATCGCATGCGCTACCTATTGCGATGATGCGTCCCAATTATTTACACATAACTGCGTTATCGCAGCAGTATGTAACTTTTAGCCGTCCTAATACATAAGGTACTAAAATTCTACACACTCATCTCACACTACATGCAACTATCAAAGGCATTGAAAATGTAATTTTGAAATAAAGCACACGATAAATGTTTACTTTATTGTACTGACGAAAAAGTGAACGGAGTGCAGAGTGGCTTCGCGCGTAAAGACCCTTCTACTGCCTACAGTTTTTGTCCGTCTACCTTCTACGATAGCTCAAGCTGTAGCTTAATTCAATCTCGAGATATCATTTTTTCCGTGATTACAGAGCTCAAAAAAAGTAATTGGGAAATTCTCGATCCAACAAAATTGTTGAATTTTGTCAAATTTTCAAAAAATTGTCCACATTTTAGAAATTCAAATTGCATCTTGAAGCCCTCCTGCAGATGCAAATATTGACATAATTATGACCGATCACTTTATTCACCTACACATCTTTTTTTAATGCATGTGACGAATTTACTTTCAATGTATGGAGTTTCAAAAATGTGACGAATTCACTTTATGGCAAATGTACAACAACCCCTCTCATATCTGCGAAACTACAGGCAAATGTCAGAATTTCATGAATCGGGGCACTATACTTGATCACAAAAACTTAAACATTTTCAATATTTGCGCATGCGATGTTGCGATATATTCTGTTATATTTTTTTTTTATATTATCGCCGATAATAACGTACCTATGCCCACGTATCTGTGTGGTTGTGCCTTTATTGAGAACAACGTTTTTTGAATAAATTTGGAATAAGTTTTCAAACACGACAGTGTCAAAATGAAATGGCATAACATGTGTCACTAAGGAGTATTGATATCAACTTCGATGCAAATCACCCCTAAGATAACTTTCTACCTCTTTTTAACCCTGTTAAGCGATAAATTTCAATAATATACGAAACACGTCTTTCATCAATTTTGTTAAAGAATGTTTATGCAAAATTTGAAGTAGATTGGACCAAGGAATCACGTTGGTCCATACAAACTTTGCCCACGTTTTTCACCCCTTTAGGGGTAGAATCACGGAAAATCCTTTCTTATCGGATGCTTACGTCATATAAAGAACACGCCCTCCAAGTTTCAGGTCTCTACGATCAGCGGTTTAGGCTGTGCGTTGATCCGTCAGTCATTCAGGACAAAGGATTTTATATGTATAGATTACCCTCCATTAATGTATTTTTTTCAAAGCCCTGGTATGCGGTCTTTATTATTTAATATTCAAAGTGTTCTGACGAAGTTTCAAGAAAATCACACCACGCGTTAAGATTTTCCCATACAAACTTTACCACCCCATTGCAACCCCATCGAGGCCTATTTTAAATTTTCAATGACACCAATCTTCATTGATTGTATGGAACAATACATGTCCCAGGTTTCAAGTTTCTAAGTTCAAGGAATACGATTTTTCATACAAACATTTTTACCCCTTTTCACCCTCTTAAGGGTTGAATTTCCAAAAACCGTTTCTTAGTGAGCGTTCACACTCTTTAATGAGTACCTGTACCAAATTTCAAAGCTCTAGGTCCTGTAGTTTCTGAGATTTCGTGATGAGTGTGTCAGTGAGTGAGTGAGGATAGTTCTCTTTTATATATATAGATTTTGTATAGTAACAGCATATATCGATGGTTTGTAACCTGAATTAATTTTATAGGCTTCTTTTTTCCGGTTACCACGCAAGCCAAATCGGGGGTGGAAGCTAGTTATCTGTAGATTATATAACTGATAAAATAACTTTTAAAAAAAATTAACCGACTTCTAAAAAAAAACACTTAATGCTGCTCTAAAAAGCGAAAAATAAACTTCATTAGATATTTAATTCAAAGAAGATAATAGGTACCTACTAATCTGTTTGTAGTTGGTGCAGTACCAATGTGTAAGTAGAGGCCGCCCGCTTCCTCAACGCTCACGCATTCACGCACGCGTTGGCTGAGGTGATGAGCTGAAGCATGTAGCCTATCACCTATCTAAATGGCTTAGCACCGACATGAAACAGATAAGTAGGTACCTATTTTCTTCTTTGAATTAAATATCTAATTAAGTTTATTTTTCGCTTTTTAGAGCAGCAATAAGTGTTTTTTTAAGTCAGTTAATTTTTTTTTTAAAGTTATTTTTTTTTGTCATTTAAATTGTAATTAGATAATGTTTATCTTAAGTAAACTAGAATCATGGGCAGACCAACTAAACGTGCCGCCCGCATGGGTGGCGACTCACGAAGAAAATTACAAGGGAGGATCAAGTTTTTTTAAGTTTTGTGGGAAAAGTACCCATTTCTCAGGAATCAAATTAATATGGACCCACATGTGAAGTATATTCTTTCAAACAAAATAAGAATTTCGAAAGTCGGTTTTCAATTGACGGATATAATGGGGAACATAGGGCGAAAATTATGAGGTTTTTTGAGTTTTGTGTGAAAAGTACTAATCCCTTAGGAATTTTGAAAATCGGCCCACGATTAACTGAGGTATCGGTGAACAAACATAAAATAAAACGAAAAAAAAAATGATTCCGACGAATTGAGTACCTCCTCCTTTTTAAAGTTGGTTAAAAAATCTCCAGTGACCAGACTTTTCATGTGTCTATAGCTAACCATGGATATATACTTTGACGTACTTCGATTACAGATAAGATAACGAATTTTTATCAGTTCCAAAAATTTTTCAGTGTCCATAATTTTTTTATCTTTGTTCAATCTGCTTAGTGGATTGCTTCTTATGCTCGGAATATACTCATCTGACTGTAATCATAGTCTCAATTGTTATATGAGGTAACATTATCTTTTAAAGTAGGTACATAGTTCTAGGTGCACAACATGATCTCCGTAGGGGGAACATAATAGTAAAAATTTAAGTAGTACTTCTTACCACGATCTTCAGCTTGATAAAGTGAGACATTAACTAGAGTTTCCAGCTGTTTCGACACCTGGTCTGATCAGCAGGCTCATCCCACTCGGTTTTTTGCTTTCTATTTTGCCTGTTATATCCTTTCCTTGCCTCTTATAATACTGGGGTTCCTGCGTGCAATATGTCCAAAATATAAGAGCATTCGGTGTAAGCAAATAGAAGACAGATATTTGGATCGTTCGTAGTTAGGACTTACTCAAACTTATTTAGCATAAACTCTGAACTATTTTTTTTATTATTTTGGTATTCCTTTACTTGTGATTCCGAAGGTTTTGCATTTTCCAAATATCACCAAACGGTAGGTAGAATCTTATCTACTCTGTTCGGCCGTATTCTTCCTGCCAATCCAATGATGTCTATTTTACCTTTTAAAAGGTTTATCACTTTTTTTTTTCTGTTTATGGTTCTCAGTTGGAAGCAATGCACTTTTCTTCTTTGATCATTTTAGATCTTGCTAAGCAGATCATATATTTTTTATACAATAGAAAATAGATTGGACAAATATAAATAACCCACTTACATTCAATCCAAATAGCATAACTCACTCAGATACAGCTACATAATTTTAATGTTAACATACCTACATTGATGATACGTATGTACTTATTCCACTTACTTATTTAAGCCATAGGAAGATGAAAATTGTGCCTATATAGAGAAATTTTAGCAGCTGTAATACAGGGTTTACCTAGCACGGCTGCTAAACAATATTTTTTACAAATACTTTATTAGGTACTATAATAATTTAGATACTGTATTTTCATAAAATATTTTCTTGTACTCTTTTTTGAACATATACTCATACTTATACACTTAAACTCTCTCATACACCCGCATACACATCCTAACAATATGTATGTTAGGATGTGTAAATGTATACCTAGTTATTAGTTAGATCTTTACCACGGTCTTTAGCCGTGCGTGCGCGATAGCAACATTAGACGTTCAAAATTTGGTATGAATTTGGTTGTGTTCCGCAATCCAAAAAATGATGACTGAAAACTTTTTGTATTCTTCACATTGTATTGTTAGTCTGTTCTCCTCTCAAGTCCGTTGGAGACTGAAAACATTTTTTGTGTTTTATATTATGTTGTTTTTGTTGTTGACAAAGACGATATCAGCTCGCGGCTACACCTGCCAGGGGAACGAGTTCTTACTGTTCATACTGTTTGCCAGCAACTTTATACTCAACCGGTGTCCGGAGGTAGGCAGTCTTTGTCAACAACCAAATTATGGTGGACCATCCAAAAACATACAATCACCTAAATTGCATTGTAATGTCACGCACGTAGGGAACGTACCCGAGTTGGCCACAAACATAAACAAAGAAGAAGAAGAAGTAACGTAACCTAGAAACTTTACAATGCAACACAATAGTTTTTCTGGAAGAAATCGCTTCCAAGCGCCTTCCACCGCCCATTTTTAAGTTTATGTCTGTTGTTTTTAAAATTAAGGTGTACAATATAGAATTTTCATTTATGCATTCATTCATATTTCCATGTTTTTTTACAGAATGCACTAAGCCAATGCTTGCCGTGTGGAGGTTGTGGATTCATCCCCGCTGCTTCCACGGGAGGCAGCTTCGTCGTCACCAGCTCTTCACCGGTCGCACCAACTGGAGTGTCCGTTGTATCAGAAAACGTGTACGAAGGTGCCCTTCTCGTTGAAGGAAACCTGCCTCTGCTGGGATCTGTTGCTTTGGAAGGCACCATGGGAACCGCTGGTGCAGGTGCAGTGTCCTACGGCTGTGGTGATGGAACTGTTGGTATTGTGGCTGAAGAGGGGCCTATCGTCACTGGCATTGCTGACACGGTTCCTGGATACCTCGGGCTTTACGGCAGCGGCCTCTACGGGCTTGGTTACGGCGATGGCTTGTGCGGACTTGGACTTGGCAAGGGTATCTATGGCCTCGGGTACGGAAATGGCTTCTACGGCCGCGGTTACGGGAATGGTCTCTATGGATTAGGTGGATGGGGCTGCTATGGCCGTGGTTACGGCCTCGGCGCTATCTACTGATGATCTCGTGTTTTCTAGAATAAATCGTTTCGAAAGTTTATCTGTATTATTTTGTTTTTACCTGATACCAAATAAGTTACCTGAAGTACAATAAGTATTGGAGGCTATTCTGAAAGATTTTAATAGAACTTGAGAATCCCTGTAGCGTAGTGGTCGAAGGCCTGCCTGAGACGCAGAAGCAAACAGGTTTGATTCCCGCTACGAGACAATTTTTTTTATGTTCTGCATATATTGGTCTCGGGTCAGGGTCTTTTACAAAAAATGTATATGAGTAGTATATCAGTCATGTGGTTCCCACACAAGCTCATACATATTGTCTAGGCTTATTTCTTTATTTATGTACCTTTCATAAAAATGGAGATGTGAGGGTAGAAAATGACATTTAGTCAGTAAAGGCTGTCAGATAAGAATGCAACCTAAATATTAATTCACGTGACGTGCAAAAACGATAAGGCACCTAACTGCTGAGGCAACTCGACACATACGGATTTTACTCTGACTGATTTTAAAAGTTTTGACTCTACCTTACATGTCTGATACCTACACTTTAAAGTTTCGTATCTTCGGTATCCGAAAATATATGCCATACATTGGATATTAAATTATATTTTATTATATATTTGACGGCCTCTGTGGCGCAGTTTATACCTATGTTCTGCAAATATCTGTTTCGGGTTTAGGTGTTTTCTATGTTAAGTATGTATTTATAAAAAAAATGTATCTATGTAGTTTATCAGACATGTGGGTCCCATAATACAATCTCTGCCTAAGCAGAGATTTATGATGAGATGAATTTATTTTTCGCTTTTGAGTGCTTATTTGGTTTTGAAGTCGGTTTATTATTTTTTTAAATAATTTATTTCCACTAAATACATAACTAGTCAATATTAATATGGCCGTAGAAATTAGTGCCTATACATAATAGCATCATGTAGCCCCAAATTAGTTTGGGGCTACATGATGCTGTGTGATAGTGTCCAGCATTATTTATTATTTATTTATTATGTGTAAAACTAATACCTATTATGTATAGGCACTAATTTCTACGGCCATATTAATATTAACTAGTTATGTATTTAGTGGAAATAAATTATTTAAAAAAATAATAAACCGACTTCAAAACCAAATAAGCACTCAAAAGCGAAAAATAAATTAATATAATTATTGTAAGCGCTACCCATTCATTTATTTAAAGTCGGTGCTATATGCCAGCCAAGTCTAATAGGTAGTAAATAGATACTATGTATGTAGTAAGTAGGTAGATACTTGTAGGTAGTATGTATTATATACTACTTATTAGACTTGGCTGGCATATAGCACCGACTTCAAATAAATGAGTTGGTAGCGCTTACAATAATTATATTAATTTATTTTTCGCTTTTGATGGCTTACTTGGTTTTGAAGTCAGTTTTTTTTTGAAAACTAATTTATTTTACCCTTTTTAGTGCAAAACAAGTATTAATTAAAATTAAGTGCAGGTAAATAAAATTTCATGTCTACATACACTATTGAGGAGTTCCCTCGCTGGAAGTCAACCCTGGGTGCATCAGCTAAGTCATGATGGAATTTAGAACATAGTTATTATGGTTAAATCCGTTTACAAAATGTTGTGTCTGTACTCTTCACCGTTGAGGAGTTCCCTCTGGAAGTCCCTGGATGCAGCAGCCATTGATATATACTATTACTATCGGCAGCAGCCATGTCATGATGGAGTTAAGAATAGGCTATATTATAGTTATATCCGTTTACTAAATTTCGTGTCTTTCCTGTTCGCCGTTGAGGAGTTCCACTATCCACCAGTACTAATAAATGGTACCAGTTTATTGCATTGTTACTAAACTTACTTAGTATGGAAAATTACAGCTCAATCGAAAACCGGGAAGTGGATCAAAATTGACTTCTAGATTTTATTGCATTGTTTGTTAGTTTTTCCTCGATTTCCTTGAGATTCCATCATCAGATTTTGACAATTTGTGAAAATAACGTCGAGTTTTCTCGTCACCCATACCGCAATGTTTGAAATCGAAAGTTTTCAATAAATGCGTCCTACCCATCATGACATATGGAGCCGAAACGGCTAGTCCACCAAGTCAAAGTCGCTCAGCGAGCTATAGAACTATTAATGAGCAATGAGACTATCCGATATAGAACTAAAGTTGTTGACATTAGGACAGGGCGCAATGCTGCTCATTAGGGGAAGCCTATGTCCAGCAGTGCACTGCTATAGGCTGAAAAAGTATCAATCCCTCAGGAATAAAATTTATATGGGACCACCTCTAAAGTATGATCTACGAAACAAAAAAAGAATCATCAAAATTGATTTATTATTGGCGGAGTTATCGCGGAACATACATACAAAAAAAAAATACAAAGCAACATGCAGTCGAATTAAGAACCTCCTCCTTTTTGAAGTCGGTTAAAAAAAGTGGAGAGGTGACTTCGGCTCTTGCAGCGTGGGCAGTCAAAGTAGCTACGTTCAATTCTATCGGAAATATTGCAAAATCAACATTGCGCAGTTGATTTTGCCGGAGGTTCTATGTAAGTACAATATCGTTAATTTTGAAAAAAAAATTACAAAGATTTTGAAGTAGATTCTAATTATGTATGAAGTTTGGTCACGTTAAAGTTTTCACGTAGAAACACTACATAATTCTACATTTTATTCTTGCAAGTTTTTTTAATGCTAAAGTTGGCAGACGAACAGGCGGACCACCTGATGGAAAATATTCAGCGCCACCCATGTACACCTGCATCACTAGAGGCGATACTGATCGGCTGGTGAAATGCCCGCCTTTTGAAGGACACCTTATCGTAGCTCTGTGGAAATCCGCAGTAGGGAGTTCGTTCCACAGCTTGCACGTATGTGGAAGGAAAGATCGTGAAAAACGTACAGTTGAGGAGAACCAATCCTCCAGAAATCTTCAACTTCCAGTATAAAATTCTCTTATCAATTCATGGATGCAAAACTCAAGTTTAATTCATTGAGGGAACATCATTTATTTTACAGCATAAAGGGGTACGGTTTAGTAGATGCCACGGCCGCAGGGGCTGGCGCATCCGCAAGCGCAGTCTCCGACGATGGTGACGGCACCAGCGGCGCACACGGGGCCGCCGTACTGCACGGCACCTATGATGGGGACCTGACCAGCAACAGCGGTGGAGCCGCACACGGGCAGCTCTCCGGCGACGGCCACGTTGCCGACGCCAGCGCCGCCGTAGCCCGCACCGAGACCAGCAGCTCCCAGACCCGCGCCGTAGCCGAGACCAGCTCCGATACCAGCGCCGTAGCCGAGACCAGCACCGATACCAGCGCCGTAGCCGAGACCAGCTCCGATACCAGCGCCGTAGCCCAGACCGGCTCCGCAACCCAGACCAGCTCCTAGACCCAAGGCACCGGGAGCGGCAATGCACTGACTGTACACATTCTGGAAAAAGACGAACTTATCAGAAACGAAGAAAAAACAGACGGTTTCGAAATTTTAATAACCTACAGAGAAACTTAGAATCCGGCTGATTTTCGTAAGATGAGAATATCTGTCTTAAAATTTTGTCTTTCTATGTAAATATCTTGAATTTCAGCAAAGTCACGCCTGAATATATTAGCGAAATCTTTCATAAAAACCAGCCCATAGCAGTGCACTGTTGAAGAGGACATAAGCCCCCTCTTACGAATCCCATTGAGTCCTGTCTTCGCATCGAGCTTCTACCAGCCAACCTTTCGCAGATCGTTACTTCACCTAGCCGGAGGGCATCTTACATAACTTTTGCCAAACCGCGGTCTTTAGTCAAGAACTCGTTTTACTCTAACGATAGTCGATTCTTCGGCAGATAGATAGAGAAATCTTTAGGATGAACAGTTCAGCAGTGGTTTTTCTACTTGTTAATGGTAATAACTATATCATATATTATTATTAGTTATGTTAGCCGTTCCCGCTATTAAATAGAAAAAATAATTTACCTGGACCAAGCAAGCCTGGATGCAGACCAACAAGAAAGCAAAGGTAGACATGTTGTTTATAGTTCTTTAGAAACACTAAATTGTGTGCTTCTCGCTCCCTTTTATACCACAAACATAAATAACAAAATTGTGAAAAATATTAGGAAATATAAAATTAAACGTGTCAGCCTAAATTGGGCAATTTACTATCGTTAACTTGCTCTATTTGTAAAGCAATAGATACAGTTCTTCTAGTATAAAACAAATAGCAGTTTTGAAAAGAGCCATTGTTTTATCAAAACCAACATGTACAAGGCAGCTATCGTTATTTGTGCTCAGGCACTTCTGATCCAGGTAATTATTCATTTTTTATTATGTAAAAAAACAATAAGAACTTATAATAGAAAGTATTACCAAGTACCCTTAATAAAATAATAGCTACCTACGCAAACTCTTGCGGCAGGTTTTTTTCTTAAAGTTAACTTTTGTTGAAATAATTAATGCCCAAAAAATTAACTCATTTTGGCGTAAATTGTGTGACTTTATCAAGTCATACGATAAAATAAATAAAGAAGAGCATACCAAACAGACTCTCAAATGAATCACTGAATTATAGGCACCAGCGTCCGAATGCCGTGGCCACATAATCCATGAGGTTAATCGATGTAAGGCTGCAGTAACTAATAATTATTGGCCTAGTATCAGTAGTTCGGTTATATATTAGTTCGATTGAACAATAAGACTTTTATGTCTCAGCATTCCAGTTAGACACGTCAACCGGACTTAAGAACTGCCTCTTGTTCGTTTGAGGCGAAAATCTTTTACTTGACATTGTTTTGCGTTTTTATCTAAAATGTTGGTACTCACTCTTAAGAGACCTCGCAAACACGACCGCTTTGTCGTCGCGCTTAGTCGCGAGCGTCTGGTTCAATTAAATATATCCCAGTTTATTACAAACTGTACTACCAGTAGTCTAACAATCGGACTAATTGACAACTTGCTTTTTTCCGATCTGTCCGGCTTGGCAAAATTTTGAATCTAGACCTCAATATTAAGATGTCTTGTGTTTTCAGTCCGTTTTCAGCGCTTGCGCTGGCATCGGAGCTGGTATTGGTGGACTCGCTGGCGCCGGCTGGGCTGGCAACGGTCTCGGCTGGGCTGGCAATGGCTTGGGCTGGGCTGGTAATGGCCTAGGCGCCGGCTGCGGCTGCGGTGGCGTCGCCTCCACCGGCGGTGGCCTCCCCGTCTCCAGCGGTTCCCTCATCGCCCCCGTTGGCGTGTCCGTGCTGTCTGAGAACGTGTACGAGGGTGGTCTCTGCGTCGGCGGAAACCTGCCTTTCCTCGGAACCGTCGGAATCGAAGGCATCCTCCCCACCGCTGGTGCTGGCGCTGTCTCCTACGGCTGCGGCAACGGTGCTGTCGGCATCGGTGCTGAGGCTGGCCCCATCGTCACTGGCATCGCCACCCCCGGCACCTACGCCCCCGCTGGCCCCGGCATCGCTGGCGGTCTCGGCTACGGTCTCGCTGGCCCCGCTGGCATCGGCTACAACGGCATCGGCTACGGTGCTGGTCTCGGCTACGGCATCGGAGGCATCGGCGCTGGCTGCGGCTGCGGTATCTACTGAAATGTCAATAATATTTCAACAATTCAAGAATATAATAAATGAACAATACAAGACGAAATTATATTTTACTGCCTTCTTCATCTTTATCATCATCAGCTTATTCATCCTGCCTAGGTTAGTTACCTATTTGTTTAGTAAAGTAAGCAAAACTTTTAGCCACTGTAGTTCATTTTACAATAATGCTGTTACCTAGTTTTTAGGTGATTATTGAACAAACATTATCTGTCTTTGCTTTTTCGTAGTTAGCTAGTGGAAACTCTATGCGGAGTCTTGGGACCGCCCGAAGGTCTGTGACATTGTCATTGGAAAGCCGGAAACAACATCTTAACATGCCTTCCTAAAACGTCCATAGCTTTCGTTTTCGAGCTAAATCTAAAAGTTAGTTTTTTTGGCAATAACCTATTTTGATTGAAAACCATTGCAACCTGCAAGAAAATTACATTACCTATGTCGTTTAATCAGTATATATTTAAATGAAATTTAGTAATTTCCATTTAACATAATATATATTTAAATCGAAAACGAAAACTGTCGATCGTTTTCGAATAGGGAAACTGACTGGATAAAAAAGCGTCACTCCCGAACTGGCGTCAAAGTTCGGGACGGGAGTGGGGGCTCGTGCCATCACGGCTATGTAAAAAGTGTACTAAGCCGTGACGTCACGCGGAACTTCAACGCACTATATCTTTGTAATTTTTTGTTTCATATACAAAAGAAAAAATACGTGTCCAATATTTTTTGATAATGTTAAAGACGGACTAATTAGAATGTTTAAGTCGCCATCCCTATTGTGCAACCCGTACCAGGGATACAGATCTACTAAAGGGTCATCCATCCAAATAGTGACCGGGCGGATGGTTGCTTAACCAATACGATTTGTTAAGCACAGAGATAACGGTCGATTAAAATCAATCGTTTGACCTACGTTGATGTTTAAGGTCATTCAAACATCACGTCTGAGTCTATCTATGTTGCATTCCAATGCATTTTATCACGTATTAATTTTCTTGTTAAATATATTGCAATGTAAGCTGATTAGATCAATGTAATTCATTTGAGTCATTGCTCTACTAAACTAAACTAGGGTTTTTTTATACCATGTAAATCACTCGTACCCGGATAAAAAGCAGGATCATTCAGAAATCAGGAAAGCCAGGGCCTTCTATGCAAAAATTCAACTTAATGTTTTTTTATTTGTTTTGGCGAGATGGAAGAACTAGAGTTACATCTTCACATTATCAAATCTAAACATTCGCTTTTATAATATGAACTAGCTACCACCCGCGGCTTCGCTCGCGTTAATTTAGATTTTGTCAAATATATTCATTTCCTTACCTTTTCACCTCTAGTAACAGTTTCGATGCCTTCGGGGGTGGAATTATCAAAAACGCTGACACGAATAAATTAATTCTCAATCGTCAACCAAACTACAAAATTTTAAGATCCTAACTTCGAAACTGACGGACTTAAAAACGTTCATCCCTTATTTAACCCCCTTATGGGAGGAATTCCTTAAAAGCATTCCTAAGTCTACGCTATTATTAGTATGCATCTACATAAAGTGCACAGTTTTAAGTTTCTAGGTCGACCGGTTTGGGCTGTGCGATAAAAATAACACCGTAGGACGGAGTTCCTACTGGAAGCAGGAAAGATGGGTGCTCGCTGCAGGAAGCATCATGTTGAAGCAATCCAGATTTTGTGGGATAGATGTAGATAATATTATTATTCAGTCAGTTTACTATTTTATACATTTAGATTTGTTTTTTGAGCTACACATCTAGCCCACAAGATCTGGATTGCTGCATCATGATGCTTCATGCAGCGAGTGCCCGGCTTTCCCGCTTCCAGTAAACTTCGTCCCACGGTGTCATTTTAGTGCTGCATATTAATACATAATTATAAAACGATAAGTTGAAAGATAAGGATTAGTAGGTTTAGTAGGTTTGCAGGATAAGTAAGATATTTTAATTCTTTACCTTTATTTCACTGCAAATGGATGTTTCAAATGTTTGTAAGTCTCCAAATCAGACTCAGCAATAGAAAAGTAAAGTAAAGAAACATTTTTTCAGTCATAAGTTAACATATAAAAATAAATAATGGAAAGTGCTTGAATCTCAAGAGACAGGGTTACACAATAAAGTTGCCACTCAGCGTATGCTGCTGAAGCATGAGAGCAACTGTAGCGCTGGTTTTCAGTGAAAAAAAAACCCGACTGCATAGACAGAAAGTTTTTAGTATCAACGTAGTCAGTTTACTACTATTAGTTCACCGTAAATTGAAAATGGCTTCTTACAGTCGCCATATTGGATTTTATTGAGATTTCATATCACCTTCGTGATCTAGACGAATCCAACGACACCTCATTAGTCAAAATCCGTCGAGCCGTTTGGGCTATAGCGACTGACAAATAATATTACAAACATAAATACACCCTAAAAACTAACCGACTGAAGAGAACTTCAGTCGGGTAAAAAGCAGGAATGATTTGACAGTAATCTTTGATTCATTTAAGAGTTGTGTCCTTTTCAACTGCAAAGCAGGCTCTTACTTCCCTATATGATATAACAGCTACTTTCATAATCATGTTATTTGGTTCTTGCTCATTCCATAACACTCTTTCTATTTCTAACATCATCACAGGTACCAAAATAAAGCAACGTTTATTTTGATGTTTCCTCGGCAATGCCAGTGATTGAACGCTGTATGCACCCGCACTCGGTCAGTGCGTTTGAATCCGAGGATACTGCGTTTCATTGCCCATTGACAAATCTGGAGTTTGGACGTCTATAGCTTAGTCAATGACCATGTTTTGGCACTGTAGGTAAGGATGGTCAGGATACACATGTCGATTGCGCTTAAATTTTGTATTTTATTATTATTTCAAACTTGACATTTGAAATGCAAGGGGAAGGACTTTCCTTTATGTGTAGTGAGCTTTTGGGGGGTAAGGGGGTGGGAGGGGTGGGGGAGGGGGAGGACCCTCTCCCTAAAAGGGTGAAGTGCGAAGAAAAATAATAATTTAGTTTTGAGGTTAAGTATGGAAAAAACGTAAACAATATACACCAAAGCACACTATCGGGAGAGGGGGGATTCGGTAGTGTTAGGGAAGGGGAACCTATGATCTATGACCACTCTAAAACCCGTTTCAAATCATAAAAATGGATTTTGACTAATATGGGCTCTCGCCAGAACTCTCACTCACGCATTTTTTATATACACTAGGGGTAGGGACCACAAGACTAGGTGGCATCGGGGTGCTCTGTGTCGGTTCTGTGTTAGATTTCGAACCTAATCTACTCAAGTCAGGGTGTCCTAGAACCTACTTTTGTGAGAAGGATTTCCGGGTGGTAATAAAAAAAAACCTAATAACCTACTGTTTATCTGTGTACATTTTTACACGACTAAATTCAATCAATCAAACAATCAACAAAAACCGGCGGGAAAACAACAAAAGATGTCATTGTTATTGTCAGATTACCTAATAATTTGCAATCAATAGCAAACAATAACATCAAGTTTGACGAAATTGCGTGAAAAATTGAAATTTTCATAAATTCATATCTCAAAAACTATTCGTTTCCGCACTACGCAATTTCAGATTTAGGCTTCCTAGGTGTAGCCCTACCTGTGACAAAAGTTTCAGCCGCCTAGCTCACTAAACATAAAGAAAAGCTGAGCCATGCAAGGAACTATGCGAGTATAGTGCAATATGAAAGAATTTCCTAAAAAATTTCGTCTACAGGGGTGCAAAGGGGAAAACATCTACTTTAGAAAAGACAAGATTATTTAGAAGTATGATGAAAAAACAAAATGAGTATCCATAAAAACTTTATTCAATACACAACAATAAACACAACGGCCTTATTAGTAAATCGCGCCGCATCCGCAGCCACCATACCCAGCGTACGGAGCACCAATCAGACCTGGACCATACGCTCCAACTGCTGGACCATAGGGGCCAGCAGGCAGACCAGGGGGGTAAGCCCCCGGGCCAACAATACCAGTAGCAGCAGGACCCTCGCTCACAATACCAATCGCACCATCCCCGCAACCGTAAGACACAGCTCCCAAACCAGCAGTAGGCAGGATACCTTCCAGTGCAACTGTAGCTAGGAAGGGAAGGTTACCTCCAACGACAAGGGGACCTTCAATAGCGTTCTCTGATATGACAGTCAGGCCGGTAGGAGCGATCGGGGATACACTGGTGACTAGGAAACCTCCGCCAGTTGAAGCCACGCCGCAGCCGGGGCCAGCTAGGCCGGGGCCAATCAGACCGGGTGCAGCGAGACCAGGACCAATCAGACCGGGGGCAGCTAGGCCGTCGAATGAGCCGTAGGGACCGATTCCAGGTCCAATGATTGGGCCACGCCCGATGCATTGGCTCAGCACGCACTGTAAAAAATGGGGGTTTCAGGTCGTTTAAAAAAAACAACTAGTAATATACGAATTTATAGGTACTACCTTATTTTTAAACTACTAAGTTAGCAAACAGGCATACGGTCGTCCAGATGGTAAGCGGTTCCCGTAGTCTATGAACGCCTGTAACCCCAAGCGAAATCACATGCGCGTTGCAGACACTTTCAACATTTTAAAATACCCTTTTTGAAACGCTACATATTAGCGCCCTGCACACGTAAAGTTCGGACCACGGGAAACAGCACGCGCTATTCCAACCCGCACTCCGAAACGTAAGTGTAGATGCGCGGGGCTGACAATCCGATCTGGCATGTCGAAGCGAAGGCAAATCTCACAGTTTTAACCGCGCATCACGTCAGTGATCAGTCCGAGATGCGCGGTCGGATATTTACGCGCCATTAGCACGACAGTTTGATCCGCAGTCCAAACCGTACAGATCGGACTGCGGTTTGGAACGCAGTCCCGATGCGCGGTCCGATCTTTACGTGTGCACGGCGCTATTGAAGTCTGTGGGAAAACTTCAGCAGATGAAACCTACCTATGTTAACAAAACTGCAAAAGGTTTAGTTGTTCGCACCTTCTTTTTTCCTCAAAAAGCCCACAGCTTCTTTAGGTTCAGATGCTAAACATCACCTTATTTGGACTTTTTGTTATTGTGATATTGACAAGAACTTCCAAGCATGCGTGACTTACCAAGCAACAATTTGTTATATGTAATGGTTACCACTTAACATCATGTGCTAGTGCATTCTTAGGTACCATAAAAACATTTGTGGTAAAAGCAAGCCTTGCGTAAGAAACTGCTGAAATAATGAACCATGATAGACAGACACACTGAGGAATTCCTTTTCACCATATTGATTGTACATTAATGCTTATCGACTTTGATATTATAAGTTTTAGTTAGTTGTTTTATAAATTTACCTGTGCAATGAAAGCCTGAGCGCAGACAGCGAGGATAAATTTGGCGGCCATTTTGATTTCTGTTGTTATTAATGCAAAAACTAAATCGAGAATGATATCCATCGATACCAATAATGTTTTTATACTAAAACATAATGCAATTACATGAAAACACAACCCTGAAGGCATGGTAACAAATTTTGTAATAAAAGATAACAAATTTCAGTGTTTCTGTTACAAATTACAAATTCTAGTGTAGTAGGACAGTATTATCGTTTTGATATGAAAATTACATAATTTGATTGGTAGATATGTAACAGTTTTGTTGTTATTTGAAATAACACATAATCCGGATATTATCACCCAACATCATCTAGCCCCAAACTACGCTATAGAATATTTTTTGTGAATATTTACAGATTATAAATACAGAATACCGAGACCCGAGACAAATATTTCATTTCTTGCCTTCCTACCTCAGGAGAGCATTCTTTCACACAGATAAAGTTGTTCTAGCCTATTAAAACTTACAACAAGAACACCAGCCTATATATCCCCCTAGACCATTTCTGGACACATAGGGGAGAGCCGGGCAAGACGGGGAAGCCGCTTTTTCTGCCAAACTAATCAACCAAACACAATCATTATCACGCGTGACTATGCGCTACCATGATGCCATTTAGTCTACACAGTAACACAAGCCATACTTTTTATTTCCAAAAAAAAACATATTTTTGCCGATTTTTTTTATCTGTTTTGTATTTAACTGCGAAATTTGTATGACGTGAACAACAACAGTTCTGATTAAGCTCAAAATTATCCAAATTTGTCTAGGATCAGGCTCACAGATAATAACTAGTTCATCTTGGTGCGGTGCATTGTTTGTTAAAAATATATTTTCTTTTTATAATTTTGGCGTGAATGGGCCTTCATTAAACCTAAACCACCAAAATATTTTTTGACTATTCAATACAGACAAAAGCTTTTCCCATCAATTGGTAAAACCTCTAGCTTGACTAAGAAACATAAAAAACCACTAAACTTGCTTGGTCACATTTGCAAAAATGATTACAAGACACTATGAAAAAGAGAAATTCGTACTTAGGTAATAAACACGAAACAAATTAAAAAGAGCATTGAAAAGGACAGAAGTGATAAAAATATATTTTTACCATGAAATAACAGTCAACAGTTAGAGCAGTGTTACTGCGTCATTAGAAATAGGGGTTATTTCTAATGTATGTTGTAAAGGTCGTTAATTAGACTAAAATAAATTATGGGTTGCATTTGTTTGTGAGGCAGGTGGCCTCATTGTATCTATCCTGGAGTGCAGGACAAATACGGTGAAACTACTTTCATCTGCAAGTTTTGTCAGCAATTACCCATGGATACCCCATCTTGCCACCAGGGATACCCCATCTTAATGCAATTATTCCTTATGTGTACTAAAAAGTTAGTCC
Organism: Horisme vitalbata; assembly: GCA_951804965.1. Classification (NCBI taxonomy): domain Eukaryota; kingdom Metazoa; phylum Arthropoda; class Insecta; order Lepidoptera; family Geometridae; genus Horisme; species Horisme vitalbata. The sequence goes on along the minus strand of OX638094.1, from coordinate 25,373,830 downwards.
GATTAAGCAAATACAAAATACCATAAAACATTTTAGAGAAACTCTAACAGTTTTTATTTTATGGCACTTCAAACCTTAAGGGCCCTGTGTTCCCGGCCCTCCCCTACAGTACACGTCATGTAAAAAAAAATGCTGGCAGAAGAGGGTGTGTGTTTGCGCACGGGTAAATATTGATAAATCACCTGATGTGCAGCTTACCGCCAGCGTTCTATTTACATGACGCGACCTATACCTAACTACCCTAATAAGAAAGAAGTAAAAAGGAGGATTCGGCTATAATGCCCACACTGGGCATGTGGGTTTGGGATCGCAGAGCAAAGCCTGACGACGACTGACATTGCTATCCGTCCGTCGGCGAGGCGGTGGCCTGGGAACTTAGTCGTAGCGGTGTTAGGTAGATAACTACCTATTATACGAAGGGTAGTATTTAATCAAGCGACTGTAAATTCAAATTTTAAGTGTTTTATATAATTAATTTAGGTCATTGTATTACTAAGTGTGCAATTGACCGCGAGTGACGAGAAATCAACAGAACAGCAACTTACATGAATCTTTCTCTTGAGTTCCTTTAAATACAAAATGAGAAGCTTCATAATATTTGAACGACATAATATTTGTTTGAGTGTCAACGTTACGTCCTGCATTTTTTTCAATATTTGGCAAGTTATTTATTTGTACTGTGCGGCGTTTTATCTTAAATGAAATGCTTCTAATAGAAACCCCGCTTTTTAAAATACTATAATGAGTAGAGTACTATGGACTCACATTTTTTTGAAAATTTTACTTATAGAATAACTAATTGTGGTAACACTACTACTGGCTGAATACGTTACATTGATAGTTTCCGAGAAAAATAATAATTCAGTGTTGAGGTTAAGTCTATAAAATTTGAAAAATATGCGCCAAAACCCACAATCGGGAGAGTGGGGATCTGGGAGTACCAGCGTGGGGGAACTACTCTTAAAAAACTAATAATCTACTGCCTATTTGTGTCAGATCATAAAAATGGATAATAAACTCCGATATGTGGTTCTCGCCAGAACTCTCTCGAGGTTGCCCCTGAGTATCGCTTCGTCCACTCGTCCTTCGCTCCGTTACGGAGGTCGCCGGCTTGCTTCGCTCGCCACCCTTCACTCTACTCGTCCTCGCGGGCTAGCTCCACTCACGATCTCCCACGCGAGCTTCTGCATAGGGACCACAAGACTAGGAGGCATTGTGGTGCTCTGTGTTGGTTCTGTGATATATTTCAAACCTAATCTACTCAAGTCGGGGTGTCCTAGAGCCTACTGCTGCGGGAAGGATTTCCAGGTTTTCGCTTCCTCAAATTCATACCGCTCAAGTTGTAAAGACAATATCTCATCATCAGTAGCAATTCTTTTTTATTCGATCGTTTTATAATTACCCTTAAACTAAAATATATAGGTAGGTAACTGAGGATTCAGCTCGGTTGGGCAGCATTTGAAAAACTACGTCGAGTTTTCTCGTCACCCATACCGCAGTGTCTGAAAATAAAAGTTTTCAACCAATGCGTCCTGCCCGACATGACATACGGAGCCGAAACGTGGTACGGCTAGTCCATCAGTTTAAAGTTGCTCAGCGAGCTATGGAACGAGCAATACTTGGAGTTTCTCTGACGGATTAAATCCGCAACGGGACTATCTGACACAGAACCAGAATTATATTACTCGACATAGCTCAGAGAATTAGCTAGCTTTAGTGGCAGTGGGCTGACTATTGAACAGAGTTCATTAAGATCAGGTGATCAGGGGCTGCTTCACAATTTTTTAAATTATATTATGGCGTAACTTTATAAGCAATTCCTTCAATGAAAAACTACAAAATATGAAAAGTCTTTGAACTAATGTGTGTGACCTTTGGGCGTAGATTTAAGTTACAATACGCCCTCAAATTATATTTTGCCAAAAATTCTAAAACAATATTTTGTATCGTCAAGAACAGAAAGACTGAACAGAAAAAAAAAAATCCAATGACTGGAAATTACAACCAGTCATTACAACCTCCACCCAGGGTTCACACATCACCAAAACTGATGAAGTCAGAGATCTGGGTTAGTTAATTTTAAAGGAATCTCAGGAAAGGCTTTTAAGAACCTGGGCTTCGTCTTACGATTTTGCAAACCAATAATGGATCATAACTGTGTGAGAGTGTGCACAGTAGCTACATGACCTTATTCCGCCTTTACCTTTCTACCATAGGAGCTTCAGACGCACTGCTAACTACCATCCGCATCAAGTTGATATTCCATTTAACAGGACTAAGCGTAAGCGCTTCCAAACATTATTTATAATGCGCACTGCTAAAATATCGAATGAGCTGCCAGCGTCTGTTTTTCCATTGTCTTATGACCCTAACGGCTTCAAAAAGAGAGTTAATAGGGATCTTCTGGGAAAGCTCGTCCCATCGTCGACCTCATCCTTGCCCACGCAAGCCGAGCAGGTCAAGAGCTGGCCCATAGTAAATTAAAAAAAAAACTGTATCAAAATAGTGTGCAATACGTATGTTCGCAGCTCTCTTGAATATATCAGTCCTATTTGGAACCATCTATATGTAACATATATAAAGAATAGGTAGAGCATGTACAACCTAAGTTTATAAAAAAAATATAAATTCAGGGAATATTTTGATTCCTACGTAGATGCGGGTTTGCACTACAAGGTGTCAACTCTTTACAATCGCCGAATTATGTCAGACTAGCTGAACAGCTTCTACCAACAGCATTTTGCAGTCACCCCTGACATGGCTAGATAGCGTCATATACCTACACCGTTTGTTGAGCTAAGACCTAGACTCTACTGAAGAACTTTATCACCCCAACGGTTAAGTTCGGCAGATATGGCCAGCCCACTGCTACTTCCCTTACTTATATCAGATAGTTTCATGTGGATCATACCCATCAAATAAATTCATAGCATAGCTCGTCCTAATCGCTGAGCTACTTCGAACCGGTTACCTAGCTATACGTGATTCACGGTGAATTTAGTAGCGTAGATAATAGAAATGAATAGACAAAAGAAGTGCAATTATAAATGTAAAATATATCATTTTAATTCTTAGTACTGTGCACAATAACTAGAATATTGTGTACCTACTTAATTTGTGCATAATCATCTTAACTCGCTCATTGTATTATGTACCTACAATGTCATGTAGTCTGTCAACTATAGGAAGTGTAGTAACATTTAGCATGTAGGTACCTACTTGAAACTGTGAACTATTTTTCTGTTTACGACGTATGCTATTCGTATGTTCATGACATTTTTATCGAAGTAGTAATCGCAGCGCCTTCAAATAAGTATAACTATTTATCAAAGTTAGCTATAATATCCTACTTATCATTAGGCTGTAAGTTTGTGAAATGTTCGTTCCTCCTTCACGTTATATATAGTACTTAATGAATTGAGCTTTTTCATGCATAACTATGTCCGGAACCTGGATCTTATTTCATAAAAGTTAATAGGTTCAAATTAAAAAAAGAATTATTGTATAAAACTTTTTGTTATGATTATTATTATACTTTATATCATTTAAAACTCGTCATTTTTTTTACCATATACCTAATATTATCTACTATATACATAAATAACATTTATAGTCAAAAACGTATAAAACGGGAAACCACCGACTGCGGGGCAGGGCTCAAGCGGTCGGTGGCTAGGGCTGCAGAGAGAGGAACCTCCGCAAAATGCGTGCCGAGTCCAGGAGAGCCGCCGCTTCTATCTGACCCTTGATCCAGCTGCCTGTTATTATTATTAATATTCAGTCATTTTGATCCAACTGCAAGGCAAAAACCTCTTAAAAGGTTTTATTAAATAAAATATAATAAAGTTTTATATAATAAAAATAAAAAGTTTTATTAATCAGGGACTCCATATACCTATATTTGCCTATATATACCTAATATATAGGCAAATTTTATCCGGGTACCAAGCGAGCGAAGTCATGTGTAGAAGTATATTATGTACAGTCAGTGTGTTGGTAACGTTTAATAATAATTTCTTAGTATGCAAAATCAAAATTGCTAATTCATGACAAACTCGATATTTTGTTTTTAAATTTTAATCAAATTAGAAATTACTTGGGTAATTATTAATAAGTTCTGTCAGCAACTTTTGAAACTACAATAATTTTTGAAATAAATAATGCTGGACTATCACACAGCATGATGTAGCCCCAAACTAAGCAGAGCTTGTGTTATGGGAACCACATGATTGATATATATTTATATTTATATATATATATATATATATATATATATATATATATATATTGTAAATACATATATTACAATAAATTATACCCGAGACAAATATCTGCAGAACATGCAAACATTTGTGCCGCAGCGGGAATCAAACCCGCAACCTTCTGCGTCCCAGGCGGACCTTCTCCCACTGCGCCACATAGGCCGTCAAATATCAAACCTGAATCGCAAGCCTATGACTGAATTTGCAAGCCTCTTGAAGGTTTGCTTTGAATTAACACCAGCCAGACATAAGCCTCCCTCCCTTAATAAGAAGGGGGATATGGCACAGCTATGCCGGTGTCAGGCTGCGCCATGCCGGCTGCAATAACCCCGTTTGTTAGTTGTAGGTGGGGCTGTTGGCTTACACCAGGGTTGGAACTCCTTACACCAGTTCGAATTGTTCTCGTTTAGTTCATGTTGGCATTTTAAATTAAACTATTTATACAAACAATTGTTGTTAAGTGACATTGGTCGCTTCCTAATAGCCAAATTATACTTGTAATTATTCTAATGGTTCCTCTTCTTCTTCATGAGTTAGTGGCTAATTCAGGTGTCGGAGTCAGGCCTCCCAAAGGCCTCCGACATGGCTTAACGACTGCAAAAGCTGGGACCGACATTGTGCCTTCTGAAGCCAGAAGCGCTCAGATCTAAATGCCATTAAACGGTCTCCCATCGAAGTAGTGACCGGGCCGAGTGTTGCTTAACCGAGATATTCTATTAAGAACATCAAAGTAAGCCTAAAAAACTCCAACATCAGAGTTAGCCACTAACTAATTCATACAAAGAAGAGGCAAGTCAAGACATAAGAATTCAGTTCCAACTAGTACGTAGTAGCTTTGTAGTCATAAAAACCAAAGTAAAAGAACCAAAGACATTGTACAATTAAATAACAACTTTATTAACTAGAAAACAAATTTTACAATGCGCCACATCCAATACCGAAGCCGTTGTAGCCAAGACCTGGTCCATAACCCGGTCCAGCGGCCAGGCCCGGCCCGTAACCTTGTCCAGCGGCCAGACCAGGCCCGAAACCGGGTCCAGCAATAGCTCCGAACCCAGGCCCAGCAGGGTAAGCTGGTCCAGCGACACCAGGTCCGTAAGTCCCAGGAGTGGTGATACCAGTCGTAATAGGGCCTTCGGATGTAATGCCAACAGCTCCGTTCCCGCAGCCGTAGGAGATAGCACCAGCGCCAGCTGTTGGCAGGATTCCCTCCAAAGCAACAGTACCAAGGAACGGTACTTCACCGCCAACAGCTAAAACACCTTCGATTGAGTTCTCTGACCGGACGGTCAGTCCAGTTGGGGGGACGGGTGAGAAGCTGTTGACTGCGAATCCGCCGCCAGTTGATGCGACGCCGCCACATCCAGCGCCGTAGCCGACTCCTTGGGCAATGCCAGGGGCTGGGATGCCAGGAGCGAAGCCGGGGTTAATGCCACCTCTGTTTAGACACTGGCTGAATGCAGACTGAAAACAAAGCACCTTTTTAGACATTTTTCACACAACGTCATATACTGCTCTAAAATAAGCAGGGGTACTACATGACTGAAATACTACATAGATACATTGTTTGATGAATAATTAAATAAAAAAAATAGATATATTAAAGGAAATATTCGCAGATTATACAAACATTTGTCTCGCGGCGGGGATCGAATCCGCAACCTTCTGCGTCTCAACAGAGGCTCAAAACGGCGAAACAGAGGTTGTAAAAAGAATTAGCCGCATTTTCCTTTGATGATATACAACATCGAGATATTTACAGGTGTAATAAATGTGGAAATTGTAACCTGTCTATGTTAATTGACTTGTATTTTCGAAAATAAAAGATGGTGTGAAAACCCGAGATTTCAAAAGAATTTCGTGAATCACACATAATGAGCATGTCTTTCCTGGGGTACCGACTAGTCTGAGAGGATGGTATAGGTTTTTTTAGTAATGTTATGTGTTATCCACTTAATATTATGTGGATCATGTGTTAGTTCTATCTTGAGTAAAATAAAAAAATAAGATTTAAAAAAATGTTGAAATAGAACTTACTTTGACTAGAAGCGCCTGGGCGCAGAAGACCAGAATAGATTTAGCTACCATTTTTGAATATTTTTTTGTTGACACTAGATTTTTGAATGATATTCTGATAAAAATAACTTTATTTTATACCAAACTTATGTCATAATGCCCTATTAATACAATCTTAACGTAATAATTTTGACTTATCAATAGATTATGTCGTAAAATCACATTGATTTCATAAAGATTTCAATAACTTATAATTACTTACTAATGATAAGTTATTAGGAGTTTGATGTCTTTTTTATCACAATAAATAAAACAAATATTTCAGAATCAGATTCATTTATTGACCATTTAGTTATTGTTTATTGTTTATTGACTTAATAACTAGAACGGCTTGCGCCAATTATTCTAATTATAAAAATTTGGTTGAGTTTACATCTGTACATCTCTACATAGTCAAAATTCAATCAAAATAGTCAGTAATAACAAATTCAATAGGTAGTCAAATAATCAATCAATATCTTACTTACACACACTATCAATAAAACTTACACACACTTCTGTCAGAATTAAATTAGTAGATATTTAGTACATAGTCAATAATAATAATAATGTCAGTAATTATAAATTCCAATACTTAATAGTCAAATCACATGTCGAACAAAAAACAAAAAATAAACAAAAAAAACCTACACACACTTCTTACAAAAGTTCAGGCAGTCAGTCCAAATCACCTTCCATCCGTTCGCAAATACATCAGAGTCAGGGCTTGCGTCCAGGAGGGCATTGAGTGTGGAGAGAGTTCGCGGGATGGGAGATCGAGCGCGTGCAACAGTTCGGCAAGTTGGCACAGAGAACAACCTATGTTTCCTACAGCAAAGGTAGTTTGGGGGGACATAGAGCCGACAAAGTTCGTCATGAAGATCAGGGGAGTTATACACATATAACATAGGCATGTCAAATTGATACATTCAGTTATTAAATTTAGATACATACATACATACAGTCACGCCTTTTACCCAGAGGGGTAGCCAGAGACCACGGATCTCCACTTGATACGATCCTGGAATACCTCTTTTGCCTCATTCACTCTCATCACATTGTACATAACACGCTCGATGGTTTAGACTACTGCTGACCTGGCCTTTTTCCAGGACGTCTCCGATTTGACCGCAGAACGTACGTCGAGATCTTCCCCTTCCAACTGTCCCATTCACACTCGCCTCTTATACTTTTTTCGTCAATCTTCTTTCATCCATCCTTTTTACATGCCTAAACCACCAGCATACCTTTCTCAATCCTTGTCACAATGTCTTCGTTCACTCCACATTTCTCTCTTATCACACTATTCCGCACTCTATCTCTCAAAGTCACACCACACAGAATTCTCAGAGCTCTAATTTCTACAGCATTTATTCTACTCTGGTGATAAATTTAGATATATTTTAAATATTTTTATAGATAAAGAAGGTACCTAACTTAAAAAAATAAAAAAAATAAAAAATAAAGCGGGACGTGTAGCCCCAAACTAAGCAGAGCTTGTATTATGGGAACCACATGATTGATATTACTACACATATAATTTTTTTTTTTGTAAATACATACATATCATACATAGAAACACCCAGACCCGAGACAAATATCTACAGAACATGCAAACATTTGTCCCACAGCGGGAATCGAACCCGCAACCTTCTGCGTCTTAGGCGGACCTTCGCCCACTGCGCCACAGAGGCCGTCAAAATAAAATAATTATAAAATAATTACCTAACAATTTTATAACATTTCAAAGTATACTACTACTCTACTCTGCATACAGATCAGAAAATTAGCAACTTAGATATTCAGTGACATGGTAAAATGGATGATTTTCAATGAATGTTTTTTTTTTTTTAATTGACCTTAGGGAAGCTGCGTAACTTTTAAGGGTAATTTTTTATACGTTGCAAGTTTTCAGCAAAAACCCTGGTTGTAAGTTTTACAATAATGCTGGACATTATCACACAGCATCAGCTAGCCCCAATCTTGTATTTGAACTTGAACATGACTTTATACTTAGACTGTTATATATATTCTTAGATTAAACTCAAAATTGACAAAGCCTGTATACATCCGCTTTTCAAAAATGTGTTTTGACGAACCCAAGTGTTCCAAAGTGTTCGAACGGCTCAATAAAGAATATGAAAATGAATATACACGTACCATTTTTTTTTTTTTTTTTTTTGTAAATACATACATGTTATGCATAGAAGACGCGTAAGAAGAACATCATCAGGGGGTTCCCAGAGTAGCGGAAAGCCATCATCTCATTTCGGCTGATGCGTACTCCCATTCTTTATGGTCCCCCGGCGAGAATACAACCCGCAACCGAGCAGGCCGACATTCATCTACTGTATCCACTGAGGCCATCGGCTATATTTTTATTTATTTATTTATTTATTGGCTAAAGATAATTTCCTCATAAATGATTTGTAACAGAAACCCAATTACAGGTCTTCACTAGTAGCAACATAATTGTGATTAAAATGTGAACACAAAACAAAAAACTTAATGTTAATCTAAATACTGCGTGCTTCTTAAGCTGAAATAAAACAGAAAAATAAACATATAATAGGAATGGAGAAAATACTACAAAAAAATGCATAGTTTACCCGGAAAAGAAGTTAAGGGATAGGCACCGCCTTGCCTTAGGAATGCTGATACAAAAGGAATCAATATCCAACAACTTACTGAAATTGTTAACAATGGTGCTCGCTCGCACCATGTATGAATTCTGCCTGTAGTTAGAAGAGGCACCAGAGACATAAAGAGGAGGATTAAGCCTAAGTACTCTGTGAGGGATTTTAATGCTTAATTTACTAAGTAACTCTGGGCAATCGATGTCATAAGATATTTTTTTTTAAATAAATAAATAGTCTGTAATATCGCTCCGATTTTGCAAAGGCAGAAAATGTTTCTTACAGAGATCAATATACTTCCCAGAATGATATGGAATCCTTGTTCGAAAGCACAGGTATCTCAAAAACCGCTTTTGAATAGCTTCAATATGATCGATGTATTTATCGTAGCAAGGATTCCATATCTGAGAAGCATACTCCAGATGGCTCCTAACGAAGGTACAATACAGGATTTTCATGGTTTTTATGTCCATGAAGTTCTTAGACAGTGGCATTATAAACCCTAACGACTTTAATGACTATTTTATCAACGTGAATATCGAAGAGTAATTTGGAGTCGTGATACACCCCAAGATCATGCATACTTTCAAGTTTAAAAAGAACTTGGCCATGTAAGGTATAATTTGTGGGAAAAAATTTGAATTTTCGAGTGAAGGTCATAACAAAACATTTAGTGGGATTTAGCTCAAGCAAATGGTTGTAAAACGTACAAACATTTGTCCCATAGCAGGAATCGAAACCGCAACCTTTTGCATCTCAAAAGGGTCTTTGTTCAATGCGCCACATAAATTGTCAATCAGCTAGCATATGAGCAGTCTTGATGGTTAGTCGTCCTCGTCTATGGAAACCGTCATCACCAGTTGCGAGACATTCTGCGAGGTACTGCATCAATTTAGCCTCAACAATAACAGCCTATGTCCAGTTCACAGCTGGACATAAGCCTCCCATAATAATCTTGAATATAATGCTTGGCTTTAGCTTCAAACTTGTTTTTTTTATTTTATATTACTATTTATTTTGTAATTCTTGATTTTAGATTATACGTCCGGAATTCTGTTATGTTATGTCATCCTATTGGTCTCCACGATACAGGCTAAGCCTAGTGTGGAAGCCGCTGGTTATAATTTCCTTTTGCTAATTTTTTTTTCTTTTTTTTTCGATAAGGTGCCCCATGCACCGTTACGATGTTGGTCTCTGTTTTTTATAGAATAGAATATAACTTTATTAAACACACACAGAACACAGAAACACAGGAAACGTAAATGCATAGCTTAAAATATACCTATACAAACAAGATATAGAAACGATCGATAACAATTGACAAACATTACATAAGTAGAACAACTACAACAAAAGGCAAGTAGGCAAGTACCTCACTGGAATAAAATAACTAAAATAGGCAAGTGGTAGCTATGCAGAACAGATACCTACCAACCAACCTGCCGCCAATTGCTTATGCCACCAATCAGCCACCTCCGCAGGTACTGTGTGGGTCAAATAGGACTTATCTCACTCGGCTTAGTTAGCTTTATCTTCAGCTTTTTTCAGTCGTTAATATGCCATGAAAATGTAAATGAACTCGCTTTCCCGCAAATGTACTGCAGGCTGGTCCATTGTGCGTATGTCGTTATGCCTTGTCGGAGGCCTTTAGGTGGCCTAAAAACTCCGACAACGGAATTGGCCTCCAGCTTCTCTTCACCCCTAAGACACTTCATCATCATTATCATCAGATTGCAGTCCACTGCTGGACATAGGCCTTTAATGAGCGCCATTGCGTCCTGGCCTCAGCTCGACACATCATTATATACTAGGTCATATCAAAATGAATAGGTAGGTAATATAAGTATAAGTATTATAAATGTGAAATATATTATATGTAGGTAAGGATGTTTGGATGTCTAACTATCCTTTACGTCAAAACTACTGGTAGCACTGAGTTGAAATTCTGCTTTAGATCTGTAGGGAGATCACGAATATTACAACCTGACGTATCGTTAAACGTAACGAAAAATTATGGCCAATGACGATATATTGTTTTATTTTTAGTCTGTGCCTCATCATTGGTTTAAATATTACGCCTATAATACGTAGGTATGTACTTTGTATGCTGGTTTACATAATGAAGTTTGAGGATTAGCATAAAGCACATTTCGACGGGTACTCGAGTGAAGTCGCGGGCTAAAGCTACTAAACTATTAAGTATATAAGTATATAAAATAATCAAAGTTAAGAAAAATATAATACATAGGTACGTGATTAATCTCTACCTACTTAAATAGGTAGGCTACTGTTCCGTGTAACTAAGCAATAACAGTAGGTATTTATTATCAAATTAAAACCTGAGTATTTCCGATAATAAAACTTTGACTGGCTTCATAGCCTAGCGTCTTAGCACATATTTTTTAGTTTAAACAAAACTATTTTTCTAAACGAAACTAACTCTTAGTAAGGGGTTCCAACTCCTCTTTGGAACCCACGCCAACCTCACCGGCCTGTGGTGCTTCTTAATAACGGGGCTCTGGCTGGCTGATTGCGGCATATCACAGCCTTACACAGCGACTGGCACAGCTAAATTCCCTGACCACCAACTAGCAGCAGCGTCCTCGGTGCGTGAAGCTGTGCCCTGCGATCATCAACGCACACCCCAACGTTGGTTTTATGGTTAGATATACCCGTAATCCCTACTGTACGTTGGCCTCCCTTTTCCTGGCCGATCTGTGGGTTGAGGGAGCTCATACGAATCTGTGAGGAGTACGCCTGTGGTCACGGACTGGTGTACAACTCTAAAAAGAGCCAGTTCATGGTGTTTGAGGCCGGTACAAAGAGTCTGGAAAACGTCCCTCCCGTACGACTTAACGGTGCTAACTTAGGGTGTTGGGTTGAGGGTGTACTCATTTAAATACTTAGGCCACATCGTCACTACCAACCTCAAAGATAATGAAGACATCGAACGGGAGCGGAGGGCGCTGTCGGTGCGGGCGAATATGGTTGCTAGGAGGTTTGCGCGTAGCTCAGAAAAGGTAAAGTTAGCTCTCTTTAGAGCATACTGCACCTCTCTGTATACGTGCAGCCTGTGGGCGAAGTATACGCTCGCAACGTACAGCGCTATTCGCGTCCAGTACAATAATGCGCTGAAAGCGGTGTTGGGGTTGCCCCGCTACTGAAGCGCCTCGGGGATGTTTGCGGCGGCGCGGGTAGACTGTTTTCATACCACCATGCGCAAGCGCGCCGCCTCCCTGGTGCGCAGGTAGCGGGCCAGTTCCAATACCGTTCTGGCAATGATATCTGGGAGGGTGGACTGTCCGTACATCAGACACTGCTGTGAACGCCACCTTCCCAGCAATCCTGTTATTTTTTAAGGTTTTTTTTGTGTTTATTTTTCTTGATAAAGCTTGAGCTGAAGCTTGAAATAAATACTTTTTATTTTTATTTTTTTTATTTCCCCATCGTATTGGGGGAGGACGGACGGACAGCCCTGGACTATTATAGGCTGGTGGTGGTTTCTTCCACCGTCGCTCTTACTTTGATAAAGCTTTAATTGGATCTAAGGGATTGGAAGATGTGTGAAGCCGGATGATCGAGCATTGCCTGCTGCTGCCCGTTGGCCAGCAGTCCTACGTCCATACCTTACTTATTTTTCTTGGTCACAAACTATGTATTTTCAAAGTTTCATACAAATCCGTTAAGCTGTTATGGTTAGGGTAGCTACACACTAAGCGGGCCGGCATAGTCGGTTCATCAGTATTTGTCGAACAACAAAGCCGATCATAACTAATTACTGCACTTGTTCGGCTTGTGCAGATTGGTTAGTTCATTCGGCCTTCAGGTCGACACATCATTCGATTCGGCAGTACTTGTTTAACGATAAGTAGGACTTTTAAAAAAAATAAACCGACTTCAAATAAATCACTTCTTACTGCTTGCCCTAAAGAATTTTGAAAATCGGTTCACAATTGACGGAGATATTGGTGATCATAGGGCGAAAATTACAAGTGAGAATGAGGTTTTTTGAGTTTTCCGGAAAAAGTACCAATCCCTCAGGAATACAATTTAGATGGGACCACCATTTTTTGGATTTTTTTAAATCGGTCCACAATTGACGGAGTTATCGGTGAACATACATACATAAAAAAAGGTTCCGACGAATTGAGAACCTCCTCCTTTTTGAAGTCGGTTAAAAAAGCTGACTCGTAGCAACTACTACTATACGTACACACACAAATTCTCAGCTGAACTAAAATTTAAGCCGAGTGGGTTGTGATTCCCGAACATTCAACTACATAAATATATTAGGTTTTACCTGGCTGGCTGTGCCGATGACTGCCGGCCCGCTTATGTCTAAGCTACCCTAATCCATCTCATTCGGATACTCTTGCTGATAATCGTCTGGCATGGAGACGATGCGTGCAGAGGAAGGTGTATGCGTTTGAAGAAGAAAAGGGGCGAGAAATTGACATAAAGCGAGAGCAACTCAAAAGTAAACCGCCTTCAAACATAAAAAAAAATCACATGGACCTGAGACTGATAAAAATACATTTAGGTAGATACTCATCAAACCCCCAGACAAAGATCAAACATCCATGTTCATCACACAGAAAAAACATTCCTGGGCGTGAATCGAACCCGCGACCTGCAGCTCAGAAAGCATAGTTACTAACAACGGAGCTATAAGGCCAGTCGATTTATTATTATTACCTAAGTATTATTTTGCAAATAATATTTTAATGTGTGCTTGCTTTAGAACATTCAGAGCCATGATTGGATAATTATATCAACTACTTAATAAGCCATTAAACATCCAAGCACATAGATCAACAAGTTAAAGTCAGTCACCGAAGCCGAAATCGGCAAGGTGTGGTTTATGTTGTTAAACGTAACCTCTGTAATAAAGCGTATTATAAAATTTATGATTATTTTGATGACAAAAAAACTTGGGATTAAACTGTCTCCAACTCCCTCAGAAACTATGTAATAGTTATTAATAAACTTTGTAAAAAACAAGACTTTAAAAAATATAAGCCAAGCAGAGTTTCTTTGTCAATTCTTTTCTGTTTGGTCACATTACGAATTGGTGTAAGTTCAAATTTAAAAAATTGACGTTTCAAAGTGTACTAGTATGTGCTTATTGAATAAACTTAATATGATTTTGATTTTTGGATTTTGATTATTTTATACATGTAGACTAGATGCATAAGTTTTGATTATCATACCCGTATGTTAAAAGTAAAAGATAAATTGTTATTTGCCGAGCCAGGCATATCCTACTTAGAAATAAATTCAGCATTGTCATTCAATATTATTTCATCGTTTAGGTAGATTTTCCGATGATTCGATGCTTTTATGCGATCATAGCTCTTTTTATTCGCTGGGTGCAATTCCAACAATACAATCGCTTAATAAAACTAGAGATTTTCCTACTTAGTAGGTACATAAGATTAAGGAATTTGAGTTATTACATTTGCTGTTGGTATTTTAGCTGATGTACAAATAGAGCTAAGGAGATATACAACGTGAGTTTGGATTAGTATGTTATCCCAAAATAGTAATATATCGTACGTATTTCTAGAGGAAAGTAAATTTGAATATTCTTTCTGCTTATGATAGCAGTTATTGTATCCAAGATATAATACATATAACCAAGGATAAGTACGAACTGAGTGTCCCTCTGAATTTCGACAGTTCGTTATTTCGACACGTCTCCAACTTCGAAAGAACAGGTCCGACAAGTCATTGCTTCGTTTTTGAACATTATTTGACAAGCATTATTTCGACTGAGCATACTTCGACAACAACACCTTTGAAAGATCACTACTTCGACAGACCTAATGGTAATGCAAAGACTAATGGAAATAACAAGATAATCCTTATGTTTAAGAATATTTATTAAATTCAGACTTTAGTAAAAAGAGCTTAGTAGATAGCTCCACCACATCCACAGCCAAGGCCGATACCATTGCCGTAGCCAATACCAGCGGGGCCAGCGAGACCGTAGCCGATGCCAGCGGGGCCAGCGACACCGTAGCCGAGACCGCCAGCGATGCCGGGGCCGGCGGGGGCGTAGGTGCCGGGGGTGGCGATGCCAGTGACGATGGGACCAGCCTCAGCACCGATACCGACAGCACCGTTGCCGCAGCCGTAGGAGACAGCGCCAGCACCAGCGGTGGGGAGGATGCCTTCGAGTCCGACGGTTCCGAGGAAAGGCAGGTTGCCGCCGACGGCCAGACCACCCTCGTACACGTTCTCAGACAGCACGGACACCCCGACGGGGGCGATGGCGGAAGCGCTGTTAACAGCGAGGCCACCGCCGGTGGAGGCGACACCACCGCAGCCGCAGCCGGCGCCGAGACCGTTGCCAGCCCAGCCCAAGCCGTCGTACGCCAGACCGGCTCCCAAACCAAGTCCCAAGCCATTTCCCCATGCGCCTATACCGGCACCGGCCAGACCGGGACCAGCGAGGCACTGGCTGAAGGCAGACTGCAAAAAAACAATGATTAAATATGTGTCGAAAAAGCTGAACGTAAAAAAATTAGGTAAACTTGAAACACTTGTGGTGTGAGGGATACCAACTCCATCTTTAGAACCTAAATAACAAACGGGGCTTTCGTGGCCTTCAATAGCCCAGTCTTACACCAGCTCAGCTAAATTCCCTAACCACCAATGGGCATGCGTTGACGGTGAGAGGAGCTGTGCTTTGCGATTGCCAACCCGCATGCTTGCATTCTAGCGTTGGTGTATTTTCCTTATCAAGGGGATATATTCAGCAATGACATAACTAAAGTCTTATGTGGTTGATAGTTATCTATCAATTATGTCAGCTAGTTCACCAGTTTAATGTCGCTCAGCGAGCTATGCTCAAGGTCTCTCTGAAGGATAAAATCCGCAACGAGACTATCCGATAGAGAAATAAAGCTATCGACATCGCTCAAAGAATTAACAAGCTGAAGTGGCAGTGGGCTGGTCATATCTACCGAAGAACCGACGCCCTTCGAGGTTAATCGAATTCTTGAGTGGAAACCAAGTCTCGGCAAACATTGTGTAGGCTCCGGCTAGATGGAGTGACGATCTCCGAAAGGCTGCTGGTTGAAGCTGGATGCGTCGAGCTGAAGACAGGGCGCAATGGAGCTCATTGTGGGAGGCCTATGTCCAGCAGTGGACTGTTATAGGCTAATCATGATGTTGATGGATTTCAGCCAAGTTTTTCATAGATGCGAGATAACACTTACTTGGACGAAAAGCGCTGAAGCGCAAAGGACGATTGCCTTGAATGCCATGGTGCCTTCTTTGTTACTTTAGAAGTGGATGATTACTTCGGTTGTTACCATCGGCTTATATACCACTTTGTAATCCTATCTGAAATTAGTTCACAGTTAGAATTAGGTAAAAGTTTTATGTAACGAACGTGATAATTATTATGTTGCAGTAATCAAAAGAAAGTGGACGGAGTTGTGAAGGTTTTTAGGGTTCTGCACCCGATCCGCAGTAGATACGTATTAGTGGTACAGGCACTGATATAGATCCTAGCCTGGATATATAGGCCTAAGCTAAAATAGTGGGGATACTGCGCAGAACAAGTAGACGAAAGGTTCCATACAAAATTGAAAAATGTGTTCATGGCAATTAAGGACAAACGTTATCAAAATGAATCCGTGCCGCTGGCTGTAACTGTCTGTCAGTCACGAAGACATCTTAATACCAATAACAGCTGTAGCTAAATGTCACATTTTAGTGATTGTAAAATCTGACCAATCTTTAAATGAAACCATATTTATTGTTGTTTAAAAAAACTACTTAAATTGCTACAAACATCGCAGAGTGTCATGTACGAGGCTCGCAATTAAAGTGTTAAATAACGGTCCACATTATTTGAACCTATATTATGTTCAGAAAGCAACAGCTAAGAAGGAGTCTTCATTCAAACTTTCACTATTTAAAATTTCTCTTTAAATATCATTTATACCTACTTTATGATAGTTACCATATCACTTTATGTAAACTAAGTAGTAGTACTATGGTAAAAAAAGTAACTAAAGTAGTACAAATCTTTAATTTATTATTTATTATATATTTACCTACCATTTTAATCATTAAAATTATTGTGCTGTTGATTATATAAATAAAAAAAAGAAGTAAGAAAAAAAACATTTGAGTCACAAACTGTACAAATAACTATTATTTACTAAATTGTAAATAGTGTAATTATGACATAAAAAGGTCGCAACTCAGCGTATATCTACTGCAGAAGAATGGTAGCAACTGCATTGCTGGTTTTCAGTGAGTTTCTGTATGCTTGTCGAAATTTATATGTACAGAACCCTGAGTACTCAAGTACGACTTACGCTTGTCAACGTTCTTATCAATAAAGATTATTTTATTTTGAGATTGTCGAAATATAAAATTGGTACTTTATAAAATGGGTACTTAGGCAGTTATTTTATCCATTCTTAATTATAGTTTCTAGAGGCTAATAAAAGCTAACTACTTATTCTAAACATGTCTTCCTTCACTTTCTTCTTGGTCTGCCTGCAAGCTTGCTTGATCCAGGTAAATATATGCTGTAAGCTGTGCACTGCGATCCCCAACCCACATGCCGAACGAGGGTATATGTCCAGCAGTGGACTGATATAGGCTGGTGTTGTTGTTTTTATTGACCGTGTGATCTTTTGGGTGTCTATTAAATTGCTCGTACCATCCTTCTTTTACTTTTTAGGCTATTAGTGTGACTCTTGTCTTTCTTCTTGGTCTGCCTGCCAGCGTAGCAGGTCCAGGTAAAGGTCCTTGACCCAGGTGAAGAAATACGTAATTTGAGGAAGTTCTAATCTATCATAGACTAGATGACCCGATGAATTTCATACCACCTCATCATCATCGTCATCATCAGTCTATAGCAGTTCTGCCATACCACCAAGAACTATCGAAGTAGCAACCTACAAAATTACCAATTTCAAATTTCCTTCAGGTTTTTCCTAATTTTCTATTACATTTACGAACAAAACAAAAAATTCTAATCGGTTGAGCCATTTTCGAGTTTTTGCGTGACCGCACGGCAATTGATTTTTATATATCTAGATAGATTACTAGTGGGCGTGTTTGCCTGCTCCACGGCTCTACCCCTTCAGGAGCTGAATTTCTGAAACTCCTTCCTTTAATGGCCCCCTACACTATGCTGGTCACATACCCTCCAGTCTTTAGGTTATCGAGTTAGGCTGTGGACGCCAGTCATATCTTGCTGTTGACGGGCCGCAGTGTTGGCTGTGCCCTACGATCCCCAACCCGCATGCCCAGCATGAGGCCTATATTCCCTTTCTTTTTAGTTGAGGCCTATGTCCAAAGTGGTATATTGGTGGTAGCTGTTTGCTAGTGATGCGTGTGTAGTTACTGAATGGTTTTCTTTTGTTTCAGAATGTATACAGCCAGTGCCTCGCTGGTCCCGGTCTTGGCGCACCCGGATTCGCTGGCGGTTGGGGCTGGGGTGCCGGCCTTGGAGCCCCCCTCGCCGCTCCCCTCGCCGCTCCTCTAGCCGCTCCCGGACTGGGCTACGGCTGGGGCGCCGGCATCGCGGCCCCAGCTGCTGGCTGCGGCGCGGCTTACGGCGGCGCTGGCGCCGGCAACGTGGCCGTCGCCGGAGAGCTGCCCGTGTGCGGCTCCACCGCCGTCGCTGGTCAGGTCCCCATCATCGGTGCTGTGGAGTACGGCGGCGTCATCCCCGCTTGCGGTGCCGTCACCATCTCTGGTAGCTGCGCTTGTGGGTGCGGATGCGGACCTTACGGTTACTAAGATTCTAGTCAAGTTACGATAAATAAATTTTTAAGGCCATCATTTTCTTTTCTTTACCTTTTCTATACCTAGTATCCCGAAATTTCGACTCAGATGGGATTTGAACCCGCGACTTTCCTATATTTTTTTCTATTAAATAAAATATTTGCTGATGGCAGATACTTTCGAAAAAAAATGATTAATTGTGTGAATGACCACTTAGTGTAGCTACGTTAACACTTTGACTATGGGCCTTGCACCAGTGGTGTTTTCAGCATACAAAGCGTTAAATGAGTAAGAATTGTGAAGCCCTAAATAATAGAGGGAAATAGAAGACGAAAACCTCATTAGGTTTTTTAGGTTGTCGAAAGTTACAGAGTGAGAGTGGAAGTGGGAAATGATGATGGTAATTTGGATGAAACAAAAGGGGCCTTATAATCGGAAACGTTCTAAAAACTTCAAATATAACACTTCTCTTGCCCTAAAGAATTTTGAAAGTCGATTCACAATTGACGGAGATATTGGTGATCATAGGGCGAAAATTACAAGTGAGGGTGAGGTTTTTTGAGTTTTCCGGGAAAAGTATCAATCCCTCAGGAATAAAATTTTTATGGGATCACCTGTGATACTCTTTTAAACAAAAAAAGAATTTTGAAAATCGGTTTACAATTGAAGGAGATATGTCGTAATGCCAGTATAGAGATTAAATTTCTTTGAACGTTCCTCAGCTTACCCAGACCGTTATCACAGATGGGATTTTTTCTGTTCTTTATTGTTCTTCTTGGGCCTGAAGTCTACTAGACACTGGTTTCTCTATTTTACTATTGAGAGGTTTAACCATCATAATAATATTTAGGATACGCCTCCTAGGTGTATCTAAATTGTTTTTAGTTGATAATGGTTATTTTTGATTCGCCAGGTAAGCGTATGAATCGTAAAAATATGTGCCAACATAAACAATTTACAACCTGTAATAACTAGCTAAATATGACCTACATAAATGAATTTAAAGTTTTTTGCAAATGTATTAAACATTAAGTTAACAGAAAACAAAGAATAAATTACCAATCATCATTACAAGCATCATCAAAAGCATTTATTCAAGCCAGTTCGAATTCAAACTATAATAACTATTGACTAAGTATGGACTGGCCTTTTAGCTCAGTTGGTAATAAATAGAACACTCATTATATGTTCATAACACAAATGTTTGTTTATTGAACCCACAACCTGAAGCTCAGAAGGCAGAGAACAACCCGCGACCTGTAGCTCAGAGGGCAGAGAACCCTGTCTTCTGAGCTACAGGTCGCGGGGTCAATTCCCGCTCAGAACAAACATTTGTGTTATGAACATGGATGTGTATTCTATGTCTGGGTGTTTTATAAGTATCTATGTAGATTTAACGGTCTCTGGTAGCACAAGCTCTGCCTAGTTTGGGGTCAGTTGACCGTTTGCGTGATGTCCCGTACCCATATTTATTCATTCCTTAATCGAAACTCCTCATTTTTTAAAACAATCCTGAGCCTAATCAAAATGGTTGTGATACAAAAAATCTGATAGTAATAACAAAAACCAGAAATTGCCATGCAGTAGTTTATTGTACAGCCGAATCAGTTATCAAGACATTCAGAGGTAAGCACCACCGCAGCCGCAGCCCGCGCCAAGACCGTAACCATATCCACCGATCCCACCGTACCCATAGCCGAGACCGTTGTAACCAATTCCATTGTAACCAAGACCATTGTAACCAAGACCACCGTAGCCAAAACCGACTGAAGGTGCGATCCCAGTGGCAATAGGGCCCTCCTCAGCAGCGATCGCACATGGCCCAGCACCACAGCCGTAGGAGACAGCGCCAGCACCAGCGGTGGGAAGAATGCCCTCCATTCCGACGGTTCCGAGGAAAGGCAGGTTGCCGCCGACAGCCAAAGCACCTTCGTACACGTTCTCAGACAGCACGGATACTCCAACAGGGGGGATGGGGGAAGCACTGGCGCAGGGAAGGCCGCCGCCGGTGGAGGCTACGCCACAGCCACCGTACCCGGCGATGCCGTCGAAGGCGAGACCAGCCCCGTAGCCACCGAAGCCATAGCCGCAGCCGCCAGCAAACGGTGCAGTGTAACCAGCACCGAAGCAGGCACTGTACGCAGACTGAAACATAATAAGATTATCAATGTACTGCCAAAAAAATCAAAATATCAAAATACAGCTGTATAATTATCCCTGTATCTAATTAGATGATCAGCGTCAAGTGGTAACTTTTACTGACCAGGATACTGTAGTGCCTGGGACGTGGATAGATGGAGTCTTGCTCTAATCTAATCCTATTAGCCTTGTCGGCCTCAATAGCAAATACAGCTGTATATGTCTGAAGTTTATGTAGGTATTTTGTCCAGATCTTCACCTTCGTATAAGTCTGTGGCTAACTCTAGGTTCGAAGTTTTTAGGCCCTCCGAAATGGCTTAACAACTGAAAAAGCCGGAACCAACCTCTTTTAAAGTACCTTCCTTCACGTAAGTGCTCAAAATGATGTAAGTGATCCGAATACTGACTAGGTGGAGTCCTGCTTAGACTGAGATGATCTGCTAAGAAAACTGAAGTAAACCACGCCACGAGCACATAATTTGTCCGGATGAAAATATACATGCTGTCGTGAACGTGGTAATTAGGACTTTGTAATCTTGTCACGCGAAAGGCTCATCATGCATCATCATCAGCCTATGATGAAATGCTCCGTTTCATTGAAAAAGTGGTCATGTGAGTATCTATTCACAGTCTTAAGTTATATCTGAGAATATCCACAGACCACACTACGCCAGCCTATATCAGGCCTCCTCTAATAAAAGGGGATATGCCCATATTCCGCACGCTGGGTATACAGATTGGGAATTGCAGGGCACAGCTTCTCGCACCGTCGGCGGTCAGGGAATTTAGCTGTGCTGGTGTTAGGCTGTGCTATGCCGCAATCAGCCGGCTGCCAGAGCCCCGTTTGTTATACGGCAGGGTGCACCACGGGCAGGTGAGGTTGGCTTGGATGGAGGATGGAACCCCTTACCAGAATATTTAAGAATATCTATGAGATGTAAAAAGTAAAGAAGTTTTTTTAGATTGCCGAAACAACCTCTATGTAGGTACCTGCACGAGCGCTGCAGCGCAGATGACCAATAGTGCTTTAGCTGCCATTGTTGTAATTCAAAACTTTGAATGATGGTTTTGGTAAGCATACACAGAGTTTAAATACAGAAAATAAGGGAATTTTGCAAGAGATATCGGGAATTATGCGTACGAATATAGTACGAACGTGACCTTAATTTAGTTACATATTTGCAATCAAATCAAATATGGCTCTGTCACACTTAGGAATCGAGCCCTCGCTCTCGGTTTTGTTTGTATCGATACTATCACGTTGGTGTATCAATAAAATAACAAATCTATTGGTACCTCATTTCTCAATATCAATTGATTAGTTTAGGCACTACTTGCCACTAAAGAGTGGGTATTTGAGATATTTGTTACAATTCTTTGGCATCAAATTACTTGCTTTTGTTAATTTATTATGATTGATTTATTTGTAAGTCTGGTCGAATAACAGAGAATAAGTGATCTATTGATAAACTATCTTATAAAATGATAGATACATAAAAACTAAACGGGTATTGGAGTGAAGATCCCGTTTAGGCAAGCGTAGTAGTAGAGAAGCGCTCCCTGGCTAGATGGCGTGACGATATAATACCTTGAGAGAGACCGACGTCCAGCAATGTACTGCTATAGGTTGATGATGACGATGACGATGTAAAAACTTCTGTGAAAATGGAACTGAAACTGAACTGGTTAAGCGAAACAACAATTCGATCTATTTGCGCGTATGGAAAAGCCTTTACGAAAGAAATTATTAGTAGGTACGACACTCCTCGGAATTCATAGATTATTATGTATTATTTAGCAACCAAATTCCTTACGTTGACATTCGCAGTTTCAATTATCATTATACTGCGAATAATTGGTCAATATTACATTAATCAGGTCAGGTCTAGTATAAATAGTATTAAGGACGTTGACCTGTCATACTGTTCTCATTTTCAGTTAAAAATTTATACAAAAATGTCCGCCATTACCGTTCTTTTGCTGTGCGTCCAAGCCTGCCTGCTCCAGGTAAACTTATAATTCCATGTGAAAAAAAAGGAAACACCATTCAGTCCACTGCTTGAAATAGGCCTTATAAGAAGGGTTATAAGCCCATAATCACCACGCTAGGCTCGGGTTGGGGATCTCGCAACCGACACTGCTGCTCGTCGGCGGTCAGGGGATACAGCTGTGTCAGTGTAAGACTGCGCTATACCACAATCAGCCGCCGCCAAAGCCCCGTTTGTTAGTTAGCAGGGTGCACCACGGACAGGTTATTTTTATAAAACCTATCATAACACTCAACAATCACACTCTTAGAGCCGATAGTTTTGTCGCGTTGAGCTGCTAATATTCATCAACATCATCAACAACCTATAGACTGCATAGCATAGGTCTCCTCCAAGAATTTTCACGAAGAATGGTTTTGAGCTCCCTCCATACACCGATACACCTGCAATCTTGTTATTAAATAAAATAAAATATATTTTATTTCGGACAACCTAGATGAAGAACACAAAAACACAAATATATTTAAAAAAAAAAAAAAAGAAAAGGCGAGAAAGTGACTAATATTCTCTGCACAAAACATTTCCAAAGCGGAACCATGCAGTTCTCTGCTACGGCCATCAGGATGCCGATGCAGCTGCTCCTAATGTCATCGGTCCATCTGGTTGGGGGTCTCCCCACACTTCGTCTTCAAGATCGTGATCGCCATTCGAGAACCTTTATTCCCAACGGTTATCGGTTTTACGGGCTATTGTGGTTTCAACTTGCTGATTCTGAGAGATATGTTGGTTACCCTGGTTCTTTTACGGATATCTTCACTGCGAACTATTACGTAGCGACGGCTAATAATTAGCCGATACTCCTTGATACTTTTTTAGACAAAACTGACTTTTTTTACTTATTTTCAGAATGCATTCGGTGCATGTCTTGGAGGCATCGGCTACGGAGGCATTGGACCTTACGGCTACGGTGCCGAAATAGCCGCTCCTTTTGGCTGCGGTGCTTACGGGTACGGCGCTGACTTGGCGGCTCCTTTCGGTTTCGGCGCTTACGGGTACGGCGCTGACATCGCCGCTCCTTTCGGTTTTGGCGCTGAAATCGGACCGTTTGGTTACGGCGCCGGATATGGCTATGGTCTTGGAGGATTAGGTATGTTATAGTTTGTTTTTATATTTTTATATTATGTTGGTACAATTGATTTATTTATGTATATGGTCGCGTCACGTAAAAAGAACGCAGAGTGAGAGGAAGCTGCGCATCAGGCGATTTATCGGTATCCCGTGCGCAAATACACGCCCTCCACTTCTTCCAGCGTTCTTTTTACGTGACGCGACTCAAAGATACTTATTTCAAATTGTTGCTTTCGGATTTTTGTTAAAGTTAGTGTGCTACTTAACATGTGGATTTATGTAGTGATCAATTATGCAATAATGCTAACATAGAAATCCTATATTTTCGAATCATTTGTCAAACAAAGTAGAGGCCTAGACCCAGCAGCACACGCTACCGTCATAGACGATAATCTTGGATAGGATTTGTTGTGTTACTACTGTTGGATTTACATGGGTCGATTTCAGCCGTGCAGCTAGTCACCAGTCACATCGCTTGTAAAAATCGAATAGTCACCCAATTAAAAAATAAAATAAAAAAATGTATTCAATATTACAAGTACATAAAAAACATGGTTTGGGATCTCTTCTTTTAAGTCGTAAGACCTGTATTAGAGGAGTCCCCTCTTCTCTGTGGTGACATAAATACACACAAAAAAAACAGATGGATAGTATTTTGACAGACTTAAAAAGTAGATCAGTGAAAAGTTAGGGTCGGGGCAAACGACCACACGCGACAGCCACAAAACGCGGCCACTGGCATATTTCCTGTAGTTTCCACACATTTTATATGGACTCGCTGCACACGGTTCGCCGCCGGAAGCCGCCACTCGTCGCGGCTTCTAGCTTTTCGTCGCGGCGTTTGTGGCTGTGGCGTGTGGCCCGTTTGCGCCGACACTGAACCTGAGAACCGTGTAAATCCGCCATTATTAGATCTCTAATAAATTATGTATACATTTTTGATTTAGCAACATCATAATTTGCTCAATAAAATAACTTTAAATAGGATACGGTGCCGGCTGCGGTGCGGCGTACGGCGGTGCTGGTGTTGGCAACTGCGCGGTGGCTGGAGAGCTCCCAGTGGGTGGTTCCACCGTCGTCGCTGGTCAGGTGCCGATCATCGGTGCTGTGGAGTACGGCGGTGTCGTCCCCGCCGCTGGTGCAGTCACCATCGTCGGCGACTGCGCTTGTGGTTGCGGATGTGGAAGATACGCTTATTGATTGGTTTCAATGTTATAGGAGTTGAAATAAAGACTATGGCTGCAGATCTTTCTCTTTTTAGTAGAACCTAGACATCATCATCATCATCATCCACAGCCACAACCGACTGCTGGGTATAGGCCTCCCTTTGTATGTGCCAATCCTCACGGTTCAAAGCTTGTCTCATCCAGTTCCGGCCCACGATTGATGCAATATCGTCCGCCCATCTAGCTCCTGGACGACCGAAGTTTCTGTACCCGGTTCTTGGACGCCATTCGGTTATCGCCTTACTCCACCTGTCATCACCTCGCCTTGCCAGGTGTCCTGCCCAACTCCATTTGAATACTGTGTACCATATGAGAGTTGCACAGAGAGCCATGGAGCGTACTATGCTCGGCATCAAGCTTATAGACCGTATTCCTAACGTCGAGATCCGAAGTCGAACCTAGACATACTCTTACATAAATCGGATGAAATTAGTAACAATTTTTAAGTATAGGATTAGATAGATAGATGGAAAATTCTTTATTGTAGAAGATAAAACAAGCATTAGAAGTATTTTTTTCCTGATAACTTTTGTGTAATTTGAACTATTGGTAGTTATACAGATTTTATAATATAAACAGTAGAAAACATAAGTTAGCTCTAAATATAACAATTATAAAGCATTACTTAAGTATTGGTAACACTTACTAAAGATAACAACTAACATACAATTATGAAGACTAAAACAAAGAAAATACAAAATATTACCTACTTTTAAATGTTACATATAGATACCGTATAGATATAGCTTTTTTACACGTAAGCATAATTAAAATTGAATAGACAAAATAAATAGTAGTAAACAGACAACACTCGTGGTTTACACGGAAGAAAATATTATTCATAAACGTTTTTCATACACTGATGAGGTTTCGAACAAGTCAACATCAACCTCACGTGCTGTTGCATTAAAAGATCTTACAACAATAACCGAACGTGCCATTCCATTCATTTGGCTATCAATATCAGGAAATCAAATTAGATCAATATAATTTCTACATTTTTCAAAAAGAACTTGTTACATAATGGAGCAATAGGGATGACGAATGAAAAATTCTAATTAGTCCGTAATTTACATTATCAAAAATATTGAACACGTATTTTTTCTTTTGTCAACTAAACAAAATATTACAAAGATATAGTGCGTTGCAGTTCCGCGTGACGTCACGGCTTAGTACACTAGTGGATTTACTGGTAATAAACTCTGATTAAAAATGTCTTAAAACCTATGTTAGGTTTTTTTATACTACTAAGTTAGCAAACAGGCATACGGTCCTCCTGATGGTAAGCATTCCCGTAGCCTGTTGACGCCTGTAATATCACGGGGTATTACATGCGCGTTGTTGTTTCTTTTAAACATTTTAAAACGCCCTTTTTGAAACGCTGCATATTGTAGTCTTGACAGTTCTCGATAAAATCATGTAAATATATAAATAAACAAGGGGTTGGGTGGTGCGCGAGCTTCTCGCAGCTCGCGGTTTATGTGTTGCATCTTATAGCTATCAAAGATGATATCTATATCAAAGACGCAACTAAAGTAGATATAGATGAGGTAGAATCAAACAAAGAGGGTAGGTTGGTCGAAATTGAAGAAGCAATCAAAAAAGATCTCGAAGTGGATTAAACAATCAATGAGGTTATGAAAGTAGAATATGCTTAAAAAGAGGATAGAGATGTAAAAGAAGCAAAGAGGAAATCGATTTGGGAGAAGCTATTGAAATGAATAGCTTATTATGAAGAAGCAATCAAAGAGTATATCGAAGTGGAAAAAGCAATCAATGAGGATAAAACAACAATTACAACTACCTTACCCTATCCTACTTTGACGTACCCTACCCTACACTACACTACCCTATCCCCACCCCTACCATACCCTGCCCCTCCCTTACACCTAAATCTGTATCTCTCTTCAGTATGACTGTGGTACACAGACACCTAGTGGCATGGCTTACGTGGCCCTTGAGTGGGACAAACCTACACACAAACTTTCGTATCACACAAATTTATAGCAAAATAAAAATATATAAAGATAAAAATAAATACCTAGGCTACTTTTAATCCATCCGGTTGAAAGCCTTATTTATAATATTATAGTGTGATGGAATCTCACTCGCACTCACACTCCTCACTACCTTCAGCTTCACTATATTTACCTATCAGCTCCAACACTTTGAAATATACCAAATTATCTGCATCTTTCGCCCACACATAGTCTACATGATTGAAACTTTGCAACTCCACTTCGTATACCTCATCGACATTCGGCAGTTTGTCTACAAGTTGCTGGACATCCTTACTGAAGTTGGACAGCCAATCGTTGTTACTGTAGATAAAGGCCATTTTTGTGCTGATCTTCTTAACTGCATACGAGGGTGCTGTTACACACCCGTACTTTTCAAGGTTCCTATCCGATCCATAGTCATACTTCTGAAACCGCCCACTCTTCACATTCTGAAGGTAATGGAGCAGTTGCTTCAGGGAAGCCCCGCTGGGAATATGACCGAATAGAATACCAGTGCTCTCGTAATCAATCTGATCATAATCAAACCCACTCAATGTGAATATAGCAGTCAGACAGACAGTGCTTAGCAAGTTGGAAGAACCGCAAACACCCATCAGAATTGTTATAGGTATTCGACGGGGCAACATCTCGTACAACCCGACGTTTTTCAACGTGGTCTCAAATAAGTTCCGAATCTTGGCTAGTAGCTGTTTAACAGGGCTTTCCAAATGCGACAGCCAGGATACTGAAGCTAAAGACACCATGCCGTTTATCTTAAAATTATATTCTGGCTTTTCGGACAACAATACATAACCGACCGTTGTGCCTTGCGAATGGCCAATATACGCCAATTTAGCTGCACCAGTTTCTTCCAAGATATAGTCAATCATAGCTGGTAGATCGTTGATTCCCATCTCGTGCCAACTGAAGTCCCAGAATACTTTATCGTAAGGGATTAGAGTTCGATGGTTTTTGGAGTAGAAATTGCCTCGAAAGTTGCCCAGCCAGACGTCGTAGCCAAGGCAAGCTAGCTTGATGGGCAGGGACTTAGCACCGAGCACTAAGAAGTCATCAGAGCTTGAGAATAGTCCATGGTTGATGAGCACTGTAGGCCCTTTCTTAGGAATCCTGAACAGTTGGAGAATATAGCCGTCTTCTGTTGTTACTGTATGCTCCTCAACAGGCTGGCCATTGTATTGGATCAGTTCGGAACTGTTCATTGATTTTGGATCCTTTTCAAGAAGATTCTCTACATCTATCGTCGCTAATGCGGAAATATTCTCGAATGCACGACTCAAGTTGTTATCCAAGCTGGCTAATGATAGAGAAGCCACCGATGTTGTGGTGATGATGATATAAAGGACTGACTTCCACATGGTTATTAAAGTTAATAACTGAAGTAAGTAATAAATAACCGAGTTAAATGCAGTTATTAATCGTTAATAATGAAAAGGGTTTCTATTTTTGGTTTTGTTATGTGCCATTATTGTATCTATTCAGGGTGTAAGTATTATAACTTATTTATACACCCTAAATAATATCATTCCTAATAATATGCGAAAGCTTGTGAGTATGGATGTATGGATGAATTTTTGTTACTCTTTCCCGCAATAATTACTGAATGGATTTGGATAAAACTTGGAATATACATAGTTTGAGACCTGGATTAACATATAGGCTATTTTTTATCCCGGTACCATGCGAGCGAAGTGCGGGTGGAAGCTAGGCTATTATAAATGCGAAAGTAATGCACGGCGGTCAGGGAATTTAGCTGTGCTGGTGTTAGGCTGATGCTGCCAGAGCCCCGTTTGTTAGTTAGCGGGGTGCACGTGCAGGTGAGGTTGGCTTGGGTTCCGAAGATGGAGGCTTAAACCCCTTAAACGCCAGATTTATGTGTTAATAAACTACTTTTATTCTCCACTCGACGCGAGCTAAGCCGCGGGTGGAAACTATACATTATTTGTTAAAAAATGTTTGAACAACTGTTTTGCAATTCTATACTTATTATTAATAGGAACGGAAAGTGAACGCATTAGTGAGTTAGGCATCAGCTAAAGTTCGAGGACAGATAATGTCATAATTGCGTCTACAGGGTGTAAGTAATAATGAGATGCAAATAGGAATTCCATTTTTCATCTTGAATCTTCAGGCCTTGTGTTTTTCTGATTTATACTTCTTATAATATTGGTATTTTAACCAATCTATGTTTAGCAATAAGACAAGTACAGTGAGATGGAATAAAAGTGGTTTTGGACTGGAATTATTGGTGAAGAAAATTGTTCGACGATCGATTTTGCTAAAGTCGCCATTGCTTTAGCAGAACAGGACCTGACCGAAGACTGGACAGTAAAATTCAATCAATGCATAATTTCCTTGTCTTTTTTAATCTCTTTTTTTGTTAATTTAATTTGCCATGTTCACATAATAGATCTAGGGACTAGATCTAAACATAGGTAAGGTAAAAATTGTTCTAATTTAATTTGATTGTAATCTGATTTGTGAATTCATTAAATCCTACTATCCTACTAATATTATAAATGTGAAAGATTGTGAGTATGGATGAATGTTTGTTATACTTTCATGCAAAAACTACTGAACGGATTTGGATAAAACTTGGAATATACATATTTTGTGACATGGATTAACACATAGGCTACATTTTATCCCGGTACCACGCGAACGAAGCCGCGGGCGGAAGCTAGTGTATTATAAATGCGAAAAATAGTATAAGTGTTTGTTACGCTTTCGCCGATCATGGTGATCGCATATATGTTGTCACGTAGTGTAAATGAAATGAAATGAAATGAGGCTAATCACATTGATATAAAACGGTTACTATCGTATCTCAATGGCTGATGATGATGACCGAAGTAAACCACGCTACGAGCGCAAGAATTTCCTTCACTCTATATATTATTACTAATACCATAATACTAATAAAAAAATATTAGCTTCCACCCACGGCTTCGCTCACGTGGTACCCGGATAAAAAGCATATGTGTAGCCTACATGTAAATCCAGGTCATAAACTATGTATATTCTAAGTTTCATCAAAATCCGTTCAGTAGTTTTTGCGTGCAAGAGTAACAAACATACATACATACTCACAAATTTTCTCATTTATAATATTAAGTAGGTTCTAAATTATAATAACACCTGTTATTTCTTACCTTATTTGTTTCAGGCCAATGAAACATATATTATCAGGTACCTATATCACATCAAACAAACATAAATACGAAAGTTTGTGTGTGTCTCTGTGTGTGAGTATGTTTGTTCTTCCTCAACTACGTAATGGCTGGACGGATTTAGATGAAACTGTCAATTTAAATTGTTTATGACCTGGATCAATTCTCAGCGAGCTATGGAACGAGCCATGCTTGGAGTTTCTCTGAAGGATAGAATCCACAACGTGACTATTTGACATAGAACTAAAGTTGTCGATATAGCACAGATGATTAGGAAGCTGTAGCTATTAGTGGGCTGGCTATATCTGCCAAAGAACCGATAACCGTTGGGACAAACGAATTCTTGAGTGGAGACTGCGGCTCGGCAAACGTAGGCCGCCCTCCA
Organism: Horisme vitalbata; assembly: GCA_951804965.1. Lineage (NCBI taxonomy): Eukaryota > Metazoa > Arthropoda > Insecta > Lepidoptera > Geometridae > Horisme > Horisme vitalbata. The sequence continues at coordinate 25,343,064 of OX638094.1, read as the reverse complement.
GCCAGGTGGAGTAACGATCTGCGAAAGGCTGCTGGTCGAAGCTGGACGTATTGAAGTCAGAACAGGGTGCAATGGCACTCACTAAGGGAGGCATATGTCAAGCAGTGGACTGCTATAGGCTGATGATGATGACCTAGGTTTTCATCACCACCACCAGCCTATATCAGTTCACTGCTGGATGTAGACCTCACCCTAATAAGAAAGGGATAAGATCATAATCCCCACGCTGGGCCTGCGGGTTGGGTATCGCAGGGCACAGCTTCTCGCTACGCTGACGCTGCTACCCTGTGGCGGTCAGGGAATTTTACTGTGTTGGTATTAAACTGCATCATCATTATCATCATCTGCCTATAACTGACCACTAAAGGACATAGGCCTACCCTAATGATCGCCATTGCGCCCTGTCTTCAGCTCGGCGCATCCAGCTTTTACCAGCAGCCTTTCGCTGATCCCCACCCCACCTGGCCAAAGGGCGTCCTACACTACGTTTGACAAGCCGCGGTCTCTCTTGTTTACCCGAACGGTTATCAGTTCTGCGGTAGATATCGCTAACCCACTTGAGCTTGCTATTCTCTGAGCTATCTCAACAACTTTAGTTCTATGTCGGATAGTCTCGTTGAGGATTCTAACCTTCAGATAAACTCTGAGCATAGCTTGCTGAGCGACTTTAATCTGACGTACTAGCCGTTTTGGCTCCGTTCTATGTCATGACGGTTAGGCTGTGCTTCGCCGCAATGAGCCGGCCACCACAGCGCCGTTTGTTAATTAGCAGGGTGAACCACGAGTAGGTGATGATGGCTTGGATTCTGAAGATGGAGGTTGGAACCCCTTACAGCCCTACTTTAGGGTGCCCTACATACTTTTTTATCCCCTACCGCGCGAGCAAAGCCGCGGACGAAAGATAAACCTACATTATTTTTTGAACAATGAAATGTTTGATCAACTGTTTACTCGCAACTGTTTACACTTTTGGACGACAAGTAATCGCAAAAGTGAGTTATGATTATGATATTCAGCAAAATTTTTAAAATTTAATATAGATACCTCAGTATGAAAGAAATAGATAAAAACAAGTAGGACTTTAAAAAAAATAAACCGACTTCAAATAAATCACTTCTTATTATAAATCTTTGCCCTAAAGAATTTTGAAAATCGGTTCACAATTGATGAAGATATTGAAATAGAAATAGAAACATTTATTTGACACGACAAAACAATCAAAACAAATATATATATTAGAAAATGGATAGGTACCTAACCTACCATTATAGTAACTTAAAATAAATTAAAATCAAATGGCGAACAGTAAACAAATAACTTAGACTTATAGCATTATCTACTAAGACGTATTGGTGATCATAGGGCGAAAATTACAAGTGAGAATGAGGTTTTTATGAGTTTTCCGCGAAAAGTACCAATCTCTCAGGAATAAACCACTTGGGATGTATACTCTTATAAAAAAAAAGAATTTTGAAAATCGGTCCACAATTGACGGAGTTATCGGTGAACATACATAAAAAAGTCGGAAAAAAAGGTTCCGACGTATTGAGAACCTCCTCCTTTTTGAAGTCGGTTAAAAATGATGGCACAATATAAAAAAGTACTCAGGCGAACTTAAAAAAGCATTCGCTTAAAATTCATAAAAGTATACAATAAACAAAATAATACATTAAATTATCACACCACATGGTATCATCATCATCAGCATCCACAGCTTGACTTCACTGCTGGGTTAGGACTCCCTTTTCAAAGCTTGTCTCGTCCAGTTTCGGTCCACGATGGATGCAATATAATCCGCCCATCTTGCTGCTGAACGACGGACGTTTCTGTACCCGGTCGACGCCATTCAGTCACTTATTAATGGCATAGCCAGGCTCAAATGGGACAGAGCAGGCCAGGTTAGTCGATTGCGTCCGGAAAGATGGGCGAATACCATTTACATCCTGGTAACCCGATGGCATGCGACCTCGTGGTCGGCCAAGAAAGCGTTGGCGACGAACTCAAAGCCTTCGAGAGAGGATATCTTGAAGGAAAGAGATAGTTGGGGGGATAAAAGCAGTGGGAAATCACTCCACTACTGGAGTGTGCCTTAGGTTTGCCGAGACATGGTTTCCACTCAAGAAATAGTTTATGCGTATAGTAAAAGATTATGTAATGACAATGACCATGATTTTAAGCTATTGCATAGCTTCTATCGAGGGCCTTGAGCGCGGGGACCGAATCCAGAAATTCCGTAACGAAAAAAAACCTCACGCTCCCCACTCCGACGGGCACGGAGGTGTGGCTTGAAGGCCGTGCATTGTCTAACGTCGTTTCTTTTCGGCAGTCTTCGACACGGTGTTTGTGTGCGTGCAACTAGAAGTATTGTACGACTCTACGAAGCTCGCACGAATCGAGACGATCACCACGCTCAAAAAGTGTAACTTGAATTAATATCAAAGAAAAAGAAATACTGCATAAATAAAATTAATAAATAATTATAATTGCATAAGTTGATACAAAATGCTATGCAATAGCTTTACCGCGGCAGTCCCCGAGTGCCACACGTCTTTTTTTTTTATACTACTTGAAGATGGAACAAGCACATGGCCCACCTGATGTTAAGTGGTAACCATTACCACTTAACATCAGGTGGTAGCCATTACCACTTAACATCAGGTTAGTATGTTAATTTTAGCACTAAGAAAATGAATAAAGATTTATTTATTTATTTATTTATTACCTATCACAAAGCATTGCATCGTACATCACGTTTTTCCGGAACGTGTTCTACGATGCAACGCCCTACGTCCATCAACTTGAGGCATGAAGATGATAAGGATAAGGATAAGGATATGGCGACCACGGAAGACCAGCGCTTTGGCAGCGCGTTCCGCTTTGCCCTAGCTTATGCTGAGTGGTGGCCGTTTTTGTTACTATTAGGAAAATTGTGCCATAATTAAGAAAACAAACTGTACGTGTAACAAAATAAACGTTTTATTATTATTTGTTTTTCTGTTTTCAATCAGCTCGGTTCTAAAGACCCGGGTGATACTAAAACATACGGGCCTAAGCCAAGTGTGTTTCAGATGGTTCAGTTGATGTGTTGCTATTGGTGTGCGTTGTCAACACATCCAGGGAAGTCTCAGTTTGTAGAAACTTCCGGACTATCCTGCAAGTGTTAAGGATTACAGCTTTTTGAAGAAGGGTGTATGTATGTTTCGGAAGATTTAACAATTCTAGTGACTTGTGCATTTGTTTTGGAACAACTCCTGTAGATGACAATACAATTGGTATTATAGAAACTCGCTCCAATCTCCACATACGGATTATTTCATCTTTTAACTCTATGTATTTGGAAAGTTTCTCTGTGATAGTATTTTGTAAATTATGGGTGTTTGGAACGGCAATGTCTATTAAAAGAGCTGTTTTGGCAGTTTTGTTAATAACAGTTAAATCTGGTCTATTGTAATGAATGGTTTTATCTGTGAGAATAGCCCTATCAAAATATAATTTGTGAGTAGAATTTTCCAGCACAGTCTCAGGGGTTTATTTGTAATAAGGTGTTGGTCTGGATGTTGAGTCTATGAGTCCATATTTAGCAGCTAGTTTTTGGTGGATGATATTAGCCACCTGGTCGTGTCTGTGTTTATAATCGGTCTGGGCGATTGCTTTACAAGCCCCTGTGATATGCTGGATGGTTTCAGATGACGCATGACATCTACGGCATGACTCAGATGGTAAGTTAGATACCTTCATTATATGTTTTTGATAGTTACGTGTCTCTATCACCTGGTCTTGGATGGCAATCATGAAACCTTCAGTTTCGGGGAAGAGTTCCCATCGTCTCAGCCACTCGTTCGACGCTTCCTTGTCGACGTTCTGTTGGCTTAAGTCGTGGGGATGTCTTCCATGTAGAGACTTACGGGTCCAATCATTCATCAATGTCAGTCTGTCCGTCTGTTCTTCATTTTTCTGTTTATTTTTGTCTTGAAGGTTTAACGGGGTAAGTTTCCGGTCATTTTCAACTATTGTTCGATGTAAAAGGGATGAATCTGATTTTGAATTAAAATATACTCTCAATGTTTTAATTTGTCTATTATGAAGATTACTAATGTCAATTAATCCTCTGCCCCCCTCTGATCTTGGTAAGACTTGTCTTTGGATACATGCCCTTGGATGGTGTTTTCTACTTTTTGTCATAGAAACATTAATTGTCCGCTGAAGATCTTTCAGGTCTTTCTTAGTCCAATTTATAACTCCAAAAGAGTAGGTCAGAACAGGGACTGCGTAGGAATTAATAGCTTTTACTGTATTTTTGGAGGAAAGTTGTGTTCTGAGTATAGAATTTATTCTGTGTTTAAAATTAGCTACTAATTTATTTTTTATTTCTTTGTAAAGCATTAATTTAGATTGATAATATCCTAGATACTTGTATGATTCGTTTTCATTTAGTGGTGTGATTGTTTCCCCATTCTGCATGTCGTAAGTGTGTTGGTGTCTCTGTCCTGCTCTGATTGAGTTTATTTTACATTTATCTATTCCAAATTTCATCCCGATATCTAAGGAAAACTGTTCAGTTGTTTGGATTAATTGCTCTAAATCAGGCTGTGTCGAAGCATACAGTTTGATGTCATCCATATAAAGTAGGTGACTTAATTTATATTCTAGGGTGTCAGTATGTGTTTCATTGCAATAAAGAGAGTAGCCTAGAGTGGATGAATTGAGAATTTTGGAAAGTGGGTTCAAAGCAAGACAGAACCACAAGGGACTAAGAGCATCACCTTGGAAAATTCCTCGTCTTATCTGGATGGGATCTGTTTCAATGGCGTTACTGGATGATTGAACACGCAGTTGAGTTGTCCAGTTATTCATAGAGCTCTTCAGATAAGCGACAATTTGTGGGTGAATTTTATATACCTCTAGGCTTCCTATGAGCCAAGAGTGTGGCACAGAGTCGTACGCCTTTTGGTAGTCAATATATGTAGTATAAAGATCTTTTTTCTTTTGCTGTACCTGACGTAGAATTACAGAATCAATAACTAACTGTTCTTTACAACCCTGACTAAACTTCCTACATCCCTTTTGTTGTTCAGCTAAGATATTGTTGATGTCTAAATGTTGGTATATAAGTTGGGATATACATGCTGTTATTATTTTATAAATGGTTTGAAGGCAAGTTATGGGTCTATATTTGGCCGGGTCGTTACTATTGTTAGGATCTTTTGCTATCATGTATGTTACTCCAGCTGTGATGTATGCAGGCATTATATCAGGATTTTGGATGAAGTTGTTTATATGATTATATAAGCATGGATGAATATAAGTAAATTTTTTATACCAAAAATTGTGGATGTTATCAGTGCCGGGTGATTTCCAATTATGGGTTGCACTTAGGGTCTTATGAAAAGCTTCGATTGAGATGTTTTCAAATTGCATCGCACTATATTTTGTACTATTTCTCTGTTCTTCTGTAATCCATTGAGCATCTTTATTATGATCCACAGGTACTTCCTATATCCTAGCCCAGAATTGTCTAAGTTCTGTCGGATCTATTATGTCAGTTTGTGGTGAATGTTCATTATGAGACCGTGGTGTTTGCAAGTTGCTTGTATTTTTGGATAGGGTTTGATAAAATTTGTGTTCATTGTTCTGAAATTTACTATTTTGTGATTTACGCAGTGTGCATGTTTTATATCGACGTAAACGGCTGCTGAGTACAGTTAGTTTTTGTTTGAGTGTATCCAAAAATTCTGGCATGTTTTTATTGGGTTCTTCATGAATTGTGTGTATTTTATAGTTTTTCATTATGATATTTACTTGTTTCGTTAAAGCTGGACTTCTAAGTCCTTTATTAAATTGTGTTACCCTACCTATTTTTTTTCGCAAATCTTCAACTTTTTTTTCTAGGCGTTTTTGCCAGTTTGGTTTACGCTCTTGGTTTTGTCGTTTCCCTACTTCAGCTGGAGGTATATTTAGCTTCGCTCCATTTATCTTAGCAGCTGTCCACGCTGCACTGTAAATAGAAGTTTGTAGAGTCTCAAATGGAGAGTTTATATCAACAGTCTCTGGTAAGGTGGTTGAATTGATGTAATTTATTATTTGGCTTAGATTTTTTGATGGTCTTTGCTTGGGTATGAATGGTCTTTGCGTTGGATTGGTCTGTTCAAAATATTTCAAAGCTTCTTTAAATGTTTCGTTTATTTCTAAATTTCTATCTGTTTCTGTAGGTGAATAGTGTTCTTGTGTCTGTAATGAAATATCTGTAGGTTGTGCTTCAAAGTTAAAAGATAAATCTTCTTCATTGTATTTACATTTTCAGTTTGGTTAGGTGTTGTGCTGTCTGCTAAATCTAATTCACCTGTTATCTCAAGTTTTATGCTATTAAGTCTAGTATCGCTGATAAATTTATTTGCTATTATAAGTCTTCTCTGGTCTGCTATTCTTTGCTCACTTATGTGAGAAAGGTGAGGGAATCTTTGTATAAAATGCTGGTGGAGTGGCTTCCTATAAGCGGTTTTGTTTGTTTCTAACCGGGTGATTCTATAATAATCCTTTATAATAGCTTCATTGTGCTCCATTGTCCACTTCATACGTGGTTGTCCCGTTTGCGCAGTGTTTTGGACTGTATTTATTCTTTGGTTTGCCATGAGGAGCGCCTCTACTTCGGCTCTAATTTGGTCCACCGTGCTGGTATCGAGCAGATTATTACGCACTATAGCTCTACGTTGATCGCCTAACCGTTGTTTACTAACTTGCATGTCAGGGAATTTCTCTGTGAATTCTTTGTGTAGGTCAGTAAGGTATGACCTGGTGTCAGTTTCAAGTTTTGTTATTTTAAGGTATGTACGCAGGACAAAAGCGTTCATATTGTCGGTCCATTTTTTACGCGTACGCTTAGCTTTGGCGGGTGCAACACCATCGACTATTGTCGGTTGCACAACGTCCTCGGCCAGTGAAGATTTGGGTGAAGAAAGAGAAGGTGAAGAAAGAGAAGGCGAAGAAGATTCAGGCATAGAATTCAAATAAGAAGGAGGGGAAGAAGGAAGAGATGAGAAGAGAGATTTAGGCGACGATAGAGGTGAACTGGCTTCTTGATGCTCTTCAGCTCGTTCGGTTCGGCTCTGGCTCCGTTCGTCGATGGGAGCTAACCGCCGCTCTTTTACTCCGTCTCTGCTGCAACGACGTGCAGTGCCGGCTCCTGGTGTGCTCCGGCTCCTAGTTTGCGACCGTAGATTATATCTTCTAGTGGACTCACTTTGTTCGGGTAACCCGGCAGAGGGCCGCCCATTACCCTCGCCACCGATGGCTTGCAGGCTGTGACGTCCAGCATCGGCTCCAGACGTGCCCCGGCGATCGCCCCCGGGAAGCGACCATAAACTTAATACATTATTCATACGCTCCATCATGATGGGTTTGCCCTGCTCTGTTGGTCACCCACTTAGTTATTTGATTGCGGGTGTCCGCCTCTCACGTGGCTTAGGTGTTCAAGCACGGACGTAGAGTTGGACTTTGAGAGGCTTATTATTATTATTATTATGACACTTTATTCATTTTAAAACTCATAAAAAATACATTTTTTACTATAAAATTTAAAACATTATTAATCTACTATGTACAAAAATAATATAAAAAAAACATTATAGTAAAAAATATATCCAAAATGGTGGACCACCGACCGCGGGGCAGGGCTCAAACGGTCGGTGCCTAGGGCTGCAGAGAGAGGAACCTCCGCACAATGCGTGCCGAGTCCAGGAGAGCCGCCTTCTGTATCTGACCCTTGATCCAGCTGCCTAGCGAGAGCCTCTTAAGGTATTGGTCAAGGCTCTTCGCTATCAGACCGTTCACTGAAACGACTATCGGAACGATAATTGTTGAGTCGACATCCCACATAGCGGTAATCTCGTGTGCCAAGTCAAGGTACTTGCTAAGCTTGTCCTTCTCGGCCTTCACGAGATTAGCGTCATGTGGGATGGTGATGTCAACAAGTACCGCCCGGCGTTCCGACCGGTCTACCAAGACGATATCTGGTTTATTCGCAAGAATAGTCCTGTCCGTGATGATAGAGCGGTCCCAGTAGAGTGTAGCACGACCATTTTCGAGAACCGGTACCGGTGCGTACTTATAGTACGGAACCTCTGGACCGACAAGGTCGTATTGGAGAGCAAGCTGCTGATGGATGATCTTTGCTACTTGGTTATGTCTGTGCAAGTATTCAGTGTTAGCGAGGTGCGAACAACCCGAAAGTATATGTCTGAGGGATTCACCGGGACGATGACAAGCTCTGCAAATGTCAACGGTTCCATCCTTCATGATATACTTTCGGTAGTTGTTCGTCTTTATTACCTCATCCATAATCGCACAGACAAAACCTTCGGTTTCCCCAAAGAGGTCACCGAAACGTAGCCAGTTCACGGATACGAGTAGGTCTACATCAGGCCCTGTAAGGGCTTTGTAGAACCGTCCGTGCAGCTCCTTACTCTCCCATACGATCTTGCGGTCGAGGGCACTCAGCACCGTAGGTTTGTGCCAGTTCTCCTTAGCCAGTGAGAGCGGGGTAAGATTCTTGTCAACTGCTACGACATCACGATGCATCTCACTGTCGGCATGGAGGAAGTATTCTCTGAGCTTGCACACCTCGTGGTTATGGAGGGTCTTGGCATTTAAAAAGCCGCGGCCCCCACAATTCCGCGGGATGTACATCCTCATTACCGACGAGCGTGGATGTCGCATTCTGTGTGTCGTAAGAAGTTGACGAACCTTACAGTCAAGGGCGTCAAGTTCAGTCTGAGTCCATTTCAATATGCCAAAAGTATAGATGAGCAGAGGCATAACCCAGCCGTTGAAGGCTCGAACCTTGTTACCACCCGACAGAAGACTATTGAGTACTTTAGTCAGGCGGCAAAAGAATCGCTCCTTCACAGACTGTTTTATGTCTCTGTCTACTATACCTAACGCTTCTGACATACCGAGATATTTGTAGGTTTCGATATCGGAAAGAGATCTGAGGGATATCGTATCGGAAAGCTGTAAGTTTGTAGTATTTACAACTTTCCCCCGCTGTACTTGCATGACCGCACACTTATCGACACCGAACTCCATGCTGATGGCACTGCTGAATATATGTGTGATATTCAACAGAGTCAGCAGCTCTGGTTTTCTCGGCGCGAAAAGTTTGAGGTCATCCATGTACAACAGGTGAGAAACGATACCACCCTCTCTCCGAAGTCGATAGCCTAGCCCTGAATCCTTTAGCAGAGTACTAAGAGGATTCAGTGCCAGGCAGAACCATAGGGGACTCAGACTGTCGCCCTGGAAAATACCCCGCTCTATGCGAATCAGATCTTGCGGAGCAGAGGGATCCCGTCCGCTACCTGGATGACGAAGAACTGTGATCCACTGTCTCATGCATGTACCTAAGAAGGATCTCAAAGTTGCATCAATTTTATACAACTCTAAGATCCTCTCCAGCCATGTATGAGGTACCGAATCATACGCCTTCTTGTAGTCTATCCATGCAGTGGAGAGGTTCCCCTTGCTGCGCCTGATCTGCTGGCTAATGGTCATGTCAATGAGGAGGAGCTCCTTAGTACCGCGGGACCCCACCCTACATCCATTCTGAGCAGGAGCCAAAATATTATTTGCAACTATGTGCGCATTAATTTTTACGGTCAGAATGGACGTAAGGAGCTTGTAGATGGTAGGTAGGCACGTTATGGGTCTGTAGTTCTTTGCTTCCGCGGTACTACCAGATTTGTGGAGCAGGAAGGTGCCTCCAGTCGTCATGAAACTTGGGAGAGACCCAAGCTCGAGGGCTTCTTGAAACTGTGTGGCGAGTACAGGGTGTGAACACCGAAACCACTTCAGCCAGAAGTTATGCAACCCGTCCGGTCCAGGACTTTTCCAGTTATGGGCCGAACGGATTGCAAATCTGACATCTAT